>CM072995.1:50397864-51647864 GCA_037038555.1 Rhynchonycteris naso
GTAAATTCGGCACGTCCTGGCACAAATGTGTTAAGATTTTTCATTCTTGTGTTTATGAGAAACATGAGCCTGATATGTCCGAGCAATTTCTTCAATGTTTGGGCATATATTTGAAAAGCAAACTCTCATTTCCTCATCAATACGTTGAAGAATTCCTCTCTTTTTACTCTTAATTGTGTTGAGTGCAGAAAACCCCCACCATACATATCATCTTAACTTTACACCAAACAAAGGATAGAAGAAACTTGCCTCCAGTCTTTCCGGGGAACATGGGGGGTAGTGTAAACAATCCAGCACTACAGCTTAACAGCCTTTTGCAACCTAATCAAGTGAGGTGGATTACTGACTGTCAGCTTACAGCCAATTTTCCACACCTCTGTCCCCCAAATATCTAAACTCCAAAAACCCTATTGGTTTTTTGGTCCCCAACAGGCACATATTTCTCTGCAATACCATAGGGCGCACCTGGAAATCTTGTAGGGCATACTTTGAGAACCACTGGGCTAGGTGTATTTCGACTTACACCAAATTCTGGGTTACATCACTGTCATAGGAACGGAACAGTGGCATAAACTGAGGACCTCCTGTATATAAATCAATTGCAGTTGAAACAAAAACTTAAAAGTGAAGGGCAAAACTATTGAGATTTTATTTTATTTTTTTATTTTTCTAAAGTTAGAAGCCGGGAGGCAGTCAGACAGACTCCCATATATGCCTGACCTGGATCTACCTGGCATGCTCACCAGGGAGCCATGCTCTGCCCATCTGGGGTGTTGCTCTGCTGCAATCGGAGCCATTTTAGTGTCTGAGGCAGAGGCCATGGAGCCATCCTCAGTGACCGGGCCAACTTTGCTCCAATGGAGACTTGGCTGCGAGAGGGGAAGAGAGAGAGAGGGAGGAGAGGGGAAAGGGTGGAGAAACAGATGGGCGCTTCTCCTGTGTGCCCTGGCCGGGAATCGAACCTGGGACTTCCATATACCAGGCTAATGCTCTACCACTGAGCCAACTCACCAGGGTATTGAGCTTTCAAAAGAAAATAGAGGAAAATAATTTCATTACTTTGGGGCATGGAAAAATTCTTAAACTAAAGTACTAACCACAAGAGAAGTTTCATAAAACCAAGTTTGCTCCAAAAACCATATAAAAATTGATCAACTAGAATATTAAAGAACTTTTATTAAAATTAATAAACCCAACAGAAAAATGGAAAAGAGACTTGAACAAATACTTCACAATAGCTGAAATCCAAATGGTCAATATGCATATGAAAATTGCTCAACCTAACTGGTACTTGGAAAAAGCCTACCAGATCCAAAGAAGGTAACAAGAAACATCCACCAGATTGCCAAAAACTAAAAGACTGATTATCACCAAATGTTGGGAGTGTCCTCATCTTGGCCAACACACCCAAATGTTCGAAGGTATATGAGGTTTATAAAAGTTGAAGATTCACCTAACCTATTGTTTAAAACAAACTCAGGGCTTAAATATACCATATAAGTTGAGCTTTACTATCTAAACACTACCATGGGTAAGATTTTAAGATGTTTTTTATTCTCAAAATAATTGTCCTGAACTATTAATAAACATACTTTCAATAGTTTTTCTTACTCTACCAATACATTACACTAGGGAACAAAATTTTTGTTGCATCCACCAAAACACTTGTTCTTACCTAATTCGAGTGTGCATCAAATCTGACATTAGTTTTTCTCTATTAGCTACAGTTTTTTTTTGTAATTTAAGATTTTAGGTTTTCATCTTATTGTAAAATTTTCAACATTTAGTTTAACATAATGATGTAGAATGTCTTCTTGGGCATCATCTTTGTGAAAATATAATAATTTATATAATGCAGTAAATACACTAATACACTAAAAGATATGACTGCATCAGAATTTGTCTACAATTTCAAAATAGAACATATAAAAACACTTATTTTAATCATAAAACTCCAGTAGTAGTCTGCCATCAGTAGTAGTCCCATCGCCCCTGATAATGCTCTTCCATTGTCTTCAGATCTTGATGAAAGCGATCTCCCTGCTCATCACTAATAGCTCCAAGATTTTTGGGAAACTTATCAAGGTGACTGTTCAGGAAGTGAATCTTAACGCTCATGTTACATCCAATGTTGCGGAAAGCCAACAGCATCCTTTGAACCAGAAGTTTATTGTTTTCTACATTTTTGTTGCCAAGAAGTTCTTTGTAACTGCCACAAAAGATTTCCATGCTGCTTTCTCCTCCTTATTCATCTTCCTGACAAATTCTTTGTCATGTATGAGGGCTCGAATTAGAGGTCCATTGAAAACACCTGTTTTTATCTTCTCGAAAGACAAGGCAGGAAAAGCAGAAATAATATGTTGAAAGCATTCACTTTCTCTATTCAAAGCCTGAACAGACTGCTTCATTAAGCCAAGTTCGATGTGAAGTGGGGGAAAAATGATCCTGTCTCGATTAATTACAGGATCATTCACAATATTTTGCATCACTACTTCCAGATCTTCACATTTCGGCCACTTCTTCTGTGTCCAGTGTTTCTCCCGAGCTTGGCTGTCCCACAAACACAGAAAGCAAGGATACTTCATGAAACCTCTCTGTTGTCCTATCAGGAAATTTACCATTTCAAGATCCACACAAATGATCCAGTTATGCTCCTCATACTTCAGAAAGTCAAGGACAATTTTTATGTCATTATAATCTTCTCGCAGATGAGTTGAATAACCAATTGGAACCGCTGCATAAACATTACCGCTGTGTAGGAGAACACATTTCAGACTCCATTCAGAGCTGTCAAGTAATAGCTGCCATTCTGTTGGACTGTAAGTGGTAACACCAAGCTGGCTGAGAAGACTACTGATATCATGACAGTAAACAAAGTGATTGTCTTCAGAAAAGAATTCCTCAAAAATTTGTTCATGCTTCCTGAAATGGGATACTTTAGCTGACTGGTGAAGTACATTCTTTTCTTGAAATCTGGAGGCTAATAACTCAGCTGCTTTTTTTGATAGGTCTAAATCTCTTACTAAGTCATTGAATTCGGATTGGCTAAACTGCTGAGGGGTTAATGACTGCTTGGCGTCAGAAGACGACCCTTCAGATTCTACAACCATTTCTTCATGCATCTTATCAAAATACATTTGATCACCATGTTCACTTTCTTCATCCTTAGAAGAAATAAAACCATTGAAAACTGGAACCGGGAGTGAGTGTCTCAGAGTGTGGGATAGGTCATATTGCTGAAGGAATATTAGGATATGTGATCATATGCCGTTTTTTCTTGCCAATGCCCTTTGTATGGATCAGACAGAAATAACAGTCACTGCTGTGGTTCACACCAAACCATGAGAATACCAAAAGGCATTCCTTTGCATTTTCCTTTTGTTCAGTCATGAAGCATTTCCTCACAATTAGGACACACAGTATTAGGAACCCAATTCTTGTCTTGATGGCCAAGGGGAACTTGAAAATAGGCAATATATGTACGTGTCACAAATAATGAAATATTGCACCTTTGATGTTGAAGTGTGTAACAGCCACATATATAACAGAAGGTGTCAGGACTATTCTTACATTTACGCCTACTTGAAGAAGCCATGATTCAATCTTAAAACAAAATAAGAGGGTATTTTTATCAGATAATAATTTTTTACATTTAAAAACAACTACAATTATGTAAAAGTGATGTTTGTAAAACACTAATTGTCTTGTGGTTATGTTCAATCCAAGAGTCATTGCCCTTTAACTCCAATTTAAAAACCAATGCATGCCATTAACTAACAAAAATAAATTAAAATTGCATAAAAACTAGAGTATACACCAAAAAATGGATTTCAGATTTGGAATCAGTGATGCAGAAATATATAGAAAAAGTTCTAAAAGCTATTCTAAAACCTCATGCAACAGAAAATGAAAATAATAAATTGTTCCTCAGTGTTATTTAAAAATAAATCCCCTGTCCAACCACGGAAGATGATGGATATGCCCCATCCAAAGCTTTCCCTCTTCATCCCATTTATTTGTTAGTTTTCCATTAAATTCAACCATTTGAACATTTAGTAATATTCACAACTGAGCCACAGAGCATATTATAGTATTTCCTTTCTCACACAATCTGGACTTAGTAATTACATTACTACATATTTTTTTTATTTGCTTCATAATCAATCCTAAGTCTTCTAACAGAAATGTGTATCCCATTCAATTGTTCTAAAAAATCATGTAATCTATGAATTTTACTTTTGTTCCCTCTGAAATCTGAAGTCCTTCCTTCAGCTCCCATCATTCTCAAGCCTGCTGCAAGCTGCCCATCCAGGACTTTCCTTCACCATTTTCCTGAGCATTCCTTTGCCTAATGACATTAGCATAAATATGCTATAGATATCTTTTGGGTATTTATGTCGTATGAAATCTAGTTTCAAAATAGCCATACTAATATAACCACTTAAAATAGGTCACTGAATGAAACATAAGATTACTTTGTGTGTGTGTGTGTTCAGGATATAGCATAATAGAGATGCATAATTAATACTGTCATTTAAAATCAGCTGACAACCACTTGGTTGACTATATATAATGTTTATTGGTTTCAGGATGGTTCTATTTTGGGACATGGTAGGGTAGGGACTATTACTTTACTTTTTGTTGTATAACATTTATACTGTTCCAAAATTAATACTGTATAACAAAATTACATTACCCAGGCCTAGTTTACAACCCTAATTCCTTCTCTGTTCTCTATTGCCTACATTGGTAGCCATTTTCAGTTTCTTACTGCTTCTTCTTCTTCAAATATAAGCTTCTTTTCTCTCTCTCTCTTAATTATTCCTTATTGTTATTAAGATATTGTTGCTTTTAGGCCCTTTTAATGGACAGAGCTAAGAAACACAAATACAATTTCACCTCATTTCCCACGAAAGTTAGCATATAATACACATTCTTCTGCACCCCGACATTTTTTATTCAACAATAAATCTTGGAATGCACTCCACAGCAGTATATAGAGGCTCTTTCTCAATCCTCTTTTATATTTGCGCAATGACATGACATAATTTATCCCACTAGTTGTCTTTTGCTATTCACTCCAATCTTTCATTATGGAAAACAATGCTGCAACAACTCTGCCTATACCTCATTTTATACTTTTGTAAATCTTTGGGAAAAGGGAGGATCGCCGGGTCAATGAGGAAATGCAATTGAAATTTTGCTAGACTTTGCCAAATTCTGTTCCATAGAAGTCTTAAGAATCTGCACCCCATTGGCTATAGGGCTAAGTGTCTTACTTTCCCCCCAGTTTCAAAAAGTATAATGTCTTATAAAACTCAACACCAGGAAGACAAACAACCCAATCAAAAAATGGGCAAAAGAAATGAATAGAAATTTCTCCAAAGAGGACATACAGATGGCCAATAGGCATATGAAAAAATGCTCAACATCACTAATCATTAGAGAAATGCAAATTAAAACCACAATGAGATATCACCTCACACCAGTCAGAATGGCACTCATCAGCAAAACAACACAGAATAAGTGCTGGCGAGGATGTGGAGAAAAGGGAACCCTCCTGCACTGCTGGTGGGAATGCAGACTGGTGCAGCCACTGTGGAAAACAGTTTGGAGATTCTTCAAAAAGTTAAAAATTGAACTGCCTTTTGACTCAGCTATCCCACTTTTAGGAATATACCCTAAGAACACCATAGCACTGTTCGAAAAGAAGAAATGCGCCCCCATGTTCGTGGCAGCATTGTTCACAATAGCGAAGATCTGGAACCAGCCCAAGTGTCCGTCAGAAGACGAGTGGATTAAAAAGCTATGGTACATATATACTATGGAATACTACTCAGCCATAAGAAACGATGACATCGGATCATTTATAACAAAATGGATGTACCTTGATAACATTATACGGAGTGAAATAAGTAAATCAGAAAAAAAGAAAAACTGAGAACAGCATGATTTCATACATAGGTGGGACATAAAAGTGAGAATATGAGACATGGACAAGAGACTGGTGGTTATGGGATGGGGGGAGGGAGGGAAGAGTGGGATAGGGAGGAGGGGAGGGACACAGGGAATACCAGATAGAAGATGACAGAGGACAATTTGACTTTTGGTGACGGGTATGCAACATAATTGAATGATAAGATAACCTGGAGATGTTTTCATTGTACATATGTACCCTGATTTATTGGTGTCACCCCATTAGAATTAATAATAATAAAATATGTATTAAAAAAAAAGTATAATGTCAAACGTTTATTTTTTTTGCTAATCTGGCAGGTAAAAATATGGTATTTAACTATATTTTAATTTCTCTTGTTATGAGCATACTTATATGTTTTATGTTTGACAACAAAAAACTTCAAAGGACCAAAATTTTGATGTATTTGTTCTACTATTTTTCTGTTATCTAAAACCTGTCATTGTATTATCTATTGCATTCTTTGTTTTAGTTTGTTGTTTTCTACCTTTTTGAATGTTCATTTATTTTCATTTTCACTGATGTAAGCATCTGACGCTAAGATCTTTCTTATGATGATTGCTTTGGCTATAACACAGAGGCTGGCAAACTATATATAGTCCATAAACCATATCCAACATGCCACCTGTTTTTATAAATCAAGTTTTACTGGAACACAGCCATACCAACTTATTTATATATCTTTGTGACTGCTTTCATGTTATAACATGAGAGGTTAAAAGTTGCAACAGAGACCATATGGTCTATAAACTTTAAAAATATTTATCATTTATCCTTCTATAAAAAAAATAGCTATAATCTACTGATTCTCGTGTGTCATGTCAAGGAGTCTAGCAATTCTGTTTGCATTTTCAATTTAAGTCGAGTTGTTTGGCAGCCTAACTAGTGGTGGCACAATGAATAGAGTGCCAATTTGGAATGCTGAGGTCCCACGTTCAAAATCCAGAGTTCACTGGCTTGAGCAGAAGGGTCATCAATATTGATTCTAAGGTCTCTGACTTGAGCAGGAGGTCACACTGGCTCCACTGGAGGTATGCCCCCTGTATGACCAGGAACTGTGGCCATCACAGCTGCCTGGCTTGTGCAAGTTCACATTAGATTCAGACAGATGGTAATGAAACAACAGAGCCTAGAACTGGTGGGCCATCCTTTTATTCTAGCTCGCACCAGCAAGCAAGTAAAAAAAAACACATAGGGCACCAAAACCCATTCACATGTTCTCAGATTCCACAACCACAAGAATCTTTCCGGTCTGTTCCCCTTCAGCACCCTGCCATCTTGGCTGCCTGCTTCATTTGCAACTACATGGCCTCTTCCAAAATGGCCTCCTAGATCCTCCTTCTTAAAACTTTTAAGCAGGGACAACCCTTTCTCCAGCACATATTAGCATAACCAAGCCCCTTCCCAAGCATAAAGGTAATTAACAGTGTCACCTGGACAACGCAATCACGTCAGCGGCCATTTTTAACAATAAAAGTGAGCAAATCCCAAAAATACAGATTTCACAAACTTATTTGCCCAACACCCTCCCAACACCGTCAAGGCACATATAAGAAGCGATCAATGAACAACTAAAGTAAAGCAACTAATTGAGTGAGATGATTCTCACTCTCTTCTTTCTCCCTTCCCATCTCTCTCCTCTTTCAAAATTAAAAAAATAAAAATTAAAAAAATTGTTTGGCAGTACGTTAGAGCCTTTAAAAAATTTATTTATTTTAAAAAGGCTTATTTATTTTGGGAGAAAATTTGGGGGGTTTCTTTTTTTTTTATTAATTACTTTTAGTGAGAGAGAGAGAGAGAGACAGACAGACAGACGGGAAAATCAATCTGTTCCTATATGTGGCATGACTGTGGATTGAACCTGCAATCTCTCAACTTCAGGATGATGTTCCAACCAATGGAACCATCCAGGCAGGGCTGGGGGAGTTTTCTTTATATGTTAACAAATAATTATTTTTCTTCAGTGTTCCACATGCATTTGTGGAAATAAAAACAACAACGTATTTTCTCATGTGCAAGACATAACCATGAGATCTACCTTTTGGTTGTATTATTTAGGTCTTCAATAGTCTTAATAAAATTTTTGTCTACTTTATCCAAATTCAACTGATTTAAGTCTTCTAATAATGTTTCCAAGTCTTGTTGACTCTCCTAACATATTTTTTTTAAAAAATCAGAGTTGTCATTAATACCTATGTATTCAACAGTATATCTTCAGAGACTTGCAGCTTGTAGCCTTATCATGTATTTGCCTCTTTAATGATTTCTGGCCCGAGTCCTACCTTATGCAACATCGAAAGAGTAACCTCTGTTTTCTTTGATTGTTCTGGCATTACCTTTGCCTAACCTCCTTTTCTAAACCTCTCCAAGTCTTTCAGTTTCGTAGCTGTATCTTTTGCAGAGAGCATAAAGTTGGATTTTGCTATGTATACCTGAAAACACTCTTTTTCTCTTATTATAGGCCAGTTAAACCCATTTATTGATATGATCTCAATTCTGTTATAAAGAAGAACTATAAATTACTGCATTGTGGTTGCTTCCTTTGTTCCCTTTTACCATTCCATATTTCTTTCGGCATTTAGAAAGGTTTGGGTTATTGTCCTAATGACTATGTTTAGACTAATACCTTTATATAATCTTCTTCCTCTTTATTAGACACTGTCTATTAATTCCCTACTATGAGCAGTACAGAAATTGGCTCCTTTCCCCCCCACCCCCCATACAATACTCGCACTGCATCCCCCAGCATCTATTTAAAGTAACATCCTTTGACTCTCTGGTGAATTTCTATAGGGTAATCAATAATTCTATTAAACCATGGTTTAGTTGTCTGAAATTTATTCTCTAATAGCTTCCTCAGGAAAGATTCCTGTACACTGTATTCCTTAAGTTCCTGAATAAGTGGATTACATCTATACTGTAAGAAGCACGTAACAAGTACATACTACTTTGTTGCCCTTTATCTCCATCATTAAATTCAGTTCTATGGTTAAACATAAGAATTCACTGCAGAACATCTTCTCTGTTGTTTTTCTGGCATAAGATCTTTTGACATTGATATAGAGGTTCAACAGCATGGTACTGACACAAAGACAAACAGATCAATGGAACAGTACATAGAGCCCAGAAGCAAGCCCAGGTATACATGATAACTGGTGCTTGACAAAAGTAATGCAGTAGAGAAAGGATAGCCTTTTCAACAGCAGTGCTGGAAAAATTAAATATCCATATGTAAAATGAACTTGAATCCATACTTCATACCACATGAATCCATAATTCATACCACATAAAAATTAACTCAAAATGGGTCTAGACCTAAATGTAAAACTTAAAACGGTGAAATTTTAAGGAGAAAATATCCCTGTTGGGTAAAGACTTCTTAGACACAGCACAAAAGAAAAATTCATAATATGTAAATTGGACTTCATTAAAATAAGGAATTGGAATTCCTTGGAGAAAGGACCAAGGCTGGTGCAGAACAAGTACAAGATAAAACTAAAAACTGTTTTACCAGAAAATAAGACATGTTCAAAAATAGGGGAACATCAAAGGACTAAAGTCAACTTGTAAGGCTTTCTACTGCCCAAATAGGAACAATCTGATTATCAAAATAAAGAAAGAAATGCAGGAGTGAGAGGTGAGGGTGTTATATTCAGAGGGACCCTTGAATCTATGTTAACACAATAAATTAAAACTAATAGCCTGACCAGGCGGTGGTGCAGTGGAGAGAGCGTCAGACTGGGATGCGGAAGACCCAGGTTCGAGACCCCAAGGTCGCCAGCTTGAGCGCGGGCCCATCTGGCTTGAGCAAAAGCTCACCAGCTTGGACTCAAGGTTGCTGGCTCCAGCAAGGGGTTGCTCGGTCTGCTGAAAGCCCACGGTCAAGGCACATGTGAGAAAACAATCAATGAACTAAGGTGTTGCGACGGCAACAAAAAACTAATGATTGATGCTTCTCACCTCTCTCCGTTCCTGTCTGTCCCTATCTATCCCTCTCTCTGACTCTCTCTCTCTGTCCCTGTAAAAAAAGAAAAAAAAAACACTAATAAAAAAAAGAAAGAAATGGATTATAACATCCATTTAAATTTAAAAAATGTCATGAGCCCATAATAGACAAATAAATGAAAAAGGAAAGTGTTACCCATATGCAACTAATAAGCATAGAAAAAAAAATCACCATTTTGCAATATCACAGTAATAACGCATGAAGGCAAGAATCATCAGTGGATGCCAAACTAAGGTTTTTGAGAACAGAATATTCACATAGACTTCAAAGTATCTCCTGAGAGGAGGTTACTTGTTAATTACAAACCGTGTGTGTGTGTGTGTGTGTGTGTGTGTGTGTGTGTGTGTGTGTGTGAGAGAGAGAGAGAGAGAGAGAGAGAGAGAGAGAGAGAGAAGTATGTTTACAGCGGAGAAATCTGGCAGTTCACCACCTTAAGTGATCAAAACCAACACTAACAATAATGGGACAGAATGAGATCTTGTTTCTTAATGTAAAGCACTGAAAAGGACATCACTTTTTGCCAAAAACGACGTATAGTCTAGATACAATAAGGAGAAAGAACCCACACATTAAGTCTGAAAAAAGAAAGTTGAATACAAGTAATTATTAATTACATCAAAGAACTGGGTTAAGAAGAACTGGGTAGTAAGTAGAGAGAACTCTAAAGAATATAGGTAAATATCAGACCCGACACAATATGATAATACTTATCTCTAAGGCTCTGAAGAATGCACAAGGAAGAATTTCCCTCCAGATCTGTTATCAGACCAGACCTTTTGGAAAAGACACCCATTGCTCACACCTTGGTGTTTTAATAGCACTGCTGCCTTTGTTAATTCTTTCTCTGGCTTCCATGATTCTCCTACTTCTTTTTAGTCTCTTCTGTAGGTTCATCCTTATCTAGTAATCATCACATATCAAAATTCCTGAAGGTTTGTAATAGGTGATCTCCTCACTTTCCTTTTCAGAGTAGGAGGGAAGAAAACAGGGAAAAGACAATAAAGAGACCAAAAAAAGAAAAAGGGTTGCTGAAGTGGGAGGAGACCTTTATACCAAAAGATGGTGAAAGCTGAGCACATGACAAGAAAGTCAAGTCTAAAAGATTGATGAGGACAGGCAGAAACATAGATCAACATGCACCAGGACAAACAGACATTAAGAGTCACATGGGCTCCCTTCTTGGTTATGCTTAATGTTGAATACAATCAAGTGAAGCCAGGGAGACTATTCATCCATATACAAAGTAAAATAAAGATCTTCTAAAAAAAATCTTCAGGTAGTTATGACTCCTAATTACTATACAAGACATTTTTATTCAAATGTATTCAACACCACTACTCACCCATACCTGTACAGTAGTAAAACCTCATACAATTTGACTCACTCAAAACTTAAGTTATCCCTCCATATTGTTGTGGTGCAACCGCAACATACAGGAACTGGAGCCCAAATTGATGTAATCAATTTGGAAACTTTATTCACTGGCCAGTGGTCTGCTGCCGCACCTCTCACAATGGACAGTGATGACCTTTGGGGGGAGAGGGGTATTTATAGGCGAAACCTGCAAGGTTACAATTTTTCAGCACCTTTGTACAATATCGTTGCAAAAGCACACAAGCACACACTGTTCTAAGATAATAAACTGCCTTCCTGCAATATCTGCAGGGCTGACGCACAAGGAACGCATCCTGTCTTTGCTAGCAAGATTAGATTTGTTGAGGCTCGTGAGAGTTTTCTACTTTAACTGTAGCTATAAGCTAAATTGGGTTAGGGGTCCTCCCCAGCATGGGCTGGCACGCCAGCACACATATTTGTGAGGGATTGGTCCCAGGACCTCTGCAGATAACAAAATCTGCAGCTGCTCAAGTTACCTATATAAAATGGCAAGAGCCTTGTCCAGTTAGTTCAGTAGGGTAGAGAATCGTCGCAATATGCCAAGGTGCGGGTTCCATCTCTGGTCAGGGCACATACGAAGAGCAACCAATGAATGCATAAATAAGTAGAACAACAAATCAACGTTTCTCTCTCTCCAATCAATAAAATGGCATAGAATAAAGCTTACAGTTGGCCCTCTATATCCATGGACTCATGACCACAGAATGAAAGAAGAGGGACTGGAAAACGTTTTTGAAAGACTAGATGAATGTCCAAAAACATTGAGGCAATTCAGTTGATATTTATAAGTTAATGTGTTGTTTTTAAACACAATTATTTGAACATGTACCCTATTTATTATGAACACATACTACAATACCAGTACATCTTATATATAGATCACAAACATAAATCATTAAGAAAATAAAAATATTTTTAAATGTCTTGCTAATCACAATAGCTTCATACTACTATTACCTAAGGTTCCAAGATGTACATTAACAGAGGAAATCAACCAATTACAATAACTCTTCTTGTTAATTGTGAAACTTTTAGGTCCATTTCTTATAAGGTCTGATTAGATCAGTGGTTCTTAACCTGGGTTCTATCGAACCCTAGGGGTTCGATGAGTCGGTCACAGTGGTTCGGAGAAGCTTCTGCTGCGGAGGCCAGAATAAAGTAGTACCGTAATTTGTTATGAGTTCAGGCACTTTGTTAGTTTTGTTCTTTGAGCAAGGTGATGTTCATGCACGGCTCATTTTGTGCACCAGTTAAAAAACATATACCTATGTCTTGAATTTGGAAAAAAAAATCATATTTTATTTATCACTAAAGACGGGTTCGGTGAATGTGCATATGAAACTGGTGGGTTCGGTACCTCAAAAAAGGTTAAGAACCAGTGGATTAGATAATCATTACCGTTAACCTCACAATAAAAATGACACACAGATGCACTGTCCCTCTGGGGAACATGTCTGCAACATCCTCTCCTCCTCCCCCAACCCCACCCCATTAGCTTTCCCCTCTCCTAAGCCCTAACTAAGCTCCAAGAGCCCTTCTTTTGCTTCTGTAACTTGTTTCCTAAAACTACCCAGCCCAGCTGGCTCACTTCTCATACCCCTGTAATGTTCTAAGCAAACTTTCTCTTATGATGAGTTCTTGGCTCTGATTTCTTTCTTTGCCCAACTCAAGAACTGAAGTCCAATTTCATCCCCCACATCCCTGATAACATTCCCACTAATGCAATATATCCAACTCCTCACTATATCATCAACATTTGTTTCTAGGGATCCTCAGTAAAAAGAATAATAAAATAAGAATGGCAAACAGCCTGTAAACAGTATCGTTCTGCCTTTCTACTGTTATGCTTGTAAATGATGTACATGTACATATTATCTCTATCATAGCTTGTGATAGACTGCAAGTGGCAAAAAGCCTTTGTAAGTTCGAGGCTTAGCAAAAGGCTAAGTTCTCCCCACTCCCCCCTCCAGATTGGCTATGAAGCTGAGCATTTGCACTCATCCCATAGCCCCACTTCACTTACTTGCTTAAGTTGCTAGAAGCAATTTACATGCCCTTTCTCTCACCCTTTGTTTAGATCAGTGGTTCTTAACCTTTTTTGAGGTACCGAACCCACCAGTTTCATATGCTCATTCACCAAACCCTTCTTTAGTGATAAATATGATTTTTTTTTCCAAATTCAAGACATAGGTATATGTTTTTTCACTGGTGCACAAAATAAGCCGTGCATAAACATCACCTTGCTCAAAGAACAAAACCAACAAAGTGCACGAACTCACAACAAATTACGGTATTACTTTATTCTGGCCTCCGCGGCAGAGGCTTCTCCGAAACTCGGAGACCGACTCATCGAACCCTAGGGTTTGATAGAACCCAGGTTAAGAACCACTGGTTTAGATGTTGGCTGATTTCACTTATGCCTGGTGGGGGGATTCCTGTTTATGCATCAAGATAGTTCCTATTTTTGCCCCAGATGTGTGACTTTGTATCAAAGACTTCCTTATTTGCATATGGCTATATAATAAAGCAAACTGGGGTCTATTGGGCTCTCGGATATTGTCATCAGCATTTAAGAGGCCTCCCGATCCCATCCTCTTTTCTCCATGAGTCTGTTTTCTTAATTCTGCATCGTTCTACCTCAGGACCCAGAATTACTAGCTGCACTGGTCCGCAGCAATAGCTGAAAACGAGACTTGAAAGATTTGAATTATTTAAGGCTAGTGAAAAGTCACAACCCAATCAACTCCACCCACCTGATAAAATGAAACATAAAACGGGGCAGCAACAATTGCAGCTTTCTATAGAACATGGATCTCCTTGCCAGCTAATCCACCACTGGCTGCACAGCCAGGAATGAAAAGTATCTATTCCTCTGTACAACAACTATATCATCAAATATGAGCAGCCCCTTTTCTGAGCTCAGCCTTCTGTATTTTCCTACACTGGGGGAAAGCCAATTCATCAGCACCTAACCTTGACTATACACTTATATGAAACTATCATTATGCTATTAACTAGAATTGGGGACACTTTTTATATCTATTGCATATGTGCCCCTACAACTTAGGGGCTTTCCAGACTACTAAAACAGAGGGGTTTTTTTGAGTGGCCTCCAGATGGGACTCCCCTAAGAACTGAGGTTAGAGAGCTTTATGCTAGAGTACCGGTAATGGCTTACCAACCATGATCTTCGGGATTTTTTTCAGTCATTTTCGATAAAAACATATTAAAATCCATAATCTCACTTACCTAAGCACACAGAAACTAACAATTTGTGGGGGGTTAAACAATGGGGTCTGCAATGTAGGAATCCCATTACTTCCAGGGAAACCATACACAGTATGATAGGTTGTACAGCCCAAGGGATTACCTAATTTAAGAGAATTAATGTACATTCCACTTCCTAAGGCATGTATCACTTGGCGCTGCATTGGCCAAGAGGGAGCTTAAGTCTAACTCACACAAAAGTACCTGGACTCCTCTCTCAGGACACTTTGTATATCATATAGCCACCCAACATGCTTATTCATGCGACCAAGATCATTTACATATCAAGTACTTTAAAAACTTAATTTATGCAAAGAAGTTCTAATGTTTTCCTTCACATCAATGGAGTATATTTTACCTCAGAACGTGGCACATATCCCATTTTGGAGACTAACTTTATAGTATGTACTTGAAAATGCAGGAGTAACACTTTAGAAAAAGGTCAGGGTTCCAGGAAGAAAGGAGAGACCCATACATCTAGGAGATAGTTTAACTTGGTGAGATTGCTAAGAAAAATTAAAAAGAGACAAATGTAGAGATCTAAGAACCAAAGTTTTCAAATTACCCACATCTAAAAAAAATTGCAATGCAATTTAAAACTGGTCTTCCAATGTCAATTTTTCACCAGGACAGAGTAACTACTATCTAGGGAAGCTTGCCTGCCATGAGTAATTTCTGTGCAACTGGAAAGAATATATGAGGCAGTGGTTTTTAGGCACTGGGCAGTAAGTCCCTTGATCCCTGAAAAAGGGGAAACTCGGGAGATGTGCCACTAAAATGACTTCCTAATTTCTCTGACTCAGTGCTGTTTTGTGACTGCTGTGCAGAAAGCTAGAGCCAAGGCAGAGCATAGCTAGGAAGCCAGAGATGGTGGCTATGAAACAATACAAGCACTTGAGAGGTGTGAGCTGCACAGAGGACAGGTGAGCACAGGGGACAGGTGCCACAAGTCCCCACATCCTTGGCTAAAGGCTATCACACATGTACAGGGTAAAACCCCCGAAAGCTAACTGGAGAGCAGCTGCTAAGGGATGGAGAGAAAGGCAAAGATACTAGAGACCCAACAGGAACAAAAAGAAAACAGAAAGGTGGTAGTCTTAAACTCCACCATACTAATAATAACTTAAAGTGTAAATAAGATCAGACAATTAAAAGCAAAAATGTACAGCTTGGATAAGAAAGCTAGACCCAACTATACATTGTCTACAGCAGACACACTTTAAGGATAAAAGTAAAAGAATGGAAAAATATATCATTCAAACCCAAAGACAGAAAATTGGTGTAGCGTTATTAATATAAGACAACATAGACTTAATGAAGTAGTAGTATGAGATAAAGAAGGACATTTCACTGTTAAAAAGGGGAGGCAGCAGTGCCTGACCAGGCGGTGGCGCAATGGATAGAGCGTCGGACTGGGATGCAGAAGACCCAGGTTCAAGACCCCGAGGTCGCCAGCTTGAGCACGGGCCCATCTGGCTTGAGCAAAAGCTTGCCAGCTTGGACCCAAGGTCGCTGGCTCCAGCGGTCAAGGCACATGTGAGAAAGCAATCAATGAACAACTAAGGTGTCGCAACGAAAAACTGATGATTGATGCTTCTCACCTCTCTCCATTCCTGTCTGTCTATCCCTATCTATCCCTCTCTCTGACTCTCTCTCTGTCCCTGTATTAAAAAAAAAAAGGGGGGGGGAGGCAATTCAGCCATAAGACAAAGCTTCAAAACACATGCAGCAAAAACTAACCAGCAAACCTAATGGGAGCTGATAGTCACAAACAACTCTGACAAAGCCTTAATACTTAAAATATATAAAGAACTCACAAAGCTCAACAACAAACAAGCAAACAATCCAAATAAAAAATAAGTGAATCTGAACACTTCTCTCATGAAGACATATAAACAACAAATAGATATATGAAAAGATGCTCATCTTTGCTAGCTATTAGAGAAATACAAATCAAAACTACAGGAGACCACCTCACACACGTTAGATTGGCTGTTATCAACAAGACAGGTAATATGTTGAGAGGCTGTGGAGAGAAAAAGGAACCCTCATCCACTGCTGGTGGGAATGTAAACTGGTACAGCTATTGTGAAAGACAGTATAATAGTTCCTCAAAACATTAAGAATAGAGCTACCCATATAACCCAGCAATCCTTCTACTGGGTATCTACCCAAAACAGTCAGAAACATTGGTATTGCAAAGACACATGTGTTGTATCAAATCAGCGAGAAACAGATGTCTTGCCAAACAGTTAAGTAGCCAAATTAAGGAGTCTTTATTTTAGAGCTGGTGACCACACAGAGACCTAAGTAATCCAAATCATGGGCCAGCTTTTAAAGACAAAAATCACATACTGGTTGGGGTGTGGAAAGGAGCCGGGGCATGGTACAAAAGTCATTAATCTCACTAACAAGCTCATTAAATTTTACTGTCTTGTTACAACAGTTATCTATAGGATCCATTAAAAGGAAAACTATACACTAAGACTACAATAGTGATAAATGTTTTGCCTATCTAACAAAAATATTCCTAAACATTCTAGGATTTACAACCTATCCCTGACACCACAATAATGTGGCAAGGCTGTGGGGTAGGGAGTTTCAAACCTAAGTAAGTTCTGAGGTACTTTAAGATAAGGAGAGAAACTAAATGAAGTTACTTTTGCTAAAAGCCTTTAAATTACCTATTTGCTAAAAAAACCTTTCTCTTCTATATTTCATATGCACCCCACCCCCCATGTTCATCGCATCATTCGTAGTGGTCAAGACATGGGAACAACCAAAGTATCCCTCAATAGAGGATTGGATAGAGATGTGCTACATATATACAACGGAATACTACTCAGCCATAAGAAATGATGATATATTACCATTCACAACAACATGGAAAGACTGTGAGAACAATTATGCTAAGTGAGAACATTATGCTAAGGATAAATACATCAGAAAAAGCTAAGAACTATATATGATTTTACATACAGGTAGGATAAAAAAAGGAGACTCATGGACACAGGAAAAAGTGAAGTGGTTACTAAGGGAAGGGGGGGTCAAGGGGAGAAAAGAGGGACATATATATGGTGACAGAAAATGATATGAGTTTGGGTGATGGGCACACAACACAATCAACAGCTTAAATCCTATAGAGATGTTCCTCTGAAACCTATGTATTCTTATTGACCAATGTCACCCCATCAAATTTAATTTCTAAATTAAAAAAAGAAACTAACCAGGTTAATTAGGGATAAATCAATAATCATGCCTGAAGATTTTAACATTCATTTCTATAACTGATAGAACAACAAAAAACCAGTAAGAATATAGATTTTACAACACTATCAACCAACCTGTCCTAATTGACATTTACAGAATACTGCGCTCAACCAATATAGAATTTAAATTCTTTTCCAAATCACGTGAACATTCAGCAAGGTAAAGGATATGCTAGGATAGAAAATGTCAATAAACTTCAAAAGATTTGAATCTTATATAGTATTTTTTTTACTACGGAACAAGTTATTCAGAAACTATATACCTTACCTTTAAATGAACACACTTCTAAACAACCCATAGGTCATGCGGGGGGTGGAGGGGCACAGGAGAAATTTTTAAATATTTTAATGGAACAGTAATAAAAACAACACAAAATCTGAGGTAGCTTAGAGAAAAAAAACTATACTTTAAAGCAAAAACAAAGAATAAATAGAACAAAGCCAAAAATTAGTTGTTAAGTCCTTCGTAATAGTACCCAGAAAAGGAATATGAATTACAAATAATAGGAACAATAGAGGGAATATCATTCAGCTCCTGAAAACCTTAAAAGGACAGGACTGCTATGAACTAATTTATGCCACTATATGTCCCAATCAGATGAAACTGACAAGTTTATTCAATTTACGAAAATAGAATTTGACAAGAAATAAAAAATCGGAACAGCCCTGTATCTGTTAGAGACATTGAATTCCTAATCAAAAACCTTGCCATAAAGCTCATTAAAATAAAAGGGAAGAAAAGAAAAAAAAGGGATGAAAGAAGAAGGAAGGAAAAAGAAAGGAAGGCAGAAAAGAAGGAAGGACAGAGGGAAAGAAGGAGGGAGAGAGAAAAAAGGAAGGAAAGAAAGGAAAAAAGAAAGAAGGAAGGAAGGAAGGGAGGGAGGGAGGGAGAGAGGGAGGGAGGGAGGGGAAAAGAGAAAGACAGAAAGAGAAAGACAGAAAGAAAAGAACTCTATTCCTAGATGCATTCACTGGTGAATTCTGTCAAGTATTTAAGAAAGAATATTAATTTTACAAACACTCTTTCAGAAAACAGAGATGAAGGGAGTATCTCACATCACATTTTGAGGCCAATATTACAAGAAAACTATCACCAATATTTCTCATGAACACTAAAATAATTCTTAAAATATTTGCAAATCAAATTCAGACATATATGAAAAGAATATATAAATCATAACCAAGTAGGAGTATAACCCAAGAATGCATGATTGGTTTAACATCTGGAAATCAATGTAATTCACTATATTAACAGGAAAAAATGAAAAATCAAATGATCATTTTTACAAATACTGTATAGAAAACGAATTTCACCAAATTCATCATCCATTTATGATAAAAAAACCATCAGCACACTAGGAATAGAAGAAAACAGTTTTAAAGTTAATTTACTAGGATGACACTGGTTAATATAATTACACAGGATTGAAACTTCTTTTGATAATGGGCATCTATAAAAAACTAACAGAGCTAACATATTAATAATAGTAAATAAATGAATGTTTTCCTAAGATAAGGAATGAGGCAATTAATATCCTCTCTCATTTAATACTGAAATTAAACTATTCAATATTGTACTGGATAGTCTAGGTAGTGCAATAATGGGGAAAAAAATGACAATTATAAAGAATGGCAAGAAAGAAGTGTAACTACCTGTATAGGCAATGTAATGGTCTAAAATAAAACAACTAGGTTTAATAATTGAATTTAGTAAGATAATGAGATACAATTAATACACAAGTCAACTGCATTCAATATATTAGCAACGAACAATTGGAAATTTAAAAACACCACTTACTATATCTTCAAATACATCAAAAATATTTTAAAATTCTCAAAAACTGTACAATACCACTACAATTAAAGTGTGCTGAAAGAAATTAATGACCTAAATAAGTGGGAGATAAAACATGTTCATGGATAGGAATAGTCAATGTTGTTAAGATCATCCTTCCCAAACTGGTATCCAGATTCAATACAATTCCAATCAAAATCACACAGGCTTTTGTGTATACACTGACAAGCTGATTCTAAAATTTATAAAGTAATGCAAATGACTTGAAAGAGCCAAAACAATATTGAAAAAGAACAAAATTGTCCAATTTCAAATTTTGCTTAAAACACTAGAATAAATGTACAGACAGTACTGAATGGATAGATCAATAAAAAAGAACAGAGTACAGAAACTGAATTATACATGTGTGTTCAATTGATTTTCCTCAAAAATGGCAAAGTAATATAATGGGAAAGAACTCGTTTCAATAAATAGTGCTTTAACATATGATTAAAGACATGAACCTCTAATACAGTTGATTGTAACTTATCTCATACAAAAAGTACTTAAAAATGGACTATACCTTGAAGTATAGAAGCTTAACAATGACAATATAGAAAGAAAAAATAGGAGAAAATCTTAGCAAACTTGGGTAGGGCATAGAATTGTAAGAAGACAAAATTCACTAACCATTAAAAAAAAAAAAACCCTGATAAACCAGATAATCAACATTTAAAACTTCAGCTCTATAAAACATCATTATAAAAAGTGAACAGGAATGCAAAGAAGTGGGCGAAAAATACTCGCAGTATGTGCTTAACAGGACCAATGTGCAAAATATAAAGAATTTTATTTTTCAATTATAAGGCAAACTGGCCCTAGCTGGGTACCCCAGTGGGTTAGTGTCATCCCCATATGCTCAAGTTGTGCGTTCAATTCCTGGTCAGAACACATACAAGAATCAACCAATGAATGCATAAATAAGTGGAACAACAAATTGATGTTTCTCTCTCTTCCTTTCTCTCTTTCTAAAATCAATATGAGGCAAACTACCTAATTTTTAATATCTGCAAAAGACTTAAACTGAAATTTTACCAAGAGATACGAGCAGATCAACATACGAATTAAGATATGAGCTGCACCTTGGTTCATATTTTTGTTTGAGATCCAAGCGAAATTCCAAGATACGAGTCCTGATTCGAGAAACTGCCGCTAGTTGGCGCATGGGTCCAGTATCAGCAGCACAACACCAGCATCTTGTTCTTTCTCATGTGTTACCCGCAGAATCAAGTCGAATCTTGTGCACTGTACTTGTTCTTGCATCATTTTTGTATTTTTTACTAACTCTCTTTGTGTGCTATCATGGGGCTGAAGAAAGTGAGTGTAAAGGACAATGGTGAGAAGAAGAGAATGATGTCGATAGAAGTAAAGCAAGAAATAATAGAAAAACATGAGCGTGGTGTACGAGTGATTGAACTGGCAAGGCTGTATGATCGCAATACATTTACAATTTGTACCATCCTTAAAAGGATGCCATCAAAAGCGCAAATCCAGCGAAAGGAACTACAGATCTGTCCCAATTAAGGACAAATATCCTTGAAGAAATAGAGAAGCTTCTGCTGGTGTGGGTGAAAGAGAAAAAGCTGGCAGGAGATACAGTGACGGAGACTGTAATATGCAAAAAAAGCACGTATTATTTACGGCCACTTGAAGAAGAAAGAACCACCAACCTCAAAAGAGGCAGCAGAAGATGTGTTTAAGGCAAGTCACAGCTGGTTTGAAAATTTCAAGAAGGGATCTGGCATCCACTCGGTGGTGAGGCATGGTGAAGCTGACAGTGCTAAGGCAGCTGAGGAGTACATTGCACGTTTTGCTGCATTTATCACAATGGAAGGCTACATCCCCCAACAAGTGTTCAACTGTGACGAAACAGGATTGTTTTTGGAAAATAATGCCCCAGAGGACTTTCATCACCGCAGAGGAGAAGAAGCTGCCAGGCCTTAAACCTGTGAAGGACCGTCTGACCCTTGCATTGTGTGCAAATGCTAGCGGTGACTGTAAAGTAAAGCCACTGCTAGTGTGTCATACCGAAAATCCTTGAGCCTTTAAGATTCACAATATTCTTAAAGAAAAACTGCAGGTTATGTGGCACGCCAATGCTAGGGCATGGGTTACGTGGCAGTTTTTTATTGAATGGGTAAATCTTGTCTTTGGCCCTGCAGTGAAAAAATATCTTCAAGAAAATAAACTCCCGATGAAAGAAAGCATTACTAATCCTTGATAATGCTCCAACCCACCCACCTGATCTTGAAGATGACATACTCGTTGAGTTCAAATTCATGAAAGTCCTCTATCTCCTACCCAACACAACTTCAATCTTGCCACCTATAGATCAGCAGGTCATTTCCGACTTTAAAAAGCTTTACACAAAGCACTTATTTTGCCGCTGCTTTGAGGTGACTGAGAATACAATTCTAATCCTTCAAGAGTTTTGGAAAGATCACTACAACATCATGATATGTTTCCGCATTATTGACTTGGCATAGTTAAGAGGTTACAAGAAGAACCTTGAACTCAGCATGGGAAAAGTTATGGCCTGATGTTGTTGTAGACAGGGACTTTCAAAGGGTTTCAACCAGAGACTGAGATCGAGGTAAAAGCGTTGAAGGAGATTGTGTCCCTTGGAAAGTCGATGGGTCTGGAGGTAGATGAGGGTGACGTAAAGGAGCTTGTCGAGGAACATGAGGAGGAACTCTCAACTGAGGAGTTGAAGGAGCTACAGAGGATGCAACATACGGAGCTTCTGCAAGAGATTAGTAGTGAGGAGGAGGTAGAGTCAGATGAAGTGATTTCTACAAGTGAAATTAAAGACATGCTGGCAATGTGGGAGAAGCTTTCAAGTTTCATTGAAAAGAAACACCCACAAAAAGTTTCAATTGGTCATACTTCAGCACTTTTTAATGACACTTGTTTGTCACATTTCTATAACATTTTAAAAGGCAGGCAAAAGCAAACCTCTTTGGATAGATTTTTATTCAAAAGTCCTGCAAGTGAAAGTGCAGAAAGTGCAGCCAAAAAGGCAAAATCAGGTGATGATTAAATGAAAATTATGTAATGTTAAGCTTAGGTTAAGTTTAAAGTTAAGAAAGTGAATTTTTTTACAATTAAGTTTTTGCAGTTTCATTTTAAGTAAAGAAAGTGCAGTTTTAGTTTTGTTTAAAGAAAATGCAGTTTTAGTTTACATTTAGTGTTTAATGCAGTTTTAGTTTACGTGTCTACAGTGCCTGCATCCCTTCCTCCCTGCCTCCTCCTCCACCATTCACCTCCGTTAGCTGCACTCGTCTGTCTCCAAGGCAAGAATACAGTACTAAAAAACACTTTCTTCTTTTATTTCCTATATTTTGTTATGCATTGGTAAAGCATACATGTGTGTTTCTTAATTGAAAACATGTTTTTTTTTCATAATTTAGGATGGTCTGGGGATGTTTCACAGGGCTGGAACAGATTCAATCTATTTCAGTTATTTTAAATGGGAGAAATTTGTTTGATATACGAGTTGGCTGACTTACGAGCTCAGATACAGAACGAATTAAACTCGTATCTCAAGGTACCACTGTATATGAATGGCCAATTAGCATAGAAAAAGATGTTCCTCATTAGTCATCAGAGAAGTAAAAATTAAAACCATAATATACTCCTTCACTCAAACTAGAAGGTTAATGGTAAATAATAACATTACCCAAATTTGTGAGGATGTGAACCAACTAGAACTCTCATACACTGCTGGAGGGAATGCAGCAAAATGATACAGCCAGGGTAACATACGTTTATGATGTGAACAAGAAATTCCAATTCTAAGTTTTATACAAGGAAATAAACACATACCCACATAAAGACCTGTGTACAAATACTTATAAAAATTTTATTCATGCCTGGCCTGTGGTGGCACAGTGGATAGGGGGTTGACCTGGAACACTAAGGTTGCCGGTTCTAATCTAAACTATGGGCTTGCCTGGTCAAGGCACATGCAACAAGCAAGCAATGAGCTAAAGTGAAGCAACTATGAGTTGATACTTCTTGATCCCCTCTCTCTCCTCTTTCTGTAATATATATATATATATATATATACACTTAATTTTTAATTATTTTTTAAATGCTATTTTAATGTTTGCTTTATTGATTTTAGAGAGAGAGATATGGGAAGACCAATCTGTTCCTGTATGTGCCCTGGCCAGGGACTGAACTGACAACCTCTGCACTTTGGGATGATGCTCTAAACCAACTGAGCTATCCAGCCAGGGCAATAAAACAAATCTTTCTTTAAAAAAGGAAAATTTTATTCATAGTAGCCTAAAACTGAAAACAATAGTAATTTCCATCAACAGGTGAATACTGTATATAGAACTGTTGTGTATAAAACAGATATAGACAATATGAATCAACTTTAAATACTATTAATCCTTTGTCATATTTTGTACTCAAAATAAATTTATACTTTTTGCTAAGAACCAAAAGAAATCAGCTTCCAGAATTGAGCGTTACGTATATATTCACACTCCCTGCACAAATAACGTGCCCCCTTTCAAACATTTCTGAGCATTTGTAAATTACACTTCTTTCTTACAAGTTAGCTTTTTTAAAAAGATAAAGCATTATAGTGATTTTAATATTTAAAAATGAGTTAGGGCCTGACCAGGCAGTGGAGCAGTGGACAGAGCGTCGATCTGGGATCTGGAGGACCCAGGTTCAAAACCCCAAAGTTGCCGGCTTGAGTGCAGGGTCACGGGTTTGAGCAAGGGGTCACTCACTCTGCTGTAGACACCCCCCACCCCCCCACCCCCACTCCCCTGTCAAGGTACATATGAGAAAGCAATCAATGAACAACTAAGGTGCCACAATGAATTGATGCTTCTCATCTCTCTCCCTTCCTGTCAGTCCCTGTCTGTCCCTCTCTCTCACTCTGTCAAAAAAATAAATAAATAAAGAGGAAGAACTTATTTTCCATAAATTCATTTAGGATAACATAAAGAGCACCAAAAAGTTTAATAGCAAGGGGAACTAGACATGATACTGTTGAGAATTACTACTCTACACCTGAATTTTGGTCTTAAGTTTTCTAGAAGAACCCTCTTATAATTAACTGTATTTTGAGCTAAGAAAACACTAGGTTTCATATTATACTCTAAAACTATGCCAAATTGGGCTCTCTGGGGTTGAAGGACCTAGAAATATAAATTTTAACAAGTATACCAGGTGATTCTAGTATAGCTAAAAATTGAAAATTCCAACCTAAAAGTTAAGAGTATAAATGGAACATGTTATATGGCTTCAAACATTTTGTTTGGCCTACACAATGGACTTTTGTAGGTGTGCTATTTTCTTTCAATTACCTGCCAGTATCTAATACTAGAGAAATTTTAGACAAAATCCAGATTTCAGACTTCTCTTTAAAGAAAAAAAATCCCCAGAAAGAAAGGTCCTTCAAAACTGGACCTGCACTATCACATGACAATCTATCTGGGGGAGCTCAGGAGAATTTGCCACCTTCCATTCCCCACCATTCCCCTATTCCTGTAATACCAGGCTCAGAGCTCTCCATCCCAATTACCTGCTTAGCCCCTATAGGTATGGCGTGTGTAGTTTGATCCAGGACGGGTATACCCACAAGTTCTTTAAGAGAATAAAGAACAGATGATCAAAGGAACCCTAATGTGTCTAAACTGTTGATTCAGCTAGTATTTAAGTAAGTTTGCAAGAAGAGAGGAAGAAAACATTCAAGTCAACAAGGCCCAGAACATTTTTAATTCATTGAAGATAACCTTAACTTTTTTTCGAGGTATACACTTCTAAAGTAACATTAAAGTCTTTTCTTTCTCAGTATAAAAACTAAAACATTGAGCTTCCATTGTAAATGCTTTCCTTAAGCTTTTACTTACAAACTCAAACATAAAAAATAATCCCTGCCAGGGCACAAGAATCAACCAACGAATGCATAAATAAGTGGAACTAATCGATTTTCTCTCTCCCCCCCTTCTCTCTCTAAAATCAATAAATAAAAATTTAATATGTCCCGTAGTCTCTTCCTTTCAAATGACTCACCAGACCACAATACGTTATTATAAGAGAATAATGTTATTATAATTATTTGAGCCTAGATACTGACTTCATTTACAAATTACGGTATTCTAAAGAGAGAGATAAACAGTTGGAGATTGGAAATACAAAACATTTTGAGAAATCTGAAATGACAAACTTGTCTCAGAATTGAAAATCTGAGCTTTTATTACCCATGTTCTCATTCATTACAGTCAGAATGTCATGGCCAGGCCGACAATACATCTTAATTCTACAATTATGCAAAATTCAGATCTTAATCGGCTATTAGCCTGTTTAACCACTTAAAATATAAATAAAAGAAACCTTAAAATGTGTCAGAAAGAATTAACAACTAAGATTTAAGTTTCACCTGTACTATCTTTCCAACAGGTGGGCCACATCTGCGCAAATTAGTGTGCAGAATCTGAGATTTACTCTACTTAACAAATTAACAAGTAGTTTACCATGGATGCAAGGAAAAGACAGGAGACTCCCATCACAGGCAAAGGGTAGTTTATTATTTACAATAATAACATAAACCAAAGCACATCCATTTTTTAGCTCTGGATCCTAGAGTCCCAGGTCCCCATCAACAAGGAGAAGAGGGCCAGCTGACACCTGCACAGGCAATGGGCTGTGTGTCACATGAGAAGAAACCTGGTTAGGGACTTAGGGAACCCTAATTTTTCATGATGAGCAATAAGTAAGCCTGCCTTTAACTCTAGGAGACATTTACCTTTATTATGTATAATATGCATGCCTATTCTTTGCTCTGATGGAAGACACTATCTTCTAAGGATGTTCCTTATACAAACATCCTTTAAACATAGAAACAAAGGCAATCAGTCCACGGACAGGACCTGTAGAAAAAGGAGGATCCACGGAAAATTGTCTCCCTCAACCAGATACAGTTCCTAACATGTAATTAAATGAGGATTCTAACACTACAGTGTATTTATAAAACATTAATTTCATATACCCCTTGACCTCGCTCAATTATTTAATTAGCATAGCTCAAATTAAACCAACTAGTTCGTCTAAAATGAATTTCCATGCAAAGCAAAAAATTGTATACACGTGTTTTATATATTAAACAAAAATAAATCTCCCTTTTCCAGTTACTTTGTATGTTTTAAAACTGCTCAAATATTTGCAATATTAAAACCTAAAAGCTTCTAGTATTCCACTAGAAATAATTACTGGGCTTACTTTAACTTTAAGAGTTTCAAACCTGTTAACGTTAGTAATGGAAACTCCAGTACCTGTCAAAAGTCTCACCACACAGTAACAAACGCCACAAAGAGAACCGTAACTTCAACATATCCAGCTGTTGCCTACAAAATACAAGAAAACCCCGCACCCCAGACCACTTTGTTCTATTTCTCTTTCCCCCTTACCGTTTCAAAACAAAACATTCGCAAGAAAAAGGCAACAAAACACCGTCTCTTGGTTCCTTTGTCCACAGCCGAGAGAAGGGAATTGGGTTCTCATTAAAGTAATGAACCCGAAACACGCAAGACAGAAAATAGACAACCTCTGATCAGAAATCAATCATCAAACCAAGTCCCCATCACTTCATCCCCTCCAGCGCGCGCGTGCGCGCGCGTACACACACACACACACACACACACACACACAAGCACAAAAACCCATGGGCACCGATGAGCTGATTAAGATCATATGCACCTGGACAAAGCTTTGGGGGAGGCAGAGGGTGGTCGTTAACTATAGGCAGTTGGCAAAGAACCCCAGATACAAACAACAGCGGACTCTCGACAGATTTTTTCAAAAGTGCGGGCCGCTCGACCCCGGAGTAGACTGCCGAGGGACAGGAGCAGCGGCAGCAGCGCGGCCAAGTCCACAGCGCCCGGGGAAGTTGCTCGCGCGGCGCGCGGGCCCTCCATGTCACCGCCGCCAACACCGACCCTCCGTTTCGCCCCTCCCCCGCCGCGCACCCCGGGCGGCGGCGACATGACAGCGGGTCCTCCGCCCGCCCCGGTGGCCCGGCGCCCGCCTCTCACCTTGGGTGGCGAACGGCGAGGAGCCGCCGACCGGCGAGCCGGGGCCCGGCGGCGGCGGTGGCGGGGTGTCGGCCGAGCCCAGCATGGGCGCGGGGAGCATGAGGTAGCGCTGCGGCGCCGGCAGGCAGCGCTGGCAGAAGGAGTGTAGGCAGGGCAGAAGCTTGGGCGCCCGGCTCTGGATGTTCTGGTGGCACACGGCGCAAGTGTCCAACAGGTTGAGCCGGGCCGCCTCGCCGCCGCGCTCGGAGTCGGGGCCCTGCCGACTCTCGGCCTCGTTCTCCCCGCTCGGCGCCGCCGAGGAGCCTCCGGCCGCCGCTGCCGCCGACACCGCCGCGGCCGCCGTCGCCGCCTTCTCTACAGCCACCTCCATTGTCCTGCCCCCGCCGCTGCCGCCGCCGGGGAAGGGGGAGCGCTGTCTCCGCCTGCCGCCGCCCCCGACGACCTCCTCCTCCTCCCAGGCCGCTTCGGTGACCCACGGGAGAGGGAGGGCGGGCGGAGGAAACCTCCTAGGCACCGGGTATCCGCCTCCCGGGTGGCGCGGCCGGAAAAGGGGATCTGTCAGCGGAGACCGGCCCTCGCACCAGGGAGGCTGCGCTCCGCCCGCCTCGCCAATCGCCGAGGCGCTCCTGGAGTCCGCCCAGCTTAGCTGAGCCGCCCCGCTTTTCTCTCGGGCCAGGGGCTCACCCCGGTCCCGCCCCAGCCCCCGCCCCCGCGCGCTCTCCCCGCAACTGATACAACGGCTGGGAGCGCGCCGCCCAATAGCCGCCGCGCCTGGCCAGGGGGTGTGGCCTGTCGGAACCCGGGAGGCTCCGACAGCCGGGACGGGAGGCTGAGAGGCGGGAGGGCGCTTGCCCAGCCCCGCCCCTCAGAATTCCTAGAACCGGGGCCTCTCATTGGGCTTTTGTGTGAGTGCGGCTCCCCTGAAAAGATTAAGGGTTCATTTGTCAACTACCGACCGCCTAATTCGATAGGCATGTGTTGGCTCCTCCTATAGGGCGGAGCTCCACCGTGTCTGTGCGTTAATTAAGCGGCTGATTCCAAAACTACCTTTACTATTCGAGACAGAGTCCTGTAGGAGGAATGAGTATTGTGAGAGGGTCAAGGGTAAGGTGACCAGATTTTAAAATTGGTAAAGTGGAACACCATTGATGGGGGAAAGGGATGGTTCTTGACTAAAAATTTGGTCTATATGGAGCAAAAAAGATTTTCATAGAATGCAAAAATAGTATTGTAATATATTATTTTAAATTTCAACATAGGTATGATTTACAAATATAATACATTTAAAAATTATTTATAGTATTTTTTATTCTTTGGCATATTTCTCATTTGAGTGAATTTTTTTTAGTAGATTGCTATCATTGTTTAAAAGGTCATGAAGTTTTTCACAAGAATTTGTTAAATTCTATTTCACACATAAAATGGCTTTCAAGGTCTCAACACTTAATTGTGATTTCTCTGATGTCCACATTTTATTTACCGTAGGAAAAACACGTTCAGTCGCCGCATTAGTTCCTGGTAAAGACAGCGCGTATTTCACAATTTTTAGTGCATTATTGTATGGAACATGGTTTGCATGGTTTGTTTCAAAATGATGAAATATTTCTAAGCATTTGTTCTCTATTGTGATTTTTGCTGATGCCTGAGATTTAACCTTTTCCTTATCAATCTATATTTTAATAACGATACCTAATTAAAAAGATCATTTTTGGAAATATTACTATATGGGAAATGTTGAGTGAGTCAGAGGAATCAGGTTACACGGTCTCAAAACTGATGCTAGAGCTGCACAAGCGGGTGGGAGGAGGCAGGGCAGCGCAGCAGCCCGCTGGAGACAGAGCTGCTTGCGCCTCGTGGAGCCCGAGCCGCATGCCGGCATCCAGGACACGGGCCTATGGGTAGCTAGGGGACTTGACAGCCTCCGCCCCAGCAGGTATGTCCCGCCCGAAGTTCTTTGTTTTGGGCCTCGCATAGGGCAGCCAGCTCTTGTGGCAGTGCGGGCGCTTCCAGGTGGAGGCGGGGTCTCCCCACCAAAAAGTGTATATTCCCTTCCCGTTCTCCCACCGTTCCCTAGCTTTTCGTGCATTCTTTTCAAAGATCGGGACTTTTTTAAAACGCCGTGGGATGCGGGACAAATTGTTAAAAATCGGGGCTGTCCCGCCAAAAGCGGGATGTCTGGTCATCTTAGTCAAGGGATGACAAAGTGAAGAGTGAAGAGCAAAGAAAGAATTTTAAAAATGGAATGTTGTAAAGTAATTGTACCTCACTCCTGGGGTTTATGTAGAGACACCAAGTCCAGATGAATTTTGAAGGGTCTTATTAAAAGGAGGAGATTTATTAGTATGCTGGCCACATATGACTAACATGGGGCATATCTGACCTAAATCGTGCAGCACCAAATGTATCTCAGAGGCTGGTTATATACCCTTTTAGTAAATACAGGTTGGGGGCGGCATGACAGCATGACAATCATTAACAAGCTTATAACATTTGTCTAGGGGATTTATAAAAAATATTAAAACTTTCAAGGTAACACAATGATGATGTCATTTTACATATCAAAATGCATTCACAAACCTTTTAGTGTCTATCTTTCCTCCTTTACTTAGAGCAAGAGTTTTTGCACCGAGCCAGATTAGAAAGAAAATTTTTTTCACAGGACGGATGAAATATTAAAATTAAAAAATGTTCAATATAATAATGATTCATTTAAGTAAACAAAATTTTATTATGTAATTTGTTTATGAATAAATGTAAAAGTGAAAAACATTTTTAATATACAATACTATTTTAATAAAAACATAATTACATACTGTATAAATATCCAAACCAGGGGTCCCCAAACTTTTTACATGGGGGGGGCAGTTCACTGTCCTTCAGACCGTTGGAGGGCCAGACTATATAAAACAAACTATGAACAAATCTTTATGCATGCTGCACATATTTTAAAGTAAAAAAAACAAAACGGGAACAAATACAATATTTAAAATAAAGAACAAGTCAATTTAAATCAACAAACTGACCAGTATTTCAATGGGAACTATGGGTGCGGATGCATCCTCTGCTTCTCTCACTGACCAACAATGAAAGAAGTGCGGTGGGCCGGATAAATGGCCTCAGGGGGCTGCATGTGGCCCGTGGAATGTAGTTTGGGGACCCCTGATCCAAACTATCACAATCAATCGAAACGAAATTTAATTAATAGAATGAACTTAAAGGGGTTATATCGCAAATAAAACAATTATTTCGTTTTACAAACAGCCTGGACACGTTTTCAGTTATCAACTGCAGCTCTTGCCACTTGATTCAGCACACTTGACCACAAAAATAACGAATTGTGTGACCTTGGGTGCACATTGGCAAACTCTGCCTAAAAGTGTAAGGTATTTTTCCTTGCCAGGAAAGAAGAAAAGGGCTGAAAGCTACAAAGTGTAGAATAGCAAAGGCTTTATTAAGTACCACGCATCCCGCCCAATGATGTCCCCAGCCCCAGGGACAGAGGCTAGGGGAGTCTTGCGAATTAAACTGCGTGAGAGGTATTTAAAGGGGTCCTCTAGAATAGGCGAGCAATTATGACGCAGTGAAATCTCACTGGCTGACAGACGGTTGCTCTTCTCCCAAGGACCTCAGGGAAGTTTCTTTTGGCGTGCTTAGTTGTGGGCGGCTCTAGCCAAAAGTCCCGGGTCAGAGTTCCTCACGTGACCGTCTCCCTTATCCACTGATCTTACATTCTGACCTTTTTTGTTAAATAGAATAGGGGTGCCGTTTATTCATCTGGCTACTTCCTGCTGATTAGGGGCATCGTGGGGAGGGGTGGTCGGCAGGTGGTGGCTTTGAGGGGTGTCAGGAGGAAGATCTATTTGGCCATGAGTTGAAAAATTTCATGAATGCGGTTCTGTAAGAATTAAAAAAAGAGAGAAGCAAATACAAGTTATATGCTGATAATTAGAAGATAGAGGATAGGGGCAGCCCAGGTAAGAATGGGTGGCTACCATTAGGAGTTAAGCGGGTTGTAGGAGGAGAGATTTTTGCTTAGTTTTCTCACATATGGTTGAGGAGATTGAAGCTTCTTTCATCAGGCCAGTCTTACTGAACAGCATTGTTCCCTGCTTCAGCTCACTCTGGCGGCAGGTTCCTGGTGGGAGGGACAGGAGCAACAGGAGGGTCTGCAGGGCCCAACCTTTTGGTGAGCTGCAGACGAGTGCGGTCCAGTGGTTCCAGTGATTATAGGAAAGTCCTTGATAGTGAGGAATGGTAGGAGTAAGTGGGAAGATGCTGTCAGCTGGATAGTGGCTTCGAGACCGTGTAGAATGTCTTGACCCAGAAGGGGTACAGGGCACGATGGCATAACCAAGAAGGAGTGCAAAAAAGGGGATTCCGTCCAAACTGCATGTCAGGGGTGATGTGCGAAGGGAAAAGAAGGGGACCCATCCATTCCCATAACCGAGAGCTGTGAGGGAATTAGAGGTTTAGAGTGTGGTAGCAAAACAGAGAAGGCAGCTTCCGTGTCCACAAGAAATGAGATGGACTTATCTGATAGTTGCAGCATACCCTGGGTTCTTCGAGTCTAGGCCGTGTCCTAGGAGTTTGAGCGATGCGCCCACCTGGCTGAATTGGCCTCCCATTCAGGCGGCTTGTCCTTCACATAGAGACATTGAGGATGAGCCTGCTGCCCAAAGGGGAAATCGCTCCGCCAGTGATCGGCTGCTTGCAGGTAGGCCAGGGCTCAGTGGGCAGCCACGGGCAGGAGCACTGTCAGGCACAGTGGTCCTGCTTGCCACACTTAAAGCAAGCTGCTGGTGGGATTCCTCTTTGCAGTCCAGATTTGGGCCAGGCACTTCCTGTGCCTTGCCCCTGTTGCTCTGCCAGCCTCAGGGCTGCCACAAGAGCCTGGGTTTGGATCGTCGTTACCTTCTGCTGCATGTGGACCTGGCGAACAGTCTCGGCCTGTTCCTACTAGCTGCGACCATTGAAAACTTTAAATGCCATGTTCACAGGTCCTGGATAGGGGTTCGGTGTTGAGAATAAAAGGAGGAGGGCTCCTAGGGAGCCCGGCACCCAGATCCAGCTGGAAATGCTGCAGTCAGTGGGAGGACAGGGTCAGAATTTCCTTCAAGCAGATTGGGGTTGGGCGTCCTGCAAACTGGTGTAAAGGGCCAATGATAGGTAGAGAATGGCCTGACAGAGGAGGGGTTTAAGAACCCAGTGGAGAAGGGAGGGGCCCCTGGCCAGCAGGGGAGGAGAAAGAGAGACTGGTATTTGCAAGTGAATGAGAAACAGGATTTAGCGAAGGGAGGGGAGGGGGCTCTCTGGAGAGAAGAGAGTTGGGAGTCTGCAGAGAAAGAAAAAATTAGAAGCGAAGGTTTTCTCTGGCCAAAAATGGCCTGCACGGTGGAACAGGCGTCACAGAGCTTAAGGACGGTCACGCGAATAATTAGAAGCCCTGAATGTAAGGGATCTCCAATCAGCTCCCAGCTTTTTTTTGCGATGGTTAAATTGGTGAGGGTGTTAAAACCAAAAGTCCCTTCAGGAGGCTACCTGGTCTGATTACCCAGTGGGTTCTGTGGCCTGGCCACAGTGGAGAAGAAGAACAGTTTTCTCTTCTTAGGGAGGGAGAGATTTTGGATAAGGCAACTCCTGGAATGTTTTGGGATTCCTGTGCCCCCATGGCTGCCCTCAGTCCTCGGAGTGGTCAGAGTTGAGAACTGGAGTCCCAAAACTCAAGCTCTGGCCACGGGCGGATAGGGAAAGAGGATGTGCTCGGAATGTCTCCATGGGCACACACACACTTGGACAGAAAAGACTTCCCTGATGTAGCTAGGGTTTCGGACCGGGAGTCTTGGTGGAAAGAACTAAGCGGAGTTTGGAGGCAGGGGACTCATGCGCCGAAGTTGGTGGATGGTTGGAGATCCTGAGATCTTGCTTCTTTCTCAGAGGGGACAAGGAGAGGAGCAGCCCCAGCGGGCTTTTAACTCCTTCCTGGGTTTCGGCACCAAGTAAGGTATTTTTCCCTGCCAAGAAAGAAGGAAGGGGCCAAAAGCCACAAAGTATGGAATCGCAAAGGCTTTAGTAAGTACCACGCCTCCCACCTGATGATGTTCTCCAGCAGGAACAGAGGGTAGGGGAGTCGCGTGAATTTAACTGCATGAGAGGTATTTAAAGGGGTCCTCAATTACGACGTGGTGAAATCTCACTGGCTGATGGACGGTTGCTCTTCTCCCAAGGACCTCTGGGAACTTTCTTTAGGCGCGCTTAGTTGTGGGCAGCCCTAGCCAAAAGTCCCGGGTCTGACTTCCTCACGTGACCATCCCTCTTATCCACAGATCTTACAAAAAGAATGTGGGTTTCACATCACTGCTAAACATCAAACAGTTCATATCGAGTACAGACGAATACAAAAGTTATAAATCTTTATAATGGAATTTTTTTAAAAATATAAATAAATATCACAAATCCATTCTACCAATTATTGGAAATTAATCCTAGATTAGTCACACACGGAATTCTTTTCCGCGTACCACTATCTTCTTAAATATCTCTATTTCCAATAATCAAAGATGCTTCTACTTCTGAGTAGCTGAGATTTTAAAGTAGTGGAGAATATTAAAAATTTAATCGCGGGCCACATAAATTCATTATGCGGACAGGATGCAACCCGCAGGCTGTATGTTGGCCATGCCTGGCCTAGAGGTACATGTTAATCTCAGGATTCCAGGAAGGGAGGGAGAGCCAAAATCAATGTAGGATGGTATGTAAATTTTGTCTCTTATTGAAAGGGAAAGGAAGTTCTTCAGATAACCTTATTCCTTTCAGAGAACTAAAACTAAATGACCCACTTGTCCTTGTAAGTCAGGGGACTTCTATATTCTTTTCCCTCTATTTTCCAAAGAAAGGACTGGACGGAAAGCCTGACTTTTCCTCTTTAAAATGGCGTTTCCAATACTAATTTTTACAGTTCTTTTGCACCTTACCACAGGAGAATGTTGTGGAGGGAAAAAGAGGTGGAAGCAACATAGATTTTGCCACCTGAATGGACTCATCTCTATGATGAATGATGGAGGTTAAAGAACAAGGGAAAGGTTCTCATGCAAATTGGAAAATTTTGGAGAATTTCACCAATAAAAAAAGAAACAAATTTTTCAAGTCAATGGTGTGCTTTTTAAGTGAGTAATAAATGCTTTATTTTATATATAAAGATTGTTTGCAAATGTCATTATTGCATAAATATAGCATCATAAGAAGAAATAACAATAAATCGCAATACTTAATTCCAAATAATTCATAAATTAATATTCTTTTTCATTATCCCTCACCTCCCCACTCCTCACACACACACTTATATCAGAAGTTTTGGTCAAATAAGTTTGTAGATATGATATATATGTTTGTTTGCTTATAGTTTGCATTGAGTGTGGGAGACAGGTTGTAAGATGGCAAAGTCATTATAGCCTAAGGCTTAGTTTTAAGACTAAGGTTTTACCCACACCATTGACTGTTGCATGATAGGGGGTGGTGCACTCTCATGAGGAATCCCATTTATACCTCAGATAAGTGACTTTGTATCAGAGACTTCCTTATTTGTATATTGGCTTAAAGGTTTTGATTTCTACACTATAAAATGGGGTAGAGGAGCCCATGCTGGAAGAGAGTAGAGAAAGGCCATGTGGAGGAGAGGAGAAGCAGCCAAGGTGGCAGAGTGTTGAAGGAGAAGCGAGTTTGTGCAGAGAGAAGGAGATAGGGAACAGAGGTGAATAAGACTGGTGAGGTACAAACCTTTGATTCTAGGAAAACTCGGATAAGTCAGTGGTTTTGGGAGCCCTGAATGGAAAGGGAAGTGTTTTCCTACTGTGTGTATTTCTTGCCCACTGGGTGCAAGCTAGGATTAAATGTAATGGCCCACCAGTTCTTGGCTTCGTTGTTTCATTACCATCTCTCCGAATCAAATTCAAACCTGTGTGGGCCAGGTGGCTGTGATGGTGGCCGTGGCTACTGACCTTACATTTGGCCTGAATTCAAAGAGAACCTGCATGTGAATGGCCATGATGGCGGCTACTGGCTTTACAAGAAGTTACACACATTTTTCACTCAAAAAATGGCCATACTTTTCAGGAGCTTAAAGAATGGATCCAGGTGGAGGAAACAAAGCTTTGTATACATGTAAGACTGTTAAAAAAAACTGTATGTACTTAAAAATAGTGTCATTTAAGTACAAATGAAGTAGTGCTAGACCTTTGAGGAGGGTGGGATGGGATCAGTAAAGGCTTTGTTTTGATTTGAAATGATTTGAAAGAAATGGCAAGAGGGGAGGGCCAACTCTAGGCATCCTCACACTACCTCAAACCCTTACTTTCCCAAATAATTCCTTTTCTACCAGCCTCGTTCCAAACAGGTCACAAAGTCTAATATCCATGAACTTTTTAATGACATTCAAAGGCTATTTATTTTGTATGATTGTAGTAAATATGAGATTAAAAGGAATCACCTGGTGCCTGACAGGTGGTGGAGCAGTGGATAGAGCTATAACTGAAGATGCTGAGGTTCCAGGTTCAAATCCTCAAGGTTGCTGACTTGAGCAGAAGCTCACCTGGCTTGAACATGGAGTTGCTGGCTTGAGCGCAAGATAATCGACATGATCCCATAGTCACTAGCTTAAGTCCAAAGGTCACAGGCTTGAAGCGCAAGGTCACTGGCTTGCGCAAGGGGTCATTGGCCTAGCTGGAGCCCTCCTCCTTTCCTGGTCAAGGCATGTATGAGAAAGCAATCAATGAACAATTGTGTGCCGCAACTACAAGTTGATGCTTCTCATCTCTCTCTCTCTCCCTGGCTAAATAATAAATAAATTAAATAAATAAAAAATTATTTGGTAAGCTTGCTGTTGGTCAAATAAGTTTGTAAATATCATGTATATGTTTGCTCGCTTATAGTTTGCATTGGGTGTGCGAGACAAGCTGTAACCTGGAAAAGTCCTTGTAGCCTAAGGCTTAGTTTTAAGACTAAGCCTTTCTCACCCTTTTAATACAAAAATCTTTTCAACATCTTTTTAATACAGGGTTTGGGAACCTATGGTTCGCAAGCCAGATGTGGCTCTTTTGATGGCTGCATCAGGCTCGCAGACAAATCTTTAATAAAAATAATAATAACGTTAAAAATATAAAATATTCTCATGTATTAAAATCCATTCATTTTCTACTGCTCATGTTCATGGTTGCGGGTCGCTGGAGCCAATCACAGCTGTCTTCTGGGGCACCATATTTTTATTGGATAATGCTTAATATACATGGGTCATAGTGAGTTCAGGAAGTAAACTTCTCTCCTTTTAATCAAGTAGTCAACTAGCTAATTGCAGAAACCTTTTTGATGAAGAAGATGGCTAAAAGAAAAAAAGATGAGAAGTATCGTACTTTTCAGCAGAAATGGACAGAGGAATTTGCCTTTGTGGAGAGAGCAGGTTCTGCAGTGTGTCTAATATGCGATGATAAAATTGCATCAATGAAACGGTCAAATAAAAAGCGGCACTTCGACACACACCATACTACATTTGCATCGAAATATCCAGCGGGGGACAACAGGAAGAAAACATGTCAAGAGCTACTGTACAGAGTGCAAGCTAGTCAGCAGCAACTCTGTGTTTGGACCCAACAAGGTGACTGGAATTCAGCTAGCTGTGCTGGTGCTTTAGCAATTGTGAGAAATTGAAAGCCATTCACAGATGGGAAGTATGCCAAAACATTCATGCTTGATGTTGCCAGTGAACTTTTGACGACTTTTCAGATAAAGACAAGATAATCAAATGAATAAAAGACATGCCTCTGTCAGCAAGAACTGTTCACGATTGTACCATTATAATGGCAAATCAAATTGAGGTAACACAAGTGAAGGACATAAATGCAGCACCATTCTTTTCTCTCACTTTGGATGAGTCAACAGATGTAAGCCATTTATCCCAGTTCAACGTGATTGCAAGGTATGCTGTTGGTGGCACACTATATGAGGAAAGTCTTGCTGTTTTACCTATGAAAGAGACAAGAGGGGAGAATTTATTCAAGTCTTTCACTGAGTTCGCTAAAGAAAAAATCTACCAACGGATAAACTTATTTTGGTGTGTACTGAAGGTGCTCTGTGCATGGTGGGGAAAAACAAAGGATTCATAGTGCTTCTTCATGAACATGAAAAGAGACCCATCCTAAGTTTTCACTGCATCCCACATCAAGAGGCGCTTTGTGCTCAGATGTGTGGTGAGCAGCGTGGTGAAGTGATGTCGCTGGTCATTCGGGTGGTCATCTTTATTGTTGCCCGAGCTTTAAATGATCATCAGTTTAAAACACTGCTGGATGAAGTTGGAAATAATTATTCTGGTCTGCTTCTGCACAGCAATGTGTGTTGGTTGTCAAGAGGGAAGGTGCTCAGCCGTTTTGCGGCTTGTCTGAGCAAAATCTAGACTTTTCTTGATATGAAAAACGTTGAGCTTCCTGAGTTAGCTAACACTGAATGGCCCCTGAAGTTCTACTATCTCATGGACATGATTGAACATCTGAACCAGCTCAATGTGAAATTGCAAGGCATTGGAAATACAATCTTATCCCTTCAACAAGCATTGTTTGCATTTGAAAACAAGCTGTAACTCCTCATCGCCAACATTGAATCAGGTTGTTTACTACACTTTGAAAAACTGGGAGAGTTTAAAGATGCATGCACAGCAAGTGACCCTGTTCAACATCTTGATCTCCAGCAGCTATCAGCCTTCACATCTAATCTCCTGCAGTCATTCAAAGCGCACTTTGGAGAATTTTGTGAGTGCACTCATCTTTTTTTTAAGTTCATCACTCATCCACACGAGTGTGTAGTGGACAGCACCGACCTGAGTTATATCCTCGGTGTCTCTGTCAGAGATTTTGAGCTACAGCTGCTGAACTGAAGGCCTCAGACATATGGGTGAATAAGTTCAAGTCACTGGATGAAGATTTGGAAAGACTTGCACGACAGCAAGCAGAGTCAGCGAGCAAACACAAGTGGGGAGAAGTGAAAAACCTTCAACCCATGGACCAGCTGATTGTCAAAACTTGGAATGCGCTTCCCATCACATACTACACACTGCAGTGTGTGAGTATTGCTGTACTGACAATGTTTGGCTCTACGTATGCATGTGAGCAGTCTTTCTCACATCTAAAGAATGTTAAGACCAACGTACGATCACATTTAACAGATGGAAGTCTCAATGCCTGTATGAAGCTTAACCTCACCACTATCAACCAGACTACAAAGCCATCAACAAAATATGCAGCACCAGAAGTCGCATTAATGGCAAGAAGTACTTTATTCATCATTGGTTAGCAACAGCATGGCAACGTTATTAAAAAAAAAAATTCAGGAGGACTGAAGATGGCGATTGAGTAGGCGGACGTACCAACTTCCAACTCCCAGAACCAAAGTGGATTATAACTCAATTTTAAGAACCATCATCTGGATAAACCAACTTTGAACTAAACTAAGTGGACTCTTCAATCAAGAAACACAGAAGAAGCCACATTGAGACTTGTAGGAATAGCGAAAATGCGAAGAGGGCTGCCCAGCTCCCCGGAGCAAATGGCAGCCTGGAGAGACCCGCATGGTGGGATTAGAGTTTGGCGGAGAGGGAGGGACCTGGGTCCCAGGAACCAAGCCCCAGACTGCAGTCCCAGAGCCTAGAAGAGGGGTTTGGCCAGTATTTAGCTGGGAAACAGGTTAGGATACTGTTTGTGAGAAAGAGACAGTTTTCTCAGACCCAGGATTCTTCTTAAAGGGACAGCACAGAAAACCTCTCTCACAACCACTCACCTGGTGCTCCGGGGAATGAGGTCAGAGGAGAGGACCAGAGCAGTGGGAAGAGAGTGTAGACTGAAGGCACAGGGACAAACACTGAGGGACAGCCACCCTAACCCCTGGGCTAAGTCACTTCCCTAATCGAAAACGAATATTTCCCCTGGAACTAGCAATACCAGCAAAGGGAGACAGGAGACTAGCCAAACAAGCTCTCCCACGGCAATTAGAGCAGAGCTGCTTAGAGGGAGGGAGCTCCCAGGCCTACAGTATGAAGATTTAGGGCACTTCCTACTCTGCTGAGGGTTGCTGAAGGGATGGTGGCGGCAGGATGCTGAAACGCGGTTCTGTCAGCGTGAGCGGAGGCCCAGGCTATGTGAGCTCGGTCTAGCCCAGCAGGAGCAGAGGGGACGTGCGAAAGCGGTCCGGCAGCTGCGGGCCCGCCTGTAACCCCACCTGCGGAAAAAAAGCGGGAGGCCAGGAACGGGTAGAGATCAGCTCTGCGACCTTGTGCAAGCCGGCCCTGACCGCGGGGACCAGACTAGGACCAGGGACAGGCGGGGGCTCATGGCTGAGCTCATGCTACCAGCCCCGCCCGGCCAGAGAAAGTGCGGTTTGCCATCCTGCGTGCGCGAGCTGCCTCCGAACGCGGGGACAGGGTAGAGCCCAGGACGAGCGGAAGCGCGCAGCTAAGTGCAAGCCAGCAAACATGCCTGGCCCAATAAACCTTGGTTTGCAACCCTGGCAGGAGGGCCCTGGCCTCGAGGGCGGGGCTAAAGCTCCAGACGGGCAAAGGCTCACAGCTGAGAGCATGTCAAAAACCCCGCCCAACCCAGAAACTGTGGTGAGCAGGCTCTGACTACGGGTGCTGGGTGGAAGCCCGGAAACAGGCTGGATCCGCAGCTGAGCAAAGGTGCTCACCTCTACACTTGGTGCTGAGGCTTGTGTCTTGAGTGACAGCTCCTCCCACGGAGGAGAGGCGGAAATCACAGCAACAGCCACAGTGGGCTGGCGCTGGCAAAACCCATACCCAACCACCCTAGGCAGCGGCAGATGGGGTGGGGGGCCTTCAGACAGACCACACCTAGAGAACACAAAGGCAATACCTACTGGACTCCAGTGGCCACAACTTGCTTATACACAGACAAAATGGGCAGGCAGAGGAATGCAAACCAAATGAATCAAGAGAAATCCCCAGAGAAGGACCTGAATGAACCTGATATAACCAAATTACCAGAAGCAGAATTTAGAATAATGAAAGTTAGGATGTTCAAAGAAATTAGAGCAACAATGGATAGTCATTATGAACACCTAAATAAAGAGATAACAAGTATAAAAAACGAAATTGAAATAATAAAAAAGAATCAGACAGAAATGACAAATGCAATGTCAGAACTGAAGACCACAATGGAAGGAATTAAAAGAAGGATGAATCACGCTGAGGATCAAATAAGTGAGTTAGAGGACACAATAAACAAAGGCACAGAATCAGAGAAGAAACAGGAAAAGAGACTTAAAAAATGTGAGGAAACTCTAAGGGAGCTCTGTGACAACATGAAGAGAAACAACATTCGCATCATAGGGGTGCCTGAAGAAGAGGAGAGAGGACAGGAAATGGAAACTTTGTTCAATCAAATCATAGCAGAAAACTTCCCTAAATTTAGGCTGGGAAACACTCCACACGTTCAAGAAGCACACAGAACTCCATTGAAGAGAAACCCAAAAAAATCTACACCAAGACACATTATAGTTAAAATACCAAAGCTAATGGATAAAGAAAAAATTTTAAAAGCTGCTAGGGAAAAAAAGGCTATCACCTACAAAGGAGCCCCCATAAGGATGACATCGAACTTCTCAACAGAAACACTTGAGGCCAGAAGGGAGTGGCAAGATATAATCAAAGTAATGCAGAACAAGAACCTACAACTGAGACTACTCTATCCAGCAAGGCTAACATTTAAAATTGAAGGAGAAATAAAGAGCTTCCCAGACAAAAAAAGCCTCAAGGAATTCATTAAAACCAAACCAATTTTGCAAGAGATACTAAGGGGCCTGTTGTGTGTTCAAAGGGAGGAAAGAATATAGCAAAAGAAGAAAACAGCTTTAAAGAATAAAATGGCAATAAACAACTACATATCAATAATAACCTTAAATGTAAATGGATTAAATGATCAAATCAAAAGACATAGGGTAGCTGTGTGGATAAAGAAACAGGACCCATACATATGCTGTCTACAAGAGACACACCTTAAAACAAAAGATGCACATAGACTGAAAATAAAAGGATGGAAAAACATATTTCATGCAAATGGAAATGAAAAAAAAGCCGGTGTAGCAGTACTTATATCTGACAAAATGGACTTTAAAACAAAGGCTGTAGTAAGAGATAAAGAAGGACACTACATAATGATAAAGGGAACAATTCAACAGGAAGATATAACTATTATAAATATCTACGCACCAAATATAGGAGCCCCAACATACATAAAGCGGACTTTGATGGATATAAAGGGCGAGATTAACAGCAATGCTATCATAGTAGAAAATTTCAATACCCCACTAACAACACTGGATAGATCCTCAAGAAAGAATATTAATTAAGAAACAGCAGACTTAAAGGATACACTACATCAACTCGATTTAATAGATATCTTCAGGACTTTTCACCCTAAAGCAGTAGAATATACATTCTTCTCAAGCGCTCATGGTACGTTTTCTAGGATAGACCACATGTTAGGACACAAAAATGGTCTCAATAAATTTAAGAAGATTGAAATCATATCAAGCATTTTCTCTGATTACAATGCCATGAAACTAGAAATTAACCACAAAAGAAAAACTGAAAAATACTCAAACACTTGGAAACTAAATAGCATGATATTAAATAATGAATGGATTAAAATGAGATCAAAGAGGAAATTAAAAGAGTTTCTAGAAATCAATGATAATGAGCATAGATCAACTCAAAATTTATGGGACACAGCAAAAGAAGTACTGAAAGGGAAGTTCATTGCACTACAGGCATATTATAAGAAGCTAGAAATAGCTCAAATAAGCAATCTGACCCTGCCTCTAAAAGAACTAGAAAAACAACAGCAAATAAAACCCAGGACAAGTAGAAGAAAGGAAATAATAAATATTAGAGCAGAAATAAATGACAAAGAGGCTAAGGAAACAATACAGAGGATCAATGAATCCAGAAGCTGGTTCTTTGAAAAGGTAAACAAGATTGATGAACCTTTAACTAGACTCACCAAGAAAAAAAGAAAGAGGACTCAAATAAATAAAATTAGAAAGGACAGTGGAGAAATAACAACTGACACAACAGATATACAAAGCATTGTAAGAAAATATTATGAAGAACTCTATGCCAAAAAATTAGACAATCTTGGTGAAATGGACAAATTTCTTGAATCATATAACCTTCCAAAAATCAACCTGGAAGAATCAGAACACCTAAACAGACCAATTACAACAAATGAGATCGAAACAGTTATCAAAAAACTCCCAAAAAAGAAAAGTCCTGGGCCTGATGGCTTCACAAGTGAATTCTATCAAAAATTCAAAGAAGAACTAACTCCTATCCTCCTCAAGCTATTTCAAAAAATTCAAGAGGAAGGAAGACTTCCAAACTCCTTTTATGAGGCGAGCATAATTCTGATCCCAAAACCGGGCAAAGACGACACAAAGAAAGAAAATTATAGGCCTATATCCCTGATGAATTTAGACGCTAAAATTCTCAACAAAATATTAGCCAACCGGATCCAGCAATATATGAAAAAAATCATACACCATGATCAAGTGGGATTTATTCTGAGGAGGCAAGACTGGTTCAATATTTGCAAATCAATCAATGTGATTCAACACATAAACAAAAGGAAGGACAAAAATCACATGATAATTTCAATAGATGCAGAAAAGGCATTTGATAAAATCCAGCACCCATTCATTCTCAAAACTCTCAGTAAAGTGGGAATACAGGGAATATTCCTTAACATGATAAAGGACATCTACGACAAACTTACAGCAAACATCATACTAAATGGACAAAAATTAAAAGCAATTGCCTTAAGATCAGGAACTTGACAGGGGTCCCCCCTTTCACCACTTTTATTCAACATAGTTCTGGAAGTCCTAGCTACAGCAATCAGACAAGAAGAAAAAATAAAAGGCATCCAAATTGGAAAAGAAGTAAAACTGTCATTATTTGCAGATGATATGATATTGTATATAGAAAACCCTAAAGTCTCAGTCAAAAAACTACTGGACCTGATAAACGAATTCAGCAAGGTGGTAGGATATAAAATTAATACTCAGAAATCAGAGGCATTTCTATATACAAACAATGAACTGTCAGTGAAAGAAATTAAGGAAACTGAAAGATGGAAGACCCTAATGTGCCGCCAATGAACGAATAAACGAAGAACCAAACAGCCGAATAAGCGAAATCAGGCTTTATTGGGAGCTTCGGGCGAGTTCACTGACCCTCGGATGTGAGTCTGTGAAGGCGCGCCCGGGGAGGGTTTTTGGGTTTTTTATATCTGCAGAGGGGGAGGATGGTAATGGTCGACCGGTTTGGTGAGGCGTGCAGTTTCTGGAACGGCCTTGGGGACAGACAGTTCCAAGAATTTGGCGTGTGTGGTTTGAGCAAGATTAACAATTATCAGAAAGCTCAGGGCCAGGGAGGGTTTCACTACCCAACCCAGAGGCAACTACCGGACAGAAACAATCCCTTTCACTATTGCAGCCAAAAAAATAAAGTACCTAGGAGTAAATTTAACCAAGGAGGTTAAGGACTTGTACTCGGAAAATTATAAAACATTGATAAAAGAAATCAAGGAAGATACAAACAAGTGGAAGCATATACCGTGTTCATGGATAAGAAGAATAAACATCATTAAAATGTCTATATTACCCAAAGCCATTTATAAATTCAATGCAATACCAATTAAAATACCAATGACATACTTCACAGATATAGAACACATATTCCAAAAATTTATATGGAACCGAAAAATAACACGAATAGCCTCAGCAACCTTAAAAAGAAAAAATAAAGCAGGAGGTATAATCACTCTTCCGGATATCAAGGTTTAGTACAAGGCCATTATACTCAAGACAGCCTGGTACTGGCATAAGAACAGGCACATAGATCAATGGAACAGGACAGAGGACCCAGAAATAAACCCACACCTTTATGGACAACTGATATTTGACAAAGGAGGAGAGAACATACAATGGAGTAAAGACAGCCTCTTTAACAAATGGTGTTGGGAAAATTGGACATCTACCTGCAAAAAAATGAAACTAGACCATCAACTTACTCCATTCACAAAAACAAACTCAAAATGGATAAAAGACTTAAACGTAAGCCGTGAAACCATAAGCATCTTAGAAGAAAACATAGGCAGCAAGCTCTCCGACATCTGTAGCAGCAATATATTTGCCGATTTATCTCCACGGGCAAATAAAATAAAAGGCAAGATAAACAAAAGGGACTATATCAAACTAAAAAGTTTTTGCACAGCTAAAGACAATAAGAACAGAATAAAAAGACAAACCACACAATGGGAGAACATATTCGACAGCACGTCTGATAAGGGGTTAATAACCAAAATTTATAAAGAACTTATAAAACTCAACACCAGGAAGACAAACAACCCAATCAAAAAATGGGGCAAAGAAATGAATAGAAATTTCTCCAAAGAGGACATACAGATGGCCAATAGGCATATGAAAAAATGCTCAACATCACTAATCATTAGAGAAATGCAGATAAAAACCACAATGAGATATCACCTCACACCAGTCAGAATGGTGCTCATCAGCAAAACAACACAGAATAAGTGCTGGCGAGGATGTGGAGAAAAGGGAACCCTTCTGCACTGCTGGTGGGAATGCAGACTGGTGCAGCCACTGTGGAAAACAGTTTGGAGATTCCCCAAAAATTTAAAGTTGAACTGCCTTTTGACCCAGGTATCCCACTTATAGGATTATACCCTAAGAGTACCATAACACTGTTCGAAAAGAAGAAATGCGCCCCCCTGTTTGTGGCAGCATTGTTCACAATAGCGAAGATCTGGAAACAGCCCAAGTGTCCGTCAGAAGACGAGTGGATTAAAAAGCTTTGGTACATATATACTATGGAATACTTCTCAGCCATAAGAAATGATGACATCGGATCATTTACAACAAAATGGATGGACCTTGATAACATTATACGGAGTGAAATAAGTAAATCAGAAAAAAAAAACTGAGAACAGCATGACTTCATACATAGGTGGGACATAAAAGTGAGACTATGAGACATGGACAAGAGAGTGGTGGTTACGGGATTAGGGGAGGGAGGGTAGGGGGGGATAAGGAGGAGGGGAGGGGCACAGGAAAAACCAGATAGAAGGTGACAGAGGACAATTTGACTTTGGGTGACGGGTATGCAACACAATTGAATGATAAGATAACCTGGAGATGTTTTCATTGTACATATGTACCCTGATTTATTGGTGTCACTCCATTAAAATTAATAATAATAATAAAAAAAGGAAAAAAAATTCAGATACTTATTGTACTTTAAAAGTGTTGGTCTTACATAAAATACACACATTTACTTGTATTTAGTGTTAAACATGTTGTATGGCTCTCACGGAATTGCATTTTAAAATATGTGCTGTTCATGGCTCTCTCAGCCAAAATGGTTCCCCACTCCTGTTCTAATACTAAGAGCTTCTCAAAACTAAGCTTTTCCCCACACCTTTGACTGTTGCATGACGAAGGGTGGTGTATTCTTATGAGGAATCCCATTTATGCCTCAGAAGTGGCTTTGTATCAGAGACTTTCATATTTGTATATTGGCTTAAAGGCTTTAATTTTCTACATTATAAAATAAAGCAGACCAAGGGCTGTAGTAGACTACAAGTGCCAAAAAGCTTTTGTAAATTTGAAGCTTAGCAAAAGGCTAAGTTCTGTCCCCCCACCTCCATATTGGCTAAGAAGCTGAGTATTTGCACTCATCCCATAGCCCCACTTCACTTGCTTGCTTAAGTTGTAGAGGCAATTTAAATGCCCTTCCTCTCACCCTTTGTTTAGATGTTGGTTGATTTCACTTATGCATGGTGGGGAGGGGGTACTTGTTTATGCCAAGAGAGTTCCTGTTTTTGCCTCATATGTGTGACTTTGTATCAAAGACATCTTTATTTGCAGATGGCTATAATAAAGCAAACCGGGGGGGGCTATTGGGCTATCGGATATTGCCATCAGCATTGAAGAGGCCTTTTGATCTCATCCTCTTTTCACAGTGAGTCTATTTTCTTAATTCTGCACCGTTCTACCTCAGGACCCAGAATTACTAGCCACGCTGGTCCACGGCAGAGGACTCGCTCTCTTTCGGTTCCTACTATCAGTATTGCAGAGGAGAGGCAGCCAAGATGGGGGAGTACTGAAGGAGAAGCCAGTTTGTGCAGAGTTTGTGCAAAGAGAAGGAGATGGGGAACAGAGGTTAATAATACTGATGGGGCCTTTGATTCTCAGAAAACTTGGATGAGTCAGTGGCTTTGGGAGCCCTGAATGGAAAGGAAAGTGTTTTTCCATTGTGTGTATTTTCTCACCTACCAAGTGCAAGCTAGGATTAAAGGTAATGGCCCACCAGTTCTTGGCTTTGTTGTTTCATTACCATCTGTCCGAATCCAATGCGAACCTGCATGGGCCAGGCGGCTCTGATGGTGACTGCAACTACTGGCTATAAACTTGCTTAAAAGCTGGTTCTTTGAGTCCTTTCCCATTCTGATTAGGTTGCATATCCAAAATTTCTTAACTGTTTGTTGGTCAAATAAGTTTGTAAATATGATATATATGTTCACTCATGTATAGTTTGCATTGGGTGTGGGGGACAGACTGTAAGCAGACGAGGTCGTTATAACCTAAGGCTCAGTTTTAAAACTAAGATTTTCCCCACACCCTTGACTGATTGCATGATGTGGGGTGGTACACTCTCATGAGGAATCCCATTGTAACTCGGATAAGTGACTTTGTGTCAGAGACTTCCTTGTTTGTATATTGGATTAAAGGTTTTGATTTCTATGCTATAAAGTGGGGCAGACTGGGAGCTTGGTCTCTCTTGGTCCCTGAGATTAGCATTAGAGAGGAGAGCAGAGAAAGGCCATGTGGAGGAAAGGAGAAGCAGCCAAGATGGTGGAGTGCTGAAAGAGAAGCCAGTTTGTATAGATTTTGTGCAGTTAGAAGGAGATGGGGAACAGAGGTGAATAAGGCTGGTGAGGTAGAAAACTTTGATTCTAGGAAACTTGGATAAGTCAGTGACTTTGGGAGCCCTGAATGGAAAGGGAAGTGTTTTCCACTGTGTGTATTTCTTGCCCGCTAGGTGCAAGCTAGGATAAAGATGATGGCCCACCAGTTCTTGGCTTCGTTGTTTCATTACCGTTTGTCCAAATCAAATGTGAACCTGCATGGGCCTGGCAGCTGTGATGGTGGCGGTGGCTACAGGTCCTACACTGTCCCTCCATGATTTCCTCCCTGTGCACCTCTCAAGCTGAAGCTCCCACTATACCCATGCCTCCTGCTGTGCACATTTTTTCCCTTTGATTTGGAATGCCCTTACTTCAAAATTCAGACTCACTGTTGTCTCCCTAAACCACCCCAGACTAAGTTCATCCTTTCTTCCCTATAACTCATTCTGTACCCTATCTTTTCGTATCTGTGTTGTAAGGTGAACAGCGAGTTCCACAGACACCACCAAATCCAGATGAATTTTTAAGGAGTTTATTGACTGGCGACTATAGGGGGCTAGGACTAACCCAAATCCTGCAGCCCCTACCCAGCTCTGAGGCCCCTTTTTAAAGATGAAATTACACACTGGCTGGGCTTGGGAGGAGGGAGAGCATGGTACAAAAGTCATTAATTTCATTAACAAGCTGATTGAATATTACTTCTTTATTACAATGTTTATCTATAGAATCTATAAAAAGGAGAACATTGCCAAACCCTAAAGGCTTTCAAGAAAAGAAAAGTGAAGGGATTCTCCGGTAAGTTCTATCTTCTTGCTCATTAGTTAAATTATGACTTAGCTGACCCATTTGCCCATACAAGCCCTTCTTCCTGCGTTCTTCTTTTCTTTCTTCACAGAGAGGAAAGAGGCCTGACTTTTCCTCTTTAAAATGGCATTGCTAATGCTAAGTTTCATAGTTTCTTGGCATCTTATCATAGCTGCACCTCAAAAATATTCATATACTAGAAAATAAAAATCTGTATTACAAGTGAGTGATTTTAGTATAATAATTCATAAAGACAAGTGCCCCTTATTTCCTCAGAGGGTAGAAAAGAAATGAATAAGGGGTGAATTGAGGAGGCCTATTTTGAGAGAATTCCATGCAATTGGATACATCCTACTACTTTAGTTTCTCAATCATTATAGAGAATCAGTTTCAGAGAAAATTATCTTCTGTGTTCCTAAACTTCCTAGTCTCATGTAATTAAAACAGTTACGTGCTTTATTTTGTTCAAATAGAGATGCCTTCTGAATTGTTTTGTTTTTAAGTTCAGAAAGTGAATTTATTGTTTTAGGTTTTTTTTACGTGTGTGTGTGTGTGTGTGTGTGTGTGTGTGTGTGTGTGTGTGTGTTTATCTAGATATGACTGTTGTAAAGCCAGTAGGCAAGGCCACCATCACAGCCGCCTGACCCGTGCAGGTTCCCATTAGATTTGGACAGTTGGTAATGAAACAGCGGAGCCAAGAACTGGTGAGCCATCAGATTTAATTGCCCGGCGGGCAAGCAAAAACACACACTGGGCTCCAAAACCCACTCATTCAGCACTCACAAAGCAACTGACTTATCCGAGTTTCCTAGAATCAAAGGTTTCTAGCTCACCAGACTTATTCACCTCTGTTTCCCATCTCCTTCTCTCTACAGAAACTCTGCACAAACTGACTTCTTTCTCAGCATTCCACAATCTTGGCTGCCTCCTCTCCTCCACGTGGCCTTAATCTGCTCTGCTCTCTAATGCTAACCTCAGGAATGGAGAGAGAGCAAGCTACTGGTCTGTCCCACTTTATAGTGTAGAAATCCAAACCCTTAATCTAATCTACAAACAAGAAAGTCTCTGGTAAAAAGTCACCCATCTGAGGCATAATGGGATTCCTCAGGAGTGTACCACCCTACATCATCCAATCTGTCAAGGGTGTGGGGAAAAGCTTACTCTTACAACTAAGCCTTAGGCTATAATGACCTGGCCTTCCTACAGCCTGTCCCAAAACACACATTAATATCAACGAATTTCCATGTGGGCAGTGCCATCCTTAACAAAGTGAGCATAATATATTTTATCTGCCTGTAAAGCCAGTAGTCAGGGTCAGTATCACAGCTGCCTGACCCATGCAGGTTCGCATTGTGTAAAGCCAGTAGTCGCGGCCACAATCACAGCCGCCTGACCCGGGCAGGTTCACATTAGATTCGAACAGTCGGTAATGAAACAACGGAGCCACAAACTGGTGAGCCATCAGCTTTAATTCTAGCTTGCACCCGGCGGGCAAGCAAAAACACACACTGGGCTCCAAAACCTACACATTCAGTGCTCACAAAGCTACTGACTTATCCGAGTTTCCTAGAATCAAAGGTTTCTAGCTCACCAGACTTATTCACCTCTGTTTCCCATCTCCTCCAGCACAAACTCTTAACAAACTGGCTTCTTCCTCAGCACTCTGCCATTTTGGCTACTTCTCCTCCACATGGCCTTAATCTGCTCTCCTCTCTAATACCAACCTCAGGAACTCAGGAACCAAGAGAGAGAGATCTAGCTACCGGTCCGCCCACTTTATAGCATAGATAATCCAAACCTTTAATCCAATTATACATACAAGAAAGTCTTTGATACAAAGCCACCCATCTGAGGCTTAATGGGATTCCTCCCTACATCACCACCCTACATCATCCAATCAGTCAAGGGTGTGGAGAAGAGCTTAGTCTTAAAACTAAGCCTTAGGCTATAACGACCCGGCCTGCCCACAGCCTGTTCCAGAACACACATTAATATCAACGAACTTCCATGTGGACAGCGCCATCTTTAACAAAGTGAGCATAATATATTTTATCTGCCGAACACCTAGAATCAAAGGTTTCTAGCTCACCAGACTTATTCACCTCTGTTTCCTATCTCCTCCTGCACAAACTCTTCCTCAGCACTCTGCCATCTTGGCTGCTTCCTCTCCTCCATGTGGCCTTAATCTGCTCTCCTTTCTCATACTAACATCCGGAACCAAGAGAGAGATCAAGCTACTGGTCTCTCCCACTTTATACTGTAGAATCAAAACCTTTAATCCAATTATACAAACAAGGAAGTCTCTGTATAATGGGATTCCTCAGGAGAGTGCACCACCCTAGATCATCCAATCAGTCAAGGGTGTGGAGAAGAGCTTACTTTTAAAACTAAGCCTTAGGCTATAATGACCTGGCCTGCTTACATTACAGCCTGTTCCAGAACACACATTAATATCAACAAACTTCCATGTGGGCAGCGCCATCTTTAACAAAGTGAGCATAATATATTTTATCTGCCCAACACTGCCCAACAACTGTCTTCTCAAATGTGTTTACTAAATACCAAGAGAGTATTATTCCTTAACTATAGTTCTCAGTCTACCCTTCCTTGCTCCATAATTTCTATGGTTCCCTACCTGCATCCAAGGCTTTCAACAATTTCATTCCTATCTGACCTTTCTACCTTATCATTACTGCTTTTCCATACCCATGTTAAGTGTAAAGACAGTAGCCACGGCCACCATCATAGCAGCCTGGCCCATGCAGGTTCGCATTTGATTCGGACAGACAGTAATGAAACAATGGAGCCAAGAACTGGTAGGCCATCATCTTTAATCCTAGCTTGCACCGGCAGGCAAGAAATACACACACTGGGCTTCAAAACCCACTCATTCTGTGCTCACAAAGCTAATGACTTGTCCGAGTTCCCTAGAATCAAAGGTTTCTAGCTCACCAGACTTATTCACCTCTGTTCCCCATCTCCTTCTCCCTGCACAAACTCTGCACAAACTGGCTTCTTCCTCAGCACTCCACCATCTTGGCTGCTTCTCCTGGCCTCTGCCACGTGGCCTTTCTCTGCTCTCCTCTCTAATGCTAATCTCAGGAACCGAGAGCGAGCAAGCTCCTGGTCAGCCCCACTTTATAGTGTAGAAATCAAAACCTTTAATACAATATACAAACAAGGAAGTCTCCAATACAAAGTCACTTATCTGAGGCATAATGGGATTCCTCATGAGACTGCACGACCCCACATCAAAAAGGATTGGAAAGGCTTAGTCCTAAAACCAAGCCCCAGGCTATAAGTATCCAGCCTGCCCACAGCCCGCCCCCAACACACGTTAATATAATCATGCTGTTGGGCAGATAAAATATATTATGCTCACTTTGTTAAAGATGGCGCTGCCCACATGGAATTTTGTTGATATTAATGTGTGTTCGGGGACAGGCTGTGGGCAGGCTGGGTAGTTATAGCCTACACCTTAGTTTTAAGAGTAAGCTTTTCCCCACACCCTTGACTGATTGGATGATGTAGCGTGGTGCACTCTCGTGAGGAATCCTCCCATTATGCCTCAAATAAGTGACTTTGCATCAGAGGTTTCCTTTTTTATAGATTGGATTAAAGGTTTGGATTTCTACACTGTAAAGTGGGACAGACCAGTAGCTTGCTTTCTCTCCATTCCTGAGGTTAGCATTAGAAAGGAGAGCAGATCAAGGTCACATGGAGGAGAGGAGGCAGCCAAGATTGTGGAATGCTGAGGAAGAAGCCAGTTTGTGCAGAGTTTCTGTAGAGAGAAAGAGATGGGGAACAGAGGTGAATAAGTCTGGTGAGCTAGAAACCTTTGATTCTAGGAAACTCGGATAAGTCAGTAGCTTTGTGAGCAGTGAATGAGTGGGTTTTTGGGGCCCAGTGTGTGTTTTTGCTTGCCTGCTGGGTGCAAGCTAGAATTAAAGCTGATGGCTCACCAGTTTGTGGCTCCGTTGTTTCATTACCGACTGTCCGAATCTAATGTGAACCTACCCGGCTCAAGCGGCTCTGATGGTGGCCTCGACTAGTGGCTTTACACATGCCCATTCCAAGCAAGAAGGGCAACTAGTATCATCACCTGGGCAACGGGCTTTCACATGGGCAGCACATCTTTAACAAAGTAAGCATAATATATTTTATGTGCCCAACATTAAGTTTCAGCCTAACTGGATGGCTTGTCATTTCCTAAACTGGATGACCATTACCTCCATCATCATCTCTACCATCACCTCTCAGAGTGGAGATAAGAGCTGTCTGTGATTGAAAAGAAAGGAGTCTGCAAGGAGGTCAAGAACATTAGATGCTAATAATACCCTCAAATGATAGAAATGGGTAGAAACATCTAGAGCTTCTAGGGAACTTTAACAAAATTATCTTTACGTAAACCTCTCAGAGGTTATGCTACATGTGTAGGCAAGGAAGGTTTGAGATAACCCCTTTACCCTGAGGCAGGTTAGTAAGAAATTAGGAAGATTCCCTGGCAAGTGGAATGAGGAAACTGAGACAAATGGTTGAACAAACAGCCAGAACAGCTGAACAATCAACAACCAGCTAATAAATCATAAGACCAGATCCTGCCTAACGAAAGATGGCTAAGAGCAAATGGTTTACATCATTATAGCTAGGTAGGTAAACTAAAAAAATCTGTTTGATCCAGACTAACTGAAGATGGAGGAAAAATTGACCAGACAAGACCACAAAACTCATCATACCATTATTGTAATGACGATGGTCCTGGCCAGTTGGCTCAGTGGTAGAGCATCAGCTGGTGTGTAGATATCCCAAGACAGTTCCTAGTTAGAGCACACAGGAGAAGTGCCCATCTGCTTCTCCACCTCTCCCCCTCTCACTTCTCTCTCTATCTCTCTCTCTTTCTCTCTCTAGCCCTCCTGCAGGCATAGCTCAATTTGAGCAAGTTGGCTCAGATGCTGAGGATGGCTTCATCACCTCTGCCTTGGGTGCTAAGAAGAGCTTAGTTGCTGAAGAACGGAGCAACACCCCAGATGGGCAGGGCATCACCCCTAGTGGGCTTGCCGGCAGGATTAAAAAAAGAAAGAAAGAAAGTTGACACTAGAAGTAGAAAGGGGGCCGAGGGGGACATGACACTTAGAAATGGGCCATACTGTATTAGGAAAAAGATCCTACCTCCCAATTAAAAGGTGGAGTCAGAATTGGTGCCATAAAGCCTGGAGACAACCACCCCCAATCCACCCTTGGAAACACATAAAATCCCAGGAACTAAGTGACCACGTGGGCAACCTGTCACTGGAGAAGACCCAAGTTCCTGGGACATCTCCCTCGGGTCCTGGCACGTTCATCAAGTTCCCGAGAAAAAATTTCGGTGAGAAATAGGGTGTAGTGTTCAAGCAAAGCAAGTAGTTATTTAAACAAAGCTATACACTTGTCACAAGGTATAAGAGGGCAAACTCAGCTAGCCTGAGCACCCTGCCTGTTGGGGTCTTAAATGTGATATACTCTGAGCTTCAAGGCTTCATCTCTCTGTTATTGGGGCTAATAGACATGGTTTCAAGGTTCCCCTTTGTAGTTTTTCTTGTCATTGTTGAGCACCTGGTTATCTTGATTCTTGTATGTGCCGTAACCGGGGATCAAACCTACAACCTTGGGATATCAGGATAACACTCTAACCAACTAAGCTACCCAGTCAGAGCCATTTAAAATTTTTTCTTATGATACTTTTTATTTAGTTTCTTTTTGCATTAAAAAATTTTTTTTTATCAATTACAGGTTACTTTTTTTTTTTTCTGAAGTAAAGCTATAAGGCAGAGAGACAGACTCCTGCACGCACCTGACCGGGTCCACCCGGCATGCCCACTAGAGGGCAATGCTCTACCCATCTGGAACATTGCTACGTTGCAATCAGAGCCACTCTAGTACCTGAGGCGAGACCATGGAGCCATCCTCAGCGCCTGAGCCAACCCTGCTCCATTGGAGCCTTGGTTGCTGGTAGGGTAGAGAGAGACAGAGAGAAAGAAGAGGGGGAAGGATGGAGAAGCAGATGGGTGCTACTCCTGTGTGCCCTGACAGGGAATTGAGCCCAGGACTTTCACACGCGGGGCCAACGCTCTACTGCTGAGATAACCGGCCAGAGACAATTACTGGTTACTTTCAATATTATTTTGTTTTGGTTTCAGGTGTACAGCATAGTGGTTAGACAATCACATACTTTACAGAGTGTTCTCTTGATATTTCCAGTACCCACCTGCTACCATACATAGTTATGCTAAAAAATTTTTTTGATAACCTACAAACTACTTGGGGGGTACACTTAAGGGTTAACTCAGTGAACTTGGATTACTCAAATCCTGAACATTCCAAAGAAATAACTGACCCTTGATTAACTCCTGGGAAATGACCTCTGAACCTTTATCCTACCTGATAAGAGTGTTTTTGGGTGCTTGGGGCTTCGATCCACACTCCATCACTTTGACCAGATACATTATGCTAACAGCAGCATGACTTATGACTAAGTCACATTATTTTTTTATACTTGAGGCCCTGGGCCATGCTGTGTCAGCTTTACCTTTGGGGAGTTGGAGCTGGATTAGCTAAGGTCAGTCACATGGATGCTGCATGCCTGTGTGACTGACCATCATTTAAAATCCTAGATAGCAAGGCTTGGGTGTTTCCTTGGTTGGGAACGTATTACCCACGTTGTTACACGTTGTGGCTGGGAGAATGAAGTGTTGTTTATGGGACACCACTGGGGAAGGAGTTTTGTTCCTGATTTCCAATGCACCTTTTCCTTCTGTTGGTTTTAATCTGTACCCTTTTGCGGTAATCAACGAAGTAGGAGTGGAGAAAATTTCTGAATCTTGTGAGTTTTTCTGGCAAACCATTGAAACTGAGGGTACTCTTGGTGACACCTGATACAGGACATGTCATTTCTCCTCCTAGATTGGCATTTCTTTAGGGGAATAACCATCTCTTCTATTCTGTGTTACCTTAACATCTCCCAAATTTGATAGAAACCAAAAATCTAGAGCTTGCTTCGTGCTGCTTTATAGTCTTTGCACCCTTTGTCCCATTCCAATTGTTTGCCTCAACTATAGTTTGTCTTCTCTTCAAATATTTGGTTCTTGTGAGCCATCTTCAAGAGGAATGTTTAGGACAGATATTTGCAGGTGGTTTTCTTTTCCCTCACCAGCTCCCCTCCCCAATCATTTTCTTCTTTTAAGCGAATAACGTATTCAGAACATTACATGCAGAGGCAAGTAAGTCACATAAGGGCTGGGGAGTGACAAGAGAAGAGGCATGTTTCCCCCTGGTTTGAAGGACAAGAATAATGAAGTGGGCTGTAAACTAAATATTGATCCATGAGGCCCTGCTCAAATGGTTCAGTGGATAAAGTGCCACCTGGATCTCCAGAGATCACAGGTTTGACTCTGGTCAGAGCACATAGGAGAAGCAATCAATGAGTGCACAACTAAATGGAACAACTAAGTGAAATGAGTTGATGCTTCTTTCTCTCTCTCTTTCTCTCTCTCTCAAATTAATGGAAAAATTAAATATTGACACAAAAGGCTCAGTTCAACTTACCACCTAATGGACAAGTTAGAGTGAGTCAACTTAAGGACTGGAAGTAATACCTGTGGACTGTTCTGGGAATATCTAGGGGCAGAAAAAAGCACCACATTTTAATATTCTGCTTGCTCTGTGGAGGCACTTTTACTGGGTTTTCTTACAATGTTAAGTATTTCAGAGGGGAAAAGGTGGGGGAAGCAATAAAAAACTCAATAGATCAAGAGTAGGTCAATAAGAGGACTGAGCAAAAGAAAAGAAAGGTGAGAACAAGGAAGATGAACAAAGGGAGGAAAACAATAAAAGGCAAAAGCAACGTTTACTTATATACACAAATAACACCTAACTTAAGATAAGAAAAGTGTAGTAACTAAGAGCTAGGAGAATGAATAAATCTGTAACATTATGAGAAAAGGACAAATAAGTGAGAGGTGAATGAATGAATCAAAGTAAAATCTGAAAGGCCTCTGAAGATGATAACATGGTTTATTCCTGAGAAATAACCTCTAAAATATTTATTCCAGCACAACCCAACATAAAGCACAGAAATAGGAAGAAGCAATTTCTACTTTTCAAGAAATAATTCACTTGATAGTAGGATTCATTGTATACATTTGTACTTCTGAAAGGTGTCGTTCTTTGGGGTTATTATCATGAGTTTTGGCATTTAATTTTACTTATATAGAAACAAATCTTCATTTGTTATATAGCATTTGGTTGCTCGTATGGTAATAATATATGCCAACCACTATTTTTAGTCATACCTGCTATTCTGTATAATTTGTTCTTAATGTAGCCCAAGAATGCCTGTCATTGCCTACTTAAATCCCACCTACACAGAGTTTATTGCTACTGGGAGTATCTTTACAGATTTTATCTACGTAAATATACTCTATACCTACATACCCACACACATATATAATTTAAAATAATTTGAATCACAATATACATAATTTTAGTAAATTTTTTAACTCAATGCTATGGACTGAATTGTTTATCCCTTCAAATTAGCATGTGACTGTATTTGGAAATAGGGTCTTTAGGAGTTAATTAAGGTTAAATAAGGTTATAAGGGTGGAGCCCTAATTGGATAGACTGGTTTTCTTAGGAGAACAGAAAGACCTGAAGACATTCTCAATTGCTCTCTCTCTACCCATCCAACCCCCTCCCCTCAAATATATGCACCAGGGAATGGCCATGTGAACACCTACCAAAATGGCCATCTGCAAACCAGGGATAGAGCACTCTCACCAGAAACTGGATTGGCTGGAACCTTGATCTTGGATTTCCCAACCTCTTGAACTGTGAGAAATATATTTCTGTTGTTTAAGCCCATACAATCTGTAGAATTTTGTGATAGCACACTCAAGCACACTGTGCAACCCAACAATACATGTAGACACTTATAGATTTCTAAAATCACTTCTAATGATTGCCTATGATTTCATTATAACAAAATTTATTGAAAAAAGAAGCAACAACCCTAATTTGACAGACATTTAAACTTTGTATTAGTCAAGCTATGTGCTAACTTGGTATGACCATTTTCATGGCTCTAACAACAGTAAATGTATTTCTTTTTTCTAAGAATGAGTGTGGTCTGCATCTCTGTTTCTTGGCCATTGAAGGGAACAGATTCCTTCTAGTCTGTTATTTTGCCATACATTAAAATGTTGTTATTTTTTTCTGCATGGCCAGATCTGCCCCCCAAGCATAATGTTTGCACTCAAGAAAAGAGAAGAACTGGCAATTTTCATCAAGTAACACAAAAGTTGAACACACATACCCATTGACATTATGTTTTTACAGGGCCTTAGCTAGCATCCAGGTAACCTGGGAAACGTCCTCTTCAGTGAAGTAGTCACGTATCCTAAACTCGGAGGGACTGGAGATTCTATTAGAAAAAATTTAAGGGGAGATTAAATGGGGCATTGGGGGGTAGAAATTAGTAATCTGACATGATTGTTTTTAACATTTATCTTTGTGACTTTAGATTAAGTTCCTAGAAGTGGAATTCTAACAAATGTTGCACAATTATTATCTTCCAATTTATTGCCACACTGCCCCTTAGAAATAAATTATATTACACTCCCTCTAATGTCTTATGTGAATGCCAATTTCCCTACATCTTTGCCATTGTTCTAGTTAATCTCTGGCAATCTGAATGTCCTAATAAAAGGCAACTCGTTATTTACTTTATTTTTATTTCTTTGATGAATGCTGAGACAGAACATATCTTTATATATTTATGGGCATTTGCATTGTTTTCATCTGTGATGGCCTGCTCATGACCTTGGCCTATTTTTCTATTGAGTACTCAGCTTTTTTATACTGATTTGAAAAGGACCATTGTTTATCAGACACATACACTACAAAATTTTTTCCTATGTGTCATTTTTCTTTAAGACTTGTTGGTATTTTTTACTACTAGACAAAATTATTAACTTTTTATGTCAAACATATATTTTTTTCCTTATGGCTTTTGATTTTGTGACATATTCAGAAATGTCTTCAATCCAAAGAGGATACAAGTATCAACCGACATTATCTTTTAAGGTATGCGTTTTAATAGGTAACACGTTCATATTGTTTAAAAATAAAAATGAAACTACACAGCAACAATCTTGCTATGACCCTGTCCTCTTCCACCTCATTAACCTCATGACCCTCCTTTTCCTCTGGAAAATCCAAGGGAAACTCACGTGGGAATAGAGTGAAAAAAGGCAAATAACGTTAGCATATTTTGAAAGTAATTTTGGCCTCATGGGCCACCTTAATGGGCATGAGAGACCTTCAGGGGGTCCCAGAGCACATTTTGAAAATTGCTGTGGCAGCCTATGAACAGGTTGAAGAGTTTTCATAAAAACTAGCTGAACAGATTATTTATTAACTAAATGCATACTTATTTAGAGATTTATAATTTTTTTACAACCCTTTCCACATGACTGCTTTATAGTTATTTATTTTAAAATTAAGCATGTATGGAAGTTAGGAATAAAAAATAATTGCTTCTACATCTACTCTACATAGCTGTAATTCTCCTCGTAGAAACCATGGTAGCAGATTATTGTATATATTTCTCTGTGTGTGCGAGTATGTGTATGAATACACATGTGTTTTTGAGGCTTTAAGTTGTTCCTCTCATACACACACGCTTAAATAGAATTGTACTACATAGATTTTTTTTCTGTATGTTGCTCTTTTTACTTTACAGTCTAAAGACCTCATATATTTTACACATACATGTATGTCATTCTTTTTAACAATCATGTAATATAGTAACAACTCTGTGACATGGACATTTTCTTGTTTTGAGGAAGGAGGGAAGGGAAAACCAAATTCACTCTTGCTTCCACATGGATGACCAGTGGTACCAACTTCACTCATTAAATGGTTCATCCATATCCTCCTAATTTGAAATGCCACCTACCGCTTACATCAGATCCATATATACATGAGTCTGCTCAGATACTATTTCATTGATTCACTTGCTATTCCTGGATATGATTTTAATATTCGTATCTTTATAATATGTATTCCTATCTTAGAGGGTAAGTCCACCTTCCCCTTTATTTCTCTTTCCAAATTATTTTGACTTGTATGTTTACTATTCTATATACATCATTTCCACAAGAAAATAAAATATTTTTGTTATCTTTTGTAATATATTTTAAAAGGTTTTGCTTATCAGAAACAATTTGAATAAAAAAACAAATATAGTGGTTGGTTAGAGCATCATCCCGAAGCACTAAGGTTGCTGTTTCCATCCCCAGTCAGGGTACATACAGGATTGATGTTCCTCTCTCTCTCTCTTTCTAAAAAAACCAATAAATAATACACTGCTCACAAAAATTAGGTGATCAGGGAACATGCACATACTCCAGTACTTTCAGCCTTTTGTATTGTGCATTTTCACCAATGAAATAAAAGTTGGTTTTGCATCTCATTTGCATAATTGAACAACTTTCTTTGACTTGTCATTTGCTTTTCTGATGTTCTTGTTTAAAAACAACCAAATGATTCTTTTTTATCACTTTATATTCATTTTGTAATATCCCCTAATTTTTGTGAGCAGTATAAAAAGGTTTTTTAATTTAAAAATGAATACAAATAAGCCCTGGTCCCTTGGCTCAGTGGTAGAGCATCGGCCTGGCGTGTGGAAGTCTTGGAATCTGCTTCTCCACCCTTTCTCTTCTCCTTTCTTTTGTCTCTCTCTTCCCCTCCCACAACCAAGGCTCCATTGGAGCAAAGTTGACCCAGGCGCTGAGGATGGCTCCATGGCCTCTGCCTCAAGCGCTAAAATGGCTCTGGCCACAATGGAGCAATGCCCCAGATGGGCAGAGCATCACCCACTGTTGGGCATGCCAGGTGGATCCTGGTCAGGTGCATGCAAGAGTCTGTCTGACTGCATCCCTGCTCCTAACTTCGGAAAAATACAAATAAAAAAAAAAAAGAATCAAATCTGTAATGTAAACTTTAAACAGTTAGGAAGCAGCTTTAAAAGGTGTCACAATACCTTGACTGGATGAAACCTTGACCTGGAATGCAGAGTTCACTCTTTCAAAACCCTGGGTTTGCCCAGTCAAAGCACGAACTAACTATGACTTGATGCTTCTTGCTTCCCCCACCCCTTCTCTCTCTCTCTTCTTTCTAAAAAAACAATTAAAAAAGAGGTATCACATTACTATGAATTTTCATTTTATAATTAGTTTATCAAGTTCTATAACAAATTTTATTATTTTAAAAAATGAAATTATATATTTTTGAACAGGAAATACATGGGCCTGATGAAAAACTGAAAAGTATACATGAGCATTCTAGAAAGCAGTCATAGCAGAAGACATGTAGATTCTAATCACTAGCAGAAAATTAATTTATAACCCTTCTGCCCTTAATCTGTGTGATGGCCATTAATTCTGTGTTTGATGTGTACCTCTATCTTTATGTCTTATCTTCATTATAGTTAATTGTATAATAATTCTATTTCTTTCCTCAGTAGAAGTGTGGGTTTGCCAGGGGCAGTATTTGTGTTCACTCTTCTTTGTCGTCTAGTGCCAAGAATACAGGCAGTGCCTTGGAATGACATTAAGGAGAGAGGAAACATTGGTTTTGACGTGTGAGGAGATGAGCTGTGTTAAGACCAAGCTCCACTTTTTGGCCAGAACAGCCATCTTCCAGTAATTTGCCAAAATGGCTAACAGAATGGGAAAGAGGAAAGGCAAAAACTGTATGTTCTCTGGACCTTTTAGAAAATATAGCATTGACCCTGGCCAGGTCACTCAGTTGGTTAGAGCATTATCCAGAGACACCAAGGTTGCAGGTTCAATTCCTGGTCAGGGCACAGACAAGAATCAAACAATGAACACATAAATAAGTGGAACAGAAATTGATGTTTCTCTCTCTCTTGTTCTCTCTCTGAAATCAATTTAAAAATATATACATCTAGAGAGAAAGAGAGAGAACATGGAGTAGAAAACATGGAGTTGTTCCTTTGGCCACACACATGTGAATCTACAAGAATGGTAATACTGTAGACATTAAGGAGATGGGTACCGTTTCAAAGGAATGCCCCACAATGTTACCATGGCAAAATTTCAAGTGTCTACAATGTCAATGTAAGGCCAGGGGCTGCCGCTGCCATTATGGCCATTCACATGCAGGTTCTCGTTGAATTTGGGCAGACGGTAAAGAAAGGGCAGAGTTGGAGGATGGTGGGCCATTCTGTTTATTGGTGTCTCACCAAGACAGGCAAGCCACAGGAAAAGCCAAGGGAAAAGCTGAAAACCTGCTTTTCCCATGGAGGGCAAGGGATCAGGAAAGAGAGAAAAAAGAAATCCTCCTGTACCTCTCGGTGGTGGTGGCAGAATCTCTCTTCCAATAAACATTAGCAAGATAATGACCCCTCCCAGTCAGGAAGGCGACCTGCAACCTCACAGACCACTATATCTGGTGTTGTCCAGCCTCCAATGCAAACCACAAGTGAGCAAACATACATCATATGTACAAACTTATTTGACCAACATTCCACGCCTTTGCTCGCTTTACAATGTACACCACAGGTTTCTACCATGATGGTCACTGTGAGAGGAGGGAGGTCATTGCATAAACAAAAACAGTACAAACTACAGCAATAGAATTACCAAATCATAAGCTATGGATGAAACGAGGGAGCTGTCAGTGGCACCAAGAGAGGCAAATCATCTTTTCCCTCTGACAGAATATACGCCAGAGTTATGTCTGCAGACAGCACCGTAGCTGGTACCAGAGGTCACCCTGAGCAGACATACCAAACCTGATTGGCCAATACACCAGCATCTGCTGGTTCTATGTGTAGTAAAGTAGGAGAACTCATTATTGGCCATAAAGAAATTACAAAGGTGCCCTTCCTTATGCTGTCCCCCTGAGCACTCAAGGGATAGTACACTTCTACCTTAGGTGGCCAGGTGCTGGTTGCCCAAGGAGTTAACTGGAGGTCTACCTCTAGCCCCTTTCCCCATGGTGCCAACAAGGCCACCCATCTCAGATGGGGGGCCTGGACAGTCCAGAGCCAAGTTCATCGAAGCCGTTGGCCTTTAAGGAGGGCTGTTGGGGCAGGCAAGAGCACATTGCCCTGCTGTCCAAAACCTGGCTTGAGTAAAATGTCCTTGGCGCCTATCTGCAACTGAATGGGGGCAGCTGCCTGATGCAGGAGAGCTTCCAGTGGGGCTGGGCTCACCCGTTGAGGTTTCTCATTCAAAATCCGGAGTACTGTCCATAAGCGGTGTGTCCATCCAGTAAGGGAGCTGGTGCCCCCTCTTGTCACAGTCCCTACTTTAAGAGTCCATTCTACCACTCAATAATACCAGCAGCCTGGGGCGGGGGTGTATAGAACATGGTACTTCCAGTCGCCCCCGTCTCTTGAGCCCATTACCTCACCATTGAACCAGTGAAGTGGGTACTGTTGTCACTTTCAAGGACCAGCGGCTGAACATATGCAGCATTCAGGTGGTCCAGAGCCTGTATGACTGTCCTCTGGTAAGAGTTACGGGCAGGGTAAGCAGTAAAGCAGACTGGTGGCAGTATCTATGCAGGTGACTGCATACTGGTATCCTTCTGACTTTGGTAAGGGTCCAATGATGTCTATCTGCCATCATGCCACTGGAACATGACCCCTCAGGATCTGTCCAAGTGACACCAGTGGTCTCCGAGGGTGCTCCTTGGAACACACTGCACATTGCTTACAGTCCGCAAGTACCTCTGCATAGGACATGGACAAGTTCCACGCATTAACCGTAGCCCACATAGTTTTCTGTTATGCGTGGAGCAGGAACCCATGGAGCCACTGTGCCACATCACCTGCAGGCGCAGTCTCCAACCATTGCACCCTTGCCAATGTATCTGCCTCATTATTCCTAGGATGGACTAGAGGGGCATGCCCTGTGACATGATATACTGTCATCTGCTTCTGGTGTCCTATTTCCCATAAGTCCTGCCACATGACCTGACTCTATAGTGGATGGTGCAGTACCATCCACTGGTTTGTGTGCCAGGTAGCAATCCAAAGGGTCAGTCCACGATAGACAGCCCACCTGTCAGGGAAGATCACCAGAGGTAAAAGTTTATTATGAGCAACTAGCCAAACAACTCCTAATTCTGCCCATCGGCTGCTCTGGCCTGTACCTGTGTCCATCCAAATAGTCTCAGTGGCCAGATGAAAGGCTATAGCCATCCATTTAGCAGGTTGGCCCCTGCTGGAACCATCAGTATACCAGGTATCCTCGGGGATGGGCGTCCGCCCCTCCTGATAGGGACTGACTTCAGATTCTGCCTCCTGAGCCCCAGCTGCACCAGACTCTAAGGTCACATAGGTGACTGGTCCCAAGACTTCCTGCAGTTCTGCCCTCAATGGGCTGGTGTTATGAGCACAGCGTTGTTGCAGGTAGGTACCCCACTTGGCCAGGGTGGAGGTTTGGGCCATAGCACTACGTGGTTTGGTCACCCAATCTCTCACCCATCCTGAAATAGGGTATGTTGTCTTGACTGTAACTGGTGTTGTGGTTGTAATACTCTTGTTAACCGAAGACGCACCACTAAGACGCTAGGACCAGGAGTACAAGTAGAAGGAAAAGTTTATTACAGACAAAAGAAAAGGAGTTTAGTACACTCGCGAGCGGGCACTAGGCAAGTATGCTGCCAGGCGCGCCATACAGCGTTTTCTCAGCATTTTTATACTTTACTTTTTAGGGAAGGGCGGGGGGGCAGGGGATTTAGGTATTTGCTTTGATCAAGCGGTGTCTCGTAAGGTGGGTTTGAGCAATGTCCTTATCTGTTTACAGCAGGATGCAGTTTATCTAGTTCCTGTCTGTGTACAGCAGGGTGCCTGTCTCACAAGCCCTAAAGGTCATATGGAATTTTTCCTAGTTCTTGTTTTTCCCTTACATTTCCCCCTCTTGTTCTGTATATCTCTAATCCTAGAGATTAGTGTTTTCAGCTAGTCTCTCATAATGCTGTCGTACTATCATTAATTTTACTGCTCCTATCTGCCCTTGCAAGAAAGTGGTTAGCCTATTCAGGACACATGGTCCGACAGTGACAACTAGAAGTAATACTATAAGGGGCCCTGCCAAGGTGGAGATGAGGGTTGTTAACCAGGGTGATTTAGAATACCACCCTTCAAACCATCCTTGCTGATCTTGTAGCCTTTTCTCCCTTGCTTTCAGCCTTTCTTTCAGCTTACTCATAGAATCTCGTACTACTCCGGTGTGATCAGCATAGAAGCAGCATTCCTCCTTTAGGGCAGCACATAGTCCACCTTCTCTTAGAAATAACAAGTCTAGGCCTCGCCTATTCTGTAATACTACCTCAGATAGGGAAGTTAGTGACTTCTCTAAAGCCTCTATAGATTGCTCTATAGCTTTTAAGTCCTGTGTAATGGCAGATTCAAGTAGTGCCATCTGTCGAGGTCCTTCAACTAGGGCCGCAGCTCCTGTTCCTACTCCTGCTAATACTCCTGCTCCTAACAGGGCTGCTAGAGTGAGGGTAACAGGCTCTCTTCTATATCTAGTTCGCCCCTCGATTGCTTCTTCAAAGTCTTCATTCCCATGGTAGGTCAGGCGGGGAAAAACCCTGACCATTACACAGAAATCCTGAGAGTTATTAAAGGCTTGGGTGGACACACAGGGGGTTAAACCTGTTCTGCATGCCCACCGTGTTCCTTCCTCTGGGATCAGATAAGAATTATTGGGGGAGACTGAAATGGTCTGGAGACATCGTGCCTTGTCTAAGGCAGATGGAGTTCCTAGGCATATTCCTTGTCCTGTTACCTCTGGAAGGGTGAACATATGGCGCTTATTCCAATTACATTGGGAAGAACTACTATTTTCATGATAACTCCCATTAATTGCAACTCCTTCGTAGTAGGGAGGTTCTGCCTGCAAGCAGATCCAGCATGAGTCAGTTAGGTTGGGGTAGGTATGATTTAGAGCCTTGTAACTCCCCTCTACTAAATCTAGCAACCGCTGTCCCGTAGTTTCTAATTCTGACGGGTCTGTAGGCAGGGGTATACTACTGGCTGAGTTGGAGGCTGTATTTGTTGGCGATGGGGTGACTCGTGCAGGGATTGGACGAGCTTTTCCAGGTTTGGGGGCTCCCTGATTGGCAAGTACTCTATTAGGTCCTATTGGACTTCCCTTGGTAGTACTTAGCTGAAGTCTGATTTTAAATGTTACACCAATGTCTGGACCTGGCACATACATTCTTAACCCCCATTGTCTACCTTTTATCCAGGTATTGTCCTGTTTTCTTCCATGCTGAGTGAAGGTAATATTTAACGGGTTGCAGGTAAAGTTAAGACAAGGTCCTTCACCTATCCAAATGCCTGGTCGTCTATTACTTATCCCTGGTCTCTGGCTAGGGACCCCTCTGGGTAGACACCGGGAGTTTTTGGTTCCTACTTCTTTTTGAGTTACTCGCACAACCCTGATCCAATCCCAGGAGGATGTGGGCCTCCAGTGAGTCGTCCCAGTAGTCTCACAACCCCAAGCCTTACAGTAGAAGGCTTCTAGTCCTCCGCATTTCCAAGCGATGTTCTTATTACGACCGTCCCGGGGACAGACATAAAAGTCAGTCGTCCTGAGAGTCGAGCGGAATTCTGGGTGAGAGCATCCAAAGCCTACAGCTCCTATTCCACTAGTTGGGCATTCACATTTTCCGGACTCACAAGGAGGGGGGTTACCCGCGTCTGTGGTTGGGATGTCCCAGGTCTCTAACCCTGCTGCTAACTGACAGAGGTCTGGATGCAGAGATGGCCACCAAGTCCAAAGGGGATAATTATCAGAAGTTATTTCCCATACTATGTCACTAGTCCCTGATATCACTTGCCATGTCTGCCGGGTTGGCTGATGAGGATTCGTTGCGGCGGCGGACACGCAGCTTGAGGGGGCTGTCCGTTTTCTCCACTGTCCATTGATCATCAGGAGCAGGAGCAGGCTTGAGGTGCGAAGCATGGATCCAAGCAGCGATGCCATCGACCTTTACAGCAGTGGGTGTGATGAGGAGGACCTGGTAGGGTCCCTTCCAGCGAGGTTCGAGTGTACGGTGCTGGTGTCTCCGGACATAGACGTAGTCCCCAACCTGGTGACGATGCGGGGTTCCGTCTCCTGCCGGCTGGTAAAGGTCAGATAACTGCTTCCACAGGCAATGTTGCACTTTGGCTAGGGCCTGTAACCTAACAGACAAGGGTGTATTCGGGATATTCATGTCAGAGGGGGATAAATCCCGAATGGGCGGAGGGGTTCCAAAGAGTATTTCAAAGGGAGTCAGGTTAGTTTTGGCAGAAGGGGTATTCCGTGCCCGGAAAAGAGCATATGGTAGGAGCATTACCCAATCTCTATGGCCAGTCTCTATGACTAATTTAGTTAGGGTCTCTTTAATCGTCCTATTCATTCTCTCTACCTGTCCTGAACTCTGGGGTCTATAAGCACAATGAAGTTTCCAATTAATCCCCAATATTTTGGCTACCCCCTGGCTTACCTGGGCCACAAACGCCGGTCCATTGTCAGACCCTATTACCTTTGGAAGGCCAAACCTGGGAAAGATTTCTTCCATGATCTTCTTAATTACTACCGCCGCCGTCTCATGTTTGGTAGGGAAGGCTTCTACCCATCCTGAAAAGGTGTCTACAAAAACTAAGAGATACCTTAGTCCATACTTGGCAGGTCTTACCTCGGTGAAGTCTACTTCCCAATATTGGCCCGGTCTGGTGCCTCGGAGACGGGTTCCACTGGTTCCGTTGGCTGGGTAGGCATTTACTATCTGGCAGGCCTTGCAGGCTTCTATTACTTCCTTTGCCATTTGCCTCTTTTCAGAGGAGGTTAATGTCTTATCATCCTGGAGCAGTTGTACTAGTTTATCAGTCCCAAGGTGGGTGAGACGGTGGGCCATCTGGAGGAACGTCCGAATGTCCTCAGGTTCCTTTAGGTGGGTCGAGGTGGAGGATGGCTCTGCTTCTATGGCGAGGATGTTGGAGGCAGTCCTCATGGCTACCGCTCGTGCCTCTTCATCCGCCCTCCTGTTGCCTTTGGCTACTGGGTCCTGCCCTTTCTGGTGCCCAGGGCAATGGACAATGGCCAGCTCCCGTGGGAGCATGACAGCATCTAAGAGGGCTAGGATTTCTTGTTTATGTTTAATATCTTTACCTGCTGACGTGAGCAGGCCCCTTTCTTTGTAAATTGCCCCATGCACATGTGCAGTGGCAAATGCATACCTGCTGTCCGTGTAGACGGTGGCCCGTTTACCACTGGCCAGTTCTAGGGCTTTTGTTAGAGCTATTAGCTCTGCTTTTTGGGCTGAGGTTCCTGGGGCAAGTCTCTCTGACCAGATTACTTTTTCCTTGTCTACTACTGCAGCCCCAGCTCTGCGTTCACCTTCGCACAGAAAACTGCTCCCATCAGTGTACCAAATTAAGTCAGATTGTGGCAATGGTGTGTCCTGTAAATCCTTTCGAATCCCAGTCTCCTCGGCTAGGATATCCCTGCACTGATGGTGGACAGTTTCCCCCTCTTCCCTGGGTAGCAGGGTGGCTGGGTTCAAAACAGTTGGAGAGCCGAAGGTGATCCTGTCTTTATCTAACAGGAGGCTCTGGTAATGAGTAATGCGGGCATTAGTTAGCCAGCGGTCCGGAGGTTGTCTGATTATGCTCTCCAGAGCATGGGGGGCGACAATAGTCAATTTCTGGCCCAGAGTCAGTTTGTCAGCATCTTTTACCAGTAGGGCTACAGCGGCGATCACCCGTAGACACCCTGGCCACCCTTTTGCGACTGCGTCTAACCTTTTAGAGAGGTAGGCTACTGGTCGCTTCCAGGGTCCCAGAGACTGAGTCAGTACTCCTTTAGCTATCCCTTCTTTTTCATCTACATAGAGAGTGAATGGTTTCTCTATGTTGGGGAGTGCCAAGGCCGGGGCTGATAACAGCGCTCTTTTGATTTGGTCAAAGGCCTTTTGCTGTTCATTTCCCCATGTATACTCAGTTCCATCCTTTAACAGGGGGTACAGAGGGGCAGCTAGTGCGGCAAAGCCGGGTATCCACAGTCTGCAGAAACCTGCTGTGCCCAAGAATTCCCTGAGGCCCTTCCGGTTCTTTGGGGGCGGGATTTGAGTAACAGTCTTTTTCCTGGCCTCAGTTAGCCATCTCTTACCGTCTCGGAGAGAGTAGCCCAGGAAGGTGACCTCGGGTTGACAGATCTGGGCCTTCTTGGCAGATGCTCGGTATCCCAGTTTGGCCAGTTCGACCAGCAGCTTCTCAGTTCCCTGTTTGCATTGCTCTATGGTGGCGGCTGCAAGTAACAGATCATCAACATACTGTAACAGAGTTACCTCAGGGGTGGAGGCCCGGTAGGCACTCAAGTCCTGATGCAGCGCTTCGTCAAAGATGGTAGGAGAGTTCTTGAAGCCCTGGGGTAGCCGTGTCCATGTTAGTTGTCCACTGAGTCCATTCTCAGGGTCAGTCCATTCGAAAGCAAACAGGGATTGGCTGTCCTCATGCAGGTGTAAGCAGAAGAAGGCATCCTTCAGGTCCAGCACTGTATACCATTTCCTATCAGGACTGAGGGTACTGAGGAGGTTGTAAGGATTTGGGACCGTTGGATGTATGTCTATCACCCTACTGTTAACCTCTCTTAAGTCCTGGACTGGTCTATAATCCCCTGTCCCTGGTTTCTTCACTGGCAGCAGGGGGGTGTTCCATTCTGATTGGCAATGCCTTAGGATCCCTTGTCCTAGCAGCCTCTGGATATGAGGCCTGATGCCTTCCCGGGCCTCCTTACTCATGTAGTATTGTCTGACCCTTACGGGAGTGGCGGAGGGCTTTAAATATACTACTACCGGAGGCCTTTGTACTGCTAACCCTGGCCCTGCCGTTTCTGCCCAGGCCTCTGGGAAGCTCTGGAGCCATCTGTCTGTTGTCGAATGGGGTCCGGGGGTAGGGGCTTCATATAGTTTATATTCATCTTCAGCAGACAAGGTCAGCATGGTCACAACAGGCTGACTGACAAGAGGGTTACTGAATCTTACTTCTGGCCCCTGAGGTTTGAAGTCAATACTTGCCCCTAACTTGGTAAGCAGATCTCTCCCCAGCAGCGGGGCGGGGCATTCTGGTATGACCAGAAAGGAGTGCTGTACTTTTCCTTTCCCCAGGTCCATTGTCCTTTTAGTTGTCCATGACCTATGCTGGCATCCATTTGCCCCCTGGACTAAGGATTTTTTATTTGAAAGGGGTCCCAGCGGGCTCTGCAAGGCGGAGTAAACTGCTCCTGTATCTACCTCAAAGTCGATTGGTGTCCCCTCCACGTTGAATGTTACCCTGAGTTCGGGGAGGGGGTCCGAACTCCGACGCCCCTAATCACCTAGGGCAAGAATTTCATCAACTTTCTTCTTTTTCTTGGGGCAGTCTTTTACCCAGTGCCCTTCTTCTTTACAGTAGGCACATTGGTTAGGCCCCAGTTTTGGCCTTTGGCGCGGGCCCGAGGTACTATTCTTTCCTTTTCTGTCCTGTTTTCCCACTACGGTAGCCAAAATTTTAGTTAACTCTTTATTCCTTCGTTTATCTCTCTTATTCTCTAATTCTTCACGTTCTTTCTCTAATCTTTGTTCCTTCTCTTCTGCTGTCTCCCTTTTGTAATAAACTTTGTCAGCTTCTTTGACTAAGTCTCTCAGAGCCATATCCTGTAACCCATCTATTCTCTGGAGCTTCCTCCGAATGTCAGTAGCTGACTGTCCTATAAAAGCCATAGCCAGTGCCCCTTTCTGTTCTTCAGACTCAGGGTCGAAAGGGGTGTACCTCCTATAGGCTTCTATTAGTCTCTCTAAGAATCTGGATGGGGATTCCTCTGGTCCTTGAGTTACTTCTCTTACCTTAGCCAAATTAGTGGGGCGTCTCACCGCCGCTCGGAGACCCATCATCAGAGTCTGGCGATAGAGTAAGAGTTGCTGCCTACCTTCAGGCGTATTAGGGTCCCAGTTAGGCCGCCTCAGGGGAAAAGCCTCATCTATAAGGTTGGGGAGTTGAGTAGGGCGACCATCAGGTCCAGGAACTAATTTTCTGGCCTCAAGGAGAATTCGGTCCCTTTCTTCTGAGGTGAAGAGGATACCTAAAAGTTGTTGGCAGTCATCCCAAGTGGGCTGATGGGAAAACATAAGAGATTCGAGAAGGTCAGTAAGTTTGACAGGGTCCTCTGAAAAAGGTGGATTATTGTTTTTCCAATTGTATAGGTCTGAGGAAGAGAAGGGCCAATACTGAAGTGCCGGCATATTCCCTCCTTGTCCATCAGGGACAGGGGGTCCGAAAGACCGGAGGGGCAGGGTGATGGCCACGTCATCTGGAGTCTGTGCTCTCCGGCTCCGGGTGCCCTGGGCCGGACCTCCTACTGATGGTCTCTGATCGCCCTGATGCGGGGCCCCAGGCTGAGGACCAGCAGCGCCAGTGGGGGCACCCCTAGGATAGGGAGGCGGGAACTCTGAATCAAAAAGAATAAGGTCAGTTTGAGATTCAGGGAGAACAGGGGAGGGGAGAGAGGGATATAGGGATGGAGCAGGCGCCGCTGGCACTGGGGGTTTGAGTGGGAGCATAGAGCAGCTGTTCGGATGAGTTGGAGCAGGTTTAGAGGGGTCTGGGGTGGTGGAGAGAGTTATTGGAAGGGAGGGCGTAGGGGGAGGAAGGAAAGGTTGGACCCAAGAAGGGGGGTCATTCGCCAGGTCTTCCCAAACCCAAATATAAGGCTGTTGATCCGGATGACTATGAGGTCCTGGACTGAAGACAATTGTTTTGACCGCCTGTATGGTGTCCTTATGAAAAGTTCCAGTGGTTGGCCAACCTACTCCGAGGGTGGGCCATTCGGAGGTACAGAAAGTCTGCCACTTGCGCTTCTTAACTAGGAGAGACAAGTTATGGGCTCGGGTATTAACCTCAGACCAATGAGACAAAGTCAGGGACAGTGGGGTCGACGACCTTTGTCCCATGTTAGTCTCGAAGAAATAGAGAGACAAAAAGAAAGCAACAAAGAAGACAGTAACAGAGACAGACAGACAAAGCCGGCTGCGCCGCGAACGGCAAAATAAAAAGAAAAATAAGTCTATTGGTCCGGACCTATGAGCTCGGTTAGAAACTGGCAACGAAATTACAGATTCTGTCTGAGACAGCAGATGGACTTCCAAGCGTCCTTGGTCGTCCGCACACTCCAGGGCGTCCCCCGGAGTTGTGGCCTGCGACCCTCTGACACGTCTGTCGGTCGCAGTCAGGAGAGACTCACGTCCTTGCCTGACAGCCACCGCCAGTTTCACTTACCAGAAGTGGGCGTCCGTCCGATGATTTCCGAAGAGATTGAATCTCGGTGGAACCTCCAAATGTTAACCGAAGACGCACCACTAAGACGCTAGGACCAGGAGTACAAGTAGAAGGAAAAGTTTATTACAGACAAAAGAAAAGGAGTTTAGTACACTCGCGAGCGGGCACTAGGCAAGTATGCTGCCAGGCGCGCCATACAGCGTTTTCTCAGCATTTTTATACTTTACTTTTTAGGGAAGGGCGGGGGGGCAGGGGATTTAGGTATTTGCTTTGATCAAGCGGTGTCTCGTAAGGTGGGTTTGAGCAATGTCCTTATCTGTTTACAGCAGGATGCAGTTTATCTAGTTCCTGTCTGTGTACAGCAGGGTGCCTGTCTCACAAGCCCTAAAGGTCATATGGAATTTTTCCTAGTTCTTGTTTTTCCCTTACACTCTCAGTGGCCAGGAGGGCAGCGTACACAGCTGCCAGCTGCTTCTCCACTAATGAGTAACGGACTTTAGCACCTTTCCAAAATTGGGACCAAAACCCAATAGGTTGCCGTAAGCACTCTGTCCATTGCCACAAGCCCCATCCAAACCCCTCTGAGGTTACATGAACAGCCAGCTTACAGGGCCTGGCAGGATCAAACACATTAAAGGCCTGTGCCACCTTGACAGCTCTCTTAGCTGCTGCAAATGAACCTTGAACCTGCTCAGTCCAATCCCAATGAACCCCCTTCCAAGTAAGGTTGTAAAAGGGGTATAGTAATTGCTGGTCAAATAAGTTTGTAAATATGATATATATGTTTGCTCACTTATAGTTTGCATTGGGTGTGGGTGACAGGCTGTAAGCAAGCAGGGTCATTATTGCCTAAGGCTTAGTTTTAAGATTAAGCTTTTCCCTACACCCTTGAATGATTGCATGATGTGGGGTGGTGCACTCTCATGAGGAATCCCATTATGCCTCAGATAAGTGACTTTGTATTGGAGACTTCCTTGTTTGTATATTGGATTAAAGGTTTTGATTTCTACACTATAAAATGGGGCAGACCAGGAGCTTGCTTCCTCTTGGTTCCTGAGATTAGTATTAGAAAGGAGAGCAGAGAAAGGCCAAGTGAAAAAGAAGAGAGGCACCCCAGATGGCGGAGTGCTGAAGGAGTTTGTGCAGAGAGGAGGAGATGGGGAACAGAGGTGAATAAGTCTGGTGAGCTAGAAACCTTTGATTCTAGGAAACTCAGATAAGTCAGTGGTTTTGGGAGCCCTGAATGGAAAGGGAAGTGTTTTCTCATTGAGGGTATTTCTTGCCCGCTGGGTGCAAGCTAGGATTAAAACTAATGGCCCACCAGTTTTGGCTTTGTTGTTTCATCACCGTCTGTCTGAATCAAATGCAAACTTGCACAGGCCAGGCAGTTGTGATGGTGGCTGTGTGTTGGGCAGATAAAATATATTATGCTCACTTTGTTAAAGATGGCGCTGCCCACATGGAAGCCCGTCACCCAGGTGATAATATTATTTGCTCTTATGCTTGGGATGGGCGTAATTATATTATTGTGTGTGGGGGACAGGTGGTAAGCAGGCAGGGTAGTTATAGCCCAAGGCTTAGTTTTAAGAGTAAATTTTCCCCACACCCTTGGCTGATTGCATGATGTAGGGTGGTGCACTCTCATGAGAAATCCTCCCATTATGCCTCAGATAAGTGACTTTGTATCAGAGACTTTCTTATTTGTAGATTGGATTAAAGGTTTGGGTTTCTATACTATAAAGAGGGGCAGACCAGGAACTTGCTCTCTCAGTTCCTGAGGTTAGTATTAGAAAGGAGAGAAGAGAAAGGCCATGTGGAAAAGGCCAGGAGAAGCAGCCAAGATGGCAGAGTGCTGAGGGAGAAGCCAGTTTGTGTAGAGTTTGTGCAGAGAGAAGGGGATGGAAAACAGAGGTGAATAAGTCTGGTGAGCTAGAAACCTTTGATGCTAAGAAACTCAGATAAGTCAGTAGCTTTGTGAGCACTGAATGAGTGAGTTTTGGATCCCAGTGTGTGTTTTTTACTTGCCTGCCAGATACAAGCTAAGATTAAAGCTGATGGCACACCAGTTCTTGGCTCCGTTGTTTCATTACTGTCTGTTCGAATCAAATGCGAACCTGCATGGGCCAGGCAGCTGTGATGGTGGCCTTGGACACTGGCTTTACACTGTGGCTACTGGCTTTACAGTAACTGAGCCAAATGGGGTATAAATGCTCGCCAATACCCCATCAAACCTAAAAAATTTCTGTAACTGTTTTACTGTAGTGGGCACGGGGTATTCTTGGATCTTATCTATAACTGCGTCAGGGATAACTTTTGTCTTACCTGACCAGACAACTCCCAAGAACTTAACAGATAATGTAGTAAGGTTCCAAAAAGCTGAAAAATTAATAGTGATATTCTAGGAGGAAAGGTCAGGCTTTCCTGTCCCATCCTTCTTTTGGGGAAGAGAGAGAGAAGAATGAAGAAGTTTCTGGCTTGCAAAAACAATGGGTCATTTAGTTTTAAATCTAAAATAAAGGTTAACTGAGGAACTTCTTCTCTTTCAATGGGATACAGAATTTACATACCACCCTGCATTAATTGTATTTCCTCCCCTCTTCCTGGAATCCTGAGAGTAACACACCTCTAGGCAAAGGAGGGAAGGTGAACCCTGAAAGATTGTAAACATCTTTGATTGTGTTACCTTGAAAGTCTTAATGTTTTTGTGTATCCCCTAAACAAATGTTGTAAGCTTGTGCCATTATGTCATGCTCTCCCCAGCCCATGTATGATCAAGGGTATATAACCAGCCCCTGAGATGTATTTGGGGCATATGATTTGGGTCTGCAAATGCCCCATGTCAGCCATATGTGGCCAGCATATTTAATAAATCTCCTCCTTTAATAAAACCCCTTAAAATCCATCTGGACTTGGTGTCTCTATGTAAACCCACGGAATTGAGGTACAGGAACTTTAAAGCAATAACTCAGGTCCTTGTAATTTGTTCTCATTGAAAGCCCGGCCTCAAGCTTTCAAATGGGATAGCAGGGTAGGGACTGCTTGCTCCAATTCTGGAAGAGAATCACTAGTTAGCATAATATCATCAATATAATGGTACATGCGAACTGCCTCTGGCTGTTTCCATTTGCCAGGTCAGCAGTCACCAGCCCATGACACAATGTAGGGCTATGCAAATAGCCCTGGGGTAATACTGTAAATATCCATTGTCTCCCTTCCCAACTGAAGGCAAATTGGTCTTGAATTTCTGCAGCTATATCAATAGAGAAAAAGGCATTGGCCAAGTCTGCCACAAAGTGGTATGTCCTCAACTCATGGTTTAGCCCAGGGATTAGGAAGCTATGGCTCGTGAGCCAGATGTGAATCTTTTGATGGCTGCATCTGGCTAGCAGACAAATCTTTAATAAAAAAAAATAATGTTAAAAATATAAAACATTCGCATGTATTACAATTCATTCATTTCCTACTGCTCATGTTCATGGTTGCAAGTGGCTGGAGCCAATCACAGCTGTGCTCCGGCACAACACCAAATTTTTATTGGATAATGCCTAATGTACATGGGTCATTGTGAGGTCAGGAAGTAAACTTCCTGCCTTTTGATCAAGTAGTCAGCTAGCTGATTGCAGAAACCCTTTTGATGAAGAAGATGGCTAAAAGAAAAAAAGATGAGGAGTATCATACTTTTCAGCAGGAATGGACAGAAGAATTCACCTTTGTGGAGAGAGCAGGTTCTGCAGTGTGTCTAATATGCAATGATAAAATTGCATCGATGAAACAGTCAAATATAAAGTGGCACTTCGATACACGCCATACTACATTTGCATCGAAATATCCAGCAGGGGACAACAGGAAGAAAGCATGTCAAGAGCTACTGTGCAGCCTGAGCAGGCGGTGTCACAGTAGATAGAGCATTGGACTGGGATGCGGAAGACCCAGGTTCGAGACCCTGATTGATGCTTCTCACCTCCCTCCGTTCCTGTCTGTCTGTCCCTATCTATCCCTCTCTCTGACTCTCTCTCTGTTCCTGTACAAAAAAAAAAAAAAAAAAAAAAAAGAGCTACTGCGCAGAGTGCAAGCTAGTCAGCAGCAACTCTGTGTTTGGACCCAAAAAGGTGACTAGAATTCGGCTAGCTTTGCTGGTGCTTCGGCAATTGTGAGAAACGGAAAGTCATTAACAGATGGGGAGTATGCCAAAACATTCATGCTTGATGTTGCCAATGAACTTTATGACGACTTTTCGGATAAAGACAAGATAATCAAACAAATAAAAGACATGCCTCTGTTGGCAAGAACTGTTCACAATTGTACCACCATGATGGCAAATCAAATTGAGGCAACGCAAGTGAAGGCCATCAATGCAGCACCATTCTTTTCTCTCGCTTTGGATGAGTCAACAGACATAAGCCATTTATCCCAGTTCATTGTGATCACAAGGTATGCTGTTGGTGACACACTACGTGAGGAAAGTCTTGCTGTTTTGCCTATGAAAGAGACAACAAAAGGGGGGAATTTATTCAAGTCTTTCACTGAGTTTGATAAAGAAAAAAATCTGATGGATAAACTTATTTCGGTGTGTACTGATGGTGCTCCGTGCATGGTGGGGAAAAACAGAGGATTCGTAGTTCTTCTACATGAACATGAAAAGAGATCCATCCTAAGTTTTCACTGCATTCTACATCAGGAGGCGCTTTGTGCTCAGATGTGTGGTGAGCAGCTTAGAGAGGTGATGTTGCTGGTCATTCGAGTGGTCAACCGTATTGTTGCCCGAGCTTTAAATGATCACCAGTTTAAAACACTGCTGGGTGAAGTTGGGAATAGTTATCCTGGTCTGCTTCTGCACAGCAATGTGCATTGGTTGTCAAGAGTAAAGGTGCTCAGCCGTTTTGCGGCTTGTTTGAGCAAAATCCGGATTTTTCTTGAAATGAAAAATGTTGAGCCTCCTGAGTTAGCTAACACTGAGTGACTGCTGAAGTTCTAGTATCTCGTGGATATGACTGGTACTCTGGTTACTATGATTATGGGACATAGGTGTGGATGGCATCATGATGTACCAGGGATTCAGTATGTTTCTGCCTAAATTGTGCCCCCAACTCCATCAGCTCTACCTGGGTACAGGGATGGAACACAGAGTATTCCATTACTTGGACAGGAGGCTGTGGCTGCCCCTGAGGGACTCTTCACTGCTGGGTTTTTACCTTCTTGGCGACCACTGGTCAGACTCTGAGTGTGAGCATGGCAGCTTCAACCTGAGCCTTCTCATTCTCAGAAGAGGAGTTGCAAGCACCTGCTCCCACTGACTCAAAGCCAGTCCTCCTGCATGGATGCTGCTGCTCCTTTGTTGACCATTTAGGCTCCTGTGGCCAGAAGCTGAGACTCAAGCTCTTGAACCCGCAGTTGTTTCTCCAACAACTGCCGGTGCAAACGTTCAGCTTCCAAGGCATTCTGCAACTCACAAACCTGTAATTACTTTTTCAGTGCTTGCTCCAATTCCAGCCTTTTTTGCCATTCGATTTGCAATTCATCCTGGAGCTTTTGACCTCAGGTGCCTTCTCGCACAGAACTTCTGGTTTCCTCTTGAGTAAAAAACACCCAGCTCACAGCCCCTAAAAGTACAGCCATGGGGAACCAGAGCAGCAACCAGTCCTCTACCTTACCCTCAAGTGTGGCTGGCAGCTCCATACCAATCTGATCCGAATCCTGCCAACTATGCCAGTTGTAAGGCCATTATGGCCTTTGACATGCAGGTTCTCATTGAATTCAGGCAGATGGTAAAGAAAGGGCAGAGTTGGAGGATGGTGGGCCATTCTATTTATTGGTGTCTCACCAAGACAGGCAAGCCACAAGAAAAGCCAAGGGAAAGGCAGAAAACCTGCTTTTCCCATGGAGGACAAAGGATCAGGGAGGAGGGAAAAAAGAAATCTTCCTGCACCTCTCAGTGGTGGGATAGAATCTCTCAGTAAACATTAGCAAGACAATCGCCCCTCCCAATCAGTAAGGCGACCTGCAACCTCACAGACCACTATATTTGGTGTTGCCCAGTCCCTTGCAAACCACAAGCGAGCAAACATATACATCATAGTTATAAACTTATTTGACCAACAGTCACCCAGCATGTGGTGGGCATTGTTGTAAACAAGGGCAAATTTCTTGCCAAGAGAATTAGTGTATGTATTGAGCATATTAAGCACTCTAAGAGCCGAGCTAGGGTCCTGAAATGTGTAAAGGCAAATGATCAGAAAAAGACAGCAACCAAAGAAAACGTTACCTGGGTTCAACTGAAGCACCTGCTGGTACCACCCAGAGAAGCTCACTCTGTGAGAATCCATGGAAAGAAGTGTTAGCGGCTGGAACCTATTTCCTATGAAGTCAAGGCATGATAAGAAATATATATATATAAAACCTTTGTACAGTTAAAAAAATTTAAATGAAAAGACTGGACTTCAGCCAAAGTAGACACTGCACACTAAAAACAGTTGTCACTTAAAGAATATAAACAATCATCAGCCTCCTAGAAGGAGAGATTTGATTTCTATGGAGGCCCATCAGTTCCAGGAAAACTTGTCATTTTGCTTTAGCTTTGCAAATGCAAAGGAAAAAGCTTTCTAGAATGGAGCTCTTTCTAATTCTACAACATTTGTATTAGTGTTGGGCATTATTGTGTAGCTGAGTATTATATTTCCTTTAGACTTGCATTTAGAAAATGTTTGTTTCATGGATTTTTAGAGGCTCATAGTACTTTGTACTCAATATGCTCTTAAAAATAAAGATATAATGTACACACTCTTACACCCCCCCTCACCCCCCCCCAACACTTTAGGACAAACTGAAAGCTAAGCAGAAAATCACTTCAGAACAGACAGAAGAATCCCTCTCTCTTAGTGCATATGAAAATACACACAATACAAATGTCACACATAGCACACAATCCAGACTTGCTCCACATGATATTTTTAACTAGAGGTGAATTCAAGTGAACTGGTGATTGGGTCTTTGTCTACAACCATCATGTCAAAGTATTGTTGCTTATAGAATATTCAACCACTTTATAAAGACTGTTAAATGTTCCAGCCAAGACTTAGCTCTCACCCTTGGGAACAGAACAAGTGTGCATGCCCATGCTTGGGAATCAAGCCATAGGAGAGAAGGGGAAACTACTTAGAACCTCTTAAAGCTTAAAGGTAATGAGACATCCTAAAGCTTATATAAAGAAACCTAAGAACCAAACAGAATATATATATATATATATTGCACCATGACTTTACAGACACACTGTATATATATCAGACTAAGAGTCAGAACAGTACCCAATTTCCCCACAATCACACAAGAACCTAGAAAACAATTGGGAAAAATTATTACCAATCTTGAAAATGTTTCTCTATTATTCATTTGGATTCTTAAAACATAACATTGCCACTATGCTGTCCACCTGAAACTAATGCAAAATAATGTTAAATGTAAACTGTAATTGAAAAAATATCTTTTTAAAGGTTAAAGCTGCTGTAGAAGTTTTTTAAAAAAGATAACATTGGTTCATGGTTTAAATTATTTTATTGATTGATTGATTTTAGTGAGAGAGGAAGGGAGAAAGAGAGAGAGAGAGAGAGAAAGAAAGATCCAGGAATATGGATCTGTTCCTTCATGTGCCCTGACTGTGGATGAACCTAGTATTGGGATGACACTCTAACCTGCTGAGCTACCCAGCCAGGGCTGTGAGGTCTTTCTTGAATAGCCCTGTCCCTCTCCTACCTGCTTCCCAAAAAGAATTTATTCTTCTTTGAAGAACTCTCAATGTCACTTACTTTGTGTTATGATTGTCTTCTCATTAAATTTCAAGGGTCAGAGCTCAGTTTAATAATATTACTACACTTTCTTGCCAGAACAGGACCTTGAACATGGTAGATCCTCAATAGCTAGATGTCAAATGTTGCTAGACCTTGAGTACTCTTAGGTCTTTGGAAATCTTTCTAAAAATTTTTCATGATTTCAGATGTCCTCCCCAACACCACTTCTACTTCAAAGTGAAAAGAGGAAAAGTTATTTCAAAACCATGGCTTTTTACAATTTGTTGCACACAGAAAAATTTCATGTTGAAATCATGAGGTCTGATTACACTTCAATCCTGAGAATATACACTTCTTTCATATAAGGCTCAAGCATTTAGAGAACTAACCATCTATTACACTCAATTCATTATTCATTGCTCATAAATACTTGAATTGAATCACTCCAGACAAGATTCTGTAATAAAATATGCAATTTGAAGTTTTGCTTCCTATTGGAGTAGTTTAATTTAGAACTTTGTAAAAACTTTAATTATACTACCTGTATCCCCCTGAGTTGTGCAATGAATGAATCCAGTTTGCCCCTTATACTGGTAAACATCCATTCCTCAGAAAGGGAAAGCAGTGTCCATTCAGTTCCTCTAGAAACTGTCTCCTATTTCTTCATGTAGAAACATAGTATTATAAAAGTATTACAGCACTGGTGAGAGTATAAATCAGGTCAATTTGAAATATGTTGCAAAACTTTGATGATATTTGTATATTTGATCCCCAAATTCTACTTTTATAATTTTATTTAATGAAGGCTACATGAATTTAAATAATTGCATATGGCCTGATCTGTGGTGGCACAGTGGATGAAGAGTCAACCTGGAATGCTGAGGTCACCAGTTGAAAACCTCAGGTTTGCCTGGTCAAGGCACATACCATACAAGTTGATGCTTCCCACTCTTTACCCCCAGCTCTCTCTCTCTCTCTCTCTCTCTCTCTCTCTCTTATTATCTCTATATAAAATCAGTAAATCAAAACTTTAAAATCATAACTCCATATGTACAGTTCTTTTTTTGTGTGACAGAGACAAAGAGATAGAGGGACAAATAGGGACAGACAGACAGGAAGGGAGAGAGATGAAAAGCATCAATTATTCATTGTGGTACCTTAGTTGTTCATTGATTGCTTTCTCATATGTGCCTTGACCAGTGGGCTACAGCAGATCGAGTGACCCCTTTCTCAAACCAGCAGCCTTTGGCTCAAGCTGGCACCCTCAGGGTCTCGAATCTGGCTCCTCTGCATCCCAGTTTGATGCTCTATCCACTGCGCCATTGCTTGGTCAAGCCAGTTCTTTTTTTCTTTTTTTTAATAGCTTGGTTGTGAGCATGACCCCAGATGGATAGAGCATTGGTCCCAGAAGGGTGTTGCTGGGGGGACCAGTCAGGGTGCATATGGAAATCTGTATCTCCTCTCCTCTCACTTAAAAAAAATTGAAAAGAAATATTTTGTAATCAGAAAGCAAAGAAACTATGAAAAACTACTACGGTCACATTCAAAAGGATATGCTAACTTACTTGAAAGGGATGTCATTAACCAAAGTGAGAATATGAACATCAAGAAGAAGAATGGTAACCACAATGAACTAAACATATCACAAGTGTCAAAAGTCAAGTGTTTATATATAGTCAAAACAAAACCACATTGATTGTCTCTGAAGGATGCCAGAGAACCAGCCTATTTGCCCACTAACAAAATGTTACTCTGCCTCTCACATAAAAACTGTACCTCAGCTAGATCATGTGGGAAATTTCCTCTTTACAAAAGAATTCTAGACTATAAATATATAAGAATTCTTATAAATATACAAGAATTGATAAAATTGCAACATCATTGCACATCCCTTAATAAAACAATGAAATCTAAGGAAAGTTCATCAATGGCTGCTGAAAACCATTAGGTGAAAAGTTGTGGGAAATTTTATAGTGAATGAATGAGGCCAATAGCATCAGAAACCAAAGATCAACCTTAACATCACAAAAAGAGCAATGGCAAGAAATATTCAAAGTAATACAGAACAAGAGCCTACAACCAAGAGCACCTTATCCAGCAAGGCTATCATTTAAAATGAAAGGAGAAATAAAAAGCTTCCTAGACAAAAATACCAAAAAACAAAAATTAACTTAAGAAATTCACTAAAACCAAACCTATGCTGCAAGAAGTGTTAAGGGGCCTGTTGTAAACAGATCAAAGGAAGGAAAGAATATAACAAAAGAAGAATACAGCTTTAAAGAATAAAATGGCGATAAACAACTACATATCAATAATCACCTTAAATGTAAATGGATTAAATGATCCAATCAAAAGACAATGGGGGCAAAAAAAAAAAAAAAAAAAAAAGACAATGGGTAGCTGCCTGGATAAGAAAACAGGACCCATACATATGCTGTTTATAAGAGACAAACATTAAAACAAAAGATGCATATAGACTAAAGGTAAAAGGATGGAAAAAAATATTTCATGCAAATGGAAATGAAAAAATCAAAGCTGAGGTAACAATAATTATATCAGACAAAATGGACTTTAAAACAAAGGCTATAGTAAGAGATAAAGAAGGACACTACATAATGATAAAGGGAGCAAACCAACAGGAAGATATAACCATTATAAATATCTACGCACTTAATATAGGAGCACCTAAATATGTAAAGCTGACTTTGATGGATATAAAGGATGACATCAACAGCAATACCATAATAGCAGAAGATTTCAATACCCCACTAATATCACTAGATAGATCCTCAAGAAGGAAAATTAACAAAGAATCAGCAGACTTAAAGGACACATTAAATTAACTAGATTTAATGCATATCTTCAGAACCTTTCACCCTAAAGCAGCAGAGTGTACATTCTTTTCAAGTGCTCATGGTACATTCTCTAGTATAGACCACATGTTAGGGCACAAAAGTGATCTCAACAAATTGAAAAAGATTGAAATCATATAAAGCATTTTCTCTGACCACAATGGCCTGAAACTAGAAATCAAACACAACAGAAAAACTAAAAAATGCTCAAACACTTGGAAACTAAATAGCATGTTATTAAATAATGAATGGGTTAACAATGAGATGAAAGAAGAAATAAAATTTCTAGAAACAAATGACAATGAGCATACAACAACTCAAAATTTATGGGACACAGCAAAAGCAGTACTGAGAGGGAAGTACATAGCATTACAGGCATAACTTAAGAAGCTAGAAAAAGTTCAAACAAACAACTTAACACTGCATCTAAAAGAACCAGAAAAAGAATAGCAAGAAAAGCCCAGAGGTAGTAGAAGGAAGGAAATAATAAAGATCAGAGCAGAAATAAATGACATAGAGGCTAAAGAAACAACACAGAGGATCAATGAAAAAGGAGCTGGTTCTTTGAAAAGGTAAACAAGATAGATGAATCTTTAACTAGACTCACCAAGAAAAAAAGAGAGAGGACCCAAATAAATAAAATTGAAAATGAGAGTGGAGAAATAACAACTGACACAACAGAAATACAAAGTATTGTAAGAAAATACTATGAAGAACTGTATGCCAAAAAATTAGACAAACTAGATGAAATGGACAAGTTTCTTGAAATATATAATATTTTAAAAGTTAATCTTGAAGAATAAGAAAACCTAAACAGATCAATTATAACAAATGAGATGAAACAGTTATCAAAAAACTACCAACAAACAAAGTCCTGGGGCCCAATGTCTTCACAAGTGAATTTTACCAAATATTCAAAAAAGAACTAACTCCTATCCTTCTCAAGCTATTTCAAAATATTCAAGAGGAAGGAAGACTTCAAGTCCCTTTTATGAGGCAAGCATAATTCTGATTCCAAAACCAGGCAAAGACAATACAAAAAAAGAAAATTATAGGTCAATGTCCCTGATGAATCTAGATGCTAAAATCCTCAACAAAATATTAGCCAACGGGATCCAGCAATATATGAAAAAATTATACACCATGATCAAGTGAGATTTATCTTGGTGAGACAAGGGTGGTACAATATTTACAAATCAATCAATGTGATTCATCACATAAACAAAAGGAAGGAGAAAAACTACATGATAATTTCAATAGATGCAGAAAAAGCATTTGATAATACCCAGCACCCATTAATGATCAAAACTCTCAGCAAAGTGGGAATACATGGAACATACCTCAACATAATAAAGGCCATCTATGACAGGCCCACAGCCAACGTAATACTCAATGGGCAAAAATTAAAAGCAATCCTTTTAAGATCAGGTACAAGGCAGGGGTGCCCCCTTTCACCACTCTTATTCAACATAGTCCTGGAATTCTTAGCCACAACAATCAGACAAGAAGAAGAAATAAAAGGCATCCAAATTGGAAAAGAAGAAGTAAAACTATCATTATTTGCAGATGAAATGATATTGTATATAGAAAACCCTAAAGGCTCGGTCAAAAAACTACTGGACCTAATAAATGAATTTAGCAAGGTGGCAGGATATAAAATTAACACACAGAAATCAGAGGCATTTCTATACAAGAACAATGAAATGTCAAAGAGAAATTAAGGAAACAATCCCCTTCACTATTGCAACAACAAAAAAATAAAGTAACTAGGAGTAAATTTAACTAAGGTGGTTAAAAACTTGTACTCGGAAAATTATAAAACATTGATAAAAGATATCAAGGAAGATACAAACAAGTGGAAGCATATACCATACTCATGGATAGGAAGAATAAACATCATTAAAATGTCTATATTACCCAAAGCAATTTATAAATTCAATGCAATACCAATTAAAATACCAATGACATACTTCAAAGATATAGAACACATATTCCAGAAATTTATATGGAACCAAAAAGAACACGAGTAGCCTCAGCAATCTTGAAAAGGATGAATAAAGAGGGAGGCATCGCACTTCCTGATATGAAGTTATACTACAAGACACTGTACTCAAAACAGCTTAGTACTGGCACAAGAACAGGCATATAGATCAATAGAACAAAACAGAGAACCCAGAAATAAACCCTCACCTCTACAGACAACTGATATTTGACAAAGGAGGTAAGAGCAAACAATGGAGTGAAGACAGCCTCTTCAACAAATGGTGTTGAAAAACTTGGACAGCTACCTGCAAAAAAATGAAACTAGACCACCAACTTACACCATTCACAAAAATAAACTCAAAATGGATAAAAGACTTCCATGTAAGTCATGCTACCATAAGCATCTTAAAAGAAAACATAGGCAGTAAGCTCTTCGACATCTCTCGCAGCAATATATTTGCAGATTTATCTCCACGGTCAAGTGAAATAAAAGACAGCATAAACAAATGGAACTATATCAAACTAAAAAGCTTTTGCACAACTAAAGACAATAAGAATAGAATAAAAGACAAACTACACATGAGAGAACATATTCGACAATATGTCTGATAAGGGTTAGTAACCAAAATTTATAAATAACTTGTAAAACTCAACACCAGGAAGATAAGCAGTCCAATCAAAAAATGGGCAAAAGAACTGAATAGAAATTTCTCCAGAGAGGACATACAGATGGTCAATAGGCATATGAAAAAATGTTCAACATCACTAATCATTAGAGAAATGCAAATTAAAACCACAATGAGATATCACCTCACACCAGTCACAATGGCGTTCATCAACAATACAACACAGAATAAGTGCTGGTGAGGATGTGGAGAAAAGGGATCCCTCCTGCACTGCTGGTGGGAATGCAGACTGGTGCAGCCACTGTAGAAAACAATATGGAGATTCCTCAAAAATTTAAAAATGAAACTGCCTTTGACCCGGCTATCCCACTTTTAGGAATATACCTCAAGAACACCATAGCACTGTTCGAAAAGAAGAAATGCGCCCCCATGTTCGTGGCAGCATTGTTCACAATAGCGAAGATCTGGAAACAGCCAAGTGTCCATCAATGGACGAGTGGATTAAAAAGCTTTGGTACATATATACAATGGAATATGATGGGGCCGTGAAGAAGAAAATCTTAACTTTTGTGACAACATGAACGGACCTGGAAACTATTATGTTAATCGAAATAAGTCAGGCAGAAAAAGCAAAATATCATATGACCTCCCTCATTTGGGGAATCCAATGAACAATGTGAACTGAGAAATGGAATTGAGACAGTGGAGAGATCAAAGGGACCAGAGGAAAAGAGGACAAAGGGAAAGTGGTTGATAGGATGGGATAAACCTGAAGGGAAGGGGGGACAGTGCTAGGGGGAGAGAGGAAAGGGAGATGTTGAGGGGAATATGGGGGAGGGAGGATGCTTTGGGGGTAACACTAGAATCTATGTAAACATAATAAATTAAAGTCAATTAAAAAAAAAACCACAGAAAACAAAAATGGCAACCTTTGTGTATCAGGATGAAGCTCTAATCAACCGAGCTATCTCACCAGTGCTGAATATTAAATAATGTAAGAGAGCAGATCTTACAAGTTTTCATCACAAGAAAATAATTTTTATATCTAAAGTGATGATGTTAACTAGACTTATTGTGTTCATTTCACAATATAGACAAATGTAAAAAGAAATGGATTTAAAATAATGTCCACTAGTTAGGTGACAAGAGAGATACAGACATCTGTTTAGATACAACTTAATTGAATAAACTTAGAATCAATTCACTATGAGAATAACAAAAAGAAAAGTTTGCATGGACCCTAAGTGTCTGAAAAAGTGGTTTTAATTCACTTCTAGCTGGGCATATCATTGGGGGCTATGATTTTTGGACAATCACTGAATCTCAGTTTTCTTATTTACCTTGAGAAAACTAAATATTTTCCAACTCTAAATGTCAACGATTCTAGCTGTTTTAAGAATATTGCTCTTGATGCTTAATTTAGAATGAAAGAAAGGGATAGATGCGGGAAAGGGCTTTCCTGGTCCCAGGAGGGGGAGGCTGCCCAGAGGGTCTCTCACGGTGGGGTGGGGTTCCTGGAGAGTTGTGGGCCCTCAGCCACAGGACTGGAACCTCAACCCAAAGTCCCAGAGACTAGAGGAGGTGTACAGAAAATAGTCAGCTGAGAGAAGAGCTGGGTTACTGTTTTCAAGAGGGAGACAAAACTCTCAGACCCAGGTTACATCTTAAAGGGACCATGCAGAACACTTCATTTACAGTCACTTACCTGGGGCTCAGGGAGCAGGGAGCACCAAGAGAACTGGAGTTGCGAGAGGAGAGTGTAGTCTCAGGGACAGAGGGAGAAAGTGTGAGGGACAGCTACCCTGACCCCTGTGTACTGGGTCACTTCCCAAACCTAAAGTGCCCATTCTTCCTGGGAGAACCAAGCCAACAAAGGGAAGCAATTACCCCACCTACCAGAGGCTTTTCTGCTCCAGTCAGTGCAGAGAGACACTTAGAAGCAGGGGACGAATAAGGGACACAGGATTTGAGTGCTGAGGTATGGGCTATGTGGCCCCCCAACCTGCTGAGTTCCCTACGAAGGGTGGGAGGGCCTGGCTTTGGCAGCATCTGTAGTGCTTGGCTCGTGTGGCGTACATGGGGCTGAGCCCAGAGAGGTTTCCAGTGCACCCATGGGGGCCAGAGCCCAGAGAGGCAAGGAGTCCCCCACACCTGCAGAGCAGCCCAAGCTGCAGCCTGAGAGCCTGTGCTGATGTCCGAGTGCCTGAGGAGGCAGAGGCAGATGGGGGTGGGAAGGAAAGACCTCACTTCAGGAATAGAGAGGCCACAAACACTGGCCTAAAGTAGATAAAAGCCAGCTTAGGAGTGTAGCTGATAGTTACAATGGCATCAGAGCCCAGCAGAGGCAGCCACAAATTCAGGCTCACCTGTAGCTCCAAGAAGATTGCTAATGGCCAGTCAAAAGCAGTGACCTCCACTGGTCTGCACCAGGTTCCAGCCAGGGAGGTCCAGGGCTGGTATATCCAGTGGCCAGATATGGAGACCATCAGCTCAGGACCTAAGAACCCTAGTTAGAGTTGTATCTTAAGGAAAGGCTCCCCACACCTGACCCAGCTAAGGCATAGAAACGCTGTCACAAACAGCAAAAGGAGCAGTAGTAGCAGACAAGTAGCCCACAGCAGAATATAAACAGCTGAAGCCAACCCAAGAAGATCTAGAAACAACACAACTGAAAGCTGGAGGCAGACAACACCAACCCTATACTCAGCTAGCTACACAAACAACATATCCAAGGGAACAGTGTATGTAGAGACAAAATGAGAAGATAGAGAAATGAAATTCAAATGAATCAACAAGAGAAATCCTCAGGAAAAGAAGTGAATGTGATGAAAGATACTGGATGCAAAGTTCAGAATAATGATTGTTAGGATGCTCAAGGATCTTAGAGCAACAATAGATGGACAAAATAAGCACCTAAACAAAGAGATGGCAGGCATCAAAAAAGACATTGAAATCATAAAAAAGAATCAGACAGAAATGACAAACACAATATCAGAAATAAAGACTTCACTAGAAGGAATTAAAAGCAGACTGGATGAAGCAGAGGATTGAATCAGCAATCTAGAGGACAAGATAAGCAAAAGCACGGAAGCAGAAGAGCAAAAAGAAAAGAGGATAAAAAAGTCTGAGAAAACTCTAAGAGAGCTCTGTGACAACATGAAGAGAAACAACATCTGCAGAGTAGGGATTCCTGAAGGAGAAGAGAAAAAAACAATGGATTTGGATAGAGAACCTGATTGAAGAAATCATAGCTGAAAACTTCCCTAAATTGATACAGGAAAAAGTCACACAAGTTCAAGAAGCACAGAGAATCCCATTAAAATGGAACCCAAAGAGACCTACACCAAGACACGTCATAATTAAAATACCAAAAATAAGAGATAAAGAAAGAATACTAACAGCTGCAAGAGAAGAGCAGTCAATCACTTACAAAGGAAACCCCATAAGGATGACATCCAACTTTTCAACAAAAACACTTGAGGCCAGAGGGAATGGCAAGAAATATTCAAAGTAATGTAGAACAAGAGCCTACAATGAAGACTTCTTTATACAGCAAGGCTATCATTTAAAATTGAAGGAGAAATAAAAAACTTCCCAGACAAAAGAAAAGAAATAAAAGAAAACCTCAAGGAATTCATGATAACCAAACCAATGCTGCAGGAAATGCTAAGGGGCCTGTCGTAAACAGAGCAAAAAGGAAAAATCTATTAAAAATGAATGTAAAATTAAAGAACAAAATGGAAATAAACCACTACATATCAATAACCTTAAATGTAAATGGATTAAATGCTCCAATCAAAAGACATAGGGTAGTTGCATGGATAAGAAAACAGGACCTGTACATATGCTCTCTACAAAGGCCCACCTCAAAACAAAAGATATACATAGACAGAAAGTAAAGAAATGGAAAATAATATTTCATGCAAGTGGAAATGAAAAAAAAAAGCTGGGGTAGCAATACTTATATCTAACAAAATAGACTTTTAAACAATAACTATAGTAAGGGATAAAGAAGGTCACTACATAATGATAAAGAGAGCAATCCAACAGGAAGAGATAACCATTATAAATATCTATGCACCTAATACAGGAGCAACTAAATATAGCAGATTTTGATGGACATAAGGGCAAGATCAACAGCAATACTATAATAGTAGGGGATTTCAATACCTCACTAACAGCACTGGATAGATCCTCAAGAAAGGAAATTAACAAAGAAACAGCAGACTTAAAGGACACACTGGGTCAACTGGATTTAATAGATATTTTCAGAACCTTTCACCCTAAAGCAGCAGAATATACATTCTTTTCAAGTGCTCATGGTACATTCTCTAAGATAGACCACATGTTAAGACACAGAACGACTCTCAATAAATTTAATAAGATTGAAATCATATAAAGCATTTTCTCAGATCACAATGGCAAAAAACTAGAAATCAACCATAATAGAAAAGCTGAAAAACATTCAAACACTTGGAAACTCAATAGCATATTATTAAATAATAAATGGGTTTACAATGAGATCAAGGAATAAAAATTTTCTTTCAAACAAATAAAAATGAACATACAACAACTCAAAATTTATGGAACACAGCAAAAACAGTCCTGAGAGGGAAGTTCACAGCATTACAGGCATACCTTAAGAAGCTAGAAAAAGCGCAAATAAACAATTTAACTCTGCAACTAATAGAACTAGAAAATGAACAGTAAGTAAAGTCCAGAGGAAGTAGAAGGAAGGAAATAATAAAGATCAGAGTGTACATAAATGACATACAGCCAATATATATATATATATATATATATATATATATATATATATATATATATATATATACACACACACACACACACACACACACACACACACACACAGGATCAATGAAACCAAGAGCTTGTTCTTTGAAAGGTAAACAAGATTGATGAACCTTTAACCAGACTCACCAAGAAAAAAAGAGAGAAGACTAGAGAGTGGAGAAGTAACAACTGACACAGCAGAAATACAAAGGATTGTAAGAAAATACTATAAAGAACTGCATGCAAAAAAATTAGACAACCTAGGTGAAATAGACAAATTCCTTAAAACATATAATCTTTCAAAAATCGATTTGAAAGAATCAGAAAACCTAAACAGACCAATTAAAATAAATTAGATCAAACAGTTATCAAAGAATTTCCAACAAACAAAAGCCCTGGGCCAGATGGCTTCATAGGCAAATTCTACTAAATATTCAAAGAAGAACTGGCTGCATGATTTGGGTCTGCTATGCCATGTGTCAGTCATATGCAGCCGGCATATTAATAAATCTCCTCCTTTTAAGAAAACCCTTCAAAATTAAAGAAAGAAAGAACTCCTATCCTTCTCAAGCTATTTCAAAAAATTCAAGAGGAGGGAATACTTCCAAGCTCCTTTTATGAGGCGAGCATAATTCTGATTCCAAAACCAGGCAAAGACAGTACAAAGGAAGAAAACTATAAGCCAATATCGCTGACGAATTTAGATGCTAAAATTCTCAAGAAAATAGTAGAAAACCCGATCCAGCAATAAATGAAAAAAATCATACATAATGATCAAGTGGGATTTATTCTGGGGAGGCAAAACTCGTAAAATATTTGCAAATCAATCAATGTGATTCTTCCCATAAACAAAAGGAAGAAGAAAAATTACATGATAATATCAACAGATGCAGAAAAACATATGATAATATTCAGCACTCATTTATGATCAAAACTCTCAGTAAAGTGGGAATACAGGGAACATTCTTCAACATGATAAAGGCCATGTATGACAAACCTACAGCCAAATCAAACTCAATGGGCAAATATTAAAAGCAATCCCCTTAAGATCAGGTACAAGGCAGGAGTGCCCCCTTTTGCCACTCTTATTCAACATAGTCCTAAAAGTCCTAGCCACAGCAATCAGACAAGAAGAAGAAATAAAAGTCATCCAAATTGGAAAAGAAGAAGTAAAACTATCATTATTTGCTGATGATATGATACTATATAAAGGAAACCCTGAAGTCTCAGTCAAAAAACTACTGGACGTGATAAATGAATTTAGCAAGATGGAAGGATATAAAATTAATATTCAGAAATCAGAGGCATTTTTTTTCCAGATGCATTTTTATAAACAAACAACTGTCTGAAAGAGAAATTAAGGAAACAATCCCCTTCACTATTGCAACAAAATAAATAAAGTACCTAGGAGTAAATTTAACCAAGGTGGTTAAAGACTTGTACTCGGAAAATTATAAAGCATTGATAAAAGAAATCAAGGAAGATATTAACAAGTGGAAGCATATATATACCGTGTTCATGGATAAGAAGAATAAACATCATTAAAGTGTCTATATTGCCCAAAGCAATTTATAAATTCAATGCAATACCAATTAAAATACCAATGACATACTTCAAAGATATAGAACAAATATTCCAAAATTTTATATGGAACCAGAAAACCACGAATAGTCTCAGCAATTTTGAAATAGAAGAATAAAGTGAGTGGTATCACACTTCCTGATATTAAGGTACACTATAAGGCCATTGTACTCAAAACAGCTTGTTACTGGCACAAAAACAGGCACATAGATCAATGGAACAGAACAGAGAATCCAGAAATAAGCCCACACCTTTATGGACAATGAATATTTGACAAAGGAGGTAAGAGCATACTGTGGAGTAAAGACCGTCTCTTTAACAAATGGTGTTGGGAAAATTGGACAGCTACCTGCAAAAAAATGAAACTAGACTACCAACTTACACCATTCACAAAAATAAACTAAAAATGGATAAAAGACTTAAATGTAAGTCTTGAAACCATAGGCATCTTAAAAGAAAAAATAGGCAGTAAGCCCTCCAACATCTCTTGCAGCAATATATTTGCTGATTTATCTCCACGGGCAGGTGAAATAAAGGACAGGATGAACAAATGGGACTATATTAAACTAAAAAAGCTTTTGCTTTTATGGCTAAAGACAATATGAACAAAATAAAAAAACAAACCACACAATGAAGAACATATTCGATAATACATCTGATAAGGGGTTAGTAACCATAATTTATAAGGAACTTGTAAAACTCAACACCAGGAAGATAACAAATCCAATCAAAAAATGGGCAAAAGAACTGAATAGACATTTCTCCAAAGAGGACATACAGATGGCCAATAGGCATATGAAAAAATGCTCAACATCACTAATCATTAGAGAAATGCAAATTAAAACCACAATGAGATATCACTTCACACCAGTCACAATGGCGCTCATTAACAAAACAACACATAATTAGTGCTGGCGAGGATGTGGAGAAAAGAGAACCCTCCTGCAATGCTGGTGGGAATGCAGACTGGTGCAGCCACTGTTGAAAACAGTTTGGGGATTCCTCAAAAAATTAAAAATGGAACTGCCTTTTGACCCAGCCATCCCACTTTTAGGAATATATCCTAAGAACACCAAATCTCTGATTCAAAAGAAGAAATGCATCCCCATGTTTATGGCAGCATTGTTTACAATTGCCAAGATCTGAACACAGCCCAAGTGTTCGTCAGTGGACAAGTGGATTAAAAAGCAGTGGTATCTATACACAATGGAATACTATAGGGTCATGAAAAGAAGGAAATCTTACCTTTTGTGACAACATGGATGGACTTAGAAACTATTATGTTAAGTGAAATAAGGTGGGCAGAGAAAGAAAAATATTTTTTTCACTCATTTGAGGAATCCAATGAACAATGTGAACTGAAGAGTGGAATAGAGGCAGACGGCAGGATCAAAGGGACCAGAGGGAAAGTGGACAGAGGGAAAGGGGATGGGAGGCTGGGATCAGAGAAGGGAGATTGGTTAAATTATATATACATAACAGAGCATTATAGAGAGTAGAAAATCAAATCCTGGAGGGAAATGGGGAAGGCCTTGTGGGAGGGGGCAAAGGGGATATTGAGGGGAACACGGGTGGGGGGATGTATTCAGTGGGACACTTAAATCTAAGTAAACACAATATATTAAAATCAATTGAATAAAAGAAATGAGAAAAATTGTTAAATCTTTCCCTTTGTGGCTCTGATGGAATGCAGAGTAGTGGGTATATAATTTAATATGTGTAATAACCTCATGAACGGCTGGGGAATACAAAACATCTAAAAGAGATTGCATTTCTATTCATGTACATGCCATTTATTCAAGAGTGGGTTTCTTTTTAATTGTATGTGTTTGAAGGAATTTAGTTATATCATGAAATGAAACAATAACATATGTGTCATTCTGCAAGTTTTTGAAAAGTACAGCAGACAATAGACACTTTATTGTTCTTTTTTTAAATGCTCCCACAACCATCTGTCCCATGTTTTCTAAGACAGACCTGGTTTTAATATTCATTCCAGTCCTCTCCATCAACTTGTGCAATTCTTTAGGAATTAAAATATTCTGACCAGTGGGAAAGGAATAAACCAGGCTAGTATACATTAAAATAAAAATATACACATCTATAAAAAGGCAGGAATTCAGAAGTGACAGAGAGCTACAGGTTTAGGAAACACCTTGGTAATTTACAGGAGCTCATGCCTGGCTGTAAAGTATACACACGTAATATCGTTATAGATCCAGGAGTTATGGGTAAAGGTCATGGATTCTATTCAGCCCCTCCAAATATCCGGACACACTTTCTCAAATAAACATGGCTCCACCTCTGTTAGTTGCTCCATTTCCGTCCATCTGTTCTGGTAATTGCTTTTCCTTCCTCATAATTGCCAGTGTCTGGACAGGCTTATCCTGTTTCCTCCGGATGGTGCTTTTGTTTAGAGTCAGTTCCTGATTCCTCTTCCTGTTCCCTTTTATTCATATTTATTTGGCCTCTCATTTGTACTACATAATTTTTGTACCATTTTGTACCATTACACACACACACACACACACACACACACACACACACACCCCTTCAGCAAATTGAGAAGACCACAATGGATGGGGCATGGCTAAGTTCTTTACACATAGTGTGGAACCTGAGTTGTCTAGCTATATACAGACAACAACAATGGATAAAATTTTACTTGAAAAGTCACAAAACAGAAGAGAGCAAGCAGTTAGCTCTGTGTTGGTGTTGGGACAATAGGGTAGGTAGGATATTATTTCCCAAAGTGTCAGCTATTAAACTGTGAACTAAGAGAAGGGATCAAACCTAGGATAAGTCATTAACAAAATGTCAACTTGCTCTCAGGAAAACAGTGACTCACCTATGGCTATGGGGGCAGAAGGGAGGAGTCACTGTAAAAGACCAAATCCAAATAGAGACTGTTGAAACTGCTCTCCAGGAAGTTACTCCATTTCTTCACAGCTTGCAACCAGGGCATTGGTTGTCCTTAGTTCTGAACTGTGTGTTTCAAGGATGTTTGTATAACAACCTGCCTTGGGAGATAGAGATAGTGTCTTCCTTCCGAGCAAAGAACAATTTTGTTTACTGTTGGGTGCAGTAAAAATAATGTTTCCTTCTCCAGCACAGGGTACGTATGCTTATACAGCTGTCTTTTGTGATTTCAGCTACCCACAGTCAGCTCTGGTACAAAAATATTCAGTGGAAAATTCCCAAAATAAACAGTCCATAAGTTTTCAATTGCACGCTGTTCTGAGTAGCCTGATGAAATTTCACACCTTCCTGCTTCGTGTCACTTGGGACATGAATCATCCTTTTGTCCAGTGTAGTCACACTGTATATGCTCCCCACCCATTAATCACTTCATAGCCATCTTGGTCATCAGATCGACTGAACACAAGCAGCAGTGACGCTGGCAATGTGGATTCACCAAGGAGAAGCCAAAAAAGCTTCCTCTAAATGAAAAGAAGGAAGCTCTTGACTTAATAAGGAGAGAGAACAATCATATGCTGAGGTTGCTAAATATATTCTTTAAGAATGAATCTTCCATCCATGAAATTGTGAAGGAAAAAGCAATTCATGCTAGTTTTGTTGTCACATCTCCAACTGAAAAAGTTAAGGTCACACTGATGGTAAGTGCTTAGTTAAGCTACAAAAGGTATTAACCTTTATCATAGGCATGTCTATATAGGAAAAACCATATATATATAGCGTTCAGTACTATCCATCGCTTTAGGCACTCACTGGGGGTCTCGGCACATATCCCCATGGATAAGGAGGGAATACTGTTGTAAAATAGTGTGTTAAAAAAACAGTCCTTGTTCCCAAAGCTAAAAAATGCCTTTCTTGTAATGCAACCCACGGCAAGTGCAGGTATCAATAGATCCTTGGGTCTGAAACGGACCCTTGAACTGGGGCTTGGGGAAATGGTGCACATATGGTTACTCTACCATTGCTCTTGCTGTGAGGAATGCACTGTCTTTCATTTCTTACACAGCATCCCTAGCTTTTACCAGCATCATGTCCTCCACTGCATCCATGAAACTGTGGCAGGATAACTAGATGATTAGCATGTCGAGGAAAATCTCAGATCTTCTAAAGTTCTTGACAGGGGCTTGAGCCCAGATATTAAGGTTATATGGGCACCTGATTCAGGGGAATCATGGCTGCATGTGGAACTTCCAGATCCAAAGCCAGGGGATTTCAAATTTTTTATTTCAAGCCAGTCAATGAAGAACAGTTCTTGAGCCCAGTCTTTCATGATATGGACCGTCAGGACTCCAGGCAACTGTGCGTCCTCTGACTGGGAGTTGACATGGTAGGTGGTCTAGTGGTAGTGATGTTTAAAAATCCCAGGTACTCAAGAAATCTGGGTAGAAGAGATCAGATAGCTTTGCGGGCTTCCTTGTGGAGAATTTATGGGCATTGCTGTCCTATGTATCTTTAGCAGTTCTTGACATTTCAGTATCTGGATTCTGAGTGGGTCAACAATTTCCAAATTTTTTCATTGGCTGCAGGCCCTACCTGGGAGCTCCTTGGTTTCTTAGGTGGAGAGTAGGTCAAGTTGTAAATTGTTGGGTGCCCATTTTCAATAGTAAGTCTGAAGTAAGAAGCCACAGATCAGATACTAGAGCAGAAGTCTGCAAACCTTTTCTGAAGGGGCCAGATAGTAAATATTTTAGCCTTGTGAGCTATCTGATCTCTGTAGCACATATAGAAGTCTGCTATTATAGAGCAAAGCAGGCATAGACAATAATCAATGGGCATGGCTACATTCCAATACAATTTTACTTACAGAAATAGGGAGCAGCTGGATTTGGACTATGTGTGTGTGTGTGTGTGGGGGGGTAGTTTGCTGAATTTTGCACTAAAAAATTGTCATGGTCTTGAAATTCTTAGTGACGTTTAAACAAGGGTCTCCACATTTTCATTTTGCCCCAGACACCACGTTACTATGTAGCTAGTCCAGGTTATATGCAATCTTTTTGTCATTATATCACGGTAGGCCTGAATAAAACCAAATCAATTTGAGATTTGAAGAATAAAATAAGGTTATATGTATGAGATCAGGCAAGAGCCAGAAGTGCCTTAGAGAGAAAATGTTTTCTGATGAACAAGAAAAGAAAGAAGCTGGCTTTTATCTTATCAGTATTATTGGCGTGTATTAAGGAAGGATGGTTCTGTATAAAGGATAGGTCTTGTAAAAAGAGTAGCTATTTAATGATCCATTAGGCAATATTCTGGACTGTAGTTAAGGATTCAACATGCAGTATGAATCTGTTGCTGAAATATCAAACCTAAGGCCAACAGTTGCCTAAAATAAGGTGACCAGATTTTAAAATTGGTAAAGTGGGACACCATTGACGGGGGGGTGGGGTGGGGGGGAGGGGTGTCTTGATTAAAAATTTGGTCTATATGGAGAAAAAAAAATTTTCATAGAATGCAAAAATAGTATTGTAATATATATTTTTAAATTTCAACGTAAGTACTATTTACAAATATAATACATTAAAAATTATGTATAGTATTATTTTATTCTTTGGCATATTTCTCATTTGAGAAAATTTTTTTAATAGATTGCTGTCGTTGTTTAAAAGGTCATGAAATTTTTCACAAGAATTTGTTAAATTCTATTTCACACATAAAATGGCTTTCAAAGTCTCAACACTTAATTGTGATTTTTGTGATATCTACACTTTATTTAGCGTAGAAAAAACGCATTCAGTCACAGCATTAGTTCCTGGTAAAGACAGTGAGTATTCCACAATTTTTAGTGCATTATTGTATAGAACATGGTTTGTTTCAAAATGATGAAATATTTCTAAGCATTTGTTCTCTATTATGATTTTTGCTGATGCCCAAGATTTAACCTTTTCCTTATCAATCTATTTTTTTTTTTAATAAGGATACCTCATTAAAAAGATCATTTTCGGAAATATTACTATATGGGAAATGTTGAGTGAGTCAGAGGGATCGGGTTACATGGCCCCAAAACCGATGCTGGAGCTGCAGGAGCAGGCAGGGCAGCACTGCCGGCGTGCTCCCTGTGTCCAGCCCTGCTGCCCGCTGGAGACTGAGTGGCTGGCACCTCGAGCTGCCCGCGGATATCCAGGACGCGGGCCTATGGGTAATTAGGGGACTTGACAGCCACTACCCCAGCAGGTAAGTCCAGCCCGAAGTTCTTTGTTTCAGGGCCCCACACCGGGCAGCCAGCTCTTGCAGCAGTGCAGCGCTTCCAAGTGGAGGCAGGGTCTCCCCGCCGAAAAGCGTATACTCCCTTTTCATTCTCCCGCCATTCCCTAACTTTTCGTGCATTCTTTCCAAAAATCGGGACTTTTTTAAAATGCCGCGGGACATGGGACAAATTGTTAAAATTCCGAACCATCCTGCCAAAAGCAGGAGGTTTGATCACCTTAGCCTAAAACACCCAACATCTAGCCCTGAGTCTAAGTACCACAATTTCAATTATAGTATAGTTTCTCACACATTTCTCTCTAAAAATTCAACAATTAGCTGGTCAGAACAGTCCTCTTGCCAGTTAAATTTCTCATTGCAGTTATTTTCAATGATATTGTTGCTTACATAGTAATAATCTTCTGTTACTTTAGTGAGCCCAGGTTCTAGACAAATTGATAAAATTAATTCAGCAAAGCAATGTCACAAACCAGCCACTGCTAAATATCTTCTTCTTCACCACATGCCTCTTTTTAGTTTTCACATTAGGCTTTCTCTGGGCAATGATGACCCAATAAAAACTTTTCTACAGGGAAGTCATATCCTTGGCTTTTGATATGCTAATGGTTTGAAAGAGGAATGGATGGAGATAGAATGGTGGAGTGGAGTGAAAAAGAAAGTGAAAAAGGAGGTAAGTAAAAACATTCTAGAGTATCTGGGTCTGATATTTTATCTGAAACCTGTAAGGGTTAGTCTTTCTGTTCAGTCTAGTGAGAGAGAGTGTAGGATGACCTCATATATACCCTTCATCTTACAAAATCATCAGAGTGTTAAGATGGAGTAAAAGGTAATCTTTTACATATGTGGTGGGTTATACCAAGGACAGTTAAGATTTAGAACAGCGTACTTTAATTATGGGGAATGTTTGCTTAAAGACATTTGATTACTATTAAATACATTCCATAAGATCAATGCAGAATTTAAAAAAAGAAAGTTTGCTTTTGATTTTAATAGCTGTAAACTCCAGCTAAAGAAAGACATCAGAAGACTCCACCAAAATCCAAGAGGGGTAAGTAAGATATGGAAAGATAAGGAACAAGACAGACTTACCATAATTGAAAACACATTTGCAATTTAAGTATGTCATTTTTTAAAAAGATTGTAGGATGACTTTTATTAAGGGTCAAAATTTTAAGGACAACTTAAAAATAACGTATAAAAACCAAAGGGTAATTTATAAACATAGTGTTATGCTGTAGAATAAAAAATCTATAAATACTGGATTAGTATCTAAGATAGTGGTTTTTAAATTTTTTTTAGATACCGAAATCTCCAGTTTCATATGCACATTCACCGAACCCTTCTTTAGTGATAAATAAAATATAATTTTTTTCCCCAAATTCAAGACATAGGTATATGTTTTTTTACTGGTGCACAAAATGAGCCGTGCATGAACATCACCTTGCTCAAAGAACAAAACCAACAAAGCGCATGACCTCACAACAAATTATGGTACTACTTTATTCTGGCCTCCGTGGCAGAGGCTTCTCTGAACCCCTGAGACTGACTCATCGAACACCTAGGATCCAATAGAACCCAGGTTAAGAACCACTGATCTCAGAACAAAACAATTGTTGAAGACAGTTATATAAAGCAACCTACAATGCATGCTTTTCTTGGCTAATAAAAAATGTTTTATAACAAAAAGGTTGAAAAACTGTTTAATGATGACCAATATTGTGTAAATACATTTTTTAGGGGAATTAGATTATCCATATTATCTTATGGACATAGTCATTCCTTCAAGCTAAAATCTAGTTGAAGGAGAAAAGGCACTGTAAAGCCAGTGGCCATGGGCCACCATCACAGCTGCCTGGCTCATGCAATTTCGCATTAGATTTGGACAGTCGGTAATGAAACAACAGAGCCAAGAACTGGTGAGCCATGAGCTTTAATTCTAGCTTGCACCCGGCAGGCAACCAAAAAATACACACTGGGCTTCAAAACCCACTCATTCAGTGCTCACAAAGCTACTGACTTATCCGAGTTTCCTAGAATCAAAGGTATCTAGCTCACCAGACTTATTCACCTCTGTTCCCCATCTCCTTCTCCAGCACAAACTCTGCACAAACTGGCTTCTCCCTCAGCACTCCACCATCTTGGCTGCTTCTCCTGGCCTCCACTTGGCTTTAATCTGCTCTCCTCTCTAATACTAACCTCAGGAACCGAGAGAGCAAGCTCCCGGCCTGCCCCACTTTATAGCGTAGATTCAAAACCTTTAATCCAATCTACAAACAAGGAAGTCTCTGATACAAAGTCACTTATCTTAGGCATAAAGGGAGAATTCCTCATGAGAGTGCCCCACCCTACATTATCCAATAAGTCAAGGGTGTGGGGAAAAGCTTACTCTTAAAACTTGCACAAGGGCAGCACCATCTTTAACAAAGTGAGCATAATATATTTTATCTACCCAACAATCCACCCCTATGCTCACTTTACTACCCACAATCTACACCACCAGCATCCCTGTACAGGAAAATTAGGTACATTACACAAATTACAACAACATGACAAATCATACAATTTCAACAATTACAAAGGTACATTTCACCAGTCTCTGAGCACTTTGCCAAAAGTGCAAAATGTCCGCTGTCTTCTTTATAGCCATTTGAAAGGCTTTCCAGGGCAGGGGAAGGGCTTCCAGCAAAGCCGTCTCCCACCCCATCAGGGTATTTCACATTGTCCAAAATCAATAAGTCCATTCAAGAAAAGGAGCCAGTGCTCACTCTGGTCGTAGTCCAGAAAATCAGTCTATGCACATGGGTCTTTTCGCCTCCCCCATCATTCCTGCCATCATGGCAAGTCTCACACTGTCCTAAAGAGAAGCACATGGCGATGGCAGTCAGCATTTCCATCTCTGCTCTGGGGAGCATGATGGCATCCACCCCTATGTTCAAAAATCGCAGACCTACCAGAGGTGTAGTAGGAGCTCCTTGCCGCTGAGCTCTCATCTTCTGGAGAATGCTGATTGCAACTCCAGCCCGATTCTCCTCATCCTCCAAAGAGGAACTGAAAACATCAGCTCCTGCTGCTGGGCTTGAGCTCCAGGCCACCGCTGCCTTCTTCTCAGCAGTCCTTGCAGCTCCAACCCCATCCTCAGCCTCAGCATCCTGCCGCTGCTGGCTCTCCACAACATTCAGGGCAATCTGCAACTCACGAACCAGTGATTCTTCCTCCAGTGGCTGTTCCATTTTCAAGCTAATCTCGCAAACCTGGTCGGCCTCCTCTAGTGCTTGCTTCAGCTCCAGGGTCGGCATCTCTTTCTCCCACATATCCTCCAGCTCCTTCCAGCAAAGCCGTCCCCCACCCCATCAGGGTATTTCACATTGTCCAAGGCAGCCTCTCCCACAGAGCACTCAGTTTCCTCACACATGGCAGGTCCCAGGCAGCCTCTCCCACAGAGCACTCAGTTTCCTCACACATGACTGTAAAAGTCAGCCATCCTACAGTTCCCAGAAGGACAGCCATAGGGAACCATAACAGCAGCCAGTCCACTACTCCACTGCTCAAAGGTGGTGGTGGCTCCATATCAAACTGTATCAAATATTGCCACAGACTACACCAAATGTAAAGCCAGTAGGCAAGGGTAAGGATCACAGCTGCCAGGCTCATGCAGGTTCGCATTAGATTCGCACAGTCGGTAATGAAACAACGGAGCCAAGAACTAGTGAGCCATCAGCTTTAATTCTAGCTTGTACCCAGTGGGCTAGCAAAAATGTATTTTTTGAAGCCCACAATCTGGGCTTCAAAACCCACTCATTCAGTGCTCACAAAGCTACTGACTTATCCGAGTTTCCTAGAATCAAAGGTTTCTAGCTCACCAGATGTATTCACCTCTGTTTCCCATCTCCTTCTCTCTATACAAACTCTGCACAAACTGGCTTCTTCATTAGCACTCTGCCATCTTGGCTGCTTCTCCTGGCTTCCACTTGGCCTTAATCTGCTCTCCTCTCTAATACTAACCTCAGGAACTGAGAGAGCAAGCTCCCGGCCTGCCCCACTTTATAGCGTAGATTCAAAACCTTTAATCCAATCTACAAACAAGGAAGTCTCTGATACAAAGTCACTAATCTGAGACATACTGGGAGGATTCCTCATGAGAGTGCCCCACCCCACATCATCCAATCAGTCAAGGGTGTGGGGAAAAGCTTACTCTTAAAACTTGCACAAGGGCAGCACCATCTTTAACAAAGTGAGCATAATATATTTTATGTGCCCAACAGGCACACAGAAAAACCAAATGAATTTTGTTTAAGAATTGACAAAAAGAAGTCATGTAAAGCAATATAGCTAGCCTGAGTAGTTGGGGTACAGTGGATGGAGTGTCGGCCCAGAGTGCTGAGGTTTCAGGTTCAAAACCCTAAGGTTGATGGCCTGATCATGGGGTCACTGACTTGAGTATAGGATTATCCACATGATCCCAAGATTGCTGGCTTGAGCCCAAAGGTTGCTGGCTTGAAACCCTAGGTTGTTGGTTTTAGCCCAAAGTTGCTGGCTTGAGCCCAAAGGTTGTGGGCTTGAAACCCAAGGTTGTTGGAGACACAAGATGGTAGCAGAGTAGGCAGACACACAGACTCCCAGCTCACACCACCAAACTGGATTACAAATTAATTTAGGAACATCCAGTGTGAAAAAATCAACTCTGGACTACAGAAACTGCTCTCAAAATCCAGGGAGCAAAGAAGAAGCCACACCAAGCCTGGTGGGGAGCGCCGAGGAGTGGTGAACCTCCCCTGCTTAAGGAACAAAGGGGTGGGGGAGAGGCTGAGAGCCCCAAAAGGCTCTCGGTTTAAGGAAAACAGTAGAAAATATCCCTCACAGCCACTTGCCTGGGGACCTGAGAACAAGGTGTGTTGAAAGAGATGGCTTGTTTTCCAAAAAGAAAGGAGGAGAGAGAGATAGACAGCTGGTGACAAACAGTGGAAGGCACAGGAGGATCTGAGCAGCCGGTCTGAAGCAGCCATTCCTGGGGGAGGTGTTGGAGGCAGCCATTGCAAGGGGAGGGATTGATCCCTCCACAGAATACAAGACTCCAATCAGCACAAAAAAAGACATAGCTGAAAACAAGAAGTGGGGAGGAGGGGCAGTAACTCAGGTCTCCATGGAGATCTGAGATACACCTCCCCCTACTGAAGTGGAGAAAACACCCCGCCCCCAGAGAGAGTAACAGAAAGACCTGGCAGATAAGGTCTTTAGAGTCTCAGGTTACAACCACCACATTCCTGGATACAGTTTCAAATAAGCCCCCTGCTGAGATCAGTAAACAAGACTACCACTGAGTTAAGAAAACTGAGAAAAAAACCCAAAAAAATCAAGACTTCAAAGGGGCTCTATTAGAAAAGTCAAATTCCACAGTGGATTACAAACAACAGCTGAAGCCAACCCAAGAAGACCTAGAAATAAAACAACTGAAAATTGGAGGCAGACAACACCAAGCCTAGACTCAGCCAGCTCTACAAACAACACACACAAACACACAGACATAATGAGAAGACAGAAAAATGCAATCCAAATGAAACCACAAGAGAATCCTCCAGGAAATGAACTGAGCGATATGGAAATAACCAAACTTTCAGATGCTGAGTTTAGAATAATGATTGTTACGATGCTTAGGGATCTTAGAACAACAATGGATGGTCATTATGAATACCTAAATAAAGAGATAGCAAGTATAAAAAAGGACATTGAAATATTAAAAAAGAATCAGTCAGAGATGACAAATACAATATCAGAAATGAAGAACACAATGGAAGGAATTAAAAGCAGGATGGATGAAGTTGAGGATCAAATCAGCAAGTTGAAAGACAAGATGAACAAAGGCATGGAAGCAGAGCAGAAAAAGAAAAGAGACTCAAAAAGTCTGAGGAAACTCTAAGAGAGCTCTGTGACAACATGAAGAGAAATAACTTCTGCATAATATGGGTTCATGAAGAAGAGAAAGAACAAGGAATAGAAACTTTATTTAATCCAATCATAGCTGAAAACTTCCCTAAATTGATGCAAGGAAGGGTCTCACAAGTTTAAGAAGCACAGAGATCTCCATTAAAGAGAAACCCAAAGAAACCAATACCAAGATGTATCATAATTAAAATACTAAAGCTAAGTGATAAAGAGAAAATATTAAAAGCTGCTAGAGAAAAAAAGGCTATCACCTACAAAGGAGCCCCCATAAGGATGACATCTGACTTCTCAACAGAAACACTTGAGGTTAGAAGGAAATGGCAAGAAATATTCAAAGTAATGCAGAACAAGAGCCTACAACCAAGATTACTTTATCCAGCAAGGGTACCATTTAAAATTGAAGGAGAAATAAAAAGCTTCCCCAACAAAAGAAAACTCAAGGAATTCATTACAACAAAACCAATGCTGCAGGAAATGTTAAGGGGCCTGTTGTAAACAGATCAAAGTGGGAAAAGAATATAGAAAAAGAGGAATAGACCTTTAAAATATAAAATGGCAATAAACATCTACATATCAATAATAACCTTAAATGTAAATGGATTAAATGACCCAATCAAAAGACACAGGGTAGCTGAATGGATAAGAAAACAGGACCCGTACATATGCTGTCTACAAGAGACACACCATAAAACAAAAGATGCACATAGACTGAAGGTAAAAGGATGGAAAAAATATTTCAAGCAAATGGAAGTGAAAAAAAAAGCTAGAGTAGCAATACTTATATCAGACAAAATGAACTTTAAAGCCAAGGCTATAGTAAGAGGCAAAGAAGGTCACTACATAATGATAAAGGAAGGAATCCAACATGAAGGTATAACCATCATAAATATCTACACACCTAATATAGGAGCTTCTAAATATATAAAGCAGATTTTGATGGATTTAAAGGGCAAGATCAACAGCAATACTATAATAGTAGGAGATTTCAATACCCCACTTACATCACTAGATTGATCCTCAAGAAAGAAAATTAACAAAGAATCAGCAGACTTAAAGGACACACTAGATCAACTGGATTTAATAGATATCTTCAGAACCTTTCACCCTAAAGCAGCAAAAATATACATTCTTTTCAAGTGCTCATGGTACATTCTCCAGGATAGATAACATGTTAGGACACAAAAGCAATCTCAACAAATTTAAGAAGATTGACATCATATCAAGCATTTTCTCTGATCACAATGCCATGAAACTAGAAATCAATCAAAACAGAAAAACTGAAAAATACTCAAACACATGGAAACTAAATAGCATGTTATTAAATAACGAATGGGTTAACAATGAAATCAAAGAAGAAATAAAATAATTCCTAGAAACGAATGATAATGAACATACAACAACTCAAAATTTATGGGACACAGCTAGAGCAGTTTGGAGAGGGAAGTTCATAGCACTACAGGCGTTCCTTAAGAAACTTGAAAAAGCAAGGGCCTGACCTGTGGTGGCGCAGTGGATAACAGCATCGGCCTGGGAACACTGAGGTCACCAGTTCAAAACCCTGCACTGGTCTGGTCAAGGCACATATGGGAGTTGATGCTTCCAGCTCCTCCCCTCTCTCTCTCTCTCTCTCTCTCTCTCTCTCTCTCTGTGTGTGTGTGTGTGTATGTGTGTGTGTCTCCTCTCTAAAATGAATAAAATAAAAAGAAATTTAAAAAAAAGTTAAAAAAAAAAAGACAGGAGGAGACATTAAAAAAAAAAAAACTTTAAAAAGCTCAAATAAACAACCTAACCCTTCATCTAAAAGAACTTGAAAAAGAACAGCAAGTAAGGCCCAGTAGTAGTAGAAGGAAGGAAATAATAAAGATCAGAGCAGAAATAAATGACATAGAGGCTAAAGAAACATTACAGAGGATCAATGAAACCAAGGGCTGGTTCTTTGAAAAGGTAAACAAGATTGATTAACCTTTAACGAGACCCACCAAAAAAAGAAAGAGAAAAGAAATGAGAGTGGAGAAATAACAACCGATACAACAGAAATACAAAATATTGTAAAAAAATACTATGAAGAACTATATGCCAAAAAATTAAACAACCTAGGTGAAATGGACAAATTCCTTGAAACATACAATCTTCCAAAAATCAACCTGGAAGAATCAGAACACCTAAACAGATCGATTACAACAAAAAAGATTGAAACAGTTATCAAAAAGCTCCCAAAAAATAAAACCCTGGGCCTGATGGATTCACTGGGGAATTCTACCAAATATTCAAAGAAGAACTAACTCCTATCCTTCTCAAGCTATTTCAAAAAATTCAAGAGGAAGAAACACTACCAAGTTCCTTTTATGAGGCGAGCATAATTCTGATTCCAAAACCAGGCAAAGACAACACAAAGAAAGAAAATTATAGGCCAATATCCCTGATAAATTTAGATGCTAAAATTCTCAACAAAATATTAGCAAACCAGATCCAGTAATAAATGAAAAAAAATCATACATCATGATCAAGTGGGATTTATTCTGGGCAGGCAAGGATGGTACAACATTCATAAATCAATTAATGTGATTCACCACATAAACAAAAGTAAGGAGAAAAACCACATGATAATTTCAATAGATGCAGAAAAAGCATTTGATAAAATCTAGCACCCATTTATGATCAAAACTCTCAGCAAAGTGGGAATACAGGGAACATACCTCAACATGATAAAGGCCATTTATGACAAACCCACAGCCAACATCATAATCAATGAACAAAAATTAAAAGCAATCCCCTTAAGATCAGGAACCAGGCAGGGGTGTCCCCTTTCACCACTCTTATTCAACATAGTTCTGGAAGTCCTAGCCACAGCAATCAGACAAGAAGAAGAAATAAAGGGCATCCAAATTGGAAAAGAAGAAGTAAAACTATCATTATTTGCAGATGATATGATACTGTATATAGAAAACTCTAAAGGCTCAGTCAAAAAACTACTGGACCTAATAAATGAATTTAGCAAGGTGGCAGGATATAAAATTAACACACAGAAATCACAGGCATTTCTATACACGAACAATGAAATGTCAGAAAGAGAAATTAAGGAAACAATCCCCTTCCCTATTGCAACCAAAAAAGTAAAGTACCTAAGAGTAAATTTAACCAAGGAGGTTAAAGACTTGTCAACACAGAATAAGTGCTGGTGAGGATGTGGAGAAAAGGGAACCCTATTGCACTGCTGGTGGGAATGCAGAGTGGTGCAGCCATTGTGGAAAACAGTATGGAGATTCCTCAAAAAATTAGAAATGGAACTGCCCTTTGACCCAGCTATCCCACTTATAGGAATATATCCCAAGGACACCATATCACTGGCTGAAAAAAAGAAATGCACCCCCATGTTTATGGCAGCATTGTTCACAATAGCGAAGATCTGGAAACAGCCCAAGTGTCCATCAGTGGACGAGTGGATTAAAAAGCAGTGGTACATATGTGCAATGGAATACTATGGCGCCATGAAATAGAAGGAAATATTACCTTTTGCAACAATATGGAGGGACCTGGAAACTATTATGTTGAGTGAAATAAGCCAGGCAGAAAAAGAAAAATATTATATGACCTCACTCATTTGAGGAATCCAAGGAACATTGAGAACTGAGGAAAAGAATTAAGACAGGGGAGGGATCAAAGGGACCAGAGGAAAAAGGACAGAGGGAAAAGGGACAATAGGATGGGATAAAACTGAAGGGGAGGGGGGAGTGTGCTGCAGGGAGGTGGGTAAGGGAGATGTTGAGGGGAATATGGGGGGATGCAGTCGGGGTCACCCTAGAATCTATGTAAAAACAATTAATTAAATAATAATAAAAAAAAGAAATCCAAGGTTGTTGGTTTCAGCCCAAAGTTGCTGTCTTAAACCCAAGGTCACTGGCTTGGCTTGAGTCTCCCAGTCAAGGCATAGAAGATAAGCAATCAATGAACTAAAAGTGAATCAAGTATGAGTTGATGCTTCTCATCTTGTTTGGAAAAAAAAGAAGCAATATAGATTAAATTTTTATTCTTAAATATTTTTTTAATAAAAATACAACTAAATGTTTAAAAAATTGAAAAAAGGACTGACTGTCAGGAAGGAAAAACTATGTCTCTACCCCTTTTATGTTCATCACTGGGTTAATGCAAACTAAACTAACAAAACACAAATTAAAAGGAGAAAAGGCAAACACTTTCATTAATATTTACATGCATGGGAGTTTTCAGGAAAGAAGTAAAATTCAAAGAAGTGGTTAGACTCAGGGGATGATATACTTCTTTAACGAAAGAAAGGGGATTTTGGCTTCAAGGGATGATAAATTGTGGGGAAATGATGAGGAAATACATGGAGGAACTAATATAAGATAAGGGCTATTTTAGTAAGGTTTGTTTATACAAACTCATCTTGGGGTTAGCTCTTTGTCTTGAGTATGAGTTGTACTTCTCCCCCTGGTGATGATGTGTGTGGTGGGGAGACCCTTCCTCGGGGAAATTTATGCCCTGATTTTAGGCAGATAAGATGAGGGCAGAAAACTTCCTGCTTCTGTTGATTTTCAGTTGCCTTCAGTTCAAAATGATCCTCACGCCAAAGTGGTTTATTCTGAGGGGACTCCTTGTGATCAGTGTAGACTACTTTGATGACCAGATTTAATATTTGTGGTAGAAATATTCGGAAGGAAGTTTTCTCTGTACGCTTCACAGGTACAAAAAGCATTTCTTCAGTAAGCAAGGACAAATTCTGCTATCTTCTATTATGAAAATTTAGAATAACTTTACAACAGTTTTTTACTGATCATAAAATGTGACACGCTGCTCCAAATGGAAAATTAGGGAAGTTTAGAAAGAAACAACTTCATCATCCAGATATAATCACTATAAATATTTTTTCCATATTATGTTCTGTTTTGTTTGTATGTTTGTTTTGTATATTTAAGAACTTGTCACTACGCTGGCAAAAAAAATATTCCTCTTAAAGGTCAAGTCTAATTAGTACGTATTGGAGCATGGAACGGAGAAGGCTATTAAAGCTCAGTCTAGTCTGTCTGTGCTTTTTCATGTCAAAAAATGCATTAAATGTATTTATTTGTTAGCCCCCTGTTTTGGATGATTGCTGAAAAGAGAATGGAAATCTATTCATTCACTCTTTGTTAGAAAGTTCTAGATTACACCTGAAGTAGCTTCATTCAAGTATAATTCACATACTGTCCAACTGACCCACTTAAAAAATACAATTCAGTGGTTCTTGGTGTATTTACAGCATTGTGCAACCATCACCACAATGGAAGTATAGAACACGCTTATCAAACCAAAAACAAACCCACTGTCTTTTGTTATCAGGGCCTCAATGTTTTTTGTTTTGTTTTGTTTTGTTTTAGTCTGTCTGTCTGTGCACACTGACCTAAAGAAATGTACAAAAAGAAGTTCGCAGAATAGAAAGAAAAATAATTTAATATCGAGTTGGCCAATACAGAGGCAAAGAGCTTATGCCCAAAAGTCCCAACTCCCCAATGGCATGTAGGTTACAGATAATACAGGGCAAAAATCACAAGACACACTGAGTTAGGGGGTTCAGGGTCATGCTTGGAGCTGGTTGCTTGGTGTCAGAGAAGGGTAGTAAATCATTTATTCAGGTCCTGACGACAGCTCTGAGGTCTGTTCCGGGGACCCTCTGCCGGGTTTCATGGGATCGTAGCTATTGAGCCATTTCAACTTAGAATTCAGAGGCTAAAACATAATTTAGGTTAAGATGTCATCTTTAGCCTGCCATAAGTCTGGACATTGTGAACATTAGTCAGAGCCAAGTTACCATCATCTGCTGCCATAGTGGCTACTGATTATCTGGGGGAAAGGCTAGGTCTCTGGTTGCTGATTATCTGGGGGAAAGGCTAGGTCTCTGGTTGCTGATTATCTGGGGGAAAGGCTAGGTCTCTGGTTGCTGATTATCTGGGGGAAAGGCTAGGTCTCTGAGGGGTAAAGAGAAAGAGAAAGAAGAATATGATTTCTAAAGCTAGTGTTTAAAATTAAATTTAATTGAAGTCGTAGGGACCCTCAATTTCACTTTAAGCAGTCACTCACTCTCAATGTGTCCTCAATCCCACCAGACCTAGGGAATTACTAATATATTTTATGAGAGAGAGAGGGAGAGAAAGAAAGAGAAACATCGATCTGTTGTTCCATTCATTATGCAATCATTGCTTGATTCCTGGGGATAAGATCCTCAATCTTGGCACATCGGGACGATGCTCTAACCAACTAAGCTACCTGGCCAGGGCATATTTTATACCTTTACAGTTTTTCCTATTCTGGACATTTTACATAAATAGAATTACATATTACATGGTCTTCAACTGATACACTTTTGGGTGGTTTCCATTTTGGCTCTTAAGAATAATGCTGCTATGAATATTTGTGCATGAGTTTTTGTGTGGACATATGTTTTCATTTATCTTGATAGATACCTCAGAATGAAATTGCTAGGTCATGTGGCAACTCTATGTTTAACAATTTGAGAAACTACTGCTGAGACTGTTTTCAAAGGAATGGGGTCATTTTACATTCCTACCAACAATGTATGAAGGATCCAATTTCTCCACATCCTTGCCCAAACTTGCTATCATGTGTCTTTATTTCACTGCACTTTTCTGGTAGATAATGATATTGAGCATATTTTCATGTGCTTATCGTCCATCTGTGTATGTTCTTTGGAAAATTATCTGTTAGGTCTTTTGCCTATTTTTTAAATTGAATTGTCTTTTTATTATTGAGTCATAATAGCTTTTTATATATTCTGAATACAATGCCTTTTTGTAATATGATTAACAAATATTTTCTCCCATTCTATATGCTATCTTTTTCTTGTTGTGTCCATTGCAGCACAGATGTTTTTAGTTTTGATGAGAATACCTATTTTTTGTTGTTGTTGCTGGTAATTTTGATGTCACATCTGTAGGGTCGGTGGTGGCTAATGGGAAAGGTCAGGTGGGGAACTCAGACTCTGGACTTTGGCTAGGGCCGCCCACATTCTTGCCCGCCAAAAGAAAATTCCCAGAGGACCTTGGGAGAAGATTGACTGTCTGTCAGCCAGTAAGATTTCACCATGTCATAACTGCTCGCCCACCCTAGGGGACCCCTTTAAATACCTCTCACGCAGTCTAGTTCTTGCGACTCCTACGGCCTCTGAACCCTAGGACCAGAGGACATCGTCAGGCGGGATGCGTGGTACTTAATAAAGCCTTTGCTATTATTTCACACTTTGCGGCTCTCGGCCACCCCTTCCTTCTTTCTCAGTGGGGAAAAATACCTTACTACATCTATGAAGGCTTTGCTTAATCCAAGGTCACAAAAATTTATCCCTATTTTTTCTTTGAAAAGTTTTATAGTTTTAGACCTTATATTTAAGGACTGCAATCAAAACAGTGCATGCTGGCATAAGTAGACATATAGATCAGTGGAATAGTACTGAGAGTCCAGAAATAAACTCTACAGCAACAGTCAAGTTTTTTGACAGGGATGCCAAAACAATCCAATTGAGAAAACAGATTTTTCAACAAACAGTGCTGGGACAACTGAACAGTCCCAAACAATATAATAAATTCAAGCTTTTTCCTGATACCACATAAAACAATTAATGCAAAATGAATTCTACAGCATTAAACGTTTTATTTCTGTTGTATGGAGGTATCATACACAAACACTTATCATAGACACATTTTTACTACAATAAGTAAAAGTATAAGATTTTAGTAATGGCCCTGGCCAGTTGGCTCAGCAGTAGAGTAACGGCTGGCATGTGGAAGTCCCGGGTTTGATTCCCAGTCAGGGCACACAGGAGAAACGACCATCTGCTTCTCCACCCTTCCCCCACCCCTTCTCTCTCTCTCTCTCTCTCTTATCCTCCCACAGCCATGGCTCAAATGGTTCAAGCAATTTAGTCCTGGGTGCTGAGGATGGCTTCATGGCCTCCTCAGGTGCTAAAATAGTTCAGTTGCCAAGCGGCCCCAGATAAGCAAAACATTGCCCAGTAGGGGGCTTTCTGGTTGGATCCCGGTTGGGATGCATGTGGAAGTCTGTCTCACTGCCTCCCTGCCTCTCACTTAATTAAAAATAATAATAATAAGATTTTTACTATTTCAAATAAAGGTCTTTTAATATAAACTTTTGCGTTCATTTCTGATTGTTCCTTTAAGGTGAGAAAGTTTATTCATTTTTAATACATACTGACAAATTGGTAAATCTATTTGAATGACTGCATAATAGACACTTTCATTTACCATAATGTAGTTACATGACCATTTCTATATCTAGCATTTTAACACACAATAGGTAATAAAAAATATTGATTGATAACTAAATTAATTCTATTTCTGTGGAATATTAAGTTGTTTCCAAATTTTTACTATGTTTTATAAATTGTATTTTTTCTTTTTATTGAAAATATTGAAGTGACATTGGTTAATAAAATTACATATAGATTTCAACTATACAATTCTATAATATATTAGCTGTAAACTGCATTGTGTGTTTACCACCCAAAGTTAGGTCTCTGTCTGCCAACATTTATCCCCCCTATATTCTCCTTTATCTGACCCCACCTCTGTACTTCTTGTAATCACCATAATGCGGTCTATGTCTACAAGGTTCTTTTTTTTCATAATCTCTTCACTTTTTCATCTAGTTCCCCAATACCGCTCCCTTCTGACAGCAATGAGCCTGTTCTCTGTCTCTATGAATCTGTTTTTATTTTGTTTGTTTATTTTATTTATTAGAGTCCACATATAACTGAAATCATATGGTACTTCTCTTTCTTCGACTGGCTTATTTCACTTAGCATAATGCTCACCAGGTCCGTCCATGCTGTTGCAAAAGATAAGATTTCCTCCCTTTTTTTAAGACTGAGTAATAGTCCATTGTGCCTCCACTTTTTTTTATTTGCTCATCCATGGATGCGCACTTGGGCTGCTTCCAAATCTTGGCTACTATAAATAACACTGCAATGAACACAGGAGTGAATATAGTCTTTTGAATCAGGGTTTCAGGTTTCTTCTGATATATTCCCAGATGTAGGATCAATGGGCATAAGCAATTCCATGTTTAATTTTTTTAATAGTTTTATTTAGACAGTTTTAATGGGGTGTCATTGGTCAACTAGAGTACATAGATTTCGAGAAAACATCTCCAGACCATTTTGACATTTGATTATGTTGTATACCCATCACCCAAAGTCAAATCGTCCTCTGTCATTCTTCATTTGGTTTTCTTTATGCACCTCCCCTCCTACCAGTCCCTCCCTCTCCCCCTGGTAACCACTGCACTCTTATCTGTGTCCATGAGTCTCAATTTTGTGTCCCACCTATGTATGGAATCATACAGTTCTTAGTTTTTTCTGATTTACTTATTTCACTCATTATAATGTTATCAAGGTCCATCCACATTGTTGTAAATGATCCTATGTCATCATTTCTTATGGCTGAGTAGTATTCCATAGTATATATGTATCACATTTTCTTTATCCAATCTTCTATTGACAGCTTTTTGGTTGTTTCCATTTCTTGGCCACCATGAACGATGCTGTGATGAACATGGGGCTGCATGAGTCTTTACGTATCAATGATTTTGAGTTTTGGGGGTATATATCCAGTAGGAGGACTGCTGGGTCATATGGTAGTTCTATTCTTAATTTTTTGAGGAAGCACCATACTTTCTTCCATAATGGTTGTACTACTTTACATTCCCACCGACAGTGAATGAGGGATTCTTTTTCTCCACAGCCTCTCCGACACCTGTCTTGTTGATAATAGCTAATCTAACAGGTGTGAAGTGGTATCTCATTGTAGTTTTTATTTGAATTTCTCTAATAGCTAATAAAGATGTGCATCTTTTCATACATTTGTATTTCTTCCTGGGAGAAGGGTCTGTTCATGTCCTCTTCCGATTTTTTTATTGGATTACAGTGGAACCTTGAGACACAAATTTAATTCGTTCTGTAACTTAGCTGATAAGTCAGTTAACTTGTATATCAAACTGCCGATACTGGACCCATGCACCAATGCACCAACTAGTGGCAACTTCCCAAATCACGACTCATATCTCAGAATTTCGCTTGGTTTATTTTATTTATTTATTTTATTATTTCTTTTTACACGGACAGAGAGAGAGAGTCAGAGAGAGGGATAAATAGGAACAGACAGACAGGAACAGAGAGAGATGAGAAGCATCAATTATCAGTTTTTCGTTGTGACACCTTAGTTTTTCATTGATTGCTTTCTCACATATGCCTTGACCGTGGGCCTTCAGCAGACCGAGCAACCCCTTGCTGGAGCCAGCGACCTTGGGTCCAAGTTGGTGAGCTTTTGCTCAAACCACATGAGCCTGCGCTCGAGCTGACGACCTCAGGGTCTTGAACCTGGGTCCTCCACATCCCAGTCCGATGCTCTATCCACTGCGCCACCTCCTGGTCAGGCTCGGAATTTCGCTTGGATCTCGAACAAAACTACGGACAGAGTTGTAGCCCGTATCTTACAAAAGTATGGTGGTCTGTTAGTATTTCAAGGTACCATTGTATTTGCTTGCTGTTCAAAAATATCTTCTTCCATTTAGTTGGTTGTCTGTTTTGTTGTCAGTTTCTTTTGCTGTGCAAAAGCTTCTTAGTCTGATTTAGCCACATTCATTTATCTTTGCCCTTACTTCCCTTGCCTTTAGAGTCAAATTCATAAAATGTTCTCTATGGCCAAGGTCCATGAGTTTAGTACCTATGTTTTCTTCTATGTATTTTATTGTTTCAGATTTTATATTTAGATCTTTGATCCATTTAGAATTAATTTTTGTACAAGGAGAGAAACCATAGTTGAGTTTCATTTTTTGCATGTCGCTTTCCAGTTTTTCCAGCACCATTTATTGAAGATGCTTTTTTCCCTCCATTGTGTGTTTTTGGTTCCTTTATCAAAGATGATTTGACCATATATATGTGGTTTTATTTCTGGGCTCTCTATTCTGTTCCATTGGTCTGAGTGTCTATTTTTCTGCCAATACCATGCTGTTTTGATTATCGTGGCTCTGTAGTATAATTTGAAGTCAGGTATTTTAATGCCCTCAGCTTCATTTTTTCCCCTTAGGATTACTTTGGCTATTCAAGGTTTTTTATGGTTCCATATAAACCTAATGATTTTTTGTTCCATTTCTTTAAAAAATGACATTGGAATTTTGATTGGAATTGCATTAAATTTATATATTGCTTTGGGTAATATGGTCATTTTAACTATATTTATTTTTTCTATCCAAGAACAAGGAATATTTTTTCATTTCATTGTGTCTTTTTCGATTTCCTTTAACAATGCTTTGTAGTTTTCATTATATAAGTCCTTTACATTCTTTGTTATGTTTATTCCTAGGTATTTTATTTTTTTGTTGCAACTGTAAAAGGAATTAGTTTTTTGAGTTCATTTTCTGAAGTTTCAATGTTGGCATAAAAAAAAGCAGTTGACTTCTGTATATTAATTTTGTATCCTGCGATCTTACTGTATTGGTTTATTGTTTCTAAGAGTCCTTCTGTAAAGTCTTTGGGGTTTTCTATATACAGGATCATATCATCTGCAAAAAGTGAAACCTTTACTTCTTCTTTCCCAATATGAATGCCTTTTATTTCTTTCTCTTGTCTGATTGCTCTGGCTGGAACTTCCAGCTCCACATTGAATAGAAGTGGAGAGAGTGGGTAGCCTTGTCTTGTTCCTGATTTTAGAGGAAGAATTTACATTTTTTGGAATTTAATATGATGTTAGCTGATGGTTTATCATAAATGGCCTTTATTATGTTGAGATATTTTTCTTCTATCCCCATTTTGCTGAGTGTTTTAAACATAAAGTGATGTTGTATTTTATCGAATGCCTTTTCTGCATCTATTGACAGAAACATATGGTTTTTGTCCTTTGTTTTGTTGATATGGTGTATTATGTTGTTTTACATATGTTGAACCATCCTTGTGATTCTGGGATGAATCCCACTTGATCATGGTGAATTATTTTTTTAATGTGTTGTTGTATTTGGTTTGCTAGTATTTTTGCATCTATATGCATTAGAGATATTTGTCTGTAGTTTTCTTTATTTGTATTGTCCTTGCCAGGTTTTGGAATGAGGGTTATGTTGGCCTCATAAAATGTGTTTGGAAGTATTGCTTCTTCAAATTTTTGGAAGACTTTGAGTAGGATAGGAATCAAGTTTTCTTTGAATGTTTGATAGAATTTACTAGCATAGCCATCTGGCCCTGGACTTTTATTTTTGGGGAGGTTTTTGATAGTTGTTTTTATTCCCTCCCTGCTTAGACTTTCTACTTCTTCATGATTCAGTCTAGAAAGATTATATTGTTCTAGGAATTTATCCATTTATTATAGATTGTTAAATTTGGTGGCATATAGTTTTTCATAGTATTCTACAATAATCCTTTATATATCTATGATATCTGTGGTAATTTCTCCTCTTTCATTTTGGATTCATTTATATGAATCCTTTCTCTTTTTTCCTTAGTGAGTCCTGCCAAAGGTTTGTCAATTTTGTCGATCTTTTCAAAGAACCAACTCCTTGTTTTGTAGATTCTGTCTATAATTTTTCTGTTCTCTATTTCATTTATGTCTGCTTTGATTTTTATTATTTCCTTTATTCTGCCTGTTTTGGGTTGCCTTTGTTCTTCTTTTTCTAGTTCCTTAAGATGTGATGTTAAGTTGTTTACTTGGGCTTTCTCTTGTTTGTTCGTATAAGTCTGTAATGATATAAATTTCCCTCTTATTACTGCTTTTGCTGCATCCCAGAGATTCTGATATGTTGTGTTGTGATTTTTGTTTGTCATATATATCTTTTATTCTCTGCTTTTATTTCTTCTTTGACCCAGTTATTTTTCAGAAGTATGTTGTTTAATTTTCACAGTTTTGTGGGTTTGTTTATTTCTTCTTTGAAGTTGAACTCTAGTTTCAACTTATAGTCAGAAAGCCTTATAGTCAGAAAATATGCTTGGCCTGACCGGGCAGTGGCACAGTGGATAGAGTGTTGGACTGGGATGCAGAGGACCCAGGTTTGAGACCCCGAAGTCACCAGCTTGAGCACTGGCTTATCTGGTTTGAGCAAAAGAGCTCACCAGCTAGGACCCAAGGTTGCTGGCTTGAGCAAGGGTTTACTCGGTCTGCTGAAGGTCCTGTGGTCAAAGCACATATGAGAAAGCAATCAATGAACAACTAAGGTATCACAACAAAAAACTAATGATTGATGCTCTCATCTCTCTCCATTCCTATCTGTCTGTCCCTATCTATCCCTCTCTCTGACTCTCTCTCTCTGCCCCTGTAAAAAGAATAAAATAAATTAAAATATATATATATATATATATATATATATATATATATATATATATATATGTGCTCGGTATAATTTTAATCTTTCTAAATTTGTAGATATTAGTTTTGTATTCCAACATATGGTCAATTCTTAAGAATGTACCATGTACACTGGAGAAAAATGTATACTCTGATGTTTTGAGATAAAATGTCCTGTAGATGCCTATCATTTTCAATTGTTCTAGTGTTTCGTTTAAGACCAATATTTCTTTATTAATTTTTTGTTTGGATGAACAATCTAGAGCCATCAGTGGTGTATTAAAGTCTCCAAGTATGATTGTATTTTTGTCAGTTTTTATTTTTAAATCAGTTAATAGATGTCTTATATACTGTGGTGCTCCTCGTTTTGATGCATATATATTAAGAAGTGTTATGTCTTCTTGATTCAATGTCCCTTTTATCATTATGAAATGACCGTCTTTTTCTCTCATTACCTTTGCTGTCTTGTAGTCAGCATTGTTAGATATGAGTATGGCTACAGCTGCTTTTCTTTGGATATTATTTGCTTGGAGAATCGTTTTTCAGCCATTCACTTTAAGTATGTTTTTATCCTTGTACCTTAGATGTGTTTCTTGAAGACAGCATACAGTTGATCTTTTTTGATCCATTTTGCTACTCTGTGTCTTTTTATTGGTGAGTTTATCCATTTACATTTAATGTAATTATTGACACTAAAGGGTTTTCTATTGCCATTTTATATAATGCTTTCTAATAGCTGCATTTCTTGTTTGGTTCTTCTCTTTTGTTTTTCTGTCATTTGTTTTTATTTGGTTGTATTGTATACTTCTTTCCTCTGTTTCTTCTTTTTTAAAACCATGTATTTCGCCTGACCTGTGGTGGTGCAGTGGATAAAGCGTCGACCTGGGAACACTGAGGTCGCCTGTTCAAAACCCTGCACTGGTCTGGTCAAGGCACATATGGGAGTTGATGCTTCCAGCTCCTCCCCCCTTTCTCTCTTTCTCTGTCTCACTCTCTCTCTCTCTCTCACTCTGTGTCTCCTCTCTAAAATGAATAAAATAAAAAAAGAAATTAAAAAAAATAAAACCATGTATTTCAGTAGTGGTATTTTTTAGGGGTGTTTGCCATTAGGTAATTAAAAGAATATATATAATATTCATTGTAGTCCATTATTTCATGAGGGCTTCTGTACTCCATCCTCCTTTGTTACTGCTAATATTTTTCTTCTCCCCTTTTTTGTTTTTGTTGTCACAGATTATTGTTTTTATTGAGCTCTTATTGGAGCTTTTTCTTGTAATTTTGTTTTGTTTTGTTCTTTGTATCTGGTCAGATAACCCCCTTTATGTATTTTTTGAAGTGGTTTTTTTTTTGTAATAAATTCCCTCATCTTCCCTATATCTGTAAATGTTTTTATTTCCCCTTCATATTTGAAGGAAAGGTTTGATGGATATAGTATTCTTGGCTGAAATTTCCTCTCTTTCAGACTTTAAATATTGGAGTCCACTCTCTTCTGGATTCCAAAGTTTCTGCTGAGAAATCTGATGATAACCTAATAGGCCTTCCTTTATATGTTTTAGTCTTTTTTCCCTGGCTTCCTTGAGGAATTTTTCTTTGTCATTGATTTGTGATGATTTCATTACAATGTGCCTTGTAGTAGGTCTGTTTGGGTTAAGGTAACTTGGTGTTCTGTCTGCTTCTTGGATTCAAGGCTCTAATTCTTTCTACAGGCATGGGTAATTCTCATTGATTATTTGTTTGAACATGTTTTTCATTCCTTTTTCTCTCTTTTCTCAGTCTGATATACACATTATTATTATATTGCTCTTTTTGATGGAATCAGACAATTCTTGTAGGATTTTCTCCTTTTTTTTAATTCGTGAGTCTCTCTCTTCCTCTGTCTGTAGTATCTCTAGTTGCCTGTCATATATGTCATTGATTCTCTCTTCTATCTGTCCTACTTTATTAACTAAGCTTGTCACCTCATTTTTCAGTTCATGTATTGAGTTTTTCATCTCTGTTTGGTTTCTTTTTATAGTTTCAATTTCCTTGATGAGGTATTCTTTTTGTTCATTAAATTGTTTTTTGAGCTCACTAAATTGCCCTTTAGAGCTTTCTTGTATTTCACTGAGTATTTTTAGGACTTCAATTTTGAATTTCCTGACACTTAACTCCAAGATTTCCACGTAATTAAATTTTTTTCCTAGAGATTTTTCATCATCTATCTGAGCTACATCTCTGTCTTTTGTATCCATGATATTTGATTTCTTTTTTCTTAATAGCATTTGAGAGTTAATAACAGTAATAAGATATAATTAAGTAAGTAAAATAAAAGTTGAAAAAATACAGTGAACAAATGAAAATTCTATAATGATAAGTGGAATAAAAACTATTAAAAAAAAGAGTAGGAACTGAGGAGAGATGAGAAAATAGAGGAATAAAATGAAGTCAAAGGAAGTAAAATGCCACAAAAAATATGAGTCTGAAATATAATAATTTGATGATAAATGACAATTAGATGAGAGCAAAAAGAAAGTGAAATAAAAAAAGCTCTACTGTTTCTTTACCATCTGCCTGAATCCAATGTGAACCTGCATGGCCATGACAGCAGCGGCCAGAGGCCCTACACTACTTGCTGGGAAAAAAAAAAAAATCAAAACGGAGTTCTCTCTCTTGCTTAGCACTTATTTATTTGTAAAAGCAACAGGAAGATATTCCCTTATGGGAAAATCTTCTGGGAATGTCTCCTACAACTTTTGCAAAAAACAAACAAACAAACAATGAAACCCAACCACACTGCTCAGAAGTAAATCTAAATATCTTATTTATAAAAATTACTTAAAGTAACTTTTCCTATCCTGACCAGGCAGTGGCGCAGCGAATACAGCATTGGACTGAGACTCAGAGGACACAAATTTGAAACCCCAAGGTTGCCGGCTTGAGTGTGGGGTCACTGGCTTGAGCATGGGATCATAGACATGACCCCATGATTTCTGGCTTGAGCCCAGAAGTTGCTGGCTTGAAGCCCAAGATTGCTGGCTTGAGCTCAAGGGTCACTGGCTTGAGCAAAGGGTCACTTGCTCTGCTGTAGACCCCACCCCATGCCCCAGTCAAGGCACATATGAGAAAGCAATCAATGAAAAACTAAGGTGCTGCAATGAAGAATTGATGTTCTCATCTCTCTCACTTCCTGTCTGTCTATCCCTATCTGTTCCTCTTTCTGTCTCTTTCACACACACACACACACACACACACACACACACAATAACTTTTTCTATATTCTTCTGAATTCTTGGCTGAAAACTTCTGTAATAAAAGATTAAAAGAGAAAAAAAATGGAAGTTTATTAACATACACACCTCGTGTACACATGGTTGTTATCCAGGAAAACTGAGTAACTCTCCAAGGTGCCCCAAGCCATCACCTTAAGTATCATCTTCAGCTAAAGACAGAAGAAATATGTTGGGGGCATGGGGTGAAGGACAATTATGGGAGTTTATAAGTAAGGTGACCAATATTTTAAAGTGAAAAGGAGAACAAAATTAAATAGAAGAAAACAATATTGGTAATAAAAGAAACATTTTATTCATTGCAATAAAAATACACAATAACATGATAAATGCATAATAATAATATTTGTAATATTTTATATTGTAATTATGCTTACATGCTTATTAATTTTTAATAATAATTGTAAGAAAAAAGTACTCATTTAGTAAAACTAAATATCAAACAAAACCACTAATTTGGAGTGATATTCAGGTGTATTTATCATTTTCTAATTAAAAACATTTGTTTTATGCAACTATTTAATCAAAAAGCGTTATTAATAGATATGGATGGAGGTTAGATTTCCACTTTAAAACTTGAATTTTGGGAAAATACTTGTAAATAAAATTGTAGATATAGGGTCGGTGACTAAGGGGGGTGGTCACGTGGGGGAATCAGAGCTCTAGTCTTTGTCTAGGATCGCCCACATGGCCAGGTGCGCCGGAACTACACTTCCCAAAACCCCTTGGGAGAAAAGCGACTGTCCGTCAGCCAGTGAGATTTCACTACATCATATTAGCTGAATGACCCTGGGAGGGCCCCTTTTTAAATCTGGCGCCATGCAGTCCCTGGGGCGAGATTCCTGCCATTCATCTTCCATGCCAGTGAGTCCAGTCTGAGAAGTGCTCTGTACCAAATAAAGCCTTAATAGTCAATACTTAGTGGCTACGCTGATTTCCTCCTTCCTCCATGGGGAAAATACCTTACAAGAGATATTTGGAAATTATTAAATAGATAATGAATTAATAAAACATGAATTGTGCTTACCTGTCTATAATTGAATATTCACTGAGAAAGAAATAATCATGAGTCTACTCTGATGACATGTCACCAGCTTATGCTTAAGACCCTTTCCCCTGGTTAAGTTAGAGATTAGAGGAACTGGTTTATAAGGGGAACTAAGGTTTTCAAGTTATAACCTCATCTGCAAGAGTAGAAAAGTTTTAACAAGCCTGTACAAGGTTGAGGTTTAATCTTGTTGGGTGCGGATCTCATACTTCAACTTTTGGCAGGAATTACAGGAAGACAGGTTAATCTTCTTAGAACAATAGATACTTTTGCAAGATATTATGCAAACATTATGTAACTTTGTGGTTTTTGTCTTTAAATACTACTCTTTCCCTGGCCTTGGGGCCACTCCCTGCTTTCCTGTGTGGATTGCAGACAGTCGGTCTGCTAGCCAGCGAATAAAGGTTCTCTAAATTTTCCTCAATTTGGGCTTTGCCTCATTTTCTTGTGAGTTGCACCATAACATCTACAATGTTGTATGTGCCGTGTCGTGTTTCAGTAAGACGTACACAAAGCCATTTGCGCGCTCGTTATATCGCACACTCTCTCAAGGTCTCCCATGCGGAGAGCATGTATCTGTCTCATAATCGCGTCTCACCGCACTGTACTGATCCTTGACAAATTGTCATATCAAATACAAATACATCACATCACACGCAATGGATTGATTCTGCATCGATGGACTAGGACATTTACAGATTAGTCTTCCAATATCAAAAAGGAGGACATGTAGGAGGACACTTTCTGAGGGAAAACGGAACTTACAAAAGAAGGACTGTCCTTCCTAAAGGAGGACAATCGGTCACCTTATTAAGGAAAAGCACAGTGAAGAAGGGTCAGGTTTGTTAAGTAGAATTCCTTCTCCATTGACAAGATTCTTTTGCAAGTTAGTGTCAACCCTCTCTTCCTGGTAAGAGAGGGAGACACTTACAAATGTAGATTTCCTTTATGGCTGTACATTTCCCTTACAATAAGATAACTTCTACTTTCATTTCAGACTTCTCACGTGACTGCAGTTTTTCAAAATAATTGGCTGTAAAGCCAGTAGTCGAGGCCACCATCACAGCAGCCTGACCCATGCAGATTCACATTAGATCCGAACAGTCGGTAATGAAACTATGGAGCCAAGAACTGGTGAGACATCAGCTTTAATTCTAGCTTGTACCCGGCGGGCAAGCAAAAACACACACTGGGCTCCAAAACCCACACATTCAGTGCTCACAAAGCTACTGACTTATCCGAGTTTCCTAAAATCAAAGGTTTCTAGCTCACCAGACTTATTCACCTCTGCTTCCCATCTCCTCCATCGCAAACTCTGCACAAACTGGCTTCTCCCTCAGCACTCTGCCATCTTGGCTGCTTCCTCTCCTGGTCTCCATGTGGCCTTCATCTGCTCTCCTCTCTAATACCTCAGGAACCAAGAGAGTGTAAGCTCCTGGTCTGCCCCACTTTACAGCATAGATTCAAAACCTTTAATCCAATTATACAAACAAGAAAGTCTCTGATACAAAGCCACCCATCTGAGGCATAATAGGATTCCTCAGGAGAGTGCACTAACCCACATCATCCAATTAGTCAAGCGTGTGGGGAAAAGTTTACTCTTAAAACTAAGCCTTAGGCTATAACGGCCCAGCCTGCCCCACAGCCTGTCCCAGAACACACATTAATATCAACGAACTTCCATGTGGGCAGTGCCATCTTTAATAAAGTGAGCATATTATATTTTATCTGCCCAACATTGGCTCAAATAATTCTATGTCAAAAAGGCACATTTTGGGGTGACATGTTCTCATGTTCATCACAAACCAAGTAAATTACACAATCCAATAACAGGAAGAATTATCAAATGTGGAAAACACATGAGGATAGGGGGAGGTAGAAGAGGTCAACTGTAAAATAAGAAAAAATAAAAGTGGGGGATGCACAAAAAATGTGAAGAGGATTAAGAGGCACAAAATTTCAGTTGTAAAATAAATAATGAGGATGTAATCATAATAACTATGTAAAGTTATTAGACTTAACACGCTTATGCTTTTGTAAGGCATATTGTGATAAGGTGCCAAAGAACTGTAAAACTTACTTAGTATTGGCAATGCCATTTTAAAGAGGAAAAGTCAGACTTCTTGGCCCCTCCTTTTTCCAAGTCAAAATGATCTACCTACAATAAAAATACAAAACATAAATTTATTTCTTCTATATTATCATTATTTGTTACTATTATTACTATTTAATATTGTGTATTCTTCTTTCACCTTTCTGCTTCTCAGCTCTCTTTTCGAATGAACAGTCCGAAAAAGCTGCTCCACATTTCCCTTCTTTGGAATAGCAATGGCACACAGACAGATGAGGCAAACGCACTTAGAATATGACATAGTGAAAAAAATCCCCTCCCATTTTGTATGAAAGTGGTAGGTTTTAGGCTTCTTACTCGGACCAGCTATGGCACTCATTTTTATACTCTTTGTTGTATTTAGTTTAAATAAATTGAAGGCTAACTATGCAGCAATGTAACTGAACAAGTTAGTGCGGTTTAACGCGAATGCGTAGGGTGTCAAAAGTTCAGACGTCAGATTGGCTACCCTGTATGCCAATCAAAAGACAAATGTCTTTTTAATGTCATGCGATCTACCCACACTTCCTTCGCGATCGACCAGTAGATTGCGATCGATGTATTAAGCACCCCTGTTTTAGAGAATGGAGGGAGAAGGATGTGGGAACTTCCTGGCTTACAAGGATGACTGAGTCATGTAGTTTAACTATAGTTCTCTGAAAGAATAAAGGTTACCTGAAGAACTTCCTTTTCCTTTCAATAAGAGACAATATTTACATACCCTACACTGATTTTAACTCTTCCTCCCTTCCTGGAGTCCTGAGAGTAACGTATACCTCTAGACAAAGGAATAGGAGGTAGACACTAAAAGGTTTGTGAATGTCTTTGATATGTAAAATGACATCACTATTGTATTACCTTGTAAGTTTTAATATGTAGGAATGTTTTTATAGATCCTATAGATGAACATTGTAAGCTTATTGTGTCATGCTTCCCCTCCTTTTCCTCCAACCTATATGTGATCAAGTCTATATAACTAGCTTCAGGGCTATTTTGCACACACACAATTTGGGTTAGCTATACCCTGTGTAAGTCATATGCAGCTGGCTTATTAATCGATCTCCTCCTAAAAATTCTTCTGTATCCTGCCTTGATGTCTCTATGTAAACCAGTGGAATTAAGGTACACTACATTTGGGGGCTCATTTGGGACCGACTGGACTCTCCAGGGGGTTGTGTGACCCCACTGGATCTCAAGGAGGGGCGCCCCTGAGATGTTCCAGGGCTCCCGTTTTTCTGTGGGTTCGGACAACTCCTTGGCAGACACCGCCAATCCCCAAATTTGATGATTTGGCAGAGAAATCAAGGAGTATAAAATTCTGACCTCCAGAGGTAAGTGAGGAAAATCTTTTGCTTTAATCAATTCTAACTTTTCTGTTTGTGACTAGTCAATTTGGAACTATTGCGTGAGAATTAGATGCAATCCAACTTATGCAATCGGTTCTCCAAGACCAAGACATCGATGGAGAGTTTGAGTCCTTCCTCAGGCTTTTCTGAAACACATTTATTTGTGCTCTCAGGAAAAGACATCAGTGGGGACATTTGTTTGTGCTCAAGGAAGACATTAGTGGGAACCGATTTAATCAGTCCTGCCTTGGACTTCCAGGGATACCTTTGTGCTGTCTGTTCATGTTGAGATCTGATTCTTTGCTTTTATTGTTTCTGTCTAAAACCCCTGAGTGACTGGTGTGTGAGTGGGGATCTTTGGTGCCTGAGCCTAAGTTCCCATAAGGGACACGGCCAGGTGAGCACCTGAGAGGCCCCTGACAGGGAACCCGTTCATTTGTCTGTTGAACTTTGTGCCTAAAAGTCAAGTGTAAATGTAAATAATAAATTGTCTATTTTGTAAGTTCTCTTTGTTTGTCAGGAAAAACTGGTGTAATTTCAATTGGAAATTTCTGGCTTAAAACCAGAGGGCAAAAGAGAAGGAAATTTGTAAACTTCATATGGTTTAGCAGCTGTCCGCCAGAGCCTGCACATTATAAAACTAAAAAAATTCATAGAAGTATTAAAAATTCTTAAATGGTGAATTGTCTATACTGTAGATTCTCTTGGTTTGTCTGAAAAATTTCTTGTGACATTTCGTGGTATGGACCTCTTTCCCCAGACACACTAAATCTCTTTTCTTGGATTCAAGACCTCTGGCTTCAGGGCACTCTGTCTTACTTCACCCCTGAAGAAACTTTCCTCTTCTGCTGACTCCTGCCTCTGCTCTTGTGTGATGATTGACACCTCTATAGTCAAACATCCTTTATACTGAGTGCTTGTTATTATCTGTCTTATCTTTCTTGCTTTTTTATTGGTGTGCTAATTCCTGCATTCTCCTGAACAGTTTCAATTTTGTAGATCAGTGTCCCAGACATAAATATGGGAGGAGGGCCCAGTACCCAAAAGACACCCTTAGGTTGTCTCCTAAAGCACTTTCAAGAAGTCTATGGAGACAACCATGGGTATGGTCAAAAGGAAGACTTCGTACTCTCTGTGAATCAGAATAGCCCACCTTTGGGGAATGGCCATGGGCCAGCACTTTTAATCCCCGGGTGGTAAGGGAAGTCTGGAATATCATGACCAGGGATCCAGGCTACCCTTCCCCAGTTCCTTCATGTGGCATGGTTGTTGTCTGACATGGAAGGCATGGGGTTCATGGGGGGGACCCACTGCTTTAGCCATAATGGTGGAAAATTGTAAGAGAGGATTCTCAGGGAATTGCGGGGTTGCTATGTCACCGGGGAAATTGAGGACCTTGTGTGGGTTAGAGTAGCCCACTGTTGGGAAAGTGAATTTGTGAAATTTGTTTTTTTGTTTGTTTGCTGCTTTTGTTGTGGGAAATGGCGCCGGGCAGTTGTTTGCAGGTGGCAGACTGGATTGCATTCCTGCTTGGGAGGGGCCATGTTTTGCTAATGGCTGGACAAAAAGCAGCAGAGGAAAAAAAAAACACGACAGGCTCCTCTCACAGCTCCCAGCACCTACCCTCCTTAGGCACCTGGAATCCCAGGCACCATGACTGATTCCCCTATATTGACTTAACAGTGTAAAGCACTGTGGGTCAAAAAGAGGGTTAGCATCTCTTTGCCAGCTGAGTAATTATGCAATAGTGAGTGCATTTTTACCATTCCTTATTTTTCTCAGTAAATCAGTGGTTCATTGGGATAGTAGTTTACAATCCTCTTATTGTAAATTGTACCAAATTTGTACTAATGATAAGGCATACAGAATTGTATAGTCTTTCAAATACAAAGACTTCCTTTTTGTAGGATCTGTTGTTATGGAAAAAAAAATTCTATGTTAGAAATGTATATATTATTTTTAGAGTCTTTTGTTAATTCTTCTTTTTATTTGCTGTTTCATAGCCCTGTGATGTTGAAGTCTTGGTTCAAATATTAGGAAATATATAATTATTAATGTAATGATTATTAATAATATCTTTTTATATGGTGTATAAATGTTCAGCTTATTATCATTTTTGAAGCAGTATTGTTCAATGTTAGGTCACCAAACCCAGAGTGACAAATATTACTATTGATTGGCTTAACAGTAGAATTCTCAACATAATAGGTGGAAAGGAGAAAATAGAAAATAGATGACTATTGTGGTAATAGAAAACATTTAAGTTTTGAGCGCAGATTAAAAGGGTTAATGGATGTGAACAGAAATCTGCTTCTCTTGAACTTTTTAGACATTATCTCTTAGGGTGTATAAAATTACAGCATAAATAAGGTATGTTTTCTTACAATGTAAAAGGGATTTGTGATTAAGTAGAATATAATATTTATTTTATGAAATATTGGTCATTTCAGTTGGTGCTTTTAACTAGATCTTTAGAATTTAAAGCATAAATGTAATAGGAAATAGTTTAAATTCTTTTTTTCCCAAGTGACCTATAGAATTAGAAAACTCAAAATCCTCTTTCTCGAGAAGCCTCAAGCCCTAATAGGACTGTTAGAATCGGTACTGTACATACACTGCTCACTTAGGATAACCAAGACCACCTCAAGAAAATGTTTCTGGTTGCCTGGGTTAAAGTGAGACTCTAACAACCAAGCAAGTGAAGAAGGTTTAGACATTTTCCACCCATTTCTGGTTAGCTAGGATCAGAAAAAATACCAAGAAAAAGAACTATAAATTTGTCTAAGGTGTCAGAAGTTTTTAAGGATCCTCAGAAGCCCACCACAGCTTTCTTAGACTATGGAAAGCTTACAGAATCTATGCACCTTAGACCTAGACGTGCCAGAAGATACTAAGATAGTCAACTTAGCCTTTACATAGCATTCAGCTAAAAAGAAAAATAAATAAAACTAAGCATTTTGGAAGGGACATTGCTCCTCCCTCCCTCATATAACTCTGTTTGGCCCCTAAGATGGCTGGCTAGTCTCATATGTGCCTTAACTGTGGGCCTTCAGCCAACTGAGTAACTCCTTGCTCGAGCCAACAACCTTGGGTCCAAGCTGGTGAGCTTTGATCAAACCAGATGAGCCCATGCTCAAGCTGGCGACCTTGGGGTCTTGAACCTGGGTCGTCCGCATTGCAGTCTGTCGCTCTATCCACTGCGCCTCCACCTGCTCAGGCAAAAGAAACTCTTAACTAAATTTGTTTTTAAAAACCAGTGAAAAGTGGCCCTCCTCAGGGCGAAGTGCACCCCCTCTTGCCCCCTCTAGTGCCGACAGCACTGTCATCCCTTCGATTCAGCGCGGGGCCTAACCGGGCAAAGGTTTATTCCTAACCGGCAGCTGGGTGGGCGGCCGGTTGTACAGAGCTCGGCCCTCTTTTGTTTGCTCAGTACAGAGCAAGGTGAAGCTTTTGCAGAAATGCACTAGCAGGAGCTCGACCTGCTACATGGTGACCAAGGACAAGCGTGTCACCCACAGATGCCCCTGTTACTGCACAACCCAGCCTCAAGTCCAGGGTGAGGCAGCAGAGATGGCTTTGAGCCCAGAGTCTGCAAGCAGGTCCCCTGTGCTAGCTATGACAGGCAGCTCTGTGCTCAAACCATCCAGCCACCCCAACGTGTCCCTTAACAGCTCGTGGGCCAGTCTGATGGAACCCAGCTCCCTGGAGGACCTAGTGGCCACGGGTGCCATTGGAGCAGTGCTCTAGGTCATGGGTGTGGTGAGTGTGACAGGCAACTTGTACACGCTGGTAGTCTTGTGCCACTTCCTGCAAACCTTGGCCTCCATGTACATCTATGTTGTCAACCTGGCACTGGACAACCTGCTCAGCATCCCTTTCATTGTGACCACCTACATCACCAAGGAGTGGCACTTTGGAGACATGGGTTGCTGTGTCCTCTTTAGCCTGGACTTCCTGACCATGCATGCCAGCATCTTCACCCTGACTGTCATGTGCAGTGAGTGTTATACCGCAGTACTGAGGCCGCTGGACACTGCATAGCACACCAAGGTCTACCGCAAGGTCCTGGCACTTGGCACGTGGCTGCTGGCGCTGCTCATGATGCTGGCTATCTGGCTGGTTCCCAGGGAACACAAGAGCCTCTGCATGTTGGCCTGGGGCCAGAGCACCTACCGTGCCTACCTGACGCTGCTCTTTGGGACCAGCATTGTGGAGCCTGGCGTGGTCATTGGGCTGCTCTACATGCACCTGACCTGGGCCTACTTGCTGTCGCAGCAGGCCTCCTTTCCACAGATGTGGTGGCGGCCCAATCCCAGAATGCTGCACCTCATCCTGGGCATTGTGCTGCTCTTCTGGGCATGCTTCATATCCTTCGGGATATAGCAGCTGTTGGCCCAGTACTTTGGTGCCTAGCCACTCACAGCTCACGCATCGTCAACTACCTGACCACTTGCCTCACCTACGGCAACAGCTGCATCAGGACCTTTCTCTACACACTGCTCACCAAGAACTACCGTAACTTCCGCCGGCTTTCACTCTGTGACAGGAGCACCAGTGGGCCCGTGGGTACCCAAGAGTTCTGGCAGTGCTCTACCCGCTCCCAGCATGCCTTCAGCAGCTTGCTGTCCTCCAGCAGGGTCATTGAATGCATCAGCCTGTCCCAGGAGGCCCCTGAGGGTGTCTGTCCCTGAGTGTCCAAGCCTCCAGTGCTTATAGGGTCTGCAGATTATTCAGCAGGCTGTTCAAAAGACTGTCCGAGAGACACTTCCGACATTGCCAGGAAATTCGATACATCCTTTTCAGCCTGGGGACTCAGTTTGGGTAAAGAAGTACATTGCCCAAGGACTGAATCTCACGTGGGTGGGTCCACATACCATGATCCTGACCACTCCCACTGCTGCCAAGGTAGAAGGCATACCTGCCTGGGTCCACCACCGCCGGTTGAAGCCTGCAGTTTCAGCAGAGACACCCTCGTGGACAGCGAAGATTGACCCTGCCAACCCTTGTAAGTTGACCCTGAGAAGGACGGCATGCCCTGCTCCAGCCACAGACCGGAAGCCTGTTGGTCTATGCATGGATAATGCATGAAGAAACTCACTGAGGACCTCCTTTTAATTAGACTTTCAGGAAGGAGGGGAACTGAGGTAATAGGAAAGCCAGAACAAGTTGTCTTAAGGTTTGATGCATGGACTACTATGAGTCATACAGAAGGGAGGTATAAGTCCCTTTACTAGAAGGGAAGCCACAAGGTAAATGGAAAATATATATGTGCTTATTATACTTAACCTATGATTACTAGCTACTTAGAGGGAAGATATCTCCAAAAGGAAGTATACTTTACACTAAAATTACTTATTGCCAGCTTGGTTGTCGCTAAAGGTTAAGATTTTTAAAACTAAGAGATCTGACTTAAAAGGAATTGTATGGTTTTGATAATAAAAGGTATAAAATATAGAAATACTTTTGAAAGAAAAAGAAAGTTTATAAAAATCAAGGGTTTATATAAGTTGCAGAAGGTCTGTACAGGTTGTAAGAAATTAATCAGTAACATTTGTTTCTTCAGTAGATTATTACTATTAATGAAAACATCAAGTTTACATGTTAAATATCTGTTATAGGCTGATATTTCTACTCAACAGTCTCATGCACCTCATTAAAATAAGTCAAGGATTTGACTCAGGATATAAAACCAGTGGGGAATGTGGTAAAGTACCAAAGAACTGTAAAACTTAGTATTGGCAATGCCATTTTAAAGAAGAAAAGTCAGGCTTCTTGCCCCCTCCTTTCTTTAGAGAATGGAGGGAGAAGGATGTGGGAGCTTCCTGGCTTATATGGATGACTGGGTCATTTAGTTTAACTATAGTTCTCTGAAAGAATAAAGGTTATCTGAAGAATTTCCTTTCCCTCTCAATAAGAGACAATATTTACATATCCTACACTGATTTTAACTCGTCCTCCCTTCCTGGAGTCCTGAGAATAACATATACCTCTAGACAAAGGAATGGGATGTAGACACTAAAAGATTTGTGAATGCCTTTGATATGTAAAACGACATCACTACTGTGTTACCTTGTAACTTTTAATATGTAGGAATGTTTTTATAGATCCTATAGATGAATGTTATAAGCTTATTGTGTCATGCTCCCCCATTTTTTCCCCAACCTATATGTGATCAAGTCTATATAACTAGCTTCAGGACTATTTTGCACATATACGATTTGGATTAACTATACCCCATGTAAGTCATATGCAGCTGGCTTATTAATAAATCTCCTCCTAAAATTTCTTCTGTATCCTGCCTTGGTGTCTTTACGTAAACCTGCGGAATTAAGGTAGGCTACTTTACAACAATATAAATGTCAAATCACTATGCTGTACATCTGAAATTAATAATAATATTGTATGTCAACTATAATTTAAAAATTAATTTTTCAAAAGAAGAGTGGTTGTTATATTTGTATCAAGTAAAATTGAATACAGAGCAAAAGTGACATAAAATAGTCACTTACATTTATAACTTACAAAAAACCCTGCAAAACTTCACAGACACTTTTAAACAACAGCAGACAAACTTTGGAGAAACTCTGAAAACCAAGTAGAAATTAGCCTTTGTAAAGGACATTTACATATTTATAATTTTTAAGGGAAATATCCATTTGTAAAGGTGGTTGCTTCACTCTAATAGGATGAGGAAGATATCTACATCTCTAGAAACTTTTATCAATAGAAAAAACAGGACTTATATATACATAAAATTTCACGTTCTTTCCCTGGGAGTCTCCCATAACTGACTCTTCACCATCTTTTGTGTTTAGCAGAAAGGTGGTATTTAAGGTGATGATATTCATTAATTTGGCAAGTTACTCAGTTTTCATGAGTCTCTCCTATGTATATTAAACTTTCATTGAACTTTCTCCTGCTGATCTGTCTCATGTCAACTTGATTTTTAGAACAACCAGAAGAACCCGGGAGAGTAGAGGAAATGTTTTCCTCCTCAGCAGCTGCAAAATTGGAAAACATACTATAGAACAGCAGTTGGAGATCTCCATATAAGAAATGATATTTAAATGTGATCACAGTTATAATCTGAAATCCAGACACTGGTCTGGAGAATTTATAGTAGTACAGCTATAAATTGACATGCTTATTGAGGGTGAGAAGAGTTGGTCCCCCCAAAATATACCTTTTGTGCATTATTGGAAGCTGATTAATTTTAAGATACAAGACTCAGGAAGAAACAAAATAATTGAAGGTAGAGGAATTGCTCCAAAAAGAGACCTATTGTCATTAAATTATAGATTAATGTCAACTATGTATCATAGGAAGTAACCTAGTAAGGCCCATTTTATCAAAGTCCTCTCTGTATCCCATTGTTAAAGATGGACCAACAAATGTTTATTTACTAAACATTAACTTTTTCATTTCCCTGTGAATTTTCTTATTTCCCTTTGAAGTTCCAGAGTCATTGCTTCCGTCTTCTTAGTCCAGAATGACATATATACCTCATTCTCTCCTACAACCTTTGTAATTTTCTTTCTGTAGGGCCAGAGGCTGCCACTGTCATGGCCATACAGGTTCTCATTGAATTCGAATGGATGGTAAAGAAAGCCAAAATATATGGTGGGCCAGTTCGTTTATTAAAGACTCGCAATGGCAGGCAGAGAAAACACTTCCCTTTTATTCAGGGCTCCTGTAAAGCTAGGAGTCATGGCCAAGGCCACCATCACAGTCACCAGGCCCATGCAGGTTTGCATTAGATTCAGAGACTCGGTAATGAAACAACGGAGCCAAGAACTGGTGGGCCATCATCTTTAATCCTAGCTTGCACCCGGTGGGCAAGAAAAAACACACATTGGGCTTCAAAACCCATTCATTCAGTGCTCACAAAGCTACTGACTTATCCGAGTTTCCTAGAATCAAAGGTTTCTAGCTCACCAGTCTTATTCACCTCTGTTCCCCATTTCCTTCTTTCTGAACAAACTCTGCACAAACTGGCTTCTCTCTCAGCACTCCGCCATCTTGGTTGCTTCTCCTGGCCTCCTCCACATGGCCTTTCTCTGCTTTCATTTCTAATAGTAACCTCAGGAATGGAGAGAGAGCAAGCTCCTGACCTGCCCCACTTTATAGTGTAGAATCAAAACCTTTAATCCAATTATACAAACAAGGAAGTCTCTGATACAAAGTCACTAATCTGAGGCATAATGGGAGGATTCCTCATGAGTGCACTACCCCACATCATCCAATCAGTCAAGGGTGTGGGGAAAAGTTTACTCTTAAAACTAAGCCTTAGGCTATAATGACCTGGCCTGCCCACAGCTTGTCCCCCAACACACATTAATATCAACAGACTTCCATGTGGGCAGTGCCATCTTTATCAAAGTGAGCATAATATATTCTATCTGCCCAACAATCCACCCATATGCTCACTTTACTACCCATAATCTATACCAATGGCATCCCTGTACAAGGAAATTAGGCACAATACACAAATTACAAATACATGACAAATCATAAAATTTCAACAATTACAAAGGTACACTTTACCAGTCTTTGAGCACTTTGCCAAAAGCGCAAAATGTCCTCGGCCTTCTTTCTAGCCATGGGAAAAGCTTCCCGGAGTAGGGGAGTGCTTCCAAGAAAGCCGCTCCCCCCAACCCCCATCAGGGTATTTCACATTGTCCAAAATCCGTTAGTCCATTCAACAAAGAGCCAGTGCCCACTCCGGTTGTAGTCCAGGAAATCAGTTCATGCACATGGAGTCTCAGCCACCCCCCTCATCCCTGCCATCATGGCAGGTTTTACACTGTCTTAAAGAGGAGCATGTGGCAATGGCAGTCAGCATTTCCATCTCTGCTCTGGAGAGCATGATGGCATCTACCCCTATGTCCCAAAATGTCAGTGAACCCACCAGCAGCTTAGCAGGCACTCCTGCCATTCCTGTGGCCACTCGGCAATGCACGCCTGGCTTCTGGGACATCCGTTCATCCTCCCACTGCATTTGTTGCTGTTTACCTTCTGAAGTCTGCGAATCACAACTCCAGCCCAATTCTACTCATCTTCTAGTTAGAAGCTGGAAACGCCAGCTCCTGCTGCCTGGCTTCAGCCCCAGGCCACCATCACCTTCTGCTTAGTAGGCTTTGCAGCCCCAGTTCCAGCCTTAGCCCCAGCCTCCTGCCGCTGCTGGCTCTCCACAATGTCCAGGGCAAGCTGCAACCCTCAAACCTGTGATTCCTTCTCCAGCGTCTGATCCATTTCCAGGCGAATCTTGCAAACCTGGTCGGCCTCCTCCTCCAGTGCTTCCTCCAGCTCCAGGGTCGGCATCTCTTTCTCTCACGTTTCCTCCAACTCGTTCTGCTGCTTGGTTTGCAGGTCCCGGGCAGTCTCTTTCATAGAGCTCTCAGTTTCCTCACACATGACTGTAAAAGTCAGCCAGCCTACAGTCCCCAGAAGGACAGCCATGGGGAACCATAACAGCAGCCAGTCCTCTACTCCACTGCTCAAAGGTGGTGGCGGCTCCATACTGATCTGTATCAAATCCTGCCGACTACACCAAATGTAAAGCCAGGAGTCGTGGCCACCATCACAGCTGCCTGGCCAATGCAGGTTTGCATTAGATTTGGACAGTTGGTAATGAAACAACAGAGCCAAGAACTGATGGGCCATCATTTTTAATCCTAGCTTGCACCTGGTGGGTAAGCAAAAACACACACTGGGCTCCAAAACCCACTCATTCAGTGCTCACAAAGCTACTGACTTATCTGAGTTTCCTAGAATCAAAGGCTTCTAGCTCACCAGTCTTATTCACCTCTGTTCCCCATCTCCTTCTCTCTACGCAAACTCTGCACAAACTGGCTTCTTCCTCAGCACTCCGCCATCTTGGCTGTTTCTCCTGGCCTCCTCCATGGGGCCTTTCTCTGCTCTCCTTTCTAATAGTAACCTCAGGAATGGAGAGAGAGCAAGCTCCTGGCCTGCCCCACTTTATAGTGTAGAATCAAAACCTTTAATCCAATTATACAAACAAGGAAGTCTTTGATACAAAGTCACTTATCTGAGGCATAAAGGGAGAATTCCTCGTGACAGTGCACCACCCTACATCATCCAATTAGTCAAGGGTGTGGGGAAAAGCTTACTCTTAAAACTAAGCATTAGGCTATAATGACCCGGCCTGCCCACAGCCTGTTCCCCAACACACATTAATATCAACAGACTTCCATGTGGGCAGCACCATCTTTATCAAAGTGAGCATAATATATTTTATCTACCCAACAGCTCCCAAAGCCCTGACGCATTCTCTGGTTCCACTACCAGGAGAGAATCTTCTCCAATTCCTCCTAGAATCAAAAGCCTCCATAAGCTTCAGTAGGGCTTCCAAAGACCCTCAGCTCTGGTTCTCCATCTGTACACCTCCCTCTGTGTAAAACTGGCTTCTTCAGCACTCTGAAATCTCTCCACTCTCCTTGCAAAACTGGCTGAGGCCCACAAAGACCCCTCCTCCAGCAAACATTAGCAAAACAATGGCCCCTCCCAAGCAGGAATGCAATCTGCAATTTGCAATCAAATGCCCCTGCTCTGAGGGCAAGCACACACAGTGGTTGCCCAGCACCACTTATTCATAATAAAAGTGAGCAAACTCAAAATACAAATTTTACAAACTCCATTGCCCAACACATGCTTATGTAAATACCCTATGTGTACTTAATAAAAGTTTATTTTTCTCCTGTTAATCTGTCATTTGAATTACTTGACCAGACAGAAGAACTAAGAGGGGAAGGTGAAAAGCTTCCCCTTACCCATCATCATCAATGACAATTCACTTCAGCAATAGGTAACAAAAATATCAAAATAACATTGGCCTAAACAAAATAAATGTTTCTTTTTCTTTCATCAACAGCCACAGAAAGGCAGTCTAAGGCTATTATAGTGGTTCCACACAAAATCCCCAGGAGCCCACGGTAGTTCTTCCTTTCTGCCCCACTGTATATAAAGGGTGTCTCTGAGTTCATGTTCCAAGACAGAAGCCCACAGATCCATTCTGAAAAGCAGGATGGAGGAAGATGGGAAGTATGGGCAAAGAACAAGGTCCAATTATGTTTTAAGGGAACCTCTTGAGAGTTATCAGTTAATACTTCTGCTTATATTCCAGGTCAAAATGAGAGGGCGAGAGTTGTTCTATTTTCAGTTTGACTCATCAAGTTAGAAAAACAGGTGGTTAAGATCATCTAAGACCAAGCCTCCATTTGCTCTTCCTCTTATTAAAGTACTTTTCCCTTGTGTAGTAACACTGGGTAATGTGTGTGAGTGACTGTGCAGTGGGCTGCGCAGCTCAAGTCCAAGTACTTCGTTGTTTCCTCTTCTTTATTGGAATGGTGCCAGAAACCACTTTGGACTCACTGGAGGGAACCTGTCTTAACTGTCACACAGTACCTGTCCTCACTATCTGTCTAAACAGTTATTTTACACTGCTCACAAAACTTAGGAAATCAGGGACTGTGCAGATCCTCCAGCACTTTCAGCCTTTTAATGCATTTTCACTGTTGGGCAGATAAAATATATTATTCTCACTTTGTTAAAGATGGCACTGCCCACATGCTAGCTTTAAGAGTAAGCTTTTCCCCACACCTTTGACTGATTGGATGATGTGGGGTGGTGCACTCATGAGGAATCCTACCATTATGCCTCAGATAAGTGACTTTGTATCAGAGACTTCCTTGTTTGTAGATTGGATTAAAGGTTTGGATTTCTACACTATAAAGTGGGGCAGGCTGGGAGCTTGCTCTCTCTAGGTCCCTGAGGTTAGCATTAGAGAGGAGAGCAGAGAAAGAGAGCAGATAAAGGCCATGTGGAGGCCAGGAGAAGCAGTCAAGATTGCAGAGTGCTGAGGAAGAAGCCAGTTTATGCAGAGAGAAGGAGATGGGAAACAGAGGTGAATAAGTCTGGTGAGCTAGAAACCTTTGATGCTAGAAAATCCGGATAAGTCAGTAGCTTTATGAGCACTGAATGAGTTGGTTTTAGAGCCCAGTGTGTGTTTTTACTTGCGCGCCAGGTGCAAGCTAGGATTAAAACTGATGGCTCACCAGTTCTTGGCTCCATTTTTTCATTACTGACTATCCGAATCCAATGCGAACCTGCACTGGCCAGGCGGCTATGAGGGTGGCCACAAATACTGGCTTTACATTCACCAATGAAATAAAAGTTGGTTTTGCATCTCATTTGCATAATCAAACAACTTTCTTTGACTTGTCGTTTGCTTTTCTGATGTTCTTGTTTAATAAAAAAAATTAAATACTTCTTTTTTTTTATCAATTCATATTCATTTTAAAATATCTCCTAATTTTTGTGAGCAGTGTACTGTATTTGGAGTAGAAATAACTCTTGGCTCATACATTATTAGTCAAGAGACCAGTAAATTTTTTAAATTTGATTTTAGAGAGAATGAGAAAGAGAGAGAGAGAGAAAGAGAGAAACATTAATCTGTTGTTTCACCCATTTATTTATTCATTTGTTGATTCTTGTGCTATGACTGGGGATTGAACCTGTTGCCTTGGAGTATTGGGACAACCCTCTAATCAACTGAACTACTTGGTCAGGGTAAAATAGATGATTTTTAAAGTTACATGTGTATAAGAATCAAATAGAACCATTGTTGAAAATTCTCAGTCCTGGACCTTATGGATCTAAGTAACATCCAAACCTGGAGAGAATATTTATAAGTTTATTGGAGAAAAACTGACAACAATGTCCAAGCAAGATCTCACCTGCTCCTGAGAAGGACAGGTTGGCAGTTTCTTTTATGCATTTAGAATTAAGGAGGGAAGTAGAAAAGAGTACATGAAGGATGGAGAAAGCAAGTCTGGGGCTGGGTTACAGGATAATTAACAAGGTTATGTGCATTCTTGAGGGTGATTTATCTTCTGAGGAGTCTGTTGGGCAGATAAAATATATTATGCTCACTTTGTTGAAGATGGCGCTGCCCATGTGCAAGTTTGAAAAGTAAGCTTTTCCTCACACCCTTGACTGATTGGATGATGTGGGGTGGTGCACTCATGAGGAATCCTCCCATTATGCCTCAGATAAGTGACTTTGTATCAGAGACTTCCTTGTTTGTATAATTGGATTAAAGGTTTTGATTCTACACTATAAAGTGGGGCAGGTCAGGAGCTTGCTCTCTCTCTGTTCCTGAGGTTACTATTAGAAAGGAGAGCAGAGAAAGGCCACGTGGAGGAGAGAAGAAGCAGCCAAGATGGCGGAGTGCTGAGGAAGAATTTTGTTTGTGCAAAGAGAAGGAGGTGGGGAGCAGAGGTGAATAAGTCTGTTTGGCTAGAAGCCTTAGATACTAGGAAACTCGGATAAGTCAGTAGCTTTGTGAGCACTGAAAGAGTGGGTTTTGGAGCCCAGTGTGTATTTTTGCTTGCCTGCTGGGTGCAAGCTAGAATTAAAGCTGATGGCTCACTAGTTCTTGGCTCCGTTATTTCATTACTGACTGTCTGAATCTAATGTGAACCTGCATGGGCCAGGAGGCTGTGATGGTGGCCACGGCCACTGGCTTTACAGGGTCTAAAAAGAGCATTTCAAAGATGCACAGGAACAACGGACAGGGCTTGCTTAAGCCAAAGATAAAACTTTTACTAAGAATTTACATGCCTGAGGCATTACTATACACCATAACCTTCCCAGTTAGAAATTCATGATCAAATCATTTTGAGGTCGCTTTAGCTCACTGAACTTGTCAGATTTATTATAGAGCCTTTTTTTTTTTTTTTTTTGCCCACAACCTCACTGCCAATAGATACACAGTAAGACCTAGAATCTATATTTAAACAAGTTCTTCAGAAAATTTCGATGCATATGTTTACAGTTGCACTATCCCACAGAAATATATTGAGAGCCATCTGTAATTCTAAATTTTCTAATAATCATTTAAAAAAAGTGAAATTGGTAAAATTAGCTTTAATAATTTATTTTACTTAACCTAGTATATATAAAACATTAAGATTTCAAAATGTAATCAACATAAAAATTTATTCATGAGATATTCTACATTTTTTTGTACCAAGTCATCAAAATTTGATGTACATTTAACACTATGGTACACCTCAATTTGGATCAGCCTTACTTCGAATGCTTGATTGCCATGTGTGATCATTGCTTCAATATTGGATAGGGCAGGTTTATGGAAGACAGAGACCCCAAAGTGCACAGACTATAAAAAATTGTTCAAGCAATATTAGTTGGTTGGTTAGTTAATCAATCACACTAGCAGGTTGGGCTGTAATCACAGGAAGCCGCATGCCTATAGTTATGACTGTGGCTTGGGGAAAAGCCCCATATTCTTCTGGGGCTTTCAGAAATCTCCTAGGGCAGTTAATAGATAATCTTTAGTATTCTATTCAGAATAACTTCAAAGGCAAGGATGGAAGAGAGACTCACTTCAAAGGCTTTAAGAAGGAGAAATAGAACAAGTTAGGAAAGCTGGTTGCTAGGACAACCTTCTCAGGATTGAAAGAAGACAATCAGACATTGTAGACCCAGGCTTGGTATGACTGCAATCTCTCTTTTTATAATATGCTTTCCTTTTGTTCTTTATTTCTAAGAAAGAACAGTTTAAGAATGGCTTTTTAAGAGTGTAACTTGGAGCCATGGAACCATGTGGCACTTAAAAGTGTTCAAATGCAAATAAAGGGAAAATGGGCCTAATATTGATGGGAAGGGGCCACCTGAAGTGAATTACTTAGAAGGTTGTGCCATTCAAGAACTTATGTTCCCTAGTTAACAAATAGACCTTACTTATGGGCATCACACACACACACACACACACACACACACACACAAAAATACACACACACACTGGCACTGGTGGTGATACTCTTTTATTTCCTACAGTGTCTTCTATACTAACCAGACCAGTGTGACTATTACTTATACTCCATATTGCCACATTGGCATTGTTGATATAAGAAAAGTTCGAATCTGTATAGAATTTTTATGCGTTTATTCAAGCCTAAACTAATGACAATTGCTGAGAAGCAAGATCTCAAATGCTCACAAGAATGACAGTTTTGCGGTTTATTTTATGCATTTGAAATTAAGGGGATAACTTAAGGAAGAATTATACATCAAAGCGAGAGGAAGTAAGGCAGCCATTGGATTATAGGATAGTTAAAAGATTATGCATTCTCTTGAGGGTGATTACTGATTTCATGGACTACCCATCATGACCTACCCTTTTAAGAATTTATGATCATATTACCCTGTGAGGTTACTCACTATTGAACCCCGTTTTCATCCACAGCCTATTACAGATTTTTATCTGCCTCTTGTTTCTTTAATTTAGTGACAGATATATCTAGGATCTTTCTGGATTAATACGTGTATTTGTATCTCTTTTGAAAAAATGGCTGCACAGGGCAGTGCCTCAGCGGTCCCCCAGGATGTGTCTCTTATTTCAACAGTGTTTGTATGGGACAGACCCAGGGACGCCCCTTCTTCCAGCCTTCCCTCACGCTCTGTCCTCTTTTCCAGGCACCTCCTTCATAACCCCCTCCGCCATCCTCAGCCTCCGAGCCCAGCCAGCACTGTTATTTGACCCTAACTCCTTGTTGCTAAACAACCATGAGCTCCCAAATCCATCAGGATTATTCCACTGAGGTGGAAGCTGCCGACAGCTGCCAGGTCAGCCTGCATCTGTGGGCCTCCTACTCCTTCCTCTCTCTGGGCTTCTGTTTTGATGACAATTACAATGTGACTCTGGAGGGCATGGGCCACTTCTTTCACGAGCGGGCTGCGAGTGGGTTGAGCGTCAATCTTAAAGATGTAAACCCAGCCTGGTGGCCGCATTCTTGCCCAGGATGTGCTGAAGCCCCTCCAGGATAAGAGGGGCGACACTCATGGAAGCCATTGTGTCTCTGGAGAAGGACCAGAATAGGCCCTTTGGAGTCCAAGCCCCAGGGTCCACCCACACAGCCCCTCAGCTCTGACTTTTGTGAGAACCAGTTCTTGATGAGCAGGTGAAACTCAATGGTTGAAAGGCAGGAAAATAGAAAGAACAAGTTACAACCATGGTATTTTAATTTTTATTACTAAAAATAAACTGTACATATTTATGGTTATTCACAAAATAATAAGCAAATACTGTTGTTGAAACAGGACCATTTTGATTAGTTTTCTGCCCCTGTAATTCTTTGAAATTATCAGCACTGTTTTGCTAGTTGAATAAACTATGGAAGATTATAACTGTTATTATACTTCCCTCGCCTTATCCTTTGATACTTTTGTTTTTTCTATTTTTATGATTTTTACACACAAAGGTTTAAATACAAAACTACATGGAAGAATGTTACCACAGGGCTCCAAAAAAATGTGGAGCTGAAGCCAAAATCTTTGTCCAACAGATTCAACTTGCCTCTGATTACAAGTATTATCTTTCTTTTAGTGAAATACAAAATGAGCTAGCTATATCGCTAAAGAGAGCAGAAGCATTAAGCCCTTGTGGAGTTTAAAATTAAGACTGCAAAAGAAAATGACTCTAGGTTGCCTCTTCCTATATGCGTGTTCCAAAAAATAGAGATTAATTTTCCAAGGAACATAACCATTTAGGGTTCATTTCAGCCATGATTTTGTGGTTGACACAGTTCATGGCAGTCTGGACCACAGAGACCTGGAAAGCCATAATCTGACTTTCTTAATATTACTTGAAGCCAATTGTGGTCAGGGTGGCATGAATAGAAGACTGTTCATGAGTAGGGGAAAAACTTGTTCTTTACTGACAAAAGAGACTGCTGTAGATTGAATGTTTGTGTCTCCCCAAAATTCACATGCCGAAACCTAATCCTCAATGTGATGATATTAGGAGGTAGTGGCTGTTGTGAGGTGATTAAGTCATGAGGATGGAGCTCTCATGACTAGGATTAGTGTCCTTATAAAAGAAGACCCAGAGAACTCTTTTGTCCGTTCTGTCATGTGACACATAGTGAAAAAACAAACAAACAAAAAAAATCTATGAACCAGGAAGTAGGATCTTACCAGACATGACATCTACCAGCACCATGACCTTGGATTTATCAGTCTCAAGAACAGTGAGAAATAAATATTTGTTGTTAAATCCACTCAGTCTATGATAGTTTTGCTATAGCAGTCTGAGCAGACTAAGAGAGTGATGGATGTGGCTGACATCATCTTTTATCACCTTATTCTCTCTTGAAAGCTGAACTGATGTCTGGAGTTCCAGCAACTATTTTGTAACCATGAGGCATACACAAGAATATCACAGGGCATTGGCCTGGACTTGGATGCCATTACTCCTTATCTCAAATATTTTGTTTTTTAAAAAAGTCCTTATTTGAGTAACTGTTAGTTAAGTGTTCTATAATGTTCAGCCAAAAATGGTAGATAATTAATAGAGATAGTATAATAATGTATAACAGGGGTCGGGAAACTTTTTGGCTGAGAGAGCCATGAACACCACATATTTTAAAATGTAATTCCCTGAGAACCATACAATATGTTTAATACTAAATACAAGTAAATGTGTGCATTTTATGTAAGACCAACACTTTTAAAGTACAAGTCTCTGAATTCTTTTTAATAACATTGTTATGCTGTTGCTAACCAATGATGAATAAAGTACTTCTTACCATTAATGCAACTTCTGATGCTGCATAGTTTTGCTGATGGCTTTGTAGTCTGGTTGATACTTGGTGAGGTTAAGCTTCATGCAGGCATTGAGACTTCCATCCGTTAAACCTGATTGTAGGTTGGTCTTAAAGTTCTTTAGATGTGAGAAAGACTGCTCACATGCATATGTAGAGCCAAACATTGTCAGTACAGCAATACTCACACGCTGCAATGTGTGGTATGTGATGGGAAGCATGTTCCAAGTTTTGACAATCAGCTGGTCCATGGGTTGAAGTTTTTTATTTCTCCCCACTTGTATTTGCTCTCCAACTCTGCTTGCTGTCGTGCAAGTCTTTCCAAATCTTCATTCAGTGACTTGAACTTATTCACCCACATGTCTGAGGCCTTCAGGTCAGCAAATTGTAGCTCAAAATCTCTGATGGAGACACCAGGGATGTAATTCAGGTCGTGCTATCCACTGCACACTCATGTGGATGAGTGATGAACTTAAAAAGACGAGTGCGCTCATGAAATTCTCCAAAGCGCGCTTTGAATGACTGCAGGAGATTAGATGTGAAGCCCGCTAGCTGCTGGAGATCAAGATGTTGAGCAGGGTCACTTACTGTGCATGCATCTTTAAACTCTCCCAGTTTTTCTTTTTTAAAATTGCTTTTAATGGGGTGACATTAATAAATCAGGGTAGATATGTTCAAAGAAAACATCTCCAGGTTATCTTGTCATTCAGTTATGTTGCATACCCATCATCCAAAGTCAAATTGTCCTCTGTCACCTTCTATCTGGTTTTCTTTGTGCCCCTCCCTTCCCCCCTCTCCCCCCTCTCCTCCCTCTCCCTGCCTCCCCTTGGTAACCACCACACTCATGTCCATGTCTTTTAGTCTCTTTGTTAATGTCCCACCTATGTATAGAATCATGCAGCTCTTAGTTTTTTTCTGATTTACTTATTTCACTCTGTATAATGTTATCTACATCCATCCATTTTGTTGTAAATGGTCTGATGTCATCATTTCTTATGGGTGAGTAGTATTCCATGGTATATATGTACCACATCTTCCTTATCCAGTCATCTATTGAAGGGCTTTTTGGTTTTTTCCATGTCTTGGCCACTGTGAACAATGCTGCAATGAACATGGGGCTGCATGTGTCTTTACGTACCAATGTTTTTGAGTTTTGGGGGTATATACCCAGCAGAGGGATCGCTGGGTCATATGGTAGCTCTATTTTTAGTTTTTTGAGGAACTGCCATACTTTCTTCCATAATGGTTGTACTACTTTACATTCCCACCAACAGTGGATGAGGGTTCCTTTTTCTCCACAGCCTCTCCAACACTTGTTATGACCTGTCTTGTTGATAATAGCTAATCTAACAGGCATGAGGTGGTATCTCATTGTAGTTTTGATTTGCATTTCTCTAATAGCTAATGAAGATGAGCATCTTTTCATATATCTGTTCGCCATTTGTATTTCTTCCTGGGAGAAGTGTCTGTTCACGTCATCTTCCCGTTTTTTTACGGGATTGTTTGCTTGTTTGTTGTTGAGTTTTCTGAGTTCTTTGTGTATTTTGGATATTAGCCCCTTATCTGAGTTGTTGTTTGAAAATATCATCTCCCATTTAGTTGGTTGTCTGTTTAGTTTGTTGTCAGTTTCTCTTGCTGTGCAAAAACTTCTTAGTCTCATGTGATCCCATTCATTTATCTTTGCCTTTACTTCCCTTGCCTTCGAAGTCAAATTCATAAAGTGCTCTTTGTAACCAAGGTTCATGAGTTTAGTACCTATGTTTTTTTCTATGTACTTTATTGTTTCAGGTCTTATATTTAGGTCTTTGATTCATTTTGAATTAATTTTAGTACAAGGGGACAAACTGTAATCGAGTTTCATTCTTTTACATGTGGCTTTCCAGTTTTCCCAGCACCATTTGTTGAGGCGTTCTTTTCTCCATTGTGTGTAGTTGGCCACTTTATCAAAAATTATTTGACCATATATATGTGGGTTTATTTCTGGACTTTCTATTCTGTTCCATTGGTCTGAGTGTCTGTTTTTCTGCTAATACCATGCTGTTTTGATTGTCCTGGCTCTAGAATATAATTTGAAGTCAGGTATTGTAATGCCTCCAGCTTCGTTCTTTTTCCTTAGGATTGCTTTGGCTATTCAGGGTTTTTTATAGTTTCATATAAATCTGATGATTTTTGCTCCATTTCTTTAAAAAATGTCATTGAAATTTTGATGGGAATTGCATTAAACTTGTATATTACTTTGGGTAATATGGTCATTTTGATTATATTTATTCTTCCTATCCAAGAACAAGGAATATTTTTCCATTTCATTTTATCTTTTTCAATTTCCCTTAACAATGCTTTGTAGTTTTCGTTATATAGGTCTTTTACATTCTTTGTTATGTTTAGTCCTAGGTATTTTATTTTTTTTGTTGCAACCGTGAAGGGAATTATTTTTTTTTTAGTTTATTTTCTAATGTTTCGTTGTTGGCATATAGAAATGCTATGGACTTTTGTATATTAATTTTGTATCCTGCGACCTTACTTTTTGTGGAGTCTTTGGGGTTTTTGATGTATAGGATCGTATCTTCTGCAAAAAGTGAAACCTTTACTTCTTCTTTTCCAATATAAATGCCTTTTATTTCTTTGTCTTGTCTGACTGCCCTGGCTAGAACTTCTAGCACTATGTTGTATAAGAGTGGAGAGAGTGGACATCCCTGTCTTGTTCCTGATTTAAGGAGGAAAGTCCTCAGCTTTATGCCATTTAATATGATGTTAGCTGATGGTTTATCATAAATGGCCTTTATCATGTTTTATACCTATTTTGTTGAGTGTTTTAAACATAAAATTGTGTTGTATTTTATCGAATGCCCATTTTGTTGAGTGTTTTAAACATAAAATTGTGTTGTATTTTATCAAATGCCTTTTCTGCATCTATTGATAAGATCATGTGGCTTTTGTTTTTTGTTTTGTTGATATGGTGTATTACATTAACCGCTTTACGTATGTTGAACCATCCTTGAGATTTTGGGATGAATCCCACTTGATCATGATGTATTATTTTTTAAAATATGTTGTTGTTTTCGATATGCTAGTATTTTGTTTAGTATTTTAGCATTTGTACTCATTAGAGATATTGGTCTGTAGTTTTCTTTTTTTGTGCTGTCCTTGCCAGGTTCTGGTATGAGGGTAATGTTGACTTCATAAAATGTGTTTGGAAGATTGCTTCTTCAATTTTTTGGAAGACTTTGAGCAGAATAGGAACCAAATCTTCTTTGAATGTTTGATAGAATTCACTAGTATAGCCTTCTGGGCCTGAACTTTTATTTTTGGGGAGGTTTTTAATAGTTTTTTCTATTTCCTCCCTGCTTATTGGTCTGTTTAGGCTTTCTGCTTCCTCATGACTCAGTCTAGGAAGGTTGTATTGTTCTAGGAACTTATCCATTTCTTCTAGATTGATGAATTTGGTGGCATATAGTTTTTCATAGTATTCTATAATAATTCTTTGTATATCTATGATATCTGTGGTGATTTCTGCTCTTTCATTCTGAATTTTGTTTATATGAGTCCTTTCTCTTTTTTCCTTGGTGAGTCTTGCCAAAGGTTTATCAATTTTGTTGATCTTTTCAAAGAACCAGCTCCTTGTTTTATTAATTTTTTTCTATAGTTTTTCTGTTCTCTATTTCATTTATTTCTGCTCTGATTTTTATTATTTCCTTTCTTCGGCTGGTTTTGGGTTGTCGTTGTTCATCTTTATCTAGTTCCTTAAGGTGTGAAGTTAAGTGGTTTACTTGGACTCTCTCTTGTTTGTTCGTATAGACCTGAAGTGACATGAACTTCCCTCTTATTAGTGCTTTTGCTGCATTCCAGAGATTCTGATATGTCTTTTGTCATTTTCATTTGTCTGTATGTATCTTTTGATCTCTGTGCTTATTTCTTCTTTGACCCATTCACTTTTTAAAAGTATGTTGTTTAGTTTCCACATTTTTGTGGGGTTTCTTTTACCTCTTTTTTGCAGTTGAATTCTAGTTTCAAGGCTTTATGATTAGAAAATATGCTTGGTACAATTTCAATTTTTCTGAATTTGCTGATGTTATTTTTGTGGCCCAACATGTGGTCAATTCTTGAGAATGTTTCATGTACACCAGAGAAAAATGTGTACTCTGGGATAAAATGTCCTGTAGATGTCTATCATATCCAATTGCTCTAGTGTTTCGTTTAAGGCCAATATTTCTTTATTAATTTTCTGTTTGGATGAACGATCTAGAGCCGCCAGCGTTGTATTGCGGTCACCAAGTATGATTGTATTTTTGTCAGTTATTTTTAGGTCAGTAGCTGTCTTATATATTTTGGTGCTCTTTGGTTTGGTGCATATATATTAAGTGTTATGTCTTCTTGATTCAGTGTCCCCTTAATCATTATGAAATGATTACTTTTGCTATCTTATAGTCAGCATTGTTAGATATGAGTATTGTTACACCTGCTTTTATTGGATGTTATTTGCTTGGAGTATTGTTTTCCAGCCTTTCACTTTGAATTTGTTTTTATCCTTGTTGCTTAGATTTTGTAGGCAGCATACAGTTGGATTTTCTTTTTTAATCCGTTCTGCTACTCTGTGTCTTTTTATTGGTGACTTCAATCCATTTACATTTAGTGTAATTATTGACACTTGAGGGTTTCTTATTGCCATTTTATATATTGCTTTCTATTAGTTTTGTATTTTGTTTGATTTTTCTCTTTTGTTTTTCTATCATTTGTTTTTGTTTGGTTGTAATCCATACTTCTTTTCTCTGTTACTTCCTTTTTCAAGTCATATGCTTCTGTGGTGGTTTTTTCAGGGGTGGTTACCATTAAGTAATGAAAAGGGTACCTACCATGTTCATTGTAGTACACTATCTTATGAGTGCTTCTGCCCTCCATCGTCCTTTGCTACTGTTAATCTTCGTCCTCTCCCCTTTATTGTTTTTGTTGTCACAGTTTAAATTTGGTTTTATTGTGTTCTTGGTGGAGCTTTTACTTGTGGTTTTGTTTTTTTTCTTTGTATCTGGTTGGAAAACCCCCTTTAGTATATCCTGAAGTGAGGGTTTTCTGATAATAAATTTCCTCATCTTTTCTGTATCTGTGAATGTTTTTATTTCTTCTTTGTATTTGAAGGATAGCTTTGATGGGTACAGTATTCTTGGTTGGAAGTTCCTCTCTTTCAGAACTTGAAATATTGGGGTCCACTCTCTTCTAGCTTATAGAGTTTCTGCTGAGAAATCTGATGATAATCTAATAGGCCTTCCTTTATATGTTGTATTCTTCTTTTCCCTGGCTGCCTTGAGAATATTTTCTTTGTCATTGGTTTGTGCCAATTTCATTATGATGTGTCTTGGCGTAGGTTTGTTGGGGTTAAGTTAACTCGGTGTTCTATTTGCTTCTTGAATTTGAGGCTTTAGTTCTTTCCACAGGCTTGGGGAGTTCTCATCTATTATTTGTTTGAATATGTTCTCCATTGCATTTTCTCTCTCTTCTCCTTCTGATATACCTATTATCCTTATGTTACTCTTTTTGATGGAGTCAGACAATTCCTGTAGGTCTTTCTCATTTTTTTAAAATTCTTGACTCTCTTCTTTCTGTTGTGCCTCAAGTTGCCTGTCTTCTATATCACGAATCCTCTCTTCTATCTGGCCTGTTCTATTAGCTAAGCTTGTTACCTCATTTTTTAGTTCATGAATTGAGTTTTTCATCTGTTTCATTTGCTTTCATAGTTTCAATTTCCTTGGTAATATATTCTTTGTGTTCATTGAGTTGTTTTCTGAGCTCCCTAAATTGCCTTTCTGTGTTTTCTTGTATATCTCTGAGTATTTTTAGGATTTGTATTTTAAATTCTCTGTCATTTAACTCAAAGGTTTCCAATCTATTAAATTTTTTTTTCTATAGATATTTCCTCATCTATCTGTGCTACCTCTCTGTCTTTTGTATCCATGATATTTGATTTCCTTTTCCTTAATGGCATCTGAGGGTGATTTTGTTAATAACACTAATGTGAATTAATAAAAAAGAAAAAATAGACAATAAAAATATTAAACAAAAATTATTCTTTTTTTTTCTCTTCCTTCTGTCTTTGAGAAAATACCATAAAAAACTGAGAATTATAGCCTGACCTGTGCTGGTGCAGTGGATAAAGCATCGACCTGGGAACACTGAGGTCGCCAGTTCAAAACCCTGCACTGGTCTGGTCAAGGCACATATGGGAGTTGAGCTTCCAGCTCCTCCCCCCTTTCTCTCTTTCTCTCTATCTCTCTCTCACTCTGTGTCTTCTCTCTAAAATGAATAAAATAATAATAAAAAAAAAAACAAAAAAACCCTGAGAATTATATTGTGCTAAATGGGACAAAACCTACCTATAACAGAGGGCCTGCATTGGGGAGAAGTGATAAAGGGGCAAAAATGGAGGTAGGGACCCAAAAAATGCAAAAGAAAAAGATTTGGATCAAGAATAAAATAATTTGCTTGTAAATGATGGTCGAATGAGAGATATGGTGAAAGGAATGAGAAGGAAACAAGAAAAAGAAAAACAAAACTATTATATTAAGTGAAATAAAAACTACATGGAATGAAGAGCTGGGTTAGGGGGAATGCTAATGAGTTAAAAAGCGAAGTAAAAAGCACACAAAATGCCACAAAGAAAAAGTTTGAATCCAAAATAAAATAGTTTGTTCATGAGTGGGGATCAAATGAGAGGAAAAGTAAAAGAGAAAAGAAGAAACTAAGAAAGAGGGAGAGAAAAGATAAAGGAGAGAAAGGGAAAAAAAGAAAAAAGAGGAAAAAAAGAGAGAGTTAAGGGTTTTGGAGTGTAACCCTCTTAGAGAGAAAGAAAAAAGAAAAGAAAAAAAATGGGTAATGTAACACTTATAGGTAATGTAGTTCAAGATGAAGAGAAAAGAATAAGACGAGCAGAGGATAAAAGGACCAAGGTGGAAGAAAAATAAATAAATAAAGATAAGAAGATGAAAGAAACAAAAAAGAAAGTGGAAAAAGTTATAAAGACTGTGGAGTTTTCTTGATTTTGAGAAATTATCTTCTTCCTTTTCCTTCCTCTCCCTCTTCCTGGTCGGTGGCACTGTACCCCAGGCTCTGCCCCTTTGGCATGCTTAGGTAGAGATTTGCAGTTGATGTGTTGCTATGGTGATGTCATATACTAGGCCTCAGTCTCCTTGGTAGTCGGGTCTTGTTAGCATTTGCAAGCTCCAACAATGGGAGAGTCTGTTTTCTTGGAGCCTCTCTCCTAGTCTCTCCTTCCTGAATTAGCAGCCTGGTGATCCAGCTAATAGGTTGCTGCTGCCACTGCCTGGAGAGTAAGAGGCTCAAAGAGCTGGCAAATCCTCACTCTATCCCCACTCAGCACAGGGCTCTGGGTAAGGGTCTGTCAGTCAGAGCCACCAGCATAATCAGGCAGGGCTGGGAGCCAATTGCTCTCAAGGTGTCTTTCTATGAGCCTTCAGGCGTGTCCAGTATGCCTCAGCACTCTTTGGGACCACTCTCCCCAGGCTTTTTGCACTTTGTAACCTGTCTTGGCTGGGAAGAAGATGCCCTAGTTGCTGCTTGCAGAACAGGAGGTCTTAAAAGTTGCCAAGTCCCTCTTTTTAGCACACAGCCCTGAGTATGAAAGCTCTGCTAACCAGAGCCACCAGTTTAAGCAGATTTTTTACCCTGTATCGGCTGACTGGAATTTGCCCCCACCCCTACGTGCAGAGCAAGAGGCACTAAAAATATCAAGTCTCTTGTCTTAGATTGCTGACCTGAGAGAGCCTCTTGGGTAAGGCTCTTGTCAGCCAGAGCCGTGTAAGCCAGTTAGGCGGTGAGCAGACTGTGGGTTGAGCTAATTTCAGCGATTGGATCTTTACATCTACTCCAGAGACTGTCTGCAAGCTGCCTGTGCACCCTTCCTCCTAGTGCTTTCATATTTTTTTTCCCCTGAATGGCTGGCGGGGATGCCCTGCCCACCCAGAGGAGTTCAGGCGTAGGGAAGTTTGCTTTCATGCACTCCCTGCACACTGTTGTTGGGGGAGCAGGGGTTACACTGTGACTTTGGTGACAGCCCACGCAGAAGTCTTTGACCCTGCCCCTCTGTCCGGGAACATGGGCGCCAATGCCTGGGGTCATAGGAGGAACGTCTCATACACTATTCGCGCTCACCGACCAGGATATGGGGGGTAATGGAGGCTGCTGTTCGCCCGCCTTTGCCGGGGTCCGGCACTGACATTAGCTCACGCGGGCTGAGTTGCTGCTGGCACACACTTTCCTCTAGTTGCACATCTGTGCCCCAGCCCGGCTCCTTCCACACCCCCAGTACTCACTCTCTCTCAGTTCCAAGTGAAAGCAGCCCTTGCTCAGGTTAGTGAGGAAGGCGGAATATTTCGTTCTCCATCTTATTTCCTTCAGGGTTGCTTATAAATTTAGCCAGTTTTTTGCCCAATTATACCTTTTTTTCAGTGTGTGGAGCTTATAGACGCTCCAGGGATTGATTTCTCTGTCGCTGGTTGTAGAACTTGTTGAAATTTTGAGGAGAGGTATCGGGAGCGCTCCTCACAGAGTCATTTCTCTGACGTCACCCTCTCCCAGTTTTTCAAAGTGAAAATGTAAATGACCTTTTCTGATGTCGGCAATGAAGAGATCCAGCTTGTTTTCAAATGCAAACATTGCTTGTTGAAGGGATAAGACTGTATTTCCAAAGCCTTGCATTTTCACATTGAGCTGGTTCAGATGTTTAGTCATGTCCACGAGATAGTAGAACTTCAGAGGCCACTCAGTGCTAGCTAACTCAGGATGCTCGACGTTTTTCATTTCAAGAAAAGTTCGGATTTCGCTCAGACAACCCATGAAATGGTTGAAGCATCTTCCCTCTTGACAACCAACGCACATTGCTCTGCAGAAGCAGACCAGGATAATTATTTCCAACTTCATCCAGCAGTGTTTTAAACTGGCGATCATTTAAAACTTGGGCAATATTAAAGTTCACTGCCTGAATGACCAGCAACATCACCTCACCAAGCAGCTCGCCACACATCTGAGCACAAATCACCTCCTGATGTAGGATGCAGTGAAAACTTAGAATGGGTCTCTTTTCATGTTCACGAAGAAGCACTATGAATCCTTTGTTTTTTCCCACCATGCACGGAGCACCATCAGTACACACCGAAATAAGTTTATCTATCAGTAGATTTTTTTTCTTTAGCAAACTCAGTGAAAGACTTGAATAAATCCTCCCCTCTTGTTGTCTCTTTCATAGGTAAAACAGCAAGACTTTCCTCACATAGTGTGTTATTGACAGCATACCTTGCAATCACGCTGAACTGGGATAAATGGCTTACATCTGTTGACTCATTCAAAGCAAGAGAAAAGAATGGTGCTGCATTTATGTCCTTCACTTGTGTTGCCTCGATTTGATTTGCCATCATGATGGTACGATCGTGAACAGTTCTTGCTGACAGAGGCATGTCTTTTATTCATTTGATTATCTTGTCTTTATCTGAAAAGTCGTCAAAAGTTCATTGGCAACATCAAGCATGAATGTTTTGGCATACTTCCCATCTGTGAATGGCTTTCTGTTTCTCACAATTGCTAAAGCACCAGCACAGCTAGTTGAATTCCAGTCATCTTATTGGGTCCAAACACGAAGTGCTGCTGACTAGCTTGCACTCTGCACAGTAGCTCTTGACATGCTTTCTTTCTGCTGTCCCCTGCTGGATATTTCGATGCAAATGTAGTATGGTGTGTGTCGAAGTGCCACTTTATATGTGACCGTTTAAACGATGCAGTTTTATCATTGCATATTAGACACACTGCAGAACCTGCTGTCTCCACAAAGGCAAACTGCTCTGTCCATTCCTGCTGAAAAGTACGATACTCTTCATCTTTTTTTCTTTTAGCTATCTTCTTCGTCAAAAGGGTTTCTGCAATTAGCTAGTTGACTACTTGATTAAAAGTTGAAAAGTTTACTTCCTGATCTCACAATGACCCATGTATGTTACACATTATCCAATAAAAATTTGGTGTTGTCCGGGAGGACAAGCTGTGATTGGCTCCAGCCACCCGCAACCATGAACATGAGCTGTAGGAAATGAATGGATTGTAATACATGAGAATGTTTTATATTTTTAACATTATTATTATTTTTTTATTAAAGATTTGTCTGTGAGCCAGATGCAGCCATCAAAAGAGCCACATCTGGCTCACAAGCCATAGGTTCTCGACCCCTGATGTATAACATAATAATTAAAAAATACAAATCATGGAATAAGCTGGTTTCCTGCCTACATAATTTCAATAAAGATTTTTTTGAACAGATGTTTACAGGACTTGATGTCATATAAGAACAAAGATGAAGTGCCCCTAGATTTCATTTGAAGATTTAATGATGAAGACCCTACTTCCATGATATGAGTGATAATGTTCTCACTGAGTTATCTAAGGAAGAGCACTAAGAAGATTCACAGAGTTAAAAAACAATCCTGCCCTGGCCAGATAGCTCGGTTTGTTAGAGCATCATCCCAGTATGCAAAAGTTACTGGTTCAATCCCCAGTTGGGGCACATTTAGGATCAGATTGGATCAACATTTATATTTCTCTCTTCTTCCCTTCCTCTTTCTCTAAAACCAATAAGTAACTTTTTTTAAAAGAAATCTCAAAATTGCTGTACTCTTACCCCTCTTTTTGTCAGATGGAAAAATGAAACAAAATTTCATGGCATAGGCCACTAACTCACCTGTGTCTCTGGGCTTGGCACCAATTTTTTACATAAACCTTTCTTTTCTTTTCTGCAAACTCCTGTTCACGTCTTTTGGGGCTTTGATGCACACAGGCAAAAGAACTACTTCAGTTCAGTAACATATGCAGTGCTTTAATAACTTCCTTGGCATTTTAGAGAGCAATTTGGCATAGCAGCCTTGAGCTTACAATTTAAAATGTGTAATTGAGCAATTTCTTAGTATATTTAATACAACTTAGGATTCGCATTCCAAATATGCAGCAATTTATAATATTGAATTTAGAAAGTATAGAAGTGCTTTGGAAAGCTTGTCTGCATTAAAAAATTGAAATGCTTAAGAAGAAAATGGAATATTTCCAATGAACAAAAACAGTTAAAAGGATTACAATACTAACGCCTTAAAAAATCCAAAGGTAATGGTTGAAATTTGTAAAATGGTACAGCCTGTTTGGTAAAACTGGCAGTACATACTAAACTGAACATAAGCACATTTGTGATTCAATATTTATTCTTCTGTGTCTATGTCTAAGTCTATCTCTTTCTATCTCTATCTTTTTTTTTTCTTTTTTTTGAGAGAGAGAGAGAGAGAGAAACAGACAGATGGACAGACAGGAAGGGAGAGAGATGCTAAGCATCAACTCGTATTTGCGGCACCTGAGTTATTCATTGTTTGCTTTCTCATATGTGCCTTTACAGTAGTGCTCCAGCCAAGCCAGTGACCCTTTGCTCAAGCCAGCAACCCTAGGCTCAAGCCAGTGACCATGGGGTCATGTCTACTATCTCATGCTCAAGCCGGCAACCTTGGGGTTTTGAATCTGGGTCCCAGTCTAACACTCTGCCACTGCCTTGTCAGGCTCTATCTCTATCTCTATCTCTATCTCTATCTCTATCTCTATCTCTATCTCTATCTCTATCTCTATCTCTATCTCTCTATCTCTGTTTGTCTCTATCTACATCTACATCTATATCAATGTTTAAGAGAAATGTATACTATGCTCACCAAATGCAACATATAAAAATGTTCATAATGCCCCTATTCAAGTCAAAATTTGAAAACTGCTCAACTATTTGTGACTCCTAGAATGGATAAATGGTATATTCACACAGTGCTATGCTATACAGGCACTAGAATGAATGAACTATGAATAGACATGACAATGATAAACCTTACAGGTATAATGTTAGACCAAGAAGAAAGACATACAATATTTTTCTATTTATCTAAAAGTACAAAATATGCAAAGCTAATTTATGACCTCAGCAGGATATTCTTGGCAGAGTTTTGACTGTAAGAGGACAAGTGAGGGTTTCCGGGATGTTGCTCAAGTTGTAATGCAGGAAAGTGATTACACAAGTGATAAAAATGTTGAGAAACCAAGCAAACACTGGTTAGGCAACTCAGAGATTAGCAACAGCATGAAGCAAACATGCTTCCAAGGCTGAATATCTCAAAGGTGATATTATTGGAATCCAGTTAAAACCTTTAGTCAGACTCCGTAGGTTCTCTGCTCAACTAGGCCTTGACCTTGTTCTTTCATGGCTAGCCTGCTGAGCTCACATTAACAAGAATTCTGCTTAATCAGTTCAGTGAAAATCCCCATACTGTACCTTGAATATCTGATCAAATTCCTCATTGCTCACCCTTGATATCTAAGTCCTTGGCCTGCCTTTAGCAAAAATCCTGTTAAGCCAGTTTATCAAGAATTCCCCCTATCCTTGATGTTTAATCAAGTTCCTCTTAGTATTTTTCCATTCACTGACCCCTTCAATCTGTTTATTGGCTACAAATCCCCAACTGTCTTTGATGGTATTGTGAGTTAAGCTCAGTTCTATACCAAGGTCTCTTTCCCCTACTGAAGTACCTTGAATGAAAACTGTTTCCATCAATGGCTAAGCAGGGTACAGTGGTACCTTGAGATGCAAGCAGACAAACATAAATTTATTTTTTTAAAGATATGAGCTGCAACTCGGTCCATACTTTTGTTTGAGATCCTAGCAAAATTCCGAGATATACATCATGATTCGGAGGGATGCTGCTAGTTGACGTGTTGGCACATGGGTCCAGTATCGGCAGCACAACACCAGCATCTCATTCTTTCTCACATGTTACTCACAGAATAAAGTTGAATCTTGTGCGCTGTACTCATTCTTACATCATTTTTGCATTGTTTACTGTAAAGCCAGTAGCCAGGGTCAGGATCACCATCACAGCCACCTGGCCAGTGCAGGTTCGCACTGGATTCGGACAGTCGGTAATTAAACAACGGAGCCAAGAACTGGTGAGTCATCAGCTTTAATTCTAGCTTGCACCCAGCGGGCAAGCAAAAATACACACTGGGCTCCAAAACCCACACATTCAGTGCTCACAAAGCTACTGACTTATCCAAGTTTCCTAGAATCAAAGGTTTCTAGCTCACCAGACTTATTCACCTCTGTTTCCCATCTCCTTCTCTCTATACAAACTCTGCACAAACTGGCTTCTTCATTAGCACTCTGCCATCTTGGCTGCTTCTCCTGGCCTCTTCCACGTGGCCTTAATCTGCTCTCCTCTCTAATACTTCAGGAACCAAGAGAGCGTGCAAGCTACTGGTCTGTCCCACTTTATAGTGTAAAATCAAAACCTCCAATCCAATTACACAAACAAAGAAGTCTCCAATACAAAGCCACCCATCCGAGGCACAATGGGATTCCTCAGGAGAGGAATGCTTACATTACAGCATTTCCCCCACAGCCATTCCAAGCATAAGGGCAAATAATATCACCTGGGTGACAGGCTTCCACGTGGGCAGTGCCATCTTTAACAAAGTGAGCATATTATATTTTATCTGCCCAACATTTACTAACTTTTTCTGTGTGCTATCATGGGGCCGAAGAAAGTGAGTGTAAAGGATAGTGGTGAGAAGAAGAGAATGATGTAAAGGCAGTAGTTGCGGTCACCATCACAGCCGCCTGGCCAGGGCAGGTTCGCATTTGATTCGGATGGTGGGTAATGAAACAACAGAGCCAACAACTGGTGGGCCATTGTTGGGCAGATAAAATATATTATGCTCACTTTGTTAAAGATGGCACTGCCCACATGGAAATTCATTGATATTAATGTGTGTGGGGGATGGACTGTAAGCAGGCCAGCTCATTATAGCCTAAGGCTTAGTTTTAAGAGTAAACTTTTCCCCACACACTTGACTGATTGAATGATGTAGGGTGGTGCACTCTCATGAGGAATCCTCCCATTATGCCTCAGATAAGTAACTTTGTATCAGAGACTTCGTTGTTTGTATAATTGGATTAAAGGTTTTGATTCTACACTATAAAGTGGGGCAGGCTGGGAGCTTGCTCGCTCTCGGTTCCTGAGATTAGCATTAGAGAGGAAAGCAGAGAAAGGTCACGTGGAGGAGGCCAGTAGAAGCAGCCAAGATGGTGGGTTGCTGAGGAAGAAGCCAGTTCGTGCAGAAAGAAGGAGATGGGAAACAGAGGTGAATAAGTCTGGTGAGCTAGAAACCTTTGATTCTAGGAAACTTGGATAAGTTAGTAGCTTTGTGAGCACTGAATGAGTGGGCTTTGGAGCCCAGTGTGTGTTTTCACTTGCCTGCTGGGTGCAAGCTTGAATTAAAGCTGATGGCTCACCAGTTTTTGGCTCTGTTGTTTCATTACTGACTGTCCGAATCAAATGCAAACCTGCATGAGCCAGACTGCTGTCATGGTGGCCATGGCCACTGGCTTTACAGTCATCATCTTTAATCCTAGCTTGCACCCAATGGGCAAGTAAAAACACACACTGGGCTCCAAAACCCACTCATTCAGTGCTCACAAAGCTACTGACTTATCTGAGTTTCCTAGAATCAAAGTTTCCTAGCTCACCAGTTTTATTCACCTCTGTTCCCTATCTCCCTCTCTCTGCACAAACTAGCTTCTCCCTCAGCACTCCGCCATCTTGGCTGCTTCTCCTCTCCTCCACGTGGTCTTAATCTGCTCTCCTCCCTGCTCTCTGCCCTCCTCCTAGAATGCAATTACTCTTCTCCCAGAACAATGTGATTTCTCTTCCTTTTAAAACCTTTTGGCCTGAAAGCCCTCCCCCAACACATATTAACATAATCACACCTATTCCCAAGCAGGAAGTGCAGCTAATATCATCACTTGGGCGACAGGCTTCCATGTGGGCAGCGCCATCTTTAACAAAGTGAGCATAATATATTTTATCTGCCCAACAAATGATGTCTAAATAAGTAAAGCAAGAAATAATAGAAAAGAGTGTGGTGTACGAGTGATTGAACTGGCAAGGCTGTATGATTGCAATACATCTACAATTTGTACCATCCTTAAACAAAAGGATACCATCAAAAGCACAAATCCAACAAAAGGAACTACAATTCTGTCCCAACTAAGGACAAATATCCATGAAGAAACGGAGAAGCTTCTGCTGGTGTGGATGAAAGAGAAAGAGCTCGCAGGAGATACAGTGACGGAGACTGTAATATGTGAAAAGGCACGTATTATTTATGGCAACTTGAAGAAGAAAGAACCATCAACCTCAAAAGAGGCAGCACAAGATATGTTTAAGGCAAGTCATGGCTGTTTTGAAAATTTCAAGAAGAAATCTGGCATCCACTCGGTGGTGAGGCATGGTGAAGCTGCCATTGCTAAGGCCACTGAGGAGTACATCGCAGGTTTTGCTGCATTTATCACAAAGGATGACTACATCCCCCAACAAGTGTTCATCTGTGACAAAACAGGATTGTTTTGGAAAATAATGCCCCGGAGGACTTTCATCACCACAGAGGAGAAGAAGCTGCCAGGTCTTAAACCCGTGAAGGACCGTCTGACCCTTGCATTGTGTGCAAATGCTACCGGTGACTGTAAAGTAAAGCCACTGCTAGTGTATCATTCTGAAAATCTTCGAGCCTTAAAGACTCACAAGATTCTTAAAGAAAAACTGCAGGTTATGTGGCACGCCAATGCTAGGGCATGGGTTATGCGGCAGATTTTTATTGAATGGGTAAATCTTGTTTTTGGCCCTTCAGTGAAGAAATATCTTCAAGAAAATAAACTCCCCATGAAAGCATTACTAATCCTTGATAATGCTCCCGCCCACCCACCTGGTCTTAAAGATGATATTTTTGATGAGTTCAAATTCGTGAAAGTCCTCTATCTCCCACCCAACAGGACTTCAATCTTGCAACCTATGGATCAGCATGTCATTTCCAACTTTTAAAAGCTTTACTCAAAGCACTTGGTCTGCCACTGCTTTGAGGTGACTGAGAATACAATTCTAACCCTTCGAGAGTTTTGGGAAGATCACTACAACAATGTGATATGTTTACAGATTAGTGACTTGGCATGGCAAGAAGTTCCAAGCAAAACCTTGAACTCGGCATGGAAAAGTTATGGCCTGATGTTGTTGCAGACAGGGACTTTGAAGGATTCGCACCAGAGACTGAAACCGAAGTAGAAGCATTGGAGGAGATTGTGTCCCTTGGAAAGTTGATGGGTCTGGAAGTAGATGAGGGTGACGTAAATGAGCTCATCAAAGAACATGAGGAGGAACTCTCAACTGAGGAGTTGAAGGAGCTACAGATGATGCAACATATGGAGCTTATGCAAGAGATTAGTAGTGAGGAGGAGGTAGAGTTGGAGGAAGTGATTTCTACAAGTGAAATTAAAGACATGCTGGCAATGTGGGAGAAGTTTCAAGTTTCATTGAAAAGAAACACCCAGAAAAAATTTCAACTGGTTGTGCTTCAGCACTTTTTAATGACACTTGTTTGTCACATTTCTGTGACATTTTAAAAGGCGGGCAAAAGCAAACCTCTTTGGACAGATTTTTATTCAAAAGTCCTGCAAGTGCCTGACCAGGTGGTGGCGCAGGGGATTGAGCGTCGGACTGGGGTGCAGAGAACCCAGGTTCGAGACCCCGAGGTCGCCAGCTTGAGCGCGGGCCCATCTGGCTTGAGCAAAAGCTCATCAGCTTGGACCCAAGGTCGCTGGCTCCAGCAAGGGGTGGCTCGGTCTGCGAAGACCCGCGGCCAAAAACTAATGATTGATGCTTCTCATCTCTCTTCGTTCCTATCTGTCTGTCCCTATCTATCCCTCTCTCTGACTCTCTTTCTGTCCCTGAAAAAAAACAAAACAGCAACAGCAACAAACAAAAGTCCTGCCAGTAAAAGTGCCGAAAGTGCAGCCCAAAAGGCAAACACAGGTTATGATTAAATGAAAAATACGTAATGTTGAGCTTAGGTTAAGTTTAAAGTTAGGAAAGTGCATATTTTACAATTAAGTTTTTGTGGTTTCATTTTAAGTAAAGAAAGTGCAGTTTTAGTTCTGTTTAAAGTAAAGAAAATGCAGTTTTAGTTTACATTTAGTGTTAAGAAAGTGCAGTTTTAGTTTACGTGTCTACAGTGCCTGCATCCCTTCCTCCTCCTCCACCATTCACCTCTGTTAGCTGCACTCATCTGTCTCCAAGCTAAGAATACAGTACTAAATAACACTTTTTCTTTTATTTCATATATTTTGTTATGCATTGGTAAAGTATACATGTGTGTTTCTTAATAAAAATGTGTGTTTTTTCATAAGTTAGGATGGTTTGGGGATGTTTCACAGGGCTGGAACAGATTAAATCAATTTCAGTTATTTTAAATGGGAAAAATTTGTTTCATATATGAGTTGACTGACTTACGAGCTCAGTTACAGAACAAATTAAACTCGTGTCTGAAGGTACCACTGTATTACCCTGTTCCCAGCAAAATAATGCTCAAGGCTATAAACAGATATACCAGCCTAGTGAATCTGGCTGTCTTCCCCCATCTGACCATGACACTCTTGGCCATTGGCATGTCCTTCACTATCTGGTTCTTTATTAGATCACTTCCACCAAGTACACTTGGGACATCTACAAAGAGCTCATCATCTTCTTGGTTGCCTTATTCTTCTTGGTCTTTGGGGCCCTCTTCCTGCTGCTCTGGGTCAGCATCTACATATGAGCTTCCAAGGGTTCTAACCAGATAGCTTCACCAAAACCCTGCTTTTTAGTTTAATTTAATTTTTTTTTTTTTACAGTTTTTGGAAGTGTCCTGCCTGCTGCTAATTGGCCTGTGGTGTCGCAGTGGACAGAGCTCTAACCTGGAACACTGAGGTCCCTGGTTTGAGGCCCTGGGCTTGCTTGTTCAAAGCACATATGACAAGCAACCAATGAACAACTGAAGTGAAGCAACAACTATGAGTTGATACTTCTTGCTCCCTGCCCCCCTCCTCTTGCTGTAAAATCAATTAAAAAAAAGTAGATGTCTGAAAAAAATTCCATCTTACTGTTCTTAAAACATATATGATGCATAATTTTTCTTTTACTCTATGTATAATAGGATAACATAAACAGTCTTTCTGACTCCATCTTGCTCATGCCTGTCCAGTTTTCACTTGTTGGTTAGAAATTTCTGCTTACTCCTATACTATAAGGTCAATAGTCATGGCCATCACAGCCAGGCATGTACAGGTTCCCATTAGATTTGGGTAGATGGTAAAGAAACTGTGGAGACAAAAACTGGTGGGCCATTCATTTATTCTAGCCTTGCACCCAGCAGGTGAGTAAAAACACACAGGGCTCCAAAACCCACTCATTCAGAGCTCACAAAGCTACTGACACATCCAGGTTTTCCTAGAATCAAGGGCCCCCCACCAGTCTAAGTCACCTCTGGTTCCACATCTGCCAACATGGCTTTTTACTCTGTAAAACTGGTTTCTCTCTCCTTTTCTTCTATCTTGGCTTCTTCCTTCTAAAAACTACCTGGGCCCACAAAGACCCCTCCTAGAGCACACATTAGCATAACAATGCCCCTCCCCAAGCAGAAAGGTAATTAGCAGTTTTACCTGGCAGTGCCATTCACCTGGGCAGTGGACATTTTTAACAATAAAAGTGAGCAAACTCAGAAAATACAGATTTTACAAACTCATTTGCCCAACATATACATAGACATGTTAATTATTAAAGGAATCTAACTCACAGCCTAGGAATTACTGAAATAACCTCCCTGCTCGAAGCTACCTCCCCAAGGAGATAAGGAAAATATGCAAAGAAAATAATGATTGTTTACCAGAAGATTTATAGAAACACTGTGACTGGGACTATGGCAACTGGAGTTTGTTGACCAAAAGCAAAGAACTTTCACCATTGTCTTTAGACCATTGCTAGCATCCAGATGTCTACAGTCATCAATCACCTCCTGACCTCAAACCCTCCTGTTTCCCCTTCCCCTGACATAAAAGAAGCCCAAATTCTGTACTTTTTCAAGATGGTTTGTTAAGACATTAGTCTGTCATCTTTTCAAGTTTTCTGACTTTCCAAATAAAGTTATTTTACTTGTTCCACTCTATTATCACTTGACTTATTGGCTGTCATATGGCAGGTGATCCAAGCTTGCACTCAGTTACATGTGGACTGGAGACATCCTGTAGAAATTGAAACCATGCTACCATGTTTAGAGACCAAGAGGAAGGGAAGTCACTGCTGAAGCTATTGTAGTACATAGAGATTCCAGTAGTGAAGCGAAAAAAGTTATAGTTGCTTCATGCTGTTGCTTTTACTTAACTAGAACATTGTATTCTGAAAAAGAAATATATCTATTAAAAAACCCTACTAAAATTATATTTAGTAATTAAAAGGGAAAATTTTCCCTTTGAAATCAGGACAAAACAAAGAAATGTGTTATCAATAATTTTATTAAATTATAACCAATGAAATGGCCAAGCAACAAAAGTCAAAGGCATAAGGCTAGGAGAAAACAGAATATTATCATTCGGAGATATTCTAATTGTGTATATGGGAAATTTTTTAATCTATAGAAAAAATATTAGGACTAAGAAAAGTTTATAAATATTGCCGAATACAAAATTAATAACCAAAAATTAGTTGTATCTCTATATAATGACAAAAATTAGAAAACAAAATTTAAAACAGGATAATTTTAATAAAAAAGCATCAAAAATACCATGAGCTTAAGAGTAAATTTAACAAAAGATATGCAAATATTCCACTGGGGTAATTATAAAACTTTATGGAGGGACATTAAAAACACCTATTTGGACGATGAGATGTGTCATGTTTATGACTTAAAATACTTAATATTATAAAAACATCTATTGTTCCTGTGGTTCAAATAAGTTTGCAAATATGATATATATGTTTGCTTGCTTATAGTTTGCATTGTATGTGGGAGACAGGCTGTAAGGCAAGATCCGTATAACCTAAGGCTTAGATTTAAGACTAAACTCCCACTCTTTTAATACTAAGATCTTCTCAACACTAGGTTTTTCCCCACACCCTCGACTGTTGCATGATGTGGGGTGGTGCACTCTTATAAGAAATCCCATTATTCCTCAGATAAGTGACTTTGTATCAGAGATTTTCTTGTTTGTATATTGGATTAAAGGTTTTGATTTCTACACTATAAAATGGGTTAGAGGAGCCCATGCTGGAGAAGAACAGAGAAAGACCATGTGGAGGAGAGGAGAAGCAGCCAAAATGGTGGAGTGCTGAAGGAGAAGCCAGTTTGTGCAGAGAGAAGGAGATGGGGAACAGAGGTGAATAAGGCTGGTGAGGTAGAAATCTTTTATTATAGCAAACTCAGATAAGTCAGTGGCTTTGGGAGCCCTGAATGGAAAGGGAAGTGTTTTCCCACTGTGTGTATTTCTTTCCCACTGGGTGCAAGCTAGGATTAAAGTTAATGGTTCACCAGTTCTTGGCTCTGTTGTTTCATTACCGTCTGTCCAAATCAAATGCGAACCTGCATATGAATGACCATGATGGTAGCTACTGGCTATACAGTTCCCAATTGATTTATAGATTCTATACAATGTATATATACTAAGAGTTTGATTCTCAAATGTATATAAACATGGAAGAGCCAAGAGTAGTCAAATCTATTCGGAAGAAGAACAAAATGGAAAGTCTTATTTGGTCACTAGATATCATTAGTTAATATAATGCTATGGTCATTGTGATAGTGTGGTAGTGTTGCAAAGGTAGAGAATTTAAACAATGAGATAGGGTCACTGCACAGAAACTTTATTTCTTCTTTAAAATTTTTTTAACGTTTATTTTTTATTGATTTTAGAGAGAAGAAGGAGAGAGAGAGGAACATCCATTCGTGTACGTGTCCTGACCAGGGATTGAATTGACATCTGAAATTTGGGACAATGCTCTAACCAACCGAGCTATCCAACCAAGGCAGGAACTTTACTCCTTTAATACAATTTTCTTCTTAATTCAAGCTAGCCTTGTCCAGTTCAATAGCACTGTGACACCCTTGCCTTCCTTCGATCAGATCCCTCTACATTTGCGCATACCACATGGCCATTCCTTTATTATTAAGATGTTAGGATACTGAGTTCTGATCAGCACCAAACTGTCTTGAAAATAAAGCCTTGTGTCTGTCAACCATGAGAACATAGTTTTGGCCAAACTAGAAATAACATCTCAACTTCAGTTATGTTTTAGCTCCAGACCCATGAAGGTAGAACAGCCTACCAACCACATCCTCACAAAACCAGACACAAGGAGCCATGGCAGACATTAGGACCTGATGCAATGATCAATTACTCCCTGCCTTAACCCTGACCAATCAGTACAGCTACCTTAGCTATGATGACCAACGAGTTTCCTCCTATATAATCTATCACCTAGAGGTCACCAGAGAGGCAGGTTATAGAGCACTAGCTCATCTGTGCCTTTGGGCTGGGCACCAAGTCCCTAAATAAACCCTTACTTCCTTTGCTGCAAACTTCTGTTCACATCTTTCTGGGCTCTGATGTGTACAAGCAAATGAACCCCTCTAGTTTGATAACAATAGACTAGAAAGCCCAGAAATAGACTGCTGGATATATAGTAAACTCTTAATTTATGAGAAACTTGGCACTGCAGAATTGGTCTGTTTAATAAACAGTACTGGATCAATTGCATATCCATAAAAAATAAAATAAAATTGAACTCCTACATGGCATCATACCAAATTTCATTGTAAGTGGATTATTGACTCAAATATGAGAAGCAAAACTGGAAAGCTTTTAGAAGGTAATATAAAAGTAAATCATTATGAGCTCAACATTTTGAAAATTATCTTAAACAGGAAACACAAATCATATATGTTAAAATTGATAAATTAAGCTACCTTAAAATGAAGACCTTCTCGGGGGACATAAGATGGCAGCAGAGTAGGCAGATGCACAGACTCCCAGCTCACACCACCAAACTGGATTACAAATTAATTTAGAAACAACCAGCATGAAAAACCAACTCTGGACTACAAGAACTGCTCTCAAATTCCAAGGAGCAAAGAAGAAGCCACACTGAGCCTGGTGGGGAGTGCCGAGAAGCAGTGAGCCTCCCTTGCTTACAAGAACAAATGGGGGGGGGGGAGCGGCGGCTGAGGCTGAGAGCCAGGAAGGCTCTCAATCCAAGGAAAACAGTAGAAAACATCACTTACAGCCACTTGCCTGGGGACCTGGAAATGAGGTGTGTTGAAAGAGCTGGCTTGATTTCCAAAAGGAAAGGGGGAGAGAGAGACAGCCGGTGACAAACAGAGGAATACATGGGAGGACCTGAGCAGCGGACTGACCCAGTGCTTGAAGCAGCCATACCAGGGGGAGATGCTGGAGGCAGCCACACCTTGGGGAGGGGTTGATCCTTCCACATAACACAAGACTAAAGTGGTTTTGGGTAAAACTTCTCAAGATATTTCTCCAGCTCCAATTAGCACAACAAGACACAGCTGAAAACAAGAAGTGGGGAGAAGGGACAGTAACTCAGGTCTCCATGAAGATCTGAGATACACCTCCCCCTACTGAAGCAGAGAAAGCACCCCGCCCCCACAGAGAGTGTAACTGGCAGATCAGGTCTTCAGAGTCTCAAGTTACACCCACCACATTCCTGGATACAGTTTCAAATAAGCTCCCCCACTGAGATCAGTTAACAAGACTACCACTGAGTTAAGAAAACTGAGAAGAAAATAAACAAATCAAGACTTCAAAGGGGCTCTATTAGAAAAGCCAAGTTCCACAGTGGATTACAAACAACAGCTGAAGCCAACCCAAGAAGACCTAGAAATAACACAACTGAAAATTAGGGGCAGACAACACCAAGCCTAGACTCAGCCAGCTCTACAAACAACACACACAAACACACAGACATAATGAAAAGACAGAAAAGTGCTATCCAAATGAAACTACAAGAGAAACCTCCAGAAAATGAACTGAATGATATGAAAATAACCAAACTACCAAATGCAGAGTTTAAAATGTTTGTTAGGATGCTTAGGGATCTTAGAACAACAATGGATGGTCATTATGAACACCTAAATAAAGAGATAGCAAGTATAAAAGAGGACATTGAAATATTAAAAAAGAATCAGTCAAAGATGACAAATACAATATCAGAAATGAAGACCACCACACTGGAGGGAATTAAAAGCAGGATGGATGAAGGATTGAATCAGTGAGTTGGAAGACAAGATGAACAAAGTCATGAAAGCAGAGCAGAAAAAAGAAAAGAGACTCAAAAAGTCTGAGGAAACTCTAAGAGAGCTCTGTGACAAAATGAAGAGAAATAACATCTGCATCATAGGGGTTCCTGACAAAGAAGAGAAGGAATAAGGGATAGAAACTATTAAATCCAATCATAGCTGAAAACTTTCCTAAACTGATGCAAGGAAGGGTCTCACAAGTTCAAGAAGCACAGAGATCTCCATTAAAGAGAAACCCAAAGAAACCAACACCAAGACACATTATAATTAAAATACCAAAGCTAAGTGATAAAGAGAAAATATTAAAAGCTACTAGAGAAAAAAAGACTATCAGCTACAATGGAGCCCCCATAAGAATGACATCTGACTTCTCAACAGAAACACTTGAGGCCAGAAGGGAATGGCAAGACATATTCAAAGATATGCAGAACAAGAGCCTACAACCAAGACTACTTTATCTAGCAAGGCTACCATTTAAAATTGAAGGAGAAATAAAAAGCTTCCCAGACAAAAAACAAACAAACAAAAAAACCCCCCCAAAAACCCCTCAAGGATTTCATTACAACAAAACCAATGCTGCAGGAAATGTTAAGGGGCCTGTTGTAAACAGATCAAAGTGGGAAAAGAATATAGCAAAAGAGGAATACATGTTTAAAGAATAAAATGGCAATAAACAACTACATATCAATAATAACCTTAAATGTAAATGGATTAAATGATCCAATCAAAAGACATAGGGTAACTGCATGGATAAAAAAACAGGACCTGTACATATGCTGTCTATAAGAGATACACCTTAAAACAAAAGATGCACATAGACTGAAGGTAAAAGGATGGAAAAAAATATTTCATACAAATGGAAATTAAAAAAGAGCTGGGGTAGCAATACTTATATCAGACAAAATGGACTTTAAAACCAAGGCTATAGTAAGAAATAAAGAAGGTCACTACATAATGATAAAGGGAGGAATCCAACATAAAGATATAACCATCACAAATATCTATGCACCTAATATAGGAGCTTGTAAATATATAAAGCAGACTTTGATGGATATAAAGGGCAAGATCAACAGCAATACTATAATAGTAGGAGATTTCAATACCCCACTTACATCCTAGATAGATCCTCAAGAAAGAAAATTAACAAAGAATCAGCAGAGTTAAAGGACACACTAGATCAACTGGATTTAATAGATATCTTCAGAACCTTTCACCCTAAATCAGCATTCTTTTCAAGCGCTCATGGTACATTCTGTAGGATTGACCACATGTTAGGACACAAAAGCAGTCTCAACAAATTTAAGAAGATTGAAATCATATCAAGCATTTTCCTTGATCACAATGCCATGAAACTAGAAACCAACCATAACAGAAAAACCTAAAAATACTCAAACACATGGAAACTAAATAGCTTGTTATTAAATAATGAATAGGTTAACAATGAAATCAAAGAAGAAATAAAATAATTCCTAGAAATGAATGATAATGAACATACAACAGCTCAAAATTTATGGGACACAGCTAAAGCAGTCCTGAGAGGGAAGTTCATAGCATTTTTTAAGAAACTTGAAAAAACTCAAATAAACAACCTAACCCTTCACCTAAAAGAACTTGAGAAAAAACAGCAAGTAAGGCCCAGAGGTAGTAGAAGGAAGAAAATAATAAATGACATATTGGCTAAATAAACAATACAGAAGATCAATGAAACCAAGAACTGGTCCTTTGAAAGGCTAAACAAGATCGATGAACCTTTAACGAGACTCACCAAAAAAAGAAGGGAGAAAACTCAAATAAAATTAGAAATGAGAGTGGAGAAATAACAACTGACACAGCAGAAATACAAAATATCGTAAGAAAATACTATGAAGAACTGTATGCCAAAAAATTAAACAACCTAGGTGAAATGGACAAATTCCTTGAAACATACAATCTTCCAAAAATCAACATGGAAGAATCAGAACACCTAAACAGACCGATTATAATAAAAGAGATTGAAACAGTTATCAAAAAGCTCCCAAAAACAAAACCCTGGGTCTGATGGATTCACTGGGGAGTTCTACCAAATATTCAAAGAAGAACTAACTCCTATCCTTTTCAAGCTATTTCAAAAAATTCTAGAGGAAGGAACACTATCAAGTTCCTTTTATGAGGCGAGCATAATTCTGATTCCAAAACCAGGCAGACAACACAAAGAAAGAAAATTATAGGCCAATATCCCTGATGAATTTAGATGCTAAAATCCTCAACAAAATATTAGCAAACCGGATCCAGCAATACATGAAAAAAATTATACATCATGATCAAGTGGGATTTATTCTGGGCAGGCAAGGATGGTACAACATTCGTAAATTAATTAATGTGATTCACCACATAAACAAAAGTAAGGAGAAAAACCACATGATAATTTCAATAGATGCAGAAAAAGCATTTGATAAAATCTAGCACCCATTTATGATCAAAACTCTTAGCAAAGTGGGAATACAGGGATCATACCTCAGCATGATAAAGGCCATTTATGACAAACCCACAGCCAACATCATAATCAATGGACAAAAATTAAAAGCAATTCCTCTAAAATCAGGAACAAGGCAGAGGTGTCCCCTTTCACCGCTCTTATTCAATATAGTTCTGGAAGTCCTAGCTACAGCAATCAAACAACAAGAAGAAATAAAAGGCATCCAAATTGGAAAAGATGAAGTAAAACTATAGTTATTTGCAGATGATATGATACTGTATATAGAAAATCCTAAAGGCTCAGTCAAAAAACTATTGGACCTAATAAATGAATTCAGCAAGGTGGCACGATATAAAATTAACACACAGAAATCACAGGCATTTCTAGACACGAACAATGAAATGTCAGAAAGAGAAATTAAGGAAACAATCCCCTTCCCTATTGCCACCAAAAAAATAAAGAACCTAGGAGTAAATTTAACCAAGGAGGTTCAAGACTTGTACTCAGAAAATTATAAAACATTGATAAAAGAAAACAAGTGGAAGCATATACCGTGCTCATGATTAGGAAGAATAAACATAATTAAAATGTCTATATTACCCAAAGCAATTTATAAATTCAATGCAATATCAATGAAAATACTAATGACATACTTCGAAGATGTAGCACACATATTCCAAAAATTTATATGGAACCAAAAAGAACATGAATAACCTCAGCAATCTTGAAAAAAAAGAATAAAGTGGGAGGTATCACACTTCCTAATATCAGGTTATACTACAAGGCCATTGTACTCAAAACGGCTTGGTACTGGCATAAGAACAGGCATATAGATCAATGGAACAGAACAGAGAACCCAGAAATAAACCCACACCTTTATGGACAACTGTTATTCGACAAAGGAGGAAAGAACATACAATAGAGTAAAGACAGCCTCTTTAACAAATGGTGTTGGGAAAACTGGTCAGCTACCTGCAAAAAAATGAAACTAGACCACCAACTTACACCATGCACAATAATAAACTCAAAATGGATAAAAGACTTAAATGTAAGCTGTGAAACCATAAGCATTCTAGAAGAAAACATAGGCATTAAACTCTCCGACATCTCTCGCAGCAATATATTTGCTGATTTATCTCCATAGGCAAATGAAATAAAAGACAGGATAAACAAATGGTACTATATCAAACTAAAAAGCTTTTGTACAGCTAAAGACAATATGAACAGAATAAAAGGACAAACTACACAATGGGAGAACATATTCGACAATATATCTGATAAAGGGTTAATAACCAAAATTTATAAAGAACTTGTAAAACTCAACACCGGGAACACAAACAATCCAGTCAAAAAATGGACAAAAGAAATGAATAGACATGTCTCCAAAGAGGACATACAGATGGCCAATGGGAATATGAAAAAATGCTCAACATCACTAATCATTAAAGAAATGCAAATTAAAACCACAATGAGATACCACCTCATATCAGTCAGAATGGTGCTCATTAACAAAACAACACATTATAGGTGCTGGTGAGAATGTGGAGAAAAGGGAATCCTCTTGCACTGCTGGTGGGAATGCAGACTGGTGCAGCCACTGTGCAAAACAGTATGGAAATTCCTCAGAAAATTAGAAATGGAACTGCCCTTTGACCCAACTTTCCTACTTATAGGAATGTATCCCAAGGACAACATATCACTGACAGAAAAAAAGAAATGCACCCCCATGTTTATGGCAGTATTGTTCACAATAGCGAAGAGCTGTAAACAGCTCAAGTGCCCATCAGTGGACGAGTGGATTAAAAAGCAGTGGTACATATATACAATGGAATACTACGGGGCCATGAAAAAGAAGGAAATATTACCTTTTGCAACAATATGGAGGGACCTGGAAACTATTATGTTGAGTGAAATAAGCCAGGCAGAAAAAGAAACATATTATATGACCTCTCTCATTTGAGGAATCCAAGGAACATTGAGAACTGAGGAAAGGAATTGAGACAGGGGAGGGATCAAAGGGACCAGAGGAAAAAAGGACAGAGGGAAAGGGGATGATAGGATGGGATAAACCTGAAGGGAAGTGGGGAGAGCGCTGCAGAGAGAGGAGCAACGGAGATGTGGAGGGGAATATGGGTGAGGGGGATGCAGTTGGGGTTACCCTCGAATCTATGTAAGCACAATTAAATAAATTTTAAAAAAGAATTTAAAAAATGAAGGCTTTCTTTTCCTAAAAACACTATAGAAATAGTACAAAGTAGATTGACCAGGTGCTGGCGCAGTGGACAGAGCATCGAACTGGGTTGTCAAGGACCCAGGTTCGAAACCCCCAGGTCATCAGCTTGAGTGCGGGCTCATTTGGTTTGAGCAAGGCTCACCAGGTTGATCCCAACGTCGCTGGCTCAAGCAAGGGGTCACTTGGTCTGCTGTAGCCCGCAGTCAAGCCACATATGATAAATCATTCAATGAACAACTAAGGAACCGCAATAATTGATGTTTCTCATCGCTCTCCCTTCCTGTCTGTCTGTCCCTATCTGTCCCTGTTTCTGACTTTGTCTGTCTCTGCCACAAAAAAAAAAGTAGAAAGTAGACATAGGATTACATAAAATATTTGAAGACATAACTTGTAAAGCCAGTAGCCATGGCCACCATCACAGCCGTCTGGTCTGTGTAGGTTTGCATTTGATTTGGACAGATGGTAATAAAACAATGGAGCCAAGAACTGGTGGGCCATTAGCTTTAATCCTAGCTTGCACCTGGCAGGCAAGAAATACACACAGTGGGAAAACACTTCCCTTTTCATTCAGAGCTCCCAAAGCCACTGACTTATCCGAGTTTCCTAGAATCAAAGGTTTCTAGCTCACCAACCTTATTCACCTCTGTTCCCTATCTCCTTCTCTCTGCATAAACTCTGCACAAACTGGTTTCTCCTTCAGCACTCAGCCATTTTGGCTGCTTCTCCTGTCTTCCACATGGCCTTTCTCTGTTCTTCGCCAGCATGAGCTTCTCTGCTCCATTTTGTAGTGTAGAAATCAAAACCTTTAATCCAATATACAAACAAGGAAGTCTGTGATACAAAGTCACTTATCTGAGGCAAAATGGGATTTCTCATGAGAATGCACCACCCCCTATTATGCAACAGTCAAGGATGTGGGGAAAAGTTTAGTTTTAAAACTAAGCCTTAGGCTATAATGACTTTGCCAGCTTACAGCCTGTTTCTCTCACCCAAAGCGAGCAAACATATATGTCATATTTAAAATCTTATTTGACCAACATTTTACCCCATTTGCTTGCTTTACAATCTAAAGCACAAGTATTCCTGCACAAGGAAATTAGGCACATTATACAAATTACAACAACATGACAAATCATACAATTTCAACAATTACAAAGATATACTTCACCAGTCTCTGAGCAATTTGCCAAAAGCACAAAATGTCCTCTGACTTCTTTTTAGTCATATGAAAAGCTTCCCGGGGCAGGGGAGTGCCTTCAGCAAAGCCACGTCTCACCCCCATCAGGATATTTCATTGTCAAAAATTCGTAAGTCCATCCAGCAAAGGAGCCAGTGCCTGCTTCAGTCATAGTCCAGGAATCAGTACAAGCACATAGAACCTCAGCCACCACCCTCATCACTGCCGTCCTGGAAGGTATTGCACTGTCCCAAGGAGGAGCACATGGCAATGGCAGTCAATATTTCCATCTCTGCCCTGGAGAGCATGATTGTATCCTCCCCTATATCCCAAAACTTCAGACCTCCTTGATGCTGGGCTCTCACATTCTGAAGACTGTGGATCGCAACTCCAGTTTGATTATCTTCATCCTCCAAAGAGGAACTGAAAACAGCAGCCCCTGCTTTGGGGCTTGAGCCCCTGGCCCGCTGCTGCCTTCTGCTCTGAGGGCCTTGCAGCCCTAGCCCTGGCCTTAGCCCCAGCCTCCCACTGCTGCTGGCTCTCCACAACTTCCAGGGCAATCTGCAACTCATGAACCTGTGATTTCTTCTCCAGCGGCTGCTCCATTTCCAGGCGAATCTCACGAACCTGGTCGACCTCCTCCTCCAGCGCTTCTTCCAGCTCCAGGGTCCCCATCTGTTTCTCCCACGTTTGGTCCAGCTCCTTCTGCTGCTCGGCCTGCAGGTCACGGGCAGCCTTTTCCACAGAGCTCTCGGTTTCCTCATGCTTGGCTGTAAAAGTCAGCCAGCCTATGGTTCCCAAAAGGACAGTGATAGGGAACCATAACAACAGCCAGTCCTTTACTCCACTGCTCAAACTGGTGGTGGCTCCATACCAATCTGTATCGAATCCTGCCAGAGACTATGCCAAATGTATGGCCAGTAGCCACAACCACCATCACAGCTGCCTGGCCCATGCAGGTTCACATTTGATTCAGACAGATGGTAATGAAACAATGGAGCTAAGAACTGTTGGGCTATTAGCTTTAATCTTAGTATGCACCTGGCAGACAAGAAAAACACACAGTGGGAAAACATTTCCCTTTCCATTCAGGGCTCCCAAAGTCACTGACTTATCCAAGTTTCCTAGAATCAAAGGTTTCTACCTCACCAGCCTTATTCACCTCTGATTCCTATCCCCTCTCTGCACAAACTGGTTTCTCCTTCAGCACTCAGCCATTTGGCTGCTTCTCCTCTCTTCCACATGGCCTTTTTCTTCTCTCCTCCAGCATGGGCTTTTTTTTACCCCATTCTATAGTGTAGAAATCAAAACTTTTAATGCAATATACAAACAAGAAAGTATGAGGCATAATGGGATTCCTCATGAGAGTGCACCACCCACTATCATGAAACAGTCAAAGGTGTGGGGAAAAACTTACTTTTAAAACTAAGGCTTAGGCTATAATGACTTTGCCAGTTTACCACCTGTCTGCCACACCCAAAGCGAGGAAACACATATGTCATATTTAAAAACTTATTTGACCAATTGTAAAGCCAGTGGCCAAGGCCACCATCACAGCCATCTGGCTCATGCAGGTTCACATTAAATTCGAACAGTCGGTCATGAAACAATGAAGCCAAGAACTGGTGAACCATCAGCTTTGATTCTAGCTTGCACGTGGTAGGCAAGTAAATCCCACTCATTCAGTGCTCACAAAGCTACTCACTTATCCGAGTTTCCTAGCATCAAAGGTTTCTAGCTCACCAGACGTATTCACTTCTGTTCCCCATCTTCTCTCTGCACAAACTCTGCACAAACTGGCTTCTTCCTCAGCATTCTGCCATCTTAGCTGCTTCTCCTTTCCTCAACGTGGCCTTAATCTGCTCTCTAGTGCTAACCTCAGAAACCGAGAGAGAGCAAGTTCCCAGTCTGCCCCACTTTATAGTGTAGAAATTCAAACCTTTAATCCAATCTTCAAACAAGGAAGTTTCCGATACAAAGTCACTTATCTGAGGCATAATGGGAGGATTCCTCATGAGAGTGCACCACCCAACATCATCCAATCAGTCAAGGGCATGGGGAAAGCTTACTCTTAAAACTTGTACTTGGGCAGCATCATCTTTAACAAAGTGAGCATAATATATTTTATCTGTACAAAAATCCACCCCTATGCTTACTTTACTACCCACAATCTACACCACAGGCATACCTGTACAAGAGAATTAGGTACATTACACAAATTACAAATACATGACAAGTCATACAATTTCAACAATTACAAAGATACATTTCACCAGTCTCTGGACACTTTGCCAAAATGTCTTTGACCTTCTCTCTTGCCATTTGAAAGACTTCCTGGGGCACGGGGAGGGCCTCCATCAAAGCCGCCCCCCACCTCCATCAGGATATTTCACATTGTCTAAAATCCATAAGTTCATTCATTAAAGAAGCCAGTGCTCACTCCAGTCATAGTCCAGGAAATCAGTCCACGCACATGAGGCGTTACACTCCCCCCTCATTCTTGCCATCATGGCAGGTCTCACACTGTCCTAAAGAGAAGCATGTGGCAATGGCAGTTAGCATTTCCATCTCTGCTCTGGGGAGCATGATGGCATTCACCCTATGTCCCAAAATGTCAGCGAACCCACCGGTGGCTTAGCAGGCACTCCTTGCTGTTCTAGTGACCACTCGCTGATGTAAGCCTGGCTTCCGAGACACCGCAGCTGCCACCTTTTACCTTCTGGAGTCTGCGAATCACTACTCCAGCCAAATTCTCCTCATCTTCCGGATAGGACCTGGAAATGCCAGCTCCCGCTGCCGAGCTTGAGCCCCAGGCTGCCTCTGTGGGACTTGCCGCCCCAGCCCCATCCTCTGCCCTGGCCTCCTGCCAGAACTGGCTCTCCACAACATCCAGGGCAATCTCCAACTCAGGAACCTGTTATTCCTTCTCCAGTGGCTGCTCCATTTCCAGACAAATCTTATGAACTGGTCGACCTCCTCCTCCAGTGCTTCCTCCAGCTCCAGGGTTGGCATCTATTTCTCCCATGTTTGCTCCAGCTCCTTCTGCTGCTCGGCCTGGAGGTCATGGGCAGCCTCTTCCACAGAGCTCTTGGTTTCCTCACGCATGGCTGTAAAAGTCATCCAGCCTATGGTTTCCAAAAGGACAGCCATAGGGAACCATAACAGCAGCCAGTCCTCTACTTCCCCACTCAAAGGTGGTGGTGGCTCCATACCGAACTGTATCAAGTCCTGCCACAGACTACGCCAAATGTAAGGTCAGGAGCTGCCATCGTGGCCATTCACATGCAGGTTCACATTAGATTCGAACAGTCAGTCATGAAACAATGGAGCCAAGAACTGGTGATCCATCAGCTTTAATTCTAGCTGGCACCTAGTGGGCAACTAAAAACACACACTGGACTCCAAAACCTACTCATTCAGTGCTCTCAAAGCTACTGACTTATCCGAGTTTCCTAGATCAAAGGTTTCTAGCTCACCAGACTTATTCACCTCTGTTTCCCATCTCCTTCTCTCTGCACAAACTCTATACAAATTGGCTTCTTCCTCAGCACTCCGCCATCTTGGCTGCTTCTCCTCTCTTCCACGTGTCCTTAATCTACTCTCTAATGCTTACCTCAGGAACCAAGAGTGAGCAAGCTCCCTGTCTGCCCCACTTTATAGTGTAGAAATCCAAACCTTTAATCCAATCTACAAACAAGGAAGTTTCTGATACAAAGTCACTTATCTGAGGTATAATGGGAGGATTCCTTATGAGAGTGCACCACCCTACATCAACCAATCAGTCAAGGGTGTGGGGAAAAGCTTACTTTTAAAACTTGCACGTGGGCAGCTCCATCTTTAACAAAGTGAGCATAATATATTTTATCTGCCCAACAGCAACATAACTAATAACAAAGAAATTGTATGTAGAAGATATATGGTCTCCTGCAAATCAATAAGAGAAAAACAATTCAATTAAAAAATGGTTTAAATATTTGCAGAGTTGTGCTCACTTCAACAGCACATATACTAAAATATTTGGACAGTTCCTCTATCAAGAAGAATTTAAATGACTAATGAACATATGAAAATATGCCCTCTTATTTTTAATCAGAAAAATGCAAACTAAAGTTACAAGGTAATATTACTGTGTACCTACTAGATTGATAAAAATTGAAAATGATCCAATAATATGTTGAATGAGTCTGTGGAGTGATGGGAACTTTCTTACATTATTTATGAGAATGTTAATTTGAATAACCATGTTGGAAAAGAATTTTGCATTACCTACTCAAGTTGAAGATGCACATAACTTTTGACTCAACAGTTCCACTCTTAAATATATACTCTGGAAAAATGTGTACACATGTGTACGAGTATATATGGATGACAATGTTCATAATCATATAGTTTATAATAGCCCCCAAAGTCTGTCAATTGTGTATTCATATAATGAAAATGAATTAGAGCCACAGGGAATGTGGGTGAATCTTACACACATCATACTGAGCAGAAGAAGCAAGACACAGTGGGACACAGAGAGACTATTTCCCTTTAGGGAAAGTACAAAAGCAATTGAGAGTAAGCCATGGACTTTTGCTATGGTTACTGTGGTAGGCATAAAAATGACCTAAAGATGTCTGCACTCCAATCTCAGAACTTGTGACTATATTACTTTACACAGCAAGGGAATTTTGCAGATTTTATTGAGGTTCAAGATTGTGAGGTGGAGGAGTTTATCCTGGATTATCCAAATGGACTCAATGTAACCCCAAAAGTTCTTTGAAGCGAGCATTAAGAGCCCTGCTTGCACCTTGATAAAACAAGAGGAGATGAAGGAGCAAGAGGTAATAATTATTATTATGAGCAAGTACTGTATTTTAATTCTTTAAGGAGAAATAAAGTTTCTCATTGAGCCCACAAGGTCTCAACTGCCTTCACCTTTAAATAATCCATATGCCAAAGAGGCACATATTGGGGGAGTTTTTTCTGAGCCCCTTAACTAGCACCTGAAGTATAGGTGTTGAGGAATAGACATTTCCTTCACAGAGAAGACTCAACTCCAGCCCTGGATGAAACTGGTAGGAACAATTATGTCTTTGTAGTGTTGTTTGCCTTGGTGCACTCTTCTAGATCTCCCGACTACTTCCCTTTTCCTTTTTTTCACTTCCCTGTAGTTTTCATTTCACTTCTATATTCAGTAAGGTGTCGCCCATTTTTTCTTTGTTCTCAAGATAAAATTTCCTTTCACTTCTTTTCTTTTTTAATAGCTCTCAGGAAGAGTCTAAATTTTCAGCATGCAAAATAGATTTCCTTTCCCTCAAGAGCAGGGAAGACTCCAGCTAATTGTTCTTTTTTATTATTATTATTATTTTAGTTTTTCATTCAAGAGGAGAGAGGTTTCCTTCCCATTCTCTCATTTTCTCCTTCCTTTCTCCCTAAAGACCTGAATGATTCCATCTTAAAAGCATCTTTAAAAAAAAATATTCCATCTATTAAAGAAAACAAGAATGCAAAGCAAATTATTTTTCATACTTAAAAAAAAACCCAACGGAACACAAGGATAACAGCAATTCTGAAAACTCAAATAGGAGGGAGTGCAATGAAAGACTTTTTGGTAACTTTTAAGTCACGTTTATAGTAGTAATTGGGCTTGACCAGGTGGTGGCGCAGTGTATAGAGCATCAGACTGGAAGGCAGTGGACCCAGGTTCAAGACCCCAAGGTCGCCAACTTGAGGACGGGCTCATCTGGTTTGAGCAAAAGCTCACCAGTTTCGACCCAAGGTCACTGGCTTGAGCAAGGGGTTACTCGGTCTGCTGTAACCCCATGGTCAAGGCACATATGAGAAAGCAATCAATGAACAACTAAGGTGTCGCAACAAAAAACTAATAATTGATGTTTCACATCTCTCTCCATTCCTGTCTGCCCTGGCTGGTTGGCTTAGCGGTAGAGTGTCAGCCCGGCGTGTGGAAATCTGGGTTCAATTCCCGTGCAGGGCACACAGAAGAAGCACCCATTTGCTTCTCTATCCTTCCTTCTTTCCTTTCACTCTATCTCTCTCTTCCCCTTCCTCAGCCAAGGCTCCATGGGAGCAAAGTCGGCCCGGGCACTGAGGATGGCTCTGTGGCCTCCACCTCAGGTGCTAGAATGGCTCCGATTACAGCAGAGTAACGCCCCAGATGGGCCGTGCATCTCCCCTGGTGGGCATGCCGGGTGAATCCTGGTCGGGGACATGTGGGAGTCTGTCTGTCTGCTGCCTCCCCCCACTTCGGAAAAATAAAAAAAAAGAAAAATAGTAATGAGGCTTGACCAGGCAGTGGTGCAGTGGATAAAGCATCAAACTGGGATGCAGAGGACCCAGGTTCAAAACCCTGAGGTCGCCACCTTGAACACGGGTTCATCTAGTTTGAGCAGAGCTCACCAGCTTGAGTCCAAGGTCACTGGTTTGAGCAAGGGGTCACTCTGTCTACTGTTGCCTCCCCCGCCCCCATCAAGGCACATGTGAGAAAGCAATCAATGAACAACTAAAACTGCCACAACAAATAATTCATGTTTCTCATCTCTCACCCTTCCTGTCTGTCTGTCCCTACCTATTCCTCTCTCTGACTCTCTCTCTGTCAAAAAAAAATAGTGAGGGGGAGGGGACGAATTCTGCCAGTGTGTCTTCAACATTAACATAGCATTGAATGAAGAGGAGTGCCAACTTCATCTCCAGAGCTCCAGTTCCACATATTCAACATTTTGGGGAATAATTCCACTTTTATTCTGTATAAGGATAACACACTGAAATTTTTTCAGAGGAGAAAAGCAGCTGCCACCACATTTTCTTCTACTTGAGGAGGAAAAATAAGTTCCATAAGAAGCCCTGTCTTTGGATTTCATAATGCAAGACCCAACTATCTGATCTTTAGTGGTGTAAACCCCCGAGAATCAATTCAGAAATCTCTCAGGAGGTATATCTATACAGAAGACAATTACAAACACATCCACTTATCTCCTAAGGAGATAAAAGACATTTTTATTGTTCATTTTTAAAAAATCTTACCTGTACTAAATTGTGTGAAACATTGACCAGACTAGGTAGTCGCTTTCATGCTAGCTTGTGTGCATAAATCTGATCAGGCTTTCTCAGTAATCAATTGTTTTCCTCTTTCTTCTATATTGTAAGGTGACCAATCATCCTCCTTTGGGGAGGACAGTCCTTTTTTTGTGAGTTCTGTCCTCCTTCAAAAAGTGTTCTCTAACATGTCCTCCTTTTTGATATTGGATGACTAATCTGTAAATGTCCTTCCATATTTGATGAATGCAGAGTCAATCCATTGCGTGTGATGTGACGTATTTGTATCTGACATGACGGTTCGTCAAAGATCAGTACAGTACGGCGAGATACGATAATGAGACACATGAGCTCTGCTCGGGAGACCTTGAGAGAGCGCGTGATATACCGAGTACGCAAATGACTTCGTGTACTTCTTACTGAAACACGACATGGCACATACAACACTGTAGACTCACAATTATTTCTTTCTCAGTGAATATTCAATCATAGACAGGTAAATACTATTCACGTTTTATTAATTCATTACATTGAGAAACAATTTTTTTTCATTTTCTGCTGCATGAGGTTTTAGAACTGTGTCTATATACATCTGCATTGCTGATTCCAAATATGAAATCCGTTTTAAGGTGCATGCTCCAGTTTTTATGCAATTTTAATTTCTTTTTGTTACAGTTAATGGCATGCATTGGTTTTTAAATTGGTGTTAAGGGCAACGACTCTTAGATTGAACATAACCACAAGGCAATTAATGTTTGACAAACATCACTTTGATACTTTGATATAATTGTAGTTGTTTTTAAATGTAAAAAATTATTATCTGATAAAAAACACCCTCTTATTTTGTTTTAAGATTGAATCATGGCTTCTTCGAGAAGGCATAAATGTAAGAATAGTCCTGACACCTTTTCTTATATATGTGACTGTTACACACTTCAACATCAAAGGTGCAATATTTCATCATTTGTGACACGTGCATATATTTTCTATTTTCAAGTTCCCCTTGGCAATCAAGACAAGAATTGGGCTCCTCATATCATGTGTCATAATTGTGAGGAAATGCTTCATGACTGGATGAAAGGAAAACACAAAGGAATGCTTTTTGGTATTCCCATTGTTTGGCGTGAACCTAAGGACCACAGCAGTGACTGTTATTTCTCTCTGATTCATACAAAGGGCATCGGCATAAAAAAACGGCATGTGATCATATAACCTAACATTCCTTCAGCAAACCACCTATCCCACACTCTGAGACACTCATTCCCGGTTCCAGTTTTCAACTGTTTTATGAATATGGTGATCAAGTGTATTTTGATAAGATACATGAGGAAATGGTTGTAGAATCTGAGGGGTCTTCTTCTGATGCCAAGCAGTCATTAAACCCTCAGCAGTTTAGCCAACCCGAATTGAATGACTTAGAAAGAGATTTGGGCCTATCAAAGAAAGCGGCTGAGTAATTAGCTCCCAAGCTTCAAGAAAAGAATATACTTCACTAGTCAGCTAAAGTATCTCATTTCAGGAAACGTGAACAAATTTTTGTGGACTTTTTTTCCAAAGACAAACGCTTTGTTTACTGTCATGATATCAGTAGTCTTCTCAGCCAGCTAGGTTTTACCACTTACAGTCCAACAGAATGGCAGCTATTTCTTGACAGCTCTAAACGGAGTCTGAAATGTGTTCTCCTACACAACAGTAATGTTTATGCCGTGGTTCCAATTGGTTATTCAACTCATCTGTGTGAAGATTATGACACAAAAATTGTCCTCGACTTACTGAAGTATGAAGAGAATAACTGGATCATTTGTGTGGATTTTAAAATGGTAAATTTCCTGCTAGGACAATAGTGAGGTTTTACGAAGTATCCTTGCTTTCTGTGTTTGTGGGACAGCTGAGCTCTGGAGAAACACTGGACTCAGAAGTAGTGCATGAAACATGAAGCTCTGGAAGTAGGGATGCAAAATATTATGAATGAACCTGTAGTTAACGGAGACAGGATCATTTTTCCCCCACTTCACATCAAATTTGGCTTAATGAAGCAGTTTGTTCAGGCTTTAAATAGAGAAAGTGAATACTTTCAACATATTATTTCTGCTTTTCCTGCCTTGTCTTTCGAGAAGATAAAAGCAGATGTATTTGATGGACCTCAAATTTGAACCCTCATATGTGATGAAGAATTTGCCAGGAAGATGAATAAGGAGGAGAAAGCAGCATGGCAATCTTTTGTGGCAGTTACAAAGAACTTCCTTGGCAAGAAAAGCAGAAAATTATGAACTTCTGTTTCAAAAAATGCTGTTGGCTTTCTTCAACATTGGATGTAACATGAGCATTAAGATTCACTTCCTGAACAGTCACCTTGATAAATTTCCCAAAAATCTTGGAGCTGTTAGTGATGAGCAGGGAGATCGCTTTCATCAAGATCTGAAAATGAGCCTGACTAGGCGGTGGCACGGTGGATAGAGCGTCAGACTGGAATATGGAAGACCCAGGTTCGAGACCCCGAGGTCACCAGCTTGAGTGTGGGCCCATCTGGCTTGAGCAAAAGCTCGTCAGCTTGGACTCAAGGTCGCTGGCTCCAGCAAGGAGTTGCTCGGTCTGCTGAAGGCCCACGGTCAAGGCACATGTGAGAAAGCAATCAATAAACAACTAAGGTGTTGCGACTGCAACAAAAAACTAATGATTGATGCTTCTCACCTCTCTCAGCTCCTGTCTGTCTGTCCCTATCTATCCCTTTCTTTGACTCTCTCTCTCTGTGCCTGTAAAAAAAAAAAAAAAAGATCTGAAGATGATGGAAGAGTCTTATCAGGGGTGATGGGACAGATATATGATGGCAGACTACTTGCTGGAGTATCATCTAACGAGATTTTCCTCAACAAGAACACAAATGCAAGAGCTAGAAACGCAAATTTTTGCCTGAATAGAATTTAAATAAGTTTTGCGAAAATTTTATGATTAAAATAAGTGTTTTAATATGTTCTATTTTGAAATTGTAGACAAATTCTGATGCAATCATATCTTTTAGTGTATTTACTGCATTATATAAATTATATTTTCACAAAGATGGTGCCCAAGAAGACATTCTATTTCATTATGTTAAACTAAATGTTGAAAATTTTACAATGAAATGAAAACCTAAAATCTTGAATTTCAAAAAAAGTGTAGCTTACAGAGAAAAACTAATGTCAGATTTGAGATCAGCACACTTGAGTTAGGTAAGAACAAGTGTTTTCGTGGATGCAACAAAAATTTTGTTCCCCAGTGTTATATATTTAATAATTTCAAAATTTGTATAATTTTATTTGCAAGTTTTCTCAAAATTCAGGTTTAAAAGTGGAAATCTAACCTCAACCTATATCTATTAATAATGCATTTTGATTAAATAGTTGCATAAAACAGGCATTTTTAAATTAGAAAATGATAAATACACCTGAATATCACTCTAAACTAGTGGTTTTGTTTGATATTTAGTTTTACTAAATGAGTACTTTTTTCTTACAATTATTAAAAATTAATGGGCATGTAAGAATAACTACAATATAAAATATTACAAGTGTTTTATTATGCATTTATCATATTTTTGCAATCAACAAAATGTTTCTTTTATTTACAATATTGTTTTCTTCAATTTATTTTTGTCCTCCTTTTCACTGTAAAAAAGTTGGTCACCTTGCCTGACCAGGCAGTGGCACAGTGGATAGAGCGTCGGACTGGGATGCGGAAGACCCACGTTTGAGACTCCGAGCTTGCCAGCTTGAGCGCGGGCCCATCTGGCTTGAGCAAAAAGCTCGACAGCTTGGATCCAAGGTCGCTGGCTCCAGCAAGGGGTTGCTCGGTCTGCTGAAGGCCCGTGGTCAAGGCACATGTGAGAAAGCAATCAATGAACAACTATGGTGTCGCAATGGCAACGAAAAACTAATGATTGATGCTTCTCATCTCTCTCCGTTCCTGTCTGTCTGTCCCTATCTATCCCTCTCTCTGACTCTCTCTCTCTCTCTATCCCTGTAAGAAAAAAAAAAGTTGGTCACTTTATATATTGGTACTGTTAAAATAACCAGAGTTAGCCTAAGATGCAATCTTCATGCTCAACTCCATATCAATGAACCAAAACTTAATTAAGTTTCTATGCTCTACTCTTTCAGAAAAGGAAAGCCTAAGTCAACCTAGTGAGACAGCATAGGGATTTGGACCCAGGAACAGAAAATACCCAGTGACCATGTTCGGTTGTTCCGAAGGAACTATGGCAAAAATGTCAACACCCCTCTACTTCCTACTCAAAATACAAAGGTAGCTAATTTTATCTCTCTCTTAACTGCCATTGTTAAAACCACCCACCTCATATATGCAGTTGTTCAAAGTTTGACTCCTAAATGACCTTCCTAGGGCAGTCTGCCATCTTGCCCCCACAGCATAGGTGCAAATGTAATAACCAGGCAACACAGCTGGAAAAGAAAGTCACCCAAACCTGAAATAGAAAATGCTACAAGCCTGCCTTTTTCAAAAAGCCCACTTTGTCCCCAGCTTATGAAAACAGCCAAGCAGAGCCTGCCTCTGAGCCAGTTCTGAGAACCTTCCTTTCCTTTGTGCTATCTCCCTTGTGCTCAAGCATAAGCTTAATAAAATCTGGCTGGTGATTACTTTGAGATTTCATCTCGATTTCTGTCTTGGAGAACCCAAGAACCCCAATGCCAGTAACACTATTATCACCTTCTCCCCTAGCCTGTCAGACTCGCTGCACCTGCCTCAGTTAGCCTGTCTAATAGCCCATCTCTTCCTGTGGACTGTGAGTTTGAATGGTAGTCAGAGAGTCTTGTTTGCCTTGGCATCCCAGTTTGTAGCCCGGGGCCTATTACATAAGAGACATAATAAATATTTTAAAATAAATGCATGAGCAAGCTTTGATTTTAGATAACCCATTCAAAATACACTTAAGTGTCAGCTGGATGCCAGATTCTATCCTGTTACCAGGAAGATAAAAGATCCTAAGAAAAGGTTCACCTCCTCAAGGCTTTCGGAGTTTCCTGCTGTTCCTTCAGACAAGAATTTCTCTAAACTAGAGAAAGGCAGTTCGTCAGGCTGTGTTGGCTTGATACCAATACCACTTAGGGATATCGCTGTTAGCTATAATTCTGGGATTCCCAAAACTCTTTTGATCTGCTATTTTGTCTACTACCTATTTGAGATGAATCAATACAGTAAGGATCTCCTATTTTTAAATTATATATATGTTATATATAAATTTATAATACATTTAATATACATAGACAATATAAAATATAATTAAATATAATATATAAATATATTATATATTTTTATGTATTTTAGCATATATACAAATATATAACAAAATTTGCCTTTAACTATGTTAAGTGTAAAATTTCATTGGCATTAATTACACTCACAGTGTTGTGCAACCATCACCACTATTTCTAAAACTTTTTCATCATTTTAAACAGAAACTCAGTACACATTAAGTAATAATTTCTTGTTCTATCTCCATCTCCCCAGCCCTGAATAACTTCTAATCTACTTTCCATCTATAAATTTACCAATTCTGGCTATTTCACCTAAGTAGAATCATATATTTTTTTCTCTGCTGTCTAACTTATTTCACTTTGTTTTCAAAGTTGCAATGAGCCTTTTTATTTTCATTTTCACTTTTTTTTTTTTTAATATGGGAGAAAATGTTTGGTCCAGGCTCCATTTAGAAATAAATCAGTGCAATAATGTTTTCGATTTTTGTTTTTGTTGGGAATATCTTTTATAACAGGAAATAAATGCTTAAAAGCCCTATTGGTGTTTTCTCCTCCCTGTAGAGAAACTTAAATTGGTTTGGGCTCATATATTTTTGCTTGTTTTTGTCCACAGGGGCCTTACTCTGTCTTCCACCTCTGCTCCACAGTACTCCCCTGTTCAATGGATGTTTGCTCACACTAACCAGAGTTCCAGAAGTTCATGCTCGCAGATCTAGGGGAACGGATGATATTTCTCATTAGGTGTCTGTTGGGCAGATAAAATATAATATGCTCACTTTGTTAAAGATGGTGCTGCCCACATGGAAGCCCGTCACCCAGGTAATATTATTTGCCCTTGTGCTTGGGATGGGTGTGGGGGAAAGGCTGTAATGTAAGCAGGCCAGGTTGTTATGACCTAAGGCTTGGCTTTAAGAGTAAGCTCTTCCCCACACCCTTGACTGATTGGATAATGTAGGGTGGTGCACTCTCCTGAGAAATCCCATTATACAGAGATTTCCTTGTTTGTATAATTGGATTAAAGGTTTGGATTATCTATGCTATAAAATGGGAGAGACCAGTAGCTTGAGCTCTCTCGGTTCCTGCTATCCCCATTGCAGGGGCCTCCCTGATCCCTTGACCTCCATGGGAAAAGCTGGTTTTCTGCTTCTCCCTTGTCTTCTCTTGTGGCTTGCCTGTATTGGTGAGACACCAATAAACAGAATGGCCTACCATCCTCCGACTCTGCCATTTCTTCACCGTCAGCCCGAATCCAATGGGAACCTGCATGTGAATGGCCACGATGGCGGCTCCTGGCCTTACAGTGTCCCATTTTCTCTCCCCAAATCTGGGGGGAAAATATCTTGAAGCTGGATTGTCTGATGTTCATTGCCCTGTGGTTCCATTTCACATTCAATCATAATGTTTTTATCAACATGAAGGCCAAGACTGTGATCATCCTTCAGATTCTTTTTTTTTATAACTTTTTTTTAAGACAGATGTTTTTTCTTTTTACTTTTTTAAGACTTTAATCAACTTTCAGAGAGGAAAGGGAAAGAGGGAGAGAGAGAGAGAAAATAAAAGAGAGAGAGAGAAGGGGGAAGAACAGGAAGCATCAACTCCCACATGTGCCTTGGCCAGGTAAGCCCAGGGTTTCAAACTGGCAACCTCACTGTTCCAGGTCAACACTTTATCCCACTGCGCCACCACAGGTCAGGCCCTTCAGATTCTTCATTTCCTTTTTGTTTAAGATTTTATTTATTGTTTCTTTTATTTTTTTTAATTTATTTTTTTAATTTTTATTTTATTCATTTTAGAGAGGAGACACAGAGTGAGAGAGAGAGAGAGACAAAGAGAAAAAGGAGGGAGGAGCTGGAAGCATCAACTCCCATATGTGCCTTGACCAGACCAGTGCAGGGTTTTGAACTGGCGACCTCAGTGTTCCCAGGTCGACACTTTATCCACTGCGCCACCACAGGTCAGGCTATTTATTGTTTCTTAGAAAGCAGAGCTTTCCCATCCCTTCTTAGTTCCAGGTGTCTCAGTAATATTGACTGTTACTTGGAGAAACTTTTCAATGGAAAGTTTACCTTATCCAAATAGCACAAGATCCTTAATTCATTCAAATTCTTGGAAAATTGTTATAGGAAAATAATGTGAACATTTATCCAAAACAGTATAATAAAAATGAGGAGAAATATAGGAGTTGAATTTGAACCTAAAGGAGAAAGTATTTTTATAATTAAGTGGAAGAAAACCACTCATACATCAATGGTGGTAATGAGGTACAAAATGAAGAATATGATAATATTTTGGCACCTGAGAACCAAAAAGAAAAATACATTCTATATATTCCTTTTGTCTCTCTTTTTCATGCTGTTGGGCAGATAAAATATATTATGCTCACTTTGTTAAAGATGGCGCTGCCCACATAGAAGCCCGTCACCCAGGTGATATTTGCCCTTATGCTTGGGATGCATGTGGGGGAAAGGCTGTTATGTAAGCAGGCCAGGTCGTTATAGCCTAAGGCTTAGTTTTAAGAGTAAGCAATTCCCCACACCCTTGACTGATTGGATGATGTAGGGTGGTGCACTCTCCTGAGGAATCCCTTTATGCTTCAGATGGGTGACTTTGTATCAGAGACTTTCTTGTTTGTAGATTGGATTAAGGGTTTGGATTTCTACACTATAAAGTGGGACAGATCAGTAGCTTGCTCGCTCTCGGTTACTGGGATTAGTATAGAGAGTAGAGCAGAGTAAGGCCACATGGAGAACAGGAGAAGCAGCCAAGATGGTAGAATGCTGAGGAAGAAGCCAGTTTGTGCAGAGTTTGTGTAGAGAGAAGGAGATGGGAAACAGAGGTGAATAAGTCTGGTGAGCTAGAAACCTTTGATTCTAGGAAACTCGGATAAGTGAGTAGCTTTGTGAGCACTGAATGTGTGGGTTTTGGAGCCCAGTGTGTGTTTTTGCTTGCCCGCCAGGTGCAAGCTAGAATTAAAGCTGATGGCTCACCAGCTCTTGGCTCCGTTGTTTCATTACCGACTGTCCGAATCTAATGCGAACCTGCACTGGCCAGGCGGCTGTGATGGTGGCCCTGGCTACTGGCTTTACACATGCAGTAAGAAAAGAAAAAAAGACAAAATCTTAAGCACACCCCCCAAAAGATGTAGTTTTTAAATTTCACTTGTATTTGTAAGTAGTACCCTTTTGGAAAGTGCGATCTACAAAGAGAGAATTTTTTGCTATAGCTGCAGTCCTAAAACGCAAACCATTTGTGACAGTTGCTTGCAAATCTTTTCTGCCACCTGGGGAGTTACTCTCAATTGTAAAGACTTTGTGTGATCTTTCTTTATCATGCAAATGAAGGCGGTCAAACTGACTGCTTCAGGGTCCTCCCCAGACAACAGCAGATGGTCATTACTCATAGTAAGTTAAAGGTGGGACTATTGTTGGGCTCTCCCACTCTCTTGCTCTCCCTTCCACTCTGTAAACCAGTAAACAGGTTCAAGGTTCCAAGATTAGATAAACATTTGTGAAGGCTGATGTTTTGTCATTCTCTCTGGAATAGATTTTTCTTTAGAGCTTTAAATGTTTCCAAACCAAAGCTGAGAGCTGATCCAAACTATTATGTAAGAGTTGGTTTAAAGTCTTAAATCATTACCATGTAAAAATAAAAACAAAATGTTATTTCAATACTATTGTAAACCAAAATTCCCAAAAAATGTGCAAAAAAGAGAGCCTTATTCAGGTGAAATAGTTTAGAAATGGGAAAACACAGTGGAAACCAGAAGGGCACCACATGTAGACAAAGGGGAAGTCCCCTTTTAACCAGGAAGTTCCCACCCAGGTTCCCAGTCAGGTCTCTCTTATGTAAATGTGGTATCTGTAAAGCCAGTATCCCCGGCCAAGGCCACCATCAGAGCTGCCTGGCTCATGCAGGTTCACATTTGATTCGAACAATCGGTAATGAAACAACGGAGCCAAGAACTGGTGAGCCATCAGCTTTAATCCTAGCTTGCACCCGGCGGGCAAACAAAAACACACACTGGGCCCCAAAACCCACTCATTCAGTGCTCACAAAGCTACTGACTTATCTGGGTTTCCTAGCTTTGGGCAGATAAAATATATTATTCTCACTTTGTTAGAGATGGCGTTGCCCACGTGCAAGTTTTAAGAGTAAGCTTTTCCCCACACCCTTGATTGATTGGATGATGTGGGTGGTGCACTCTCATGAAGAATCCTCCCTGTATGTCTCAGAAAAGTGACTTTGTATCAGAGACTTCCTTGTTTGTAGATTGGATTAAGGGTTTTGAATCTAAACTATAAAGTGGGACAGACTGGGAGCTTGCTCTCTCTTAGTTCCTGAGGTTAGTATTAGAAAGGAGAGCAGATTAAGGCCACATGGAGGAGAGAAGGCAGCCAAGATGGCGGAATGCTGAGGAAGAAGCCAGTTTGTGCAGAGTTTGTGTAGAGAGAAGGAGATGAGAAACAGAGGGGAATAAGTCTGGTGAGCTGGAAACTTTTGATTCTAGGAAACTCGGATAAGTGAGTAGCTTTGTGAGCACTGAATGAGTGGGTTTTGGAGCCCAGTGTGTGTTTTTGCTTGCCTGCCGAGTGCAAGCTAGAATTAAAGCTGATGGCTCACCAGTTCTTGGTTCCATTGTTTCATTACCGACTTTCCGAATCTAATTTAAACCTGCACTGGCCAGGCGGCTGTGATAATGGCCGTCAGTACTGGCTTTACACCTAGCATCAAAGGTTTCTAGCTCACCAGATTTATTCACCTCTGTTCCCCATCGCCTTCTCTCTACACAAACTGCACAAACTGTCTTCTTCCTCAGCACTCCGCCATCTTGGCTGCTCCTCCTCTCCTCCATGTGGCCTTAATCTGCTCTTCTCTCTAATGGTAAACCTTAGGAACCAAGAGAGCAAGCTCCCGGCCTGCCCCACTTTATAGTGTAGAAATTCAAAACCTTAATCCAATCTACAAACAAGAAAGTCTCTGATACAAAGTTACTTATCTGAGGCATAATGGGAGGATTCCTCATGAGAGTGCACCACCGCATATCATCCAATCAGTCAAGGATGTGGGGAAAAGCTTACTCTTAAAATTTGCATGTGGGAAGCGCCATCTTTATCAAAGTGTATTTTATCTGCCCAACAGTGTCCAAATTTGTTTGGTTCTGATTGGTCCAAATTGCAGTTCCTGGTGAGTCAGTATTACCCATTCTGATTAGTTGTTATGGAGCAGTTTTGAGTGGACCAGGAAGGTCTTTGTCCATTGATCAAAAGGCGAAACATGCCTGACAAGGCAGGGGCACAATGGATAGAACATTGCCTGGGACACTGAGGACACAGGTTTGAAACCCCAAGGTCATCAGCTTCAGTGCAGGCTCACCAGATAGAACACGGGGTCACCAGCTTGAGCATGGGATCATAGACATGACTGCAGGGTCACTGGCTTGAGCCCAAGGTCTCTGGCTTGAGCCCAAGGTCATTGGCTTAGGCAAAGGGTCACTGGCTTGGCTGGACCCTCATCCCTCCAACCCCTTCCCCTGCCTGCTCAAGGCACATATGGGAAAGCAATCAATGAACAACTAAGGTGCTGCAAAATTAACTGATGCTTCTCATTTCTCTCCCTTCCTGTCTGTGCGAAAATGAATTGATGCTTCTAATCTCTCTCCCTTCCTGTCTGTCTGTCTGCCTCTCTCTCTCTCTCTCTCTTGCGCGCACGCGCGATAAAACAAAACAAAACAAAAAAAGATGAAAGCAGGACTTTCCTGCAGTGGTTGCTGACAGCTTAAACAACAGGGTTGTTGGGCAAATGAGTTTGTAAAATTTGTATTTTTAAGGTGACCAACTTTTTTACAATGAAAAGGAGGACAAAAATTAATTGAGGAAAACTATATCATAAATAAAAGAAACATTTTATTCATTGCAACAATAACACACTATAATATGATAAATGCATAATAAAAACATTTGTAATATTTTATACTGTAATTATACTTACATGCCTATTAATTTTTAACAATTGTAAGAAAAAAGTACTCATTTAGTAAAACTAATATCAAACAAAACCCCTAATTTGGAGTGATATTCAAGTATATTTTTTATTTTCTAATTAAAAAACGCCTGTTTTATGCAACTATTTAATCAAATGCGTTATTAATAGATATAGGTTGAGATTAGATTTCCACTTTAAAACTTGAATTTCAGGAAAATACTTGTCAATAAAATTATAGATATTTAGAAATTATTAAATAGATAATGAATTAATAAAATGAGAATTGTGCTTACCTGTCTATGATTGAATATTCACTGAGAAAGAAATAGAGTCTACAGTGTTGTATGTGCCGTGTCATGTTTCAGTAAGAAGTACACAAAGCCATTTGCGTGCTCAGTATATCACGTGCTCCCTCAAGGTCTCCCATGCAGAGTACATGCGTCTCATAATCGCGTCTTGCTCCACTGTACTGATCCTTGACGAATCATCACGTCAAATACAAATATGTCATATCACATGCAATGGATCAATTCTGTATCAATAGAATATGGACATTTACAGGTTAATCTTCCAATATCAAAAAGGAGGACATGTAGGAGGACACTTTTCGAGGGAGAACGAAAGAAGGACTGTCCTCCCTAAAGGAAGACAATTGCTCACCTTAGTATTTTTTGAGTTTGCTCACTTTTATTGTTAAAAATGGTTCTGGGCAGCCACTTGTGGGCTTACCCTCAGAACAGGGCAGTTGATTGCAAATTGCGAATTGGATTCCTGCTTCAGAGGAGCCATTGTTTTGCTAATGTTTGCTGGAGAAGGGGTGTTTGTGGGCCCCAGTCTGTTTTGCAGGAAGAGTGAAGAGAATACAGAGTGCTGAAGAAGAAGCCAGTTTTGGAGAGAGAAAAAGGAGTACAGAGATAGAACATGAGCTGAAGGGTTTTGGGAGCTCCACTGAGGCTGGTTGAGGCCTTTGATTACAGGAAGAACCAGAGAAGATTCTCTGGGTTGTGGAACCAGAGAACATGTCCAGGCTTTGGGAGAACTGAATAAAAGGAAAGTGTTTTCCCTACCTGTTTGCTTGTCGGCTGGTGCGAGACTTTAATAAACGGAATGGCCCGCCATATTTTGGCTCCAATGTTTCTTTACTGTCTGCCAGAATTCAATGTAAACCTGCATTGTCATGAAGGCACTGGCCACTGACCACACAAAGGTATAACATGGGAAGTCATGAGTTTAGTCTGAAGTTTTTCCCAATATACAGAGTACATAAGGAGACCCTGTCGGCAAATGATTGCTAGACTCTTTTTTCTTTCATTAATTTTAATTTTAATGGGATGACATTGATAAATCAGGGTACATATGTTCAGAGAAAACATCTGCAGGTTATTTTGACATTTGATTATAATGCATACCCATAACCCAAAGTCATATTGTCTTCCGTCACCTTCTACCTGATTTTATTTGAGGCCCTCCCCTTTCCCTACCATATCCGCCCCCACCCCAGATAGCCAGCACACTCTTGTCCATGTCTCTGAGTCTCATTTTTATGTTTCATCTATGTATGGAATCATATATTCTTAGATTTTTCTGATTTACTTATTTCACTCAGTATAATGTTATCAAGGTCCATCCATGGTGTTGTAAATGCTCTGATGTCATCATTTCTTATGGCTGAGTAGTATTCCATAGTATATATGTACCAAAGCTTTTTAATCCACTCGTCCTCTGACGGACACTTGGGCTGTTTCCAGATCTTCGCTATTGTGAACAATGCTGCCACGAACATGGGGGCACATTTCTTCTTTTCAAACAGTGCTATGGTGTTCTTAGGGTATATTCCTAAAAGTGGGATACCTGGGTCAAAAGGCAGTTCGATTTTTAATTTTTTGAGGAATCTCCATACTGTTTTCCACAGTGGCTGCACCAGTCTGCATTCCCACCAGCAGTGCAGGAGGGTTCCCTTTTCTCCACATCCTCACCAGCACTTGTTCTGTGTTGTTTTGTTGATGAGCGCCATTCTGACTGGTGTGAGGTGATATCTCATTGTGGTTTTAATTTGCATTTCTCTAATGATTAGTGATGTTGAGCATTTTTTCATATGCCTATTGGCCATCTGTAATTCCTCTTTGGAGACGTGTCTATTTATTTCTTTTGCCCATTTTTTGATTGGATCGTTTGTCTTTCTGGTGTTGAGTTTTATAAGTTCTCTATAAATTTTGGTTATTAATCCCTTATCAGATGTATTTTTGAATATGTTCTCCCATTGTGTAGTTTGTCTTTTTATTCTGTTGTTATCGTCTTTAGCTGTGCAAAAGCTTTTTAGTTTGATATAGTGCCTTTTATTTATCCTGTCTTTTATTTCACTAGCCCATGGAAATAAATCGGCAAATATATTGCTGTGAGAGATGTTGGAGAGCTTACTGCCTGTTTTCTTCTAGGATGCTTATGGTTTCATGGCTTACTTTTAAGTCTTTCATTCATTTTGAGTTTGTTTTTGTGAATGGTGTAATTGATGGTCTAGTTTCATTGTTTTTCCAAGTAGATGTCCAATTTTCCCAACACCATTTGTTAAAGAGGCTGTCTTTACTCCATTGTATGCTCTTACCTTCTTTGTCAAATATCAGTTGTCCATAAAGGTGTGAGTTTATTCCTGGGTTCTCTGTTCTGTTCCATTGATCTGTATGCCTGTTCTTATGCCAGTACCAGGCTGTCTTGAGTACAATAGCCTTGTAGTATAACTTGATATCAGAAAGAGTGATACCTTCCACTTTATTCTTCTTTTTCAATATTGCTGAGGCTATTTGTGTTCTTTTTCGGTTCCATATAAATTTTTGTAATATGTGTTCTATATCTTTGAAGTAGGTCATTGGTATTTTAATTGGTATTGCATTGAATTTATGAGTTGCTTTGGGTAATATAGACGTTTTAATGATGTTTATTCTTCCTAACCATGAGCACGGTATATGCTTCCACTTATTTGTATCTTTCTTGATTTCTTCTATCAATGTTTTATAATTTTCTGAGTACAAGTCTTTAATCTCCTTGGTTAAATTTATTCCTAGGTACTTTATTTTTTTGGCTGCAATACTGAAGGGGATTATTTTCTTAATTTCTCTTTCTGACAGTTCATTGTTGGTGTATAAAAATGCCTCTGATTTCTGAGTATTAATTTAATATCCGGCCACCTTGCAGAATTCATTTATCAGGTCCAGTAGCTTTTTGACTGAGACTTTAGGTTTTTCTATATTCAGTATCATCATCTGCAAATAATGATAGTTTTACTTCTTCTTTTCCAATTTGGATGCCTTTTATTTCTTCTTCTTGTCTGATTGCTGTGGCTAGGACTTTCAGAACTATGTAGAATAAGATTGGTGAAAGGGGGCATCCCTGCCTTGTTCCTGATCTTAAGGGGATTGCTTTTAATTTTTGCCCACTGAGTATGATGTTTGCCATAGATGGCCTTTATCATGTTGAAGTATGCTCCCTGTATTCCCCCTTTGCTGAGAATTTTGATCATGAATGAATGCTGAATTTTATCAAATGCTTTTTCTGCATCTATTGAAGTTATCATGTGGTTTTTGTCCTTCCTTTTGTTTATGTGAAGAATCACATTGATTGATTTGTGAACATTGAACCAGTCTTGCCTCCCCAGAATAAATCCCACTTGATCATGGTGTATGACTTTTTTTCATGTATTGCTGGATCTGGTTGTCTAATATTTTGTTGAGGATTGTAGCATCTAAATTCATCAGAGATATTGGTCTATAGTTTTCTTTGTTTGTGTTGTCTTTGCCTGGTTTCAAAAATCAGAATTATGCTTGCCTCATAAAAGGAGCTTGGAATTCTTTCTTCCTCTTGCATTTTTTTTGAAATAGCTTGAGTAGGATAGGACTTAGTTCTTCTTTGAATTTTTGGTAGCATTCACTTGTGAAGCCATCAGGCCCAGGACTTTTCCTTTTGGGAGTTTTTTGATAACTGTTTCGATCTCATTTGTTGTAATCGGTCTGTTTAGTGTTTCTGATTCTTCCAGATTGATTTTTGGAAGATTGTATGTTTCAAGAAATTTGTCCATTTCATCTAGGTTGTCTAGTTTTTTAGCATACAATTCTTCATAGTATTTTCTTACAATATTTTGTATTTCTGTTGTGTCAGTTGTTATTTCTCCACTGTCCTTTCTAATTTTATTTATTTGAGTTCTCTCTCTTGTTTTCTTGGTGAGTCTAGTTAAAGGTTCATCGATCTTGTTTAGCTTTTCAAAGAACCAGCTCCTGGTTTCATTGATCCTCTGTATTGTTTCTTTAGTCTCTATTTTATTTATTTCCACTTTGATCTTTATTATTTTCTTCTTTCTACTACCTCTGGTCTTTACTTGCTGTTAGTTTTCTAGTTCTTTTAAATGCATGGTCAAGTTGCTTATTTGAACTTTTTCTAGCTTCTTATGGTATGCCGGCAATGCTATGAACTTCCCTCTCAGTACTGCTTTTGCTGTGTCCCATAAATTTTGAGTTGATGTATGCTCATTATCATTCGTTTCTAGAAACTATTTTTATTTCTTTTTTTTCTTTTTTTTTTTTTTATACAGGGACAGAGAGAGAGTCAGAGAGAGGGATAGATAGGGACAGACAGACAGGAATGGAGAGAGGTGAGAAGCATCAATCATTAGTTTCTCATTGCCGCTGCGACACCATAGTTGTTCATTGATCGCTTTCTCACATGTGCCTTGACCACGGGCCTTCAGCAGTCTGAGCCACCCCTTGCTGGAGCCAGCGACCTTGGGTCCAAGCTGGTGAGCTTTAGCTCAAGCCAGATGAGCCCGCGCTCAAGCTGGTGACGTCGGGTCTCGAACCTGGGTCTTCCGCATCCTAGTCCGATGCTCTATCCACTGCGCCACCGCCTGGTCAGGCTTTATTTCTTTTTTGATCTCATTGTTAATCCATTCATTATTTAATAACATGCTATTTAGTTTCCAAGTGTTTGAGTATTTTTCAGTTTTTCTTTTGTGGTTAATTTCTAGTTTCATGCCACTGTGATCAGAGATAATGCTTGATATGATTTCAATCTTCTTAAATTTGTTGAGACTGCTTTTGTGTTCTAACATGTGGTCTGTTCTAGAGAATGTACCATGAACACTTGAAAAGAATGTATATTCTGTTACTTTAGGGTGAAAGGTTCTGAAGATATCTATTAAATAGAGTTGATCTAGTGTATTCTTTAAGTCTGCTGTTTCTTTGTTAATTTTCTTTCTTGAGAATCTATCCAGTGAAGTTAGTGGGGTATTGAAATCCCCTACTATTATAGTATTGCTGTTAATCTTGCCCTTTATATCCATCAAAGTCTGCTTTATGCATTTCGGTGCTCATATGTTCAGCATGTAAATATTTATAATGGTTATATCTTCCTGTGGAATTGCTCCCTTTATCATTATGTAGTGTTCTTCTTTATCTCTTACTATAGCCTTGGTTTTAAAGTCCATTTTGTTAGATATAAGTATTGCTACCCCAGCTTTTTTTTTTTTTTTTTGCATGAAATATTTTCCTTCATTCTTTTACCTTCAGTCTGTGTATCTTTTGTTTTAAGGTGTGTCTCTTGTAGACAGCATATGTATGAGTCCTGTTTTCTTATCCAGTCATCTACCCTATGTCTTTTGATTGGATAATTTAATCCATTTACATTTAAGGTTATTATTGATATGTAGTTGTTTATTGCCATTTTATTCTTTAAAGCTGTATTCCTCTTTTGCTATATTCTTTTCCCACTTTGATCTTCCACCCTGTTCACAACAGGACCCTTAGCATCTTTTGCAGAATTGGTTTGGTGTTAATGAATTCCTTCAGTTTTTTTTTTTTTTTTTTGGTTTGGGAAGCTCTTTATTTCTCCTTTAATTTTAAACGATAGCCTTGCTGGATAAAGTTGTCTTGGTTGCAGGTTCTTGTTCTGCATATCTTTGAATATGTCTTGCCATTCCCTTCTGGCCTCAAGTGTTTTTATTGAGAAGTCAGATGTCATCCTTATGGAGGCTCCTTTGTAGGTGATAAGCTTTTTTTCTCCAGCAGCTTTTAATATTTTTTCTTTATCACCTAGCTTTGGTGTTTTAATTATGATATGTCTTGGTGTAGATTTCTTTGGGTTTCTTTTAATGGAGTTCTCTGAGCTTCTTGAACATATGAGTCATTTTTCAGCCTTAATTTATGGAAGTTTTTAGCTATGATTTGGTTGAACAAAGTTTCTATCCCTTGTTCTTTCTCTTCTTCAGGAACCCCTATGATGCGGATGTTATTTCTGTTCATGTTGTCACAGAGCTCCCTTAGAGTTTCCTCAGTCTTTTTGAGTCTCTTTTCTTTTTTCTGCTTTTCTTCTGTGCCTTCGTTTATTTTGTCCTCTAACTCCCTGATTCAATCCTCAGCTTCATTCATCCTGCTTTTAATTTCTTCCATTTTGTTCTTCAATTCTGATACTTTATTTGTCATTTCTGTCTGATTCATTTTTATTATTTCAATTTCCTTTTTTATACTTGTTATCTTTTTATTTAGGTGTTTGAAATAACTATGAATTGTTGCTGTAAGCTCTTAGAATGTCTTAACTATCATAGATCTGTCTTCTCAGAGTCCACACTAGTCATAAAAAAAAAATAGAAAAAGAACTTATTAATAAAGATATCTTGTTCCTGAAAGCTTTTTCATGAAACATCTCTAGTTTATAGTCAGCATGGTTGTATATATTACATAATATGTTCTCTTGAGCTATGCCTATAAATCCATAGATTCCTCCTTTGTTTACTATTAACTATTTGTTGGGCAGATAAAATATATTATGCTCACTTTGTTAAAGATGGCGCTGCCCACATAGAAGTTCATTGATATTAATGTGTGTTCTGGGAAAGGCTGTCGGCAGGCCGAGTCACTATAGCCTAAGGCTTAGTTTTAAGAGTAAGCTCTTCCCCACACCCTTGACTGATTGGATAATGTTGGGTGGTGCATTCTCCTGAGGAATTCCATTATGCCTCAGATGGGTGGCTTTGTATCAGAGACTTCCTTGTTTGTAATTAGATTAAAGGTTTGGATTTTCTATGCTTTAAATGGGGGCAGACTAGGAGCTTGCTCTCTCTTTTGGTTCCTGAGGTATTAGAGAGGAGAGCAGATTAAGACCACGTGAAGGCCAGGAGAAGCAGCCAAGATGCCACAGTGCTGAGGGAGAAGCCAGTTTGTTAAGAGTTTGTGCTGGAGGAGATGGGGAACAGTGGTGAATAAGTCTGGTGAGCTAGAAACCTTTGATTCTAGGAAACTCGGATAAGTCAGTAGCTTTTTGAGCACTGAATGTATGGGTTTTGGAGCCCAGTGTGTGTTTTTGCTTGCCCGCCGGGTACAAGCTAGAATTAAAGCTGATGGCTCACCAGTTCGTGGCTCCTGTGTTTCATTACTGACTGTTCGAATCTAATGTGAACCTGCACGGGTTGGGCGGCTGTGATAGTGGCCTCGACTACTGGCTGTACACTATTCAAACCAACTAGGTTAATTCTGTTAAAAGTATACCATAGATAAGGACTCCCTTGATAACAAATACCTTTAGCTCAGTGGTTCTCAAATTTTTGAAATCGGGATGCATTTAAAATCCTACAAATAGCCTGACCAGGCAGTAGCGTGGTGGATAGAACATCGAACTGGGTCATGACGACCCAGGTTCGATTCCCCGAGGTTGCCAGCTTGAGCGCGGGCCCATTGGGCTTGAGCAAGGCTCACCAGCTTGAGCCCAAGGTCACTGGCTCAAGCAAGGGGTCACTCAGACTGCTGAAGCCCCTGGTCAAGGCACATATGAGAAACCGATCAATTAACAACTAAGGAACCACAACAAAGAATTGATGTTTCTCATCTCTCTCCCTTCCTGTCTGTCTGTTTCTATCTGTCCCACTCTCTGAAAAAAATAAATAAATAAATAAATAAATAAATAAAATCCTACAAATAATTGTAGACACACTATATACAAATTTCTGAGAAATATGTTACAATAATTAACTAATATATATATATATATTCCTAGCGTGCTTTTATGGTAATTAAACAAAATAAATATGACAAAATTAAATTTATTCCGACATTGAAAAACATTTTTATGTTATTTTTTTTAGTTATACTTTTTAGAATTTGTAAAAAATAGGGATTAAAAAATAAAAATGACATAAAAGTTATCTTTTTACATATATAGATACATTCTTGTAAGATTTAGTAAATTCAGCAGGTCCCAGCACAAATGTGTTAAGTTTTTTTATTCTTATGTTTATGGGAAACATGAACCTGATGTGTCCTAGCAATTTCTTTAATGTTTGGGCATATATTTGAAAGGCATACTCTCATTTCCTCACCAATACATTGAAGAATTCTTCTCTTTTTACTCTTAATTGTGTTGAGTGCAAACCCCCCCCACCATACATATAATCTTAACTTTACACCAAAAAAAGGATACAAGAAACTTGCCTCCAGTCTTTCCGGGGAACATTGGGGGTAGAGTAAACAGTCCAGCACCACAGCTTAACAGCCTTTTGCAACCTAATCAGGCAAGTGAGGTGAGGGGTTGGGCAGACTGTCAGCTTACAGCCAATTCCCCACACCTCTGTCCCCCAAAAATCTAAACTCCAAAAACCCTATTGGTGCTTTGGTCCCCAACAGGCACATATTTCTCTGGCATACCATTGGGTGCATAGTTTGAGAACCACTGCTTTAGCTCTTTGCTAATGAGCCAAGTTAATAAAAGACTAGGAGAATTCCTTGGCAAGTGGAATGGGGAAACTGAGACAGATAGCTGAGCTAATGGCAGAGCAACTGACATCCAGCTAGTACATCAAAAGACGTTATCTCCCCTACTGAAGAACACTTAAGTAAATGTTTTACATGGTTCAGAATCCAGCCTCGCACACCTTTCAAGTCCTGGTTCCTTTCTGGTGACATTCTTTTTTTCTTTTTACAGGGACAGAGAGAGAGTCAGAGAGAGGGATAGATAGGGACAGACAGACAGAAACAAAGAGAGGAGAGAAGCATCAATCATTAGTTTTTCGTTGCCATCGCAACACCTTAGTTGTTCATTGATTGCTTTCTCACATGTGCCGTGACCACGGGCCTTCAGCAGACTGAGCAATCTCTTGCTGGAGCCAGCGACCTTGGATGCAAGCTGGCGAGCTTTTGCTCAAGCCAGATGGGCCCATGCTCAAGCTGGCAAACTTGAGGTCTCGAACCTGGGTCTTCTGCATCCCAGTCCGACGCTCTATCCACTGCTCCACTGCCTGGTCAGGCCTGGTGACGTTCTTTTAAGGTGAAACTGACTAGAGAATGACATTGATCCCTCAATATGCTCATTTTGATGCATCAGCATATCAAAGGACACACCTTGAAAGCTGATGAATATTCTGTTTGAGACCTCCCCTATAATTACTGCCATTAGAAAACAGATAAACAACTTTCAAGACAAAGGACCTGCTGCTCACTCCTCCTTGTGCACGCCCATGCCTTCCTTGCCTTCTTTCCTCAGGTGTGTATTTTTGCTTTCTTTCTCCTAAGCTCTAAATGTTTCAAAGAGACTTGCAACCAGGTGCGCAGCAGGCAGCGGCAGCTTGTCCCAGGCTAACCCCTGAACCTGTCTCCAATGACCCTCCTTTTGCCTCTTTAACTTGCATCCTGAGTCCGGCTGGCTCAGTTCTTCTTCCTCTATGACTTTCTTTCTAAAGGGCTAAGACCACCTCGCCTAGGCTTGACTCTTCCTCATGTTTTTCTCCTAAAGCAAGGGTAGCTCTGGCTCGGCTCACTCCTGTTGCTATAATCTTGCCTCTTCTATCTTAAGCCCTATCTTTGTCTCACTGTCCCCAGCTTTAATACACTTACTCTCAAAATCACTTGGACTCGTTACTTGAAATCTTTTTTGCACAAAGTCAAGAACCTGCACATTCCAAACCATGCTGGGGGCAGACCCGTCTCAGTCCTGGTCCCTTTCTAGTGATACTAGGAGGAAATCATTCAATTTTTAGGAGATTAGCCTAGTCATCTGTTTCATTTCTGCCCCATTCTCTTTTCTTCAATCAAAGAGCAGAGACCACAGACTTACTGCTTAACTTTTTACTTAGGCTTACTGCTTAACTCTTTGCTTAGATTACAAATATATTCACACGTACTCCTGTATCCATTCGTTTTTCTTCTGGTGTCTTCCATTGAATAGAAATTCCCCATCTTGATATAATTTTCTATATCGTTAGTTTGCTTTATGACTTGTACTGTTTTTTTAAAAAATAAATTATTTATTGAATTTAGAGAGAGAGAGGAAGAGAAAGAGAGAAAGATATTGACTTGTTCTCCCACTTCTTTATGCATTCATTGGTTGATTCTTGTATATGCCCTAACTGGGGATTGAAACTGTGTTGGTCAAATAACTTTTTAAATATGACATATGTTGGGCAGATAAAATATATTATGCTCACTTTGTTAAAGATGGCGCTGCCCACCTGCAAGTCCGTTGATATTAATGTGTGTTGGGGGACAGGCTGTGGGCAGGCTGGGTCGGTATAGCCTAAGGCTTAGTTTTATGAGTAAGCTTTCCCCACACATTTGACTGATGGGATGGTGTGGGGTGGTGCACTCTCATGAGGAATCCTCCCATTATGCCTCAGATAAGAGACTTTGTATCAGAGACTTCCTTGTGTGTAGATTGGATTAAAGGTTTGAATTTCTACACTATAAAGTAGGGCAGACTGGGAGCTTGCTCTTTCTCACTTCCTGAGGTTATCATTGGAGAGGAGAGCAGATTAAGGCCATGTGGAGGGGAGGAGAAGCAGCCAAGATGGCGAAGTGCTGAGGAAGAAGCCAATTTGTGCAGAGTTTGTGCAGAGAGAAGGAGATGGAAAACAGAGGTGAATAAGACTGATGAGCTAGAAACCTTTGATTCTAGGAAACTCGAATAAGTCAGTAGCTTTGTGAGCACTGAATGAATGGGTTTTGGAGCCCAGTGTGTGTTTTTACTTGCTTGCCGGGGGCAAGCTAGGATTAAAGATGATGGCCCACCAGTTCTCAGCTCCGTTGCTTCATTACTGACTGTCCGAATCTAATGAGAACCTGCATGTTAATGGCGACGATGGTGGCTGCTGACTTTACAACATATATATTTCCTTGCTTTGGGTTTGGGTGACAGGCTGTAAGCTGGCAAAGTCTTTATAGCCTAAGGCTTAGTTTTAAAACTAAGCATTTCCACCCTTTACTGTTGCATGATAGGGGGTGGTGCACTCTTATGAGGAATCCCATTATGCCTCAGATAAGTGACTTTGTATCAGAGACTTCCTTGTTTGTATATTGAATTAAAAGTTTTGATTTCTGTACTATAAAATGGGGCAGAGGAGCCCATGCTGTAGGAGAGGAGAGAAAGGCCACATGGAGGAGAGGAGAAGCAGCCAAGATGGCAGAGTGCTGAAGGAGAAGCCAGTTTGTGCTGAGTTTGTGCAGAGAGGAGGAGATGGGGAACAGAGGTGAAAAAGGCTGGTGAGGTAGAATCCTTTGATTCTAAGAAACTCAGATAAGTCAATGGCTTTGGGAGCCCTGAATGAAAAGGGAAGTATTATCTTACTATGTGTATTTCTTGCCTTCCCAGTGCAAGCTAGGATTAAAGCTAATGGCCCACTAGTTCTTGGCTCCGTTGTTTCATTACCAACGTTCCAAATCGAATGTGAACCTGCATGGGCCAGGTGGCTGTGATGGTAGCCATGGCTACTGGCCTTACATTGGTGTAGTCTTTGGCAGAATTTTGGATCAGTTCGGTATGGAGTCACCACCACGTTTCAGAGGTGGAATAGAGGTCTTGCTGCTGTTATGGTTCCCCACGGCTGTCCTTTTGGAAACTATAGGCTGGCTGACTTTTACAGAAATGTGAAGAGGCTGCTCAGGACCTGCAAACTGAGCAGTGGAAGGAGCTGGGCAAATGTGGGAGAAAGAGATGCCAACCCTGGAGCTGGAGCAAGTACTAGAGAAGGAGGCCGACCAGGTTCACAGGATTCACTTGGAAATGGAGCAGCCTCTGGAGAAAAAATCATGGGTTCATGAGTTGCTGATTGCTCTGGACATTGTGGAGAGCTAGCAGTGGCAGGAGGCCAGGGCTGAGGCCAGGGCTGAGACTGGCCCCAGGGTTGCAAGGCCAGCAATAGCAGCTGATGTTTTCAGTTTCTCTTTGGAGAATGAGGAGAATCAGGCTGGAGTTGTGATCCGCAGTCTCCAGAAGGTGAGAGCCCAGCAGCAAGGAGTACCTACAACACCCCTGGTAGGTCTGCGATTTTGTTACATATGGGTGGATCCCATCATGCTCTCTGGAGCAGAGATGGCAATGCTAACTGCTGTTGCCACATGCTCCTCTTTGGGACAGTTTAAGACCTGCCAGGACAGCAGGAATGAGGGAGTTGGCTGAGGCTCCATGTGCATAGACTCATTCTTGGACTATGACCGAGTGGACAGTGGCTCCTTTGTTGGATGAATTTACAGATTTTGGACAATGTTAAATACCCTGATGGGGGTGGGGACAGCTTTTCTGGAGGCCCTTTCCCTGTCCCGGGAAGCTTTTCCTATGGCTAGAAAGAAGTCTGAGGACATTTTGTGCTTTTGGCAAAGTGCTCAGAACTGGTGAAATGTACCTTTGTAATTGTTGAAATTGTATGATTTGTCATGTTGTTTTAATTTGTGTAATGTGCCTAATTTCCCCGTGCAGAAATACCTGTGGTTTAGATTGTAAAGTGAGCAAAAAGGGTGGAATGTTGGTCAAATAGGTTTTTAAATATGACATATATGTTTGCTCTCTTTGGGTGTGGGAGGCAGGTTGTAAGCTGGCAGTCATTATAGCCTAAGGCTTAGTTTTACAACTGAGCTTTTTCCCACACCATTGACTGTTGTGTGATAGGAGGTGGTGCACTCTTACGAGAAATCCCATTTATGCCTCAAATAAGTGACTTTGTATCAGAGACTTCCTTGTTTGTATATTGGATTAAAGGTTTTGATTTCTACACTATAAAATGGGGCAGAAGAGCCCATGCTGAGGGAGAGCAGAGAAAGCCCATGTAGAGGAGAGAAGAAGCAGCCAAGATGGCAGAGTGCTGAAGGAGGAGCCAATTTGTGCAGAGTTTGTGTAGAGAGGAGGAGATAGGGAACAGAGGTAAATAAGGCTGGTGAAGTAGAAACCTTTGATTCTAGGAAACTCAGATAAGTCAGTGGCTTTGGGAGCCCTGAATGGAAGGGAAGTGTTTTCTCACTGTGTGTATTTCTTGCCTGCCAGGTGCAAGGTAGGATTAAAGTTAATGGCTCAGCAGTTCTTGGCTCTGTTTTTTCCGTCTGTCCAAATCAAATGTGAACCTACATGGGCCAGGCAGCTGCAATGGTGGCCATGGCTACTGGCCATACAACCCACAACCTTGGCATATTGGGACAATGCTTTAACCAATTGAGCTACCCAGCCAGGACTATGGCTTGTATCTTTGAATTGTGTTTATGATATTGCTTCCCAGCTCAGGTTCCAGAGATAGTCTCCTGTATATTCTTCTATTTTTATTGGGTAATGTTTATTATTTTATTTATTTATTTATTTTCATTTCAAATTTTAAAAAAGATTTTACATATTGATTTTAGAGAGAGGAGAAAGAGAGAGAAAGGCAGAGAAGAAAGCAGGAAATATCAGCTCATAGTTGCTTCTCACATGTACCTTGACCGGACAAACCTGAGGTTTTCAACTGGCGACCTCAGCATTCCAGGTCAACACTTGATTCATTGTGCTACCACAGGCCACGCATTTATTGGGTAATATTTTTAAATCCTTATTTCAGAGTTGGAGGTGCCCTCCCAGGGCTGCTTTAGGCATAGCGCTCGAGTCCAACCCTTTGTACGCAGGGAATGGGCTGCATTCTCTTTCCCAAGTGGGTGTCATCATTCCTGCACTTGGCGCTTAAGATTTATCCAGTGCCAAGGAGTCCATGAGCCATTTTGACTTCAACTTCCTCATGATGATTAGACTTTAAATTCACTCTTTTTGGCATTTTGGAGTTTTTTTGTTTGTTTTTAGCTTGGCTATATTTTTCCTTTTCCATTATTTTTCCTGTTTAAAATAAACATTTTGCAGCATTTCTATAATATACAAACTTGGTGAAGACAACCTTTCCTCATAAACCTTGACTGGTATGGTGGTTAAGCAGCTATAATTCCTTTCACTGTTAACATCATGGAAGAGAAAACAGGTACCTCTAAGGGTAAGAAACTTTGGGGGAACTAACAGAAATACATAAAGAAGAATTTTATTGAGTTTTTGTCAAAAGTGGTACATGGTGTTAATTTCCCTCAATGAATCACCACACCCTGATCTTCAGTAAAATATTCATTCGCCTTGCATCAGTAGCCTGAACTTGGGTTGGGTAAGGACAGAGACTGCTAGTAGAATCCACTTAGGTTACAGTTTGAGGCTTAAATTTCACTTCTTTTCGTAGCTGTGTGACCTTGGCCAAATTATATAATTTCTCAGAGTCTCAGTTTCCTTATCTCTTTGATCAGGATAATAGCATGCACCTTCCAAGATTACTGTGTTAAACAAGGAAGGTCATATATGTGCCTCTCTTTTTTCCTCTCTCTGAGGAATAAAAGAATAGTAGAGTGGAAAGATTTCAGGGAGGCTATGGGTCTGTTTTAACTCACATTGCTATTTTGGGTAGATCACTTGGCCTTAACCTACTTTAGTTTCACTCTATATGAAACAACTGCTGCGATTTATTCCAAGTCACAATGTCTGTGGTTCAGCTTTTCCATTGGAATTTAAGAGAAAAAGCCTGAGGAGTCTCTTGTGTCATTTAGTTTTTCTTTGCAAATATTTATTTATTTGTAAATTTACTCACTAAGAGAAGTGATTTGATTGATGATTCAAATATCTCACAGGGTAGCATAGGATATTTCTTAAGTTCTCTGTTTTACTTTATACACAGGCACGTTGGAACCGATTGTAAGAGGTCTGTCAAGTAGTTTGTTTCTAATATGATTCGTTTCAGTGGTAAGTACAGTGGAAGGGATGAGGGGAGCCAGGAGACATAGGTCAGAAATACTGGAGAGTTTGGTGGGGGAAAATGACTGAAAAAGCTGCTACTACTTCATTTTGAAGTTTATTTAAACATTTATTACTTTTTTAGTAATTTATTGATTGATTTTAGGGAGAGAGAGATGAAAATTGGTCTGTTCCTTTATGTGCCCTTACTGGGGATCGCACCTGCAACCTCTGGGCTTTGGGACAATGCTTTAACAAACTGAACTATCCGGCTAGGGCTAAACATTTATTCCTAAGGTGACCAACTTTTTAAAAATGAAAAGGACAGAAAGAAATTGAAGAAAACAATATCATTAATAAAAGAAACATTTTATTCATTGCAATAATAATATACTATCACCTGACCTGTGGTGGCGCAGTGGATAAAGCGTCGACCTGGGAACACTGAGGTTGCCAGTTCAAAACCCTGCACTGGTCTGGTCAAGGCACATATGGGAGTTGATGCTTCCAGCTCCTTCCCCCTTTCTCTCTCTCTCTCTCTCTCTCTCTCTCTCTCTCTCTGTGTCTCCTCTCTAAAATGAAAAAAATAAGAAATTTTAAAAAAGCTTAATAATAATATACTATCATGATAAATGCATAATAAAAACAATTGCAGTATTTTATATTATAATCATGCTTACATGCCTATTAATATTTAATAATAATTGTAAGAAAAAAGTTTTCATTTAGATACAGATACGTCACATCACACTCAATGGATCAACTCTGCATTGATCGAATACAGATATTTACAAATTAGTCTTCCAATATCAAAAAGGAGGACATGTAGGAGGACACTTTTCGAGGGAGGATGGAACTTAAAAAAGAAGAATTGTCCTCCCTAAAGAAATATGATTGGTCACATTATTATTCCTTAAAAAAACATTGAGACTAATTTGAGTCTTCTGGTGTTAATTTGCCTAACTTGATAATCATGTGAAAATTCCAGTCACCAAGAGAAACCATTCTTTTTTACTTCTGGTTCCAAATGACAAAGAATGGAGCAGACAGAATTGATAAGGGTCCCCTCTGGGTGTATTTTCTTTCACTTTTTTTTCAAGTCATCAATCTTCAACAAGCTTCTTTTCCTTCCAGGCAATCTAAATTGATCCATGGTGATTGGAAAATAACAGGCTGTTCCTTAAAAGCTAGAAACAGGAGGCTCAAAAGTAGCTCCTGTTGGAAACAGTTGCAGAATGTTCAAGAAAAAGGCACATGCAGACACACAAAGAGGCCCTTCTCAGCATTGGAGGAGCAGCTAAACAGCGTTGCTGCAGAAGGCCATCGATCACTTTTATTACATTGCAGACAGGAGCAATTTTAAGTGAGCCTGGGCTTCCCGAATGAATTCCAATAATTCAAGTTATGATTCCTAAACTGTGTGTCAGACTAACTCAATATTACTTTTAGGCCAAACAAAGAGAAAAAGTTGAAATTCTTTGTCCCACAATATAGGTAAAGAACCTGATTTTATTACCTTAATCATTAATAAAGGCATTAAAAACCACTTGATTAAAAAAATAATAGAATAATGAGAGAAATTATGTGAATTTTATTTGCAGTCATGGTTGCTAAATGGGCAAGTGGTTTTGTTTGTTTACATCAAAAGTGGATTTACTTTGAAGTATACCTTGACCTTTGAAGAACAACAATTTTTTTTGAAAATTGTTTTCAAAATAGAAATATTTTTATTGTTTTTGTTGATTAGTAAAGTAATGCATGCTCATGAAAAAGAAAAAAATACAATCTATATAAAGTTAAATTTTCACACTGTTTGGGCCTACGTAATTTAAAGAAGGTATAAATGTGTTTGATTTTTAGATTTTTAAGCTTTTCATCTATCCACCTATCCATCCATCCATCCATCCATCCATCCATCCATCCATCCATCCATGCCATCTTTCCCTATTGAAGAGAAGAGAGTTTGGGAGGTGGTTCCTGTTTCCATGGACTGGAAGACTCAATGAGTCCACAACTCGACTCCTCTGTGAGCAAAGGAAGCAGCCCTGCTGTGGCCTAGGCGAAGGTATGTGGTGGGAGTTTGGGTCTCCATGTCCTCACTTTAGTTCAGTTAACTGATGTGAGACTTTGGGCAAGTCACATGGCCTTATTTGTAAAATGCATGTTCATTGCATGTTAGTACACCTTGAATTAGAGTCTGCTTTGTAAGTGTGTTTTGCAAACAGGATCATTAATTTTTGATGAAAATGATTTTTATTTATAGGACCATTTTCAATTGGTGGATGCTGTGAAGTACTTTAACAAACATGTGACAATGTATATTTAACAAAATATATTGTTATAACACCTGGGCTATCCTCCTTTAGGCTAAGTTGAAAACACTTGATGATTTTGAGGAGTGGGGGTGAAATCAATGTCTCTGTTGTTTTGAGGAAAACTTAAAAAATTGATTATGTCTTGTAATTGATCAAATGATTCTAACATTGAGATCAGACAAAGATTTGGGAGTGGTTGTCTATGCATGCTGAATTTCAAAGATGTGGGTTTTAGGAATACAGAATTGTTTTTTTCTATGGAGCTGAATGAATCTTCCACAGTCTGAAAGCCCATCTTTGGGAAACAAATATCTGGTTGCCATGGTGACACTCAAGGTGGATGAAGGATGGATTAATCAAAATACAGTAAATCCTTTTTACGAGCTTCCTAAGAAATCTAGTGTGACGTGAACCCTCTGGTCTGTCTCCTCTTATTCTTCCCTCCATCACACAGGAAATCCACCATGAACGTAAAATGACACACATTTGTTGTACTGGCTTCTCTATACACACCAGTGAACAACACCCTCTCTTGCCTAAAAGGCATTGTCATACAAGCAGCAAGCCTCCTTAAACATTTATTTTTTTAAAACAGTGTATGAAATTCAAGGACAAAAAAATATATCCAATTCTCTCTGCAACAAAAAGAAAAGAGAATGGTTAGAAGTAGCCTCTGAAAATTGTGATTATTTATTTTCTGAGCTACATTCTCTGGGGAATAGGGAGTATGAAATAGTTTGTCCTGAGAGAGAAGCTGCATTCTGTTTGAGTCTAATGCACAACTTATCTGATCATTTTAACTCTTCAGTTCAGTCCCAAACCAAGTCATGTTAGTCCCAGTATCAGTTAAATACATAAGTGAATGAATCAGAATAAATTATTAAGTTGACTAAATTAAGTGAATAAATAAATTAAATGGCTATTCCTCTCCATCCCAACAAACTGATGGGTGAAATTAATCAAAATAGTAGTTAATCCAGTTGTGGGAGACATTTCCAGGAGCCTCTAGTAAATCATTTTTGGGCAGCCAATTCAATTTTAACCCCTGGTTTTGAATAGCCATTGCATCAAGTAGATTGGATGAGTTAACACACAGAATCAAGCTGACAGAAGTCAGTGTTTGACACCCTCCAAGAACAGATAAAGGTTCACAGTGAGTATGTTGGTTACTATAGGTGAGGGGCTTACAGGAGTCCAGAGGGACCCAGTAGGACATACAGGCAGGGAGGTTTTCCATATGGTCCTGCCAGTTCTAAGACTCCACATGTTGATACAGACTGAAGGGAAGACAGAGGATGCACATTCTAAAGACATTCAGCACAGTGTGAAACACTGGTTCTCAACTGGTGCCGATTTTGTTATGACGGAGGATAGGGAAGCCTAAGGGGGTGGTGCTGGTATCCAGTGGGTAGAAACCAAGAACTCTGCTAAACTCAGGTGACCAGATTTTAAAATTGGTAAAGCAGGACACCATTGATGGGGGGCGGGGGATTCTTGATTAAAAATTTGGTTTATATGGAGCAAAATAAATTTTCATAAAATGCAAAAATAGTATTGTAATATATTTTTTAAAATTTCAAAATCACTACAATTTACAAATATAATACATTAAAAATTATGTATAGTATTATTTTATTCTTTGGCATATTTCTCATTTGAGTGAATTTTTTTAGTAGAGTGCTGTCGTTTAAAAGGTCATGAAATTTTTCACAAGAATTTGTTAAATTATATTTCACACACAAAATGGCTTTCAAAGCCTCAACACTTAATTGTGATTTTTGTGATGTCCACACTTTATTTACCATAGAAAAATGCATTCCTGGTAAAGACAGCACGTATTCCACAATTTTTAGTGCATTATTGTATGGAACATAGTTTGTTTCAAAATGATGAAATATTTCTAAGCATTTGTTCTCTATTGTGATTTTTGCTGATACCCAAGATTTAACCTTTTCCTTCTCAATCTATTTTTTTAATAATGATACCTCATTAAAAAGATCATTTCCGGAAATATTACTATATGGGAAATTTTGAGTCAGACAAGCCATCACGCACACTCCCCACCTGAACTCGTCCTTGCGGCGGCCGTGCTCCCTGCATCCAGCCCTGCCGCCCACTGGAGACTGAGCGGCTTGCACCTCACAGAGTCAGGAGCCGCACGCTGGCGTCCAGGACGTGGACCTATGGGTAGTTAGGGGACTTGACAGCCACCGCCCCAGCAGGTACATCCCGCCCAAAGTTGTTTGTTTTGGGCCCCGCAGGGGGCAGGCAGCTTTTGCGGCAGTGCGGGCGCTTCCAGGATGAGGCGGGTCTCCCTGCCAAAAAGTGTATATTCCCTTCCCGTTCTCCCGCCGTTCCCTAGCTTTTAGTGCATTCTTTCAAAAAATTGGGACTTTTTTAAAATGCCGCGGGACATGGGACAAATTGTTAAAAATTGGGACTGTCCCGCCAAAAGTGGAACATCTGGTCACCTTATGCTAAACATTCTACATGCACAAGGCAGCCTTCCGCAAAAAAAGAAAAGTGTCAATAGTGTTAGGTTGAGAAATGTTGGAGTAGAAGAAATAATTAATAGAATCTAAACAGAACCTTGTAGTGAGCACAAATTCATGGACTTGAGCAGAAAAAAGGAGCCATAACTTCTGAGCTGAGCAAGTAGTTGGTTCTGAACTTGGCATTTGAAGACCGCAATCTCAATCCAAGCCTTGTTACTTATTATTATGTACATCATGTCAGCCTCTTTGCAGCTCTGCTATTTAACTTGTTAAATGATGATAGTAATATATCATTTACTACCTTATACTAAAGATTGAGTGAGGTAACAAATAAAAAAACATGAAACACAGAGTCAGTGTTCGGAAAATAATGACTGGAAACAAACAAACCAGTTTATTTTTATCTTTATGCTTTTATTTTTCTGAGGTAAACCTAGTCAACTTTGACCAATGTTGACAATAAAAAATTTTAAAAACTGATTTGAAATCTATTGTTCATTTTGGATCCTGACATATCGTAGGGGAGGAAAACGTTTTCTTCAACCCTCTTAGGGTCCCTGGCTGAGTCTGAAAATGAAACTGACATAGACATTGATAGGGGAAAATGCATACTCATTTTACTGAATTGTTACACACACATGGGAACCTGCACCAGGGAATGAAGACCCAAAGAAGTGACCAGAATAGAAAGCTGTTATTATACATTTTAGGCAAAGAAGCAATGCATTTGTGAAGAACTGACAAGGTAGAGAAGTTTGGGCTAAGAGCAGTCAGTGGTAAAGGAGTAACCAGGCAGATAAAGGTTAGTTTAACAAAGTTTATTTATATAGATTGACCTCTCAGCCCCAAATTCCCAGTCTTGGTGAGAAGAATGTTTTCCTCCCTCCGGATACAGGGAGCATACCTTTCACAGAGATTTATAACCTATTTCCAGGGGGAAGAATAGAAAAGGTCAGAGTGACCTTCTTGCTTCTACTGTTTTCTCAGACTTACTCAGTTTGAGACATTTAGTATGCCAAAGTGTCCTATTCTGGGGTATCATATCTTGAACCTCATCAGTATAAAATGTCCTTTTTTGCTGCTGGGTGTGAGGTTGCAACAGCACAGAAGGTTGTATTTCTTTGCATAGATAAAAAGACAAGCTAGGGAAAGTGTGAGGGAGAGCCAAAGGGAGGACCATAGAGGGAAAGCTGGATAGGAAGCACATGGTGCAGGTATCTAATGGGATTTCAAAATTGAAGCCTCGCTGTGAGCTAGGCATGGTGACCCTCTCTTCCACTGGAGGAAGCTGAGATTACCAACCTGCATTTTGCCTTTTGGGATATAGATTATTTTAAGCTGGTTATTTAAAAAAAGAAAAAAGATTCAAGAAGAACCTTTGACCTTCCCCACTTGCCAAATAGAATTGAGACAGAGAACCTGCTCCAGGAAGGGAGGGAGCTATTATCCCAGATAACTGCAGTTTAATATGATCTAAGTGTGATAGACAGGGAGGCACCTAGCAAGGCCCCTTTGATAAAGTCCTCCCTGTGATGGCCCAGCAAAGTCTGACCTGTGGTGGTGCAGTGGATAAAGTGTTGACCTGTAATGCTGAGGTCACTGGTTCAAAACCCTGGGTTGCCTGGTCAAGGCACATATGGGAGTTGATGCTTCCTATTCCTTCCCCCCCTTCTTTCTTTCTTTCTCTTCTCTCTAAAGTGAATAAATAAAATCTTTGAAAAACTGAATAAAATAAAATGTTTTTAAAAACCCACAAAAACAAATGGTCCAACAAATGTTTATTTTTAACACATTTGGTTTTTGATCTCCTTGTGAATTGGCTCCCAGACTGTTGAAGTCCCAAACCACAACCCCCGTAGCTCAAGCCTTAACTGCCTGACTGTTCCTAGAGCCTCATATTCTGATGGAAACCCTGTGCAGACATGTGTAATACATTTGGTTATTTTCTCCTATTAATGTGTCCCATCAATATGATTATTAGACTAGCCAGAACTTGGAAGGGTAGAAAGAAATCTTTTCTTTCTCTCCTATACCATCTCTCTGCAAAATCCTTATTAAAATATTCTTTATTCCTCTGTGATTTATGCATTTAGATTTGTTTTGTTTTGTTTTGTTTTGATACAGCCAAATGTGAATCGTGCTTCAAAGTGAATATGCAAGGCTACCACTAGCTCATGTTAAGAAAATTATCCTCAACTTGAATATAAGCCAAAAGTTGATTAATATCATGTTAAAGACACTTTCTAATAAGCCCACCTAAGGAACTTCTGACTCTGGAATTTTATAATTCTGGAGAGGCTTTATAATTCTGAAGGCTGATCTGGTGCAATGATTTCCTGAAAGGTATGGTTTTATTACCTGGTAAGATCTTAACTACCATATACTTTTATCTAATTTAGCAATTTTATTTCAGCATGAGTTTTTTCTTCACTTATTGTAAAACATCCAATTTCTCAAATTCTTCTTTGAACTGTTTTTTATTATCCTGCTGGTTGGCTTATTAATAGGTTTTTATAAATCTTTGACATGTGCTCACTATCTATTTGTGTAACAATTATGTTTTAATAATTTTGAGATTATGCTTTGGTACCTATATGCAGCCTTTGTGTGAATTAAAATAATGGTGTCTCTTCTTTAAATAAAATTAGTTTTCTTTTAGGACATAGTATATTATTTATTTCTTAATCATAAAAATTATAGCAACCCTAAGGTCATTCTATATAAATTCTATAAATTAAATTATTGAACACACAATAAATGAAGTACAACTGTTTAATCATAATAATACCTTTCTCGAATACTTAAGAAATCAATAAAAACTAATAACTTATTATAAAATAGTTATGCATCATACTTTCATAGAGATAAAATTCTTTATGACAGTTTTAATGCCTACTTGCTTTAGTGTCTTATTTTAAAAACATAGTTTTTCTTGTGACACTGTCTATAGATACATATAAATTTTAAAATAAATTTTCTTTTCATGAAGCTATAAAATTCTCCATCAGCAATTACTACTGCAAGGTTAAATTTATCTGGAGCTACAAAATGTTATTGGAAATGTGTCCTGCAAATTATTGCTGCAAATATATCGCAATACTTCAACTGCAGTGTCTATTTCAGAAATCAGCTTAGGATTTCAGTTCCTTATATGCTAAATTCCCATCGGTGTCATTTTCCTTACTTTGTTCACCAGGCAATTTCAACTGTTAGTGTTTCCATAGTTGCAGTAGCTCATGTTCACTGGAATTCTTTAAATTACATTTGCCATTTATAACAGTGAAAGACCATCCATTATATTCTTTCCATATTTTAAAACTTTTCTGTGAAAATGACATTGTGGTATCTTTGTATAGAAACAAAGAAAATTGAATTTGAAATTTAATTTTGGATTATAGGCAAGATTCTCAGTTTAATTAAAATGTCTTACCCCTTTTTTGGTATTGCTAATATTGGGAGAGTGGTCAATGTCAAGAGAATGCTATTAATTTAGTATCAACATATTTTTCATAAACATTATATTTTTGTCTTTAAGAAAAGTATTAACTCCTTTGATGCTTTTATGTGCATCATGTATGTTAAGCCAGTAGTCGAGGTCACCATCACAGCAGCCTGACCCGTGCAGGTTCGCATTAGATTCAAACAGTCGGTAATGAAACAATGGAGCCAAGAACTGGTGAGCCATCAGCTTTAATTCTAGCTTGCACCCGGCGGGCAAGCAAAAACACACACTGGGCTCCAAAACCCACACATTCAGTGCTCACAAAGCTACTGACTTATCCGAGTTTCCTAGAATCAAAGGTTTCTAGCTCACCAGACTTATTCACCTCTGTTTCCCATCTCCTCCAGCACTAACTCTTAACAAACTCGCTTCTCCCTCAGCACTCTGCCATCCTGGCTGCTTCTCCTGGCCTCCATGTGGCCTTAATCTGCTCTCCTCTCTAATACTTCAGGAACCAAGAGCTAGCAAGCTACTGGTCTGTCCCACTTTATAATGTAGAAATCCAAACCCTTAATCCAATCTACAGACAAGGAAGTCTCTGATACAAAGTCACCCATCTGAGGCATAATGGGATTCCTTAGGAGAGCGCACCACCCCACATCATCCAATCAGTCAAGGGTGTGGGGAAAAGCTTAATCTTAAAACTAAGTCGTAGGTTATAACAACCTCGGCCTGCTTACATTACAGCCTTTCCCCCACACCCATCCCACGCATAAGGGCAAATAATATCACCTGGGTAATGGGCTTCCATGTGGGCAGTGCTATCCCCAACAAAATGAGCATATTACATTTTATCTGCCCAACAATGTACATTAAATTTTTGATCCTGCATCATTTTGCATTTGACATCAATTGTACTGAAGCTATTATACCAAATTGGTACTGAACAATAAATGTAAAATGCTGGGTTTCAAAACCATACTGTTGATGTGTATTTCAGAAAAATATAACAACATTGCAATAATTTCTTTAAATTTTTTTTTAAATTGATTTGAGAGAGAGACATAAAGAGAGAGGGAGAGAAACATTAGTTTTAGTTGTTTCACTTATTTATGCATTGTATGGCCAGGGGCCGCCATCGTAGCCAGTCACATGCAGGTTCTCATTGGGCAGACAATAATGATACAACGGAGCCAAGAACTGGTGGGCCATTAGCTTTAATCCTAGCTTGCACCCGGTGGGCAAGAAATGCACACAGAGGGAAAACACTTCCCTTCCATTCAGGGCACCCAAAGCCACTGACTCATCTGAGTTTCCTAGAATCAAAGGTTTCTACCTCACCAGCCTTATCCACCTCTGTTCCCCATCTGTTGGGCAGATAAAATATAATATGCTCACTTTGTTGGGGATGGCGTAGTCTGTGGCAGGATTCGATACAGATCGGCATGGAGCCACCACCACCTTTAAGTGGTGGAGTAGAGGACTGGATGCTGTTATGGTTCCCTATGGCTGTTTCTTTGGGGACTGTAGGCTGGCTGACTATTACATCTATGTGTGAGGAAACCGAGAGCTCTATGGAAGAGGCTGCCCGGGACCTGCAAACCGAGCAGTGGAAGGAGTTGGAGGAAGCACTGGAGGAGGAGGTCAACCAGGATTGCGAGATTCACCTGGAAATGGAGCAGACGCTGGAGAAGGAATCACAGGTTCATGAGTTGGAGATTGCCCTGGATGTTGTGGAGAGCCAGCAGCAGCATGAGGCCAGGGCAGGAGTTGCGGCCGGGGCTGGAGCTGTAAGACCTGCTGAGCAGAAGGCGACGGCAGCCTGGGGCTCGAGCCCGGTAGCCTGGTGCTCAAGCCCAGCAGCAGGAGCTGATGTTTTCAGTTCCTCTTTGGAGGATAAGGAGAATCTGGCTGGAGTTGAAATCCGCAGCCTCCAGAAGGTGAGAGCCCAGCAGCAAGGAGTAGCTATGCTCCTGGTAGGTCTGCGATTTTGGGTCATAGGGGTGGATGCCATCATGCTCCCCAGAGCAGAGATGGAAATGCTGACTGCCATTGCCACATGCTTCTTTTTAGGACAGTGTGAGACCTGCCATGATGGCAAGAATGAGGGGGGAGGTTAAAGCCCCATGTGTGTGGACTGATTTTCTGGACTATGCCCCCAGTGAGCACTGGCTCTTTTGTTGAATGGACTTATGGTTTTTGGACAATGTGAAATATCCTGATGGGGGTGGAGTGGCTTTGCTGGAGGCCCTCCTGCCCCGGGTAGCTTTTCCCATGGCTAGAAAGAAGGCTGAGGACATTTTGCACTTTGGCAAAGTGCTCAGAGACTGGTGAAGTGTACCTTTGTAATTGTTGAAATTGTATTATTTGTCATGCTGTTGTAATTTGTGTAATGTGCCTAATTTCCTTGTACAGGAATGCCAGTGGTATAGATTGTGGATAGTGAAGTGAGCATAGGGGTGGATTGTTGGGCAGATAAAATATAATATGCTCACTTTGTTGTGAATGGCGCTGCCCACATGGAAGCCCGTCACCCAGATTATATTATTTGCCCTTATGCTTGGGTTGACTGTGGGGGGAAAGCTGTAATGTAAGCAGGCCGGGTCGTTATAGATTAAGATTTTTGTTTTTTTCGTTTTTTTTTTTTTTTTTAAGGCTTTGTTTTAAGAGTAAGCTTTTCCCCACACCCTTGACTGATTGGACGATGTAGGGTGGTGCACTCCTGAGGAATCCCATTATGCCTTAGATGGGTGACTTTGTATCAGAGACATCCTTGTTTGTAGATTAGATTAAGGGTTTGGATTTCTACATTATAAAGTGGGGCAGGTCAGAAGCTTATGCTCTCTGTACCTTGGTACCTGAAGTATTAGAAAGGAGAGCAGATTAAGGCCACGTGGAGGAGAGGAGGCAGTCAAGATGGCAGAGGACTGAGGGAGAAGCGAGTTTGTTAAGAGTTAGTGCTTGAGGAGATGGGAAACAGAGGTGAATAAGTCTGGTGAGCTAGAAACCTTTGATTCTAGGAAACTCGGATAAGTCAGTAGCTTTGTGAGCACTGAATGTGTGGGTTTTGGAGCCCAGTGTGTGTTTTTGCTTGCCCTCCGGGTGCAAGCTAGAATTAAAGCTGATGGCTCACCAGTTCTTGGCTCCATTGTTTCATTACCGACTGTTCGAATCTAATGAGAACCTGCATGGCCCAGGCGGCTGTGATAATGGTAGCTATGGCTACTGGCTTTATACCATCTCCTTCTCTCTGCACAAACTCTGCACAATCTGGCTTCTCCTTCACCACTCCGCCATCTTGGCTGCCTTTCCTTGCAATGCTAATTTCAGGAACTGAGAGAGAGCAAACCTCCAGTCTGCCCCATTTTATTGTGTAGAAAATTAAAGCCTTTAAGCCAATATACAAATAAGAAAGTCTTTGATACAAAGCCACTCATCTGAGGCATAAATAGGATTCCTCATAAGAGCGCACCACCTGACATTATGCAACAGTCAAGGGTGTGAGGAGAAGCTTAGTTTTTAAAAGATCTTAGTATTAAAAGGGTGGGAAAGGATTAGTCTTAAAACTAAGCCCTAGGCTATAATGACTTTGCCAGTTTACAGCCTGTCTCCCACACCCAAAGCAAACTATAAGCAAGCAAACATATATATCATATTTACAAACTTATTTGACCGGCATGCATTCATTGGTTGATTCTTGTATGTGCCCTGACCAGAGATTGAACCTGCAAACTTAGTGTATTGGGAGGATGCTCTAAAGAACTGAGCTACCTGACAAGGGCACAGCATTATAATAATTTCTAACAGAACATTGCATTCCTTCTTTCAGTGAGTTTCTTCTGTTATGATAGCTCTAATTTGTCTTTCTGATCATTATTTTTAAAATGACCTAAAATTTCTCTTTATTCAAATTGTTTTCAATGAACATCATTGATGCCAAGAACTTTTTTGCATGTTTTCTATCAAGTTAAAAGTAACAAAGGAATATAGAACGTTTTATAATTATTTTCCAGGGTTTGCTGCTATGATTGCTTATGTTTTCCATGTGTATTTGTGGTATCATCATATCCAAAGTCATTCAGATTACTTTTTCTGGGTTCAGGTTTTGAGGGCATTCTACTGAGAAGTGATATTATCTGTGTCAACATAGTTTAAATATTTTCCTCAGAAAATTCCAACCCAGGAAGATAAGATTGCAAACCACTAAATAACTTCACTGTTTTCTTCAGGAAATTCCTGCAAACCAGCCTTGTGGTAAACAGTTTTATCAAGAAAACTATGTGCTTACCTGGAGGGACAGCTTGCTTATCAGGGCAAGAATTTGTTTATCCACACTTGTTTCAAGATTTTCTGTGTCCACCAATCCTAAACTATTATGTCACAAACTTTGCCCAATCCCCACAAGTCCCTGCCTTGACAGATTTGCCTTAAATCACCTGAGCCCAGACCCAAAGCTTTCCCTGCTGAGACACTAAAACTCTACTAAGAAGTCACTCTCTATGGCTGACTGACACAGTGGATAAAGCATCAACCTGGAACACTGAGTTCCCTCGTTTGAAAACCTGAGGTTGGGTCGCTGGCTTGAGCACAGGATCATTGACATGCTCTCAAGGTTCTGGCTTGAGCAAAGGGTCACTGGCTCAGCTTGAACACACCCGTTTCCCCATCAAGGCACATATGAGAAGCAATCAATGAACAACTCAAGTGAAGCAACTATGAGTTGATGCTTCTCATCTCTCTCCTGCCTCTCTTTTCTTTCCTGTCTCTCTATCTCTTTAAAAAAAAAAAAAAGGCTCTCTTTCTTGCTGCTATAACTCAAATACACTTGACATTCCTTGACCAACAGGTAATTCTGGTAGTTTTTGTGGGAGTGTGTAAAGCCAGTAGTCAAGGCTACTATCACAGCAGCCCGACCCACACAGGTTCGCATTGGATTCGGACAGATGGCAATGAAACACCGGAGCCAAAAACTGGTGAGCCATCAACTTTAATTCTAGCTTGCACCCGGCGGGCAAGCAAAAACACACACTGGGCTCCAAAACCCTTACATTCAATGCTCACAAAGCTACTGACTTATCCGAGTTTCCTAGAATCAAAGGTTTCTAGCTCACCAGACTTATTCACCACTGTTTCCCATCTCCTCCTGCACAAACTCTTAACAAACTGGCTTCTTCCTCAGCACTCTGCCATCTTGGCTACTTCTCCTCCACATGGCCTTAGTCTGCTCTCCTCTCTAATACTAATCTCAGGAACCCAGGAACCGAGAAAGACAGAGATCAAGCTCCCGGACTGCCCCAGTTTATAGCATAGATAATCCAAACCCTTAATCCAATTATACATACAAGAAAGTCTCTGATACAAAGCCACCCATCTGAGGCATAATGGGATTCCTCCTTATATCACCACCCTACATTATCCAATCAGTCAAGGGTGTGGGGAAAAGCTTACTCTTAAACTAAGCCTCAGGCTATAATGACCTGGCCTGCCCACAGCCTGTTCCAGAACACACATTAATATCAATGAACTTCCATGTGGGCAGCGCCATCTTTAACAAAGTGAGCATAATATATTTTATCTGCCCAACAGAGTGTCAACAGTCTCAACATTATTAAAAGTATATACAGTTTTGGGCAAGAATATCATCAAGGAGTACTTCAAGTGCAAGAAATGAACAGATAAATTTGGTTTTTGTTCCTAAAAAAAAAACAACACACACACACACCTATGCCAGGAACCAGCGTGACTCATAATTGTCCAGGTCCTGAGTGAGTACGGTATGGAATGAAGAAATAAACTCAGAGAGAAAAAGGATGGGATCGGGAGGCCTCTGCAACACATTTAACTTGCAAGAGCTTGCAAGAGACAAACAAAGCCACCAGTCTGCTTTATTATATAATGCAGAGCCATATGCAAATAAGGAAGTCTCTGATACAAAGTCACATACACCTGAGGCATAAACAGGAATCCTCATAAGAGTGCATCACCCCCCACCATGCAACAGTCAAGGGTGTGTGGAAGAGGTGTTGGAAAGATCTTAGTCTTAGAAGGGTCTGGGGAAGATTTTAGTCTTAAAAGGGTGTAGAGAAGGGCTTAATCTTAAACTAAGGCCTACCCTAGACTGTAAGGATGTTGTTGGTTTACAGCCTGTCTCCCACACATTTATACATATCTAACTATAGTCTTTTCTAGCCGTGTCATTTGCTGAACGAATTCCCACTAAATTTTTACCTCCACTAGAAAGCGTTTGGTTTGATAAGTAAATGAATAGGAATGAATGAACAAAGAACAAATAAATGAATGTGAAAAGGGTGGCGGTGCTCTGTTTCTTTCTCGTCATTGTTCTTTTTATCGTTTTGGTATAATTGGGATCTTTTCAGTTTAGATATCTTGTAAGTACACAAAGAGCCAGAGTGAGATGAGATCCTATTGTCTGAAGTTGAGCTGATGGCTGAAGTCCAGAGAGACAAGTGTAAGGTATTTTTCCCCGTCGAGGAAGGAGGAAGGGATATGTCCGGTAGCACCCTCTGGTCAGAAGCCGGAAAGTTCCTCATATCTTTGGCATTTTGGCAATTACTAACCTTTAGCACACACACCCTGTCCGAAAACACAATAGAAATTCCTCAACCGTTAACACCCCTGGTTGCACAAGACACCTGCAGGCCTAAACCGCAGTGGAAATCCCCCAGCTATCCGCAAGGGGTATAAAAATCTCAAACCCCACCAGTTAGGCGCGGCTTCTCGGGCTCTCATTCCGAGTCTGTGAACCCGCCCAGAGTCCTCCCAATAAAGCCTGACTTTTGCTCATCTGGCTGTTTCGGCTCTTTGTTCGTTCATCGGCGGCACCCAGCAATCTTTCGGGATATATAGCCAAGAAGTGTGGAATAGTAAAGGCTTTATTTAGTACTCTTGGGCAGATAAAATATATTATGCTCACTTTGTTAAAGATGGTGCTACCCATGTGCAAGTTTTAAGAGTAAGCTTTTCCCCACACACTTGACTGATTGGATGATGTGGGGTGGTGCACTCATGAGGAATTCTCCCATTATGCCTCTGTAAAGCCAGTAGTCAAAGCCACCATCACAGCCACCCGACCCACGCAGGTTCGCATTAGATTCGAACAGTCGGTAATGAAACACAGGAGCCAAAAACTGGTGAGCCATCAGCTTTAATTCTAGCTTGCACCCGGCGGGCAAGCAAAAACACACACTGGGCTCCAAAACCCACACATTCAGTGCTCACAAAGCTACTGACTTATCCGAGTTTCCTAGAATCAAAGGTTTCTAGCTCACCAGACTTATTCACCTCTGTTTCCCATCTCCTCCTGCACAAACTCTTAACAAACTGGCTTCTTCCTCAGCACTCTGCCATCTCGGCTGCTTCTCCTGGCCTTCATGTGGCCTTACTCTGCTCTCCTCTCTATACTAATCTCAGGAACCCAGGAACCGAGAGAGAGAGAGAGCGATCTAGCTACCAGTCCGCCCACTTTATAGCATAGATAATCCAAACTTTTAATCCAATTATACATAAAGAAAGTCTCTGATACAAAGCCACCCATCTGAGACATAATGGGATTCCTCAGGAGAGCGCACCACCCTACATTATCCAATCAGTCAAGGGTGTGGGGAAGAGCTTACTCTTAAACTAAGCCTTAGGCTATAATGACCTGGCCTGCCTACATTACAGCTTTTCCCCCACAGCCATCTCAAGCATAAGGGCAAATAATATCACTTGGATGACGGGCTTTCATGTGGGCAGCGCCATCTTTAACAAAGTGAGCATATTATATTTTATCTGCCGAACAGCCTCAGATAAGTGACTTTGTATCAGAGACTTTCTTGTTTGTAGATTGGATTAAAGGTTTGGATTTCTACACTATAAAGTGAGACAGACCGGGAGCTTGCTCTCTCTTGGTTCCTGAGGTTAGCATTAGAGAGGAGAGCTGATTAAGGCCACGTGAAGGAGAGGAGAAGCAGCCAAGATGGCGGAGTGGTGAGGAAGAAGCCAGTTTGTGCAGAGAGAAGGAGATGGGAAACAGGTGAATAAGTCTGGTGAGCTAGAAACCTTTGATTCTAGGAAACTCGGATAAGTCAGTAGCTTTGTGAGCACTGAATGAGTGGGTTTTGGAGCCCAGTGTGTGTTTTTGCTTGCCCACTGGGTGCAAACTAGAATTAGAGCTGATGGCTCACCAGTTCTTGGCTCCGTTGTTTCATTACCGACTCTCCGAATTTAACGCGAACCTGCATGGGCCAGGTGGCTGTGATGGTGGCCTCAACTACTGGCTTTACAAGTACAGAGCACTTCTAGGATGAGATTCTCAGGCCTGGAAGATGGCGTTCAGGAAAATTGTACAGAGAGACCGCATGGGGCAAAAGTTAAAGGGGTCCTTTAGGGTGGTCGAGGTAATATGACATAGCGAAATTTCACTGGCTGACAGTCGCCCTTCTTCCAAGGACTCCTGGGAAGTTTCTTTTGGTGCACTTGGTTGTGGGCGGTTGTTGGGCAGATGAAATATATTATGCTCACTTTGTTAAAGGTGGCATTGCCCATGTGGAGGCCTGTTACCCTTCCTGCTTGGGAATGGGCATGATTATTTTAATATGTGTTGGGTGAGGGCTTTTGTGCCAAAAAGCTTTAAAGAGAAGAGGGATTATGTTCTAGGAGGAGTTCATGCTGTAAGAGAGCAGAGTAAGGCCAGGTGGAGGCCAGGAGAAGCAGCCAAGATGGTGGAGTGCTGAGAGAGAAGTCAGTTTGGGCAGAGTTTGTGCAGAGTGAGGGAGATGGGGAACAGAGGTGAATAAGTCTGGTGAGCTAGAAACCTTTGATTCTAGGAAATTTGGATAAGTCAGTAGCTTAGTGAGCACTGAATGTGTGGGTTTTGGAGCCCAGTGTGTGTTTTTACTTGCCCACCGGGTGCAAGTTAGGATTAAAGATGATGGCCCACCAGTTTTTGGCTCCATTGTTTCATTACCTATAGTTCGGCAGATAAAATATATTATGCTCACTTTGTTAAAGATGGCGCTGCCCACATGGAAGTTCATTGATATTAATGTGTGTTCTGGAACAGGCTGTGGGCAGGCTGGGTCATTATAGCCTAAGGCTTAGTTTAAGAGTAAGCTCTTCTCCACACCCTTAACTGATTGGATGATGTAGGGTGGTGATGTAGGGAGGAATCCCATTATGCCTCAGATGGGTGACTTTGTATCAGAGACTTCCTTGTTTGTATAATTGGATTAAAGGTTTTGAGTCTGCTATAAAGTGGGAGAGAACAGTAGCTTGATCTCTCTCTTGGTGCTTGGTTCCTGAGGTATTAGAGAGGAGAGCAGATTAAGGCCATGTGGAGAGGAGAAGCAGCCAAGATGGCTGAATGCTGAGGGAGAAGCCAGTTTGTTAAGAGTTTGTGCAGGAGGAGATAGGAAACAGAGGTGAATAAGTCTGGTGAGCTAGAAACTTTTGATTCTAGGAAACTCGGATAAGTCAGTAGCTTTGTGAGCACTGAATGAGTGGGTTTTGGAGCCCAGTGTGTGTTTTTGCTTGCCCGCCGGGTGCAAGCTAGAATTAAAGCTGATGGCTCACCAGTTCTTGGCTCCGGTGTTTCATTGCCATCTGTTCGAATCTAATGTGAACCTTCACTGGCCAGGCGGCTGTGATAGTAGCCTTGGCCACAGGCTTTACACCGATTGTCCGAATCTAATGCGAACCTGCATGAGCCAGGTGGCTGTGATGGTGACCATGGCTCCTGGCTTTACAGTGGCCCTAGCCAAAATTCCCGGGTCTGAGTTCCTCACGTGACTGTCCCCCATTATCCACCGACCTTACAACAAAGACTTCTGGGAAGTTTTCCTATATCTAATGCCCTCTGTAGTGTTAAAATATAAACATAATGGTGGTGAAACACAAATTATCCTGAAGCCAGATAACAAAAAAGCAGGATTTTTTTCTGGTGTGATTAGGTCCTATTAATTGCCCTCTCATTCTGTGTTTAGAATGGAAAGGTGGGCGTCTTTATCCAAGTGCAGATGGAGTAACAATAACAGCCAGCCTACACAAAGGAAGGGGAGGATTTGTCTTGGCCCTTTTCAGATAATGAGGGCTTTTGCAAGTATGCTGATCAGACCTTCTTAAACTTTGTGATGTCTCTGAGACATAACTGTTCTGTCACTCTGATACCATTCTTGAGGTGGGTCAAACATGACCTAATCATAACACAATGGGTTCTTTTTATGAACATCATGTGAAAACATCCATGCTCAAATGAATGCCTTGCCCTATGTCCTGCCATTTAAATGTGAAAACCAGAGAAATTCACTAGGCAGCGTGTATGACTCACCCTGTAACCAAAATAGCATGAAGCTCATGCTGGTAACTGCCAAGGTCGTCTTTCTATTTATCTTTAGAGAAGTTCCAAGAGATAGTTTGCCTTTGGGATTTTTCCTCTGTGTATTTGTTTCACAGTCATTGAGATGGATTTTGTGGACACTGCATTTTGCCACTTCCTCTTTCTCTTTTTCCTGTTCCATTTTCTTCTTCCTGCTCCATTTCTTTCTTCTTCCTTATATCAAGAGCTTTCCTTTTCAATGATGTTACTGCATTTGGTGTGACCCAAGGGTGCCCTTGGTGTGGCAATTGGATGTGGGTCACAAGTGGAGCCTTCTAGCCATGATATGAACATCACACTATAATTTAGAAGACTTGGATTGGTCCTGGTTTCTTAAGTATCTGTATTAAAAATGGAACTCACATTTCTGTTGTTGCAATCAAAGCGAACACTTTCTGATTTCCACAGAACTATGTCATTATATGGTGTGGGATTCTTGAAGCTTAGAGCTCTCCCTTTATAATGTGTTTGATGGTCTTGCATGAGGGAAGCAGGAGCGCTTTCAGGTACAGGTGGCTCTGGTGTTCAGCATGAGATGAAGGGGCTAAGAAACCTCATAAATTCTTCAACAGAGAGCTGCAGGCAGAGTCCCTGCTGCCTTTGTGTTTGGAATTGAAAATTATTCCCAAGATATGTATGAGCCTCGCTCTGTTCACATCCCCCTCCCCCACTACCCAGCCCGCTCACCATCCATTATCTGTTTTCTTTTGATAAAAAAATTTTTTTTGGTGTTCTAACTTTGATTTTGCTTCTGTTCCATTTGTTCACATTTCTTGGTGGAATACTCACTTTCCTTTCATCTTTCTCTCCTTTTATTTTATTTTTTTTAAATCTATTTTATTTCAGCTGCTCTGTGTTTTGTCATAGTATTTCTCCTGTGAAAATCTATTCTGACTTAGTAAAGGAAAGCAATGCTTTACCTCACCACGAATAAACTGCATCTATTTTATTTTAAAAATCTTATGCTTTAGGAAGAGACTCAGAGGTGGCGTGGTGAGATTTTTCACAGGAGCCTTTGCTATCTCGCACTTCTTTTGTTTGTAATACCTGTACTGGGTTACTTTTGTTTGCGATAGGAGGTTAACATGCTTTTTATCCTATGTTGTTATTTGTTTATTTGGTTGAAATTATTCCGGATGTTCTTTCTGGTTTTTAAGGCTTGTTACTTAATATCTGTTTGATTATAGAAAGAGTTATACAGAGACATTATTAAAATTAACTTGGTATTAAAAATTTGCAGTTGGGTTTCCATTTACTTTGGAGCCATAGCCATTCAGTATTTCTCAGTTCCCTTTGTAGATGCAAATGATCAGTTCATATCAGCAAAGCAAAGAAATAAAAAACCTCTTTAAATCTAATCTCAGAAGAAAATCTCCTCAGGGGTGAAGTCCCAGTTCAGAGAACAAAGGGAGAATAGGCCAGAGGCTTATTCACCTTTCACTGCTCCTGGGTTGTGGAAGCCAGAAAGCATACAGATGCAAAAACAGGCTTAAGGGTTAGACGTTGATCTGTTGGACAGACCTGCCCAGAGGCAAGGGAACTAAGAGTTTCTAAACCTGGGCCCGAGGCAACGTGATAGTAGAATTATAAAGGCCTTTGTTACTGATGAAGGTCAAGGGGATGGTAAAATATAGACTCTGGAGAGGAGTCTTGTGGGAATGCAAGCTAAAAGAGCTGGGGTTAGGAAGATGAATAGTACCTTTCCCTCTTGGTAGGATGAACAGTACAGAGAGGTATTTCCTAGGAGATTCTGATAAAGCAAACTTGAAGTGGGATTCTTCCCCAATATCACACCTCCTCTTGATACTCTCAGACTATATATACTAAGTTCTTTTTTTCTTTGTTGATTTTAGAGGGGGAAGGAGAGAGAAAGTGTTGGGCAGATAAAATATATTATGCTCACTTTGTTAAAGATGGAGCTGCCCACATGGAAGCCCGTCAACCAGGTGATATTTGCCCTTATGCTTGGGATGGGTGTCGGGGAAAGGCTATAATGTAAGCAAGCCAGGTCGTTATGGCCTAAGGCTTGGTTTTAAGAGTAAGCTCTTCCCCACACCCTTGACTGATTGGATGATGTAGGGTGGTGCACTCTCCTGAGGAATCCCATTATACAGAGACTTCCTTGTTTGTATAATTGGATTAAAGGTTTGGATTCTACGGTATAAAGTGGGAGAGACCAGCAGCTTGATCTCTTGGTTTCTGAGGTATTAGAGAGGAGAGCAGATTAAGGCCACATGGAGGCCAGAAGAAGCAGCCAAGATGGCAGAGTGCCGAGGGAGAAGCCAGTTTGTGCAGAGTTTGTGCTGGAGGAGATGGGAAACAGAGGTGAATAAGTCTGGTGAGCTAGAAACCTTTGATTCTAGGAAACTCGGATAAGTCAGTAGCTTAGTGAGCACTGAATGAGTGGGTTTTGGAGCCCAGTGTGTGTTTTTGCTTGCCCGCCGGGTGCAAGCTAGAATTAAAGCTGATGGCTCACCAGTTCTTGGCTCCGGTGTTTCATTACCAACTGTTCCAATCTAATGCGAACCTGCATGAGTCAGGCTGCTGTGAGGGTGTCACTGTCTCCTGGCTTTACAGAAAGCAAAATCGATTTGTTGTTTCATGTAAAGCCAGTAGCCGGGGCCACTATCACAGCAGCCTGACCCGTGCAGGTTCCCATTAGATTCGAACAGTCAGTAATGAAACACAGGAGCCAAAAACTGGTGAGCCATCTGCTTTAATTCTAGCTTGCACCCGGCGGGCAAGCAAAAACACAAACTGGGCTCCAAAACCCACACATTCAGTGCTCACAAAGCTACTGACTTATCCGAGTTTCCTAGAATCAAAGGCTTCTAGCTCACCAGACTTATTCACCACTGTTTCCCATCTCCTCCTGCACAAACTCTTAACAAACTGCTTCTCCCTCAGCACTCTGCCATCTCGGCTGCTTCTCCTGGCCTTCACGTGGCCTTACTCTGCTCTCCTCTCTAATACTAATCTCAGGAACCCAGGAACCAAGAGCGAGAGAGATCAAGCTCCCAGACTGCCCTAGTTTATAGCCTAGAAAATCCAAACCTTTAATCCAATTATACAAACGAGGAAGCCTCTGTATAATGGGATTCCTAAGGAGAGTGCACCACCCTACATTATCCAATCAGTCAAGGGTGTGGGGAAGTGCTTACTCTTAAACTAAGCCTTAGGCTATGACGACCCAGCCTGCCCACAGCCTGTTCCAGAACACACATTAATATCAATGAACTTCCATGTGGGCAGCGCCATCTTTAACAAAGTGAGCATAATATATTTTATCTGCCCAACATTTCACATATCTGTATGTTCATTTGTTGATTCTGGTATTGTGGTAAGGTACCTGTTCGGTAGATGTTCAGCAGATAAAATATAATATGCTCACTTTGCTAAAGATGGTGCTGCCCACATGGAAGCCAGTCACCCAGGTGATATTATTTGCCCTTATGCTTGTGATGGCTGTGGGGGAAAAGTTGTAATGTAAGCAGGCTGGATTGTTATAGCTTAAGGCTTTGTTTTAAGAGTAAGTTCTTCTCCACACCCTTGACTGATTGGATGATGTAGGGTGGTGATGTAGGGAGGAATCCCATTATGCCTCAGATGGGTGACTTTGTATCAGAGACTTCCTTGTTTGTATAATCGGATTAAAGGTTTTGAGTCTATGCTATAAAGTGGGAGAGACCAGTAGCTTGATCTCTCTCTCTCGGTTCCTGGGTTCCTGAGATTAGTATTAGAGAGGAGAGCAGAGTAAGGCCACATGGAGGAGAGGAAGCAGCCAAGATGGTAGAGTGCTGAGGAAGAGTTTGTGCAGGAGGAGATGAGAAACAGAGGTGAATAAGTCTGGTGAGCTGGAAAGCTTTGATGCTAGGAAACTCGGATAAGTCAGTAGCTTTGTGAGCACTGAATGTGTGGGTTTTGGAGCCTAGTGTGTGTTTTTGCTTGCCCGCCGGGTGCAAGCTAGAATTAAAGCTGATGGTTCACCAGTTCTTGGCTCCTGTGTTTCATTACCGACTGTTCGAATCAAATGTGAACCTGCACTGGCCGGGTGGCTGTGATAATGGCCGCGGCTACTGGCTTTACAGTAGATAAAATATAATATGCTCACTTTGTTAAAGATGGTGCTGCCCACATGGAAGCCCATCACCCAGGTGATATTTGAAAGATTGCCGGGTGCCGCCGATGAACGAACTAAGAGCCGAAACAGCCAAATGAGCAAAAGTCAGGCTTTATTGGGAGGACTCCGGGCGAGTTCACTGACCCTCGGATGTGAGTCTGTGAAGGCGCACCCGGGGAGGGTTTTTGGGTTTTTTATATCTGCAGAGGGGGGAGGATGGTAATGGTCGACCGGTTTGGTGGGGCCTGCAGTTCATGGAACAGCCTTGGGGACAGACAGTTTCAAGAATTTGGGTGTGTGCGGTTTGAGCAAGATTAACAACTGCCAGACGGTTTGAGTAAGATTAACAACTGTCGGACAGCTCAGGGCAAGGGAGGGTTTCACTACCCAACCCAGAGGCAACTACCTGACAATATTATTTGCCCTTATGCTTGTGATGGCTGTGGGGGAAAAGTTGTAATGTAAGCAGGCCGGGTCGTTATAGCTTAAGGCTTTGTTTTAAGAGTAAGCTCTTCTCCACACCCTTGACTGATTGGATGATGTAGGGTGGTGATGTAGGGAGGAATCCCATTATGCCTCAGATGGGTGACTTTGTATCAGAGACTTCCTTGTTTGTATAATTGAATTAAAGGTTTTGAGTCTGCTATAAAGTGGGAGAGAACAGTAGCTTGATCTCTCTCTTGGTTCCTGGGTTCCTGAGATTAGTATTAGAGAGGAGAGCAGAGTAAGGCCACGTGAAGGCCAGGAGAAGCAGCCGAGATGGCAGAGTGCTGAGGAAGAAGCCAGTTTGTTAAGAGTTTGTGCAGGAGGAGATGGGAAACAGAGGTGAATAAGTCTGGTGAGCTAGAAACCTTTGATTCTAGGAAACTCGGATAAGTCAGTAGCTTTGTGAGCACTGAATGTGTGGGTTTTGGAGCCCAGTGTGTGTTTTTGCTTGCCCGCCGGGTGCAAGCTAGAATTAAAGCTGATGGCTCACCAGTTCTTGGCTCCTGTGTTTCATTACCGACTGTTCGAATCTAATGTGAACCTGCGTGGGTCGGGCGGCTGTGATAGCGGCCCCGGCTACTGGCTTTACAGTACCAAAGAATTGAAAAATTAATATTAATATTTTAAAAGGAAGAGACAGGTTTCTGGCCCCCTCTTTTCAGTGAAGAACAGAGGGAGAGGAATATGGGAGTTTCTTGGCTTACATGGACATATTATGTCCTGAGATAAGAAACCCCTTTGTTGGGCAGATAAAATATATTATGCTCACTTTGTTAAAGATGGCGCTGCCCATATGGAAGTTTGTTGATATTAATGTGTGTTCTGGAACAGGCTGTGGGCAGGCCAGGTCGTTATAGTCTAAGGCTTAGTTTAAGAGTAAGCTCTTCCCCACACCCTTGACTGATTGGATGATGTAGGGTGGTGCACTCTCCTGAGGAATCCCATTATGCCTCAAATGGGTGGCTTTGTATCAGAGACTTTCTTTATGTATAATTGGATTAAAGGTTTGGATTTTCTATGCTATAAACTGGGGCAGTCCGGGAGCTTGCTCTCTCTCATGGCTCTTGGTTCCTGAGGTATTAGAAAGGAGAGCAGATTAAGGCCATGTGGAGGAGAAGTAACCAAGATGGCAGAGTGCTGAGGAAGAAGCCAGTTTGTTAAGAGTTTGTGCAGGAGGAGATGGGAAACAGAGGTGAATAAGTCTGGTGAGCAAGAAACCTTTGATTCTAGGAAACTCGGATAAGTCAGTAGCTTTGTGAGCACTGAATGAGTGGGTTTTGGAGCCCAGTGTGTGTTTTTGCTTGCCCGCTGGGTGCAAGCTAGAATTAAAGCTGATGGCTCACCAGTTCTTGGCTCCTGTGTTTCATTACCGACTGTTTGAATCTAATGCAAACCTGCACTGGCCAGGCGGCTGTGATGGTGGCCTTGGCTACTGGCTTTACACCCTTTTTACTAAGAAACTAAAAAGGCATTTTATAATTTAGGCTAAGCATTCAGAAAGATTTTGTAAATATGATTTTATACTTGTGTTTATGCTTAGGAAGAGCTATTATATTGTAAATAAAGAGGGTTTTTTTTTTTTACTAGGTTTTGAATGAAAGGAAGGAGACGTAGACCCTGTTGGGCAGATAAAATATATTATGCTCACTTTGTTAAGGATGGTGCTGCCCACATGGAAGCCCGTTACCCAGGTGATATTATTTGCCCTTATGCTTGATGTAAATAAAGCCAGTAGCCGGGGTCAGGATCACAGCCGCCTGGCCCATGCAGGTTCGCATTAGATTTGAAGAGACAGTAATGAAACAACGGAGCCAAGAACTGGTGAGCCATCAGCTTTAATTCTAGCTTGCACCCAGCAGGCAAGCAAAAACACACTGGGCTCCAAAATCCACTCATTCAGTGCTCACTAAGCTACTGACTTATCCGAGTTTCCTAGGATCAAAGGTTTCTAGCTCACCAGACTTATTCACCTCTGTTCCCCATCTCCTTTTCTCTGCACAAACTCTTAACCAACTGGATTCTACCTCAGCATTCTGCCATCCTGGCTGCTTCTTCTGGCCTCCATGTGGCCTGTAAAGCCAGTAGTCAAGGCCGCCATCACAGCCGCCTGACCCATGCAGGTTCGCATTGGATTCGTACAGTCAGTAATGAAACAATGGAGCCAAGAACTGGTGAGCCATCAGCTTTAATTCTAGCTTGTACCTGGCGGGCAAGCAAAAACACACACTGGGCTCCAAAACCCACACATTCAGTGCTCACAAAGCTACTGACTTATCCGAGTTTCCTAGAATCAAAGGTTTCTAGCTCACCAGACTTATTCACCTCTGTTCCCCATCTCTTCCTGCACAAACTCTTAACAAACTGGCTTCTTCCTCAGCACTCCGCCATCTTGACTGCTTCTCCTGCACATGGCCTTAATCTGCTCTCCTCTCTGATACTAATCTCAGGAACCCAGGAACCAAGAGAGCGATCAAGCTACTGGTCTCTCCCACTTTATAGCATAGACTCAAAACCTTTAATCCAATTATACAAACAAGGAAGTCTCTGATACAAAGTCACCCATCTGAGGCATAATGGGATTCCTCCCTACATCACCACCCTAATCATCCAATCAGTCAAGGGTGTGGAGAAGAGCTTACTCTTAAACTAAGCCTTAGGCTATAATGACCTGGCCTGCCTACATTACAGCTTTTCCCCCACAGCCATCTCAAGCATAAGGGCAAATAATATCACCTGGATGATGGGCTTCCATGTGGGCAGCGCCATCTTTAACAAAGTGAGCATATTATATTTTATCTGCCGAACATGGCCTTACTCTGCTCTCCCCTCTAATACCTCAGGAAACGAGTGCCAAGCTACTGGTCTGTCCCACTTTATAATGTAGAAATCCAAACCCTTAATCTAATCTACAAACAAGAAAGTCTCTGATACAAAGTCACCCATCTGAGGCATAATGGGATTCCTCAGGAGAGTGCACTACCCCACATCATCCAATCAGTCAAGGGTGTGGGGAAAGCTTACTCTTAAATCTAAGCCTTAGGCTATAATTACCCGGCCTGCTTACATTACAGCCTTTCCCCCACACTCATCCCAAGCATAAGGGCAAATAATATCACCTGGCTGACGGGCTTCCATATGGGCAGCGCCATCTTTAACAAAGTGAGTGTATTATATTTTATCTTCCCAACAATCCACCCCTATGCTCACTTTACTACCCACAATCTACACTACTGGCATCCCTGTACAATGAAATTAGGCACATTACACAAATTACAAATACATGGCAAATCACACAATTTTAACAATTACAAAGGTACATTTCACCAGTCTCTGAGCACTTTGCCAAAAGCACAAAATGTCCTCAGCCTTCTCTCTTGCCATTTGAGAAGCTTCCCAGGGAAGGGGGAGGGAGGAGAGCTTCCTGCAAAGCCTCTCCCACTCCCATCAGGGTATTTCACATTGTCTAAAATCCCTAAGTTCATTCAACAAATGAGCCAGTGCTCACTCTGGTTGTAGTCCAGGAAATCAGTCCACGCACGTGAGGTGTTAGCCTCCCCCCTCATTTCTTCCATCATTGCAGGTCTCACTCTGTCCTAAAGAGAAGCACTTGGCGATGGCAGTCAGCATTTCCATCTCTGCTCTGGGGAGCATGATGGCACCCACCCCTATGTCCCAAAATTGCAGACCTACCAGGAGTATAGCTACTCTTTGCTGCTGAGCTCTCACTTTCTGGAGACTGAGAATTGCAACTCCAACCCGATTCTCCTCATCCTCCAAAGAGGAACTGAAAACATCAGCTTTTGCTGCTGGGCTCAAGCCCCGGGCTGCCACTGCCTTCTGCTCAGCTCCGGCCACAGCCCTGGCCTCATGCCGCTGCTGGCTCTCCACAATGTCCAGGGCAATCTCCAACTCACGAACCTGTGATTCTTTCTCTAGCATCTGCTCCATTTCCAGGCGAATCTCACAAACCTGGTCAACCTCCTCCTCCAGTGCTTCCTCCAGCTCCAGGGTCAGCATCTTTCTCCCACATTTCCTCTAGCTCCTTCCGCTGCTTGGTTTGCAGGTCCTGGGAAGCCTCTTCCATAGAGCTCTCAGTTTCCTCACACATGGCTGTAAAAGTCAGCCAGCCTACAGTCCCCCAAAAAACAGCTATGGGAAACCATAATAGCAACCAGTCCTCTACTCCACCGCTCAAAGGTGGTGGTGGCTCCATACTGATCTGTATCAAATCCTGCCACAGACTACGCCAAATGTAAAGCCAATAGTTAAGGCCATTATCACAGCTTCCTGGCCAATGCAGGTTTGCATTAGATTCAAACAGACAGTAATGAAACAATGGAGCCAAGAACTGGTGAGCCATCAGCTTTAATTCTAGCTTGCACCCGGCGGGCAAGCAAAAACACACACTGGGCTCCAAAACCCACACATTCAGTGCTCACTAAGCTACTGACTTATCTGAGTTTCCTAGAATCAAAGGTTTCTAGCTCACCAGACTTATTCACCTCTGTTCCCCACCTCCTTCTCTCTGCACAAACTGGCTTCTTTCTCAGCACTCTGCCATCTTGGCTGCTTCTCCTGGCCTCTTCCACGTGGCCTTACTCTGCGCTCCTCTCTAATACTAATCTCAGGAACTCAGAGAGAGAGAGATCAAGCTCCCGGCCTGCCCTACTTTATAGTGTAGAATCAAAACCTTTAATCCAATTATACAAGCAAGGAAGTCTCTGATACAAAGTCACTTATCTGAGGCATAATGGGAGGATTCCTCATGAGAGTGCACCACCCCACATTATCCAATCAGTCAAGGGTGTGGGGAAAAGCTAACTCTTAAAATTAAGCCTTAGGCTATAATGACCCAGCCTGCCCTCAGCCTGTCCCCCAACACACATTAATATCAACAGGCTTCCATGTGGGCAGCTCCATCTTTAACAAAGTGAGTGTAATATAATTTATCTTCCCAATACCCTACATTTGGCATAGTCTGTGGCAGGATTTGATACAGATCAGTATGGAGCCACCACCACCTTTGAGTGGTGGAGTAGAGGACTGGCTGCTATAATGGTTTCCCATGGCTTTCCTTTTAGGGGCTGTAGGCTGGCTGACTTTTACAGCCATGCATGACAAAACCGAGAGCTCTGTGGAAGAGGCTGCCTGGGACCTGCAAACCAAGCAGTGGAAAGAGCTGGAGCAAACGTGGGAGGAGATGCCGACCCTGGAGCTGGAGCAAGCACTGAAGTAGGCGACCAGGTTCGTGAGATTCCCTTGAAAATGGAGCAGCCACTGAAGAAGGTGGCAGTGGCTCAGGGCTTGAGCCTGGCAGCTAGAGCTGGTGTTTCAGTTCCTCTTTGGAGGATGAGGAGAATCAGGCTGGAGTTGTTATCCACAGTTTCCTGAAGGTGAGAGCTCAGCAGTAAAAAGTACCTACTATGCCCCTGGTAGGTCTGCTATTTTGGGACATAGGGGTGGATGCCATCATGCTCCCCAGAGCAGAGATGGAAATGCTCACTGCCATTGTGGTGTGCTCCTCTTTGGGACATTGTAAGACCTGCCAGTACAGCAGGGAAGAGGAGGGTGGCTAAGGCCCCATGTGCGTGGACCGATTCCTAGACTATGACTGAAGTTCGCAGTGGCTCCTGTGTTGGATGGACTTATGGATTTTGGACAAGGTGAAATACCTTGATGAAGGTGTGGGGGGGCTTTGCTGGAAGCACTCCCCTGCTCCGGGAAGATTTTTCATGGCTAGAAGGGAGGCCAAGGACATTTTGCTCTTTTGGCAAAGTGCTCAGAGACTGATGAAATGTACCTTTGTAACTGTTGAAATTTTATGATTTGTCATATTGTTGTAATTGTGTAATGTTCCTAATTTCCTTGCACAGGGATGCTGGTGGTGTAGATTGTGGGTAGTATAGTTATCATAGGGGTGGATTGTTGGGCAGATAAAATATGTTATGCTCACTTTGTAAAAGATGGCACTGCCCAGGTGAAAGCTTGTTGCCCAGGTGGTAATATTAGTTGCCCTTCTTGCTTGGGATGGACATGGTTATATTAATGTGTGTTCGCGGAGGGCTTTCGTACCAAAAGGTTTTAAAAGGAGCGATCAGGTTTTTTCAAGAAAAAGTGATTTTGTTCTAGTAAGACCCCATCGAGTATGGCAGAACAAGATCACATGGAGGAGAGGAGAAGCAGCCAAGATGGAGGAGTGCTGAAAGAGAAGCCAGTTTGTGCAGAGAGAAGGAGATGGGGAACAGAAGTGCATAAGTCTGGTGAGCTAGCAACTTTTGATTCTAGGAAACTAGGATAAATCATTGGGTTTGGGAACCCTGAATGGAAAAGGAAGTGTTTTCCCAGTATGGTATTTCTCGCACGCCAGATGCAAGCTAGTATTAAAGCTAATGTCCCACCAGTTCTTGGCTTCACTGTTTCATTACTGTCTGTCTGAATCAAATGTGAACCTGCATGGGTCAGGTGGCTGTGATGGTGGCCGCGGCTACTGGCTTTACAATGGGCTCTTTGCAAACACTTATCCTCTGACATCATGTAAACCCCACCTATCCTGAAAACGGATTATTGATATATGTACCTCTAGACAAACACCAAAATATTTAAGAATGTTTTTAATATGTAAAATGACATCCTTCACTATTGTGTTACCTTATAAGTTTTAATATGTAGGAACGTTTTTTATAAATCCTATAGACAAATGTTATAAGCTTGCTAATGATTGTGTCATGCCCCACCCCCCCTTTTTCTGCCAACCTGTATTTGATCAAGTGTATATAACTAGCCTCAGGGCTATATTTGACATGCACCATTTGTGTCAGCTATACCCCGTGGTAGTCACATGCAGCCGGCATATTAATAAAACTCCTCAAAAATTTATTTGGATTTTGTGTCTCTATGTAAACCTGCGAAAGTAAGTTCCAGGAATGTTACTTTACAATAGTATGGGTCCTGACCTGAGATCAAACCTGCAACCTTGGCATATAGGGACAAGGTTCTAAAAAATTGGGCTACCCAGCCAGGGCTTAATTCCAGAGTATGTTGAGAGGAGGGTGTTATTCTGTTGTGGCAGACTGGAATGTCCAAGAAGCCAAGCAACACTCGGAGAGTTGGAGAGTAAGTTTATTATGCTGGCGGGCTCAGAGGAGTAAATTCTCCGAAGTCTGAGCCCCAACTGGCAGGGTGTTCAGGGTTTTAAGGTCATATGGTTGGATGGGGCGGAAGCAGGTTTACAGAAGTTAAAAAGGCAGATTTAGTAAAAGCAGAACAAAAAAGCAGTAACAGCCATATCAAGGTGAAGCATTTTGCTTTGTCATTATGGAGTCATAGCCATATCAATTCATGAGACTAAAGAAGACATGGCTTCTCCTAGTGGTCTTCAAGCCTTAACCAGACATCCTTCTTAAAGGCAAGTAATAATTGCATCTTCTGTAATGATGGAAATATTTGAGTTGCCTTAAGTCAGACTGGGAAACATAAAACAAAATATCCTCAAGAAGTCAGCATAAAAAAATGAAAGTGTGTGGTTAGATTATTTTACATTGACTTTAAAATGCTCCAGTTGGCCCTGGCTGGTGGCTCAGTAGGCCCAGAATGTGGATATCCTAGGATTTATTCCCAGTTAGAGCACACAGAAGAAGTGACCATCTGCTTCTCCACCCTTCACCCTCCTTTTTGTCTCTCTCTTCCCCTCCTGCAGCATGGCTTTAATGGTTGAGCAAGTTGGCCCCAGGTGCTGAGGATGGCTCTATGGCCTCGCCTTAGGTGCTAAAATAGCTCAGTTGCTGAAGAACAGAGCAGCAGCCCCAGATGGGCAGAACATTGCCTGATAGGGGGCTTGCGGGTGGATCCCAATTGGGGCACATGCAGGAGTCTGTTTCTCTGCCTCCCTGCCTCTCTTTAATAATAAAAAAATGCTCTAACATAGTGTGATATGATGTACCTGAATTAGTTTACGCTCTTCTTAGAAATAGTGACTTGACATTTTGAAAACACTAATTGAAAAACATTTGAAGTTCTCATTTCAGAAGCCACATTTCAGAGGCTCTAGCTAACTTTATCTTATATCTACCTCAGGGGCTTTGTTAATTAATTAGAATAATGAGGTTAAAAATAATTTCTCATTGATGCATCAATGTAAAAAAAGTCCAAACCTGTAAGAATTTTTTAGTTTATTTGAGCCAAATGGATGAAAATCTCTGGGAAGCAAAATCTCAATGGATTGAAAAAATGCTCCAGAGAATGGCAGTTTTGCAGCTTATTTTATACATTAGAATCAAAGGAGGAAGTGTAAGGGGGTTATGGGAAATTCATTGGTGGTAAATTAGGGAGGCAGGAGAAAGGAAACCAGGAAATCTCTGGGATTGTATAGAAAATAGAAGGAATAGACACATCTTTCTTATATATAGGTGAGTATGAAATAAGAGTCAACAATGAACATGTGTTAGTCAAATAAGTTTGTAAATATGATATATATGTTTGTTTGCTTATAGTTTGCATTGAGTGTGGGAGACAGGCTGTAAGCTGGCAAGGTCCTTATAACCTAAGGCTTAGTTTTAAGACTAAGCCTTTCCCACCCTTTTAATATTAAGATCTTTTCAACATCCTTTTAATACTAAGATCTCAAAACTAAGCTTTTCCCACACCCTTGACTGTTGCATGATGTGAGGTGGTGCACTCTTATGAGGAATCCCATTTATGCCTCAGATAAGTGACTTTGTATCAAATACTTCCTTATTTGTATATTGGCTTAAAGGCTTTAATTTCGACACTATAAAATAAGGCAGACCAGGGGCTCTCTCTCTCAGAGATCCTGCCATCAGCATTGCAGTGGAGAAACAGCCAAGATGGCAGAGTGCTGAAGGAGAAGTTAGTTTGTGTAGAGTTTGTGCAGAGAGAAGGAGATGGGAAACAGAAGTGAATAAGGTTGGTGGGGCCTTTGATTCTAGGAATACTTGGATGAGTCAATGGCTTTGGGAGCTCTGAATGAAAAGGGAAGTGTTTTTCCACAGTGTGTATTTTCTCATCCACCGAGTGTGAGCTAGGATTAAAGGTAATGGCCCACCAGTTCTTGGCTCCATTGTTTCATTACCATCTGTCCGAATCAAATGTAAACCTGCACAGGCCTGGCAGCTATGATGGTGGCCGTGGCTACTGGCCTTATAATATATCACTAATAAATTTTTATGATCTAATCACCCTGGGATGTTACTTTCGGTTAGCTTTTTATTGGTTGATTCTTCCCATACACTGCTCCCTTTCCATCTACAATTTCTTCTTTTGGTCATAAATCAGCCTGAAGGATGCATTGATGACCAATGTTTTGGTTGAATTGTATGGTCTCACAGCACTAAGAAGACCCATTCCTAGGAAATCTAAGTATCAACATCATCTTGTTGAAACAGTGGACCGTTGGGACTGGGGTGATACTGTGACCATGAGATATGAGTTGAGACTGAATTTTCCCAAAAGGGAAAATGCAGGTAAATGGAAAAGAAGAGAAAAGATTGAGAGATTTAATTAGATAAAAGCAAAATACTGAAGTATGACAGTCGATATCAGAAAAAAAAGTCATTAAAAAGCACAATGAAGCAGAAAATATTTGCAATGTGAAAAAAATCTGGAAATAATTGCTTCTAGTTATACTAATTAAATTATGACAGATCATGGTTTTTAATCACTGGGAGGGTGTGTCTACCTGTCGCTTATCTCAATATCTTAATTTTTTTCTCAATGACATAGTTTGAATACAATTCCATATTCTTAAATGTCCTAGCAAATAATTGTTATAGCCCCATAAAATCCCACTGTGCTAAGTGGGGTATGTTAGCTGCAGTTACTGCAATAGTGTTGCTTTGAAGAAAGAAAGCTGAACACTATTTTAGCGACCCTCCTCCATCCTTCCTCTAGTCTGTATACAAACTCCTTTAAATAAACATTGGACAACTATTTATGGGATGAAGCCAAGTTATTAACCTTTGTGATGTACTGGTGTCTCTTGATCTAGTACTACCTACCTCCCTCGGTTTATTTTTATCAAAATTGTTCTTCTTTTCCTTCTTTTCAAGCAAGAAGGTGGAAAACATGCCATAATATGAAACCAGGAAATGTGTGAAAACCCCGTGGCTAATTTTCTGAAATTAGCAGCTTTTATAATAAATATATATATCATCCCTTTTTGTAAAGGGATGTTTTTGTAAAGTACAATAGATATTTTTGTAAAGTAACAGGATACTGAATTTGATAGATAGTCAAATGTAATAGCTCCCCTCTCCTGATATCCTTAAATAATACTTTAATTTGCAGAGAATACCAGATAAAAATTGTTTTAAGAGTGGTTTCTTATTTATAGACTAGCTGTACCCGGCCACGTGTTGCTGTGGCTCAGTCTGGAAAGAAAGAAAAGAGAGAACACACGTTTCTAATATGTTTAATTTCACAATGTTTGTGTATATACAATATTTTTTTTGTTCCATTTTCTTTGCAGATAAAGAGATTGTCTGGTTTGCTGACTCTAGAACACACAACATATAATTATCCATGTGAGAAGCAATACGTGTCTAGATCTAAACTGCAGAATTTTAAAGATTGGCCCTGAGCTTTGTTGATGGTGATTGCAAATGCCAATCGAATTGGGAATTGCAATCTCTTAAATTGAAATGGCATATCCGTTGGAATTATAGGAATTGAGGAATGAGGACATCTTCACCTTTGAAAGGTCCTGTCAAGATTGTTGCTTCTACGACGTTGCTCATTAATTATTTTACTGCAAGCCGATTGCTGTTGAAAAGCTTTGGCTGGTTGATATTTCACAACATGGTAATTGACACGCCAATATTCAATTGCAGTACGTGCAGTGGCATCCCTGGCAGATCGAGTGAATTAAAAAAAACTGCTTCATCTGCTTCCACAACAGTGTCGACAGACTTGTATGTGACTGCCTCACTTTGAATGCTAGACTGAATAATATTAAGTTCGTAGACGTCTTTGTTCTTGGCCACAAGAATAGCTCGTTCACTCAGCCAACCGTGTTTCTTATAATTGGTTTGAATATTAGGAAATACTTTTTCAACCAATTTTTCTTTTTTTTCTTTTATTTTATTAATTTTAATGGGGTGACATTGATAAATCAGGGTACATATGTTCAGAGAAAATATTTCCAGTTTATTTTGACATTTGATAATATTGCATACCCATCACCCAAAGTCAATTTTTCTTTTGAAGTCACTAAATTGCAGAAGTTATAAGGCAATAAAATTCATCCTGAGGTCAGATCAAGTGGCACCGTTCTGTTCCCAATTTCCAGCAATTGAAGTGAAAATATCACAGGTGATCGATTGTTTTGCAGATGGACACGCATATTTGAAGTTAATTTTAATGTCTTTATGTGTCCACAAAGTAGAGTATTTCAAACAAGCATTTTTTTTCACCTGCTGGTGTTGATCGAGGAATTACAGGTGATGTTTGCCTGAAATCTCCTGCAAGCAATACTTTTTTTTGTTATTTTTTTTATTATTAATTTTAATGGGGTGACATTAATAAATCAGGGTACATATGTTCAAAGAAAACATCTCCAGGTTATCTTGTCATTCAATTATGTTGCAAACCCATCACCCAAAGTCAGATTGTCCTCTGACACCTTCTATCTGGTTTTTGTTGTGCCCCTCCTCTCCCCTCCTCCCACCCGCTCCTCCCTCCCCCAACCCCGTAACCACCACACTCTTGTCCATGTCTCATAGTCTCACTTTTATGTCCCACCTATGTATGAAATCATGCTGTTCTCAGTTTTTTTCTGTTTTACTTATTTCACTCCGTATAATGTTATCAAGGACCATCCATTTTGTTGTAAATGATCTGATGTCATCATTTCTTATGGCTGAGTATGCCATAGTATGCCATAGTATATATGTACCAAAGATTTTTAATCCACTTGTCCTCTGACAGACACTTGGGCTGTTTCCAGATCTTCGCTATTGTGAACAATGCTGACATGAACATGGGGGCACATTTCTTCTTTTCGAACAGTGCTATGGTGTTCTTAGGGCATATTCCTAAAAGTGTATTAGCTGGGTTAAAAGGCAGTTCGATTTCTAATTTTTTGAGGAATCTCCATATTGTTTTCCACAGTGGCTGCACCAGTCTGCATTCCCACCAGCAGTGCAGGAGGGTTCCCTTTTCTCCACATCCTCGCCAGCACTTATTCTGTGTTGTTCTGCTGATGAGCGCCATTCTGACTGGTGTGAGGTGATATCTCATTGTGGTTTTAATTTGCATTTCTCTAATGATTAGTGATGTTGAGCATTTTTTCATATGCCTATTGGCCATCTGTAATTCCTCTTTGGAGAAATTTCTATTCATTTCTTTTGCCCATTTTTTGATAGAATTGTTTGTCTTCCTGGTGTTGAGTTTTATAAGTTCTTTATAAATTTTAGTTATTAACCCCTTATCAGATGTGCTGTCGAATATGTTCTCCCATTGTGTGGTTTGTCTTTTTATTCTGTTCTTATTGTCTTTAGCTGTACAAAACTTTTTATTTGACATAGTCCCATTTCTTTATCTTACCTTTTATTTCATTTGCCCGTGGAGATAAATCGGCAAATATACTGCTGCTACAGATGTCGGAGAGCTTGCTGCCTATGTTTTCTTCTAAGATGCTTATGGTTTCCCGGCTTACATTTAAGTCTTTTATCCATTTTGAGTTTGTTTTTGTGAATGGTGTAAGTTGATGGTCTAGTTTCATTTTTTTTTGCAGGTAGATGTCCAATTTTCCCAACACCATTTGTTAAAGAGGCTATCTTTACTCCATTGTATGTTCTTTCCTCCTTTGTCAAATATCAGTTGTCCATAAAGCCGTGGGTTTATTTCTGGGTCCTCTGTTCTGTTCCATTGATCTATGTGCCTGTTCTTATGCCAGTACCAGGCTGTCTTGAGTACAATGGCCTTGTAGTAAACCTTGATATCCGGAAGAGTGATACCTCCTGCTTTATTTTTTCTTTTTAAGATTGCTGAGGCTATTTGTGTTCTTTTTTGGTCCATATGAATTTTTGTAATATGTGTTCTATATCTTTGAAGTATGTCATTGGTATTTTAATTGGTATTGCATTGAATTTATAAATTGCTTTGGGTAATATAGACATTTTAATGATGTTTATTCTTCCTAACCATGAGCACGGTATTTGCTTCCACTTGTTTGTATCTTCCTTGATTTCTTTTATCAATGTTTTATAATTTTCTGAGTGCAAGTCCTTAACCTCCTTGGTTAAATTTACTCCTAAGTACTTTATTTTTCGGTTGCAATAGTGAAGGGGACTGTTTCCTTAATTTCTTTTGCTGACAGTTCATTGTTGGTATACAGAAATGCCTCTGATTTCTGAGTATTAATTTTATATCCTGCCACCTTGCTGAATTCATTTATCAGGTCCAGTAGTTTTTTGACTGAGACTTTAGGGTTTTCTATATACAATATCATATCATCTGCAAATAATGACAGTTTTACTTCTTCTTTTCCAATTTGGATGCTTTTTATTTCTTCTTCTTGTCTGATTGCTGTAGCTAGGACTTCCAGAACTATGTTGAATAAGAGTGGTGAAAGGGGACACCCCTGCCTGGTTCCTGATCTTAAGGCAATTGCTTTTAATTTTTGCCCACTTAGTATGATGTTTGCTGTGGGTTTGTCATAGATAGCCTTTATCATGTTAAGGAATGTTCCTTGTATTCCCACTTTATTGAGAGTTTTGAGCATGAATGAGTGCTAGATTTTATCAAATGCTTTTTCTGCATCTGTTGAAATTATCATGTGATTTTTGTCCTTCCTTTTGTTTATGTGATGAATCACATTGATTGATTTGCGAATATTGAACAAGCCTTGCCTCTCCAGAATAAATCCCACTTGATCATGGTTTATGATTTTTTTAATTTATTGCTGAATCCGGTTGGCTAATATTTTGTTGAAAATTTTTGGCGTCTAAATTCATCAGGGATATTGGCCTATAATTTTCTTTCTTTGTGTTTTCTTTGCCCAGTTTTGGGATCAGAATTATGCTCGCCTCATAAAAGGAGTTTGAAAGTCTTCCTTCCTCTTGAATTTTTTGAAATAGCTTGAGGAGGATAGGAGTTAGTTTTTCTTTGAATTTTTGGTAGAATTCACTTGTGAAGCCATCAGGCCCAGGACTTTCCTTTTTTGGGAGTTTTTTTGATAACTGTTTCGATCTCATTTGTTGTAATTGGTCTGTTTAGGTGTTCTGATTCTTCCAGATTGATTTTTGGAAGATTATATGATTCAAAAAATTTGTCTATTTCACCGAGGTTGTCTAATTTTTTGGCATATTGTTCTTCATAGTATTTTCTTACAATACTTTGTATTTCTGTTGTGTCAGTTCTTATTTCTCCATTCTCATTTGTAATTTTATTTATTTGAGTCGTCTCTCTTTTTTTCTTAGTGAGTCTAGTTAAAGGTTCATTGATGTTGTTAACCTTTTCAAAGAACCAGCACATGGTTTCATTGATCCTCTCTATTTTTTCCTTAGCCTCTATGTCATTTATTTCTGCTCTGATCTTTATTATTTCTTTCCTTCTACTGGTCCTGGGCTTTATTTGTTGTTGTTTTTCTAGTTCTTTTAGATGCAGGGTAAGGTTGCATATTTGAGCTTTTACTAGCTTCTTTTGGTATGCCTGTAGTGCAATGAACTTACCTCTCAGTACTGCTTTGGCTGTGTCCCATAAATTTTGAATTGATGCATGCTCATTATCATTGGTTTCTAGAAACTTTTCTATTTCTTCTTTCATCTTATTGTTAATCCATTCATTATTTAATAACATGCTATTTTGTTTCCAAGTGTTTGAGTATTTTTCAGTTTTTCTTTTGTGGTTAATTTCTAGTTTCATGGCATTGTGATCAGAGAAAATGCTTGATATGATTTCAATCTTCTTAAATTTATTGAGACCATTTTTGTGTCCTAACATGTGGTCTATCCTAGAAAATGTACCATGAGCGCTTGAGAAAAACGTATATTTTACTGCTTTATGGTGAAAAGTTGTGAAGATATCTATTAAATCGAGTTGATCCAGTGTATCCTTGAAGTCTGCTGTTTCTTTATTAATTTTCTTTCTTGAGGATCTATCCAGTGATGTTAGAGGGGTATTGAAATTCCCTACTATTATAGTATTGCTGTTAATCTCGCCCTTTATATCCATCAAAGTCTGCTTTATGTATGTCGGGGCTCCTATATTTGGTGCATAGATATTTATAATAGTTATATCTTCCTGTTGAATTGTTCCCTTTATCATTATGTAGTGCCCTTCTTTATCTCTTACTACAGCCTTTGTTTTAAAGTCCATTTTGTCAGATATAAGTATTGCTACCCCGGCTTTTCTTTCATTTCCATTTGCATGAAATATTTTTTTCCATTTTTTTACCTTCAGTATACGTGCATCTTTTGTTTTAAGGTGTGCCTCTTGTAGACAGCATATGTACGAGTCCTGTTTTCTTATCCATGCAACTACCCTATGTCTTTTGATTGGATCATTTAATCCATTTACATTTAAGGTTATTATTGATATGTAGTTGTTTATTGCTATTTTATTCTTTAAAGCTGTATTCCTCTTTTGCTATATTCTTTTCCCCCTTTGAACTGTTCACAAGAGGCCCCTTAGTATCTCTTGCAGAATTGGTTTGGTTTTAATGAATTCCTTGAGGCTTTTTTTGTGTGGGAAGCTCTTTATTTCTCCTTCAATTTTAAATGTTAGCCTTGCTGGATAGAGTAGTCTTGGTTGTAGGTTCTTGTTCTGCATTACTTTGAATATATCTTGTCATTCCTATCTGGCCTCAAGTGTTTCTGTTGAGAAGTCCGATGCCATCCTTATGGGTGCTCCTTTGTAGGTGATACCCTTTTTTTCTCTAGCATCTTTTAAAATTTTCTCTTTATCCCTGAGCTTTGGTATTTTAACTATGATGTGTCTTGGTGTAGATTTTTTTGGGTTTCTCATTAATGGAGTTCTTTGTGCTTCTTGAACGTGTGAAATATTTTCCAGCCTTAATTTTGGGAAGTTTTCTGCGATGATTTGATTGAACAAAGTTTCTATTTCTTGTACTCTCTCCTCTTCTTCAGGAACCCCTATGATGTGGATGTTATTTCTCTTCATGTTGTCACAGAGCTCCCTTAGAGTTTCCTCAGACTTTTTGAATCTCTTTTCTTTTTTCTGCTCTGCTTCTGTGCCTTTGTTTATTGTGTCCTCTAACTTGCTGATTCAATTCTCAGCGTCATCCATCCTGCTTTTAATTCCTTCCATTGTGGTCTTCAGTTCTGATACTGTATTTGTCATTTCTGTCTGATTCTTTCTTATTATTTCAATTTCGTTTTTTATACTTGTTATCTCTTTATTTAGGTGTTCGTAATGACTAACCACTGTTGTTCTAATCTCTTTGAACATCCTAACTATCATTATTCTAAATTCTGCATCTGGTAATTTGGTTATATCTGGTTCATTCAGGTCCTTCTCTGCGGATTTCTCTTGATTCATTTGGTTTACATTTCTCTGCCTGCCCATTTTGTCTGTGTATAAGAAGGTTGTGGCCACTGGAGTCCAATGGGTGTTGCCTTTGTGTTCTCTAGGTGTGGTCTGTCTACAGGCTTGCCACACTGTCTGCCTCTGCTTAGGGCAGTTGGGTATGGATGTTGCCAGCACCGGCCCACTGCAGCTGTTGCTGTGATTTCCGCCTCTCCTCCGTGGGAGGGGCTGTGTTCTGGTGCCCAGCTCCAGAAGCCTCAGCCTGCCTGGGCCTTCACCTCAACCCCACAGGTTGGGTTGCACACTGCACTCAAGCCGTAAGCCTCAGCACCAAGGGTAGAGGTGAGCACCTTTGCTCAGCTGCGGACCCAGCCTGTTCCCGGGATTCCGACCAGTCCCCAAGGTCAGACCTGCTCACCACAGTTTTTCTGTTTGGATGGGGCTGCTGGCGTGCACTCAGCATCGAGCCTCTGCCTGTCCCTGGTCCTAGCCCCGCCCCTGCATTCAGGGCCGGCTTGCGCAGGGTCGCAGAGCAGATCTCTGCCCATTCCTGGCCTCCCGCTTTTTCCCCGCAGGTGGATCTGCAGGTAGGTCCACAGCTGCTGGACCGCTTTTGCATGTCCCCTCTACCCCTGCTGGGCTAGACTGAGCTCACACCGGTTGGCCTCTGCCCCCACCTACAGAACCGCGTTTCACCGTCCCTCCAGCATGCCCTCAGCAGTGTGTGTGGGTTCACTGCAGCTCAGACCCTAACAATCCATACTGTAGTCCTGGAAGCTCCCTCCATCTAAGCAGCTCTGCTCTAAGTGCTGCAGGAGAGCTTGTTTGGCTGGTGTTCTGTCTCCCTTTGCTGGTATTGCTAGTTCCAGGGGAAATATTTGTTTTTGATTAGGGAAGTGACTCAGCCCTGGGGTTAGGGTGTCTGTCCCTCAGAGTGTTTCTCCCTGTGCCTTCCAGTCCACACTCTCTTCCCGCTGCTCTGGTCCTCTCCTCTGTCCCCATTCCCTGGAGCCCTGGGTGAGTGGTTGTGAGAGAGGTTTTCTGCACTGTCCCTTTAAGAAGAATCTTGGATCTGAGAAAACTGTCTCTTTCTCACAAACAGTATTCTCACTTGTTTCACAGCTTAATACTGTCCAAACACCTCTTCTAGGCTCTGGGACTGCAGGCTGGGGCTTTGTTTCTGGGACCCAGGTCCCTCCCTCTCCGCCAAACTCTCCTCCTGCCACACAGGTCTCCCTGGGCTGCCTTTCACTCCAGGGAGCTGGGCAGCCTTATCTGCATTTTCACTATTCCTACCAGTCTCAATGTTGCTTCTTCAGTGTTCCTTGGTTGAAGAGTCCACTTAATTTAGTTCAAAGTTGGTTTATCTAGATGATGGTTCTTAAAATTAAGTTATAATCCACTTTGGTTCTGGGGGTGGGAGTTGGAAGTTGGTATGTCCGCCTACTCCATCACCATCTTGCCTTCCCCCTCCTGCAAGCAATATTAATGCGTTCCCAAATGATTTGATGTTTCCACGTATATCTTGCAATGATTGATCAAGACATCGAGCAATTTTTTGTGCACCATTGTGCAATAATCCCAAACAATAAGTTTGCATTTCTGCAATTCCATGCCAGATGCTTTGGAAATGTTGCACGTGGGAGTTTCAATGAATTGCATGTTCAATGGCAATTTTAAAATGGAATGAGCAGCTCTTCCACCTGGTAGCAATGTCATAGCTATTCAGGAAGATGCAAGAGCTAAGGCTATGTCATTTTGGGATCAAGTTGCTGCCAGAATTAATCTAATTAAGAACGTTTTACCAGTTCCTTCTGGCGCATCTAAGATTTCTCCAACCCCATTATTGACAGTTTGCATTATTTGACTGTAAATGCCTTTTTGCTCAAGTGTTTGCTTAGGAATATTTGATTGCACATACGACAAAAGATCACCCATGTTGTAATTTTGTTCATGATGCAATTCTACATCAAACAAAGCAGCAGCAAATTGATTCAGTAATGGCATTCCCAATTTATTGAGAACTTTGTTTATGACTTCTAAGCACAAATCTTCAGTCATTATCAACACTTCATTGTAGATTTCTGCTGTGAAATCCATGTTCAAATTTGAAATTCCCTTGCATATTCGATGGAAAATATCTTCAGCCATGTGCAATTTATATTTCTCCCATAATATTTAAATGAAATTGTAAAATATTTAGTATAGCTTGTATTGCTTTTATGTCCAACAGATGGTACTATTTTTCAAAAAAGCGTGTTTTTACCTGTCACACGTGTGACATCTATACAATACTAGGTATATAAAAACTTGTGCATATTTGAATGCAACGATGTGTCAAAATTTCAAAGCAATCAGTGAAGAACTTTTGGAGATTTAAGATTTTGAACAAACGAACATTTACATTTTTATTTATATAGATTTTGAAAAAATTTTTTTCTATTAAAACAAATATATGAAAATTTATTTATCAAGTAAAATTTGAATTGAAGTTATTTTGTTTGGGAAATTCACCATTTTAAATAATTTTTTTTTCAGATAAAATGTTAAGGTTTTACATTTTTAACATGTTAATTGAAAAACAATGGCCTGAGCTGTGGTGGTGCAGTGGATAAAATGTCAACCTGGAATGCTGAAGTCGCTTGTTTAAAACCCTGGGCTTGCCTGGTCAATGCACAAATGGGAGTTGATGTTTTCTGCTCTTCCCTTTCCCCCCATCTGTCTCTCTCTTTTATTCTCTCTCCTCTCTAAATTTAATAAATAAAATTTTTTAAAAAGTCACTTGCATTCCTAGAGTGTTAATAAAAAACCCAATGAGCTTACTTTAATTAAATTAAAATACATTTTAAAATACAATATTTTAACATATTCATAAGTTTAAAACAGTAATAAATACTTCTGATTAAAAAGTAAAATAAAACAATGTTGAAAGAAAATAATATATTTTTTAAAATCTCAAAACTTAATATTTATTCTATTTCTTTTGAGTCATTTTCTCAGCAGAGGTTTCTGTTATCTATCTTTCATGATTATCACATTACATATACAATGTGACTGCTTTACTTTTTATGTGATATAAAATAACAGAATTTTAATTCTGTGAAAAGGATTGTTCATTTAAAGAATACACATTTAAGATATGGCCCCTCTAACAAATAGAAATAGTGTGTGCTCTAATAGATGTGTTTATAAATGAGTCCTTGTTCAGAAAAGAACCTTTTTCAAATTTAGGGAAGACATTTGGATGATATTACTCATTTCAGCTCTCTTCCCAAAGGCAAAGCGAATGGCTGTTGGCAGCTCTCTTTGTAATATACTGCCAATCACCAGAAGCAATGTCTGAAAATTAACTCAGAAAATATCATTGCTTTTGACTCAGGAGAGGAAAAGGATACCTTCCAATTTATAAATATTTGGTTTATCATCAATTGGGAAACAGAAAAGAAATTTTGTGAGGCAATTCTATTTATGTTAAAGATATTCTTCTGGGAGGTTGGTGAACATTTTCTGTCTACAGATCAGTGATGGTTACAGCAAGCATCCTTTAGGTCTCAGGGTCATTGTAGCTACAACTGATTCATGCATTGACTTGGGCATTTACATTTGTTCTTAACCTTAGTCCAGAAGAGAATCACTTACTCACTCCATCATGCATTTGCCTTCAATGAGTCTAGCCTCCCTAGAGAAAGCCTGCAGTGGAAGGCATGGCCTTTGCAAAGATCAGTGCATTGACTGCTTTATGTATATACCATCAGTAATGCACAGAAAATAAAATTAATGCAACTAACCCAAGGTGTTTAAATCTATCTTTGGCACTGGAACTCTCTTCCCAAAAGTAGAAACTCCTAACACTAGGAAGGATGAAAAGTACACCATTTCAAAGCAAAACTCCTAGTGTGCACAAAGCACTGCTTTGGATAAAAGATGGCAGCTGCAGAGCAGAATGGTAGCTAGTTGCCATGGTTACCAAGGCTCTGATTCAGCCACCATATGCCACCTGGTGTTCTCAGCCTGATAAAGCAAGTCTGTGCTGTCCTAGATGGGAGATGGAGATATGGCCGTAGTTCTTTAGGGGAACAGTACTGGTCTTCAGTGTGAGGCAGGGTTTGTACTGTTTGATCTGGTGATAGAAAGATAATTATGGAGCTATACAGCCTTATCACCTCAAGCAGAGAGTCAGTTAGGGGAAGGAAATAGATATACCCCTCCCTTTTTAAAAAATCATTCTTTTTCTCACATAGAAACACTGCTCTATGGGCATTCATTCTCCAAGATCATTCTTTATCCTGTTTTCAGGGCAAATTTGCTATCCAAATATGTTAGGTCATACAATATTGCAATAGCAACAAACTCAAAATGTTGGGTTCAAGGATAGCAGAACATTAGAGCATACTAATTCTTAGGTATCCAGAATCTTAGTACCCTTATTTTCTTCTAAAAGTGCTCTAACCCAAATAACAGCAGTATGACTTTATTTTAATGTCAAATTGTGTCCAAATTTAAGTATACATTACAAATCTATACTGATTTTTATGCTGTTCCACAAGATAAGATAGAGATTCTAGGCACTTATCTTGGGATTCCTTGTTGTTCTACATAGTTGTACACCCATTGATTGCTTCTCATATGTACCCTGACCAAATTCAAACTGGTGATCTCAGGGTCCAGCAGATGCCGTTGGAATTGAGCCCTGTTCAGGGCTCAAACTTGGAGACCTGGGTAGATGATTTATTCATTATGTCACTGGCCAGGATTTAAACGCATATTGTTGCCCTAAAATTAGTAATGTTGTTCAGAAGAAATGTCTCTGATTATGTAAATTGTATCTGTTATTGAGTTCATTTATTGCATTTTAAAATTACTTTTAGAGTTCCTGTATATTTTTTATGACTTTTATGACTTTAAAGTGTTTAAGTCTTACCAGGCGGAAGGTCCAGGTTTAAGACCCCGAGGGCTCTAGCTTGAGCGCAGGCCCATCTGCTTGAGCAAAAGCTCACCAGCTTGGACCAAAGGTCGCTGGCTCCAGCAAGGGGTTGCTCGGTCTGCTGAAGGCCCGTGGTCAAGGCATGTAAAGCCAGTAGCCAGGGTCAGGATCACAGCTGCCCAGCCAGTGCAGGTTTGCATTAGATTCGGACAGTCGGTAATGAAACAATGGAGCCAAGAACTGGTGAGCCATCAGCTTTAATTCTAGCTTGCACCCGGCAAGCAAGCAAAAACACAAACTGGGCTCCAAAACCCACTCATTCAGTGCTCACAAAGCTACTGACTTATCCGAGTTTCCTAGAATCAAAAGTTTCTAGCTCACCAGATTTATTCACCTCTGTTCCCCATCTCCTCCTGCACAAACTCTTAACAAACTGGCTTCTCCCTCAGCATTCTGCCATCTTGGCTGCTTCTTCTTCTCCACGTGGCCTTAATCTGCTCTCCTCTCTAATACCTCAGGAACCAAGAGCCGAGAGAGCAAGCTACTGGTCTGTCCCACTTTTTAGTGTAGAATCAAAACCTTAATCCAATCTACAGACAAGGAAGGCTCTGATACAAAGTCACCCATCTGAGGCATAATGGGATTCCTCAGGAGAGCGCACCACCCCACATCATCCAATCAGTCAAGGGTGTGGGGAAAAGATTACTCTTAAAACCAAGCCTTTGGCCATAACGACCTGGCCTGCTTACATTACAGTCTTTCCCCCACACCCATCCCAAGGATAAGGGCAAATAATATCACCTGGGTGATGGGCTTCCATGTGGGCAGCGCCATCTTTAACAAAGTGAGCATATTATATTTTATTTTCCCAACAAGGCACATGTGAGAAAGCAATCAATGAACAACTAAGGTGTCATAACGGCAATGAAAAACTAATGATTGATGCTTCTCACTTCTCTCCATTCTTATCTGTCTGTACCTATCTATCCCTCTCTCTGACTCTCTCTGTCCCTGCAAAAAAAAAAAAAAAAAAAGGTGTTTAATATGTATTTTAAATTGTAGTTGACATATATATTACATTGGTTCTCGTTCCATTTATTATCTTTTTATTTTTTCTTTCATCATTACTTAAGATCCATATTGCTATGTTTAGAATTAGCCTGTTGCTGCTTTTGGCTACACAATACTTCATGGTATGCATTTACTATGTTTTCCTTATCCTCTTCTCTGCCATGAGCACCCAGATTGCTTCTAACACTCAGCCACAACAAATAATACTTCTATGCATAGCCCTGTGCATGCAATCATATGGACATAGGGGGTATTTCTTTGGGATAAATCCTCAGATATGGAAAAGCTGGACCAGAGAGCTGTACAGATTTCATCTGGACAAGTGCCGGATTGCTTTTTTCATAATGACTGTACTGGGACAATACATTTCCATCAGCAGTTTATTGAGGCCAATCTCCCCTAATTTTTCTAATTTATCAGGTGTAAAGGGATGTCATGATTTTGTTCATTTATATTTAGAGCGAGTCTCCTATAGATAGCATATAGCTGAGTCATATATATATGATGCTACTCCTACCTCATAAGCATCTAAAGTTGTCTCTAGTGATTAACGTTAGTCTTTCCTGGTAGAGAGGGGATGATGAACGCTTTGTGAATTTATGTCTTTCTTTTAAGCAAATAGAGCTTTTCTTATAAAATTTATTTTTATTTTATCTTATTTTATTTTTATTAAGTGAGAAGTGGGGAGGCAGAGAGACAGACTCCCACATGTGCCCCAACTGGGATCTACCTGGCATGCCCCCTACCAGGGGATGCTCTGCCCATCTGGAGGTATTGCTGTTGCTTGGCAACTGAGCTATTTTAGTGCCTAAGGCAAAGCCATAGGGTCATTTTCAACACCTGGGCTCAACTTTGCTCGAACCAATCAAGCCATGGTTGTGGGAGGGTAAAAGAGAGAGAGAAGAGGGAAGGCATGGAGAAACAGAGAGATACTTCTCCTGTGTGCCTTGACTGGAAATCGAATCCAGGACTTCCACATATCAGCCCAATGTTCTACCACTGACTGAGTCAGCTAGCCAGGATGAGCTTTTCTTTCTCTCTCTCTTTCTTTCTTTCTTTGATTTTATTTATTCATTTTAATTAGAGAGAGAGAGAGAGAGGAAGAGATGGAGAGAACAGGGGGAGGAGTAGGAAGCATCAACTCCCATATGTGCCTTGACCAGGCAAGCCTAGGGTTTCGAATCGGTGACCTCAGCATTCCAGGTCAATGCTTTATCCATTGCACCTCCACAGGTCAGGCCCCGGTGAGCTTTTCTTGTATTTGTTTCTTCTTAGTTACCTTCAGCTCAAAATACTCCTCATGACACAGTGGCATAGTCTGAGGTGGCAAATTCTGTCTTCTTCAGTCATAATGCACTAGTTCTTATGTAGCAAAAGGTCTCCTTTAATACTATGTCCTCCTGTTTCCTCCTTGTATTGTCACTTCTTCTCCCCGCCCCACCTCTCACTCCATAGGTTTATCCCTGAAGTAAATGCCAGAACCACTCTATGGTTGTTGTTTTTTTTTAATGTTGCCTTTCGTGAGATCCTTTGAAATTTCCCCAGGTTGTGCTCTGTTTCTCAATCCACTCTCAATATTGTGTCACCTGCCCTCTTCCAGAATAGTGTTCACTTCGATTAGAAAGAAGTGTTTTCTCAAATTGGTAGTTACAAAATAGCCACAGGGATGTGAAGCACAGCATAGGGAATACAGTTAATAATGTTGCAATAAGAATGTATGGTGCCAGGTGGGTACTCTACTTATTGGGGGAATTACTTTGTAAATTAGATAACCATCTAACCACTATGTCTAACACCTGAAACCAATACAAAATAATATTGAATGTCAACTGTAATTGAAAATTTTTTTTAAAAAACTTTTTTTTTTAAGGAAAGAAGTGGTTTCATCCAGAAGAACGAGCATGGCTTTTGGTAGCATCTCAGGACTGAGCGTGTGTAAGAGGGGATAGCCCCAGTGGAATGTGAGGTCATTGAAACTTGTACTTTATTCTCTTTTTTGACTCTGAGTTTGAAGCACGCCTAACGTTGTTATTATTTTTGCAGCCGTCATTTTCTGCAAATACTTTGGGAGACAATTTTCTTATTTCTGTGTCATTCCAGTTACTTCTGCTTTCTATCTTTAGGGAATTTTGGTTCACTGGTATACCCTTTCTTTATACTAGAGGTGTGATGAGTTTGGTCTACTGACTTGGCTCTCTGCTTAGTTATTTCAAGACATTTGGGGCAGGAAAGAAAGTAGATGATCATCTTAATCTAATCTCTCCGGGGAAAGTAGATGACCATCTTATTCTAATCTCTCCGATTGATTCTATCTTGCACTTGCATTCTGTTATTTATCAGAGCAATTATCTTTTGACTCATATCTAAGAAATATTTATCATTTCTGTTTCCTGCATTAACTCATTTTCTTCGGGACTCATTTGCCAATATGCCTTAAACTCAAATATTGACAGCATGAAACCCATTATTAGTTTAATGGTCTGAGAAAAGATCACATGTGTACAGAAGAAATATAGGTAAATTATAAAAAAATGGGTGGTTTACTTTAAGCACTCTAAAAATGATCTTAAATGGGTTCATTTTCAGCTATATGCAATAAAATGAGACGATGGCATTAGGAATAAACACATTTTAACTTTTCCAGGAAAGATTCTTGCGTTAAAATAAAAAAAAGTGTGCAATTATTTAATTATTTCTATGTGCTCCTAGTAAACCTCTCCCTGACCTCCATGTGGTTTTCAGCAGGACTTAAATTAAGGTCTCTGCAGCCCCTATTCTTCTGACAACTTTGTCTTCCTGACAACCCCCAACATGGGATTAATTTTAAAGATTCCACATATCCTTTGAAGGAACATTTACCAACAGCCAGGTTTAAGGGGGACCCTACTCAGGTTCGTGTATTTGCTACTCCCTGTCCATACTCTGCATCCCAACTCTCAAACTGGCTAAAACACCAGTGGTCAGAAGGAGATTATGATTAAAAATGATTCTCTATTCCTCCCCACCCCCTGCCCCACCCAGCCAAAAGAAGTGAGAACTTGGGGGTTTGGTGCTTGGAGGTAGAAACAGGAAGTCTACACTTGCGATTCAGGAACAGTTCACATTCAAGGACCAGGGCTCCACAAGACATCCAGACTCAGCTGCTAGTCTACAATGATCAGAAATTAGAAGCTTGGAATTGTTCAGGAGTTCCAGAGAAATACCATGCCTGGAATATATGATTTTGCTCAACCTTCCTTTATTAATTCCCATAACTGTGGTCATAAAGTGTGCACATGTCAAAGCATTGACACCTGCAGACATGAGATAATTGTTTTTGTCCCTCTCTTAGCCTCTCACTGTCCTCAGTGTCATTACCTACAGAAGATAGTGCCCGAGGGAGGTCCTCTAGGCAGACCAAGAAACATTCTGCAGGGAAGGTAGGAAGTCCTTGCTGCTTCTGTCCCTGGGATTTTACGGTTCAATGAGCATGAGTTGCTTTGTGCCTCCTCTCCTTCTCCGGGCAGGTTACGTCACTATTGACGTATCTTACTGTGTAACAGATCAGAGGCCTCTGATTAGACAGGAGACAGGATAGGTTAATAAACATCTCTGGGATTACAAAAGTCTCCAGGAGGGTTGTAAGTTCAGTAGCTGTGGCCACCATTACAGCTGCCTGGCTCGTGCAGGTTTGCATTAGATTCCAATAGCTCGTAATGAAACAATGGAGCCAAGAACTGGTGGGTCATTACCTTTAATTCTAGGCACGCACTCAGCCGGCGAGTAAATACACACAGTGGGAAAACACTTTTCTTTCCATTCAGGGTTCCCAAAGCCACTGACTCATCTGAGTTTTCCTAGAATTAAAGGCTCTCACCAGTTCAGCAGAGCTTACAAAGCCCCTCACCTCTGTTCCATTCAGCTCCCTGCCATCTTACTCCCTGCCTCCTCTGCAACCACAAGGCCTCTCTCTCCTGCAACAACATGGTCTCCTCCAAAACTGGACTCCTAGCTCCTCCTTTTAAAACTTTTCAGTTTGAAAATCCCTTCTCCAGCACACATTAGCATAACCAAGCCCCTTCCCAAGCATGAAGGTAATTAGCTGTATCACTTGAGCAATGGCTATTCACATGGGCAGCGCCATTTTTAACAATAAAACTGAGAAAAACCAGAAAATACAGATTTTACAAACTTATTTGCCCAACAAGGGTCAAATTCATTGGTCATCAATGCTTAAGCCCAGCAAAGCTGTGACAACGTACGGCTGTTTTTATCGTTGACGTCAGTTGGAGAGGCGAGAAATTGTGACTGAGGAATGGTGCATTAGTTTGCTAGGATTGCTGTAATACAGTGCCACATACTTGGTGACTTCCACAAGAGACATTTATTATCTCACAGTTCTCGAGGCCAGAAGTTCGAGATCAAGGTGTCGGCCTAGTTGCTTCCTTCAGAGGGCCGGGAGGGAAAATCGGTCCTCAACTCTTCCCAAGTTTCTGGTGGTTTGATGTAAATCTTTGAGGTGCCTTTACTTGTAAAAGCATCACCCTGATCTCTGCCTTCTGTGCACATGGCGTTCTCCTGTGTGAGTGCCCGTGTGCACATTTCCCCTTTTCATAAGGACACCTGTCATATTGGATTAGGGTCCACCCTAATGATCTCATCTTTGCTAATAACATCTGCAATGACCTCATTTCCAAATCATGCTGCATTCTAAGGTTCCAGGGGCTAGGAATTCAACATATAAATTTGGAGAATCCAGTTCACCCCAAAATAGGTGGGAGGCTCGAGAGGAGTGAGCATGGAGGGAGAAGTGACATGCCGAAGCTCCTATCAGACTGTCGGTCTTTCTTGACCTTCTTGTCTTCTGTCCCCAACATCTCTGTTATGACTAAGAGAGGATTCCCTTCTTTCAATATTTAGAAAGATATACATCTCACCCTGCCTGGTCAAATGATAGGACTCTTTTCCCAACACCTGTCTTTTAAAAATGACATGAAAGGTGTGGCCCCTCGGCCACACCAGCTCCCTCAGAATACTTTGAACAAGGTTTGACAACAGAGACCAGAACTCAGGTTTCTGTTCTTTCCTTTTTATTCTTGTTTCCTTTTTTTTGTCCCTCTCTTACCAGTGCTAAATGTGCAATAGGAGCTTGATCAAAGGTCTTTCAATTGAATTGAATCCAGATAGCCAACCTCGCACCCCCACTCCAAGCTACAGAATGAAGATCCATGTGATGGAGTAAATTCTTATAGTTTATTAATTTTTGTGAACAAAATATTTTCCAGAAGACAGCAGGCATTATATGTATTATTGGAATCAGTGGAAATAATGAGTAGAGATAAAAAATTTTAAAGTGATAATTGCTCAGAAGTTTGTAGTCTCAGTCCCATTGAAGATTATATGCAATGCAAGTAATTGGTTTGGATAAATAAAAAAAAAAAATTTTCCTTTGGACAAACATAAATTTTGAAGACCTCTATTGCACTGTGAAAATGACCTAATGTAAATGAATAAAATATACTGCACTAGTTGAATAAGGACATCTCTATTGAAGAATTCTAATCTTTTTATTCACTTAAAAATTTACACACAGTAAAATTACCAATGTTCTTTTGAGCTTGTGATCTCAAAATTTACATAATTATCCCAATAACACTTTTAAAGTCTTAAGTATAATAGTTTTTTAAAGCTTTTTTGGTTTTGATTTTGAGAGTAGGTTTATAAAAGCTGGGGACAGTGAACGAGGAAGGGCTTAGGACCAAAGAAGCAGCAGGAGGGAGCCGATGCTGGTGTTCTGGCTCGCTGAGAAATAAAAGTCACAATGAAAGAAGTGAGCGCAAGTGGGGCTGCTGTCAGCTCCCCGGAAAGTCAGAGAAAAGGGGGCCTTGGCGACAGGTTCTGGGGATTAGCCTGGGACCAGCTGCCACTGCCCACCGCTCCCCTGGTTGCTAGTCTCATGGGACCCTTAGAATTTAGGGGATGCATGCCTGTGGGGGAAGGGAAAGGTATAGGCATGCTTCTGGGAGGGGGAGCACCCTTTAATGCTTTTTTCCCCCCAATATATTTCCAAAAACCTCCTTTTTAAATGCCTTCTTGTAAAATAGTCATCTTTGGACCATCTTACAATACAGGGTTTTATTTGTGTATATTGACAATTTTAAGCCTCTTTGCATAATGGTGGTCATATGACACATGGGGGCAAGTGTGATGGGCAGTGTAAGTCCGGATCACCAGTTATGTTGAAGCTCAGGCCCGTTAGAGAATGCAAGAGAGAATAAGCAGTTATCCATCCCTAGAGCTGGGTCAAAACTAATCAGACACACATTGGATGGAAACAACCGCAAAATCACTATGGTTTTGCCGACCACTTAATTACTTCCAAACCATTACATCAACAGATTTAAACATTTTTTTTCTTCAACATGGCTAAGTCAAAGTCACTTATACAGGAGTGAAGCCTGTTACCACTTCATCTGAGGATAGTAAAACTCTTTTCATTTCCACCTCTGTGGGAAGCACCCAGCCAAAGGTCCTGGCACACCCGGGAGGGAAGGATCAGTTGAGGTGCTTGCTGAAGTCAGTATTCCTCATGAAATGGGTATTCTGGATGATCACTCCACCTGCCAACACAAGTCCCCGGGGGGACAAATTTCACTGCAAAGTCACATAGCTCTATTAGTATTTCTGGAGAAGTGGAATGATTAAGAAGAAAAAGAAATGTGTATGTGTGTGTATATATTTTTTATTTTAAAGGACCTATAATATGTAAAGAATAAAGGGCTACCTCACTGATTAGCTGAATTCGGCAACATTTGAATGAGTACAAGAAAGTTTGTACTTGCTAGTGGGAAGTTTCTTAACAGGCAGAGCTAGAAGCTTCAAATCTTATAGGCAAACATTCATCTAAAACTAGTGTTTTGGCTCCCAACATGGTGTGCTTTCTACTACACCCTCATGTCTCTCTCTCCAAGGAATTATTTTTTGCCAATAGCTTTGTTCAATGTGTTCATCCCTTTGATTTTTAGGAAGAAATACATATGGCATTTGAACAATTGTACAGCTATTGTATTAATTTGTATTGTATGTACACCCTGACTATATTCCCCTCAAAGTCTTTACCTGCAATGCCTTAACCTGTCATAAGATGTCAGATAAATGCCAGAAACCTTTTTTTAAATAAGAATGTAGATTTGCAGGGAGTTCCTAGCATGAATGTTATTCACCCAGATCTATTTAATATTCAGAATAGGCTATCCAGTGACCTTTAGCCTTGTGCTTTTTGTGGATATAGTTCCAGGTTCCTAAGAGCCCTCTTGATTGATTCTTGACAACCCAACACCACTGGCTAGTACCTGATTAATTATCCCCCAGAACTCACATCAGCAATTCCACAAAGCGGACATTTTTATTCAAGGCTTCGATGCTCTTTATTTCTTCTTCAGTGAGAGAAAAGTCAAAGATCTGAAATAGCAAAAATAAAAGATAGACATTTATGAAAGAAAATGGGTCAAGCTTGGGATCAGGGAGTAGGGCCAGCTGTTGGAAACCTTGAAAGATTTATGAACATCTCTGCAATGTCTAAAAGGAGATAAACTGGTGCTGGGGGAGCCACGCCACCTACGTGGAGCAGGAATTCTCTTCTGTCCTTTGTCGTTAAGACAATTCTGCTGGGGACGTCTTACAAGAAATTCCAAATGCCGTGAAACATGTATGTTCGGGACAAGTGAAATTTCAAGAGTGAAGGTTTCTTATTTCTGGATAGGGTGATGCTGAGTTTTTGGTTCTGGATAGAGCCTTTGTACACTTAAAAAATATTCCCTTGTCTCTAAATTTACTTTTGTGCCTTTCAAAACCTTTTAATTTGCTTTGTTTAGCCTCTTAATCACTTCTCTCATTTTCAACATCTCTTTTTCTATCTTGTAATTCTTATTACGTTTTTATTGTTTTATTTATTTCTTAGCTTGTAGATGTGGCTGAGTTGCTGCAATCTCATGATAAAATTTTAATGGATGAGTCATTGCTTTTTGTGGATGAGCAAAGAAACTGGTTTCTTCAGATAGAACCTGCTCTTGGTGAAGATGCTGTCAATATTGTAGAAATGACAACAAAGAATTCAGAGTATTCCATAAACATAGCTGACAAAGCAGGGTTTGAGAGGATTAACTCCAATGTTGAAAGACGTTCTGTGGGTAAAATGCTATCCAAGAGAATCACATGGAACAGAGAGATTGTTTATAAAAGGAACAGTCGATCAATACGGCAAGCATCATTGTTTTCTTATTTTAAGAAATTGCCACTGCCATCCCAACCTTCAGCAACCACCAGAAGCCATCAACATTGAAGCAAGACCCTCCACCAGCAATAACATATATTTTTTATATATATATTTTATTATTATTAATTCTAATGGGGTGACACCAATAAATCAGGGTACATATGTACAATGAAAATATCTCCAGGTTATCTTATCATTCAATTGTGTTGCATACCCATCACCAAAAGTCAAATTGTCCTCTGTCACCTTCAATCTGGTTTTCCCTGTGTCCCTCCCCTCCTCCCTATCCCACTCTTCCCTCCCTCCCCCCATCCCATAACCACCACTCTCTTGTCCATGTCTCATATTCTCACTTTTATGTCCCACCTATGTATGAAATCATGCTGTTCTCAGTTTTTCTTTTTTTCTGATTTACTTATTTCACTCCGTATAATGTTATCAAGGTACATCCATTTTGTTATAAATGATCCGATGTCATCGTTTCTTATGGCTGAGTAGTATTCCATAGTATATATGTACCAAAGCTTTTTAATCCACTCGTCTTCTGACGGACACTTGGGCTGGTTCCAGATCTTCGCTATTGTGAACAATGCTGCCACGAACATGGGGACGCATTTCTTCTTTTCGAACAGTGCTATGGTGTTCTTAGAGTATATTCCTAAAAGTGGGATAGCTGGGTCAAAAGGCAGTTCGATTTTTAATTTTCTGAGGAATCTCCAAACTGTTTTCCACAGTGGCTGCACCAGTCTGCATTCCCACCAGCAGTGCAGAAGGGTTCCCTTTTCTCCACATCCTCGCCAGCACTTATTCTGTGTTGTTTTGCTGATAAGTGCCATTCTGACGGGTGTGAGGTGATATCTCATTGTGGTTTTTTTTAAATTTTTTTTTTAATTTTTTTTTTAATTTTATTTTTTTATTTTATTCATTTTAGAGAGGAGACACACAGAGAGAGAGAGAGAGAGAGAGAGAGAGAGAGAGACAAAGAGAGAAAGGGGGGAGGAGCTGGAAGCATCAACTCCCATATGTGCCTTGACCAGACCAGTGTAGGGTTTTGAACTGGCGACCTCAGTGTTCCCAGGTCGACACTTTATCCACTGCGCCACCACAGGTCAGGCTCATTGTGGTTTTAATTTGCATTTCTCTAATGATTAGTGATGTTGAGCATTTTTTCATATGCCTATTGGCCATCTGTATGTCCTCCTTGGAGAAATTTCTATTCATTTCTTTTGCCCATTTTTTGATAGGATTGTTTGTCTTCCTGGTGTTGAATTTTATAATATCTTTATAAATTTTAGTTATTAACCCCTTATCAGATGTGCTGTCGAATATATTCTCCCATTGTGTGGTTTGTCTTTTTATTCTGTTCCTATTGTCTTTAGCTGTGCAAAAACTTTTTATTTTGATATAGTCCCATTTGTTTATCTTGCCTTTTATTTCAGTTGCCCGTGGAGATAAATCGGCAAATATACTGCTGCTACAGATGTCGGAGAGCTTGCTGCCTATGTTTTCTTCTAAGATGCTTATGGTTTCCCGGCTTACATTTAAGTCTTTTATCCATTTTGAGTTTGTTTTTGTGAATGGTGTAAGTTGATGGTCTAGTTTCAGTTTTTTGCAGGTAGATGTCCAATTTTCCCAACTCCATTTGTTAAAGAGGCTGTCTTTACTCCATTGTATGTTCTTTCCTCCTTTGTCAAATATCAGTTGTTCATAAAGCTGGGGGTTTATTTCTGGGTCCTCTGTTCTGTTCCATTGATCTATGTGCCTGTTCTTATGCCAGTACCAGGCTGTCTTGAGTATAATGGCCTTATAGTAAACCTTGATATCTGGAAGAGTGATACCTCCTGCTTTATTTTTTCTTTTTAAGATTGCTGAGGCTATTCATGTTCTTTTTTGGTTCCATATAAATTTTTGGAATATGTGTTCTATATCTGTGAAGTATGTCATTGGTATTTTAATTGGTATTGCATTGAATTTATAAATTGCTTTGGGTAATATAGACATTTTAATGATGTTTATTCTTCCTAGCCATGAGCACGGTATATGCTTCCACTTGTTTGTATCTTCCTTGATTTCTTTTATCAATGTTCTATAATTTTCCGAGTACAAGTCCTTAACCTCCTTGGTTAAATTTACTCCTAGGTACTTTATTTTTTTGGCTGCAATAGTGAAGGGGATTGTTTCCTTAATTTCTTTTGCTGATATTTCATTGTTGGTGTATAGAAATGCCTCTGATTTCTGAGTATTAATTTTATATCCTGCCACCTTGCTGAATTCATTTATAAGGTCCAGTAGTTTTTTGACTGAGACTTTAGGGTTTTCAATATACAATATCATATCATCTGCAAATAGTGACAGTTTTACTTCTTCTTTTCCAATTTGGATGCCTTTTATTTCTTCTTGTTGTCTGATTGCTGTAGCTAGGACTTCCAGAACTATGTTGAATAAGAGTGGTGAAAGTGGGCAACCCTGCCTGGTTCCTGATCTTAAGGGGATTGCTTTTAATCTTTGTCCATTTAGTATGATGTTTGCTGTCGGTTTATCGTAGATGGCCTTTATCATGTTAAGGAATGATCCCTGTATTCCCACTTTACTGAGAGTTTTGAGCATGAATGGGTGCTGGATTTTATCAAATGCCTTTTCTGCATCTATTGAAATTATCATGTGATTTTTGTCCTTCCTTTTGTTTATGTGATGAATCACATTGATTTGTGAATATTGAACCAGCCTTGCCTCTCCAGAATAAATCCCACTTAATCGTGGTGTATGATTTTTTTCATATATTGCTGGATCCGGTTGGCTAATATTTTGTTGAGAATTTTAGCATCTAAATTCATCAGGGATATAGGCCTATAATTTTCTTTCTTTGTGTTGTCTTTGCCCGGTTCTGGGATCAGAATTATGCTAACCTCATAAAAGGAGTTTGGAAGTCTTCCTTCCTCTTGAATTTTTTGAAATAGCTTGAGAAGGATAGGAGTTAATTCTTCTTTGAATTTTTGATAGAATTCACTTGTGAAGCCATCAGGCCCAGGACTTTTCTTTGTTGGGAGTTTTTTGATAACTGTTTCGATCTCATTTGTTGTAATTGGTCTGTTTAGGTGTTCTGATTCTTCCAGGTTGATTTTTGGAAGGTTATATGATTCAAGAAATTTGTCCATTTCACCAAGATTGTCTAATTTTTTGGCATATAGTTCTTCATAGTATTTTCTTACAATGCTTTGTATTTCTGTTGTGTCAGTTGTTATTTCTCCACTGTCCTTTCTAATTTTATTTATTTGAGTCCTCTCTCTTTTTTTCTTGGTGAGTCTAGTTAAAGGTTCATCAATCTTGTTTACCTTTTCAAAGAACCAGCTTCTTGTTTCATTGATCCTCTGTATTTTTTCCTTAGCCTCTATGTCATTTATTTCTGCTCTGACCTTTATTATTTCCTTCCTTCTACTTGTCTTGGGTTTTATTTGTTGTTGTTTTTCTAGTTCTTTTAGATGCAGGCTCAGGGTGCTTATTTGAGGTTTTTCCAGCTTCTTATTATATGCCTGTAGTGGAATAAACTTCCCTCTCAGAACTGCTTTTGCTGTGTCCCATAAATTTTGAGTTGATGTATGCTCATTATCATTTGTTTCTAGAAACTTTTTTATTTCTTCTTTGATCTCATTGTTAATCCATTCATAATTTAATAACATGCTATTTAGTTTCCAAGTGTTTGAGTATTTTTCAGTTTTTTTTTTTGTGGTTAATTTCTAGTTTCATGGCATTGTGATCAGAGAAAATGCTTGATATGATTTCAATCTTCTTAAATTTATTGAGACCATTTTTGTGTCCTAACATGTGGTCTATCCTAGAAAACGTACCATGAGCGCTTGAGAAGAATGTATATTCTACTGCTTTAGGGTGAAAAGTTCTGAAGATATCTATTAAATCAAGTTGATCTAGTGTCTCCTTTAAGTCTGCTGTTTCTTTATTAATTTTTTTTCTTGAGGATCTATCCAGTGTTGTTAGAGGGGTATTGAAATCCCCTACTATGATAGTATTGCTGTTAATCTCGCCCTTTATATCCATCAAAGTCTGCTTTATGTATGTCGGGGCTCCTATATTTGGTGCATAGATATTTATAATAGTTATATCTTCCTGTTGAATTGTTCCCTTTATCATTATGTAGTGTCCTCCTTTATCTCTTACTACAGCCTTTGTTTTAAAGTCCATTTTGTCAGATATAAGTATTGCTACCCCTGCTTTTTTTTCATTTCCATTTGCATGAAATATTTTTTTCCATCCTTTTCCCTTCAGTCTATGAGCATCTTTTGTTTTAAGGTGTGTCTCTTGTAGACAGCATATGTATGGGTCCTGTTTCTTTATCCATGCAGCTACCCTATGTCTTTTGATTGGATCATTTAATCCATTTACATTTAAGGTTATTATTGATATGTAGTTGTTTATTGCCATTTTATTCTTTAAAGCTGTATTCTTCTTTTGCTCTATTCATTCCTCCCTTTAAACTGTTCACAAGAGGCCCCTTAGTATCTCTTGCAGAATTGGTTTGGTTTTTATGAATTCCTTCAGGCTTTCTTTTTCTGGGAAGCTCTTTATTTCTCCTTCAATTTTAAACGTTAGCCTTGCTGGATAAAGTAGTCTTGGTTGTAGGTTCTTGTTCTGCATTACTTTGATTATATCTTGCCATTCCCTTCTGGCCTCAAGTGTTTCTGTTGAGAAGTCCGATGTCATCCTTATGGGGGCTCCTTTGTAGGTGATAGCCTTTTTTTCTCTAGCAGCTTTTAAATTTTTTTCTTTATCCATTAGCTTTGGTATTTTAACTATGATGTGCCTTGGTGTAGATCTTTTTGGGTTTCTCTTTAATGGAGTTCTGTGTGCTTCTTGAATGTGTGGAGTGTTTCCCAGCCTTAATTTAGGAAAGTTTTCTGCTATGATTTGATTGAACAAAGTTTCCATTTCCTGTCCTCTCTCCTCTTCTTCAGGCACCCCTATGATGCGAATGTTGTTTCTCTTCATGTTGTCACAAAGCTCCCTTAGAGTTTCCTCACATTTTTTAAGTCTCTTTTCCTTTTTCTTCTCTGCTTCTGTGCCTTTGTTTATTGTGTCCTCTAACTCGCTTATTCGATCCTCAGCGTCATCCATCCTGCTTTTAATTCCTTCCATGTGGTCTTCAGTTCTGATACTGTATTTGTCATTTCTGTCTGATTCTTTTTTATTATTTCAATTTCATTTTTTATACTTGTTATCCCTTTATTTATGTTCATAATGACTATCCACTGTTGCTCTAATTTCTTTGAACATCCTAACTATCATTATTCTAAATTCTGCATCTGGTAATTTGGTTATATCTGGTTCATTCAGGTCCTTCTCTGGGGATTTCACTTGATTCATTTGGTTTACATTCCTCTGCCTGCCCATTTTTTCTGGGTATAAGCAAGTTTTGGCCACTGGAATCCAGTAGGTGTTGCCTTTGTGTTCTCTAGGTGTGGTCTGTCTGCAGGCCCCCCACCCCCTCTGCCGGTGCCTAGGGTGGTTGTGTACGAGCGTTGCCAGCGCCGGCCCACTGTGGCTTTTGCTGTGATTTCTGCCTCTCCTCCGTGGGAGGGGCTGTCACTGAAGCCACAAGACTTAGCACCAAGGGTAGAGGTGAGCACCTTTGCTCAGCTGCGGACCAGCCTATTTCCGGACTTCCGCCCAGAACCAGCAGTCGGAGCCTGCTCGCTACAGTTCCGTGGGTTAGGCGGGGCTTTTGACGTGCTCTCAGCTATAAGCTTTGCCCGTCCGGAGCTTTAGCCCCGCCCTCGAGGCCAGGGCCCTTCTGCACAGGGTCGGAAACCAAGGTTTATTGGGGCGGGCATGTTTGCTGGCTTCCGCTTAGCTACGTACTTCCGCTCCTCCCGGACTCTACCCCCCTCCCCCCCTGTGTTCGGAGCCTGCTTGTGCACATATGAATTCAATCCGCAGTTTCTCCAGCCGGGTGGGGATAGTAGCATGAGCTCAGCTGCGAGCTTCCACTTGTCTCGGGGTCTACCCCGTTCCCGAGCTCGGAGCCTGCTCGCGCACGTATACTGGCCAACCGCAGTTTCTCCGGCCCGGAGGGGGGGTGAGGTGGGGGGGTGGGGGTCTGGTGGCGTGAGCTCAGCCGCGAGCCCCTGCCCGTCCCTGGTCCTAGCCCGGTCCCCGCGGTCAGGGCCGGCTTGTGCAGGGCCTGCCCGTTCCTGGCCTCCCGCTTTGTCCCCGTAAGTGGGATTAAAGGCAGGCCCGCAGCTTCCGGACCACTTTCGCGCGTCCCGTCCGACCATCTGGGCTAGACCGATCTCCCACCGGCTTGGCCTCTGCCCACGCTGACAGAACCGCGTTTCAGCGTCCTATCGCCCCAAACCCTTAAGCAGCCCTCAGCAGAGTAGGAAGGGACCTAATACTCCACACTGTAGGCCTTGGAGCTCCCTCACTTGTTTCACATTTCAAAACTGTCCAAACGCCTCTTCTAGGCTCTAGGACTGCAGGCTAGGGCTTGGTTCCTGGGACCCAGGTCCCTACCTCTCCGCCAAACTTTCCTCCCGCCCCGCGGGTCTCTCTGGGCTGCCGTTTGCTCCAGGGAGCTGGGCAGCCCTCTTCACGTTTTCGCTAATCCTACCAGTCTCAATGTGGCTTCTTCTGTGTTCCTTGGTTGAAGAGTCCACTTAGTTTAGTTCATAGTTAGTTTATCCAGATGATGGTTCTTTAAATTGAGTTATAATCCACTTTGCTTCTGGGAGTTGGAAGTTGGTACGTCCACCTACTCCGTCACCATCTTGCTTCTCCTCCGCAATAACATATTTTTAAATTAAGGTTTGTACATATTTTAAAGACATAATACTATTGCATACTTAATAGACTACAGTACAGTGTAAACATAATTTTTGCATGTACTGGGAAACCAAAAATTTGTGTGACGCGCTTTTTTTTTCCATTACACGCTTTATTGCGGTGGTCTGGAATGGCATCTGCAACATCTCCAAAGTATGCTTGTAATATACAAGCAGCTAAACCACTCCCAAAGTATTAAGAATTGTCTTAAAATTTAATCCAGATATGGGCAGGGTGGGCAGGGAGCTGATATAAAATAAAATATGAAGGCATTACACATTTCTTCTTAATCTAAACAGAAAATTCTCTAAATTAAAAAAAATATTACACTTTTTACATTTTCAGAAGCAGTTTTCTTACCTGAAAGTTTTCTTTGATCCTTTCAGGGTTAGAGCTTTTAGGAATGACAACCACCCCTCGCTGGATGTTGAAACGCAAAGCAATTTGAGCTGCTGTCTTATTGTACTTTTTCCCCAATGAGGTTAGAAGTGCATCCTTCAACAGAGGTGGGGTAGATACATTCACCCTTGAAAAAGTAAAAACGTGTTGCATTTAGCTTGATCAATGAGAACCAATGGTTAGTCAATCGTCTTCCTCCTCTGCCTTCCCATTGACCAGGTAACCTACCAGAACATTTCCATTCATTTATAACCAATGTCTCTGATTGTAGAGTATTCAATAAAGAGTAGTTCTTAGTGTGGCAAGATCAAGAGAGACAAATTTATAGAGCTGCCTTTTACAGAAAGTGAATAATCTTTTTTTGGTATGTCTTACAGAGAGAACTGGGTTGGAAGTAGGTATATGTGAGAAAGGAGGACTGAAGTGAAATAAATAGAGGGACAAAAGTTGGAATCATCCTAAAGCAGAAAAGTTTCTATGTTGGTCTGTGGAACACATCATAGTAAAAGTGTCGCCATTGAATACAGAGATAAAAAGATTCTGAAATTTCAGACTATGGTCATAGAGACTCTGTCAAATAACAACTAAGTTAATGTTAATGGAGCATTTCTAGGCACTATTAGGTAATTTCATGCATAAAGTATCATCAATTCTTGCAACATGTAAGAAAGGTGGGTTTCTTTTGTATTTTTACAAAGTGAGAAGGGGGGGCAGACAGACAGACTCCCACATGCACCTGACCAGGATCTACCCTGCATGCCCACCAGGGGGGGATGCTCAGCCCATCTGGGGCATTGCTCTGCTGTAATGGGAGCCATTCTAGCGCCTGAAGTGGAGGCCAAGGAGCCATTCTCAGCACCAGGGCCAACTTTGCTTCAATGGAGCCTTGGCTGCAGGAGGGAAAAAGAGAGACAGAGAGAAAGGAGAGGGGGAAGGGTGGAGAAGCAGATGGATGCTTCTCCTGTGCACCCTGGCCAGAATTCGAACCTGGGACTTCCACATGCCAGGCTGATGCTCTACCACTGAGCCAACCAGCCAGGGCCTGAGAAAGGTATTTTTATTAGCACAATTTATATCTTTGGAGAATGACTTGAAGAGATTAAGTAACATTCTTAAGATCACACAGTCATATCAAGTTATTTAACTCAAATAATTCACATTAGCTTCATACTCTACATCAAGGAAAATATTTCCTGAAGAGACACATAGCATTACTTACCAGGTTGGATTCCTAGAGGTCCCCAAAGGGCTATATGCAACAATGACAATGTCATGTTGTTGGCAAAATTTCAGGAGTTTTGTCTGGGTGAAATATGGATGACATTCTACCTATGGGGTTGCATTGAAGAGCAGAGCACGAAATGAAAGCCTTGTAGAGGAATACAATCTTACCTAGCTAAAAAATATATATTTATTTCCTTTACCCTTTCTACTCTCACCATCACTTCCCACCCCTAACTGGAGACTCAGAATCTGCCTCATGCAATGCATATATCACAAACAAAACCAAAAGGGAGTAAAAGGAAGGAAAAAATAAAAATTAGAGTGAAAAATAAATAAAATAGATTCTTAAAAGACAATACAAAAGAGAGTCTAAATTATACAGTCTAAAACAATTATGATAATATAATGAAACCAAGAGCTGTTTCTTTCTCTCTTTAGTCAGGGCACCTATAACTTAGGCATAGTGAATAAAATCAGGAGACACTCTAAAGAATTTAGACATCCTTCCTTTCTCTCTCCCTCCTATCCTTCCTTGTAGAGTTAGGTATTAGAAGTTTGAATGAGATTAAATGGCCCAAGGTAGACCCATAGTCTCTTTTGAATTGGGTTAGGAGAAAACGATGACTAGTTGCCCACCAAGAAGGTTTTCTGATATACCAAGCCAGAGGTGGAGTGTGAAGACACATTTCTTTAAATGGACATAGTGGGTAGTACTAAGAAAGCGTAGAATACTCAGGCTCTCAGAATGAGTATAGGGTGAGGTCATGTTTGATGTGACTTTGTTCATGGCATCTATGAAAACAAAGCTAAAATTTGCAAATTTTACTTTAGGTTTACCCTAATGGGAAAATCAATGATGAACTACATGAATTTTGGATTACGCAAGGTCTTTAGGTATGTATCTCTTACACATAAAATGTGTTCAGCTTTGTGTGGTCCCCACAGTATGTTCATCGTGTTCCTGGATTGAAAACCATTTTCACTCATGCATCAAAAGCTGGCATAGCACTAGTTTAGGTGTCAGTTTGGAAGTGGTACTTGTAGTATAGCAACATTTCTATTTTAGCTGTAGCTATTGTCATGATATAGGTAAAAAGTTATTCTTTCTGTAATGAACTCATGCCAGAATCTTTTGAGTTACTAAAAACGTGAATCAAACAAACAAGTCAACCATAGTCCCATAATATAAATATTTGTCCAACCCAAAAGCAATTTTTTTTTTAAAGCAATTTTTAGTCTAGATTTTTATTGTTATATGAAGTAGGGTGAAGAGGGTATCATTATCCTCACTTAACAAGATGGAAAATAGCATTTTGTTGTGGTCACAAAAGTAATATATACTCCTACTACAGATAATTTATACAATACAAAAAAACATAAAGAAGATAAAATTTCACTTGTAAAATTCACAGCCAGAGATAACCACTGTTAATATTTTAATATCTTTCTTTCCAAACATTTTTCTACGCATATGTATTTTTAAAAATAATACAAATACTTCCATACTATATGTAACATTTTGTATCCTGGTCTTTGCCCTTAGTATTACAACCATTTCTTTTTTCCTCAGAAATGATTCAAGAACATCGTTTGTTAGGATTTCATGTAATATGAGTGTTTTATAATTTATTTGAACATCCCCCTAGTTTTTCATATTTATTTTGTTTCCTCTTTGTCATTGTTAAAAGCAGTGCTGTGAAAATCACACATATGGGAATTCTGATTTTATATTTATGAGGATAGATTCCTAGAAATGAAAAACTGTGAACATTTTCAAGACTCTTGAAACTTATTGCCAAATTGCTTTCCAATAAGGCAGAATGAACTCTACTTGCCGGTGTAATGATCTGTTTTTGCTTGCTCTTTGTTTCTGATATCTTTAGATTGAACATGTTTATACTACTGACTTTAGCATTTTGGTATCATTTTCCTGTAGCTTCCTTTTCTATCTACAGCTCCAGAAAACTGCAATTCTTGTGCAGTGTTAACAAGTGACTTCCTCTTTCTCTTTAACTCTTGATCATGGGGACCTTCACTTTGCAATATGACATGAGTCAAACATCTATATTGTTTCCATATAACTAGACATTTTCCCCACACCATTTACTGAAAAACCTCCTCTTTGTCACTACTTTGTGCTGCTTTATTTTACATTAACTTTTTATTATTACACTTGGGCATGTTTCTACAATATTTATTTTCTATTGATCTGTATTATTGGTTCCTACACCAATATTACATTATTATAAATACTCTATATGTCTTAATATATGACAAGTCTTGTTTCCCCTCATTATTATTTTTCAAAACTTTTTTTGGGTTAATATTGTCTGGATTTTAACTTTCAAAATATTTTTTAAGAGACATAAATTGAGAGAAGTTAAAAGGTCTGCCCAGGGTCTTATGTAGAGTGTTCACAAAACTGTTTAACTTCTAGCCCAGAGTTCTTTCTGTTCAGTAACTATTGGAATCCCTGGCCACATCCCACATCTTGTCCAACTGTACCTGGTTGATGACTGGCTTATATTTGAGTCCTGGTTTGTTCAGGATCAACTCCAGCTGTCTACGGTTAAAATTGGACACGCCAAGGGATTTCACCAAGCCAGCATCTTTGCAAGCTTCCAAAGCCTGTTGAGTAAATGCCAATGAGTCAAGAAAGAAGCCTCATAACAAGCAAGAATGAATATTAAAAAGGATTAATATAAATTCTTTAAAGCTCTGGCTGGATAGCTCAGTTGGATAGAGCATTTGTCTTGAAGTGCAGAGGTTGCCGGTTCGATCCCTGATCAGGGCACATACAGGAACAGATGTTCCTGTCTCTCTCTCTTTCTCTCTCTAAAGTCAATAAAATAAACATTAAGAAATAAATTCTTTAAAAAGGAAAGTCTCTGGGTATGTCAATAGGCATTCTGTGAAGAAAAAAAAGGGGGGGAGACAAGCAGGAATTGTATGATTGAGTGTGAAAAGTATTGTATACCATATCTTCCCCTTGTAATGTATGCCAGCACGTTAACAATGCTCTTACTTCTTGAAACTTGTTAAGACTATTTTCTTTTATGGCATGGTACCTAATCAATTTTCATAAGTGTCTGATATGTGTATTTTCTTGTTTTTGGATGCAAATCTCTCTGTTCTTTCTTTCCCTCACTCTCTCTCATACATATATGAATGTATACACACAGATATACATGCATCATATATAAAATTAGGCCTAGATTTTCCTGTCTTCTCAATAATTTAAAGGAATATGCCAGAAATCTGCCACTATAATAGTGACTTATCAATATCTTCATGAATTTTATTTTTAATGTTTTCATATAATTTATGCTTTATATATTTTGAAGATATTTTATTGGGTACATACGTGTTTAAAATTGGTAGATATAATTCCAAGATGACTGCTTAGATGTGCCTAATTCTAATTTGTCACTTTTTGTCTTTGGTAGGTAAATTTAGTTTATATCTATTGCAACTATAAATATATTTGGACTGTTTCTACCATCTTAATTTCTTATTTCAGTTTATCCCAATTTTTCTGTGTTTTTAAAAATACTTCCTTACTTTAAAAATAGTTTATATCTGTATCTTTTCTCTAATAAAGACAAGAACTTACATGCTCATACATTCCTTGATTTACCCCAACCCAACATCTATGATGTTAATAGTCTATGTAGAATTTAATTTCTGATTATTGTAGGTGTATTTCTCTTTTTATGTGATCTTAGATAGGTATAGATAATAAACACTATTTCAAGTTCGATTTGATAATTTTCACTTTATACACTTCTTGGAGCATCTTTTAGATTTTTGTTTCTCTTATTTGCCAATAAGGGAACACTGGTCTTTATGTGGCAGAACTTCTGAGCAGTGTGTAGAGCAGAAAATGTTTTACCATGCATCATTTTTGCTTTCTAGTTTGACTGGATATAAAGTTCAAGGTCGTCGTTCTTTATTCTTCCATACTTTGAAAATACTATTCTATTATCTCTTTTGCACCCTGTGCTACAGATAATAAAACAGAATGGGAGAGCCTGACCAGGCTGTGGTGCAGTGGATAGAGCATTGGACTGGGATGCGGAAGACCCAGGTTCAAGACCGCAAGCTTGAACGCAGGCCCATCTGGCTTGAGCAAAAGCTTGTCAGCTTGGACCCAAGGTCGCTGGCTCCAGCAAGAGGTTACTCAGTTTGCTGAAGGCCCGCGGTCAAGGTACATATGAGAAAGCAATCAATGAACAACTAAGGTGTTGCAATAAAAAACTGATGATTGATGCTTCTCACCTCTCTCCGTCCCTGTCTGTCTGTCCCTATCTATCCCTCTCGCTGTCCCTGTAAAAAAAAAAACAACAAAAAACACATAATGGGAGAGTAAAGGCTGTATCTCCTCATAAATCAAACAGAAATGATCAGCTTGCTATGTAAAAATGTTGTCTTTTCAAATAAAAGACCCACCTGAACTTACCTCCCAAGTGGCGCACAGATTTGTCTTGTGATATAACCATTTGCCATTCTCATCTCTAGGGTAGATTTCATCTCCAGGCTGGAAAAAATAAATAAGAACTAGTGTCATTTATTTTATTTACATCTTGGAATTGAAATTCAAGTTTAAGTATTTATATCAGTGGTTCTTAACCTTTTTTGAGGTACGAAACCAACAAGTTTCATATGCACATTCACAGAATCCTTCTTTAGTGATAAATAAAATATGATTTTTTTTTTCCAAATTCAAGACATAGGTATATGTTTTTTTATTGGTGCACAAAATGAGCCGTGCATGAACATCGCCTTGCTCAAAGAACAAAACCAACAAAGTGCATGAACTCACAACAAATTACGGTATTACTTTATTCTGGCCTCCGTGGCAGAGGCTTCTCCGAACCCCTGAGACCAACTCATCGAACCCCTAGGGTTCGATAGAACCCAGGTTAAGAACCACTGATTTATATGTTTATATAATTATACAATAAACTCTATATTCTTAACTTTGTGGGACTGTCCAGAAATCCTTTCATTTTCCAAAATATGTAAAACATTAATCTCATTATCCTACCCTGGCACGTCAATGGCATTTCGCTATCATATAGAAAGAATTTTGAGAATGAAACTACCAGAACACAGGGATAGAGAATGGGCAAGAGTGTAGATACATAGCTTGAACTTCTGGATCCAGTTGTGCCTGAAGTAGCTATCCGTTGGAATTCTTAGTTCCTTTTCTTTTGCCAACACCAATTTGAGTTGTATTTTTGCCATTTATAACAAGACCAAAACAAAGGTGTTGGAGTATGGCAAGGGAAGTACAAAATAGGTAAAACTGGCTAGCTCAGTATGGGATCGTGGACAGTGAAGATTTTTACTCACATCCAGCTGAGAATTGGTTATTGTTGCTATGCAACAGCATGGCATCTTGTTAAATTGTTGCCTTGTGGTGTCTTGAGACTCTGACAATGAACCTACGAAGATTGGAGCTTTAGGGGATTTAGTAGGACAAGGCTGGGTGTCAGAGTTTATTGGCTATTTTGCAGGCTTCAGTCAAATCCTGAAGAAAGATAAATGTGTTCATTGCTACATGGCTTGTACGATGAGAGATAAGATCATATTTTGCTAAAACAGGTACGTACTTTCTGCTTCTGGATGCCATCCAAAATGGCAGAAGTTCAGCTCTGAGCTGTCTAGCATTAGCAAAGTCAGTGTTAGCCAAGGCAGGAAGGTGAGAATCCTAGAGAGAAATAAAACTGGATTTTGGGAGAAGTCTTAATAATATCACTCTGCAGGCAGGATCTCAGGCCATGGATGCTCTATCTGACCATGGAGTACCGTCCACTGAGATGCAGGCTGGGGGCAAGAAACACATAACTTGTGCCTCCCTGTTTTGTATTATTTGAAGCCAAATGGGGCCCTTAAGCTGCGGACTGAATAGACAGAGCAGAACAAGGAGGCTCTTGACTGAGATGCAGAAACCACAGACTGAAGATTAAATATAAACAAAGTGACCCTAAAAGATGTCTAGTTTTAGTTACTCTTTCATGGAGCTGACTGGATGAATTTACTGAGAGCCTAGCAAAATTTTAAGGGATATTTTCTTGTCCATGAAATCCCAACCTGATGGATAAAAGACTTTGATGATGAAGGTCATTGTGAAGCCTGCAGACCTCTAGGACCAGGAAGTAGGATGCAAATGGTGACTCTTTCCCAAAGTCCCTCTTGGATGTGATTCACAGAGGAGAGTCATCAATGAAAGTGCTCCCAGAGACTGAAACAGTGGCAGCCAGGTTGGTCATGTGAAGGAAATTTGGCCACTACAATAGCAGAGCCCTTGTTCTTTATGTCCAGCGGGTTCTGAGTTGCCTGGCACACAAGGGACCCATTTCCTGTTCAATCTCTACTTCCCTTGGTGAAATTTTAAAGCAGTTACTTCCTGTCAACAAAGTCTATGGGATGTGTTGTTGGGGGTTAAATTACCATTGAGTTAATCGATAGAGTAAGTTCAAGAAAAAAGTGCTTTCAAACTAGAGGAGCAACTGTCACCCTGATCTCATGGCTCACTCCAAAAAACCTGACCATTTTGGGGGGGTTATTTCCCTTTGGAGGAGATGGAAGGTGAGTAACGTTTCAGTTGTACATATTTTGCATTATGTCACACAGAAACATTTTCATGACTATGTGAATGGGAAGAGGGTGTGTCTGGATGCTGGACAACTAAAATGTGGGCTATAGTTTGGAGAATATGTGATGGTTTGATGGAGAGAGATTAAACTATAGGTATAAAGACATGATATAATACAGAGTGCATTGGATTATGAATCAAGAAACATGGGATCCAAGCCCAAGTTGTTACACATAAGACTTATGGTCATTTGTTGGTCTAGGTCAGTGCTGTCTGATCTATGGTAACAAAACAATAACATTCTACAGTGACAAGTAATGAACTAGCTGCATACACATAGCTACCAACTCCCGGTTGCCAAAGAGCAGATGCCAAACCTTTAGGTGTCTGAACTCACCTTAAAAGCCATGGGTACTTCAATGATGTAAAGATCGATATAATCTAGCTGAAGGACCTGGAGTGTCTTCTCCAGGGTTGGGCGGACCCGCTGCGGAACATGATTTGTAGCCCAGAGCTGAAAAAATAAAAAGGATGTTAACCAACATCCATGCTATTTTTTAAAACTAACAATGCATATCTTTATTCTTTAAAAGGTCTTCATATGTATTTTATTAATTCATTTTATTGCACAAAAATATGCTCATGCTGAGATTTTATCTGACTATAGGATCTTTATCAGAATATAGTAGCAGGACATGTGTCCATATGTTCATTGAAGCATTATTTACAATAGCCAAGATATGGAAGCAACCTAAGTGTTCATCAGTAGAGAATGGATAAAGAACTGGTGCATTTACACAATAAAATATGACTTAGCCATAAAAAAAAAAAACATCTTGCCATCTGTCACAGCATGGATGGACCTACAGGGTAATCTGCTGAGTGATATAAGTCAGACAGAGAAAGACAAATGCCATATGATAAAGACAAATGCCGTATGATTTCACTTATATGTGGAATCTTGAAAACACAATCAACAAACAGGCAGAAACAGAACAGGCTTGTGGATACAGAGAACATTTTACCTGTTGTCAGATGGGAGGAGGGTTGGGGGATAGGTGAAAAGGTGAAGGGATCAAGAAGTACAAATGGGCCCTGGCCAGTTGGCTCAGTGGTAGAGTATCAGCCCGGCATGTGGATGTCCTGGTTTCAATTCCCAGTCAGGGCACACAGGAGAAGTGCCCTTCTGCTTCTCCAGTCCCCCTTCTCCTCCTGCATCCATAGCTTGAATGGTTTGAGCAAAGTTGGCCCAGGGTACTGAGAATGGCTCCGTGGCCTCCGACTCAGGCACTAAGAAGAGCTTGGTTGCTGGGCAATGAAGCAACACCCCTGATGGGGAGACCATTATCCCCTAGTGGGCTTGCTGTGTGGGCGCATGCAGGAGTCTGTCCCTTTGCCTTCCCTCCTCTCACTGAATAAAACAAAACAAAACAAAACAAAACCAAAAAGAAGTACAAATGACTCTTTGATGTTATTGCTGCCATCACATTTAAGTGAGGGTTGTGTTTTATATATTTTAATTATTTTTATTCAACAAACCCATATAGTACTAGCTTTGTATCAGATACCATGTAAGTATTTTGTAGATATTAACTCATAGCAACTCTATGAAATAGCTGATTTAATTTGGTTCAATTTTTCCAACATGATAAATTTTGTAATAGTTTTGACTATTTACCAAAGGGTAAGAAGGAAACTTTTTTTGCTTTATTTTTCTTGATGTTTATTTCAAGGCTAATTCTTCCACGAAACAAACAAGAATCAATTACATAAACAATGCAAAAGTTTAAAAAACCAAGATAAGTACAAGTTTTCACATGTATTTCTGGCTTTGGGCAGGCTGTTATGCGTAGGTTCTCAGGATTATGAATTCAAGTTTACTCTTCTACGAAAACATTTGGAAAGCACCAATTTAAGGTTTAATATTTTACTCTAATGAGAGACTGTGTGATGATAAAATCTGTAGGAATCAGAACTGTAAAGCTATAATAAAGTGAAAAGCTTCAGACTGACATTTTGGGAGAGTGACTCCTTGTGGCTCCTTGGAACCATAACCCATAAATGGCTGGTGATTTGAGGAATTGTGAACCCCTGAAGATTTTGGAAGGAGGCTGAGTGGGGATCTGGAAGCAGTTTCTTTTACTCTTTAGAGTCCTCAAGAGAATTGTATTACAAGTTTTCAAAGTTTTGTAGATTATTCCTGCAAAGCTGCCTGTAAATATACATTCTACGTTCCCACTGGCTTTCATTTTAATCACAACACTTTATCTTTCTGATTTCTCTTCAGTGGAGAGTGATTTATAATACTGGAGGTTTAAATTGCTCCCAAGGATCTAGTCTGAACAAAATGTGGTATATCCATAAAATGGAATATTATTTGACCTTTATAAGAAATGACATGCTGATACACATTGCAACTTGGATGAGCCTAGAAACATTATACTAAGTGAAAAAAGCTAGACACAAAAGGCCACTTATTATATTATTCTATTTGTGTGAAATGTCCAAAACAGGAAAACTATGGAAACAGAAAAGTAGATCAGTGGCTGCTGGGGGGTAGGGGGTAAATGGGAAGTGATGGTTAGTGGGCATGGGTGTTTTTTTTTTAATGATGAAAATATTCTAAAATTAAGTAGTGGTTACGGTCATGCAACTTTGTGAATATACTAAAAACCACCAATTTAAAATGGTAAAATTTATGGGATGTAAATTATAGCTCAATAATATAAATTAGTACTCTATGGATAATCCGCATCGACAAAAGAAAAAGAAGGCTGCCCTTTCAAAGAAAGTTTTGGCAAATGCTTCTGTAATCTGAACCATCTCCTTCTTTCACATCACTCCCCCAATTTTTGCTTTGTCGATTTGGTTCTCTGCATATTGTTTTCAAGGATGAAGAAAGAGCTTTGCCCTAAGCCCACTTCAAGGGGCTTATCAGTCTCTAGATTTTGGCAAGAGTAAGGAATTTGACAGTTGAAAATTCACCCCTGTTGGTGAGTCAATATTTGGCAGAGAAAAGTGATATCAGGTCCACCATTAATATGAGGAGGTGAAGGGTGAAGGGTGAAGGGTAGGGCTTACCTTTCCACAGTAGAAAATGTCTTCTCTCCGCACCTTCCCTTCCGCTATCTTCTCTCTGATGGCCTCCCCTACTTCATGCTCATTCTTGTAGATGTATGCCCCATCAATGTGCCGGTAGCCGGTGTCGATGGCCATTCTCACAGATGCCAAACAGACCCCATTCGGGGTCTGAAAGGACAAGGTGTTGGGATTTGGGAGGAAAAAAAAATGGTTCTTTTCTTTAGTTCATTCATTATGAATCAGGACACTTTGCTGGACATTATTTTAGAGTGAAAATGACAAATTCCTAGTCCCATGCTGCTGTGATTGGAAGATGGTAGCCGGGCAGCAGCCCGCCCATACCTGTGTGGATTTACTTCTGGGCTCTCAGTTCTGATCCCTTGGTCTGTGTGTCTGTTTTCCTGCCAATACCATACTATTTTGATCACTTTGTAGGATAGTTTAAAATGAGGACATGTGATCCCTCTGGCTTTGTTTTACTTTCTCAGAATTGCTTTGGCTTTACGGGGTCTTTATGAGTTTATATTCATTAAAAAAGGAATTAATTTCTTTCTTTTTATATCTTATTTTCCAAGTGAGAGGAGAGATAGACAGACTCTTGCATGTACCCCAATTGGGATCCATGGCAACCCCTGCCTGGGGCCATGCTCTGCCCAACTTGGGCCATGCTTGCAACCCAGCTATTTATAGTGCCTGAGATGGAGGCTCCATGGAGCCATCCTCAGTGTCTGGGATTGATGTGCTCAAATCAATCAAGCCATGGCTGTGGTAGAAGAAGAAGAAGAAGAAGAAGAAGAAGAAGAAGAAGAAGAGAGAGAGAGAGAGAGAGAGAGAGAGAGAGAGAGAAAGGGTAGGGAGAGGGGTAGAGAAGCAGATAGGTACTTCTCCCGTGTGCTCTGACTGGGAACAAACCCAGGACTTCCACATGCCAGGCCAACACTGAGCCAACCAGCCAGGGCAAATTAATTTCTATTAAATAATAAAGAAAAAGAACAAGACTCAAGACACTTGCTTTTCAGACTTACCCAGATAGAGCTATTGGGAGAGAGAGAGAAATAAGGGAGACCTGTTGGGAGGCTATTATAGACAATTTCATCCCGATAAAAAGTATGGTGGAAAGTTTTCACAGAGAAAAGTCACACAGGTAACTTGCACTCTTTCTTTTTTTCCATTAGTGATCATCAGGTGAGGGAATGCACAGGGTGCTTAGTGCTACTAAATGCTGGTTCATTTCAAATTTCCTGAGTTTGCTGGCATGGAACACGGTTGCAGATAAGTTGGGTATATTAAGAGAGAGAGAGAGAGAGACAGAGAGAGAGGGAGAAATCTTTGTAAGTCAGGAGAAGTTGGGCTGGTCAGCCTCACGCAGCTCCATAAAACTGTTCGTTCAAAGCTGCTTTTCCCACAGTTCCCATCACTATGTGTTCCAGTGGAGTCTAAACCAGGCAGAAGTTTGAGGAGATGGTGTTAAGTCTTCCTTATTTTAACCTCCTTGTTCTGCTCCAGTCCTATCTCCCTCTGAAGATATGCCTAGGTTTTTGCCTGGTGCCCTGCTGTTCTCAAAACTTCCGTATCACAACTGAGCAGGATCCCAGGACAAATATTGCCTGACTTGACTATGTACACAGACCATGAATGAGTTCTAGTTAAAGAGTTACCTCAACCTAGCATTCACCTTGCATCTTTTGTGGAATGAACAGCTTCGAAAAGTCTTTCAGCCATCATAAGTGGAGAAAACAAACTGTGGGCATCAGATTCCAGGAATAAGACTGATTCTGACGTTAAATCTAATTTGGTGTATTTATTTCAGGGTGATTGACTTGGGGGCAGGTGGTTCTAAGTCTCTGCCTCATCAGCTCTGGGTAGATGATAAAGGAGTTTTCAGTTGTTTGACTTGGAACAGAAAGCCATTGAATCTGCTTTACCCGGATACTCCCTTCTTCCCACTCCCCCCCCCCTTAATCCCAACTGTACCCCCTTTCCCCTACCCCAAATCTTTTGAATCCGTGTTGTGTATTTTCCTTCCCATTAGAGTTTCTGGTTTTGTGAGATATACCATTAGCTCCATATATTATTTTACAACTGATAATCTTTCTGATTACAAATGTGGTTTGTGCGCACATGCTGTTTAGTTCTCTGTAGCAGTATTGGTTTGATGTCATAATCTTGAACTGGTGTATGTCATATCTTGTAAAGTAAGTCACAGATCTTTTTGGGAAATGGCACATGACTGCTTTTGAATGTCTCTAACCTATAGCATATGTATATCCTAGGATAGATATTTCAGGACATAGATCCTTAGACACTTTCATATACAGAAATAGACACAGAAAGTCATAGTTAGAAATATGCAGCCTCACTGATATAAGAGATATTTATAACAGGCAATATAGTATAGGGGATTAGAGCATAGGATCTGAACCCAAACTACACTGGTTCAAATCCCTGCTCTGTTTTTTAGCATTGTAAATTTGGGGAAATTATTTAATCTCTCAGTTTTCTCATCTCTAAAATTGGGTAAACTGGTGTCTCATTCATAATGTGGTGAGAATTAAATTAGAAAATGCTTTTAATGTGTTCCTGGCATATAGTTAAATGTTCAAAAAGTTGTAGCTGTTATTATTGTATCCACTTACATCTCTATGCCCCCCTAATACTCACGTACATATACATCCCCTTTCACAAGCTCATTCACCAATTTGACAAGCATTAGCTGAACACCCATTACCTGCTAGACCAGTGATGGGCAACCTTTTTATAAAAACTGCCCACTTTTCCAGCGCTGGTCAACCTGGTCCCTCCCGCCCCTTAGTGGGCGTTCCAGCTTTCATGGTGGGCCAATCGCAGCACTGTTTGGTTGCTCCGCTACCACCCACCATGAAAGCTGGAGCGCCCACTAGTGGGCAGTAGGGACCAGGTTGACCAGCGCTGCAAAAGTGGGTGGTTTTTATAAAAAGGTTGCCCATCACTGAGACAGTATGCTGGGAATATAGAGCAAAACAAGACATAGTCTCTTTCCTAATGGATTTCACAGTCCTGTGGGGAAGACTGCAGAGCAACAATGATTACAAAAGGGTATGATATGTGCTACAACAGAGTCAAGCATAAGGGGCTATGTGAACAAGCAGGAGGGGCAAGTTGTGGTGGCTGGGACATGAGATGCTAAGGAGAGAGAGCCTTGAACTGGGTCTTGAAGGTTTAGTAGAAGTTGGCCAAGGGAACAAATCAGGAGAAAGGGGGTTCCAGGTAGAAGACAGCGTGTTCAAAGGCATAGAAATGAGAGTGATGTTCAAGGAACTTAGGTTGTCATGTTTTGCACATAAGAGGAGGCTGGAAGGATGGTGTTAAATGCTGCGGGACAGATGGGTCTTGAACCGTAAAAGCCCAGTGTGCAAGGTAAGGGGTGTGTACGCTACCCTATAATTTATAAGGAGCCATTGAAATGACTAAACAGAAGAGTAGCATGACCAGATCTGGACTTGAGGAAGCTCCTGATAGCTCCAGGATAATTTATAGGAAGGGGACAAAATAGGAAGGATTGCCCTGAGATAAATTAAGAGCCTAAATGAAGAAAGTGACTATGGATAAAGAGGAGGCTGTGAATTGAGGAATGTTTCTGAGACAAAGTCATCAGAGACTTAGCAATCATTAGGATGTAATGTGGAGAAGGGGAGAATGGGGAAGAGGGCAGAATAACAAAATGCACTCAGATTTCTAGCTTGAGTGGCTGGGGAGGGGTTCTCTTTGCTGGGAGGAGTGATATTTTGGGAGAAAGGGAAGATGATGACTGTATTTCGCCATGTTGAGGTAAAGGTGCCTGTGGAAGATGGCATACATACTTGACTGCATAACAGAATTATCCAAGGAGCAAGTTTAATGCAGATTCTTAGGTTCTATCCTTAGAGATCCAGAGTCAGTAGACCTGAGGTTCTAAGGATCTCTTTTTTAAAAAAAGATGTCCCAGTGGTTCTGATATAGCCAGTCCACAGTTCTATAGGGAGAGATAACAAACAAAATAGGAAATACAGAGCTAGGAGTCTCTGCATATGTGTGCTTGCAGCAAAGATTATGAATGGGGTCATCCAGCGAAAATGCTCAGAGTTAGAAGGGGAAGGGGACAGTGACCCAGATTCTCATCATTGTTCAAACAGTGATTTTCCATTGCATTATCAGAACAGTGGTGGTTGGAAATGGAATGTGAGATTGTGAGACAAGTGTTTACTGCTCTTGGTAACTGTCGTTTCTTTCTCTTCCTTTGCCTTCCATTCTCCATGCTGCCCCAGAATTATCTTACAAAAACACTGATCTGATGATGCCATTTCTCTGTTTGTAAACTTTCAATAATTTCTCCTTTTCTATAATTCCGTCTCACCTTGCATTTCCAGATCCAGCGGACATTACCTCCACCACTAAGTCCATATGTCACCCACCATGGACTTGGCCTTTCCTGGTCATATATATCTCGTGCCCCTATACTTTTCCTTCTGTCTAAAATGTCTTCTGCTTCTCTGACAATTCTGCTTCTCATTCTTAGCTTTACGGAGTTCATTCATTCATGATCACTCAAAGTTCAGTAGCATTTCTACACAGCATGAAATGTTGAATTACAATAGGATAGCAGAGAGATTGAGGTAGAAACTTGATTGCATTTTAATGGAAACCTACTTCACTCTTCATGATCAAATTCAGCTATTCTCTGACCCAGTGATTTCACTTCTGGGAATATAGTCAAGAATTCTAAACCACTGATTGGAAAGAATATACGCACATTATTCACAATAGCCAAGATCTGGAAGCAACCCAAGTACTCATCAATAAACAAGTGGGTAATGGAATACTACTCGACTGAAAAAAAAAAAAATCTTACCTTTTGTGACAGCATGGCTTGACCTAAAGGTGTTATGCTAAATGAAATAAGTCACCAGAGAAAGACAAATACCATATGATTTCACTTATATATGGACTCTAAATAAAAGAAATGAACAAACAAAACAGAAACAGACTCATAGATACAGAGAATAAGCTGAGGGTTGCCAATGAGCTGCTGGGTAAAAAAGGTGAAGGGATTAAGAAGTACAAATTGGAAGTTATAATATAGTCTTGAGGATGTCAAGTACAGCCCAGGGAGTATAGTCAATAATATTCTAATAACTATATATGGGGCCGGGTGGGTACTTAAAATATCAGAGGATAACTTTGTAAAGTGTTTGATTGCCTGTGATGTATACCTGAAAATAATGCAAAATAATATTGAATATACACTTTAATTGAAAAATAAAATTAAAAAATTTAACCATTCCCTTTCCTGTGTTTTCAGAGAGATACTGCTTGCATTTCTCGGCTAGGATTTACTCTCATCTTCATTGTTCAGTAATTAGTTTTTTAAAAGTGTGCCTCTCTTATTACATTTTTAATCCCTGGGCAGCAGACTATCCTCTTAATATTTGAAGCTTCTGGAGTTTAGTCCTTCCTACATGGTAGGTATCCACTATATGTTTGTTAGACTGAACTCAAAATTCCCAACTATGAACTTAAAAAGGTCACAGACCACAAACTCAGTAATTTCATGTGCCTGAGATAAATCAAACATTCAGCTAAATTTTAGGAAAGAAAGGAGAACCCATTCTCTGACTTAAGATAATTTTTAATCACAAATTGATTTCATGTACTGTTTGGCTCAATACTCATTCAGCCACACAGTAGCCCTTGGAGGTTGCTTTTATGATTACAAAAGTAAATCAATAAGATCCATTCAAAATGAATGGCAGGTCATGTGTAAAAAGTTTCTTATAAAGAAAACAAACTGAAAGAAAGATAAACTTACCGACTTAGGTTCTGAGTAGGTACCAAGCCCAAGGATAGGAATGCTGTTTCCATCACTTAGAGGTATGCGGTGATTTGCTGCACTAAGGTACATCTTGGAGAGAGCCTAGGACTTCAAATTTCTAGCAGGAATTGTGAACACTTTTTGAACAGGTATCCTAGGGCTTATTTAATCAAAGAAAGGAGGGCCAGAGGGAGGAACAGTGGGAGGGAAGAGATTGACAGATCTATTTCTCAATCTGTTTTCTTCCGGGTTGTTCTAGAAAGCCTAACGGAGATTGGCCTTTGAACTTTATCAGAGACATATGAATAACACAATGAGAGTTTATACTCTTCTGCAAAGAAAAGATCGGAAAGAACAACAACAAAATAAATCTAGTTGAGTTCTATCAGTTAGAATATTATTGTTGTCAAGTATCAGTTCTACCTCAAATTCTCTTAAACTATAAATGAAATTTATTGGTTCATATTCCTGAAAACTTCAGCATTAGGGCTAGCTTCAGGTGAGACTAGAGCAGTTTCCCAGGACTTCCCTGGAGAGTCTATGAAGCAGGACTGGGAAGGAGTCCAGAATTTTTATTGCCTAGTTACATTTGCGGAACACTGGACTAGAAGAACAAATCATATGGCCAGGAACCTGTTCCTCACTCTCCTGGCTCTCTTAGCTGAATCTCCCCTTATTATTGAAACATAGTAATCAGTTCTAGAAGTAACTTAGTTCAGGGCTCAAGCACAAGAGAAAAGAGAGCTTGCTTCTTCCATTGCTCAACAATAATCCAACAGTGGAGTCTTTTTGACCACAGTTGCCTTTCTTGGTTGAATGATCCATCGCTAAATCAATCATAGTAGTCAAAGGAAATAAAAGATTGATTTGATTGCTTTAAAGGAATTAGAAGACATTTGTAAATGTGGAGTTGTAGTTAATCCTTCCTGGGAAAATTCTGGATATTGTTTAAAAAAAAGGAAAGAAGTAGTAATTAAGGAAACAGTTTTTTTAAATTGAATTTATTGGGGTGACACTGGTTAATAAAATTATACAGGTTTCAGTGCACAATTGTACAACACATCCTCTGTACACTATGTTGTGTGTTCAACCCAAGTCAAGTCTCTGTCCATCACCCTTTATTTCCCCTATACCCTTCTCTACCTCCCCTAAACCCTTCAATTACAACACTGTTGTCCATGAGCTTTTTCTCACTTCTTTCTGGTCTTTTCTTGCTCAATCTGCTACCCACTTTATCCAGCCCCCACACCACCCCCACAGCTGTCAGCCTGCTCTCAATGAGTCTCTCTCTATTTTGCTTGTTGGTTCATTTTGTTCATTTGATCATGCATATGAGTGAAATCATATGGCACCTGTTTTCTCTGACTGGCTTATTTCACTCAGTATAATGCTCTCCATGTCCATCCACACTCTCACAAAAGGTAAGATTTCCTTCTTTTTTATAGCTAAATAGAATTCCACTGTGTAAATGTACCACTGCTTTTTTATCTACTCCTCCACTGATGGGCATTTGGGCTGCTTCAAAACCTTGGCTATTGTAAATAACACTGCAATGAATGTAGGGGTGCTTATATTCTTTGAATCAGTGTTTTGGGTTTCTTTGGATAAATTCTCAGAAATGGAATTGTTGGGTCATAAGGCAATTCCACTTTAAATTTTTTAGGTAACGCCACTGTGCTTACCACAGTGGCTGCACCCCTCTGCATCCCCACCAACAGTGCGCGAGGGGCCCTCGCCAACATTGTTGCTTGTTGATTTATGGATAATAGTCATTCTGACAGGTATGAGATGATATCTCGTTGTGGTTTTAATTTTCATTTCTCTGGTGATTGGTAATGAGTATTTCTTCATATGTCTATTGGCCATCTGGATGTCCTCTTTTAAGAAGTGTCTATTCAGATCCTTTGCCCATTTTATAATTGGATTGTTTGTTTGTTTGTTTTTATTGTTGTTGGGTTGTATAAATTCTTTATAAAGTTTGGATATTAACCCCTTATCAGATGTATCATTGCTGAATATGTTCTCCCATTCAGTGGGTTACCTTTTCATTTTACTGATGGTTTCCTTTGCTGTGCAAAAACTTTTTATTTGATGTAGTCTCATTTGTTTATTTTTCATTTGTTTCCCTTGTCCAAGGTGATATATTAGAAAAAATGTTGCTACGAGAAATGTCTGAGATTTTACTGCCTATGTTTTCTTCTAGGATTTTATGGTTTTGAGTCTAATATTTAAGTCTTTAATCCACCGTGAGTTTATTCTTATTTATGGTGTCAGAAGGTGGTCCAGTTTCTTTTTTTTTTTTTTTTTGCATGTATCTGTCCAATATTCCCAACACCATTTATTGAATAGACTATCTTTATTCCATTGTTTTTGCCTTCTTTGTCAAATATTAATTGACTGTAAAGGTGTGGGTTTATTTTTGGGTTCTCTATTCTGTTCCATTGATTTATGTCTGTTTTTATGATAGTACCATGCTGTTTTAATTAGTATGGCCTTGTAGTATTGTGAGGTCGATACTAGACATGGCCCTCCCCCCTCATAATTCCATTTACATGAAATTCTAGAAAAGATAAATCTGATTTTCAGTGATAGGAAGCTGATCAGTGATTGGCTGAGGTCTGGGATGGAAGGTTGGAATGCACTGGGAAGGGACATGAAACTTTTGAGATGATCAAAATGTCTGATATCTAATTGTGATAGTGGCATATATTTTGACAAATATTATCTAACTAAACTCTAAAAATAGGTGTATTTTATTGTATGCAAAATATATCCCTCTAGAGTTTATTTAAAATATATTAATTGTACTTTTAACCTCTTTTCACAGATTTAACTCCATTTACCACTTATCTGATTTTTACACCATTTTTATCATGTAATTTGAACACATTTTTAATGCCCCCACATTATATAGTTGTTTTATTTTGAGTCAATGATTAATTAGATTTACCCAAATGATTGATTTGGGAAGCTCATTTTTGCCCTTCCTTCCTTCCTTCCTTCCTTCCTTCCTTCCTTCCTTCCTTCCTGCCTTCCTGCCTTCCTGCCTTCCTTTCCTTTCCTGGCTTTACCAACAATGATCAAATTATTGTTTCAGTTTATTTTTTTCTCCTTCTAGTAATTGCTGACCTCTATGTCCAGTCTAGTAAAAGGCTGGGTGTGTACCCTTGTTTTGGTTTTATGTTATGCTTATCAGGTAAACACAACATTGATCTAGGATAAATCTAAACCAATTCCAGAACTCTGGGGCCAGCCTGAATAAAAGCACTCTTGAAGGCTTTTTCCAAAAAATCTGCTGAATATTGCGATATTGTAGAAGAAGGAAATGCATTATTACATAAGACCTATTATAATATGATTACTCACTGATGCATCTGTCTCTTCTAGACAGAGAGTTCTTAGAGTTGAGGTGCATGGTCTGAAAAATTCTCAGTGGCTAACATAGTTTCTAAATATGGCTAAAAAAAAGGTTGTTGAAATTCAGTTTATGTGGATGGTGTAGGATTTGAATAATGAAGCCAAGAACTTCGGAGCTGGCATAAACTTTGTAAAGATCATATATTGAAAAGACAATTTCTTCCCCATTTAATGGTTTGGTACCCTTGTTGAAAATCAGTTGGCCATAGACACATGAATTTATTCTGGGGCATTAAATGACATTCCATTTATCTTCAAGTCTATGGTTACACTAACACCAAGGTGTCTTGACTACTTTGCTTTATAGTAAGTTTTGATACCTATACATGTGAGTCCTAATTTGTTCTAGCACAAGATTGTTTCAGCTCTTTAATGGCCCTTGCGATTTTATGTGTGTGGTTTCTAGTTGTTTCACTATCATTTGTTGAAAAGACTTCTGTTTCGCCATAGAATTGTCTTTGCTCCTTTGTCAAAGATCAGTTGATATGTTTGTCCAAGTCTATTTCTAGGTTGTCTGTTTTGTTCTATTGATCTATTTGTAAGTTCTCTCATCAGTACCCCACTCTCCTGATTACTCATATAATTTCGATGTGCAGCAATCTCTTCATCAGTGGCTTATGTGGTGGTGCACCAATGGATTTTTAGTCTTGTGACATAGTTTGTAAGAATGGACTTTACTAACAATAACTCAAAAAATAATAATGATCAGAATGAACCTGACTGAACTCCACCTTTGACATTTATAATGGACAGTTAGTTTATGAGGTCAGACAAAATATTTAGAATTAATATTAATCAATCATGTGACTTAGTAAAATTTTCTATTTCGAAATCAATAGTTTAAGTTGCGACAATTGTTACAACTACTAGATCTCATCTTTAGAGCAGTTTTATATTTACAGAAAAGTGAGCAGAAAATAAAGAGTTCCCATATGTCCTCTTCAACCTTTCCCCAGTACATTTGTTACCATTGATGTGCGAATATTGACATGCTATTATAAACTAGGAATAACAAACTAGGAACAAATAAAAGTAGTTTATCTAGAGGAGATAGGGGGTAGTTTAGAGTCATGATGAAAAGATTTGAATTAAAAGCAAATCTTCTGTGAATATCATAACTATCACCTTAAATACCTATTATTTTTTTCTTATTTAAAAATACATTAGATCAAAAAAAGAAGAAAAGGAAGCCATAAAACAGAAACAAAATGTAACTGTAAATCAACTTGGTAACACAAAAGAATGAGTTTAAGAGAGAACTACAAATAAGTCTTACTCCTCTGCCAATAGTTTTATGTTTAGTAGTAATATAGGTATTGTGATTTTGAAAGTATTTTATATTCATGTAAGTTAAAGCAAATAAGTAAACATCTTGAAGTTCTTACAAACCAAGATCTTCAGTATCAGAAAGCCACAAATATAAGATCATGGCATGTTGTGTTCAAGTTGAATGGGACATATCATTATAAACTCAAGTTAAAATATATACATATATTCAGCACACCAAAAAGGACTAAAAGCAATGACATCCTACTAGTGAGCTCTTCTAGAGCTCAGATCTAAGTTCCTAAACACCTTTCTCAACTGTGGGATTAGGTCTCTCTAGAAGTATGGTTAAATATGGATGGGGCTGGGAAAGGTCATGGAGGACTTGTCATTTCTGGATGTGCCAAAGAGAAGAAAGAGCTCAAAGACTACTGGAGTGTACTTACAAGGACCCAAGTCAGTTCATGGGAGCTCCCACTTGTGAAATTTGGGGCAATTTGATTATCAAAAAGAATAGTGATTATAAAAACTTTGAATAATACAAATTCATGAGCCCAAAGTTATTTTAAAAAGAATGAACAGAAAAAAAAGAAAGATTCACAGACTACCAATGCAAGCAATTATTAAATCTACTCCCATTCTAAAAATCAGAAGTTAAAGAAAAACAATTAAACTTTTATCATGTGTTTTGCAAAGAACAACAGTTCATTCCTACTTCGTGAGCAATAACTCTTCTTTACTGAAGAATGCAGGTGAGCCCTGGCTGGATAGCTTGCTTGGTTAGAGCATCATCCTCATACACCAAGGTTGTGGGTTTGATCCCTGGTCAGGTCACATACAGGAACAGATTATTGCTTCTGTCTCTCTCTCTCCCTTTTTCTCTCTCTAAAATCAATAAATAAATTAAAAAGAAAAGAATGCAGGTGATTCATGTAAAAATTACAGTATCTCCATTTTGCAATTCCTCTTAAATAATCAATTTAGGTGGATATCACAATGGTTTTGATGACTCTACACCCAAGGATATTAGGCAACAAATAATTTGCACTGTGCTAAAATGTCACCTCAAAGCAAGGATAATAAGAGAGAAGTTGTTAATATAACCCCATCTTTTCAGAGAATAAAACCATCATATATACTTAACACAGAAAACAAAGCTTTTGTTTTTATTTTGTTTATTTGTGTGAATTGATCAGTTGACACCATTTTGTATATATTGATATGCTTATTTGTTTATATGTATTGATCAATTGATGAAATCGTTGAGACTAGAGACTCACAGAAATCTAACTTGGTATTTCCCCAAAGAATTAGCAGCATTTTAAAATTCAATGTTTGTGGAGACTTTCTATGACACATCTACTATGAATAACAAGAAATGATCTGTACATGTAAAAACATGGATGAATTTCACAGATACCGTGAACCAGACACAGAGTATGTGCTGTAGGATTACACTTATAGGACGCTCAAGAACAGGCAAATCTAACAGAAGTTAGAAAAACGATTACAGGTAAGTATTGATTAGAAAATAGCCCAAGAACATCCTTTGGGTTGACGTAAATTTTCCTTATCTTGAACATAAGATACTTTCTTTATCCTGAACATCTTAAGAATGAACATGACAATTTATTCTATTGAGCAACTGCCTAGCTCTTCCCACCTATCATTACTGGTGCGCTAGCTGCAATGTTCGCTACGGCCACATGATGGCAATGTTGTAGAAATGAACAAAATTTTGGCACCATATCCTTAATAAACCCTTACTTTCTTGGCTGCCAACCTGTTTGCGTCTTATTGGGCTTTGATGTGTGCAGGCAAATGGACCCTTCAGCCAAACAACAGGAACCAGAATAGTTTTTGACAGCTCATCACTTTTACCATATTCCGTTTGTTGGAAGGAAGTCCCCTGGTCCAGCCCACACTCAAAGTGTTACACAGCAGGGCACAACACCCGGAGATGGGATCATTGGTACCATCTTAGAAGCTGCCTACCACCTGAGGCATAACCAGGGACTGACTTTTTCAAAAGCAGAAATGTTTGGCAGATAATCGATTGTATTCCAATATTACCCTGCTAGTTCATGTTGAGTGTTATGCTATGATAAATGGAAAAGGTCTTTAAAATTGGAAAGGTGATCCATGTAAAGGATGTGGTGAAGGAGGTAGCTGATTGGAAAATAAAAACCAAGGACGCCTGACCTGTGGTGGCGCAGTGGATAAAGCGTCGACCTGGGAATACTGAGGTCGCCAGTTCAAAACCCTGCACTGGCCTGGTCAAGGCACATATGGGAGTTGATGCTTCCAGCTCCTCCCCCCTTTCTCTCTCTCTCTCTCTCTCTCTCTCTTTCTCTGTCTCCTCTCTAAAATGAATGAATAAATAAATAAATAAATAACCCAAGGACAAAGAGGAAAGTGTTATACAAGCAAGCTGCATGACTTAGAATATTCATGTAAGCATTAAATGTTTTCAAAAGACTCAGAATATGGGACCAGACACATGAAATAGTTGCCGTGATGAAACGTTGCTTAAAAACAACAGAGTTTTAATATATTTGGCTGACCCCATCTACCAAAAAAATACTTGCCGAAGGGACAAAGTATTAATACCTGAATGAGTCCTCGTAAGGAAGTTCTAGAGACAATTGGCAAAAGACAATTGGCAAAGGCTCCTTTATATTTCAAATAAGCAAACTATATATTCAAGGACTATTTTCTTTAAAGGAGGAGTCTAACAGGAGGAAGAAAAATCACAGTGTGGGGACATACTTTAGAATGGGCTCTTCCCCAATCTCAGCAGGATTGGTGGTCTCGCTCCATCCAGCCTGTCTCTCCGCCTTCTTCTCTCCTATCACTCACTCCCTGGCAGCCATGTTGCCAGCTCCTTCCAAACCTCATTTCATTCAGTTCTGTGATCATAGACCTCCCCCTATCTCTTACTTTGCTTTTATTTTTCTTCATAGCAGTTACCACTTTCTGAAGTTATATTATGCCTTTAAAAAAATGTTTATTGCCCGACTTTCCCACTGAGATAAAAGCTCTATGAATTCGAGGTCTTTAGCTCACTGCCCTAGGACCTGGAAAAACAAGCCACTGGCTCTTGTCAATAGTGTCCGTTGAGTGGATGAAAGAAAAATATAGTTAAGTGACGTTCGTACAAAAACATGTCAGCAGCCAATGCACAACAAAAGGGGAGAAAATGCAAATAACAAGCAATGACAATTTGCCATAACTGTGCTAATACGAATTCATGAGTAATGGGTAATTTTTATATTTGTGTATAATACGTAATTCATTTTTAAAAAATTCTAAAATATTCCAATGAGTCAATGCACTTGAAAATAGTTAGGACAGTCTATAAAACTGCCTGCACAACAACTCCTTTTTCCTCTAGATGCACGTGCTAATTTCTGTGGAGTCTCTGCGAGGAGACTGAGCTCACCTTCCCTCTTTGATAAAAGTGTATTCTAACCCTGGTAGGATAGCTCAGTTGGTTGGAGTATCCTTATCACACTCCAAGTTTGCGTCCTGATATACCAAGGTTGCAGGTTCCACCATCAGGACACCTACAAGAATCAACCAATGAATGCACAAATAAGTAGAACAACAAACTCCTGTTTTTCTCTTTCCCTTCCTCTAAGATCAATTTTAAAAAAATGTATTCTTGTCGCTATTGGATTGGCTGTCCCCCTTAGGAACCCTATTTTCATTGGCTGCAACACCAGACCATCACTCCTGGACTCAAGCACTCCATTGGTCCGCTGCCTCACACCGGGGCTGCTGCCTGCCCATCGGGTGGGAGGAGCTCCCCCATGACGCAAAAGGCACCTCCCGCCCACATTCCAAAGCCTAGGCCTAGACTTCCCTGGGACCATGCCTTTGGGGCGGGATGGGAAGAGAGAAAGACTTCTGATTGGGTAGAGAGGGAGAGGTGAGTATGTGATTTGTCACCTCCCTGGAGGGGGTGGAGTCGTAGGTGGCTCCTGGAGCCGCGCTGAGGAGCTCTGGGGAGTCTCAAAGTTTGTGTCTGGAGCAGTAGCGAAAAGTGGGTTTACCGAGGAGTTTTCCTTGAGATGAGAGCTGTTCTCCTTCCTTCATTCTGGATGAACACCTTGCTTTAACCCCTTCATCCTTGGGCCCGATCCCTCGACAGCCTGTCTTCCCCGGAGATTTTTCAGATTCCCGCGGACACCGGACGGGAGCCCCCGGCAGTTCTCTCTCCGGCAGGGGAGTGAACGTTTTCCTTCTTCAGTGGATAAGCTACACGCCCACACGCGCGCGCGCGCACACACACACACACACACACACACACGCACGCACGCGCACGCGCGCGCGCGCGGAGCTGGACCTCGCCCTCCCAGGCGGTTCTGTGCGCTCAGCATCCTCGGCCCAGCGCGCTCGGACCATCATGGAGGTACTGGAGAGCGGGGAGCAGAGCGTGCTGCAGTGGGACCGCAAGCTGAGCGAGCTGTCAGAGCCCGGGGACACCGAGGCTCTCATGTACCACACGGTGAGGACTCGGCGGGGCGGGCAGGGACGGCTGGAAAGCCGGAGTGCTGTCATCAGGGGGAACAGCTGGGGACCGGGACCTGGGCTGCAAGTATTTGGGAAGAGCAAGTGGAAAGAGGTATACCCAGAATGAAGAAATCTGGGAGAGACGTGGGTTTTTGTTGTTGTTGCACCATGACTTTACGGACACACTGTAGATAAAAGTGGGCGGCTGGCCCTTTTAAAGTTTCAATAACAGTTAACAACGCGGTGTTGCTTTAGCAATTAATACTTGTTTTCCCTCCCGAGACCTTTTCACATCTGTAATGTCCTTTCCCGTTGCTCTCAGGACTGGAAAGCGGGAGAGGGGTACCGTTTTGAGAATAATATGCCTCTGTTTCAGTCAGATTTTGTAGTAAGTTTTTAAAATCTAAATAAAAAAACTATAACATTTTCTTTCCTTCGCTGTCCTATTCTCTATCCCCCCCCCTCTCTCCCCCCCCTTCCATTTACTTTCTTACTAATATTTCAACAAGTAATCTCTCACTCTGTGTGTGTGTGTGTGTGTGTACGTGTGTTTTGGAGAGGCCCCTTCGCATTAGGAGGAAGATTGCTTTATTTGGCTGGTTTAACTGTACAGCCAAGAAATCTGCTTCCTCCCTCTTCAGAGGAAAGATCAGAGAGGAGTATGGAAAATCTGAGACTGCTGCATATTTCAGAAAGTCTCTGGAGAAGATGGGACAGCTCACTGGTTCCTAGTTCAGCCTTATGCCTTGGAGACCCGTTTGGGGATTAAGCTGTCACAGAGCAAAGACATTTCTTTGAAAGTTTTCAATTTCAGTTTTTTGGTATATTTAATGGCAAATATTGTAAAATGAAATTTTGTTTGCAGCAGCCAGCAGCAATAAATGACTTTTTAAAACAAGGTCGTTGTTTTCTATAAATGCAGAAGTTTGTCAGAGAGGGAGAGTGAGCGAGTCAGAGTGAACGATAGAGAGAACGACACTAATAAGGCTTGTCTGTATCCCCTTCATGATTCTTTTAATGAGGTCAGTGCCAGGATATTTTAAAGTTTTGCAAAATGGCCTGCAGGCTCCACTTCGTTGGCCTTTACCTCTGCCCAACGTTATTTTGGGAAAAGGGATGCGGGCCTCACAGTGATTCCCACCAAAACATTTGTGGTGGTGAAGAACGCATGTTTAGAAAATGCAGAGTGCAGGCCTGAGAGGGAAAGGTAGTTCACCCCGGGACACTGGCCAGATGTGGAGTGCGGTCTGCCAGGCTTTGCTCACTGAGCTGTCCCAAGGAGACCGCGTGGGCCTCATTTGGATTAGGGGCCCAGATGTGCTTCCTGTTCTCAGTACAGAACTTAGAGCATGTTGGCCCTTAGAAATCTTCTGATAATTGGATGCTCCAGATGTTTCTCCTGATATGGGCTGCATTTTAACCATTGGCAGAGGGCAGTTCCTGTGTGTGTGTATTTGTCTTTTGTTTTTAAACACACTGAGAAATGTCGCATTCAGAAGCCATAATGTCACAGTTTGGGGTGTCTTTGAGCTGGTGGGAGGAATTATGCACAGGCATCCCCATTTCCTTTCTTGGGCCCTGTGACGTTCATTTATGACATCATAGGCTAGGGTTTGAGATGCTCCCTGTGAATGTGACATTCACTCCAGGTAGAACACCTTGGATTGGTTCTAACATCTCCACTCACTGGTTCAAGGATAGAGACCTTATATTCCTTTCGGTATTAAGGGATCGGTTCATTTTGTCATGGTAATGAAGTAGTAATGTATGATTATTTTTTTTCCTGATTTTATGTTTTTGAATGACTTTATGTTCACCACTTAGGGGAGTATTTCTCTTTGGGGCGCTTGCTTATGTAAAATGCCACTCACAATTGCCTCCAGTCATTCCCAACAAACTGTGTCTATGAGTTAGTGTTGACAGAGGTATTTGGTTTAGTACCACAGACGGCTGGATTATATTCCATCTATACTATGGGGGGTTTGGCAGAGATGTGAAAATAGCTAACTTCCTCATCTGTTTCTAGAACTCTGTTGGGTGTCCAGTTGCGGAGTTGGTCATTATTGCTATTTGTCCATAATGTGGAATAAATGGACTGACCTCTAGGTAGAAAAAGAAAAAGGATGGTCTGCTTATGCATTCATTCAATGATTAATATGTTCTTTTCATTAATCGTTATTGAATGCCTTCTAAGTGCCAAACGTTATTCTAAACTGTTGCGATATATCAGTGAAGACAAGCAGGCAAAAAATTTTTACCTTGAGAAGCTTAGTGTGTGTGTATGGGGGGGAAGCTAAACAAATGACAGTCATAATAAGTAAGGTGTTAGACGACATAAGTGCAATGGAAAAAGTAAAAGGAGAACAAGGTGAGGGAGGGAGAAGGAGGAAGGGCAAAATACGATATTGAGCTGAGTAATCATAGTAAGCCTCAGCTAGCAGGTGGATCTGAGCAAAGCTGTGAAGGAGGGGAGAATGTTAGCTCAGCAGGATGGAAAGCTTGAGCAAAGGCCCTGAGGTGGGAATGTGTCTGGTAGGAGCCCATGGTAATATTATTTTTCATTTTAGATTTGCAGCGTTTTGGTCAACAATTTTCCTTGTAAGTGCTGGTAACTTCTGAGACACAGTGTCTGGGTTTGGAATGACCCTGTAGGGCTTTCCTGTTGAGTGGATTAAACATTCTATAGGGACAGGAGATCCTGCAGGGAGGGTAAGGCACAGGTATAAGTGAGGAAGGTGGGAAGATACGATAATAGCTACCTCCTATTGAGTGTTTATTGTCTGTAAGGGAGGGCTGGCTTCATGAGCCTGCCCCCTGAGGACGCCTGTGGACCCCCTGTCCCAGTAGAGCCCAAGCTCTATGTCTATCAGGTGTCCCTGATTCAACTTCCCCATGCAGTGGGACACTCCTGCTTATCAGCAGCTGACAGCCTCTTCAAGACTACTCTTGAGGTGGCTATGAGGATGCTACTAATCAGTGCTGACACTAACTGCCACCGGAGGAAAAGCACGAGGCCAACACACAGCATTAGTTGCAATAATCACAGGCAATTTATTACTCACAAGTCCTTTTGGTGTACCTGGGTACAGCTTAAGGGGGCCCTGTCAGCATGCTTCTTTTGGCTATATTTGGTCAGAGCTCAGAGCGGCGTGGAGACAGTTCATGTTCACGTTGGAGTCTGGGCGACTACCGCATCAGGGAGCCCCTCAACTTTAGTACCTTTTCTGGTCAACACCTTCTAACAGGTGTCAATCTACAGGATTATCACCTCAAACCGCCTTTTTGGGAGTTCCTCTAGGGAACCCCTTCTATGTTAATCTACTGAAATGTTACATCAAACCACTTTTTAACATGTTCTTATTTACGTTAACTTACAAAGTTATGACATCAAGCCACTCCTTATCTATGTATAACTTCACACACACACTAATGGGGCCCTGCTCAAAAGTCAGAGTCTGTTTATCACATATGCACCCACTATATTAATTTCTATCCAGATGGCATAACTTTATTTAATTTCCTTAATTTTTTTAATATTATATCTTAATTACTTTTATATATCTTCCATATTTTTTGTTTTTTATATTTCTATATATTTAATTACTATCACATGATATTCCTACAACACCCCCTCACTTGGTTTGATACCTTGTCACTGTCTTGTCATCCTTAATAGTTTCCGAACAAGGGGCCGACTTTCTGCATTGGGTCCCACAGATTACATAGGTGGTCCTGCTGAAAGCCATTGTAGTAACTGCTTTTCAAAAATTATACCACTGACCCTTCTTAAAGACACCACAAAAGAATAACTTTTATTATTTTCAATTTACAGCGAAGAAAACTGAGGCTTTATGAGCTTAAGTGACTTGGTGAAAGGTTCCCGCAGCTAATTATTGATAGAACCAGAATTTCAATTAGATTCTGCCTGCCTTCCTAGCCCAAGTACTCGCTCCTCCAGAGTCAAAGAGGAAGAACGGGGCCAGAGGATGGGGGAAGATGACTGAGCAGTCGGAACCTGCTGAGCCCGAGGCAGCTAATGTTTAACTGAGGTGGTGATGACAGCCACCAAGCCTTTCTAGCGTGACCAACTCTATTTGCCCTGCTCTAAGTATGGATTTAGTGACCATATGCATGATTGCTAATGCCCTGTTTTAGCAAACTTATCACTTAACTGATTTTAAAAACGTAGAAGGTTTAAGTTGCCTAAGGCTAGGATTATAAGGTCTCTCAGGGACCTCTATGAGCCATAGTAGCAATGTTTTTCTCACTTGTTTGGTTACGAGGAAGACTTCTTGCTAGATAGCTCTGTTGGTTAGACCATCGTCCCAAAGTTTAGAGGTTGCTAGTTCGATCCCTAGTCAGGGCACATACGGGAGCAGCTTAATGTTCCTGTTTCTCTCCCTTTCTCTCTTGATAAAATCAATATATATATGAAGACTTCTTGGTTCAGAGGACAAAAGCTCAAAGTCTACAAAAGAATGAAACCCAGATAGAGTGAAGATGGGCTTGCTTGTTAGGTCCTGAATCATTAGAGCTTTGGGCTCTCTTTTGAAGCTTAAAAGAGTAGTTTCTCTACAGATGATGAAATACTGTTTTCTAATCAGTATTTTTATGAAAGTGACTTGGGGGACTAGAGGTCAAGAGAGGGAGGGAGGGAGGAGTTATTTACACTCTAAACCAGAGGTGCTCAATACGTCGATCGCGATCTACTTACTGGTCGATCACGAAGCAAGTGTGGGTAGATCGCATGACTTTAAAAAGACATTTGTCTTTTGATTGGCATACAGGGTAGCCAATCTGACGTCTGAACTTTTGACACCCTATGCATTCGTGTTAAACTGCGCTAACTTGTTCAGTTACATTGCTGCCTAGTTAGCCTTCAATTTACTTAAACTAAATACAACAAAGGGTATAAAAATGAGTGCCATAGCTGGTCCGAGTAAGAAGCCTAAAACCTACCACTTTCATACAGAATGGGAGGGGATTTTTTCCATTATGTCATATTCTAAGTGTGTTTGCCTCATCTGTCTGTGTGCCATTGCTATTCCAAAGAAGGAAAATGTGGAGCGGCTTTTTCGGACTGTTCATAAAAACTATGACATTGACTTTCCTCCGAAAAGAGAGCTGAGAAGGAGAAAGGTGAAAGAAGAATACACAATCTTAAATAGTAATAATAGTAACTTAAATAATGATAATATAGAAGAAATAAATTTCTGTTTTGCATTTTTATTATAGGTAGATCATTTTGCCTTGGTCATCTTATAAGTAGCTCGCAAGCTGAAAAAGTGTGGTCACCCCTGCTCTATTCCTTTGTATTTAGATTTTTACCTCCTGAATGTATTTAGAAAAGACATTCTCCCAGGGGAGGATAACAGTGGGTTTATGGAGGACCCACTTCTTGATCTCCATCACTGTTTTATATCTCAGTTTAATGATCTAGAAAACAGAATTTCTGTCAATTATTGCAACGATTTTTATTTCTTTTAAAAAGGGTATACAACAAGAACTACAAAGTCTTTGCAAAGATAACGGCAGTTCTGGTCATTTTAAGTGCAAAATTCCTGTAAATCCCATTTTTTGTAAAATGATTTCTCAGTGATGCTACTTAAATTTCACATCCAGTGGGATCTTAAAGTGAAATGAGTGATGCTGGGCAGTAAAAGGTGGGAGGTCAGGGCATGTTCCGCCTGCCGGGTGTCTAAAAGTGATGGCCAGGACGGAATTGGCTAATGTCTCTGGCTGCTGGTCCTGCTTCCTCCCGGCTGGTCCAGAGACCGGCACGGCTCCACTGGGACACTGAAGCCTGTGATTTGTTGCTTGTCTCCTGGCCAGGTTCTGGGGGAGACTTGGGTCCTGGTGGCTTGAGAATGTCATTATTTCTGGTCACCTGATCTCCACAAACTGAATGAAACTAACCATTTCCAGTAGGAGACAGAACTATCAAGTGAGTATAATTTGTCTTCGAGGCTCACTTCATCTTTTTTCACCTTCACCCCTTTCATGTTTTTCTTGTTTCTTAGACCCCAACTGCTTGCTGTCATAATGGTCTCTTTCTGACTTTCCCTCTTTGTTTTTGCTCTCCACTCAGGGAAGATTTGGTAAGCTTATGCTAATACATTTAATAATTACTCCAGGTCAAAAGGATGAATCTCTACATGGAAAACTGAAGTTAACAGTCAGGTAATGGGGGAGGAAATTTGGGGAGTTGCAGGGGGAACCCTCACGACCCCTCTACTGTTTCATGCCTGTGACCATTATTCATAAGGTTGCCTTGCATGTGTATTGCTTGTTTATCTATGATCTATTTACTGGCTTGGTGAAACATCTTTGACCTGTCATATATATATTCTGAAATTGTTCTCATAGTGTTAGCATGAATTGGGGAAGCTGGACTGGGGCCCAGTCCCGAGAGATGAGAGTATTGTACTTGTCTTCTTTCCTGTAAGATCCTGAGAGACAATACTCTATGCAGCTCAGACAGGAAGTTGATCTTGAAGGAGAAACAAGGCATTACATCTCTAGATTAATAATTGAATTACGATGCTTGCCACCGCAAATAACTGAAAACTGGTTCTGATTGCTTATATCATAAGTAAATTACTATGTCATGTTGCAAGAGGCCGAGAAGGATAGCTACTTGTTTGGCTGATTCAGCAACTCCTTGGTGGCATCCTGGACCCAGATTCCAACCACTGATATGCAGATTCATCTTTCATTTGGGGCAACTTGAAGGCAATTTATACCCACATGAGTTACAGGTGTTCAATTCAAAATGACAATATCCAGAGGCAGAGAGGGTGTATTTTCTTTGTGTTCCTTCTTAGGATGGAAGAAATGTTTTTCAGAGCCAGCTGATTTCTCTTTGAACTTTATTGGCGAGGATGGGATCAGTGACCATTTGTAAATCCATGGCTGCAAAGGGACTTGCTTACATGATGGTTTAGAGTCATCATATGGGGATGGAGGAGCTTTGGAGGGCTTCCCCATTGTGACCATTTGTAATGAATGACTCTTAGTAAAATAGTCTGGGTCGGCATTCCTCACCTTAACTAAAAGATGTGTTTGTTTAACCAATGGCTGTTTTTATCACAAAGATGGACTAGCAAATAGAAAATGTTTTACAAACCACAGTTAGCCTTGGGAACCAAAGATTAAACCAAATACTATGTCACTTGTAAAGCTCTAAGATCATTCTTTAGCTGTGCTAATCGTGCCCAGTGAAGGAAGACTAGAGAGACAGCAATCATCTGTGAAATGTAGGCAAATGTTATCATGGAGGGGTAAGTACCGCTGTGTCCCAACTCACTAACTACGAAGTCTAGAGTTAACTATATTACCTGAACTCTCTGCATCAGGGTCAAGTGTGAGGGCTGAAGGGAACTAACTGAGCCTGTAATCATACTTACCTTGCCAGACAAGAATGACTTGTTCTGTTCGATGTTCACACAAACGCACATCAGCAGGTAGAAAGCTGAATGTCATTTTTCCAAGAAGCTGTTTTTCTGGTTGCATATGGCTCTTCAAATATTGATCAAGTTGTGCTCATTTGCAGCTCAAACTGCCTGCTTCAGGCATGGCGCTGCTGTCTGCTGACTGCCTTGGGAAGATGGCCCTAGGCCGTGGCTGGGCAGTGGGCAGGTAAAGGGCTTGTGGATGTGGGGTGTCTGGAAATGGTGTTATGAATGAGGGAGCAATGTCTACATTCCCTGTCTCTGCAGAGTTAGAATGGAAAGGAAATGGTGAGACCCACCATTGTTATGCCAATTTGAGCCTCTTTCTTTGTCTCCCTGCTCACCACGTGCTCTCTAAAATGAAGTTCCAGGTGACCTCGGCTTTTGCCCGAATGGAATTGTCTCGGTTCTCCAGGAAGTACATAGGAGGTGATGACCCGTTTTATCTGTGGAGAATCTGGATCCCAGAGCCACATAGAGGTTTGCTCAGCTGGAACTAGCTCTTCTAGTACAGGAGATTATGTCTTTTCTGTATTTCTATTTCCACAATTCTTAATCCAGCATAGGTTGCTCATAGATACATCATCATTGCTTGATTCACTTTGAGTGAGGCTGTCTTGGAAAACGGATAAGCCCGGTGGCCTCATTTACGAATTTTTAAACTCTGCATTCTCGTAAATGCTTCTGCAAATCTGAAGTTGGAGCATAAAGTGACTTGGGTAATTCCATATCAGTATCTTCCCTTGCTCAGTTGAGAGAAGATGGGGCTGGGGGCTTGTATGACAGTCCCAAATCTCCACTAGAATATGAGAAGCATCAATCATTAGCTTTTCGTCGCCGTTACGACACCTTAGTTGTTCATTGATTGCTTTCTCCATGTGCCTTGACCGCGGGCCTTCAGCAGACTGAGCAACCCCTTGCTGGAGCCAGCGACCTTGGGTCCAAGCTGACGAGCTTTTGCTCAAGCCAGATGGGCCCGCGCTCAAGCTGAGGAGCTCGGGGTCTCTAACCTGGGTCTTCCGCATCCCAGTCCGATGCTCTATCCACCGTGCCACCGCGTGGTCAGGCTATGCTCGGTTTTTAAGCGAATTTTGACACACCAAGCTCAAAAGATTGCCCATCACTGCCTTAGGCAAATTAGCGCACCTCTTTGGGTCTCACTTTCTTCACATGTCCCTGCCTGGCTTATAGTAGACACGCTTTTCTACACTCTCCCCTAAGTCAAGCGTCCTCTCTGTGGGACCGCAGGAGTCTGACATCATTCAGGAAGCATGGGGGCCTATAATTATTCTCTCTTGTGTATCTTTCTTTCTCTCCACCCCAGCCTCTCCCTTCTGCTATAAACACAGCTCTCGGCTTCAAACGCATGTTTGCCAGATGCTGTTCCTCCTTTTTGCTCATCTTTTTGCTCTGATTTACTGCTAGCTTTGCTCACACAAGTGGTCAATAGCTTTGGCCTTTGTCTTCTCTCTGACTACTTACCCCTGACTCCTGTGTTTTCTGGCTCCTGCTGCTGTTGGAGCCTGTCTTTTCTCTGTCTTTGCCTGCTAGGCCTCATGGAAGTATTTGGCGATGACCACCAGGTCATCTTGTAACTCGTTTTCACTTTGGTTTCCATGATGCTCTGGTGGGTTTAGTTCTTCCTCCCTTGCTGGCTTCCTGATTACCTGTTAACAGGTGAGCATTTGGTCCTTGGCCTGCTGTTCTCTGTGTATACTCCTCTGGGCTCCTCTTCAATGCAGGAAGTTCTCAGATCTTTAGATCTGTTGTTTGTCAATTGGCGGACAGTGGGAGCTCTTTGGAGTGGGACCCTGGATCGTTCTGGACCTCATTTGCCTCAGAACACCTCTGTCTGGGTAACCCCGGAAATTTCATGGTGTATTCCTTGGCCCAAGAAGAGCTATGGTACACTTTCATCCCCCTTATCACGACACCCCATTTATCTCAGGGACTGGTTAATGACTCAGCTCTCCTGTCATGTGAACCTGTGAGAAGCACGGGTCATTACAGGGACACAGCTATGTCTAGAGTCAATGTCACCCATCAGAGGCAGGCTGTGTTTTTGCTGGACTTTGTGCTTATTCTTCGGCCAGGGAAACTGTGCTGTTTCTTCCCCAGTGGTATGTCTGACTCTTTTCTCGGACTATGGAAAGTCAATGCCAAAGCCAGACATAACTTCTGAGATCATGTACCATATATTCGTCTGGTGTGTTAGCTGCTGTCAAGCTTGGTTACACTTGCCTCACGTTCAATTGCCTGCCTTTGAATTGCTCTACTCTGGAGTAATTTATTTATCTAAACTTTGCTGACACGACTTTCCATTTTTTTCTTTGTTTTTTAAGAATCGAGATGGGTTGTTCTGAACCACCCAAATTTCTACACCGGCTTCTTGTTAGAAATATCAATGGTGGGTTTTAGAATAGAGTTTTTCTTTGGAGCATGAAGCAGTTTGACGTGTGAGCTAATTATTATACAAGTTGCTTTATGTCCATGGTCTCAGTGTCTCCATCTATAAAATATAGCATGTGTGTCACACAGTCTCAGATGTTCCTTTTCACACCGCAGTTCCTTGCTGGGTCTCATGCTCCTACCTTGAAATGAATTTCATCTTTAGAAAATGAGCAATTTAGGCCTTGGCTGGTTTGCTCAGTGGTAGAGTGTCAGCCTGGTATGTGGAAGTCCCAGGTTCAATTCCCAGTCAGGGCACACAGGAGAAGAGCCCATCTGCTTCTCCACCCATATTCCTTCTCTCTCTTTCTTCCCCTCCCACAGCCATGGCTCGATTGGTTCAAGCAAAGTTGTCCCTGGGCGCTGAAGACAGCTTCCTGACCTCACCTCAGGCACTAAACTAGGTCGGTTGCTGAGCAATGGAGCAATGGCCCCAGATGGGCAGAGCATCTCCTGGTTGGGGCTTGCTGGGTGGATCCCAGTTGGGGCACATGTGGGAGTCTGTCTCTTTGCCTCCTTGCCTCTCACTTAATTTAAAAAAATGGGTGATTTAAAACAATAAGTTTCAGTTGATTTGCCCATTTCACTGCGGTAACTCAGTTGACAGGTGTAGCTTTGCATTTCATAGCTTGCTTTCTGACTTAAAACCTTGCTTTGGTAAAACCCAGACAAAATAAAGAATGGAAAAACAGGCAGGCACAGAGGTAGGAAACATATTTTTAACATCAGGGAAAATAAATCCCTTTTCAGACTTCTTGGCAAATAAGAGGAGTCTAGGGGGGAAAAAGTCCACAAACAGTTTCCTAGTTGTCTGAGTGGAAAATCCTGGTTTTTCACATTTCATATCTTGGAAATGTCTGAATAGTTTTTGTTTAAAGGGAAATTCCTTTTGGCTGAGAAAGAGGCTGCAGTGTTCAAACTGATAGGGCTATGTTTTTAGAAAACTTGGAAGAAATACGGCTTTGGGATGAAGGTTCTTCTCACTGGCCAGTTGTGTTGAACAGAAATTTAAGTCCATGTTTAGCAATCACAGTGTTCTAAAGGTTCAACTTTTAACTCCTTCCTTCCTTCTCATTTCCTGTCTGTGCATCCTGGGGAAGCATCTCCCACAGTGGGTCTTTCCTCTAATTTGAGAAATGTAATGAACTGCTTTTTCTAAACCTGTACATGGTCAAGGCAGAAGGATATACATTCTTGACCTTGGGGCTCTCCCAGTAGAGTGGGAAGGAAGCCATGTAAACAAGTCATTAAATTGGCATCATTAAATACCTGGTGTACATTTCACAGTAGAGCTGCATTCAGAGTATTTCTGGAACACAGAGAATGGAATAACAATTCTGAAGGAGATAGAGCTGGGGAATACTTCACAAAGGAAGTGATATTGGCAGTGGGTTCTGAAGTTTAAATATGAGCTCTCCAGGAAGTGGGAACAACAGCGACTGAGTAGGAACATGTAAAACATCTTGGTTGATTCTAGGAACCCCAAATAGTTTTGTGTAGTTAGAGAGCACAGTGCTCTCTGTGGGGAGTGTCACAAGATAGGACAAGTTCATAAAAGGTTTGCATGCTTTGTTAACCATTGGGACATTATTTCGTGGGCAGAGGGGTGGAAAGCTCCAATAGAGAAAGGGACAGGAGAGGAAATGTGTTTTAGGGAGGACATCCCAGTGGTTATGAAGGATAGAGTAGAGGGCAGAATTAATGGCAGCAAAATTATCAATCTGCTGTCTGTTCCATTATGAAGTAAAACAAGATACCATGAAGGCTGGGACCAGGTGGAGGAGCACAGGAACTCATGGAAGAGTTAAGAGCTAGGCTTGGAGACTTGTGCCCTAGGGGGATGATGGAGAGACAGGGGAAACTTCTTGTTTTCTGCCTTGTTAATTGAGCTAATGGTGCTGCTGTTGACCTAGAAAGGCAATATTAGGAGGAGGGATGAGTTTGGTGGGGAAGATAATGACTTTGATTTTGGACATGGCAATTCTGATGTGTTTACGGAACATTCATACACCTAACAGGCATTTGGACACTTGGGTCTGGAGTTCTGGAGAAAGGTTTGGACTAGAGATGTAGATTTGGGTGTTATGAGCCTAGTGGAGGACAAGGGAAGCTAATCTCTCATATAAGATAGGAGATCAGGATGATGGCCTCAGAGAGTAAGGAAGTGACAGAAAGGCTGAGGAGGGAGCCCTGGGGGACTCTTGGAGGGTTAGCAAGGGAAGAGGAATCGGCAGATGGAGAATACTCTGAAAGAAACGGCAGGGAAGTGTGGAGAAAACCCAGGACCATCCCATCATAGGATCCAGCAGCTGGAAGAGTTGCTGCAGAGAAGTCAAGATGAAGGGCGGGGTGTGCTCGCTGGCTGACTGCTACGCACTCCAAGCCCTGTGTGTGCGCTCGTGCTGGGCAGTACCTGTGTCTCGGCCTTGGAGGGCTGCCTGTGGTCTGTACCTGTGGGCATGTCTGTGGCATTGTGCCTGAGAAATACGCATGGTGGGTAACATGGGCACACTACCTCTTTCTTTCATTTGTCTTGTGTAAGATTAAAATCAATCCTTCAAATGGCATTCGAGCACTGTCACAGGTTCCTGTGCAGTTTCATGAGGGTCCTTTCTTCATTCTTCTCTCCAGGTTGAGTCTCTCTATCTCTGATGTCCCTCTAATTGGTGAGGAGGACTCTGAGCATGGCTCCCATGCATTGGGGTATGCAAAAGAATGGTCCCTGGACTACCCCCTATAAGGGTGACAGGGATTTATCAAATGGCTATTAGGTTGGAGCCTTTTTCTCTATTTCTTCTGACTCTTCCCACTGAGACCACAGAGATATCAACAATATTCAAATGGCAGAAAAACAGAGAGAAAATTGGTCCTGTGTTATAAGACATAAAACTAGGGGCAGGCGAGGACAAATGGTTTTGTAATGAGAATATGGGTCTGAAGCCTTTTCCAGGGAAGGAACATTAAAATACTGTATATGGTGCAGCTTCAAAGAAAATGTGCCGCTCTAAGCAGTTCTGCTTTCAGAATGTACACCGGATGCCCTGCAGCCTTGCCCATTCCCCGGTGTGCTGGGGCTGGCGCCCACCTTTGCTCTCTGCTACCCTGTCTCTGGGATATTGCTTTTATCTCAGGTTTGCTCTCACCCAGGGAGGTCAGGGACAGGCTTGGGAAGAGGACAGGGCCTAAGAAAGAGAGGGGTGGAGAGTAAGGAGCATTCTGCTTCCTAACTGTCCAGGGAGGAAGCAGCTCCAACCCACAGTTCAGCCCCGAATCTGATTACTTTGTATCACACTATTTCAGTAACAAAATGTCTTCTGAGTTGAAGTGCCTATGTTACAAACTTATAAAAAAAAAAACAGACTTCCAGTAATTTTTTAGAACAAAGCGAGATTCACAGCAAAATGGAGCCGAACATGCAGGGTGTTACTGGACACACCTTGTTCTGTCCTCCCCATGTATGACCTACTCCACCTTCCCCACCGTCAGCATGTCGCTGTCGCAAACTTTCAGATTGTGGGTGCAGAAGCTGGGGTTACCTGTGCAGGTTTTGATTTTTACTTTGATTTTTAAAATTCGTCTCAGACTTGCTGCCTTTTGTAGTTTGACAAGGAGCCACAGAGCCTTAAATGTGTGTGTGTGTGTGTGTGTGTGTGTGTGTGTGTGTGTGTGTGCGTGCGTGTGTGTTGTGTGTAGGATGTGTTCTGTTTTGTTTTAATAAAAACTTACTTAAAACCTTTTAGGAGCAGACCTACAGATTTCAGTAGAATGCAATTAAAAAGTTGAAATTTGGTTAAAGGCCCCCCCCTTCTTTCTATTTACAAATAGCTTAGGCACACTGGACACTTTGGGAAGGGGTGGGATTGAGTGGGGGGAAATACTTTATATTTTGTAACCAAAGAACCCAGCCAATCTTTGTAGCTGGAACTTTTAACTTCCTACCCAGAGATGGTTTTCATTTCTGCTGTTCAGCATGGCCAGGAGTTGTTTTTCTGGTTCTGCTCTGGATTTGCAAGCTTTCTTTCCAGGGCTCTCCTGCAGACATGACCTACATTTGGGAACAGCTGGAAAAGCCTCGCACTGAGGGTTGAGGAGGCTCGAGAAGGCTGGGACCAAACTTAGAGGCAGACAAGGCGGCCAGCCCCGGGCTCCCGGACATTGTGTTCTAACTGAAGGCATCCAGCGACCCCAGCATTTTTGGTGTGCGATGAGGGAGCCAGGCAGAAAAGTAGCACGGAGAAAAAAACCATTTGTTTTTTCAGCTGTGCTTATACAATAGAAACATGAGGTGGGTCGAAACCAGTGTTTGCTTTTGATTTAAATACAGATTTATAGGAGGAAACTGAAATTGAGACCGGCCAGCGGAGAGGGCGGTTGGTTGAGTGGATTGAGCATGGTGAGTTTTTAGCTTGCTTATTCTAACCCTTCCTATTTCTGGTGCGGGATTCTGAACGTCCCATGGTCTCACTCTGAGGGCTCACACCCCGCCCCCCGCCCTGCGAAGAGGGTTGCTGGGAAAAGCAGTCATTTTGGAGTCCATACCAACTTCATAGCCCTTGTTACCACGGACAGATGATTTGCTTAGTGTGCCCCCAGCTCTGTCCACATAGCAGTCTTAGAAAACAATGACCTGCTGATGTCTGCCTGGTGCATTGAAGTCATGGATGAGGCTGAGCACACACAGTCCAGGGACTCCGTCGACTGCATCCTCCACAGGGAATGCGCCATGGGCACACTCGTCAGGAGGCTGCCAGCACTGTGTTGAGCACATCATGGGTACCTGATAAAGTATTTGCCAAATGAATGAATGAGTGAGTGAATGAATGGATGGATCTGGGTGTACAATGTAGTTCTAGTGCTCCCTATTCTGGGTACCTTTCTGATACTGTTTCAGAAGGCTGTGATAGAGGATAAGTGATATGATAGTGGCATGATATAAATAAAGTGTCTATCACCATGCCTGGTTTGGGGCTACTACATAGGAGATGTTGGGTCACTGTCTTCCATTTTTCTACTCCAGTACTTTCAGGGAAGCGTAGGAAGAAAAACCCTTGTTGAAGTCTAAACTTCAAGAAAAAAAAAATTAGTGGTAGAATAAAGCCTCTCCAATTTGACCTAATTATTTTATTCATTCACTCATTGACTCATTCATTGATTCATACATTCATTTTCTCTAGTTTTATTGAGATATAGTTGACCTATATAACACAGGCGGACAACATAATGTGATATTTGCGTATATTGCAAAATGATCACCACAATAAGTTTGATTACTATCCATCACCTCACACCATTACAGTTATTTTCCTTACGATGAGAATTTTTTTTTTTTACAGGGACAGAGAGAGAGTCAGGAGAGAGGGATAGTTAGGGACAGACAGACAGGAGCGGAGAGAGGTGAGAAGCATCAATCATTAGTTTTTCATTGCCGTTGCAACACTTTAGTTGTTCATTGATTGCTTTTTCACATGTGCCTTGACCACGGGCCTTCAGCCGACCGAGCAACCCCAGCGACCTTGGGTCCAAGCTGGCGAGCTTTTGCTCAAGCCAGATGGGCCGGCGCTCAAGCTGGCAACCTTGGGGTCTCGAACCTGGGTCTTCCGCATCCCAGTCCGATGCTCTATCCACTGCGCCATTGCCTGGTCAGGCCTTATGATGAGAATTTTTAAGATCTTAGAAACTTCCAAAGATGTAACATGGTATTGTCAACCATAGTCATTGTGTTATACATTTCATCTCTGAGACGGATTTATAACTGCAAGTGTGTATGTACCTTTTGACCACCCTAATGTGGCCTAATTATGACCAGACATTTAGGAGGGGGAAAAAATACCCTAAAAGTTTCTTTAATTCTTACCTGAATCTTTTTAGGTCCCAGGCCCAGTATTGATTTGCATGACCGAAATCATACTTTAATTTTTCAGACACCCGATTCTGCAGAATTGAAACTCTTTGTGGGTTTTGAGGAGGTTAACATTCTTCAAGTCACAAGAGGGAGGGCAGGAAGGGGGGCAACCCATTCTCTGACTGTGCGATGCCCTGCAATAACCACATATGACTGACACTGAGGTCATTTACAGTGTTTTTCTAATATACAAAGTATTTCTGGGCTGATTGTGATAGGAATTCATTAAATAACACAAGGGGAGGGGGAAGAAACTGTAGGTGTGGCCTGGACCAGCCCCAGTGGGGCCCTATCACCAGCCCTGGGAGAAGTGTGATGGGCTCAGTGTCACCTGCTGTGACACTGCCTGTCCCTGGGCCTTCTGACCCATGACTTGAACTACATTTGGCTTTTGACCTTCCAGTGTAGTTGATGTATGTAGAGCTCAATGAGAGAACTCCCTTGAGTCTGCTTTCCTGGAAAGCAGGGTTCTAAGTTGGTCTTGTCTGCCTCCCTTTTATCTGGACCGACCATCATTCTGTCTACAGGGTTCCGTAGGAGTCTGGCAGGAGAGTGGACCCCATTCCTCAGTGTCTTGTCAATATCTTGGAGACTTTAGTAGGGGTTTGGGAAGGCGCTGTTAGAAACCTGTGCCCAGGTCTCTGTCCTCTCTGGAAGCTGTCATTTTAAACAACAACAAAGTCATTGCTGATAATGAGGTTGAATGCCAAAGAGAGAAATCCTTAGCTACCAAGGCTAACAGATTTGAATGTGTCACCTGGTGGTCCTTCTCTAGGGGGCTTTGTTACTGCTAAGCACCTGGCATTTGGGAGACTGCTTCGCCCTTCATTGTTTTTTCCATGTAATGCCAATGACTTTTCATGAAGCTTGTTCTATGGTATTTGCCAACCAGAATAAAAATACCCTGATAGGTAGATTTTTTTTCCTCATTTCCCTTTTGAAAAATGATAACCTGAGCCAAATGTGCTTTTAGAAAAAGAAGAAGAAAATTGAAACAAAGCCAAGAACAAAAGTTTCAAGATTGCAAGTGTAATATGTCACTTGGCTTCTAAATATATGAATGGAAACATGTTAAGACTTCCTTATCTTATGAACCAAGAAGTCCTGAGCCAGGCCTCCTAAGACTGGTGCAGTGGTTGAATAGTGCCAGTGGGGCCCAGGATTGTCCCACTTTTTCATTCTGTCATCTTTAGCAGGGAGACCTTTGTCCTCAAAGGCATTGTCTCATGACTGCAAGATGACTGCTTCAGCTCCTGCATCACATCACAGTCCCCAGTATAGAGAAAGTGGGAGGGCAACGCAGAGGGGGATGGTTCTTGTGTTAGAAAAGCCAAGGCTTGCTCTGAGGTCCCCAACAGAATTCCTCTTAGCTTTCCCTGGTCACCCATCACTGGCAAGAGAGGCCAAGAAGGTGGGTGTTTTAGCTGGATACCTTGCTACCTTGAACAGGATCAGCATGGCTGAGGGGGGGGGCAGGAGGTATATTGAGTGGTCAAGCAGTGGTGCCGGCTGTATTATGAAATAACATTTGTTCAAACTGACAGCATCCTAGGTCAGCTAAGGGCCTTTGAGATGGCCAAGCATGACCTTTTCATGTCACAGATAAGGGAACTATTTATTTCTTCTACTTCTGCACTGTGTGCCAAAATCTCAGTTACACTTTTTGGCACTCCTGCTTCAGGCTGCTCATCCCTTGAAACACAGTGTCAACTGTGCCCGGAATGTGAGTGGGCCATGAAGGAGTCCCTTTCACCGGAGAGAAGAACGGCAGGGACGCAGGTGCTGTGTAAATGGGAATCAAAAGGTCTGATTATGCTTTCTCAGGAAAAGCAGCCAGCCAGCAATAATTCCTGGCCACCTCTGAGTTCAAAACCTGGAACCTGGCCTCCTGGAATGATCACAAAAGCCATAGAAAGAAGGCAGCCCTACCCTTGAGAGGCTGAGTGAGCAGGGCTGCCAAAACAATGGTGTGTGTGACGCAAAGCTCAGAAAGACCGGGGAGCCAGGCTTGGAGGAGTCAGCTCTGAGCAGGTAGGTATATGTGAAGGTCTATTACTTGGTGGGGAGTGACGGTGTTTAAAACAGCTTTGCAAGTAAGCAGCTTTGCTTGGTTGGAGCCATTTAATAACACTGCCCTGAAACCTGGTGTGTTTTCTTCAGACGAGCAGCCTCGAGTTGCTTGTGTTTAGGGACTCCTCGCTGTGTGCAGCGGGGGTGTTAAGGCAATGAGAGTAATTGGAACATGTCTGGGAGACCACTAGCTCTGGACCAGCTTTCAATCAGAACTTTCTGTTTCAATCCTCTTCTTCCCACTTCACATGTCCTAGGACTGCTTGTAGCCCCAACATTTTGTTTTTACCCTTGCTTCTTGTTTGAGATTTCTTTTTGGCGGGTCCAGCCAGTCTCCTCAGTGCCGGACCTGTGTGCCCAATAGCATTCTGGAGGGCATTCTCCATCCCTGCCTCCAGGCCATGTGGTAGAAGAGGTAAAATTGAGGGACCAGGGTCTTAGAGACCCTCATGCCCCACAGTGGACCAGGTAGAAGTTTTGGCATTGGCATTGGCAGCATCTAGGTGTCTTAATTTGCTTGGGCTGCTCTCACAAAATAGCATACATTGAGTGGCTGAAACAATAGACTTTTATTCCTCAGAGTCTGGAGACTAGGATGTCCAAGGTCAAGGTGCGGCCAATTCTGTTCCTAGTAAGAGCTCTCTTCCTGGCTTTCTTCTTGCTGTGTCCTTCCTCACATGGTGGTGGTGGTGGGGGGATTGAGAGAGTAAGAGAGCGTGCCCATCAGAGCTCTGGTCTCTCTTACTTTTCTACCAAGGGGTCATCATGAAGGCCCCACCCTCATGACCTCATCTAACCCTGATTACATCCTAAAGATCCTATCTTTAAACACCATCACATTGGGGGTTAGGGTGTTAACACAGGAATTATGGGGTGGCACAGTTTAGTCCATATCACTAGGTGTTCATTAGAGTTTCAGGAGGTTCTCAAGTGACAAGTGGTGGTGACCAGGACAGTGTGCTTTGTGTTAGAAGAAACGTGTGGGACTTGAAAACCTGTCGAGTGGCGGCTCTAAGCTGGATCCATGGACTCATGGGCTGGGGAACCTCCTGAAATGCTCTTTAGGATATTGATGTACAGAGCACTTGTGCATTTCCACTACATTTCAAAAGGTATTCATGGCCCCCAAATGTTAAGAGGTAGTGTCCTAGAGAGTGTAGTTCTAAAGTGGAGGCCGAGAGGGATCAAGTCTGTGCACAGCAGTCTCGCCCACTGTGTACATGGACAGGAACCCTAACCAGGCTGCTGTTTGTACCCAGCGCATTCCAGAGAAACCCTGCTCTCTTCCCTCCTGCCACCACCAGGCACTAGACCTGAGCACGGACAGGTGAGCTTACCATCCCCAGACTGAGGGGGCGCTTCACCAGGATGCTACACTATTCATCCCTGACACCTAACCCTTTGTCTTTGTTTTTTTGGGGAAAAGAACCCCTGTTTTGGAGAATGCATCAAAAACAAGTGGCTTATGTCATAAGCAAAAAAAAAAAAAAAAAGAATCTTGCTTATTTAAGATATTTTACAATATTGTCAAGATTCTGACTCAAAAGTGGACAAAAGTTGAAGCTGTCTTTTCTGACCATTCATGGGGCAGGGCAGGGAGTGCTTTGGCCCAAATGTGCTTTCACAACACCCGGAGCTAAAGCAAAGCTCTCACCCTGATATCTTCTCCTTTCTACTTCCTGGTCCCCTCACACCAATCATTCTGCTCTCCATCAAAATAAACTTTGAATTTTATTTGGCCTTACAGGTTTTCATAAGCCCTTTAAATCATTTTTGAAACATAGTGAACATAAAATTTTTAATAAACACCGCACCACCTAGAATCTGGTCTTAGCCTCGAGCTGGCCCACTCCTGACCTGGGCACAGTCCCTAAAGGACCCCAGAGATATTTGCCTGGGTTCCGTGTCCCTGTTCCGACTTGGGCTTCCTTCTTCTTCCTTTTCTGCTTTTTCCTTCTATCCTTTCCCTCTCCAACTTTCTTCCTCTCATGTCGGCCTTTTCCTTCTTCTATAACTGTGTGTGCTCTAACTTTGCTGGGTTTCTAGAGCTTTGCAGGCCTGACCGTGTGGAGACCCAAATGCAGGGTTTGGAATCTGTTCTTAGGTTCTCCTGCCTCGTTGCAGGGACCTGTGGTCCCCAGCTGATGACGGCACACTGGAGGATGTGCCATTAGTGGTGCGCATGGATAAGAGTCTTTGAGGCAGATCAGAAACTGCAGATTTACTTTCCAAATGTAGGGAGTAGCTGGGGACCGAGAAACATTGACATTGGGCCAACATGAGATACTACGGACTCCCAACCGATTGTTCTATCAGTTCTGGAGTCTTCCTGAGCAAACCCACTTGTGTATTTTAGGAGCCTGGTCCTCTGGTTGGGGCAGTCGATCTAGGTTGCTGTTTACAGGTGTCTGTGATGCAAAGGGTAAGCACTGGGCACCAGCAACCCTTCCCGCAAGTCACTTCAGTTTGAAACCAGCTCTTTTCCCTTCTGAGCTCACACAAGACCCTGCTCCCTTGCCCAGTCGGACACTGCAGGCAAACACCGCCCATTGCTCAGATTTTGCATGTAAAATACAACTATCTTGCATTTTCTTTTTTGCAGAGTAGCATCAGTTACCACTCACACTGTGATTCTACAGTTTTGTGGCAGATGACCTCTGAGAAGCCACCAGTGACTTTGCCCCCCCCCCCCCAGCCACTCTTGTATCTTTAGTCCCTCCCAGGCAACTGGGAAACTGAGCACATGTGGCTCTGCGATGGACAGGCACGCCTCCATCCACAGACAGTTTCCGAGCAGCTCTCTGTGCCCAGTGCTGCAAGGGGCTGTGGCAGGAGGAGTCCCAAACCGAGTGGGGACCCAGCCCCCTGCCTCAGCTGACTCACCCTAACTCAAAAATGCCTCATTTCTTTTTTTCCTCATTGGCCCAGTCTTCTTCCTGCTTCCCACATCACCGCCTGACCAGTGACCTACGCTCTTTTCCTACACACCATTATTTGAAAGCAATGGTACCCCGGACTTACTGATCTTCCTGAAGCATCATTGCTGACCATCAGCGCCTGCCTGGACCATCAGCCTTCAGGTTGACTTGAGTGTAGGGGTCAGGCAGCTAAACCACAGGGAGGAGGAAGAATAGAAAGACGGGGGAGGTCAGGACCTGTTCAGAGGAAGCAGCAGCCACTGGGCTCCCACAGACTCACCGGCCAGGGATTCAGACCCAATGCTGGCAGATGATCTGGCTTTAACAGAAACACGAAATACAGATTTTTGTGTAAGTTTTTTGCTTTTGTCAGTTGCCCCTTTTTGCCCCACCAATAAATCAAAGGAGGAAAACGCCCCCCATAAAGTAGGTATCTTTATAGGCCATTCAGAGATAAATTGTGTACTCTCCAGAAGTTCACAGAAATCTAATAAATGCTCCAGCCTACATAGACTGCACTGAGATTGTCCAGATGAAGGCATGGCGTTTCCAGGTTGTAGCTGATCTCCATTTCTTAAAGAGTGCTTTTCCTCCACCTTCGGAAATGCTTCTTGAATTAGACATGCCATCGGGATGTGGGTTTTTTTTTTCCTCACGCTTTGTCCTGACTGCTTTCTAAGCTCATCTTTTCTGTTATGTCTATTTGAAGAGCGATTCTTCTCTCCAGCCTTTATTTCAGTTCTTTTCTGCCATGTGCTTTTAGATTACAAAATTGTGGCCAGACGTCAGGTCATTTCATACATTTTTGGGTTCATTGAGCTCAGCGGTCTTTGATTTGATTTGATTTACCCTGGCCTCATTTGCTTCAATAGTAAAGTGGAAATGATAATAATAATAATACCCATTGATTTCAGAGTTGGTATAAGGATTCAATGAAGTTATTTGTGTGGAATCACTAGAAAAAGTCAAGCCTAATTATAAGGTATCAAATTTAAATTACAAGGCACCACTGGTTACTGCTTCTTTATTTCTTAAAACAAGGTTTATTTGGGTTGTTTCATATCTATCTATCTATCTATCTATCTATCTATCTATCTATCTATCTATCTATCATCATAATCATCTATTGTCTTCAACATGAAATTGATACCCAGGCTTTTCTTTTCTTTTTTTAATTAATTTTTTTTTAATGAAAACATCAGGGTACATATGTACAATGAAAACATCTCCAGGTTATCTTATCATTCAATTGTGTTGCATACCCATCACCAAAAGTCAAATTGTCCTCTGTCACCTTCAATCTGGTTTTCCCTGTGTCCCTCCCCTCCTCTCTACCCCACTCCTCCCTCCCTCCCCCCATCCCATAACCACCACTCTCTTGTCCATGTCTCATATTCTCACTTTTATGTCCCACCTATGTATGTAATCATGCTGTTCTCAGTTTTTCTTATTTTCTGATTTACTTATTTCACTCCGTATAATGTTATCAAGGTACATCCATTTTGTTATAAATGATCTGATGTCATTGTTTTTTATGGCTGAGTAGTATTCCATAGTATATATGTACCATAGCTTTTCAATCCACTCGTCTTCTGACGGACACTTGGGCTGGTTCCAGATCTTCGCTATTGTGAACAATGCTGCCACGAATATGGGGGCGCATTTCTTCTTTTCGAACAGTGCTATGGTGTTCTTAGGGTATATTCCTAAAAGTGGGATAGCTGGGTCAAAAGGCAGTTCGATTTTTAATTTTCTGAGGAATGTCCAAACTGTTTTCCACAGTGGCTGCACCAGTCTGCATTCCCACCAGCAGTGCCGAAGGGTTCCCTTTTCTCCACATCCTCGCCAGCACTTATTCTGTGTTGTTTTGCTGATGAGTGCCATTCTGACTGGTGTGAGGTGATATCTCATTGTGGTTTTAATTTGCATTTCTCTAATGATTAGTGATGTTGAGCATTTTTTCATATGCCTATTGGCCATCTGTATGTCCTCTTTGGAGAAATTTCTATTCATTTCTTTTGCCCATTTTTTGATTGGATTGTTTGTCTTCCTGTTGTTGAGTTTTATAAGTTCTTTATAAATTTTAGTTATTAACCCCTTATCAGATGTGCTGTCGAATATGTTCTCCCATTGTGTGGTTTGTCTTTTTATTCTGTTCTTATTGTCTTTAGCTGTGCAAAAACTTTTTATTTTGATATAGTCCCATTTGTTTATCTTGCCTTTTATTTCATTTGCCCGTGGAGATAAATCGGCAAATATATTGCTGCTACAGATGTCGGAGAGCTTGCTGCCTATGTTTTCTTCTAAGATGCTTATGGTTTCACGACTTACATTTAAGTCTTTTATCCATTTTGAGTTTGTTTTTGTGAATGGTGTATGTTGATGGTCTAGTTTCATTTTTTTGCAGGTAGATGTCCAATTTTCCCAACACCATTTGTTAAAGAGGCTGTCTTTACTCCATTGTATGTTCTTTCCTCCTTTGTCAAATATCAGTTGTCCATAAAGCTGTGGGTTTATTTCTGGGTCCTCTGTTCTGTTCCATTGATCTATGTGCCTGTTCTTGTGCCAGTACCAGGCTGTCTTGAGTATAATGGCCTTATAGTATACCTTGATATCTGGAAGAGTAATACCTCCTGCTTTATTTTTTCTTTTTAAGATTGCTGAGGCTATTTGTGTTCTTTTTTGATTCCATATATATTTTTGGAATATGTGTTCTATATCTTTGAAGTATGTCATTGGTATTTTAATTGGTATTGCATTGAATTTGTAAATTGCTTTGGGTAATATAGACATTTTAATGATGTTTATTCTTCCTAGCCATGAGCACGGTATATGCTTCCACTTGTTTGTATCTTCCTTGATTTCTTTTATCAATTTTTTATAATTTTCCGAGTACAAGTCCTTAACCTCCTTGGTTAAATTTACTCCTAGGTACTTTATTTTTTTGGCTGCAATAGTGAAGGGGATTGTTTCCTTAATTTCTTTTGCTGACAGTTCATTGTTGGTATATAGAAATGCCTCTGATTTCTGAGTATTAATTTTATATCCTGCCACCTTGCTGAATTCATTTATAAGGTCCAGTAGTTTTTTGACTGAGACTTTAGGGTTTTCTATATACAATATCATATCATCTGCAAATAGTGACAGTTTTACTTCTTCCTTTCCAATTTAGATGCCTTTTATTTCTTCTTCTTGTCTGATTGCTGTAGCTAGGACTTCCAGAACTATGTTGAATAAGAGTGGTGTAAGGGGGCATCCCTGCCTGGTTCATGATCTTAAGGGGATTGCTTTTAATTTTTGTCCATTTAGTATGATGTTTGCTGTGATACCCAGGCTTTTCTGACACCACTACTAATTATTTGATTAGAAGCCCAGTGCGTTATTCCAAGACTCTTCCCTTAGTCACTCTTTGTCATGCCCTTTCCTGAACTGTTGGTGTTATCTGTCTCCAGATTATTTGAAATTGTTGTGTATTTGCGTAACTACTTTGTGTGCGCCCTCTGGGTCTCTGTGGGGACAGCCACAGACATGCCGTGCTTCATCAGCCGCTGCCGCTGGCTCATTCTGCTTCCGGCTCGTCTGCACGGAAACACCCGGCAGGGTTTATTGCTAGTCCTCCTTTTGCTAGAGTTTGAGATGAGCTGCAAGCCCACATCCGGGCAGCCTTCCACTGTGGCACTGAGGCCGTGTGTTGGGGAGAAGGGAACTGACAAGGGTGGCTGGGCAGGACCAATGGATCACGATGGACCCATGTGTAAGCTCAGGGACTGCCTTTAGACCCGAATTTCCTTGCTGCAGCTTCAGTTCCGAAGGAACGGAGGCAAGCCTTTCCGAGCTCTGCCCCGCAACTTTTGCCCTTTGTGTTTGTGGATGGTTGGTTGTGTGCTGGTATGTACGCTGCATAGCTGTGGCATTCTTTTGTCTCCAGCCTCTGGCCTCTCCCACTGCCATTGGTCAGGGCTCATGGGAAGCAGGGGCAGTCACCCCTATCCCTTTGGCCACACATTGGAATCACCTGGAGAAGCTTTTAAAAATACTGATGCCTGAGCCCCACCCCAGATGGACTAAACCAAGAGTTCTGGACGTTGGGCCTAAGAATTTTTTACACAGTCCCCAGGTCAGATTTGTACTTATATACTAGGTCTGGAAGATACTATGTAACACCTTAAAAATAACATGGAGTGATACTTGAATAGCTGGGTGAATAGATTTGTGACCAGGCAGGAAGAGTGGAATGTTAACAGTAGAATCGAGGTGGTAGGCATACAATATTCATTATACAATCCTTTCATCTTTGCTCTGATTTACATTTTTCAAACTAGAATGTTGGCCAAAAAAGAAAGAAAAAAATATACCCTCCCACATTTCTCCAGATGATTAATTTGGGGTTGATGTCATCCAAGGTTTGATGGTGGAGAGGAATGGAGAGAGACGGCATCCGTATGGGAAGAGTGTCAGGTTGGCACGGCTTAGCAAATGCCTGGCGGCTGGGTGGCCATTGCTTATTTAGGAAAAGGGACCCCAAGAAGTCCCCCGGGAGAAGGTAGGTGACAGCAAACTCCTGGCTGCTTAAATATCCACATCAAACCCCAGTCGTGATTAATCGGAATTCCAGGTGTCATTGATTCACAGAACAGCACAGAGAAAACGGATGTTTCTGAAAGATGCTGATTCTTGTATAGGACCATCTGGTTATTACACACGAGAGCAGAGCCTTGGGGCCAGAGAAACCACTCAGGGTCATCTTGTTCACCCTCCCACTCACTGTCTTTCCCAGTGTCCTGCTCTGAGTTACATTTGATTTGTGCAGCTGGACAGACTGTTTTGAGGGTGAAATCACTCTTCATTCCAGCCTGTGGATGTAGTTTCGAAGAGTTTTCCCAAGAGCATCATCAAGGCTGTTTTGTGCAAGGCTGAGTTGGCCCTCTCTCTGTCCTGCTATGTTGGAATTGGGTGCTGAGGTGGTGGGAGAGGAAGGCGCCCCGAGGAGAAGGGTGTTGTGTAGGGCTTGTGTTTGCACTTTTCACTGAGTCACGGGTCCTGGACCTGCCTGAAATGTGCAGAATGAAGTCTCTTTCTAACTTCCCTGCTCCCTCCCAAACTTTGTCCTGCTTTTAAGGAGTGCAGAAGCAAAGGCTCTTCTGTCCTTGCCTGTGGGTCTGGGAACAAACAACAAAGGCCCTTTAAGGGAAGGGGGAGGGTCAAGAGTCCTGCAGATGTGAGGTTACAGTGTGTCAGCCAGGCCCCTGGGAACTGTAGCCAGCTTACTGCAGAGGCCTCAGTTCGGGACTCATTTGTGGGTTTGCAAAGAGAAATACCCTGATGATGAGTAACTCTAAGCCCACCTCCTGGAGGCTCTTGTGCTCACAGATGACTTAGTCTGTTCTCCTGAACTTTGTGAGGCCTTGACATAGATTAAATTTACATCTAATGCCCTTGCTTGATCTGTAACTTTTCTTTCAATTTCTACATCGATAAAATATGCAGAACTATCTCTAAGCCCTTTCAGATTTTATAGTAACTAACTTTTATAGTGCTGTACAGTTTGTAAAATCTACTCATAGACATTAGCTTCTTTGAGTCATACAATCTTCTAAAAGGGTTTGAGGATCTCAGGACTTGCAGTTGACATGCCATCTCTTCTCACTCTCTACCCGTTCCTGGGACAATTTCCTATAGCTTCAACTACCATCTATCTGTACTACGATAGGCCTATAATTGATGTCTTTAGTCTGGATCTCTCTCCAAAATCTGATTATCCAGTGGTCATCTTGCTAACTCAAAGGTTCCTCAATGAAATGCGTCAGACACTGAACATGTGATGCGTCTCTCCCCCTGGGTTCACCCCAAACCTGTTCCCTATCTCAGCACATGGCACATTCATCCATCCACCGAGCAGGTCAGGTACCTAGGAGCAGTCCTTGGCGTCTTCTCCCGAAGCCATCCTATCCAACCAGTCATTTAGTCTTGATTAGGTTACTCTTCCTTAAATACCTCAATGGCTTTATGCTGCTATTAGGAGAAAAACACAGTCTCTAACAGGACCTACAGCTTCCCCTATAGTTTGAGCTCTGTATCTGCTCCATCCATAAGAACTTCTTTGCCCTTTAAAAGTTCTTTAAATATATGTCTTCCTTCCACAGGGCCTTTGTACATGTTGTTCCCTCAATCTGGAACTCCTCCCCTCCCCCCTTTGCCCAGTTAACTGCTGCTTATCCTTTAGATTGACTCAAACCTTAAGGGAACTCTCCTTGTTCTTAGAGAGTTAGGTGCCTTTATTTCGAGAGGTTAAAACATTTTATATTTTATGTTCACTTTTTTGATTGACGGACATTTTTTTCCTTGCTAGTGTAAGTTCTAATAAAATAAAGATCTGTTTGCTTTTTACTACCATTGTAACCCAGTACCCAGCACTCAGAAATATCTGTTCCATGAATGAACCCAGTGGGGGTTGGTAGGACAAGTCTTTTTATTCATAAATATATTTTTTACACAAGGAGATTTTTTTTAAAGGCAGATGCTTGGCATGATTTATTTATAATTTTATACTCTAGATATTTCTGCCTCTAATTTATTCCTTCTTCCATCATTTCTCCCTCCTAGCTGATTCTAGCTTTACGCCCGCAGGGTCAGTGGTTTGGACATGCTCCTGGGAACATACAGTGCCAACTCACAACATGTTTTTAGATTGCAAGACATCTTGTGAGAAATTGCATAATTAACTACTGGGGAGTTTAACTCTGTATATGGATGGGAGAATCATTAATTGGAAGCTATGTATGAATAATTGATTAATAATGAAAGTGGGTATACAACTAAATGGAACATTTAAGAGAAGCAATGAGTTGATGCTTCTCTCTCTGTCTCTCCCTCCCCTACCCCTTCTCTCCCAAATCAACAAAAAATATAAAATACAGTGAAAGTGGGTTTTGAAGAGGAGGGTTTTGAGACTGACTATAAAGCTATGGTTGACTGAGCCCCCCCCCCCCCCCCCCGCAATTTGCACTTTTTGTCTGCATGGCATTAGGAAAACCATCCTGTCCCTTCTGGTGTCTCAGATGAGTCTCAGATGAACCATACTGCGTCTCTGGGTACTGTAACGTCTCAGACACCAGATGGGACCTGTGCTAATACTTTCCTGACTGCAGGACAATTCCTATGAGCTTTTGCTGCACCCTCACTCTGAGAACCCAGCAATGAGCTCAGCCTGGCTATGCTTCCTTCTGGCTCCCAAGGGTCCCGTGCCCTCCATTGTGTTCACAGAGAATAGGCACCTGTGTGTCACTGTCTAGGAATGGTGTTGAGTGTCCCTTGCTGTGGTACCGACTGACTTAGAGCTGATCAACTTCAAGCACACACTCAATTCGAGCTTGTGGATTCAGACAGCAGCCGGGGTTTCCACCCCACGGCACAAGAATGGGAATAGGGATCTCTATGATTCAGTCCCTCCTTAGCTAAGGGATTTTAAACCATCTCAGTCTTTCAGATTAGCCTGTTTCTTCAATTTTCTGGGGTGGGTTGTGGGTGTGTATGTGTGTGTTTTCTCCTGTGTAAGTAGTTTTTGCAGAGGCCCTGGAGCAAATCAAACAGGAGGAGCCTGTGGCTGGGGTATCCATGTGGGGGGGGGGACCTGCTGGTGTGAAAACACTTTCTGTGTTGTTTGATTCACAATGTATTTATTGATGAATTTTACGATACCTGGTGTTTAGTACGATGACTCTGGAATTCAAAATAAGAACTCTTCTCTTATTCTAGGTTCATTGTTTTATATTTCTTATTAAGAAAAACTGTTATAACAGTATTGCTCATTACAAGAATATGATTCCGTTACAGAAACTAAAAGATAAACCAAAAAGACAGCTCCAAAAACTCATTATGCCCCCAAAACTGTTGTTAATTTCTCTTGTATCAGCATATATTTTTCTATGACTATTTCTTATATCTCCATCATTCATAGTTTTTACAGAACTTCTGTGTCACATTATATTCAATGATAGACATTTTTCTTATTTTAATACTTATCAATAATTTTTAATGTTTATGTAGTATTAATTTTATGGATGCTTTGTATGTTTCAGCTAATATACAAGTATTAGAATTTTAGGTTACAATCCTTTTCCCCTCCTCTTTTATAGTGGTTGGCTTAATTTTTGATTAATAACTGTAGAAAGGGAAAAAGAACCAGAATATGCATTAAAAACATTCTATGGCTTTTTGTGACTATCCAAAGTCCATGGTGAAGAGCAGAGAGCATGGGACAGGATGGTTCACAATGGGAGGGAGGAGACCCCAAGGAGGGTATGCCCATTGCACCGAGTAAGCACTTGAGTTCTGTGAGCATCCACACGTGATACCAGAGAGCAAGTTCTGCATGTCTGCAACTCCCCTCAGTGTCCCATGTAACAACTTATATGTCTTCCTTAATTTTTTTTTTTATATGTCACATTCTGGGAATAAGAGGGCAACTTTAGGCTGTGTAGACTTGATTGTTTTCTTTTAAGCTTGTATGTGTTACAGTGTTCCTGCTAACTTAATTCAGGGGTTACAGTCATGCTGATGTTTGAAGCATTCCATACTCTAGACTTTAAAAAAAAAGCATGAGTATTTTCAGATTCTGAAGTCTTTTACACTAAGGTACATGATTATAAGGCAAGGGCAGTATAGGTTGGATGTGCGCTGCATAAGAGGTCTTCTATAAGTTGGAAGAACAGCCAAAGGAGAAATCTGTTCTTAGAACAAGGCACATGCTGTTGGTTCCAGACATTCTTTCTTGCCGGAGGATACAAAAGTGGTGTTTAAGGCTGCTGGCCCCACGCCTACTCTCCAGCCCTGTGGAATGTGCTCTGTCTGGCCACACCCCCAGTCATCCAGGCCCTTTATGTGGGGAGGGGAGAAGCCAGCTCTCCAGGTCGTTGGCCTGAGCCAGGAGAAGGAGTCTGTTTGGACTTTGGGCTTCCCACTGAGCCCTCCCCTGCCTCATGGACTGCCCCGCTTACAGAAAGAGGCTCATTTTTCTCCCTCCCTGAGAGTTGCTTTATTTCTTTATTTCAAGTGCGTCAGTCTGAACATAAAGTTAATAAACAGGGTCTATAAGAATCTTTGTTTGGTAGAGAGGTGTCACCCTGTTCTCCTGTGAAAGATGTGATGTATGGGTTGATTTCAAAGTCTGTCGTTTCTGGCACACACCAGTGAGATTGAGATCCCTTCTCTGTGTTTTACATAAGAAGAGAAAGAAACAATTTTAAAACAAAGTAGCTCATCCTTTGGGATTCTAGTTGGGCAATTTAAATGGGGATGGTGTTATTCTGTCCTCTCTCATCTCAATAATAATAGCTTATGTGAATTATTGTATTTAACTTCCTTTTCATATTCATAAAATAATAACAGTAATAACTTTTGAGAATTATTTTATTTAACTCTCACAATCAACCCTTTGAGTTAGGTCTTATATTTGGCCCCATTTTACAGGTAAGGAAACTGAGGCTTGAAGATGTTAGGTAACTTGTTCTGTTCATCAATGATAGATGGTACCACAGCACTGGCAGCCTGAATCCAGATCTGCATGAACCTTTAATCCCATATACTAGTGCCTTCAGGGTCAGTAAGTGGAACTTAATGGGAAAATGGGGGAGGGTGTCTGTAAAACCAGTAGCCACGGCCACCATCACAGCTCCTGGCCCATGCAGGTTCACATTCGATTCGGACAGATGGTAATGAAACATTGGAGCCAGGAACTGGTGGGCCATCATCTTTAAACCTAGGTTGCACCCGGCGGGCAAAAAATACACACAATGAGAAAACATTTCCCTTTCCATTCAGGGCTCCCAAAGCCACTGACTTATCCGAGTTTCCTAGAATCAAAGGTTTCTAGCTCACCAGACTTATTCACCTCTGTTCCCTATCTCCTTCTCTCTGCACAAACTGACTTCTCCCTCAGCACTCCGCCATCTTGGCTGCTTCTCCTGGCCTCCTCCACTTGGCCTTTCTCGGCTCTCCTCTCTAATGCTAATCTCAGGAACCAAGAGAAAACAAGATCCCAGTCTGCCCCACTTTATAGTATAGAAATCAAAACCTTTAATCCAATATACAAACAAGGAAGTCTCTGATACAAAGTCACTTATCTGAGGCATAATGGGAGGATTCCTCATGAGAATGCACCACCCTACATCAAAAAGGGTGGGAAAGTCTGTCTTAAAACTAAGCCTTAGGCTATAAGGATCCTGCCTGCTTACAGCCTGTACTCCCAACACATTAATATAATCACGCCCATCCCAAGCAAGAAGGGCAACTAATATTATCACCTGGGCGACGGTCTTCCACGTGGGCAGTGCCATCTTTAACAAAGTGAGCATAATATATTTTATCTGCCCAACAATGTCCTAAGGTTTATGGAAGGGTTGCTTCTTAGGTTGGGGCTAGTTTGTATATTTTTTTCTTTCAAAAATTTTAAACCTGAGAGAAGTTTTAAACATAGTATAACAAAGACATTACATACCTTCGTCTGAATTCACCAACTGTTAATATTTTACCGCATTAGCTTATTTCTCTGTGTGTGTGTGTGTGTGTGTTTTATTTTGTTTTGCTGAGCCTGTGAAAGTTACTTGAGATATTGTGACATCTCATCTCTAAACACTGAACAACTATCTTTGAAGAACAAAGGCATACTCCTAAACGGCCTCAATAAAAACATATTGCTCAAAACATATTTAACATTGACGCACCACTATTTTTTAATATGCGTCTGGTCAGATTGCTCCAGTTATTCCTGAAATGTCCTCTGTAGCCGTATTCTTTAAAATCCAGTGTCCGATGAAAGAGCAAACATTGTTTTTACAATCTGTAATCTTGATATCCTGCACATACTCTCTCAGACTAGAAAGTTTGCTTTGGCTCAGTGAGGGAGACCAGCGATCTTGCTATGGTTCCAGATTTTCTGGCTCTCCTGACTAAGCAGCCCCACAGTGTCCTTAGTTGACACATTGTTTTACTGGACACCCCATCTTCTGTCTTCCTCCTTTCTCTTCTGAAGCTCTGTTGTTTTCTTTTTGATTCTTTCTTCTCCCTTTGTCTTCCCTCGTTTCCTTGTTTCCCTCTCTGTTCTCCCTCCTTTTCCCCAGCCCCCTTCAATATACATAGACATGTTCTCATACATTGCAGTTATTGTAAGTTTAACTTGGAAACTGACGCTGTGGCAGGTGGGAGCTGCCAAATTGGTTTCCTTTATGAGATGGGACAGTGACCATGTGATGGGGTTCAGAGGGGATGTACTGGGTAGGGGACCTGACCCAATGTCGACCCTGTCGGAGGAGGCTCAGGGGAATCAATAAATTTCAGGGTTTTTATGAGCCATTTAGTCTATGTATGGTATTTTGTTATAGCTGCCCAAATGGACTAAGACTGTGTTAGTATAAGAATTCCTGCCTAGACTAGGAGACTAGATTCAGTGGATTGATCTTCCAGTTGCCAATTTTGGCATAAGTATCAGCACTTTCTGTTTTTCTCTTTCTCAGATGTAGAATCAGTTCATTTTTTTTTTTATTAATTTTAATGGGGTGGCACCAATAAATCAGGATACATATGTACAATGAAAACATCTCCAGGTTATCTTATCATTCAATTATGTTGCATACCCATCACCCAAAGTCCAATTGTCCTCTGTCACCTTCTGTCTGGTTTTCCCTGTGCCCCTCTCCTCCTCCCTATCCCACCCTCTCCTCCAGTTCATTAAAAAAAATTTTTTTTTTTTTACAGGGACAGAGAGACAGTCAGAGAGAGGGATAGATAAGGACAGACAGACAGGAATGGAGAGAGGTGAGAAGCATCAATCATTAGTTTTTCGGTGCTGTCGTAATACCTTAGTTGTTCATTGATTGCTCTCTCACATGTGCCTTGACCGCGGGCCTTCAGCAGACCGAGCAACCCCTTGCTGGAGCCAGCGACCTTGGGTCTAAGCTGACGAGCTTTTGCTCAAGCCAGATGGCCCCGGCTCAAGCTGGCAAGCTCGGGATCTCGAACCTGTGTCTTCCACATCCCAGTCCGATGCTCTATCCACTGCGCCACAGCCTGGTCAGGCAGAATCACTTCATTTTAAGTGGAGAGGTCACCCTTGGTCAGTTCATGCTACCTGAAGAGAGCAGACTTGCAACCAGGCTTTGCAGATAGTTGCATCTTTCAGACTGCACTGCTGACTTCCTGTTCTGGCTGCTCACTCCTGATAGGGGTTGTATTCTGTCTCTACGGCTGTTTGTTTAATCATTGCTTTCCTAGAGCCAGGCTTCTTTGGAAGGTGGCCTAAGGAAATATTCCAGAAGAACCACTAACATTGGCCTAATCACCTGTGGGTTTGTTACAGGTAACAAGGTTCTTGTGCTCCATATTTAAAAAGAAAGGCCAATATTCAAGATGTCAGAGTTTGGAGCAAGGAAAGGTTTATTGCTCAAGAAGGCAGGAGAACTAATCCTCAAATCTATCTTAAGGCAGTCTGGAATTCAAGTGTCTTTTGTTGTCAAAGGAAGGGAGAAGGGGCGAGGCAGGGATAGGTATATGCTGTAGACAGGTGTCAGAAATGGATTCAAGGAAGAGCGGAAATTTCTAACTACCTTTGATCTTGGTTGGTTCCTTGATCCTTGATGATTCTAATTCAGTTCTGGAGACTCCTGTCCATCTTTGAAAAGCAACATTATTTTTTCTTTTTTTTACTTTTATCTCTTGCAATAAGTATAAGTAAATATATGTTTGTATACTTGTGCATGAATGATGTGTGTTTGAGAGAGGGAGGAGAATGGCATTTCTATTTATAGGAAAATTGTTGGTTATCTGAAGGATGGGTGATTACTGCAGTTGGCAACAGTTTGAACAGTTGTGGGTACCGCCCACCACAGGGCCCTTGATCTAACTCTGATTCCGAGACATCTGCATTTCCAGTGTCTTTACATAGGCAGTGCCATTTTGTGGAACGAAATCACCAGTGGTTTGTGATTTTCTATAATCTGAAGAAGAGGGTAGAATTTGAAGAAGTTGGAAGCAGTTTGTCCAGATAATTTGGTATCTGGCCACTTTACATATCACAGCTGTCCCCTTCCTCCCCTTCTTGGGGGACAGGGAGCTCAGAGAAAACCTTTACCTAAGTGGTCTGGTGTTGCTGGATGGCTTAACATTCTTGTATTTGATGCATTCTAGCCTCAGGTGCTTCAGTACCTGTGCTGGGTGTGGGAAGGGTAAACACCTGAGGAAAACATTCCCCTGTCAAAATACATGATTGATTCCATAGTGAAAGTGTTTGGGAAGCCAAGGTATAGAGTTGTTGGTAGACTAAGTGAGGTTTTCTTTAATATGATAATTTTAAAGTGGGTAAGGGGGACTATTTAGACTTTCCAGGAATTTGTTTCTGCTCAAAATAGAATTTGATAAGTTCATATTTTGGTGTTGTCATCATTTGTCTTTTTTTTCTTGGCTTTTCTTTTCTTCAACAGATATGCCAAATCCTGAGTAAAATAGGCTTAAAAAACAAAACCAAAAAACCCCAATCCGCCAAACTAAGAGGGAGATGACCATATTGAGTTTAAGGTTATAAAAACAAATCAAGTAACACCTCAGCATAATCATTCCTGTATCAAAAATTTAGGGAGGAGGATTTCAAATAATCCAAGGGGAAAATAAATTAGGCAGGCTGCATGGCCAAGGGCTCTAATATAAATATAGTTCATGATGGATGAAGTTAGAATAAAATTTGAATTCAGTCTACAAAGAACAGGAAAAATAACAGAAAGATGGGGGAAATGACACCAGAGAGTCACTGGGAAATTTTCTGGTATGCTCAGATTTCAAAAGAACATGTCTACAAGATAGAAGAATTGATTCTTATCCTAAGAAAAATACAAGAAGTCACATGGATTATTAAAAATCAGTATAAGAAATACCAAAGTGAAGTGTGGGTTACCAGCAAAGTAGAGTGAGGTGAGTCCAGTATAGCTATTTGGAAAGTGAAAAGTTTGACATGAATACCTGGAGAATGTGTAGAGTTGATTATGAAATGCATCGTATGCAAGTAGGAAGCAAGCAGGGCTGGCTAGGGGGTAGCATGGATTTGCTAAGAGGTAGTCAAGACCATGGGAATCTGGCTTAGAGCCAAAGAAGGCAAGCTTTAAGAGGGCTGTGCCTGTCATCTTTCTTATCAGCAAATTGGAAGATGACATATTAGACCATATACGTACTTACCAGGACTTTAGTTGGGGTGGAAGGTTTTGGGTTAAGGAAGGAAAGTAAAGGAGGGGCCTGGTGTGACAGGAGAAGGAAGGAGACATGGACGGATTCCAGGCTAGGAGCGCTCAGTGAAAACATCTATGTGTGTGAGTGATGGGCAATGTTGAGAGTGGAAGGGGGCAGGTTTACTTATTGAGTGTTTATGCAGTTCCCGCTTTGTGCTGGGTACTGTATTGTGGGAGCCGGGGTGCAGCAGTGAGCCAAGCAGACAATGGTCCAGCCCGCAGGGAGATGGTTGCTAGTGAGGGCGACAGAAGACACACACTCCCACAGGTATAATTTTTCAGAAGGTAACAGATGGCTCGAGGACATAGGCTGGTCAGGGAAGTCCTCTCTGCTCCTGCAGCATCTGCACCTGAAGGCAGTGCAGGTGAGGGGGCACTTGCCCAGATGTGTGAGAAAAGCGGTTCTGGAAGGGATGTGCCGGTGCACTGGTGAGCGGGGGGTGGGGGGTGGGTGGGGGGGGCACTGAGGAGGCCAGGGGTGCCCGGAGCAGGGGGAGTGAGGAGACAGGAGACAAGGGGGGATGAGGCCACCTCTTAATGGGAGGAACTGCATAGGGCTAACGACATCTTTTTCAGTCTTTCCAGAGATGAGGACTGAGCAATTTTCATTAAGTCGATGTTAGTTCCTTGGACTCAATAGATTCTTTCTCAAGTCTACCCTAGTGTCTTCTGCTTTAATTTTAATTTGGTTCCTCCCCACCCCAACCCCACCCATGAATTGGTATTCTGAAGGCCGAAAAATGATGCTTCAGTTATTACTTTCCTTACATGGCAGCCAGAGCTCAAGTTTATAAAGTGCTGGCACTTGAAGTTGACCCTGACCTTGCTGGGCCTTCCTTGGGTTTCATCCCTGACCAGATCCACTCACCCAGATCTAAGCAGAGGCCAAGCCGTGTGGGGAAGTGTCAGCTGCATGACCTTGCTGGAAGTTGCCCAGGTGGCCCCAGCTCAAGAGCAGCATTTGCAGTGTCCTCTGATGCAGAAGGTGTGGGGAAAAGGGCGCCTCTGCCCCGCCCCCGCCCAGCCCTTAATGAATGGGGTCACGCCGAGCGTTTAGACCTGACATTGTAGCACGTGCTAAGCAGATAACTGGTTCCTTAACTATAATTATTGTCAACTCTTTTACTCCATCAGATGATCTCAAGCTGCTGGCTTAGTTTAAGTAGCTGAGGATTTTTTTCCGGATCATTTTGAGGGAGTAGATGTGCCAATCGTTTCCCCCACATACTGGAGTGGAGATCTCCCTGGTTTGTCTCTAAGCCTCAAACTTAGTGGGGTTCTTTTCAACATGAATGTGCTGCTGACTGTCTAAGTCTGTTAGCCATACCCTTGGCCATGCGTGCCTGGGGTAACACAAACTCCCTGAATGGTCCTTTGGCCTGTAAATTCTAAACTCAACTACACTGCTCACAAACATTAGGGGATCAGGGAAAATTGCAGATACTCCAGTGCATTTTCACCAATGAAATAAAAGTTGGTTTTGCATCTCATTTGCATAATCAAGCAACTTTCTTTGACTTGTTTGCTTTTCTGATGTTCTTGTTTAACAAAAATAATCAAATGCTTTTTTTAAAATCATTTCATATTCATTTTGAAATATCCCCTAATTTTTGTGAGCAGTATATATACCCACTGACCCCAGGGACCTCAGGAACTATATTCCCACTGAGGTCAGGAAGGCAGAGGAGGGGTTGGGGAGCTGCCTACTCCTCTCAGTGACCGTGGAGGATAGGGACCGTGATGGCCTGGATAAAGGAGAAAACTAGAAAGTGATTAATTTAGTTATTTTCTGTTTGTATGGGGTTTTTTTTTAGAGAGACAGAGAGAGGGACAGGCAGGAAGGGAGAGAGATGAGAAGCATCAGTTTTTCGTTGCGGCACCTTAGTTCATTGATTGCTTTCTCATATGTGCCTTGACCGTGAGGCTACAGCAGAGTGAATGACCCCTTGTTCAAGCCAGTGACTTTGGGCTCAGGCTGGTGAGCTTTGCTCAAATCAGATGAGTCCTTGTTCAAGCTGGCGAGCTCGGGGTTTCAAACCTGGGTCCTCCACGTTCCAGTCCAACGCTCTATCTACGGCACCACCGCCTGGTCAGGCTGGTTCAGTTTTAACAGCTCCTCAAGATGTCACAGGTCAGGCCTAGTACAGAAGACACTAGATGTGATGCCTCCTCCTTCAGGGATTCAGTGCACACACGCTGTTCTGAGAAAGGCCTCTGTTTTTACAAAACAAAATGCCGTTCATCTCTAAAAGCAGCTCTTCCGCAACAAGTGCATTAATTGAACTTCACCACTTCCTGTGGACCTGAACCACCAATTCTGTTTCCTAGAAAAAGGTGAACAGATTCATCCAACCCTGGGGAATGTTGTTTCACAGTTTGACTTTTCCGGGGAAGCACTGTGTTTGCTGTATGTATTCATCATGGCATTCAGAACTGGGCTAGTGAAATGCAAATCAAAATAAAATAACTATCACTGTGTTATTTGGAGAATGACAGTTTTGCAGTTTCTTTATGTGTTTGGAGTGAAGGAAGATTACCCAAAGGTGGTAGAAAGCAAGGCCCGGATTGGATTACAGGAGCGTTAATGAGATTATGTGCTTATTTGCGGATGGTTACACCTCAGAGGAGTGTTATTCCTGGCCTTTCAAAGGTGTGTTTAACCTGGTTGCACAAGCACAATGGACAAGGTGGGCTTAAAACCCTTTCACTAAAGAAGATAGGGGCCTGGTGTGTGACAGCCTTCCATGACCTGCGCAGTTAGGGATTTCTGATCAGCTCACCCTGTGAGGTTGCTTTCCCTAGGACCCCCTTTGTCGCCCGCATCATTTTAGTTATCCCTCGTGCATAGGTAGAACAAATCCAACTCACATCTCGAGATCCAAGGGCAAAATTCTAGTTCTGCTTGTGCAACTCCAAAACCCCAGATGGAAGCCCATGTAGGGCACCTTTCAAGGTTTTTATCATCTCTCTGTTAAGAGTGACTGGATATTTTTCTCCTTATGGCTCATCAAGAAAGTTCCATTTATTCTTCCATGTGTGCAGCTCACGGGCCCCTGCTTTCTTTTCCTCCCAGCCAAGTTACAGGACTGTGTGATATTCCCGGGCTGTGTGAAAACCCATGATCATATCGAGCAACAAGCGGTTGCCTAGAGACCGTCGTGAAAACAGAATTAAGTAGAGCATTTTTGCTCTATTACACCTGCTTTCTGATGAAGATGTGATGTTAGAAACAGCTCTGTGTCCTCCATGGTCTGAGAAAGCACAAGTGAAGAGAGCATATTACAACAGAGATAAAATGATTTCTTCGCAGTCACTTTTCAAGATGGTCCTTTCCAACCCAAAGGTCTTCTCCACAACTGCACACCCACCTGCCTTTCAGGAGGGTCATGCGTTGGGGATTGCTGGCCCTTTTAATTAATTAGTTAATTATTTTAAAATCGAATTTATTGGGGTGACATTGCTTAATAAAGTTATACAGGTTTCAGGTGCACAATTCTACAATACATCATCTATAAATTGCACTGTGTGTTCACCTCCCCAAGTCAAGTGTCCCTCCATTACCATCTATTCCCCCTCTACTCTCTTCCACCACCCCACCTCCTTTCCTTTCTTTAGTCCCCACACTGTTGTCTGTGTCTATGTTTTTTTTTTCTTGATCTCTTCACCTTGTTCACCCAGCTCACCCAACCCCCTTCCCATCTGACAGCTGCCAGTCTGTTCTCTGTCTCTATGAGTCAGTGTCTACTTGTTTGTTAGTTTATTTTGTTCATCAGATTCCACATGTAAGTGAAATCACATGGCACTGGTCTTTCTCTGTCTAGCTTCTTTCCCTTAGCTTAATAATCTCCAGGAGCTGCTGGCCCTTTTTAAAGAACATGGATATAAACCAGCAGTGAACCTCAGACACTATTACTCCTCCATCAATCCGCAGGACGACAGCCAGACCAGAGTGTGTGTAGAGAGGTTAGAAGGCGCTCGCAGTGATGTGGTCATGAAAGAGGAACGCGGAGTTGCACTTTGTCAGCTGAGTGATAAGCAGGTTTTCAACAAACCACCACCAGGCTGACCCCTATGCGAATTGATGGCGGTGAGTTCCAGAGAAGGTCATTTCTAATTCTGAGCCCTGCTGTCTCCCAGAAATAAACCTGGATGGACTCATCAAGAAGTATAAATTGAGAGGACTTATTACATGATGGATGTGTTCCTAAATGCTTCCTTAGAATAAGACAGACAGGTAAATGAATGGTCCTGGCTGGTTTGGGGCCAGAGGAGAAAAAGGAATCAGGAAAACCTAAGAGTCAGTAAGTCAGCAAATATTTATTGACAATTTCAGCCTTGTAGGTGTGGTGGTGGGCGGGGTGGGGTGGCCATGGAACAATGAGCCGGATGACAGTCCCTGAATAGTCCAGTGAGGGGGCAGAGGTCAGGCAATTAAAGGTGGAACAGATAAATAATTGCCGATAATGGTCAATGCCATAAAGATTATTAAACATGGCCCAAGACTATAGTTGGAGGCATAGGCACTGCCATTCTGAGGGTGAGGGGCTGAGAATCTGAGGGCCTGGAGGTGACGTCATACCGGCAGTGGGGAAGTAGGGAAGGAGCCTGGGTATAGGCAGCAATCGTGGACATCACAACAGGAAGAGAACCTTCGATGTTGTTGGATGATAAGTCCGATCCTTATTAGGAAAATCATTTTCAAGTTTCTCAGAAAAGTGACTCAAATCTCATTAGACCTCCCGACGTCTGTAATTACCTTTGGGCTGGTTGCCTAACATAGCATTAGTCATGACATTGACAATGTGGACTTGTGTAGTTTCCTCACAGATATTAATTATAGTTAATATTTTTTATTTAAAATTTTATTTTTAGCTCTGGCTAGGTAGCTCAGTTGGTTAGAGCATCCTCCTGATACTCCAAGGTTGTGGGTTCCATCCCTTGGTCAGGGCACATACAAGAAAAAATTGATAAATGCATAAAATAAGTGGAACAACAAAGTGATGTTTCTCTCTCTTTCTCTTTCTAAATCCATAAATAAAATTTTTAAAAAGAAATAAAATTTTATTTTTAAACTGTAAAAATACATACAGTACTTTAGTTGGAGAAATATAAAAAACCTTCCATATTTCCACTAACCTAGATACGCTATCGTCTAGTTTGTATATTCCCTCCCAGTTCACTTCACGTAGATGGTTTTAGATAGTTAACAGGTACTCCCTCAAAGGCATAGTGAGTATTTTCCCATGCTTCCCCAACTTTGTATTTACCTATTTACCTATTTATTTCTGTGAGAGAGACAGAGAGAGGGACAGATAGGGACAGACAGGCAGGAAGGGAGAGAGATGAGAAACATCAGTTCTTTATTGTGGCACCTTAGTTGGTCATTGATTGCTTTCTCATATGTGCCTTGACAGGGGGCTATAGCAGACCTACTGACCCCTTGCTCAAGCCAGCAACCTTGAGCTCAGGCTGGTGAGCCTTGCTCAAATCAGATGAGCCCACGCTCATGCTGGCAACCTCGGGGTTTCGAACCTGGGTCCTCCATGTCCCAGTCCGACGCTCTATCCACTGCGCTACTGCCTTGTCAGGCTTGTATTTACCAATTTTAATGCCTAAGTATAATCCATTCTCTGTTTGGAGGTGGTTATGCTTGATAAACTTTCTGTGGACACTAAGTTAGTGAGTACTGAATCATTGCCCCTAGGGGAAATAGGTTCCTGTGGGCCTCTGGTCACAACATTTGCATCAACCAATCCATAGGTAGCCTTGTTTTGGTGTGATTCAGTTTAAAGACATCTTATTTAACATACTGTGTTGATTCATTGGCATTGGACTCATGCACACATCACCCTCGCTCATGCCCGAACGAGTTTACCTAACACACAGATTCCCTCAGTAGGGCACACCACCGTTTTCTTGAGCTTAGAAACACTAGTCAGCCCTTAAGCCCTGTGCATGGGGGTCATTTTTAAATAGCACTATCACCATCCCAAAGCACAAAAATGTGAAACAGGTGGCACTAAATGGACCCTATAAAAGGACACTCATTTGTAGTCTGAGTCCAGAACAAGGAGGAGGACGGTCACCTCATTCTACTTCAGCTGAGAACATGCACTTGAGGAAACAGATTTGTGTCGCTCTGGGCATGGTTGAGAATGACTGAGAATGCACCACAGGTATTGATAATGAGGTTACAAGTGTAGTAAGTCAGCTAATCTGCATGTTGTGAGGATTGGCTATTCTGACTGCCTATGCCGCGATTACACAAATGGTTCGCCTTGGAAGGGGGAGACTGACACAATTCTACTCTGGTGTCTGTGGGGCTCCCACAGTTCATCTCCACTCCCCACCCCAAACAGACCAAGTCCTGAAAAATACACTACTAGGAACTGGCCCAGATGCATGGGGAGGTGAGGAATAGCCCTCTGTGGTGCAGTCGGGGGTAACGGTAATAATTCTAGTTTACGTTTATGAGGGCTTTAGCATTTGCAGAGTTGTTTGATGTGGTCTGTGTCGTTTGATCTTTACATGACACAGTGAAAGAGATGGAATTGTTACCTTCATTTTAACAGAAAAAAAAGACACAAATGTGAATTGAGGGTAAGCTCAGCTGACCTTACCAGTCTTTCTGAAATGGATATCGGGCATTTTGCCTGTAGCCAAGGTCCAGAGAGTAAATATTGGTCCTTTTTTTGACCAGTGCCTGCTTGGTAAGAACAGATGCTCACTGGAAAACGCTGTTACATCTCCTACGCCTACATACATGATAACAGTCACCCACATTTTCACCGTGGAGGTTCAAGAGGCATATGGGGGGAGCGGAGAGAGAGCGGCTTTCACAGTCAGAGGAGCTGATTATGATTTCTTGGCTCTGTCCCTTCCTCAGGTATGCAGCTTTGGCCAAGTTATGGAACTTTTTTGAGCTTACATTTTTTCATTTTAAAATGAGGGAAACAATATATGACTTAATTCATATATTTGTTGTAAAGATTTCACAAACTAATATACTTAGCCCTTTTTCCTCACCATACTTCTAATGGTAAGAACTATCTTGGTAGGGAGCTTATCAATAGATTCTTAGAGAAAAATCAATAAGTAATCCAGTCAGTGACCTTTGTTTCCTAACAATTCTGCCTGGAGGTCCCCCCCCCCAATAGCACCAGTATTGAATACACAAATAAATGGTGAGCACTGGCTTTTGTGTGGGTGAGTGTCTCAGCTAATGTCACTATTTAGTTTTAGTGTTCCATAACAGTTATATTCCCCTAACGGAAGAAACAGAAATGTTTCAAAATAAACATTAATGAAGTCTCTCTTAGATTTTTTTTTTCCGAATCTTGATTGTGATGTTGACGAACTTTATTTTTTTATTTTCACTGGAACTTTTTTTCTTTTTACAAACTTTATGTACACGTTAGCTGTTGAATAAAATGACAAAAGGGACTTGATAAACAGACCCAGATCAAATAAGTGGTGTGCAAGAAGCTAATGTAACACAGGTACACTAGCCTCTTATGATGAGAAAAGTGAAATATAAGAAGGTGACTTGTATGATAAGATCCCCAAGCTAGGTAAAGCCTTCCCAAGCAGCCAACATTTGAATTACTAGGGTTTGGGGGAGTGTAAAAAGATTCCTTTTCTCTTGATAATTTTGCAATGAAATGAGAATATGTGGGTCCTTTATCAAATCTTTTAAGATTCAGCTTATACCTATACAACACAGTTCTCCATATGTTCTTTTTAAACATCTGTGTCACATTAGCAGATAAAACCCAATGACTAGAGGGCTCTTGAGAGTGTTACCGTAAACCTCTCAGTGGCAAGGAGGATGGGCCAGTAATCTGAATGCTAAACTCCAGCTCCAAGTGACTGTTTCTGAACTTTGATAGCTGGTATCTGTTTGAGAGAAAACAATGTCTGTTTTTGCTGTCTTGGCCTTTGAGATTACCCCGAGACTGGTGACCTCTGCACCCTGATGTGAGCTGTAGACACAGTTCTCAGCAAGAAAAAAGGGATGCCTTCACGTAGAACTTGTTTGGGATTTTTCCCATTCCTGTGTGAATGTCCCATTATACTTCCAGTGACTCATACACAGCCATCCTTAACAAAACTGACACGAGTAATATCCAGGGATCATTGCTGGCTTTCATTGTTATCACCAGAACTCATCTGAGTGGCCGCCGCTTGTCCATCATGTTCTGCAGGTCACAGAACAGACACGCTGAAATGCAGCTGAGGTGTCTTCTAGGAGCTCGGGGTCTAAGACACACATGGATGGGGAGGGTAACCTTATTTTCATGAGGCTATTTTTCAGTAAAACACTAATAATATTCATGTTTGTGGATTCTATAGGAAAACTCAAACTCGGATTTGGGTTGAGCCCAGCACACATTTGAGTAGCCAGGAAGACCCTCTTAGAGGTTAATACTTACTTCTACTGATCATGTTGGCTAAGGTCATTCAGTATTTTATTTCCTCCCGTTATTCGCAGTGGGTATCTGATAGTGAGAGGTCAGCAGGGAGATGGCACTTAGACACTGGAATTCTATTACATTTGTTTTTCCAACTTTATACAGCATACTAATAGGAAACAGAAAAGGTGCAGGTAAGTTTTGGACCCTGCTATGGTATTACTTAGGCACCAGCTGAGAAAAATAGGTTGAACCATGAATTGAGTTTTGGAATAATATGCCAATAATATATAACATTAATATTAAATAAGATAGAAAACTAATAAAATGTTAATAATAATATACTTACATAGTATAATGCTAATATTAGTAAAAATAATTTAGTACCTGCCTCAATTATGGACTAGTAAGCATGTTTTAGGCAGACCTCATAAGTCTGAGCCATATGACAACATCTCTGAATCTCTAGAATTTAGCACAGTGGTCTGACACGTAGTGAATTTTTAACATCTTAAGTGAATCAAAGCCCAAGAGATCAGAGAACAAGACTAAGACCCAGGAGCACAGAGCGAAGCAAAAGTGTTATGTTGTAAGGTCTCCAGTATGAGGCCCAGGAGAAGAATTGTTGGGGTCGGATGGGGAAGTACCTCCTTCATCCATCAAGCTAGAAACCAGAGTTAGAGGACCTCGGAGGGGACTCCAAAGCTAGGAAGGTGCCAACTCCAGCTCAATCGTGCCAGAGGGAGATGGGCATAGTCTGCGCCTCCTGCAAGGGCCAGCTGGGAAAGGAGGAGGATGTGGGGGTCCATGTTTCAGGAGCTGTCCCAGCTGAACTAGGCTGTGACTAGCCTCTAGTTAAGTTGCAAATGTGTCCTATGTAAATGTGTCTGCTTTCATTCCAAAAAGTCCTCCTCCTCCTTCTCCCCCTTCATTTTCTTGTAAAAGTTTCTTTTTTTTTTTTTTTTTTTAAATAAACTTAGTTTTGGCCAGACTATCAGGAACCAGACATTAAGCTGTGCTCTGGGAGGCCAGGTATGAACTCACATCTGCCATTTTTGCTCCACTTCCCAGGAGTGGAAAGAGGAGGTGAGGCTGAGCATCAGGATGAAGAGCTGGGTGGAGTGCCTCCGAGGAGTGGTGGGGGTGAGATGGGGGGGTGGGGAGGAGCAGGAGGAGGGTAATCAGGGCCACACCCCCCAGTCTGAGGCTGAATGAAAGGCTCAGAGTCTCCAGCCCTACACGGATGCTCAGGTGTAGTTTTCCTGCACATAAACATCCTCAGAGAGTGGACAAGAAAAGTATGGGCAAGAGAATGCGCAGAGACGTGGCCAGTTGGTGGGTATATCAGTTTCATGTGGCTACAGAGGTTACCCCATGTTGGTGGCTTCACACAGCAGCACGCATTAGCTCACAGCTTCCCGGGACCGGATCCTCCCTCTGCGCAGTTTCACGCACCAACCTGCAGTCAGGCGTCAGCTCCTCCGCAGAGTGTGGGGTCCTTTTTCCAGCTCACGGGGTTGTTGGTAGAATGCGGTGTCTGTGGAGCCCTTGGTGGCCTGCCTCCTCCAGCTCAGTAGAAGGATCTCTCTGGCTTTCAGCTCTTCTTTGCAAGGGCTCACCTGATTCAGTCAGACCCACTCAGGAGAATTTTTCTGTGGATGAACTCCAAGTCAACTGAACTGGACCTTCATTGCACCTGCAAAATTATCTTCATGATCATGAAATTTGACACTCTTAGGAATGTCAACCATCATTCTAGGAGGCGCAGGCCACACTCAAGGGGATCTTAGGATGTGTCCACCAGGGAGCAGGAGTCCTGGGGTCACCTTAAAATTCAGCCTACTATACAGTGGGTATGAGAGGGTGATGGCCAGTGCTTGTCTGTGCTGACTGTAATTTGAGAAGGGCGCAGGGGAGTTGGAATGCAGGATCAAAGGTATTATTTTAGGTATCTGTGGCTGGTGGCTCCAAGTCATGAGAGAATGGAAACCACCATCAAATACAGTCTTAAAGATAAAAGCTTAATTGTAGTGGTGAAGGGTGTAGAAATACTGATTTATAAAAGAAAACGTGTTATTGGTAATGCAGTTGTTGGGAAATAGAACAGGGCCCACCCTGGTGAGGTGAGGGTGAATAAAGGGGAGACTGTTAACAGCATTTTTTATGCTGTTGCTTCTGGAGTTCCTGACTGAAGCTGTTTGTGAAGGCAAACTCTGCCTGCCCACTGGAAGGGACCTTGCTCATCGTGGGTCCTAATTGCTGTCAACCTGGAGGGCAAAATGAGAGAGGCGATTTCTGTCCATTTGATGTTTAAAGCTTTGTGGGGGAAATGAGGTATAATTATCCTGTGAAGCGGTCTATTAAGCCTGCACCTGCCACTGGTTTATTATTATTATTATTTTCATCAGGAATGAACTATAGAACATCACCTTGGGGGCAGAAACTGTTGTCTCTATTCCGTGATCCCCACTGTTCCTTGTTCCCCGAGGACTATGGAAACCAGGTCTCACTTAATTTGATTAGATGGAGTCTGTTTAAAACAACGACAACAACAAATGCTCCCCCCTAACCCCCATTATAAAAACCTGTAGGTTTTTATTGTAAAACATCTAGATAAGAAGAATAAAAAAACATACCTGTTACACTGTGGGAGTACCGTCCATGAATTTCTACACATTTGTAGTCGATTCTTTTATAAGTGAAAATAGAGGGCATTCAGCTTTTGTCATATATCTCCACTTTGATATATAAGGTGAACATTTATATTAGGCTGTTTTGTGAACATGGGTTGACAACAGCTTTCTGCAATAACATTTTATAGAGCTACTTGCTTAGGTATACTGTCATGTACTGAGACGGTCTTCTATGGGTGATTTTAAGTTTCAGGTAGACAGTCGATCGCCGGCAGGTCAGGGTTCACCACCTTCGATCAGGGACATTTTCTAAGTGGTCGTGATCCTGTTGTTTTCACCTGCAGCTCACTTCATTTACCCCCATCTGTTGTTGGTCCAGCCCTTGCCACTCACACAGGCAAAATGTGTGCCTTATGTTTACCTTTCCCCGGGTCTGTTCCCAAGGCTACAGGGTAGAGTTTTTAAATCCCTCTTTTGTGGAGCTAGCAGCCCTAACAAACAAACCACTTTGTTGAGACTGGAGCATTAGCACTGGCACAATTTACTGATTTTACTGCACGCTGCAGACATCACGAGCCGGCAAGGGGGTCCGGCTGCCCCTTCGTTCTCCACACAGACTCTGTACGGCTTTGTCCACAGAGGTGCTGTTTTCTTTCCCTTGCCCTTCAACATGGGCTGCTGGTGGCAAAACTCTGTTTAAGCAAAGGCGAGGAAAGGACCCGTTTATGACAAGCCCAAAACTTTAAAAGTTAGGTAGAGGTTTAACCTATGCGAGACCTGAGCTTTGCAAATGTTTAGAGTGTTAGGTTAACGGGGATGGGGACATTTAGGTATTGGTGGTCCTGAGGCCATGGAGGGGGTACCCCTCAATGACCCAGATGGTCATTAAAAGAAGTTTTCGACGTAGTGCTGCATTTCACATGAATAATGAAAACAGACCCGCAGAGAGAACCTGAGCTAACATATAGATGTCTCACAATCCAGCTGAGCCGACATATTGAAAGTGAGCTGCTTTTGCTTTTAGAAGCATAGGGTAGTATTTTTGGCTGTTAGCATGAGGCGGAGGGGAAGCTACAAGCATTCAGTGCTCAGGACCCTGTAATTGGCGGGACAACCCTAATCAACGCAGTTCTTTATTATTATTATTATTATTATTATTATTATTTGTATAGGGACAGAGAGAGGGATAGATAGGGACAAACAGACAGGAACAGAGAGAGGTGAGAAGCATCAATCATTAGTTTTTCGTTGCCATCGCAACACCGTAGTTGTTCGTTGATTGCTTTCTCACATGTGCCTTAACCGCGGGCCTTCAGCAGACCGAGCAACCCCTTGCTCGAGCCAGTGACCTTGGGTCCAAGCTGGTGAGCTTTTGCTCAAGTCAGATGAGCCCGCGTTCAAGCTGGCAAGCTCGGGGTCTCGAACCTGGGATCTCCGCATCCCAGTCTGACGCTCTATCCACTGCGCCACCTCCTGGTCTGGCTCTTTTTTTTTTTAACCTACAATCATATTCTCCTTACCTCTGCCAACGTGGCCTGCTTAAGACCTAAAGACTTCAGAATTTCGGGTTTCTTCTAAGGAATGAAGCAGAAAACATGAAACTAGGGCTAGGAATTTTTTGGGCCTTTCTAGAATTGTCTAGTGCCTTCTGTTTCTCCCATTTCTCATAGCGGTTCTGCACAGCTAAGCCTAGAGGGATATTGGTCCATGTAAGAAGGTGCAGGTCAGGGAAAAACAGTCCAACAGTTTTTAAGTCAGATACTTCCTCCATCTATACTTGGCCTGCAAAAGCTGAGGGGTTTTTTTGTGTTTTTTTTTTTTTAATAAAAGTTCGTTCAGTTGTTTGTCTCACAGACCAGCTGTTCCTTGCCGGAAATCAGCCAATCCTATCCAGCTGTTAGCTCTGCCATCCTCAGGGGAATGAATTCTTTGCCAAAAGAATCTCAGAAAAGGGCAGAGAGGGAGTTTCAGGGAATAGTGACTCAGGCCTAAGATTTGTTTTCAGGCGATTTATTCCCTTCGGCTGCTAATATAATAACTGATCTCAGAGTGTCAGAGCTGCAGGGGCCTTGGGACACCAGCTTGTCTTACTTTTTTATTTTATATCCTGAGGAAAGAAACTCAAGACAGGTTCCATGACTTGCCCAAGGTCACAGAGCGAAGCTGTGAAAGAGCTAGGTCTCAACTGAAACCTTGTCATTGCAAATAGAGCATTCCTTCTGCTACAATAGCAGCTGCCCTTTTGACTTCTTATATTATTGACTAATGAAGCTTTGCTGATTTTCTGTCCAACATATTCCCCCACCCACACCAAGGCATTGCATCATTATTACATTCTTTAAAAAAAAAAATTTTTTTTATTAAGTGAGAGGCGGGGAGCCTGAAAGACAGACTCCTGTGTGCGCCTCTACTGTGATCCACCCAGTAAGCCCACTAGGGGGCGATGCTCTACCCATCTGGGATCACTGCTCCATTGCTTGGCAACTGAACTAGTATTGGATTTCAGTGCCTGTGGTGAGGTCATGGAGCCATCTTGCTCAGACAATTTGAGCCATGCCTGTGAGAGGGGAAAAGAGAGAAGAAAAGGGGGAAGGGTGGAGAAGCAGATGGTTGCTTCTTCTGTGTGCCCTGACTGGGAATGTAACCCGGGACTTTCACACATCTAGCCAGGGCTCCATCACTGAGCCAACCAGCCAAGGCCTCATTATTACAGTCAAACCTTATGTAGTATCTGAGACCATGGGCTTCATGGGTAACTGAAAAGAATCTTTTATGATCGAAAGGCAAATTCTCCCAATTTATAATGCAATAAGCAGTTATCCACCACTGTCGAATCATGAAAAAATAAGTGTGGAAGCATTGTTCTAAATTGTTTTTGGGGAGAAAAATGCTCAATGAAGCTGTTTGGTAATAAGCTTTAACAGATGGTGTTTGCACCTGTTTCTCAGAGGGACTTCAGTGGCTTATTCTCACAACATCTCTGAGGTCACTAGGTTCTATTTATGGTCTTTTGTAGAAAGAGAAGATCATGGCCTTTGTTTTTCACCTTTCTTAGACATTCTCCAACTCTTTTGAGTTCAAATGAAGAGGAAAGAGCAAGGCTATAGCTAAATGATAGGGACGATGCTAGTGGCAAAAATGCCCAGAGGAATACCTTCCATGGCACCTGGCCTCCACTTCCGGAGCAAAACCTGAGAGCCTGCAGCTGGCCATCATGTGGGAAGGGTTTGACTGGTTCAGGATTCTTGAGCATTCCCAGGACATTCTCTCCCAACTACGTTGCTCAGTTTTTCTCCCTTGTTGATCTCATTCTTACCTTCTTACCCCCCCCCCCTTTTTTTTTTTGGCAGGGGTGCCACCAAGATAAAAACCTGGTAATCCAGTTTGTCTGTGACCAGTTCTCTTATAAAAGATTGAAAGAGAGGTTTACATAAAAATTATTCTTGCTGGTCAAAACAAAAAGGCACCGAGAGACATGGATATGATGTCTGAGACTGGATAGCCAGGCCTGGTTTTCAAAGGGGGGAAGGGAGATCGATCAATTATGAATTGATGACCTGATTGTTGAGCCCTTTGGGAAGCAAATGGGACAACCAGAATCTAGCATGAGACTAAGAACACATGGTGTTTCACAAGCCTCATCATTTTGTTTAGTGTTAATAGCTGACAGGTCAGAGAAATGCTTAATGATTTGTAGTAATAACAACAATAACATAGCTAACATTTTATTGAGCTCTTTGTGCAAGGAATTGTTCTAAGTGAGTAGAGAAACATCAAAATTTGCGCTTTTTTTTTTTTGGCCAGGAGGGTTGGTTAACATCTCTTTATCTTTGTCATTTAAAAGTAATGGAGCTTCCCTTTCCAATCTTTCTAGTTTCTAGGAATGGGACTGAAATGAATGGCTGAGTTTGGAGCAGGCCGTAGGGGGTAACAGAGAGCTAACTGATGGGTTTTCCCTCCTCACAGTCTGCAGGTGTTCCGTCCTAACCAGGTTGCTGAGTTCCTGGATTCTAGTAGCATTTGGAGAGGGAAGCGGGTTTATTCCCTTGGCTGGTTGGGTTTTGTGAGAGAAAGGAACATGCAGGAGGAGAGAGCAATGACGGCCAGGTTCCCGGCACTTGCCATTGATAACTGGCTAGTCAGGACAGAAGTCAGAAATACATTTGTGGCTAATTTTCACGTTTTTGTGGCCTGCTAATAGTTCTCAGCCCATTCTCACTAAACATAGCATCCCATTATGTCTGGGTCAGACTCTCTCTGCATTCATTTTATCTTCACAGCAGTTTTGGAAGGCAGATTGAATTTTTTCTAATTTCAGAAGGAGTCAACAGTGTGAGATTTGCCCAAGGTCCCTGCTAATAAGGGCAGCACTGATCCAGGGTATATGTCTTCTGACTTGTGAGTCCAGTGCACAAAACACTCCATCCGATTGTTCAGATCCTATGGGATGTTTGAGCAGGCCAGTCTCCCAGAGGGGTGGGGCATGCCTGTGAGATCTGACAGAGCAAACGTTTAGATGGCTTTCAGCCAGAATCTGCTGAGGCCTAGGGTTTTGCAACCTGTGGGATCCCTGTTGCTCTTATCTCGGGGTGAATGGGTGCCTTCCAGCAGTGAGTCACTCCCTGTTAACTTAACATAGAAGACGGTGCCTGGCCCTCCTGAGATACTCTCCCTTTTCCCCAGTGTGGTGCTCTAGGGATGAGAGTATCTCAGTAATTTGGATGACATATCTGGCTTATAAATTAAGGAAGGGTTGGAGGGAGTATGTCATTAATTGTTCCTGAAAACTTTATGGCTCCTTTAATTTTTTTTTCCCCTGATGTCTTGAGCATTGGGTCTTAACTCAGAGACAGGATTATCTCATTGCAAAACATATGTCATATTCAGAGAATTCCATGCAGGAAGTCATTTGTTTGGTGGTCCTTATGTTAACTCACCATCTTTCTTGTTATAGAATCTACTGTGTAGAGGTTAAGCCTCAGCTCTTTGATTTTATGTACTGCCCTGGACCATGATTTGCTCAAATTAGGACCAAATCATTTCCCTTCTTCCTTCAGACTTCATGAGTCTGTGATTGGGAACCTGGTACCCTAATCAGCAGTTATTCTGGATTGGCAAAATACCAGATCTTCGTTATTTTAGGATAGGACGCAAGAGGGTACAATGACTATTTTAGCTTATGCCTTGCTTGAAGGTTATGAGGGATACCCTGATTGGTTTCTGGGTGTTTCTCCCTTAATCTCATAAATGATTTGTTTGTATAAAACAAAACAAGAATTTTTCTTTTGTTCACATTAAATGTTAAGCTGAGAACAGCTATAGGCCATTCAGGGTTGGAATGCACTTGGAGAAAGTGCACATTGTTTGTTTTCATGATGGAAAAATTACTTAATATAGAAAGAATCAGTATGGGCGTGTCTCCCTTAAAGCAAATATATATTATCTGTAAAAATTGTTATTTACATAAATTAGGGCCAATTCTTTTTACAACAAATATACCCTACCAATGGATTTATAATAGGTGATTCCTTTTTGTAATTTATTGATTTTAGAGAGAGAGAGAGAGGAAGAGACACACGGAGAGAAACATTGATTTCTTTTTCCACTTAATTATGCATTCATTGGTTGCTTCTTGTATGTGCCTTGACCGGGACTTGAAACCGCCACCTTGGCCTCTCTGGATGACACTCCAACCAACTGAGCTACTCGGCCAGGGCCTAAGAGGGGGTTCCTTTAAATAAACATCTCTCACTGCTGCCATTATAATTTGATTAACGTATTTCACATACTTGTTTTACAAAGAAAGGTTCACCTGGATACCACAAACCAAAGTATATATGTTTTGGAATAGGGCTCTTTAAAAAACAATTTCTGCTACTGCTTGTAAAATTTCAGTAAAGCAAATAATCACTTAAAAAAAAAAAAAAAAAAAAAAAACAAGCCTGACCAGGCGGTGGCGCAGTGGGTAGAGCATCAGACTGGGATACGGAGGACCCAGGTTTGAGACCCCGAGGTCACCAGCTTGAGCATGGGCTCATCTGGTTTGAGCAAACAAAGCTCACCAGCTTGGACCCAAGGTCGCTGGCTCCAGCAAGGGGTTACTCAGTCTGCTGAAGGCCTGTGGTCAAGGCATATATGAGAAAGCAATCAATGAACAAATAAGGTGTCGCAAAGAAAAACTGATGATTGATGCTTTTCATCTCTTTCCATTCCTGTCTGTCTGTCCCTATCTATCCCTCTCTCTGACTCTCTCTCTCTGTCCCTGTAAAAAATAAATAAAAACAAAAACAACAACAACAAATAACCCTTCAAACCTCTTGTGTAAAATAGAGTTCCAGGCCTCAGCCTCAAGTTTCTTTATTTAGAGAAATAGAAAATGCGCCTAAATTTTGGTACTAGACAATAATTGGATCCCCTTGAAATTTTACTGTAATAGGGTTTGACTTATGAGCCTTTTTTTTTTTTCTAGTGGTTTTGACAAAGCCTCCTTTTAACCTCCTGGTGGCATCTGGCCATTTTCTGGGCAGTATGTGTGCAGAGCACACACAAGGCGGAAGAACCCGTCAGGTCTATGGTGTGCTCTCCTTGAAGGCAGACCTCCTCCCTCTTCCCTCCTCCCTCCTCCCTTTTCTCTCCTCCATCCTTTCTCTTCCCCCCACCCCCTCCTCCTTCCCCCCTCCTTCCTCTTCCCTCCTCCCTTCTCCTTCCCCCCTGTCCTCTCCTCTCTCCTCTCCTCTCTTCTTCAGGATACAGACAAGCCCTGTTTTCCTGGAGGGAAACCTTGGTTTCTAAAGTGAATTTGAGACCCGTCTTCTAAATTATTTCTCTGCATTTCTTTGAGGCTTTGGTGGTGGTCATCTTGCCCCCACCACATCCCCTACATCCATGGCTCCAGTCTTTGGAGACTTCTGTGCTCTGGGCAAGGCTCCGAGCTGCGATTTTTCACTAAAAACCCTTCTTCCTCTGCCTGAGGGCGAAGCATCCTGGGGAGGCCAGTGGCAAGGGCAGCCCATTTCCAGGAAGCAGGCCTGGAGAATGGGGCCATTGTGGGGCACAGATGGTGGCGCCCTGCAGCTCTCAGGCCTGCACCCTTCGCCTCCTGTGTTCAGCCTGCTCCACTGCTGGGCAGGGTGGCAGGGACGAAGCTCAAAAAACCCATGAAGCAGAAAGAGGGTGTTTCCCCACTTTTTTCTAAGTTAAGAAGCTCTTCCATTTTCTATTGCTTGCAACATTTTAGAAAATTATAGGGTATTAGAGCTGAATAGGTTGTTAGCAATGACCCATACCACTTGAGTGTTATTACTAGCCCTCTGCTGGGAGTATTTAACCAGGGATCCTTAGAATCCTCCTGACCATGGGCCGGCTTCAGGGGGTGGTCGAGCCGCCCGGAATCCTGCCCGTGCTTGTGCCTAGTGCCTGTGGGCTCTTTTTTGGGCAGGGGCGCTTTTATTAGATTCTCAAAAGGGTCCACACATCAAAGAAAGGTGAGAAACTACCGATCAAGTCCAAAGTACACACCATCACTCCCCTCTCCCGCTTGAGAGAGAGAGAGAGGCAAACAGACACACAGAGAGACAGGGAGTTTTACAGACAAGGAAACTGAGTCCTGAAGAGCTGGAGTGACCCCGGGAAGTTCAGGGTCAGGATTTGATCTCCTGTCCTCTCTCTGGTCTGGCACACTTCACTTAGCTCCAGCACAACAGGCTGAGATCTTGGACAGTGTGATTGTGGAGCATCGGTGGACAGGAAAGCTATGAAAGTACATTGTAAACCCATAAAGCTTGACAAAACTATTCGGTTGAGTGGTGAAATGTTATTGTGTCCGGGTCCTAGGAAGAGTTCAATGAAAACCGTGTAACCCTTGGGTTCACATGAGTAGTCCTTTGCTCAGGTGGGTGTAGGACCTAGATAGGTTCCCTCTTTGCAGCTCACTCGGCTGCTTTCTCTGTGTTTGGAGCTCCAGACCATATGCCCCTCTCGCACTGGCTGGCATTATGGCAGGCAGCTATACTCACCACTATACCCCCAACGCCAGCTCCTCTGGCTGGCATTATGGCAGGCAGCTATGCTCACCACTATACCCCCAATGCCAGCTCCTCTGGCTGGCATTATGGCAGGCAGCTATGCTCACCACTATACCCCCAACGCCAGCTCCTCTGGCTGGCATTATGGCAGGCAGCTATGCTCACCACTATACCCCCAACGCCAGCTCCTCTGGCTGGCGTTATGGCAGGCAGCTATGCTCACCACTATACCCCCAACGCCAGCTCCTCTGGCTGGCATTATGGCAGGCAGCTATGCTCACCACTATACCCCCAACGCCAGCTCCTCTCGCTGGCGTTATGGATGGGCCGATCCCAACCCGATCCCGGCACCAGTGGTGGGATGTTGACCTGTCTGCTGCGACTTGGAGCCCACAGCTGACCAGGGCACCCAGCTGGGGCTAGTTTGAGGGCTGAGTCATCGCATCTGGTTGGGACAGGCTGGGCACATCTTGTCAATCGCTGGAGTCTCCCTGGGAATGACTCAGTTCTCACCACTTTGCTCAGTTCCTGCGTGTGCAAGGGGAGTAGGCACGGGCGGTTTCTCCTTCCCAGGAGGTTCTTTGCCCAGAGAGGAGGTTACCATACTGCATTTGATAACAACCGCCAGCGAGTTCTTCAGGACTGATTATCATTTAGGGCTAAATTGGTAACCTGATAATTTACTACAAAATCCAAAGTAGGGGGGCGTTCAGGGATGGCTGGCAGAGTTTGAGAAGGTTTATTATTGGTTATCCAGGCGCTGTTCGTGAAAGCGTTCATTAGTGCTGCCCAGGGGAAGGAAAACAGTGGCAACCGAGGAGCCCAACCTGGCTTCTTCCATGGGAAAGCACGGGCCATCAGGAGAGCTGGACTCAGGACAGAACAGGATTCCAGAGTGTTACCAGAGCCAACACAGCTGGCCGGAGTTACATTGTAGCCCAGGGAACAGAACCATGGTTTGGAAATGCAGGGACTGAGTTCAACTCTTGCTTTTGCATTTTACGTTCTGTGTGGCTTGTTTCCCTTTTTGTTACCTTCATTTTGCTCTTGAAAGAAGCTCCACCAGACACTTGCAGATTATTTCCCATCAGGCAGCCAGTAAATTTGTTTTTGGGGAGCTGCTCAGCGGGTTGGACCCTGACTTCAGATCATTGTGGAGTCGAGGGAACCTGGGTTCTAACCTTAGCCTTGAAGCTACTCTGCTCCTCACTGTGGACCCGCAGCGTCCTGGAGAGCTGGTTAGCCATGCAGACCCTCAGGCCCACAGGACTTGGGAGTCGGCATCCATGTCTTAAGATCCCCAGGGGATTCATAACACAAATGTTGGAGTAGGGCTGGCCTCTTTGCTGAGCTCAGGGTGGGATGCAGTTGAGGAGTTTCAATGATTGAATTGGAGCTGCATGTAGAAACATGAATAAATCTAAACAACTTCTTTGGAGAGAATAAAGTTGCAGAAGGATGTGTGAGGCATGGTGCTAATTTGAAGTTTTAAAAATTCGCATGTATGCAGTGGAAACTTACCTGTGTAGTAAAAGTGTGGACGGGAATGATATACAGTAAGTTTAGGGTACTAATTAACTTTGGGAGGGAATAAGAGGGTTGGGTAGGAGTGTTAACAGTCCTTTCATGTTTTACTTCATAAAAGAAAATAGTAGAAGAGGAAAGTTGCAGTAGCAAACACGAAAAAAAAATTCTCCCCCCATAGGAATGAATACAGAATTATTCATGGAACTATTCTCTATAATATTTCTGATGTTTAACTATTTTATTATAAAATAAAATAAAACTGCTCTAGGAATTGGGATGCAGACAGTTGGTACCTGGAAATTCTCACCTTGGACGTTCCTAAGGGCCCTTCAGTTTTAAGTGTGTTTGTATGCAGAGAACCTTCTCCCAATCACACTCCCTTGTTCTACCCGATGACTGGTGTCTATTGGGATGGCTCGAGTCCTGTTACTTCCCTGCATTCTGTCCTGACGAGATGCCACCGTTTCTCCTGTTTGGGATGTTGGTAGAAACCAGTAATCTAACTGCATTAGGGACCTAATCTGCAGGGCCCCCCTCTGCACTGCTGTCTACTTCTCTCCTTGATGACAGGGGAGGTTTGCCCTACAGCTACCTACCCTGCTCTGAGAGCTCTCACCATAAGGTCACCCCCTGCTGTCCATTCCCTAAGCTGTATTCATATTCACATCTTCACTGACACTGCAGTTCAATGGTAGGGCTTATTCATGTGAAGCCCAAGAGCGTTCATTGCCCATCCCAAGTATGACCATTTGCAATCAGTTCTCTTATTTCTGTATCTGCTTTTTTTTTTGAGAGAGAGAGAGAGAGAGAGAAAGAAGCATCAAGTCATTGTTCAATTTAGTTGTGCACCCATTAATTGCTTCTCATATGTGCCCTGACCAGGGTCTCAAACCAGCAACCCTGAGATTGAATTGGTGATCTCGGCTCTCTGGGATGATGCTCTATCCACTGCGCCGCCAACCAGGGCTGCTGTATCTGCTTTGGTAACTCCTAATCTATACCAGAAGCAGCCCTAAAGTTTAATTAGTAAGGATGACACATGTTAGTCTGTGACACTCGGGACATTCAGAAAGAAGAAGTGACACTAACAGCTATCATCAAAATGGTCTTTTCAATTGAATTAAATTATTAACATTTCTAATATACTCTATATCAGTGGTTCTAAACCAAGGATGATTTTTCCCCCCTGGGGACATTTGGTATCATCTGGAGACATTTTTCACTTTCAAAGCTAGGGGCATACTACTGGCACCGAGTGGGTAGAGGCCAGGGCTGCCGCTAAACACCCTATAGTGCACAGAAGAACCCCACTTTATAATAAAGAATTATCCAGCCCATAATGTCAATAGTGCCAAGGTTATGAAGCCCTGCTGTACAGATCCTCATGCCAGGGGTATCCCCCTATACATGAGGGTGAGTGGGTGGGGCTGCGGCTTCTTCAGAGTGAAAGTGTGGGACAAGGGGTGTAGGACTACCGTGAATACATGTATAGATTATTCCTGTGTCGTCTTCATGGTATGGTGGGGGCTAGGGAGTTGGTGGTACTGGAGATGGAGGATGAGAAGAGATTAAAGAGACTAAGGGAAAACTGGAGAGGAACCATGTCCAGGTGGTAGGGAGAATAGACCGGAGTGGTTGCTGATGACTTTGAACTTGGCACCTTGCTATGAATAACGAGATAGCTCTTGAAAAGTATTCCCGATGCTGTGGTGGGTAGCTCCAGGAATGGCCCCTGGTGAGTCATGCTAACCACTGTCGACACTCTCTTGCGATGTGATTTTGCCATTTCTCTCATCAAGAGGTGGAATCTGCTTTTCCACCCCTGAATCTGGTCTGGTCTTGTCATCGCCTTGACCAAAAGAATGTAGCGGGAGGAATGATGCGTGACTTCGGAGGCCATTCAGCTTTGATTTTGTCCCTCCTGAGACATTCCTATCACCATGTGAGGAATCCCAGCATGACAACGCCTCTTTGAGCAGAAGGCCCAGGTGTCTCCTGTCCTGGCCCAACCTGGTTCCCAGGTGACCTTCTAGCTCACTCTGGTTCTGTCACTGAACCCAAAGGAAATCAGCTTACCCAGCTAGCCAAGCCACCAAGAGATGAGACATAATAAACTGTGGCTTCTTTAAGCCACTAAACTTTGGACTAGTGTGCTGCAAGGCCACAGATAACCGGCTACTGTGTCTCAGTGACTTCATTCAAAGCTCTGGATGATCTATTCACGTTAGAGTTTGTGCGTCCATGTCGGAGCGTGGTTCAGAGATTCTGACTTCTCCCTCCTTTGTTTCCGGCAGCACTTCTCCGAACTTCTGGATGAGTTTTCCCAGAATGTCTTGGGCCAGCTCCTGAACGACCCTTTCCTCTCCGAGAAGAGTGTGGCGATGGAGGTAGAGCCGTCCCCAACCTCGCCGGCGCCACTCATCCAGGCCGAGCACAGCTACTCTCTGTGTGAGGAGCCCCGGGCCCAGTCACCGTTCGCCCACGTCACCACCGGTGACAGCTTCAATGATGGTAAACTCAGGGCGGAGCCCGTGAGGGTGTGGACTGCGTATATTGTATTGTCAGCTCCACGCTTGCTTGGTGTAAAGCCTTGTGCTTGGGTTGAGGGGACAGGCAAAGAGGCAACGGGACACGTGTCTCTGCCCCAGCCTGTGTACTACGGGGAACTGCTGTGGCCGGATGATAATTGCTTTTTTCTACCTTGTGGACTGGGTAGCAGGATGTCCTCTCGCAAAGCAGGATGGCCTCTCTGGTTGATAATTCCAGTAAGTCCGTTGTTTCAAGAGGTTGTGCCATTTTTTTTAAGAGAGAATTTTTATGACTACTACTCTTCTCTGTAGAAGCTTCTTGGGCATCCTCTCAGCCTGACGCATGTTCTGTGGACCCTTGTGTATATGAGATCTTGGTGATCATTTATTCCTGTACTTTCTTGACGCTGGCCCCTCACATTCATCATTAGTGTCATTGGGATGGTTATTTGTTGAAGGTCTAGTTTTCCTGGTCTTCTAGACGTTAAGACGTTTGGACCAGTACCCCACAGACCTTAAATTGGAATATGCCTTATCTTCCAAACTCTCTAAGGTGTGCTTACTCTTAAAATGAGTTTGTTATGTTTTGTATTCTCAGAAGTAGGACCAGCTATTTTAATACCTTGAGTAAGTGTTAAGAACTGATTCTCTAGTCCTTCTTCTCATAGGAGGATGATGTGGAGGGGGAGGGGCCACTAACACTCCCTCCTCTGGCTTGACCTGGATGGCCTCCCCCTTTCCCTAGACCACTGTACATGTGACAGAATCTTTTGAAAGTGACTCCCTATGGAACAAGTTCCCTCATGCTGTGGTAAAAGGCAAATATATCTGTATCTATTTCTTCAAATAGGGCGTTTCTTTGGGGGTGTTCTGAAATCTGCTAGCTGCTAAGAGAACCAGCTCTGGGACCAGTAAAACATTTCTTGGGGCAGAGAATGCTGTAGGTTTCTTCTTTTCCACCCTCAGATTTTTCCTTTGAATAGAGGTGTACTTACTGCCCAGTAGTCCACGAGATTTGACCTGACATCCTCAGGGAAGGGAGTGACCCAAATTGGGGCATGGATTCTTTCTTGGCTGGACCCTGCGGGAGCCCTAACTATATGGTCTGATTTTTCCTGACAAGAGGTTAGGTGCCTGGTGACTTAAGCCCTCTTCTCTGTAGTTCGTCCACGTTCTCTCCATCAAATCAGGAGAATGGGGTGATAGGAAGGCTCTTGGGAAGGAAAGGAGGAAACAGAGCTAAAATAATTCGGAGATGTGGAGTTATTGCAAGGGTAAGATGAGCTGATGTGTTGAAAGAATTTAATACTGTGCCCATCATGTAGCACTTCAATAGATCATTTTTTTCTTCCTTCTCTCCTCTCCTCGTCTATTGTAGAGTTGTTATTGTTGTTTTTTCTTCTTTTTCCTTCTTTTCCTCATTTTTCTGCTTCTTCTCCTTTCCTTCTTTCTCTTTCCTCTCCCCCTGATCTCCCTTTTTCTCCTGCCTTAGTTCTTATTCAGTCACTTTTAGGAGTGACCTCAATTCCAGCTCAGGAATGTGGACTCTGCTATGACTGAATACTCCCCATTGGTATAGCTACAAGGAAGAGAATTATAGAAAGTCAGCCTTCTTCTGGGTGTCACCTTAATAAACTCATGCATTCTCTACCTTAGTTTCATTATTTTAAGCATGGACTTTAGCATCCAATGACAGGTTGAACTAAAAGTCCTTTAGATTGGTTCCTATCCTGGGGTTTTGTGTGAGGATGGTTTCTGTGTGACCTTCGTACCTGCCTTTGCTCACGGTTTCCCCCCAAACTTGCTTTTCTGCTTTCGCTGTTATTTCTGCATTTCTCTTGATGCCTCTATTTCAAGCTCCACTTTTTTTTGTGGAAGTCATTTCCAGTACCTCTTGTGTTAGTTATCTATTGCTCTGTGATATGTAAATCTCCTGAAATTAATGGCTGAAAACAATAATAATCTTTTATCACCTCTCATGATTTCTGTGGGTAAATAATTCAGGAGTGGCTTACTCTGGTGGTTCTAGTTCGGGGTCACCCATGAGGCTGAACTCAGATATTGTCTGAGGCTACAGTCATCTGAAGACGTTTCCAGGATTAGAATGTTTACTTCCAAGGAGGCTCACTCACATGGCTGGCAGTTTGATGCTGGTGAATTGGTCCTTCTCCACAGGGCAGTCCCAATTCACTGTGGCAGACAGCATGCAAGCATGGGCATGCCAGAAGGACAGTATGCCCAGGGGATGTCTCACTGACTGCCACAGTTCTCCTCATAGTGATGTCTGTAAAGTGACTTCCTTCATACCTGAACTCCTTTATCACATGTTATCAGTGCCGTACAGCGTAGCGATCCATCCATCTAGTAGTTCTTGACTTGTTGAGGGCAGGGCTATGGGAGACTGAAGCATGTCCTAACCGTTGCGGGTGGCATCAGGGGAGACCCCCACTCTGCTCTCTCATGCATTTGCTTGGCCCCGCACTGGGCTGCCTGTAGTTGACCAGGTGGAATTCCTTGGCTTATAGCAATTGTCTTCAGTGGGGTCCATGCCAAGTATAAGTAGGTGCTTTATAAATGCTTTATGATTCATTTTTTGAAATTCATTCCAAAGCCATTTATTGAGTATATATCTTGGGCTTAACCTGCCAGGAACTTTTCTAAGCATTAGCGGATAAAGGTGTAAACAGAATGTATAAAGATCTCTGCTTGAGGTGGAGAATAGAAAATAAGAAAAAGTAAAATATACAGTATATTCGATGATGATTAGTGATATACAAAAAATAATTTGGGAAAAGGGACAGGAAGTTCCTGGCCGGGGACAGCATTAGAGAGGAAGAACGGGTCTTAGTCCATACTAACTGCTGTAACACAGTATCATAGACTGGGAGCCTTGTAGGCAATAGAAGAGTATTTTCCACTGTTCTGGAGGCTGGAAGTCTGAGGTCAGGGTGTCAGGAGCATGGGGGGAAGACCCTCTTCTGGGTGCAGGCTTCAGATTCTGTCTTCACGTGGTGGGCGGAGCTAGGGAGCTGTGTGGGATCTCATGGAACAATGTCATTCATGACCCTCATGACCCCCATTTATACCCTCATGACCTGAGCAGCTCCCCAAGGGCCCACTTCCTAATACCATCGCCTCGGTGGTTCGGATTTCAACATATGGTTTTTGAGGGACACGAACATTCAAACCATAGTGGAGTGGGGATTAGGGCTTATAGCAAAAATAACAGGAGATGCAGGCCAGAACTAAATGTATGTCTCAAAGAAAGGCTTCCAGGCACAGGAAGCAGTGAATGCACAGGCCCTGTGCCAGGAGTGTGATAACAATATAGTGATACTTATACTGTATTCACATCATTAGCATCTGTGGTGTTGGCCGTTCTGTAGCCTGGCTGTCATTGAATATGCAGATTAGAGATGGCCTGAGCGACCTGGCCAACTGACTTTTTCCTTCTGTTCTACATGATGGTTGAACACCTCCTGTGTGTCAGGCACCGCCCCAGAGACTTGTGCAGCCCAACAGTACAACTGAGGTCCCGCCTATACATAGCTCGGAGCCTCGGGAAGATGCCATGCGCCCAGATCCTTTAGCAGACAGAGTGTGAGCGGTGTCCCAGGAAGGAAGTAGGCTGAACAAGTTGACAGGAGAGAGAGCATGCCCATCGGTGATCACAGGGAAAGTTGTGTAAATGAGGCAGAATTTCTTTGGGCCTTGAAGGATTGAGTAGTTTCAAGAGGGGTGATGATAAAAGATATCTGGTGAAATTAGCAGATTTCCAAAAGTTCAGGGTCCCTTTCTCTTCCGTGATAACACTATTATTATTATTATTATTATTATTAATTGTGTGCCTATCTCATAAGCTTTAATGCAGTGAAGGGTTTGGAGAGTACAATTTTTTAAACATCTATTTTCCAGTTATAGTCGATGTACCATATTATATTCATTTCAGGCGTGCTCTCTGTTTTTAAATCCTAATCAGTATAAATGCAACATAATGGGATTCCTGTGTGCCACCCATGTGAAGGGCGTAGTGTGAGGAGAGCTGCTGAGCCCATCGTTTCCGGGAAGCCTTTCTGATCATTAGGACAAAGCACACATCCTTCAGTCCCACCAACGGGCGCCTTGTTCTGTTTAAAGATCCGGTACTGCAATAGGTGGTGCTAGCGATTTGCTGAGAACAGTACAGTGTGTTAGACGTATTTTGTGGAGTTTCTGACCCACAGTGCATCACTGTTATTTACCGGTTTTTCTCGGAGGAGAAACCGACATCCCTACGCCAGTCAAAGCGCTTTTATTAGAAGGGGATAACGGACATGGGAAGTCACCATTCGGGGGTGTGAAATTAAAGTTAGGCCATGGACGTGGATGGATGGGGAACATGCTCGGGAAAGCTTAGTCTAGGTCTTTAGCTTCAGTTGTTTTGCTGAGTTTTGTGGATGGCCAAATTTCTGGGAGCAGAAGGACTTGACTCATTTGAACTCCATTCTACTTGTCCCTTAAGGGAGGACCAGTCTACAAGGGTCCCTCTAGAGCCAAGTGCTCTGTTAGGCAGGTCACTTACCTATTGGAGGAGGATGTTGGTTTTTTTAGGCAGCACATAAATTGACAGCATTTAAAAATTGCTGTTCTTATAGCCTGACCTGTGGTGGCACAATGGATAAAGCATCAACCTGGAGTGCTGAGGTCACTGCTTTGAAATCCTGGGCTTGCCTGGTCAAGGCACATACAAGAAGCAACCACTACAAGTTGATGCTTCCTGCTTCTGCCCCCTTCTCTCTCTCCTCTCTTTAAGATCAATAAATAAAATGAAATTTATAAAGGTAAAAATTGCTGTTTTTATTAATATTCTTTATCTCTTACACTGGGAAAACAGCTTAGCCAAACTAGGAGTCCTGTTTCTAGTGATTAGTGAGTATTTCATTATACCCAATAAAGCCCATGAATCAGATCATCTTGTCCAATTTTACTTAGATTAAATGCAATTCTTCTATAATAGCTTCTAAGCCCAAAACAAAGTGATAAGATATCCAAGTTTATTAGGATTTTTCTCTTTCTTTTACCCCTTCTTCCTCTCCTTCCCTCCCCCCCTCTCCCATTCTAACTTCTTTCCCTTCCTTCCTTCCCTGTCCTTTCCCCACTAACTTCCTCTTCTTCCTTTCCCTGATTCCTTGAACCCCAGACCAATTATATAGGACAAAAATATAGATGTTTGCAGCCTGTTATCCCATCACAGTCCTCAACTGGACTGTTGATCCCTCAAATGGTATACAAAATTGTGGACTGTCAACATTTGTCAGTTCTTCTGCTGAGAACACATGTAACTTTTTTTGGATCCTCAAAAGAGTCTGCAACCAAAATAAAAGAAGAAGAAGGAGGAGGAAGAGGGGGAGGGGGAGGGGGAGGGGGGGAGGAAGAGGAGGAGGAGGAGGAGGTTGGGACACACTAGTGTATGATTATATAGGAGTCTTTCTTTGTAGACTTTTCTGAAACACTCAAGCTGAAGAACTCTATGTGGTTCAGCAACCACAGGAGCCGGTCCTCGGAATGTAGGCTCAGCCTTCAGAACTTCCAGAGAGACATTCCCCATCTCCATCCAGCCCAGTCATGTCTCCCCACGGCAAAGGCTGTTTGGCAGATGCTAAGCAGTGTTGTCTGTTGGGAAAAAAGAAAAAGGAGGTTATTCAGAGATAGGCAGAACACCCAAGGAAAACGTAAAATGTCTGTGGCTGTTTTTATGCTTTGAGAAATTGAAGCTCCTATATGAATGGCCAAGTCTTGTGTCTTACCAAGGGGGAGAGCTCCACGAGTTACCCTGTCTTCCTCAGGTCCTGCCCCTTTGTAATTACGTTGGGAGGTTAGGTATTCATTTGCTTTGTTCCTTAATTGCAGTGATCTTCCTAAGGAAAATAAAATAAAATAAAACTTAATAGTGCTGGACTCAGGCTGTTTGGAGAGAACCAGACACGGTCCCTATCCTCACAGATGCTACAAGGACAAAGTTAGAAAGTATGTCAAGTATCAACAGACTCAGCACTAACTAGACTAACACAGAAGCGGTCTAGTACAGGATTTGTACCATGCCCAAGTCAACATAGTTTTCTTTTGGGTAGAATAGGGTACTGCCTCTGTGACTCTTCCAGGTCTAGGGAGATGGGACCAGGGACATACATAACGATCAGCTTCTTTCTGATTTAGCTAGTCAGGTTGCTAGAGCTAGCACAGCCCGTGGCTGGCTGGGGAGGCAGGCTTGGTGTAGACAGAGGAAATGGATGGAGCTGTTTTCACAGGTGAGCATGAGAACAGGAGTCTGTGAGCCACTGCTGACCAGATGCTGGTGGGATGTAGCTTGGAGGGGAAATGGGACCACCTGCTGAAAGGCGGTGACTGCAGATTGATTGGGTAACAAGACCTTAGGAGAGTGGATTGGAGCTTTTTGGAGGCTAGAAAAGAAAATGATGTCTCATGGCTGACAATGCCAGGGCAGGGCAGGGCAGTCGTACATGGTTACAGCAATGCCAGGGGATGCCGGGGGAAACAGAAATGTGTGTGACAGGCACAGCAGAGAAAATAGTGGATTTTGAAATGTTCAAATGGAACCCACGGTGGGGTGAGCACACGGATCTAATATGCTGAGTAAAGGAAAGAGATGAGTCATAATGACGTGGGTTTCCAGCCTGCAGCGATAGGGACGTCTTGATGTGGAGATGTTCCCAGGAAGTGGGACCTGACGGAAAGTCACAGAGGAGCGATGAACAGCTGTGTCTTCCTCACGTTTGGGCTGAGCTAGGCAAGATCATTATTCTGAGCCATCTTAGTTTGAGGGGGTAGATTCAGGGGTAGAAAGGAAGGTGTGCTCGTCTTCTACCTATGGAAAGTACCTGGGTGGGCTGACCCGGGGGGCGGGGGCTGGTGACAGCCCCTGATGTTGTCGGGTTGGATGAGCAGAGGCACAGTCATCCTCTCCAAGACTGAAGCCTGGGACTGTGATATATACCCTTTGTTTGTCCATCACCTTTTATTTTCTTTTTCTAACAGGTAAAAAGAATAATGCTTCTCCTTAAAAAAAAAAAAAGAAAGAAAGAAAGTAAAATAATGACTTCTTTGTCTGCCTGTGGCAATGCTGGAATAGTATAGAAAGCCATGTGTTCATTTATCTAGCAATTAAGCTGGCTTTGGAAATTCATGAGTGAGGATCATTCCTTCAGTGACGAACAAACTTTATTTATTGCTAAATAAATCTTTTGCAATCAATCATTTCTCTGCCAATAGTTAGTTCACACTCGAACCACTGCATCCTGCAGGAGGACCTGAGGTGCTCACAGCAGAGTATTGGCAGAGGATAGCTGTTACTCTCTCAAGTCAAATTGCCTGGGTTTGAATCTGGGCTCTGCCTCTTACGAATGGCGTGATTTTGGGCAAGTTGCTCAACTTGGGTGCCTCACTTTCCAGATCTTTAAAATGGGAATAATGATGTTTACCCCATACTGTTGTTCTAGGGATTAAATGCGTTAATATGTATTAAGTAAGCATTTAGGAAAGTCCCTGGCAATGAGTAAACACTAAATAAATATTATTGTTGCCTTTATACAAATTACTGCATAGTTAAATACATAATTGACCAAGCGAACACATTATGAATGACTAGAGTAAGGGAAAGGGGTTCTGTATAGCCAGGAAAGAAAGGACAGGGAGGGAGGTATCTGAGAGAAATTATACTGATCACGGACACTCGTCTAATACGCGGAGGACATTTAGAATGCCACAGGGAGCCCTCAGAATGTTTTAGCTATTATTGGTTGATCTTCAACTGGAATTCTTCACCTCGTGAATGTTAGATTCAGAATCTATATAAACTAAGATAGGAAGTGTAGAAAGAACCACCAATGCACCTACCTTTTTGTAGTGGCTAAACATGGGCTCAAGAGAACATTAGTTGAGGAATAATTACTGGTGGCTATTTCATCATTGGTATCTTCTTGAAAAACGACATATGCAGCCATGTTCAAGGCCATGGAAGTGGTTTGTCCGAGTGTGCGTCCCGGTCTGCCAGATACCAGTTGTATAACTTTGGGTGGGTTGTTTAATCTCTTTGTATTCTTTGCTTGTGTGAAGTGGAGGTAATTGTTGCACCAGCCTTACATGGTTAGATTAAGTGAATTAATAGATGTAACCCACTTAGAACAATATTTAGCACATAGTAAATACTTGCAGTTAAGTGTTTACTATTTTTACTCTTATCAGCACCCCGTCCTGCCACTCAGTTGAAGGTTATTTCAGGTTTATGCCACCCAGGGAGGGGGCCACAGGCGGACAGCCCTCTACTTTCCAACTGAACACGTAGTGGGCTGTAGTTCCAAATGATTCTGACACATTCCACTGAATTCTTGCCTTTCCCTCGCCTCCAGAACCTAACCTTACCATGTTCCTGGAAGAGATTTTTACATCAAGAACTGGTCAAGATTTGCTAACTCCTTTGGGAAATTTCAAGGGACAGACACAGTTATCAAAGGCTGAGGGTTTTAGACGAGGCATACTTGTTTAATTGACAAAAATTTCCTTTCCACATTAGACATGTTCTATAAATAGCCAATGGATATAGATGTGGGTATATATTGCAAGTAGTATTTGTCCCATGTGATTTTTCTTTTTAAGAATATACACACACATTATACACATGTACACGTGTGCATTTGGATATGTATACATACACACACATATAACATCTATGTGTAGTATAACATTTACAAAGAAACCCATGCACTCCTAATTTAGAGTTTAGTTTTCTCTTTTTCTCTGGAATCAGTATCTATTCAGTGCAATTAGTTATGTGGAACATATGGAAACGATCGAGGATTTGCGTTGGCTTAGATTTCAAGTCCTCTTTAGCTCCTTTTGTCAGTCCACCCTGCTGTCTTGATAATCCTGGCGTCTAGCCCTGTGGCTCACAGCTGCTCCATTTTGTCCTTGGATGTGAAGGACTTGCTCAACACCATGAGACAGTGGCTTGCTTTTATTTTCTGGCTGATAGCTAAGTGGTGATGCTAAGGAGATGTGCCAGTGGAGTGTGACCTTTGACAGGAAGGTGCTGAAGTGAAGTCAGATGGCATGCGGGGGGTTCTTCTTACTCCCTGCGCTGCACTACTGACCTTATTGGGTGATGCTTTTCTTCTGCAAAGAAACATAAAAGGCGTGTAAACACCAGTTAGGAAAAACATTTCTTTTTAACTCCATATCTGAGCTTAGAGCTTTAGAAATCAAAATGGAGAGAGTGTGCACTGATACTTGCTTTTGTAGTTTTAGCCAATAGCCCACACATCTGAGGATCGTTTCAATTCTATGCTGTGGTGGCCCTCCTGATCTTTCTGCCAATAAAATAAAAATACGGATATAAGGTCCCGTGGAAAATCACTGGGGAACAATTTTTTTTTAATTTTCTGTTGCATGAGGTTTTAGAACTTTTTCTATATATTTCTGCATCACTGATTCCAAATCTGAAATCCGTTTTTTGGTGCATGCTCTAGTTTTTATGCAATTTTAATTTTTTTTGTTTCAGTTAATGGCATGCATTGGTTTTTAAATTGGAGTTATAGGGCAACGACTCTTGGATTGAACATAACCACAAGGCAATTAATGTTTTACAAACATCACTTTTACATAATTGTAGTTGTTTTTAAATGTAAAAAATTATTATCTGATAAAAACACCCTCTTATTTTGTTTTAAGATTGAATCATGGCTTCTTCGAGTAGGCATAAATGTAAGAATAGTCCTGACACCTTCTCTTATATGTGTGGCTGTTACATACTTCAACGTCAAAGGTGCAATATTTCATCATTTGTGACACATTGCATATATCACCTATTTTCAAGTTCGCCCTGGCGATCAAGACAAGAATCGGGCTCCTCATATTGTGTGTCATACTTGTGAGAAAATGCTTCGTGACTGGACAAAAAGAAAACGCAAAGGAAAGCCTTTTGCTATTCCCATGGTTTGGTGTGAACCTAAGGACCACAGCAGTGACTGTTATTTCTGTCTGATCCATACAAAGGGCATCGGCAGGATAAAACGGCGTATGATCGCATATCCTAATATTTCTTCAGCAATACGACCTATCCCACACTCTGAGACACTCTCCGTTCCAGTTTTCAACGGTTTTATTTCTTCTAAGGATGAAGAAAGTGAACATTGTGATCAAGTGTATTTTGATAAGATGCATGAGGAAATGGTTGTAGAATCTAAAGGGTCTTCTTTTGATGCCAAGCAGTCATTAACCCCTCAGCAGTTTAGCCAACCCGAATTGAATGACTTAGTAAGAGATTTGGGCCTATCAAAGAAAGCAGCTGAGTTATTAGCCTCCAGGCTTCAAGAGAAGAATGTACTTCTCCAGTCAGCTAAAGTATCTCATTTCAGGAAGCATGAACAAATTTTTGAGGACTTTTCTTCCGGAGACAAACACTTTGCTTACTGTCATGATATCAGTAGTCTTCTCAGCCAGCTAGGTGTTACCACTTATAGTCCAACAGAATGGCAGCTATTTCTTGACAGCTCTAAATGGAGTCTGAAATGTGTTCTCCTACACAACGGTAATGTTTATGCAGCGGTTCCAATTGGTTATTCAACTCATCTGGAAGAAGATTATAATGACATAAAAATTGTCTTCGACTTACTGAAGTATGAGGAGCATAACTGGATCATTTGTGTGGATCTTAAAATGGTAAATTTCCTGCTAGGACAACAGAGGTTTCATGAAGTATTCTTGCTTTCTGTGTTTGTGGGACAGCCGAGCTCTGGAGAAACACTGGACAGAGAAGGAGTGGCAGGAACATGAAACTCTGGAAGTAGGGCTGTAAAATATTGTGAATGAACCTGTAGTTAATGGAGACAGGATCATTTTCCCCCCACTTCACATCAAAGTTGGCTTACTGAAGCAGTTTGTTCAGGCTTTGAATAGAGAAAGTGAATGCTTTCAACATATTATTTCTGCTTTTCCTGCCTTGTCTTTTGAGAAGAAAAAAGCAGGTGTATTCCATGGACCTCAAATTCGAAACCTCATACGTGACAGAGAATTTGCCAGGAAGATGAATAAGGAGGAGAAAGCAGCATGGCAGTCTTTTGTGGCAGTAACAAAGAACTTCTTTGGCAACAAAAAAGCAGAAAACTATGAACTTCTGGTTCAAAGGATGCTGTTGGCTTTCCGTGACATTGGATGTAACATGAGCATTAAGATTCACTTCCTGAACAGTCACCTTGATAAGTTTCCCAAAAATCTTCCAACTGTTAGTGATGAGCACACAGACTATTGCTGGAGCATCAGATGAGATTGTCCTCAACAAGTACACAAATGCAAGAGCTACAAACACAAATATTTGCCTGAATAGAATTTAAATAAGCCTGACCAGGCAGTGGCACAATGGATAGAGCGTCAGACCAGGATGCAGAGGACCCAGTTTCGAGACCCCGAGGTTGCCAGCTTGAGCGTGGACCCATCTGGCTTGAGAAAAAGCTCACCAGCTTGGACCCAAGGTCGCTGGCTCGAGCAAGGGGTTGCTCGGTCTGCTGAAGGCCTGCGGTCAAGGCACATATGAGAAAGCAATGAATGAACAACTAGGTGTTGCAAAGAAAAACTGATGATTGATGCTTCTTATCTCTCTCCGTTCCTGTCTGTCTATCCCTATCTATCCCTCTCTCTGACTCTCTCTCTGTCCCTGTAAAAAAACAAACAAACAAAAAAACCCACCACCAACAACAAAAAGAATTTAAATAAGTTTTGCGCAAATTTTATAATTAAAATAAGTGTTTTAATTATGTTCTATTTCAAAATTGTAGACGTGATGCAATCATATTTTTTAGTGTATTAGTGTATTTACTTCATTATATAAATTATTATATTTTCACAAAGATGATGCCCAAGAAGACATTTTACTTCATTATGTTAAACTAAATGTTGGAAATTTTACAATAAGATGAAAACCTAAAATCTTGAATCGCAAAAAAAACTGTAGCTTACAGAGAAATACTAATGCCGGATTTTAGATCAGCACACTCAAATTAGGTAAGAACAAGTGTTTTTGCGGATGCAACAAAAATTTTGTTTCCCAGCATTATAATACGTTATAATATGTGTCCTCCTACTTCCCTGTTACTCTCTCCTTTGCTATCCTCCTGCCTCATAGATAACATGTGTCATTTTGTTTTTCCTTGATTTGATGTTTATTTCCACTAAGGGATGGAGGACAAGCCAACGCCCAGTAGTTCAGAATGAAAGCTCTTTTCTCTCAGTTTGACTGCCACTGGAGTGTGGTTCTCCACGCTTCTTCCTGGCTGACTCTCATCAGTCATTTATTTTGTGATGTAACTGGTGGGCCTAATGAGTCAGTATACAGATATGTATTGAATTGTTCCCAATTGATGGTTTAGAGGAATTATTATGGAAACAAAGGATAGCTATTTTGTTGCAATAGGTTCTGGTGTAACAATACCATTTCGCATGCGTGCACTTGTGTGTGTGTGTGTGTGTTTTCAGCTATATTGTATCAACCAGCTATGTTACTGCATTACAGAAAAAGTATAAAACTCGTTAGCTTTCACAACAATCATTTATTAGTATAGCTTTAGATTGTGTGTGTGTGTGTGTGTGTGTGTGTGTGTGTGTGTGTGTAGGGGACTCAGCTGAGTGATTTTGCTGGGGTTTTTTTAGCTAGATGCATCCACATGTCTAAGGCTAGCTGAGAGTCGGCTGATTTTAGCCAGGCTCATTTGGGAGAAATTCTACTTTACATGTCTGTCAGCATGCTCCTGGCATCAGGACACATCCTGAGACCTGACCCATCCTTCTTGTATGATGGCCAAGTACAGGTGTGTAACTCCAGTTGTGCAAATGCATTTTAAGACTGTACTTGGGTTAGGAAGTTAATATCCCTTTGGCCAAAGCAAGTCATGTGGACAGTCTCAGGTGGGGATTAGTTCGTAGTAAGTGGACACTACAAAACACACAACAAAGGACAAGCATAACTGGAGGTGTGAAGAGCTGGAGCCAGTAATGCTATTTCTTATAGATCTGTTGAGGTGCTTATTGACTTGTTCATTTAAAGGATACTGAATGGACCCCTTGAGCCACTGAGGCTCCTATCTAATAATTCTCACTCTAAGGCATAAAATGGTACAGGAAAAAGCGGGCTATGCCCAGGTGCGAATATCCAGGTACAACATATTCCCAGTACAGGCAATTTAGAAATAGCCAAAAATTTAAAGGCAAAAATGTCCCATATGTTTGTTTTGAATTATTCTCCAGGGATACACTTTTGCCATATTTCCTTTTAGTTTTTTTATGACATTCTCCATTAATAGTATACACACTAATATCCAGGTTGTTTTCTTAATGTCCTATCATAAATCTTTGCCTTGTTATTGAAAATACATGTAATATTACTAGATATTTAAATGTTCCATTGTATGGGTACACCATAATTCGTTAACCTTGCCCTCACTCTTGAATGTGGTTATTTTCAGCTGTTTGTGATTATACAAAATACTGTAGTGAGCATATCTTTACACACACACACACACACACACACACACACACACACACTATCTTGCCCTACTTTAGGAATATGAGCACTTTAAGGAAGCTCAGTTAGATTGGTGGACGAACCAGTTTTGTTACCTGTCTTCATTGTGTCCTAACTTTGTATTTGCTTTTTATGTGTTTATTTTTGCCTTTGTTTTTGTGTGCCTTGTGACGAACAAAAGTTTCATCACACTGACCACAACTTCACAGCCGGGGGATCTGGCTTCGTCTCACCATTTCCTGGTAAATGCGTGTGGCCTTTTTTTGGTGATGTCTTCTCTAACTCTTAATTTTAACGTGTACCAAGGTTCTATGTTTCATCATATGATCTCTCTTTCGGCTTCCCCCAGGGAAATGTACTGCTCGGGGTGGATGGCAGAGACCTCTTCATGCTGTTGCTGAGGGGGAAAAGTGTGAGCTCCGCTTTCTCTCTGACTCTCCAGCCTTTCTGCACATCTGTCTTCCGTGTTTTCTCCTGCAGGTGACAGTCTTGTGGTTCCTAAGCTTTTGTGAGAGAAGTTAGCATCTTCTTTTGGCTCTTCATCCTGCTGCTCCTCTGAGTAGAGCCGGGTACCCCTCTGGCCAACAGAGTTCTGTGTGGTCTCCCTCCTCTGGCTGCTGTCAAGAGGCCCTTTGTCCTTCCCCCTATCCCTTCTCAGACAGGATGTGGCGCTCACCCAGGGAAAGATGGAAATTCCCCCAGCACTCCACCACACTGAGCAGCCTTCTAGAACTAGCCCTTATAGCAAAAACACATCTTCTTGTCCATCGTCATTTTACTCCAGGAAATAAATTGGAGCTGAGAGAGTGACGTCAGTTATAACTTGGGTTTAGGGGACAGATCCTTTTCCTCTGTGGATGTGAATCTGTTTTCCATGTTGGAAGGAAGTTGATTGTGCAGATACCACTTAATAATTGCGAATGTTGTTAGTCCTTAGCTTCTGTGCCCACTCTTCCCCACCCCTGGCAGGCATGGGTGATTTTCACCTACCTTTTCATAAGAAAGCATGACCCCAATTCTTGAGTGTCAGATTGTATTGTAGTGTGAACGACTGCTCCCCTAAACAGGAATGACTCACCGAGTATGTTGTGTCGTGTGGAGTGTTGAAATGTCTTTGTAAAGTCGGGGAGCAGATCTTTGCTTTATTTTCTGCTCACTTTAGTAAACTTGGGATTAGGCAAGAAATGCTGCTTTTGGAGAATCTCTGACTTTGGTTTCTCTTGGCCTGAGACCCTGGTTGACAACCATTTGCTTCCCTTTTTTTTATTTTTAAATGTGCTTATTTATTTATTATTTATTTCAATTTTTTTTCCTTTTTATTGAGTTCTTGGGTGATACTGGTTAGCAAAACTATGCAGGTCTCAGGTGCACAATTGTTATATATTTATGTTGAAATAGATAAGACATTAACTTGGTTTGAAAACCAAAGAGTATAAGAGGTGACACATTGGAATTCTCTTTCCTGTCCTATTTCCCACCCGCGCAGTTTCCTCCTTGCCTGTACAGGAAGCCAAGTTTCTTTCTTTTATAACAGATCTTTCTGCAGTTTCTTAAAGCACAGTGGGACACTCACATGAATACAAGTATGGATTCTTACCTGGGCTATTCATTCTTTTATCCATTTATCTCCTCTCACACCCTCCTTTTATCTTCTTTTATTCTCCTTTTAATAATTCTTTATTGGAGCTTTTTTTATTTTTTAAGAGAAAGATCAGTGGTCCTTTGTTTTACTTCTCCCTGATGCTCTGAGCCAGCTCACACGTGCGCTTGTCCTTTCCCCGCAGACGAAGTGGAAAGTGAGAAGTGGTACCTGTCGGCAGACTTTCCTTCGACCACCATCAAGACTGAGCCGATTACAGATGAGTCGCCCCCAGGACTCGTTCCTTCCGTCACTCTGACCATCACTGCCATCTCCACCCCTTTTGAAAAGGAGGAGCCTCCTCTGGAAATGCATACCGGGGTATACTCACTTGCCTGCCCTATGAACAGATTAGATCGAGAGACATAGATTCTCTTCCTCTCTTACGGCACTTACTCTGTCTGGAGTTAGTGGCTGTCCACGTGTAAGGTTATCTAACTGTATGTCTGTAGGTATCAAGGGTATGTTGAGTTGGCGTCAGCACTGATTATATAATTTCCTTTAAAAGCGTTGTCTGGAAAAATTGGTAAAAGTATGATTTCATTTCTTTCTATGATTGCTATTACAAAATTTTTTAAAAATGAAACATATAGATATTCATGGGGAAAAAAATGTACATTCTCCATGGGATTGATTTTTAAGCCAGTGGAAAGGGCTTGGTTCATTAGGATGATGGTAAAGTCCAAGGCTTACAGGGTTGTGGCTCTCAGGAATGCTAGTTCCTGGATAGTAGTTTTCTTCCCTACTGCAATGCTGAGTTGTAATGACCTCCCACCCACCAATTCTGATTTGTGTTGCCCCTGGGAAGCATAAAAAATGGGGAATTTCTTCCTTGCCGGAAGCCACGCTGACAGCAGGTAGAATTTCACTGTTCCTCTGGGTGGTTCTGGTGTCTGCGATGGACCAGAACCATAGTTGGACATCCTGTCTTCCCTTTCCTTAATTTCAAGTCTCATGTGATAAACAGTGAGCCAACCGACCTTCTTTAAGTCAGATCTCCTCTGAGCAAGGTGTCGTCAACTACCCCTTCAGGACAAGGTAGCACAGAGCTGTGGAGCCACCCTGCTTGGCTGTGTGCCCCTTCTGTGTGCTCTTGACCTTCTGTTTATAAGAAGACAAGGGAATAGGCAGAGCTCCTTGCTCAATATCTCCTTGAGAGCTCCTTGCTCAACAGCTACCTGAGTCTTCTCATTGGATCAGGTTTCTGGTTGCAGATTTTATTTGGTTTTAAGTATGCGACTAGCTCAGGGTCCTGGCCTTGCTCCCCGTGGATGGCTGAGTGTTCCATGGGCAGATGTCATCGGTCATCAGGAGGCCTGGAGAGAAGGAATGCAGCCCGGTTCCCCAGGTGCTTACTCAGTACAAACCGGTGCGGGCCTGTGGTTCATTAAAATTGATCAGACCATTTTGCAATAACACACATTTCTAGTACCACAAACGCAGCAGAGAGAGGACTAGTCAGTGAGCCCTGGGCTTTTAGTTGGAGAATTCTGAGGGTTCCTTCGGTTGTGATATCAGGCTTGGCAGTGAGAGGGAGGGGAGGAGGAACCCCCCAGGATGAGTCACTGTGACAGGGAGGGTTTCCTCCACCCCTCCGTCCGAGCCGCCCGTGCTGAGGGCTCCAGAGAGGCAGGGCCGAGACGAGCAGGTCCCCTGGGTGTTTCATCGGAGTTGTTCCCAGGTTTTAAAAGCTGTGTTTAAACTTCTTCCTTTAGGTCGATTCCTCATGCCAGACAATTATCCCTAAGATTAAGCTGGAGCCTCATGAAGTGGACCAGTTCCTCAACTTCTCTCCTAAAGAAGGTCTGTCCCTACCCCCTCTCCGGTGTTCCTTCGGGTGTCCAGGTGTCTGTGCAGGCTCTGAGGAGAAAGGGAATGCAGGAGGAAGTGCTGGGGTCGCTTGGTCCCAGCGGCAGGGTCTGCTTTGCGAACTAGCACTGCTCTTCAAAGAAGCCTTGATTCTAAGTACATACAAATCTCGAACGCTAAGATTTCCTTTTCCATGTATGTATGGGCTTAATTTCCGGCTAAATCTTTTACATTGCTTTTACTCCTAGCCCGGGTGATTTTTCAAAACCTTTGTAGGCCCAGTGACTCAGGTAGAAGGAGCTCTGTGTCCTCAGGCCGTCCTGGTGGGAACCTGTGGGTACAGCCTGCCCCCTGCGCTGGGGAGTGATCATCCCAGGACACAAATAAGCAGACCTCCCACAGTCGCCCATTTGAACAGCTCTGGCTTAAACCCTTGGTGGAGTGAACTCACAGCATATCTATCGGATCAGTTCAGTGCCCCCCAAGGTTGATTTGGGATGACAGCCGTGGCAAGGAGCCCGCTCCCTATTCCAAATGTTTGCGCACCTCACGAGCTCCTTGTCACCTGTTGAGAACTCACATGTCATACCGGAGTTGCCATAGTTTCACTTGTTTCTTCTCTCTGCCAGTTTCTGTCTGACCTCTCCCTCTTGTTCTCAAGGAAGCCCATACTCTAGGAATCCTGACTGCTGACCCCCTGTCCTCCTAAGTCGCATAGAGTCTAGTGAGGGTCACTCTACCTTGAGCATTTAAACCCTCTTGCCTTTGTCCTGTGCTTCTCAATTCTGTGCCTTCTGCCATGTTGTGGCCTTCCTTTTTTACTTATACAAGAATAGCCCATTAGTACGGTCAGAAAATAAGAAATTTGTTTATGCATTTGCCTTGGAGGGGGTATGCACGCTGTGGTATATGCTTGTGTGATGGCGTGTACTTGATGTCTACATGAGCTGTTCTCATGGACACACAGTCTACCTTCATCCCACTAGAAACTAATTTAGGAATTTGATTGTAGCCATTTAATCTGGATTAGTATTTGCCTTTAAATCAGTAAAAAAAAAAAAGAAAGAAAAAGAATTAAAGTTTAAAATTGCCCTGGCTAAATAACTCAGTTGGTTAGAGCATCGTCCCAAAGCTCAGGGGTGGCTGGTTTGATCCCTGGTCAGGACCCATACAGGAACTGATCGATGTTCTGTCTCTCTCCCCCTCTCTCCCTTCCTCTTTCTCTCTCTCTCTCTCAAATCAATACAATAAACATTTTTTTTTAATTTAAAAACTTAGTGTTATTGACTGGAAACCATACTGAGACAGTATTTCTATGCACTGAATGATAGCCATTTGTGCCTTTCAGTTTTCGATGCTGTTGCAAAGTAGGGTTTGTTCTTTTTGTTTTCATTTTTATGAGGCTAATTATCTATCAAATCCATGCTGCTCTTTTGATGGACATTGCATTGTGCTTTTGAAAGTGTGGTCACTGGACTAGCGAGCTTCACAGTGGCTCTGGAACCAGGGGTCACTGGGGGACAGCTGTCTCAGGAGTCATTATCCTAGACAAACAGACATGGGGACATTCAATATAGCCCTGAGTGCCTCAGAGCTTCGAGGCAGAGTAGCTTGTTGTTCTAGCTCTGCCAGTAACTGAAGAGCAGCATTTCAAATGATGTTTAGAAATCTGATACTGAGGCACCTGTGTCCAAGTTGGTAGCTCTTAATAGGGAGGCAAGAGGAGATTCAAGTTCGCTTTACTGCGCCTGTCATTTCCGTGTGTGTGTGCACACGCGTCCCCTCTACTTAGAAAGGAGGAAAGTATTAGAAGAATTTGGGCTGTGCCAAGTGAAAGGGGCAATGAATCGCTAGGAACTCCTGCCTAGCTCCCCAGAATGTCACAGCCCCACATGGTAGACCCTGGCAGTCCCTAATAGGCAAGTCAGCTCCTGGCTTTTTTGTTTGTTTAAAAGCATTTTCCAGTGGGGTTTTAAAATTTTTTTAAAAAATAAGCATTGTTGGAAGATAAACTGAGGCATATTACAAATTCTGAGTGCATTTGAGCAAAAGTTGATTGGAACCGGGCAGCGCCAGACCGGAAGTGGTTAGAAGCGCCCCACCAACCAGAGCTCGGGGCGAGACTTGCAGAAGCAAATAAGGACGTTATTGTTGGCGGCAGGGCAAAGCCTCGTTGGCTGTTTGTGATTGGTGTCCTGAGTTTTTCATCTGGCAACCCTGAAGCATTTACAGGCTTCGGGTTTGGTTTCCTTGTGTAGGCACCTCAGTATAATGGCCTCCTTGTCTAATTCATTCCACACCATAAAGTGCCCTAGGTATTCACGGCATGGGGGAAACCTTGGGTAACACACAGAGGACTCCAACTTTCTAGGTGAGCAGATATTTAAGGTGCATGCCTACCCTTCTTAGCTGCCTGGAACCGTTGGCAATAGAGATATATAGGCTTGTTCTAGAATAGTCTTTAGCTGTAAAATGTGCCCCTAAACACTTAAAAGCCCAGGGAGCTCTTTGGCAAGATGGGCAGAGAAAAAGAGAAGCATCTAGAAAAAAAGTGGCATGTTTGCAAAAGAGGAAAGAAGAGTTAAAATGAGAGAGAGAATAACAGAGAGAGAGAGGAAAAACAAAAACAAAAATGTGTGCCGGGAATGAAGACGGGAGGCTGTGGCCGAGTGGGATGGGACCTATCACCTGTCCCTCCAGTGTTCAGGTATTTCAGTACAATGTGCCATCTGGCTTTGTCTGTCATCTCCAAAGGCTGCTTTGGGTGGGGCTGTTTTTCTTAGATGGGTAGTCTTGCCCCAAAATGGCCTTTTCCATCAATAGGATGTCGGGCCTTCTCTAGTTGAAGATGAGTAGGGAAGGCTGAGGCCCTTCCATGGCCCCATTGACGTAAGAGATGTCCAAACCTGTAAAGAATTTTAATGAGTTTGTTTGAGCCAAACTGACGATAACTGCCAGGAAGCAGAATCTCAACAGACAGAGAAAATGCTCAGGAGAATGGCAGTTTTACGGCTTATTTTGCTTATTTTATACGTTACAATCAAAGGAGGAGACGAAAGGCGGGCTCCACGAAATTCATTGGTGGTGGATTAAGGGGGCGGGGAAAAGCAAAGTGGGAAAACCTCTGGGATTGGATAAAAGGCAAAATGGAGAGCCACGTGTTTCTTTCATTGGTGGGTACAGGCTAGCTAATATTAATATTTACAGCACATGGGGATGGTAGTGGGTTCAGGATAACAAGGAGAGTTCTGTGGTCTTGTGCACTGGTGTGGGCGGTGGTGCCTCCCAGGAGGAGGAAAAGGAAATTGCTCTGTGTTACCCTAGCTGCACAAGAACAATGGCCACAGGGCTCGCTTAAGGTAAAGGTTTACCTTTGCTCCGGAAGAAAGCTGTAGGTCTGGGAGGTAGAGACCTACCAGCACCCGCCCAGTTAGGAATGTGTGCTCAGACCCTCCTGTGGGGTTACTTTGGGTCACTGGGCTTGCGAGGCCTGCCATGTGGTCCGAGCTGTCCGGTTTATTGCTCTGTCAGCCCTTAGCTGTCCCGTGGCCGAGTGCACTCAGGTGTGTGAGACACCTGGGCTCTGTGCCCAGTCCTGAGCGCTGAGCTCAGTCTGGATGCCCCAAGAGGGGTGTGAGGCGAAAGGCTCTTGGAGTTCCTGACCCTGGGCTCAGGAGCAGCGGCTGGCTGTCAAAGTATTGGAGCACAGTGGCAAGATCCTCCATTCAGGAAAAGGAGCAGGACTGGAGCTCTTCTGTCAGGTTGAGCACAGTGGCTTCTCTCTCCCGAGCCGGTCTGGTCCGGCTGCCCTGGAGATGCGTGGTGGATACTGGTGGAGGCTCCCAGGCCCAGGGAGGGTGTGTGTATGTCCCTGAGAATGGTCAAAGGAGGGGCTCAGATGCGGGGGGACTTTGCAGGAGACACCCGCTCTGCCCTGTTCATTTTCCTGTGTCTACTTATCTATCTACAGATGTTTCCATTGATTTGAGGGAGGGAGACACACACACACACACACACACACACACACATCAACTCATTGTTTCACTTAGTTGTACCTTTTAGTTGTGCACTCATTGATCGTTTCTTCCACGGGCCCTGACTGGGGTGGAACCCACAACCTCTGGCATGCTGGCTCAAAGCATTATCCAGTGAGTCAGCTGGTCTGGACCTGGACTTAGTACCTTCTGACCAAGTCATGCCTGACCTCTCACCTGCAGGCCCGACTGTGCACATTCCTCCAGAAGCAAACAAGCTCTCCTCAAACCGTCCAGGCTCCCAAGTTTTGCTTTCTCTCTCTCTCTCTTTTGGAGGTAATCATACAGTGACGGGGCTTACAAGTCCAACTCTAGGAACGACACAGAACGAATACTATAGAAAGTTATGCCCACACTGTCCCTGTCTACCGTCCTTTGTCCCTGCCGTTTGGTCACCATGTGATTAGTTTATTATCTATTTTTCAACACTTATTTATGCAGATAAAGTAAATATAACCCTATATTCTCTTCTTCTCCTCTCATGAAAGGAGGGTTACCTTAGACACTGTTCTGCACCTTGATTATTGAAACAGAACATCTCAGAGATCTTCCTCCATCAGCTCATGGAGGTCCCTTGGTTTTTCTGCTGAGTTGTCCCATGTTCCGCTGTATGGCGGAGTGGTTTGTTTAGCCGCCCCCAAACCCTGCTTCATTGCTGTCTGATGGACGGAATTGCTTTCTGTTGCTCAGCCCCGGTGGACCACCTGCACCTGCCGCCCACCCCGCCCAGCAGCCACAGCAGTGACTCGGAGGGCAGCCTGAGCCCCAACCCGCGCCTGCACCCGTTTGGCCTGCCTCCGACCCACAGCCCGACCAGAGCCGTGCCGCGGGGCCCCTCTGCCCTGTCCAGCTCCCCACTTCTCACAGCACCTCATGTGAGTCCCCGTGGACTTCCCTGGACAGGATCCCTTCCCATTCTGTCACCTGGACCCTCACGAAGGTGGCTGCCATTCAAGGCCACATTCTTGTTATTTCTGTCAGGAGGTTACAGGTGTAAAGCAGGGTGACGTTCTTCAGGAACAGTGTGAGGAATGGCTTCTCATCTCACAGTTCTCTTTCTGTGCACACCCCCGGTTTTATTCATTTGTTTATTAGACATAGTTATAGCATGAGGAATAAAAAGAGTACTATTTTTCTTCTCCTAATTATATCCCACATATATATTTACCATCAACATAGATGATCCTTACATCCTACAATAGGAAATCGCTTTGTTTTTAAATAAGCAACCTTTGATGAATTTAAAAATCTTAGAGGGATTAAACGCTTTGATGCCTAAAGCTCAAAAATGTAGTTTGCTGTCTGTGATACAATTAATTTTTAACTCAGTGACAAATTAGAGGTCATGACCCATCATTTATTCTTAACTTATATACTGCTCACAAAAATTAGGGCATATTTTATCGCTTCATGTTCATTTTGAAATATCCCTTAATTTTTGTGAGCAGTATATAAGTGTACTGCTTTTCAAATAAAAACTACTGTGCCCGGCTGTCCATCCCTGACCCCTCTGCTCTCGGTTCGCACAGAAGCTGCAGGGCTCTGGCCCGCTGGTCCTGACGGAGGAGGAGAAGAGGACCCTGGTGGCCGAGGGCTACCCCATTCCCACCAAGTTACCCCTGACAAAATCAGAGGAGAAAGCCCTGAAGAAAATCCGGAGGAAGATCAAGAATAAGGTGAGCGCTTCAAATCTAGGCGCTTCAGTGGCCAAAGACCGCGAGCAGAATCAAGTCACGTTCCTTCCCTTACCTCCCCTCCCCTCCCCTTGGCCAACACAGGCCTGTTCGCAGTGGGGACCTGGGCTCAGCCCTTCCCTTCCCCTTGGCCGGAGCGGGAACCTTAGTCACCTCGCGCCCGCCTCCCGCCAGCCCCTCCACCTGTCCCCTGGGTGAGTGGACTCCCCGTTTGGCTGTGCACACCCTGGGTATGAGATGACTCATTCAGGAGTGGGAGGGAAAAATTAGAACTTTCACTGAAATAATTAAAAAAAGAGAAAATCTCAGCCTTCGTATTTTCCTCCACTAGGCCTCTCTGTAATTTATGTTTTAATTAATTTTGTTTTTTCGGTTGCAGTTTTTACATCCAATATGACTTTGTATTAGTTTCAGGCACCCAGCATAGTGGTTAGACAGTCATGTACTTTACAAAGGGATCCTCCTGGTATTTCCAGTTCCCCCTGCCCCCCCCCCCACATAGTCATTACAATGTTATTGACTGCATTACCTATGCCCACGATGACTTTCTAACTATCAACTTGCACTTGTCAGTTCCTTCACTTTTTTTTCACCCAGCCTGTCTGTAATTTATCCATAAATAAATATAAATACTCATGAGTGCTTGCTTAATCCTTTTTTTTTTAATTGGGGTTTTTAATAAAAAGCATTCTGCAGATTGCTGTTCTGTGTTGAACAAGCGAGGAATGGCCACAGCAGTGAGCAGACCCCCGGGGATCTCTGCGCTAAACCCTCTCTTCCATCGCCAGCGCCTGGCTTTCCGATGTAACTGGGACTTTATCCTTTTTTCTCCCCTTGCATCTCAGATTTCTGCCCAGGAAAGTAGGAGAAAGAAGAAAGAATACATGGACAGCTTGGAGAAGAAGTAAGTCTCTTGCCAGACTGGTTGCAGTTATTGGGCGACATTCACAGGAAAATGGGAGTTGCGGAGTTCTTGCTTTCCGAGAGCGAGAAGGGGTTGAGTCCTCTCCCGCCACCGGAAAGTCGCGGTGTATCAGCTGTGTCTCACTGCCACCTAGTGGTGTTCAGAGGGGACGCTTATATAATGGCAAGAAAAGCACACTGAATCTTTTCTTTTTTAATTTATTGGGGTGATATTGGTTAATAAGATTATGTAAGTTTCAAGTAAACAATTCTATAATACGTCATCTGTATATTGCATTGTGTGTTTACCACCCGAGGTCAAGTCTTCGTGAACATATATATTTGATCCCCTTTACCATTTACTTCCTTCCCCGCCACCCCTACCCCCTGGTAACCACCATGTGTTTGTCTGTGTCTGTAAGTTTCTATTTTTGTCTTGTTTGCTCATTTGTTGCTTTTAGTTTCAAATCCCACATATAAGTGAAATCACGGTTCTTAATGTCTTCTGACTTATTTCACTTAGCGTCATAGTCTGAAGGTCCGTCCATCCAAGGCACTCGATCTTAGCAGGCAGTTGTACCATACCATTTCTGACCAGAGATCCCCAAGTCTTTGAAGGCTTCCTTTCCAACAAGCACAAATATCAACACACACACACACACACACACACACACACACACACACACATTCCTCAGAGGAGAGGCACCATTTCAGCCTAAAGGAGCAGAGCTGATTAATTCATTCCACTTGGCCACCCTAGACAAATCTGTTTTCTCATTTTCTGTTGGCATCTAGGGTCAAAAGGTTTCTATGAAAATCTGTTTTGTTTTGTTTTGTTTGCTTCGTTGGGACATGCATGTTCCAGCACCTAGATTCCTTGTCTTGAGGTCCTGGATTCTTCTCCCTGTCACCCAGCCTTGACCCCCTTGCCTCCGTATTAGTCCTTCTGGCCAAGAGCAGAGCTAGCGGCACCCAGACCCTACAGGGCAGAGGAACAGTGTGATGGGCATTGCCAGGCAGGGAAGAGGAGAGAGAAGATGAGGTGGGAACACCCTAGCAGGAGTTCACACTGTGTGCTATCCTATGCATTATCTATTATATTATTCCAGCACTTGTTCCTCAACGCTTTCTGTTTTGTTTCTTCTGTCTCCGCACCCTTCTTCCCAGCGCAGGTTGGCCAGGCCTTTCTCTCACCTTCCTGGAGTCATCCGTTGGCTCTCTCTGATCCCCAGCTGCCTCCAGCTGAGCCCCAGGCTCCGCATTGCTCTACTGATGGAACTGATTTGCCTCTTTCTCTCCCCTGTGTAGAGTGGAGTCTTGCTCGACGGAGAACTTGGAGCTCCGGAAGAAGGTCGAGGTTCTGGAGAACACCAATAGGTAAGTGTGGCTGGCTGAAGTGCCCAATGGACAGTGGGGAGAGAAGGGGGCAGACGGACCCAGCACCAGAGCTGGAAGGAAGGCGGAGGAGATCACGTCAAAAGTGTGGATGTGCTGGGTGCTCAAGTCGGCTGTACCCCATCTACACGCAATACACACATGCACACACACATGCACACATGCCTCCATGCAGTGACACACATGCACACACACCGCAGACACATGCATGTTCTTTACTTTTCCTGAAACACATGGGCTTGATGAAGAGGCTGATCCTGACATAGGCTGTGATTAATGGGCTTAAGGAATTGATTGTGACACTTGAAACCATGTCCACACAATAAATTAAAAATAAATTTTTTTAAAAAAGAGAGTTGAGGAGAGGCTTGTAGGAGAATAAAGTCCATAAGCTTGAGTCTCCTAAAAAGAACGTCCAACTGCAGAGGTGGGCAAGGAGGCCCTGGCCACTTTGTTCTCGCCCTATTTTCATAAGAAACGGTCTTTATTAGTGGAAAGTGTTTTCCTTTTTAATTACTGTTTTGAAAAACTTAATTATCTAATTAATTACACGTCAAACCTGTTTTGAAATAGAACTTAAAGGGCAGAATGAGTTAATGAGTTTCTCCAGGAAGCCCTGTGCCAGCCACACTTTTTCAGCCCTTTATAGATGTTAGCTCATCTAACCTTCCGGCAGCCCCAGGAGATGGGCCTGTTCCTTTCTCCATGATACACAGGAGGCAGCCGAGACTCAGAAAGCTTCGCTGATTCGCCCATGACCACACAGCAAATGCTAGAACTGCATTTGAATGCAAAGTCTGACTCTGGAGCCACCACACAGAAGGGCCATGTGGGCTTCATCCCCAGGTCCTATGCAGGAGAAAGGGGTGGAAGTCCAGGGTTAAGAAACAGGCAGGCTGTTAGGGACTTTCACACACAGTGTATGTACCTGTTTCATCCCTGGGCTTTAAGGGGAAGGGGACTCATTGGGTCATCTGCTTGCCCTTAGTTATAGATCCGATTATTCAAGCAGGAAAAAATGGATTTTTCAGTAAGCAAAACGTTAATCATTTTAAAACTTAGTTCATGCCTTCTAACAGTTCTGCAAATTACTAGAGGGTCAGGTTAAATCCACCTGCCTGTCATTTGATAATAACATTATCAAGTCTTCATGGTTTGTTAATCGTAAATTAAAACTACCATCGGGGGGAATATTGGACCCACTGAATTTCCCTCTGCATTCTGGGAATGTGCTCTGAGATAGCAAGTCAAAGGTGGTCGCTTCAAGTACCCTGTAAACATAGATGGCAGAAGTAAGTAACCATCACCAACTCCCTATGGCATCCTCTTGATCCCCTGGGACAAAGGAAGCATTTCCAATACCACTAGGCATCTGGTTTCATGGGCACCTTTGGCCATGGGCTCCTGAGGCTTCATCCTTTCTTATTTCCACCTTTATTCCCACTAGAGTGGTTTTCTGGGTCCTGAACCCTGTACCAGGGTCCGTAGCCATCTCTTTAGCATTAGGAGAAGATAGGAATTCCCATGTCTATCCTGTCTGCCATGGAAGCCTCGTGTTCAGGAGTGGGACAAATCCATGAACTTGTGAAAAGAGGCAGAGAAATCAATCCAAGATAACTTTGGGAATTGGGTCCCTGTTGGGTGTCTTAGGTCTCTGGGTGTCATGTTTTCCCTCCACCACATGGGGGCAGCAATGATGCAGCACAGGCTGCGCTGGGAACCATGGGTGCTTGTGATTCCACGGTCTCTCCTTACCTCTACAGGCTGACCTTAAAAACTCAGGAAAGAATAAATAACCACACATGGCCATTGTACAAAAATTAGAAGATACAGTCATTTAAAAAATTGCTGTGTTATTACCCAGATATATATTTACATTTTGGAATATTTTACATATTTTATAAATTTGGACTAGATTATACATGTACTCATTTCTGTTGCACATACTTTTTGTTAAGAAGTGTTTCAGTTTCACAGAATACACTGGCTGTATGTTTATAACAGTACACATATTTCTCCAGGATCCTTACTTCTATCAGGTTTGATAAAGAGCTGTCATCCGAGGACCATCGACACATCTGGTTCCATGGAGCAACAGCGCGTGTTTTGCCAGTTGTTTTTATCTTTTAAAATAATGGGTGTATCTATTTTCATATTATATTAATTATTATACAATATGATGTCTGGGAACAGATGGCTTATTCGAGCTTGGGGTCAGCATATCTTGTGTCCTTCTCTGGGGGTCAGTGGTGGTTTTGCATCTGCCTGCTTTACTGTGTGGAACCTTTGCCCAGTCATCTGGTCTACTGGGTGTCCACTGGGGAAAACCTCCCTCCCAGTGCTGCCTCTGCTCAGTACCAGGGCCCTGGAGCCTCTACTGCGACTGCCCCCAGAGGTCCCATTCTCTTCTCATTTCTTTTCCTGATTCAAGACTTAACTCTCCTGGCTGACCTGTGGTAGCACAGTGGACAGAGCATCATCCTGGGATGCTGAGGTCCCAGGTTCAAAACCCTGAGGTCGCTGGCTTGAGTGCAGGCTCACCAGCTTGAGTACAGGGTTGCCGGTTTGAGTGTAGGATCATCGACATCATCCCCATGGTCACTGGCTTGAGGCCCAAGGTCGCTGGCTTGAGCCCAGGGTCACTGGCTTGGCTGTAGCCCCCTGGTCAAGGCACATATGAGAAAGCAATCAATGAACAACTAAGGTTCTGCAACTACGAGTTAATGTTTCTCATCTCTCTCCCTTCCTGTCTCTGTCCCCATATCTCTCTATCTCTCAAAGGGGAAAATAAAAAAACACTCATCTTTTCTGGTAGACGACCCTTATGTGGTGGTAATGGCCGACAATGGATTAATCTGTAATCTTCTCACAGGTCATCAATCAGGAAGCTCCTGGGGTTATAATTTCTAAGTCCAGTAGCTTTCAGTGGGTTTTGGCTCAAGAGGTCCAGATACAAAAGTGTGGCTGCTCTTGATGCTGTGGGGACAGCAGGCCCACCCTTCCTCTGCTTCCTCCCCCGGCCCTCCCGCTCCCCACCAGGGCCGCCCTTGCTCAGAGGACACCACACTCACCAGCATGACTGTGATGTAAACCGTGGCAGTCTGCTGCCCCGAACCAGCCATGTGGAGCTGGTGTTGTGGGTGTGTGGCCAGGGGAGGCCTTTGGACCCTCTCCTCGTGTTACACTGGGTGCGTGACCCAGTGTTTGAACCACGCACAGGGCTGGGCCTGAGGAACACACACCTGTGTTTGTGGTTGGTTTACGCTTCTTGTTTCTTGTTTTGTTGCCGTTGGGAGGCAGCTGCATCGAGGTAGAAGCGAGGGCTGGCGGTGGACAGGAACCTGCGTCACCAGACGTGGGATGGGACACCCTGGGTGCCACTGTTTCATATGGTGGGAAAGGCGAGTGGGTATGTCATCGCTGGCCCATTAAAGAAAAAAATCTGCCTCTTCACACTGTACTGTTTCCGTGCTGCCCTCCACGAGGCACTTTTCCATGCAGGCGAAAGTGAGCGCTCAGATTGGAGCCAACGCTGAGTCTTTGGGTTTGCACTGCCCTGGGCAGCTGCTGCCTAGCTCCTGGTGGGTTCTAGGTGACAAGCCCCTTCTAGCTGAGCTCAGGAAACCAGAGGAGGGTGGGAACAGAAGGGGAGGTGAAGAAGTCCTCCCTCCCCTTCTGCAGCCCTGCCCTGGCGCCTCTCTGGCACAGCTGCCAGTGTGAAAGCACCTTCATGCTTCCTCTGCTGAGGCGATCTGCTAATTGCAAGCCCTCTGGAAATGTGTGAGATGAGAGAGAGGGAGTTTCCCAGGGGGCCCCCTTCCTGTGCTCAATCAGGAAATACATTTACACTTACACAGCGTAGGCAGGACCTGAAACCTGTGTAGGGGTGCTGGAGGATCCCCCCCTTCCCTGGGCTAGTCATTCTCCTCCCTAAGCTGCAGGCTCCCTGGCCCTGCCCTGGTCTCATTCCTGAGACATCTGTCTTTCCCCCTTTATGTTCTTGTCTTCTGCACATCACACACACACACACACACACACACACACACACACACACACACACACACACTGCCTAGCCCAGCTGTTTTCGGTATCTGTGGCTCGGCTTGCTCTGTTTATTTTTTATTTCCCTGGGGGTCTGCCTCCTTGAGCCCTGATCTGTAGAACCAGGTGGAGCTTAGACTTGCAGTATATTGTAGAGCTCATCTTCTTTAACTTCCAATAACTTCATTTCACAGAAGGGGAAACAGTCCCAGGGAGGTTTAAAGGTAGAATGGGGACTAGAACTGAAACACTTTGTTTTTACTTTGGTTTCCCTTTGGTTGTACCCCTCTCTTGTTTGAGGAGACTGACTTTCTGAAGCATGGGGTCAAGGGTAGACCTGAACAAGAGGGTCGTGCTTTTGACTCCATGTTTTAGAGAGCCTTGCTCTGGCTCTACACTAGCCATGCCCTTCTGCATGCGACAAGTGGTCAGTTGGACCAAGGGATGTGTCTCTCCAGAGCTCTCACTGGGCCCCTTTGACCATACCCTGATAGCTGAGGTCTTAGAATGACCTGCCCAAAGGGTCTTAGTCCATTTCCGGACCTGGGTGGATCTCTACCCGAATGAAGTCTGTTCAATAAAGGGTTGACCAGGACAACAGAGGGCCACCTGGTAAGCCAGTGGGTGGCTAAATACAGCTCTTTGTGAGGGCTGAGTTTGGAGTTTGAACCTGGGCAGGTGTGTGCCTGAAATCCTTCACTGTGTATTGGATCGGGGATTCCATTTGGTCTGACTCACAGAAGTCATCAGGTTCCGGGGCCAGAGACAGAGGATGTCATCACTCACACCACAGCAAGCAAGCGTGAGCATCAGCATATTTGCATCCATTCTCCCTGCCCCGCACATTCCACGATGAACCTGGGTGGATGTTGTGTTCCCAGTGGGTTTGTGTACCAGCTAAGGAACCCTGAGCTTGGGGAACCCACTGCTTTTATAGCAAGCAATAAATAAACCTGCTCTGCACCCAGGGGGATTCATGACTTCCTCTCTCAAGGTTATCAGCTTCATAAACAACCCATGTTGTGTCCCACGGAAGAGAGCAGTGAGGGCCTTGCTGTCCTGTGTAATCAGTAGGATGTGTGGGAGCATGAAATACCCAAGGGGGATCCTCTTTTTCCACCATTGTGGCACAGAGCCAGAGAGGCGAAGCAGAGGGGTGCAGGCTGTGCCAGGAGTAGTGCTTCCAATACAGCTGCTTTTGGCAAGAAACCCTGGGGAGTCCAAGAATTCTCATTTCAAACCTGGCTTTGGAGGGAGGTGGAGGGGGCAGGTGTCAGGGCACCTCCAGGCCAGGTTTACCGGGCTTGGTGTGGGCTGGGGGAAGAGAAGATGTGTGGTGTGGTGTGGTATGGGGTCTCTTTGGTGCCCTTTCCCCAGACTCCGTGAGAGTAAAGGACGTGCTTGTTCTGACGTGTATCTCTGTCGTTATTAGAAATAAGAATACTTAAATTTTCCTCTTCGACCTTCCTCCTGGCCATAGTCCTCTCTAACTCCACGCTTCTTGTTCTTTAAAATCTGTATACAGTTGCTAGTCAAGGTCTTTCTAGCTAATTCCGCCGGGCTGTGGTTGTATCCAGGCTCTGCTAAGTTGTTTGTTCAGCCACACAGCTAGGTCATGGGCACCAGCTTTGTGTATCCACACCCTACACGCTATCCTGGTCTTTGTTGTGTGAATTCTTCTCCTCGCTTTAAACTGGCCATAACTGGCCGAGCCCATTCCCTTGTTCTACACAGAGGTCATCCTGTGCTGATGAATGATACCCAGTTACTCCTCTGTAGCTCTTCACCTCAGTTTAATTCACTTTTCATGGCTCCGTGATCATCAACTTCCGGTTGTATGGAGAGTTCAAGCTTTCTTTCAGACAGTGAAAACCTTTCAGACTTCAGAGAATTGTTAGGTACTAGACTAAGCCCCCCAGCGAGACTAGAAAGGCATTTTAGTATAAGTTAGTGGTAAAATTAGAAATCCTACAGCCCCAGAAAACATTCTAGGATGCTCTTTTGTGTGTTCTTGGGCCAGCAGGGAATAGACTATTTAATTTCTTTTTATTTTATTCATTTTAGAGAGGAGACACAGAGAGAGAGAGAGAGAGAGAGAGAGAGAGAGAGAGAGAAATAGAGAAAGGAGGGAGGAGCTGGAAGCATCAACTCCCATATGTGCCTTGACCAGACCAGTGCAGGGTTTTGAACTGGCGACCTCAGTGTTCCCAGGTCGACGCTTTATCTACTGCGCCACCACAGGTCAGGCCAGGGAATAGACTATTTAAAAGTGCCCTCTGTCCCCTGCAAAATAAACTTCTTGTAATGTAGTAATTACACAGGAAGAGAAAGGAAACTATTCATACCCTCCCCCTTTTGTTTAGGTTAGAGCCCCATGGACAATGCTCAGGACTTGAGTAGAAGATCAGACATAAATGAGCACTTAACTCAAAGTGTAGAATTTTCATGGCACGTGATTCTCTTTTGCACACATAACACTTCGGATGAATAATTATTTACCAATGCATGATACCCTCAAATATTTTGTGTTCTACTTGATTGTTTTATTTTTAAATAAACGCAGCAGTCAAAACCTGTTAGTTTTTCACACTCCACTAATGGTTCATGATTTGGAATTTGGAAAATACTTCTTGAGATAGTTCCAAAGGATGTGGATAATGTTCCTCCATCTCTGTAGGACGATTTACCCAGAGAGTGCTTTATATACGCACACATCAGTCCGCACACATCTGTGCACACACACGCGCCATAGCCCAGCTAGTTCTGTTTCTGAGTAAGGTGTGCTACAAGGTTCAATAGGACGCATGTCGCTGAAGAAGCCTGGCCTGAAGCTCCTGGCACAGCGAGGAATGGGGAACTACCTGTTTATTATTTTTCCTGGGTCCTGGTTTCTGGCTTCACAGAGAAATCAGGTACTTGAATGTTTACAGAATAACGTGCAATAAGGTGATGCCTATTCTCTTTCTTTCTTTCTCTCTTTATATATAAATGAAGGGAACAAAATTAGAGCAGAGACAAAGAAAACACCCGACTCTTGTTGATGCGTTGCCCGGTGATGATAAGATTGTGTCTCACACTCTTGGCTACTTTCTGACTGTTTTGCCCAGTTTTCTATGCTACGCCTCCCAGGATTCAGGGTGCCGCTTTATTTTGGGCGCGCCTGGCAGCTTCTTTCAACTGCTCTTTTGCGAGGGACCGCACGAGGACAGCGACTCAGTTTATTTTTGTGTCTCACTGCAGGACAGAAATCCACATTTTCGGGTGCGTGTTGGACGCGCCAGCCTGACAAGCCGTGAGAAATCTCTTGGCCCAGATACACGTTGGCTAAGAGTACTCCTTTCTCTAAATTAAGACCCGACTCCCGGAATTCATTAAGCCATAATTAGCCACGATCACGGATGATGTCAAACACAGCGATCAAGGAGAAGTGTCTGTTGAGCTTTGAAGGCACTTTCGGATTAGCCGTCTGATTTTATAGCTTTAGTTTTGGAAGCGTTCTTTCCTTCATCTGATTGATGGCTGCCGTTCCTCTACCTGGCAAACAGGGCCACAGCTGTCCTCTATGCCGTCAGTGGTGGCTGTGGCATCTGTCCCAGTGACATCTGGGAGAGTAGCATGTCATCCCAGAACAGTTATGAGGTCCCAGGCCCTCCCTTAAGGAGGCCCGGCTTCTTCTGTCACCAGCAGAAAGCCGCAGCAAGCAATTTTCAAAGGGGCATTTGCTTTGCCACCCACCAACATACCCCAGAAGGGGGCGCTCTCACTGCTCTGTCAGCTGATGACGTCAGGAGAGTTAACTTTGCCCATCCGCCTAAACGCGGGGCTTACGTGGGAACATGATGAAAGGCAAAGAGCCGACGCACCAAGATGTGGACTCTAGTCTCTCTGCCTTGGGAGCCTGTCCCCGTTTCAGTGACTGTGTACCAGCTCAGCAGCCCCGTCGCCAGCTCTGCCGGGGTCTGACGGAGACACAGGTCTTCTCATTTCCATTTCCGTAAACGAGGCCCAGGTCCGAGTCCCTGACCCCTGCGGGAGAGCCAGGAGTACCTGTGATGCTTGTACCTGTCACTCGCTGTTCATCCGAGTGTAGCCACAAAAGTGCCGCGAACTGTTCACATGCTGTTCTTGTTTTTATTTGCGTCATTCCTGCTGAAACTTTGTGCCTACGCATCTCATGGCTGTTGGGCTGGGCTTCCTTGTGACTTCCTGATGCGGCTTGGTCCCTGTTGACAGTACCCTTCTCCTGTCTAACAGTGGACTGTCTCAGCTCCCGGGAAGAGGGTGTGCGGTCACTCACTCAGCTCTCCGTTTTGAATAGACAGCCGTGCTGGGGTAGGAATGGCATATATTCGGGAGTAGCTGGGAGAGGGGAGAAAAGGTGTGATGAGGGAGAACAGCTCGCTGCATCACATGATGCTGTAGTGGCAAATGTGTTCTTTCATCCCAGCCTTATTGACTCATAGTTCACAAGTAAAACTGTAAGATATTTAAAGCGTACATCGTGATGATTCGATATATGTATACATAAAGGGGTCCGCACATTGAGTTAATTAACACGTCCATCACCTCCCATATTTACCTTTCGAGTTTTAATTTTTTGGTGAAAACATTTAAGCTCTATTCTCGTAGCAAATTTCAGTCATCCAATACAGTGCTGTCGGCTGTGGTCACCACGTTATACATTAGCTCTCAGACCTTATTCATCTTGCAGCTGAAAGTTTATACCGTTTTACCAACCTCTCCCTGTTTCCTCCACCCGCCAGACCCTGGCAAAAACTTTTCACCTTTCTACTCTTTGTCTCTTTGAGTTTGACACCCCGCCCCCGCCCCCGCAAAATTCCACATTTACTGATACCGCCTGGTATTTCTTTTTCTCTGTCTAGCTTATTTCACTTAGTATCATGCCCTCCAAGGTCATCCATATTGTCCCAAATGACAGGATTTCTTTAAGAAAGTAGAATTTAAGGTGATCACACTATCAGTATTTCTCAGCCTTGCGTAATGTACGGACCACTTTTAAAGATGGTGTTGCTCAAATAGAAACATGAATCGAGTCTCAACTACGTCTGGTTATATTTCTAGATAACCATTGAGCAAAAACTATTTAAAACTACGTAGTAACAAAAGAAAAAAGAAAACCCTTCGTTTAAAGGAATCTTAATTAATGATGTTAATTCATGGGATGAATGATTTTGTTTTGCTTGAGTTAAAATAATGGCACCAGGTAAATATGTAGTGTGGTTGGGACCACACACAGATTTTTGGGTTCAGAGAGCCTCCCCTCTGCATGTGCTCAGGGTGGTTCACATTCTGCCCCCCTCTCTTATCAATTTAACTGCTAAGTGATAACATCCTATGGCCAACCCGTCCTTAATTGGTTTACACCCAGGAGACCTGTTTTATTGGCACTTGCCCAGGAGAAATTGCAAACCATGGGGCATCCTACTTGTTCCTTAAGCCCTTGAAAGCTCCTTATAAGATAGACTGAATGAGAGGCAATTTATCTGTGAAAGCCCCCAATTCTGAAAAAATGTGTGATGGGTTCATGTTTCCCAGTAAACCTGTCTGGCTTTCTGAAGTTACACCACACCACACCATGCATTTTCTGAAACTCTTTGAGACTCAGAGAGATGCACCTGCTTGTACAATGTTTCCACTTTGCCTTGTGCCCTGGGCTTGGGGGAAAAGGATGAGGGAGGGAAGAGCTTTAACTCTTTTTCTTTGCTCCTGGAAAAATGCACCTCCGAGGTGCTGATTCAGGAGGGTGTGTTGTGCGATCCTTTTCTATGGCTCATTGTGGTTCAGGATTAGCAAAGAATTTCACCATCTGCTTTCTATGTGACTTCAGGTCAGAATATGTGTGACTCAGAGCAGAATATAATATTCTCAGCCCAAACCCTTCCCTTTTAAGGGTATTCACTGTCCAATTTTAGGGATAGAACAATTCTGTTTTGCTTTTGCTCACTGTCTCTTTTAGGAGAAAGATCAGAGTCAGCATTAGAGGATGGTTTCCACGATCCTGGCTCTGAGCACAAGCCCAGATCAGGGTTTTTGGCTCTTTCATATTTTAGCTTAATTTTTGGCTGTGGACGTGCTGTGAACCTTCAGGGACCCCGGGCTTGAGGTGCTACGTCTGTCGGCCTGTCTGCCATTCTGGTCTTTCCTCTTTCTTTCTTTCTTCAAGTCTGCCCTCTGAGGGATTGCGTTGTCATTTCCAATCACAGCCACTACCTGTGGTCACTCCTTCGCTGTTCTCTGCTGGGCTTTTTCTTTCGCTTTACTTTTCTGCTGTCTTACGTCTTCTTCAATGGTCAAAATGGTCTTTTAGCTTTCTTCCCCCCCAATGGCTGACAGACAAGTCCTGACATGTCAGGGACAATTTAGGGCATTCTCCTCTTACCGAGAACAGTACAAGAAGTGGAGAAGCTGTGAAAGTGGCTGCTTTTGAGCCCCAGGTCGGTCTGTAACACTGGCCCTGGAAAGCCCTAGGTCCCCATGTTCTTCCATAGGGGACTATCCCTGGTCACTCTCTTCAAGTTCAGGCAGGAAGTCACGGCCACTGTCCTGGAGCTTGGGGGACAGATCCCCCCAAAGCATTGCTTCTCTCTCAGACTCCGTTCGCGGTTTCTGTTCTTCCCATTCTCAGGACTCTGCTCCAGCAACTGCAGAAGCTTCAGATGTTAGTGATGGGCAAGGTTTCTCGCACCTGCAAGCTGGCCAGCACACAGACCGGCACCTGCCTCATGGTGAGTTTCCCGAAGGGACAGTACCTTCACGGCCCCTGCCCAGCCCCCAATCTCCAGCCTTTCTCCCCGACCTGCCAAGTGCAAGTGCTGTGGGGGCGGAGGAAAGGTGCAGCTCTTTGCGAGTGGCTGACCTGTGGGTGCTGTCCCTGGCCAGGGCCTCCCGGGTGTGGCAGGTCCACAGGGTCGCCCAGTGGGTCTCAGAGCTGAGAGCCGACAGCCTCCGCGGTCTCCTCCCCCTACAGGTCGTCGTGTTGTGCTTTGCTGTGGCGTTCGGCAGCTTCTTTCAGGGCTACGGGCCCTATCCCTCTGCCACCAAGATGGCCCTGCCCAGCCAGCACTCGATGCCGGAGCCGTACACTGCCTCCGTTGGTAAGGCGGCGCGCAGCGCGTGGGAAGGTCTTGGGTTCATTTATTTGAAGCTTTATGGCACCTCAGCTGTCCGGAGGGAGCCTGATGTGAAAGTCTGATTTTTCAAAGGTGGTAACAGATCCCTCCCTTCCTTGTCTCTATAATTACACATGGTAGTATTCTATTGAGTGGGAATTGTCCATCTAAAACTTCAGCTTTACACAGTATATTATAAGCCACCTTTTAAAATAATATCTGTCCATTGATGGACCAAGGGAGACAATTACAATCAGAATAGCTTTTCATAATAAATTATTTTATTGGATCCTAAACAAACGATGTTTACAGTGTAGCTTCTCCATTGAAGAGAGGGAAGAGACAGGTGTGTGAGGGGGTGCCTGCTGGGGTTCCCTTGTGCTCCTCCCCCACTGGGCTGAGGCTACACTGGGAAGTCTCTGGAGCACGACAGAGTACACTTTGCAGGCTCCTGCCCATGACTATGTTTCCTGGCAAATTCCTATGTCTTCTTTCTGAGTTCTGGCCAATGGGAGGGGCGTGGCTTTCCCCGGGGGGCGGGGAGCGTTCCGCTTCCATGGGAACATCATGGAAAGTCCTGGTGTTTCTGCCTCCGTGCAGTAGAATGAGACGTGCCCTCGTAAGAGTTTGTAAAGTGAAATTAACGAATCGGTCGGTTTTACGGAACACTATGCTCGAGATGTAGAGACTTTGGAGACTGAAGTGTTAGATGAGAAATGTGTGATGGTCTCACCTAGCTCAATGATCTCTTTTAAGTACATGTAGGAAATACACAGGTGATACGTAGAGGTCATAATCCCCATGAATTCACAGAGACACTGAAGGACCAAGTGTGGAACTAGAGGGTATTGGATTTGGGTGAGACACTGTTTTGCAGTTCAGAAACAGTTGTGGTCCAGTCCAGGTATATGACAGCAATGCTAGCTAGCATTACAACCAAATAATTTCAGTGGTCCCCTGGGACATTCTTATTTCACTAAGTGGCCAGATCCCTAAATGTAACTGGAAGCCCATGAGAGCATATGTTAAACAGAGCCATGTAGCGACACAGCTATCCTATAGAACAAAAGAGACTGTCCTTGCCATTTGATTTATGGCTTTGGGTCTCTGCTCCAGTTTCTAAATGAAAATGCAGTTTCCTGCCCTTGTCCCTTGTCTCCATGTAAGACCCACTCATTGAGAGTGCTTATTTAACTGGGTGGGCCATCTCCAAGTACTTTCCTCCCATTTCCCTTGAAGTGTTTTCCCCCAGATGTTTCGGGTGGCCAAGGAAGGGAGTTTTATTTTCAGAGCAGTGGGGGGTGACAGTTTGCATTGTGTTTGTTTGGTTTTTATAGCACTGTGTAATTGGTTTAATATTTCAATGCACAGAATTCTGAAACCTTTATAGAAAGCCAGCTCCAGTTGCTCAGTCCCGGGCAATCATTCCACAGATTGTCATCAGCCCCAGCCATGGTCATCGAGTGAAGGGCTGTGATGTGCCCTCGTGGTCTCTCCCTAATGCCTGTCACTTTGTTCTGTCCTCAGTGAGGTCCAGAAACCTGCTGATCTACGAGGAGCATTCTCCCCTGGAGGAGCCAGCTGGCCCGGCCTCAGCTGGGGAGCTGGGGCGCTGGGACAGAGGCTCCGCCCTGCTCAGGGCATCAGGGTTGGAGGCAAGGCCGGATGTGGATCTTCCCCATTTCATTATCTCCAATGAAACCAGCCTGGAGAAGTCAGTGCTGCTGGAGTTGCAGCAGCACTTGTGAGTTACCTGAACATACATTCCGCCCCCTCATGCGCTGACAATGGTTGTGAGTCAGCAACCTAGACTGTGGGCGGAGACCCCTCATAGTCCTTCAGCTCTTTTTTTATTTTTTTTAGTTAAATAAGAGGTGGGGAGGCAGAGAGACTGACTCCCCCATGCACCCTGACCAGGATCCACCCAATAAGCCCACTAGGGGGCGATGGTCTGCTTATCTGTGTCACTGCTCTGTTGCTCAGCAACCAAGCTATTTCAGTGCCTGAGGCTGAGGCCATGGTGCCATCCTCAGTGCCCGGATCCAACTTGCTTGAATCAAGCCATGGCTATGGGATAAAAAGAGGGGGGAAGAAGGGGAGAAGAGGTGGAGAAGCAGATGGTTGCTTTTCCTGTGTGCCCTGACCAGGAATAGAACCTGGGACTTCCACATGCCAGGCTGACACTCTACTGCTAAGCCAACTAGCCAGGGCTCCTTCAGCTCTTTCAGGACCTGCTTCTTGGACTCAGGACTCTGGAGGGTCTACTATTGGCCAATAGCTGCCCTTAACAGAGATGGGAAAGGGACCTCCATGTCTGCCATGTCACTGGGGAGCTGGCAGTGTTGGCTCCATGACACTGGGAAAGGGCTTGACTCCCTCTCACTCTCTTCCTCGTCTCCTCAAAGCCACATGAGTAAACATACAACTCAGTCATGATAGAATGCTTGCTATGCAAATGCAGCCTCAAGACACCTTCTCTAGCTTCCTTCCAAGTAGACATACACATATGTGGCGCTATATATATATATATATATATGTAAATAAACATGCATTAATTATAATCATACATTTATACGGAGGGATGCCATTGAAGAGGTGCTGTGCATGTCCGTGTTTCCATATTGAAAATAACGTATCTGGCTCCAATTCTACATGAGTTGTTTCCCATAGGTAGTAATGGAGAAAAATTTTTTGTAAACACAACGGCTTATGTGGGTGCCAAGTGTTGCTCTTGTGTCAGTGGGGGTTCCTGGGAAAGGTAGATGGCACGGGAAGGAGGGTCTGCATGCACACCCCTGGTTATGTGGGTGTGGTTGGTGATCGTACTGAATAAACTCTGCCCCTGCGCCTCCCAGAAATGGTGCTATTCCAACACAAGGGGGAGAGAGACTGTCTCTAACTCTTCAGCTTTCTTCCACTGCTGCTGCAGGGAAGGTTCTTAATTCCACACGCTTTCACAGGTTTACATTATATGTGCATATGTCACAGGTACTAGCACTCACCATTTTAAGCACTAAGCAAATAGGATCTATCAACCTCGTTGAATACTTGAAGAGGTTAGGCATCATTATTATTCTTATAGAGAAATTGTAGGGCTGTGGAGACCCAGCTGCCCTCTTAGCTCAGCTCTTCAAGGCCCCATTAATGTCCCCCCGCTTGTTGGGGATGTCTCCTGGGTTGGAAGCCTGAGTGTCTAGAGACTTTCCAGGCCCTTCCATGCTTTAATAATGTGCTTACTTTCTGTTACATGTTGTTATTTCAAGTTCGTTTTTGGGGTTATTTATTTACTTTTTTGGTCTTTATTTGGATTATTTGCTATGCTAAACCAGGGATCGGCTTTTAACCTTTTATTTTCTCCTTCCCAGAGTCTAGCATAGGACTAACCCTCCTCCGTGAATAAGCACTTTAAAGTACTGTATAACAGCTTGATATCAAACTGCCATGTTTATCCTCTGGGTTGGGATGTCCCCACTTCTGTAGGGAGAAAGGTAGGGAAGTGGACAGATAGGCTGGTCATGGGGGACGTTGGGAATGGAGGATTGCTGCTGGAAGGGAAGGGACAAGAAGTGTGCTTGGGCCAGCCTACAAAGTTGCCATCATGGAACAATTGTGTCTTCCTGCCCGGCGTGGCTAATACTTCTTCTTTCTGCTGCTGTCACAGGGTCAGCGCCAAACTGGAGGGGAACGAAACACTAAAAGTTGTAGAACTTGACAGAAGAGTGAATGCCACCTTCTAAGAGGTGGTCCCCACCTCCCTCTTTCCCTTCGCTCTGCTTCTACGTCCCCAAGCCGCCTTTGTCTTACGCCTTCCCTTTCTCCCACCGGATATGGATGAAGACACGGATGAGCAGTCATGGCTTTGGACAGGAGGACAGCCTGGGATTCCCGCCTGCGGTGAGAGCATCTTCCCTTCCAGTCCCACGTCCTTCCCTGCAGAAGGGAGCCGGGCATCTCTCCTGCCTCTTGCTTAATGCCATAGGACATTGTTTTAGGGTCAAGGGTGGGACAAGCGGGCTTGTTTCTACCAATAGTGCCAAAAAGATACTGCCTGATTCTCACCTGGGGAGGTGAGACACCTGTTTGAAGAAGAGATGGCTCTTATTCATTGGCGACCCCAGACTCCAGCCATAAAAAGACCAGGATGCCTGTTGGGATCAGGCAAAGTCCTGACAGATGTCCTGCCTTCCTCCGCCTGCATCTCTGGTGTGTCCGCCTCCATCAGCCCCGGAAGTACCAGGGTATCCAGTGAGCACCCCATGCCTCTCTGCTCTGTCCAAGCCCTCCAGCCCTTGCCGACTGTCCCTGCCTCTGGAGCGAGGGCTCCCCTTTCACCTTCTCAGGCCGCAAGTGCAATGCCTGAACAAGTCAGGCTTTTCTACCCCAGGCAAACCTGCCCTGTAGGACTCCATACCCTGTGCTCCCACATGCCCATAGATCCGCCTCCCCGGCTTCTCCTCCCCATTTGTAAATAGTATTTATTAGCTTGCTGTGGCTTCCCGCTAGCGACCACACTGAAGAGATCCGACGCCTCCCTTCAAGTCAGCACATCTTCGGTTGGACTTTGGCGCTGGGGTCCCCAGTCCTCCAGATCATCGTGATCTCCTTCTCTTCTTTTTTACTGGAGGCTGATCATTATGTTTGGAGAACCCCTGTAAGCACGTGTCCTCCTTAGAATGGACTCAGAGGAAAAGATGGCTCAGGCCTGTTTGTGATTCTGTGGCCAGACGCCCATCAGAGAAGGGAAGCCCTGCCCTGGACAGAGGCGTTTCGGACAACCTTGCTAGCTTGTCCCTGCATACCTGCTCCTGGCCCTTCCTTCCCACCATCCTCACACCCCACCCTCCTCTTCTGCCTCAACTCAGGAGGGGCGCCCGAGGTCTGCTCCTGGGGTCGGAGTAGGTGACATGTATGTATCCACGGTCTTACCTTTGATAGTCAGGTTTGGCTATTTTGCAGCTCACCCAAAGAGACATAACCTAACCCCCCAACCTACTTTTTTTTCTTTTTAATGATTAAACTAACTTTTGTAGTTAAAAAAGAAAAAATCTTTCCTCTTTCATACAGATAAGAAATGGAAATTGCCTTTTTATTGTGTAATGTAGAAAATTTTCCTAAAGTGTTTTTCTCTAGCTGGTAAAAGGCTTTGTGTAAGAAATGTGCTTACATTTTGTATGTTATTTTTAGTAGAAGCTGAAGAGCCTATAGCTTTAACTCCTCTCTCCTTCTCTCTCTCTCTGTCATCCATATTGTCATTGGAACTTGTACTTAAGAGGGTTTAAGCTGACAGCTGGGCCTCCCATTCCCTCTCGAATATGGGATTTGGTGTCTTTGACATTGGCCATCAGACCTCATAAGGAGACGTGTCTGTGCGCCGGATACATTTGGGGCTCACCGTCAGTGACCCCTGTGTCTCCCTCTTGTGATGCAGAGTGTGCCGGACTGGGAGATGGCCAAGTTCATCTCCTCAGCAGCATGTGAAAGCGATCTGCCACTCCTGACGGTCCTCGCCCCGTCCCTTACATGGGCTGGGGAGGGCTGAGACCGTCAACTGTGCGGGAACAGGGCTGTGCAGGAATGGGGCTTGCCAGCCTGCCCCCTGTTCCAACTCCTCTTTACTCACTTCTCTCCTTTTCATCTGCTCCAACCCTGCTGGGCCTGGTGGGTGCCCGGTGACCATGGGCCACTGCTGACCCATCCCTCCCTGTAGAATGTCATGTAATCATCAGCCACAGGCAGCCCATGAGGGCCTGAGAAGGGGAGAAGACAGAATTAACTCAAGTCAGTGTTTGGATAATGCCAAAGGAAACGTTTCATAGTTAAGGGCAGAAGCGTGAGGAAGGGTCAGCCTACCCACCTGCCGCACGGAACCGGATCGGGTTTGCGAGGCTCCTGAATCAGCCAGGGTGGCTCCGGTCTTCAGAGCCCGGAGGATGTCATTTGCTCCCCCGCTATTCTTGCCTGCCAGACCTCCCTCCGCCCAACACAGTTTTCTCTCTGGGAAACCGTTCTTCTGAACGGAATCTTGGAGACACAAGACATCGCACTGTGAGCTCAAGAGTTCTGTTTGAGGAGGGGGGTGGTTTTAAGAGCCAGATTGTTGCTGTGTTGAGAAAAAACTTCTGCCCCCCATCCCTGCTTTGACAAGTAAAGGAGACTAAACAGTTATTCCTTTGGGAGGACGTAATAGGGTTGAGAGCCACAGAAGAGTTGAATAATAGTAGGTGAGTCCCAAACAGTTCATGGACGTGTGCACGTTTTCCAGCCCAGGGTTACCCCCAGAACATCAATGGGTATGCTTCCCCGACGGAGCAGTCCCACAGACTGGTCAGTGATCCCTCGTGAGCCTTGACGATTTCAAACAGCGGCAGGCTTTGGCTTCCGAATCTCAGTTTTGGAAAACACGAGACGGTCCATGCCCCCATAAACCATAGAGAATCAACGTGTTAATCATATTTTTCACTGTTGCAAATGGTTTTCCTCTTCCCTTTCTTTGATTGCCCCTATTGAAGGAGAGAGCCTTATAAAACGTCAGCCAGCAAGTGCTTTGTGACTGGATGAGACCTGAGTCACTCAGAATCGCCCCCCACACACACCCAGTGGGGTTCCTTTCACAACTTTCGACTTGGCACTTGGAAATGGATCTCGACCATGAAAGGCCAGGTGCCAGTTTTAGGAAAGAATTGCTGTGAAGCATTGGACTCTGGAGCCTCACTCACAGAAAGAGGGCATTATATAAAAGTCTGACAGCTGAACGAGATTGCTCCTTTAGGGCCCTGGCGGTGGTGACACCAGCGGGAACAACAAGAGGTGACCTTTTTGTGTAGAGCAGTGGTTTTGATTTGGAGACCTAATGTGTGGATTGTGGAAGCAGCTTTTAGCTCCACTTCTTTACAGACCCACTAGAAATACCATATTATTTATTTATTTTTTAATTCCCAAATCTCTCGGTGTCGCCTGTGTACTGAGAGAGAGCTGTGAATCCCATGCTCCCCCCCCCCCTTGTGGAATCGACTTGTCTGTGTCCAGGCAGCAAATCAGCATCCAGAATTTTTGTTGTGTTTTATGACACGTTTTCGGCACATCATGGCCCTTCCTCCCCATGTCCTCAGACCAAGCAAAACCACAAGAACAGCCTCCAAGGCCCCTTAGGGCCAGCTCCTCTGAACGTACCTGTCACGTGAGAGGCGAACTTGATTGCGATGCACAAATGGAGACATACTGCACAGAGGAGGGATCGTCCGGGCTGGCCTTGGACGTGCAGAGGCTGGAGATGGAGGAGGAGGCTTTCAGCACGCCCTGCCCTTGTCTGCCATGAGGCACTCGCTCGGTTCTGTTGAATCCAGTCTTTGAGGACCCTCCTCAAGGACACAAGCACGCCTGCTTACAGGACTGGCTGGACTGTGAAACGGTTGGCAGGTGGTAGTCTAGCGAGAGTCATTTTATTTGAATGCTTTTCAGCAGAGAGGATTAGGAAAAGTGTGGGAGAATGAGCCCCTCTGGCTGGGCAGAGGAGAGAGCAGAGGGCCAGGGAAGGGGGTCTGAGGAGCCAGAGACAGATTTCAGATTCTTCATCCATCCATCCATCCAGTCACTCCCTTCTGAAGAACAGTGATGCTTAAGTTCCTGGTGAATAAGGGGGCTGAGGAAATATCACTAATCAATAGTCATTCAAACACACAAGTGCTAGGATTCTCATTCTCTCTCACTTTCTCTCTCTCACACACACTCCTCCCTTGTCTTAGAAACTTGTTTGTGCCTTACATGTGCCTTATGTATGAGCCTAGGATGATGGAGGACTCCTGTCCCCAGGATATGTTATATATAGCCTTGTAGTTATTAGATTGATGGGTCTGGGAGAAATTACTTTTCCTAAAGGCTCAGAATGGTTTCCTAAAAGTGGGCGATGATCAGATTTGTACATCAGGAGGAAAAGAATCAGGGTTCTGTCCATTAGGAAAATCCCATTTTTGTAGAGGCACAATCGCATCAAAACATGGCCAGCTGGGTATTAAAGGTATTATAAATCCATATAGCAGAACATTCGGTGCGAAGGAACCTGGCCCATTTGGGGATTATTGCGTGACCCCTCCACTGCCGAAGGGCCTGCACCGCCTGCAGGGAAAATCCACGTGTTGTTTCCTTTGGCCACTTTGGGCAACCTAAAATTCGGGAATGCTTTATTTTCTCTCGGTTTTCAGAAGGAAGGGACAAAAATATTTCTGGAGCACTTATTAAGTGCTGGGTGCTGTGCTAAGGAAGTTCCAAGTCTTTTCATTTTGTAGACAGAACAAGGGCAAGTAGTTGCTCTGAGCTGGAGAAGCAACTCGATGGGGTTGGTAGTGCAGGCATCTGTGTGTGGGGTTGAGGGGATTCCTTTGTGTGAACTCACTGTAAACTTGTAAGTTCTCTGGGCGGGAGTCACAGTGCCTGCTCCCTCCCTGCCTGGTCTGGCCGCCCAGGCAACATCCAATTCCTTGCCTCGTGCTGGGGATATCCGCCAAATGTTCACCTTTTGTCTTCATCCAATCTCCTGCGAGTTCCAGCTAGAGAGCTTTGCAGCCTGGAAAGGAAGAAGGCGGGGATCTTAGCTCTGTTTCTCTGCTGCTATCCTTTGCGCATCAGCTGGCCCAGTACATGAACTTTTGGCACCATGGACACAAAGCCTAGGCCACTTAGCAAGTCTCTCTTTCGGATAAAACGCTTGATGAGTCTATGGACACCAGCACTCCTTGACAATTCTGAGTGACCATTTTTTAAACAATGCTGAGCAGACCCTGAACTATAATCAACCGTGCGCTTTAATGTCTGTACTGACAGCTGGACTTTCCTCCCGTTTGTAACAGGTTGTATAGACCCGCAGGGTTTAAATCTAAAGACATTGCGAGTCTATTATCTGTTGTATTGCGCTGTTTATTTTTAGATGACTTTTTATTCTTTATCATAGCCTAAGTAAATACCAAAAACATAAATGCTTTGTAACTTGTACTTAGTTGGGGGGGGGGATTATTGAAGTTGTTATGCTTTTGTATTTCCATTTCTTGCAAATAAAAAAATTTTTTTTTCTTAAAATAGTAAAATGTCATCTAGTCTCTGAAACCCTGGTAATGTGGTTTTAAGAGCAGTTGTTTTCCCTTATGAGCATGGATTTGTACGTGTGTGCCTAACCATTCCTTTCTGGTTATCTAGTTGAACCGTAAGAAGCCTCCGACCAGTGATTTGAACGTGATCTAGTGCTGACCCCAAGGCACAGGGGGAGAAATATTGAGAAATGTAATTGCTTTTTCAGTCCATGTCAGAAAGAAAAACAGTGTCCTCTAGAGATTTCTAGCCTGAGTGCTATTTTCGTTGTCTCCTCTTAACTATTCCCTAACTAGATTTCAGAACTCTGTGGAGCAGATCAAGCCTTCCCTGGTTCTAGCGTGCAGGAATGAGGCTGGGGGCATGGACTTGAGCCAGAGGACAAGGACAAGGGTCCTTCTTCATCAGAACAGGTGCGGAGGATGCCGAACACAGATTCGTGCTCCAGAAATTCTGATGACATGGTTGCCAAAGGTCAACGTGCTCAAGCCAAATCATCTTATTCCATTGCAACCTCTGCATTCAAGTTTAATTTTCTTCACTTTATTTAGCCTCAGAAAGAGTACCCAGGGTGATGGCCACCAAAGCCATGGAGTGTGCTTACTTGGAAACAAGCAAAAACAACATTTTCTTTGTTTCTTAGCAGCATGCCTAACCCTGCTTTGGGCTTGGGGGTGCATTAATCTCCCGTCACCTTTTCTTCTGAGCACCTTGACGTTTTCTGTTCCTACACGGGGTCAGGGGGTTCCCTGGCTGGCGGCTTTAGAAGCACATCCTTTTCCTTTCTTATATTGGGGACCTGTCATGGAAACCTCCTCCTCAACACTCTGGTATGTGTGGAGGGGCCTAATGCCCACTGGTTTGAGAACATTCTTTATTAATCATGCCCTTGTATTTTCTGTATTTCTGTAGCTTTGACATCTGGGGTCTTGTGGGTCCAGGAAGGACTGCCCCTCACTCAGCACTAGCCAGTTCCCAGAGAGAGTAAAAGACTTGCTCATAAGCATACCTTTCATATGCAAATCAACTAGCCCAGGGCCCATACTCAGTCCCTGCCTTTAGACTCTCACAGGGGCCACTATCCCTCTGCCCTAATCACCCCAGGGCCAGGCACCAGACAACTAGGGACTGTCCGTATTCCCCAGAGCCCACTGAAATTATTTCAACTAGCCAATCCTGAGCCTGCTTAGCTCACCTCACTCGTTCCCACCTGCAGAAATTACAATAACAGCTCTCACCTAACTTTTCCTCTTATTCCCTCTGCTTCTGACCCTCCGTGTGGCCCTCCATGTTTTGACCTGCTCCCTCATCTCGGAAACTGTGAGCAACAAACTACTTTTCAATGACAATGGTCTTTTGATTCATTGGACCCACTGTATTGGCATAATAATAACAAAACCTCCATTTTAAAACAAATTTCTTGGGCATCGCATGGCAAATCAGAGGTCGATCCTGGACTCCTGAGTATTTGGGGTTTCATGGATGGGTCTACTATGATTTCGGGGACTCTGACACAGACTTAATTTTCTACTGACATGTTGGTTGTCATTGTTGTTCCAGGGAAAAAGTTGATTCCTCCAGAGGGTGAGGGGGCTTGTTCGAGGGGAAAAAGATAAATCTGAAGGCAGGTGTCTAAATTCCTAGTCCTATGTTCAAGTGCCAGGGTCTGTCACAGCTTGTACCTTTGAAAATAAGAGCTAAAACAAGGAAACACTGGGGTATAGTGGGGAGAAGAACCGAGCCAGACTCAGGAGATACAGGGTTATGGGTTCCCAAATTATACCATCAGCTTGCTGGCCTTGAGGGAAAAGACCTTGTACGTTGTGTATCAGGTAATGTTCATGTATTATGTACAATCTTGTTTATTTCCTCCAAAAACGTTATGGGGGTATATAATTACCCCTTTTTGCAGTTGAGCATACAGGAGTTCAGACAGAGTAAAAAACTTAAAATCATACAACACATTACGTGAGATGGGAGATTGGGATCCTGGTCTTCACTCTGCATCTTTGAACCATACTATGCTGTTTTAGGTTTTGAGGGCTTTTACTTCTCAAAATACAGAGTTAGGCAGGATCAGAGTTTTCAGACTTTCAGCTCATGCACCAGTGTTTCTGGTTTGGTCCCAAGGTGTTTCAAACATTTAAAACTGGTTGGGTAATCTTTCAATATTTCAAAGATTTCTCATGAAACTCCAGATTTCTACCCCTTGAAAGATCATAAGACCCAGCAAGTTTAAGTTCAGGAGCTGAGTAATGGTGGCCCCTTAAATGGTGAAGGTCATCTTTGGGTGGCCACATTCCCCCATGCCCTGGCTGGTTCACTCGTTTTATGTCACTTACCTGGTCCTTCTGTCATCTGAATGGATAGCCTCTAGACAATAACACTGGGGAGGACATTAGTGATGATTGCTCTGGCAGCCCCGATTTCCAAATACTTTTCACTTAAGAAACATTAAACATTTTGAAACAGACTTCTTGGAGAATAGCACAACAGCCTCTCTGGCAGCATCCATGGTATTCCTCAGTGGTAATTTTAGTTCCTCCTTCTAAAAAATACAGTAGAGAGGCGGTGGCTGACTTTCTGAGAGTCACAAGCAAGGGGAATAAGTGAAAAATCCTGTGTTAGTTATGGGACTAGGAGGGGGGGTGAGTTTCACCCCAAGGGACAGGAAATGAGAAGCCTGAGTAGGGAGGAAGCTGGGGTGTGCTCCGTGGAGGTGTCTGCATGCTGCCCTGGCGCCCTTCTTTGCAATATACACATGCGTGCGCACGCGCACACACACACACACACACACACACACACACACACACACACACACAATTACAAATTATAGCCTGAATTCTGTGCTTCTTAGTCCCAGGGATAAACCTTCATTAGTCTCAGAAATTACATTTAAAAATCTTCTCAATAATCCCATCTGTATAAGACCTTGTGCTTTCCATAAAGCTCTTTCACGTGTCCTATAATGCACTTGCTGATTAGTCATGGAGGAGGTGTGGCAATTGTTGTCTTCGTTGCTGAGCCAAGGGGATGGGGGCTGGAGAGACATTTGGCTACCCAGTGAGTGAGCACAGAGCAGAATCGTGAACCAGCTATCCTGATTTCCATCCTAGTGCCATTTCCATTAGCTGTGCCTCATCTGGGCAGGCGACATGCTAGCTGTCCAAGTCATCCATGACCCCTCCAGTGGGATTGCTTTGCAATGTGCCTCTGCCATACTCTTTTTCCTAGAATTATTAAGATTGAATTTTACCCAGGATTTGGACACTGTCGAAGGCCCCTGTCTATTTAGAGAGGGGGATAAAAAGGAGGAAAGATGGCTCATCTCAGTCATTTTCTGCAAAATAATCCCAGTTGCCATTGAAGAGGCTAATTTCACTTGATCCCTTGTCATTGGATGAGCCCGGGCAGGTTGCACGCATTGATGTTGGCTTTCAATGGGCACAGCTGTCACTAGATCTTTTGGCAATTTTAAATAAGAGCTCTGGCGCCACGAGGAGCCCATTTGTTCTCGTTCTCCCTCTCTACTGTAGTTTTTAGATGGAAGAACAAAAATAACCACTGAGGCATACCACGGACATGACCAGAGAGGCTGTTGTGCTGTTCTCCAAGAAGTCTGTTTCAAAATGTTTAATGTTTCTTAAGTGAAAAGTATTTGAGAATCGGGGCTGCCAGAGCGATTATCTCTAATGTCCTCCCCAGTGTTACTGCAAAACAGATGGCGAGTTCAGTGTCCTGATGGGTACGTGAGAGAGTCCACGTGCTCGGGCTGATTCAAAGACAAATCTCCCCCGAAAGAAAAACTATAAATAGAAAACTACCTATATATTTAGATACCACCAGGACAGAAAAGGTGCCCTCAATCCCCAAAATGTTTTCTTTCTTGGCTTAGTTCTCATTTAAATGCTTTCAGTGGGTGGTACAGCTTTATACCATGGTTTGAGGTAGTTTAAATTATAAATGAAAGCAGACAAGAAAATACAGTTGAAATAGTATTTGCAATACTGCACACCGAATTCCATGCTGTCCTACCCCAGGGGCAGCACCTTGGTGGGGATGTGAGTTGAATGGGGGGCTGAAGGGGCTGTTGGAGTGTAAGTCAAGTACAGTTAATGATGGCATGTAGGGCATAACAGGGAAAACAAAGGGTGGAGAGAGTGCCACTTAAGGCAGTGACAACATTTTCCTGCAATACAATGAAATTAAAAGAGAATAATTACAGTGATACTGTACATAGCCAAAAAGAATTAGACTACTAAGAAACTTTTACTGAAAATTAGCTGCTGTTCTATCTCTTTTTTGTCCATCAGCCCTACTTTTTGAAAGTAACTAATTTCGGTATCTTCTAGCCCTTATCTCTATTCTAAATTACATGTTTATGCTGCTAATACTCAAAATATCAACTTTAGGCATTTACTATTCTTATACAATATTTTTACTACCTCCAAAACACACACACACACACACACACACACACACACACACACACACACACTATTTGGCTTCTCTTTTATCTTGTCAGACTTCCTCAGAGATCTGAGTGGTTGTTGTTACATACACAGGCATAAAAGAATATTAATGATGTGCAACAATTCGTTATCCTAAATTTGAGTGTTAGGGCCAGCGAATGTTTGTTTTCCATTAGCCTGGTGTTCTTTAAGGGTGAAGTCCACATGGTGTGTTTTGACCAACACTTTAAAGAAGAAACAAAATGGGCTGGACTGGGATGGAATTGCTCAGAATGAAACAGAAAATACCCAAATGCGTCGAGGAGAGGTTAACACTGTGCCATGTATTTTTAATTTCAGTCCTGTGTGTAAGTACATATAAGTATTGTTCTGGGTCACAATGTAAAAGTTATGTCTTTCTAATGGGCACAATAAAAATTTTATAATTCTCAAAAAATATATAAATAAAAGCATTAACGAACTGGTTGAACTATGTGTAGAGGAATAGAATGACAGATCAGTGGTTTCTGTTAGTTCCCAAAGGATAGTACGTGAGCATCTGGGAGCACTCTATTTCTCGGGAGGAGGTTGTCCCAGTGTCTCAACCGGGGAGTGTAACAGTGGGCAAGTATTTGCGGATCGGGGGTTGGGGGAGGAATAGTGCTAAGGTGAGTCTAGTCCCCAGTGTGGAGTTTACTTAATCCTCTGGTTTCCAACCCATGCCTCACCTCTGCTTTCTTTCTCTGGTGCCTTAAGCTGTGCCCTGTTTGTATTATCTCAATTGAGAAACCTTCCAGAATTTTCTAGATTCAGTATTTTTTCTCACCCCACCACTGCCTAACTGATGTGGTGAAGGGCTGACACCAAGAACTAGCAATGAGTGAGTCGCGCTCTCCCCTGCCGGAACTCCATCCCCTTCCGAGGCTGCTCAGCCTGCAGAGGTCTCCAATGCCATGTCATTGCTGAGTTTTGGCACAGACAACGGTAAAGTTGGTTCTGCAGATATAAAAGAGTCGATGTTATTAACAAAGAAGAGCTAGAACTCTTGGCATAAATGTAAAAACAATTTTTAAGCTGGGATAAAAAAATATAGGAGAGGTTGGGTTAAAAGGGGGCAACAGCAATGTAACAGAGAGGAGACCTCCCATCCATTGTAAGCTTGGCTCCCTCTGCCTTCCCTGGAGACCGGGCTGTGGCTGCTCTGCAGGCACAAGTAAGAGGGTAGTGGGTGGTGACACATAGCGGCAGAGTACTGGGTGTATGGAAAACCTATTTTTAGGTCCAAAACCTTACCTTTTCCAATAATAGATTGAGGAAACTCTGGCTTGGCAGATAGATCTACCAGTTTCTGTTGACACACTGGAATGTGACTGTTGTAAAGTGACTGCCAAGTTAGAACCTGTCTGAAGTCACACGAAGTGACAGTACTTTCTAATCTGAGTTCATTTCTTCACACGTGTAATATTGGCTTCAGTCCTGGGTACCACATTTTAAAATACGTTATTATAACCCTTCTTAGGGATTGGCGAACTTTTATCAAAATGATGGGAACAATATACCCCTCGGCCAACAATATGCGTGTTCCTCTTTCCCATTACTCACATCTATGCCTGATGTTATCCGATTTTAATTTTTGGCCAGCCTGATGGGTATAAAATGACATCTTGTGGTTGTTATTGTTGGAAGTAAACACATTCCTTTTATGCCTTGGAAACAGTATTTTTATTCTTGTCGTGTGTATTTAACAAGCGTTTAAAATTAGTCACTATATTTACCCTCTTTCTGGACAACTTAAGGACCTTACAATGCCTCCAGTCTAATCAGCTCTCATTTTCATGCAATTTCTGTGCATTATTTTAATTGTTCAGGCAATCCTTGTTATTTAAAAATATTTGTGAATGTGCCTTCCCATTAAAAATTGTTTGTCACCTCAAAATCAATACTTGCAGCACTTTAATGATAAATTCATGGACTTGCACAGAGCAGAAAAAAAAAATGACTTGCCTGACAGACATGTTCCTAGCTAAGGTCAAACAGGCTTCTTGTTTTCAGCTCTCATACTAGATACATGTGTCCTTTTTTATAATCGACGTAGTGCCACTTTTTCTCCACTTCTGTGCTTTTTGTCAGTGATCTTGCTGTTAACAGTGACCCCCAAACATAGTGCAAAAGTTCTGTCTAGTGTTCCAAAGGATGAAATAGCTGTGATGTGCCTTATGAAGAAAATGTGTTAGATCAGTTTCATGCAGACATGAGTTATAGTACTGCTGGCTGAATAGTCAATGCCAATCAATCAACAACACAGTACATCCAGAAAAAGGGAACAGAAATCCCAATCTGAAAATGAGGCTGTTTGGTAAAGTGCTCAAGTAATATCTATAGTGTGTGATGGAGTGATAGAAAAGATGGAAAAGCAGCTAAATTTCTGGATACATGAGATGAGGACTGATTTTAAAAAAGCACAGTGGACAGCATAGTCACAAAGCTGAAAACTAAAAATATTTGTGGACACATTATTCAAGGTCAGGAAAATGTTAAGCCCTTTTCAGTTAGTGCTGGTTGGCTCACACATTTCAAAAAATGAGAGAAGTTTAAACCTTCAGAAGAGGCAGGGATTGCAGATCAGGAACCCATAGAAGAATTTTTAAAACACCTACTAAGTGTTACACAGGAAAAGGGTTATATGAGAATCTTGTTCTAAGTTTTAATTTGCCTGTAATTCTTCTATTCTTTCTAATTCTTAAAAGATAGTTTTGTTAGGTATACAATTTTATTGTATTTTTACCATGGTATAATTGACATAACATTGTATAAGTTTAAGGTGTACAATATGTTGATTTAATACTTACATACACACACACACATAACAATATGATTACCATGTTAGCTAACACCTCTGTCATATCACATGATTGCCATACATGTGCAAAGAAATGGGCAGGTAGAAAGGGGAAAATAATATTTTTTGCATGAAAAAATTATTACCTGAATAAATAGGTAAGTGGCACAAGACAAGCACCAGGAAATGGAAATGGGTGTGTGAAATTGTGGGTGAACAAGGGGGAAAAACTGGTAATGGAGTAGGCAGATGTTACAACTCCCAACTCCCAGAACCAAAGTTGATTACAACTTAACTTAGGAACAATCATCTTGAAAAATCAATTTTGGACTAAACTAAGAGGAACCTATAACCAAGCTTCACAGAAGAAACCACACTGAACTGGTACAAAAGGCAGAGACACGGAAAGGGCTGCCCCACTTCCAGGAGTGAGTGGTGGCCCAGAGGGTCTCTCATGGTGGGGTGGGTTCCCGGGAGAGTTGTGGGTCCTCAGCCCAAGGACTGGAGCCCCAGAGACTAGAGGAGGCGTATAGACAGTAGTTAGCTGAAAGAAGAGCCGGGTTACTGTTTGCGAGAAGGAGACAGAACTCTCTGACCCACGCTTCCTCTTAAAGGGACTATGCAGAAAACCTCATTCACAGTCACTTACACAGGGCTCCAGGAGCGGGGAATGCTGAGAGGACTGGAGTTGTGAGAGGAGAGTATAGTCTCAGAGGCACAGGGAGAGACTGTGGGGGACAGCCACCCTGACCCCTGTGCTGGGTCACTCCCCAAACCTAAAGTGCCCATTCTTCCTGGGAGAACCAAGCTAGCAAAGGGAAGCAATTACCCAACCTACCAGAGGCACTCCTGCTCCATTCAGTGCGGACAGACACTTAAAAGCAGGGGGCGCAACAGGGACACAGGTTTTGAGCGCTGAGGTCAGGGCTACTTGCCCCTCCCCCCCCCCATAACCTGCTGAGTACTCTCCAAAAGGGCGGGAGGGCTGGCTGCAGGGCAGCGGTGGGGAGCCCACACAGCGGCAGTGGTAGGGTGGAGCCAGGAGATGCAGTCTGAACACCCGCGAAGGGTGGAGCTTGGTGGCCCGCACTATGAAGGAGAGGGGTAGAGCCCAAAGAGGCATCCTAGATGCCCGCAGAGGTGGAGCCCAGAAAGGCAACTGTGCACCCATGGGAGGCGGAGTACTCGAATGAGACAAGGAGTCGCTTGCTCCCACGGAGCAGCCTGAGCTGTGTGGCCAGTGAGCCAGCGCTGCTGCCCAAGTGCCTGAGAAGACAGAGGCAGAAGAGGGCTGGCGGAAGGACCTCACATCAGCAATAGAGAGGCCACAAACACTGGCCAAGAGCAGATAAAAGCCAGCCTAGGAGTGCAGCTGACAGTTACAATGGCATCAGGGCCCAGCAGAGGCAGCCACAAATTCTGGATCACCTGTAGCTCCAAGAGGGTTGCTAAAGGCCAGTCAAAAGCAGTGACCCCACTGGTTTGCGCCAGGTTCCAGCCAGGGAGGTTCAACTCTGGTACATCCAGCAGCCAGATACAGAGAGCATCAGCTCAGGACCTAACAACCTTAGTGAAAGCGGTATCTTAAGAAAAGGCTCCTCACACCTGACCCAGCTAAGGCATAGAAAACGCTGTCACAAACAGCAAAAAGAGCAGTAGCAGCAGACAGGAGCCCACAAAATGGGAAGACAGAGAAATGCAATTCAAATGAATCAACAAGAGAAATCCCCAGAAAAAGAAGTGAATGAGATGAAACTAACTAGGATACTGGATGCAGAGTTTAGAATAATGATTGTTAGGATGCTTAAGGATCTTAGAGCAACAATAGATGGACAAAATAAGCACCTGAACAAAGAGATAGCAGGCATCAAAAAGGACAATGAGATCATAAAAAAGAATCAGACAGAAATGATGAACACAATATCAGAAATGAAGACTACAGTAGAAGGAATTAAAAGCAGGCTGGATGAAGCAGAGGATCGAATCAGTGGTTTAGTGGACAATATAAACGAAAGCACAGAAACAGAACAGCAAAAAGAAAAGAGGATCAAAAAGTCTGAGGAAACTCTAAGAGAGCTCTGTGACAACATGAAGAGAAACAACTTCCACATAATAGGGGTTCCTGAAGGAGAAGAGAAAGAACAAGGGATAGAAAACCTGATTGAAGAAATCATAGCTGAAAACTTCTCTAAATTCATGCAAAAAAAAGTCACACAAGTTCAAGAAGCAAAGAGAATCCCATTAAAATGGAACCCAAAGACACCTACCCCAAGACACATCATAATTAAAATACCAAAGCTAAGAGGTAAAGAAGGAATATTAAAAGCTGCAAGAGAAAAGCAGTCAATCATTTACAAAAGAGCCTCCAATAAGGGTGACATTTGACTTTTCAACAGAAACATTTGAGGTCAGAAAGAAATGGCAAGAAATGTTCTAAGTAATGGAGAATAAGAGCCTACAACCAAGACTTTATACAGCAAGACTATTGTTTAAAACTGAAGGAGAAATAAAAAGCTATCCAGACAAAAACAAAAACCTCAAGGAATTCATTACAACCAAACCAATACTGCAAGAAATGTTAAGGGACCTGTTGTAAACAGAACAAAGGGGGGGGGGGAATCTAATAAAGAAAAATGTAGAATTAAAGAATAAAATGGCAATAAAAAACTACATATCAATAATAACCTTAAATGTAAATGGATTAAATGCTCCAATCAAAAGACATAGGGTAGCTGCATGGATAAGAAAACAGGACCTGTACATATGCTGTCTACAAGTGACCCATCTTAAAACAAAAGATACACAAAGAATGAAAACAAAGGGATGAAAAAAATATTTTATGCAAATGCAAATGAAAAAAAAGCTGGGATAACAATACTTATATCTGACAAAATAGACTTTAAAACAAAGGCTATAGTAAGGGATAAAGAAGGTCACTACATAATGATAAAAGGAGCAATCCAACAGGAAGATATAACAATTTTAAATATATATGTGCCTAATATAGGAGCACCTAAGTATATAAAGCAGATTTTGATGTACATAAGAAGCAAGATCAACAGCAATACTAAAACAGTTGGGGATTTCAATACTCCAATGACAGCACTGGATAGATCCTCAAGAAAGAAAATTAACAAAGAAACAGCAGACTTAAAGGACACACTAGATCAACTGGATTTAATAGATATCTTCAGAACCTTTCACCCTAAAGCAGTGGAATATAAATTCTTTTCAAGTGTTCATGGTACATTCTCTAGGATAGACCACTTGCTATGACACAAAACGGCTCTCAATAAATTTAGGAGGATTGAAATCATATCAAGCATCTTCTCAGATCACAATAGCACAAAACTAGAAATCAACTACAATAGAAAAACTGAAAAACACGAAAACACTTGGAAACTAAATAGCATGTTATTAAATAATGAATGGGTTGACAATGAGATCAACGAAGAAATCAAAAATTTCCTCGAAACAAATGAAAATAAACATACAACAACTCAAAATTTATGAAACACAACGAAAGCAGTACTGAGAGGGAAGTACATAGCATTACAGGCATAACTTAAGAAACTAGAAAAAGCTCAAATAAACAATTTAATCCTGCATCTAACAGAACTAGAAAAGGAACAGTAAGTAAAGTCCAGAAAAAGTAGAAGGAAGAAAATAATAAAGATTGTAGTGGACATAAATGACATAGAGGCTAAAACCCCAGTACAGAAGCAAGATGGCGATGGAGTAGGCGGACATACCAACTTCCAACTCCCAGAACCAAAGTGGATTATAACTCAATTTAAAGAACCATCATCTGAATAAACCAACTATGAACTGAACTAAGTGGACTCTTCAACCAAGGAACACAGAAGAAGCCACATTGAGACTGGTAGGAATAGCAAAAACACGAAGAGGGCTGCCCAGCTCCCCGGAGCAAACGGCAGCCCGGAGAGACCCGCGTGGCGGGAGGAAAGTTTGGCGGAGAGGGAGGGACCTGGGTCCTGGAACCAAGCCCCAGCCTGCAGTCCCAGAGCCTAGAAGAGGCGTTTGGACAGTTTTGAGCTGTGAAGCAAGTGAGGGAGCTCCCAGGCCTACAGTGTGGAGTATTAGGTCCCTTCCTACTCTGCTGAGGGTTGCTGAAGGGTATGGTGGGTGGCAGGACGCTGAAACGTGGTTCTGTCGGCGTGGGCAGAGGCCAAGCCGGTGTGAGCTTAGTCTAGCCCAACAGGGTCGGAAGGGACGCGCGAAAGCGGTCCGGAAGCTGCGGGCCCACCTTTAATCCCACTTACGGGGACAAAGCGGGAGGCCAGGAACGGGCATAAATCTGACCTGCGCAAGCCGGCCCTGACCGCGTGGACGGGGCTACGACCAGGGACGGGCAGGGGCTCGCGGCTGAGCTCATGCTACCAGCCCCGCCCGGCCGGAGAAACCGCGGTTTGCCAGTATACGTGCGCGAGTGGGCTCCAAACGCGGGGGCGGGGTAGACCCCAAGACAAGTGGAAGCTCGCAGCTAAGCCCACGCTACTATCCCCGCCTGGCCGGAAAAACCGCGGATTGCATTCCTACGTGCACGAGCGGGCTCCGAACGCGGGGGCGGAGTAGAGTCCGGGACAAGCGGAAGTACGCAGCTGAGGGGAAGCCAGCAAACACGCCCAGCCCAATAAACCTGGGTTTGCGACCCTGCGCAGAAGGGCCCTGGCCTCGAGGGCGGGGCTAAAGCTCCAGACGGGCAAAGGCTCACAGCTGAGAGCAAGTCAAAAGCCCCGCCCAACCCACGAAACTGTGGCGAGCAGGCTCTGACTGCAGGTTCTGGGTGGAAGTCCGGAAATAGGCTGGGTCCGCAGCTGAGCAAAGGTGCTCACCTCTACCCTTGGTGCTAAGGCTTGTGGCTTGAGTGACAGCCCCTCCCGCGGATGAGAGGCAGAAATCACAGCAAAAGCCACAGTGGGCCGGCGCTGGCAACGCTCATACCCAACCACCCTAGGCAGTGGCAGAGAGGGTGGCAGGCCTGCAGACAGACCACACCTAGAGAACACAAAGGCAACACCTACTGGACTCCAGTGGCCACAACCTGCTTATACACAGACAAAATGGGCAGGCAGAGGAATGCAAACCAAATGAATCAAGAGAAATCCCCAAAGAAGGACCTGAATGAACCAGATATAACCAAATTACCAGAAGCAGAATTTAGAATAATGATAGTTAGGATGTTCAAAGAAATTAGAGCAACAGTGGATAGTCATTATGAACACCTAAATAAAGAGATAACAAGTATAAAAAATGAAATTGAAATAATAAAAAAGAATCAGACAGAAATGACAAATACAGTATCAGAACTGAAGACCACAATGGAAGGAATTAAAAGCAGGATGAATCACGCTGAGGATCGAATAAGTGAGTTAGAGGACACAATAAACAAAGGCACAGAAGCAGAGAAGAAAAAGGAAAAGAGACTCAAAAAATGTGAGGAAACTCTAAGGGAGCTCTGTGACAACATGAAGAGAACATTCGCATCATAGGGGTGCCTGAAGAAGAGGAGAGAGGACAGGAAATGGAAACTGTGTTCAATCAAATCATAGCAGAAAACTTTCCTAAATTAAGGCTGGGTAACACTCCACACGTTCAAGAAGCACACAGAACTCCATTAAAGGGAAACCCAAAAAGATCTACACCAAGACACATCATAGTTAAAATACCAAAGCTAATGGATAAAGAAAAAAATTTAAAAGCTGCTAGAGAAAAAAAGGCTATCACCTACAAAGGAGCCCCCATAAGAATGACATCAGACTTCTCAACAGAAACACTTGAGGCCAGAAGGGAATGGCAAGATATAAGCAAAGTAATGCAGAACAAGAACCTACAACCAAGACTACTTTATCCAGCAAGGCTAACGTTTAAAATTGAAGGAGAAATAAAGAGCTTCCCAGAAAAAGAAAGCCTGAAGGAATACATAAAAACCAAACCAATTCTGCAAGAGATACTAAGGGGCCTCTTGTGAACAGTTTAAAGGGAGGAAAGAATAGAGCAAAAGAAGAATACAGCTTTAAAGAATAAAATGGCAATAAACAACTACATATCAATAATAACCTTAAATGTAAATGGATTAAATGATCCAATCAAAAGAAATAGGGTAGCTGCATGGACAAAGAAACAGGACCCATACATATGCTGTCTACAAGAGACACACCTTAAAACAAAAGATGCACATAGACTGAAGGTAAAAGGATGGAAAAAAAATATTTCATGCAAATGGAAATGAAAAAAAAGCAGGGGTAGCAATACTTATATCTGACAAAATGGACTTTAAAACAAAGGTTGTAGTAAGAGATAAAGAAGGACACTACATAATGATAAAGGGAACAATTCAACAGAAAGATATAACCATTATAAATATCTACGCACCAAATATAGGAGCCCTGACATACATAAAGCAGACTTTGATGTATATAAAGGGCGAGATTAACAGCAATACTATCATAGTAGGGGATTTTAATACCCTGCTAACAACACTGGATAGATCCTCAAGAAAGAAAATTAATAAAGAAACAGCAGACTTAAAGGAGACACTAGATCAACTTGATTTAAGAGATATCTTTAGAACTTTTCACCCTAAAGCAGTAGAATATACATTCTTCTCAAGCGTTCATGGTACATTTTCTAGGATAGACCACATGTTAGGACACAAAAATGGTCTCAATAAATTTAAGAAGATTGAAATCATATCAAGCATTTTCTCTGATCACAATGCCATGAAACTAGAAATTAACCACAAAAGAAAAACTGAAAAATACTCAAACACTTGGAAACTAAATAGCATGTTATTAAATAATGAATGGATTAACAATGAGATCAAAGAAGAAATAAAAAAGTTTCTAGAAACCAATGATAATGAGCATACATCAACTCAAAATTTATGGGACACAGCAAAAGCAGTTCTGAGAGTGAAGTTTATTGCACTACAGGCATATCATAAGAAGCTAGAAAAAGCTCAAATAAGCAACCTGACCCTGCATCTAAAAGAACTAGAAAAACAACAACAAATAAAACCCAAGACAAATAGAAGGAAGGAAATAATAAAAATCAGAGCAGAAACAAATGACATAGAGGCTAAGGAAACAATACAGAGGATCAATGAAACCAGAAGCTGGTTCTTTGAAAAGGTAAACAAGATTGATGAACCTTTAACTAGACTCACCAAGAAAAAAAGAGAGAGGACTCAAATAAATAAAATTAGAAAGGACAGTGGAAAAATAACAACTGACACAACAGAAATACAAAGCATTGTAAGAAAATACTATGAAGAACTATATGCCAAAAAATTAGACAATCTTGGTGAAATGGACAAATTTCTTGAATCATATAACCTTCCAAAAATCAATCTGGAAGAATCAGAACACCTAAACAGACCAATTACAACAAATGAGATCAAAACAGTTATCAAAAAACTCCCAAAAAAGAAAAGTCCTGGGCCTGATGGCTTCACAAGTGAATTCTATCAAAAATTCAAAGAAGAACTAACTCCTATCCTCCTCAAGCTATTTCAAAAAATTCAAGAGGAAGGAAGACTTCCAAACTCCTTTTATGAGGCGAGCATAATTCTGATCCCAAAACCGGGCAAAGACAACACAAAGAAAGAAAATTATAGGCCTATATCCCTGATGAATTTAGACGCTAAAATTCTCAACAAAACATTAGCCAACCGGATCCAGCAATATATGAAAAAAATCATACACCATGATCAAGTGGGATTTATTCTGGAGAGGCAAGGCTGGTTCAATATTCGCAAATCAATCAATGTGATTCATCACATAAACAAAAGGAAGGACAAAAATCACATGATAATTTCAATAGATGCAGAAAAGGCATTTGATAAAATCCAGCACCCATTCATGCTCAAAACTCTCAGTAAAGTGGGAATACAGAGAACATTCCTTAACATGATAAAGGCCATCTACGAAAAACCCACAGCAAACATCATACTAAATGGACAAAAATTAAAAGCAATCCCCTTAAGATCAGGAACAAGGCAGGGATGCCCCCTTTCACCACTCATATTCAACATAGTTCTGGAAGTCCTAGCTACAGCAATCAGACAAGAAGAAGAAATAAAAGGCATCCAAATTGGAAAAGAAGAAGTAAAACTGTCACTATTTGCAGATGATATGATATTGTATATTGAAAACCCTAAAGTCTCAGTCAAAAAACTACTAGACCTGATAAATGAATTCAGCAAGGTGGCAGGATATAAAATTTTTTTTTTTTTTTTTATTTTTTATTTTTTTATATATATTTTATTATTATTAATTCTAATGGGGTGACATCAATAAATCAGGGTACATATGTACAATGAAAACATCTCCAGGTTATCTTATCATTCAATTGTGTTGCATACCCATCACCAAAAGTCAAATTGTCCTCTGTCACCTTCAATCTGGTTTTCCCTGCGTCCCTCCCCTCCTCCCTATCCCATTCTTCCCTCCCTCCCCCCATCCCATAACCACCACTCTCTTGTCCATGTCTCATACCCTCACTTTCATGTCCCACCTATGTATGTAATCGTGCTGTTCTCAGTTTTTCTTTTTTTCTGATTTACTTATTTCACTCCGTATAATGTTATCAAGGTCCATCCATTTTGTTATAAATGATCCGATGTCATCGTTTCTTATGGCTGAGTAGTATTCCATAGTATATATGTACCATAGCTTTTTAATCCACTCGTCTTCTGACGGACACTTGGGCTGTTTCCAGATCTTCGCTATTGTGAACAATGCTGCCACGAACATGGGGGCGCATTTCTTCTTTTCGAACAGTGCTATGGTGTTCTTAGGGTATATTCCTAAAAGTGGGATAGCTGGGTCAAAAGGCAGTTCGATTTTTAATTTTCTGAGGAATCTCCAAACTGTTTTCCACAGTGGCTGCACCAGTCTGCATTCCCACCAGCAGTGCAGAAGGGTTCCCTTTTCTCCACATCCTCGCCAGCACTTATTCTGTGTTGTTTTGCTGATAAGTGCCATTCTGACTGGTGTGAGGTGATATCTCATTGTGGTTTTAATTTGCATTTCTCTAATGATTAGTGATGTTGAGCATTTTTTCATATGCCTATTGGCCATCTGTATGTCCTCTTTGGAGAAATTTCTATTCATTTCTTTTGCCCATTTTTTGATTGGGTTGTTTGTCTTCCTGGTGTTGCTTTTTATAAGTTCTTTATAAATTTTAGTTATTAACCCCTTATCAGATGTGCTGTCGAATATGTTCTCCCATTGTGTGGTTTGTCTTTTTATTCTGTTCCTATTGTCTTTAGCTGTGCAAAAACTTATTAGTTTGATATAGTCCCATTTGTTTATCTTGCCTTTTATTTCAGTTGCCCATGAAGATAAATTGGCAAATATACCGCTGCTACAGATGTCGGAGAGCTTGCTGCCTATGTTTTCTTCTAAGATGTTTATGGTTTCACGGCTTACATTTAAGTCTTTTATCCATTTTGAGTTTGTTTTTGTGAATGGTGTAAGTTGATGGTCTAGTTTCATTTTTTTGCAGGTAGATGTCCAATTTTCCCAACACCATTTGTTAAAGAGGCTGTCTTTACTCCATTGTATGTTCTTTCCTCCTTTGTCAAATATCAGTTGTCCATAAAGCTGTGGCTTTATTTCTGGGTTCTCTGTTCTGTTCCATTGATCTATGTGCCTGTTCTTATGCCAGTACCAGGCTGTCTTGAGTATAATGGCCTTGTAGTAAACCTTGATATCAGGAAGAGTGATACCTCCTGCTTTATTTTTTCTTTTTAAGATTGCTGAGGCTATTCGTGTTCTTTTTTGGTTCCATATAAATTTTTGGAATATGTGTTCTATATCTTTGAAGTATGTCATTGGTATTTTAATTGGTATTGCATTGAATTTATAAATTGCTTTGGGTAATATAGACATTTTAATGATGTTTATTCTTCCTAGCCATGAGCACGGAATGTGCTTCCACTTGTTTGTATCTTCCTTGATTTCTTTTATCAATGTTCTATAATTTTCTGAGTACAAGTCCTTAACCTCCTTGGTTAAATTTACTCCTAGGTACTTTATTTTTTTGGGTGCAATAGTGAAGGGGATTGTTTCCTTAATTTCTTTTGCTGATATTTCATTGTTGGTGTATAGAAATGCCTCTGATTTCTGAGTATTAATTTTATATCCTGCCACCTTGCTGAATTCATTTATCAGGTCCAGTAGTTTTTTGACTGAGACTTTAGGGTTTTCAATATACAATATCATATCATCTGCAAATAATGACAGTTTTACTTCTTCTTTTCCAATTTGTATGCCTTTTATTTCTTCTTCTTGTCTGATTGCTGTAGCTAGGACTTCCAGAACTATGTTGAATAAGAGTGGTGAAAGTGGGCAACCCTGCCTGGTTCCTGATCTTAAGGGGATTGCTTTTAATCTTTGTCCATTTAGTATGATGTTTGCTGTCGGTTTATCATAGATGGCCTTTATCATGTTAAGGAATGATCCCTGTATTCCCACTTTACTGAGAGTTTTGAGCATGAATGGGTGCTGGATTTTATCAAATGCCTTTTCTGCATCTATTGAAATTATCATGTGATTTTTGTCCTTCCTTTTGTTTATGTGGTGAATCACATTGATTGATTTGCGAATATTGAACCAGCCTTGCCTCTCCAGAATAAATCCCACTTGATCGTGGTGTATGATTTTTTTCATATATTGCTGGATCCGGTTGGCTAATATTTTGTTGAGAATTTTAGCGTCTAAATTCATCAGGGATATAGGCCTATAATTTTCTTTCTTTGTGTTGTCTTTGCCCGGTTTTGGGATCAGAATTATGCTCGCCTCATAAAAGGAGTTTGGAATTCTTCCTTCCTCTTGAATTTTTTGAAATAGCTTCAGGAGAATAGGAGTTAGTTCTTCTTTGAATTTTTGATAGAATTCACTTGTGAAGCCATCAGGCCCAGGACTTTTCTTTTTTGGGAGTTTTTTGATAACTGTTTCGATCTCATTTGCTGTAATTGGTCTGTTTAGGTGTTCTGATTCTTCCAGATTGATTTTTGGAAGGTTATATGATTCAAGAAATTTGTCCATTTCACCAAGATTGTCTAATATTTTGGCATATAGTTCTTCATAGTATTTTCTTACAATGCTTTGTATTTCTGTTGTGTCAGTTGTTATTTCTCCACTGTCCTTTCTAATTTTATTTATTTGAGTCCTCTCTCTTTTTTTCTTGGTGAGTCTAGTTAAAGGTTCATCAATCTTGTTTACCTTTTCAAAGAACCAGCTTCTTGTTTCATTGATCCTCTGTATTGTTTCCTTAGCCTCTATGTCATTTATTTCTGCTCTGACCTTTATTATTTCCTTTCTTCTACTTGTCTTGGGTTTTATTTGTTGTTGTTTTTCTAGTTCTTTTAGATGCAGGGTCAAGTTGCTTATTTGAGCTTTTTCTAGCTTCTTATGATATGCCTGTAGTGCAATAAACTTCCCTCTCAGAACTGCTTTTGCTGTGTCCCATAAATTTTGAGTTGATGTATGCTCATTATCATTGGTTTCTAGAAACTTTTTTATTTCTTCTTTGATCTCATTGTTAATCCATTCATTATTTAATAACAAGCTATTTAGTTTCCAAGTGTTTGAGTATTTTTCAGTTTTTCTTTTGTGGTTAATTTCTAGTTTCATGGCATTGTGATCAGAGAAAATGCTTGATATGATTTCAATCTTCTTAAATTTATTGAGACCATTTTTGTGTCCTAACATGTGGTCTATCCTAGAAAACGTACCATGAGCGCTTGAGAAGAATGTATATTCTACTGCTTTAGGGTGAAAAGTTCTGAAGATATCTATTAAATCAAGTTGATCTAGTGTCTCCTTTAAGTCTGCTGTTTCTTTATTAATTTTCTTTCTTGAGGATCTATCCAGTGTTGTTAGAGGGGTATTGAAATCCCCTACTATGATAGTATTGCTGTTAATCTCGCCCTTTATATCCATCAAAGTCCGCTTTATGTATGTCGGGGCTCCTATATTTGGTGCATAGATATTTACAATAGTTATATCTTCCTGTTGAATTGTTCCCTTTATCATTATGTAGTGTCCTCTTTTATCTCTTACTACAGCCTTTGTTTTAAAGTCCATTTTGTCTGATATAAGTATTGCTACCCCTGCTTTTTTTTCATTTCCATTTGCATGAAATATTTTTTTCCATCCTTTTACCTTCAGTCTATGAACATCTTTTATTTTAAGGTGTGTCTCTTGTAGACAGCATATGTATGGGTCCTGTTTCTTTATCCATGCAGCTACCCTATGTCTTTTGATTGGATCATTTAATCCATTTACATTTAAGGTTATTATTGATATGTAGTTGTTTATTGCCATTTTATTCTTTAAAGCTGTATTCTTCTTTTGCTCTATTCTTTCCTCTCTTTAAACTGTTCACAAGAGGCCCCTTAGTATCTCTTGCAGAATTGGTTTGGTTTTTATGAATTCCTTGAGGCTTTCTTTTTCTGGGAAGCTCTTTATTTCTCCTTCAATTTTAAACGTTAGCCTTGCTGGATAAAGTAGTCTTGGTTGTAGGTTCTTGTTCTGCATTACTTTGATTATTTCTTGCCATTCCCTTCTGGCCTCAAGTGTTTCTGTTGAGAAGTCCGATGTCATCCTTATGGGGGCTCCTTTGTAGGTGATAGTCTTTTTCTCTCTAGCAGCTTTTAAAATTTTTTCTTTATCCATTAGCTTTGGTATTTTAACTATGATGTGTCTTGGTGTAGATTTTTTTGGGTTTCTCCTTAATGGAGTTCTGTGTGCTTCTTGAATGTGTGGAGTGTTTCCCAGCCTTAATTTAGGAAAGTTTTCTGCTATAATTTGATTGAACAAAGTTTCCATTTCCTGTCCTCTCTCCTCTTCTTCAGGCACCCCTATGATGCGAATGTTGTTTCTCTTCATGTTGTCACAAAGCTCCCTTAGAGTTTCCTCACATTTTTTAAGTCTCTTTTCCTTTTTCTTCTCTGCTTCTGTGCCTTTGTTTATTGTGTCCTCTAACTCGCTTATTCGATCCTCAGCGTCATCCATCCTGCTTTTAATTCCTTCCATTGTGGTCTTCAGTTCTGATACTGTATTTGTCATTTCTGTCTGATTCTTTTTTATTATTTCAATTTCATTTTTTATACTTGTTATCTCTTTATTTAGGTGTTCATAATGACTATCCATTGTTGCTCTAATTTCTTTGAACATCCTAACTATCATTATTCTAAATTCTGCTTCTGGTAATTTGGTTATATCTGGTTCATTCAGGTCCTTCTCTGGGGATTTCTCTTGATTCATTTGGTTTGCATTCCTCTGCCTGCCCATTTTTTCTGTGTATAAGCAAGTTGTGGCCACTGGAGTCCAGTAGGTGTTGCCTTTGTGTTCTCTAGGTGTGGTCTATCTGCAGGCCCCCCACCCCCTCTGCCGGCGCCTAGGGTGGTTGGGTATGAGCGTTGCCAGCGCCGGCCCACTGTGGCTTTTGCTGTGATTTCTGCCTCTCCTCCGTGGGAGGGGCTGTCACTGAAGCCACAAGATTAGCACCAAGGGTAGAGTCGAGCACCTTTCCTCAGCTGCGGACCCAGCCTATTTCCGGACTTCCGCCCAGAACCAGCAGTCGGAGCCTGCTCGCTACAGTTCCGCGGGTTAGGCGGGGCTTTTGACGTGCTCTCAGCTGTAAGCTTTTGCCCGTCAGGAGCTTTAGCCCCGCCCTCGAGGCCAGGGCCCTTTGCGCAGGGTCGGAAACCAAGATTTATTGGGGCGGGCGTGTTTGCTGGCTTCCGCCGAGCTGCGTACTTCCGCTCGTCCCGGACTCTACCCCGCCCCCGCGTTTGGAGCCCGCTCGTGCACGTATTAACGCTATCCGGGGTTTCTCCGGCCGGATGGGGATAGCAGCCGTGGGCTCAGCTGCGAGCCTCCGCCTGTCTCGGGGTCCACCCCGTTCCCGCGCTCGGAGCCCGCTCGCGCACGTATACTGACCAACCGCGGTTTCTCCGGCTGGCGGCGGGGGGGGGGGGGGCGGACTGCTAGCGTCAGCTCAGCCACGAGCCCCTGCCCGTCCCTGGTCCTAGCCCGGTCCCCGCGGTCAGGGCCGGCTTGCGCAGGGCCTGCCTGTTCCTGGCCTCCCGCTTTGTCCCCGTAAGTGGGATTAAAGGCGGGCCCGCAGCTTCCGGACCGCTCTCGCGCTTACCCTCCGACCCTCTGGGCTAGACCGATCTCCCACCGGCTTGGCCTCTGCCCACGCCAACAGAACCGCCTTTCAGCGTCCTGCCGCCCCAAAACCTTAAGCAGCCCTCAGCAGAGTAGGAAGGGACCTAATACTCCACACTGTAGGCCTGGGAGCTCCCTCACTTGTTTCACAGCTCAAAACTGTCCAAACGCCTCTTCTTGGCTCTGGGACTGCAGGCTGGGGCTTGGTTCCTGGGACCCAGGTCCCTCCCTCTCCGCCAAAATCTCCTCCCGCCACACGGGTCTCTCCGGGCTGCCGTTTGCTCCGGGGAGCTGGGCAGCCCTCTTCGCGTTTTCGCTATTCCTACCAGTCTCAATGTGGCTTCTTCTGTGTTCCTTGGTTGAAGAGTCCACTTAGTTTTGTTCAAAGTTGGTTTATCCAGGTGATGGTTCTTAAAATTGAGTTGTAATCCACTTTGGTTCTGGGAGTTGGAAGTTGGTACGTCCGCCTACTCCGTCGCCATCTTGCTCCCAGGATATAAAATTAATACGCAGAAATCAGAGGCATTTCTATATAGCAACAATGAACTGTCAGCAAAAGAACTTAAGGAAACAATCCCCTTCACTATCGCAGCCAAAAAAATAAAGTACCTAGGAGTAAATTTAACCAAGGAGGTTAAGGACTTGTACTCGGAAAATTATAAAACATTGATAAAAGAAATCAAGGAAGATACAAACAAGTGGAAGCATATACCGAGCTCATGGCTAGGAAGAATAAACATCATTAAAATGTCTATATTACCCAAAGCAATTTATAAATTCAATGCAATATCAATTAAAATACCAATGACATACTTTAAAGATATAGAACACATATTCCAAAAATTTATATGGAACCCAAAAAGAACACGAATAGCCTCAGCAGTCTTAAAAAGATAAAATGAAGCAGGAGGTATCACTCTTCCAGATATCAAGGTTTACTATAAGGCCATTATACTCAAGACAGCCTGGTACTGGCATAAGAACAGGCACATAGATCAATGGAACAGAACAGAGAACCCAGAAATAAAGCCACAGCTTTATGGACAACTGATATTTGACAAAGGAGGAAAGAACATACAATGGAGTAAAGACAGCCTCTTTAACAAATGGTGTTGGGAAAATTGGACATCTACCTGCAAAGAAATGAAACTAGACCATCAACTTACACCATTCACAAAAACAAACTCAAAATGGATAAAAGACTTAAATGTAAGCCGTGAAACCATAAGCATCTTAGAAGAAAACATAGGCAGCAAGCTCACCGACATCTGTAGCAGCAGTATATTTACCGATTTATCTCCACGGGCAAATGAAATAAAAGGCAAGATAAACAAATGGGACTATATCAAACTAAAAAGTTTTTGCACAGCTAAAGACAATAGGAACAGAATAAAAAGACAAACCACACAATGGGAGAACATATTCGACAGCACATCTGATAAGGGGTTAATAATGAAAATTTATAAAGAACTTATAAAACTCAACACCAGGAAGACAAACAACCCAATCAAAAAATGGGCAAAAGAAATGAATAGAAATTTCTTTAAAGAGGACATACAGATGGCCAATAGGCATATGAAAAAATGCTCAACATCACTAATCATTAGAGAAATGCAAATTAAAACCACAATGAGATATCACCTCACACCAGTCAGAATGGCACTCATCAGCAAAACAACACAGAATAAGTGCTGGCGAGGATGTGGAGAAAAGGGAACCCTTCTGTACTGCTGGTGGGAATGCAGACTGGTGCAGCCACTGTGGAAAACAGTTTGGAGATTCCTCAGAAAATTAAAAATCGAACTGCCTTTTGACCCAGCTACCCCACTTATAGGAATATACCCTAAGAACACCATAGCACTGTTCGAAAAGAAGAAATGCGCCCCCATGTTCGTGGCTGCATTGTTCACAATAGCAAAGATCTGGAAACAGCCCACGTGTCCGTCAGAAGACGAGTGGATTAAAAAGCTATGGTACATATATACTATGGAATACTACTCAGCCATAAGAAACGATGACATCGGATCATTTATAACAAAATGGATGTACCTTGATAACATTATATGGAATGAAATAAGTAAATCAGAAAAAAAGAAAAACTGAGAACAGCATGATTTCATACATAGGTGGGACATAAAACGAGAATATGAGACATGGACAAGAGAATGGTGGTTATGGGATGGGGGGAGGGAGGGAACAGTGGGATAGGGAGGGTGGCAGGGACAGAAGGAAAACCAGATAGAAGGTGACAGAGGACAATTTGACTTTTGGTGACGGGTATGCAACACAATTGAATGATAAGATAACCTGGAGATGTTTTCATTGTACATATGTACCCTGATTTATTGGTGTCACCCCATTAGAATTAATAATAATAAAATAAAATACAAATTAAAAAAACCACAAAAAAACAAACAAACAATACAGCGGATCAATGAAACCAAGAGCTTTTTCTATGATAAGGTAAATAAGATTGATGAACCTTATCAAGACTCACCAAGAAAAAAAGAAAGAGGACTCAAATAAATAAAATTAAAAATGAGAGTGGAGAAGTAGCAACTGACACAGCAGAAATACAAAGGATTGTAAGAAAATACTATGAAGAACTGTACATCAAATATTAGACAACCTAGGTGAAATGGACAAATTCCTTGAAACATAATTTTTCAAAAATCAATCTGGAAGAATCAGAAGACCTAAACAGACCGATTACAACAAATGAGATCAAAACAGTTATCAAAATACTCCCAACAAACAAAAGCCCTGGGCCAGATGGCTTCACATGCAAATTCTACTAAATATTCAAAAAAGAACTAAATCCTATCCTTCTCAAGCTATTTCAAAAACTTCAAGAAGAGGGAACACTTTCAAGCTCCTTTCAGAGGCGATCATAATTCTTATTCCTAAAGCAGGCAAAGACAATACAAAGAAAGAAAACTAAAGGCCAATATCCCTGATGAATTTAGATGCTAAAATTTTCAAGAAAATATTAACAAACTGGATCCAGCAATACATAAAAAAAAAATCATACATCATGATCAAGCGGGTTTTATTCTGGGGAGGCAAGGCTGGTACAATATTTGCAAATCAATCAATGTGATTCATCACATAAACAAAAGGAAGGGAAAAAATCACATGATAATATCAATAGATTCAGAAAAAGCATTTGATAAAATCCAGCACCCATTTATGATCAAAACTCTCAGCAAAGTGAGAGTACAGTACAGGGAACATACCTCAACATGATAAAGACCATCTATGACAAACCCATAGCCAACATCATACATGATGTTGGCAAAAATTCAAAGCAATTCCCTTAAGATTAGGAACAAGGCAGGGGTACCTCTTTTCACCACTCTTATTCAACATAGTTCTGGAAGTCCTAGCCACAGCAATCAGACAAGAAGAAGAAATAAAAGGCATCTAAATTGGAAAAGAAGAAGTAAAACTATCATTATTTGCTGATGATATGATACTGTACATAGGAACCCTAAAGTCTCAGTCAAAAAACTACTGCACCTGATAAATGAATTCAGCAAGGTGGCAGGATATAAAATTAATACTCAGAAATCAGAGGAATTTTTATACACTAACAATAAACTGTCTGAAAGAGAAATTAAGGAAATAATCTCCTTCACTATTGCAACAACAACAAGAAAAAGTAAAGTACTTAGGAGTAAATTTAAACAATGAGATTAAAGACTTGTACTCGAAAAATTATAAAACATTGATAAAAGAAATCAAGAAAGATACAAACAAGTGGAAGCATATACTGTGTTTATGGATAGGAAGAATAAACATCATTAAAATGTCTGTATTACCCAAAGCAATTTATAAATTCAATGCAATTCCTATTAAAATACCAATGACATACTTCAAAGATATAGAAAAAATATTTCAAAAATTTATATGGAACCAAAAAAGAACACAAATAGTCACAACAATAGTTTTTTAAACAGGGACAGAGTCAGAGAGAGAGATAGATAGGGACAGACAGACAGGATCGGAGAGAGATGAGAAGCATCAATTATTAGTTTTTCATTGCCATTGTGACACCGTAGTTGTTCATTGATTGCTTTCTCACACGTGCCTTGACCGGGGGCCTTCAGCAGACTGAGAGCCACCCCTTGCTGGAGCCAGTGACCTTGGGTCCAAGCTGACAAGCTTTTGCTCAAGCCTGATGGACCCGCGCTCAAGCTGGCAACCTCGGGGTCTCAAACCTGGGTCCTTCTGCATCCCAGTCCGATGCTCTATCCACTGTGCCACCGCCTGGTGAGGCAGCCACAACAATCTTGAGAAAGAAAAATAAAGTGGGTAGTACCACACTTCCTGATATCAAGGTATACTACAAGGCCATTGTCCTCAAAACAGCTTGGTACTGGCATAAGAACAGGCACATAGATCAATGGAACAGAACAGAGAACCCAGAAATAAACCCACACCTTTATGGACAACTGATATATGACAGTGGAGGTAAGAGCATACAATGGAGTAAAGACAGTCTAACAGAAGGTGTTGGGAAAATTGGAAGCTACGTGCAAAAAAATGAAACCAGACCACTAACTTGCACCATTAACAAAAATAAAGTCAAAATGGATAAAAGACTTAAATGGAAGTCGGGAAACCATAAGCGTCTTAGCAGAAAACATAGGCTCGCAGCAATATATTTGCTGATTTATCTCCATGGGCAAGTGAAATAAAGGACAGGATGAACAAATGGGACTATATCAAACTAAAAAGCTTTTACACAGCTAAAGACAATATGAACAGAATAAAAAGGAAAGCCACACAATGGGAGAACATATTCGACAATACGTCTGATAAGGGATCAATAACAAAAATTTGTAAAGAACTTGTAAAACGCAACACCAGGAAGATAAACAATCCAATCAAAAAATGGACAATAGAAATTTCTCCAAAGAGGACATACAGATGGCCAATAGGCATATGAAAAAATGTTCAACATCACTAGTAATTAGAGAAATGCAAATTAAAACCACAATGAGATATCACCTCACAATAGTTAGAATGGCACTCATCAACGAAACAACACAGAATAAGTGCTGGTGAGGATGTGGAGAAAAGGGAACCCTATTGCACTGCTGGTGGGAATGCAGACTGGTACAGCCACTGTGGAAAACAGTATGGAGATTCCTTAAAAAATTAAAAATGGAATGAACTGCCTTTTGACCCAGCATTGTCACTCTTAGGAATATATCCCAAGAACACCACATCACTGATTCAAAAGAAGAAATGCACCCCCATGTTTAAAGCAGCATTGTTTACATTAGCCAAGATCTGGAAACAGCCCAAGTGTCTGACAGTGGACAGGTGGATTAAAAAATAGTAATACATATACACAATGGAATAGTATGGGGTCGTGAAAAAGGAAACCTTACCTTTTGTGACAACATGGACGGACCTGAAAACTATTATGTTAAGTGGAAAAAGAAAAGCCAAGCAGAGAAAGAAAAATATCATATGGCCCCACTCATTTGAGGAATCCAATGAACAATGTGAACTGAGGAAAAGAATAGAGGCAGAGGCCAGATCAAAGGGACCAGAAGGAAAGCAGACAGAGGGAAGGGGGATGATAGAATGGAATCAGAGAAGGGAAAGAGATTGGTGAAATTATATATACATAACACAGCATTACAGAGAGCAGAAAAGCAAATCCTGGAGGGAAGGGGTGAGGGCGGTTGGGGAAGGGAGGCATGGGGATGTTAAGGGGAACACAGGGAGGGTGATGCATTTAGGGGGACACTAGAATCTATGTAAACACAATAAATTAAAATCAATTAAAAAAAAAAGAAATTGTGAGTGGAACACAGAATTAGAGAGAACTGGTAAATTGATTAGAGGTTCTAAGAGTTCCTCAAAACCAATGTAACATATCCTCAGCATTTCCCCAAGCTTTAGATGAATGCCCTGGGAGATTTGGGGGATACGGTAAGTTGAGTGGAGATTTCAGATTCCCTCACCTTTCTGATTTTTGAATGGACAACTCATCTGTTAAAGTAACTATGGCCAAACATTGGAACTTGGTGGACCATCCATGTAGGACAATCCCCCAGGTCAGGAATCTGATAGCCCAGACAACTGTACCAAAAAGAATGATCCTCCAACCAAAAGCTGCAAATGATGCCTGCCATCTGCTTATGGTACTTAAGCAACCAACTGGCTAAGCCAATGGATCTTTTTGGAGCAGAGGCTAAAAAACTTGCTGGCTTGGGTTAGGGGAGTTGCCTGCTCCTGCTTATTCTGGCAAGAACTTTCAGCACTAGAGGGGCACTTAGCGTTCTCCCTCTGGACCACCAGCCTTTTTGCTGCAGGCTTCCTGGAAGGATAAATGATACCCCTCTTATGTCTTGACTATCTGCTTCTATCTAAGAGGTCCAAGAGCCTGCCTGCACTTGTTGAAGAATGCCAGCCACAGGCTGGCTGGCACAAGTAGGCAAAAAAACCACTGCTAGCCATTTAAGGAGACAGAGTGTTTCAAAAGGGAGTTCAGGCTGAATAATCAGATTAGGTGCTTTCTATGGGAGAACTGAAGATAATGTCAATAAAAATGTAACGGAACTCCTAAAGGCATTTGCTTAAATAGCAAATCACAGACCCACAGGGAACAAATACATCTCTTTCAGTATGAATTAAATCTTTCTGCATAACATGTTCTCTCTTCTCTCTTCCTATTCCTTCCATCTCAAAGAATTCATCCAGAGTGGTTTTAGTAGGATCATTTCTATTATTGTTACTTCATGTTTATTGAGTAATGGAGCAGGAAACACCTCAATGAACTCTTGCCTATCAGGCTACAATTATCCATTAGCTTTGATGAAGTGATCTTTTGGCAAAAGTTCAATGTTCTGATTGGCTAACATGCTCATGGAATTACTTTCTGAGACAGAAAAACATCCAAAGGATTCGTATTTATTCCTAAGAGAAAGGGAACACACTGGTAACTTTCAGAAGTTCTGCAGTGATACTTTGAAAGTGTTCTTGATAGAATCCTCTCTTCCCTGATGGTGATCACCATCTGAAAGGGGAAGGGAGAAAAAAGAGAAGGAGGTGGAAAATAGAAGGAGAGAGGTGTTAGAGAAAAATAAAACAATTGGGCAATAAGGGTGTCGAACAGGTTGCTTTAGGACAACAAAATTTATAATAAAATTGCCATCTACCACAACTCTATTTCCACCTTGCTTATATTTATTGGGTTCTTGGAGTGAGAAAGAGAATCTCTATATAACTCTGTAAATATTAGGGAAGTTAAGTCACTTGCCTGAAGTCACACAACTCTTGGTGCTAAAGGTAGGGCAAACAGGACTCTGGCTTTTGCGTTCAGCATCCTTCCCACTGCAGAGTCCTTCTGAGCTAGGGCTTTGATTGTGGAAGGTTTGGTATAGGCTTGTCCATCCTTGTATCCTGTTTTAAATCCAGTTCCCATTTTCTAGCTCAGCTGAATGCAAGTCAGGAAGAGTGAGGGCTCAGGTGTCACAGTCTGAATGGGGCACTCTCTGTGGCAAGCTGACAGAACTCATCTCACAATGGCCCACACAAGGACTGAACCCACTTGCTGAGTCCAATAATATCTTCTTTAACTCAGTAAATTGGGACATGTTGTAAACCTGAAGCTATAACAATGCTATGCCAATTATGTCTCAATAAACTGGAAAAAAATATTAAATGAATGTTACAGATTCCAAAGCAGTAAGTACTCAAGAAACCTTAATCAATCATTTCAGTACTTCTGAATCAAGCAAACAATTGGTCAATTATAAATTGTGACAACGGCATAGTTGTATTGGGTACTACAGGAGAAGCCGTAGAACCATAGGGCATACTGCCCTTACGTTGCTGACACCTTAACTAGGCAGAGATAAACAGTATACAATAAAATAGTTGAAATATTAAATGGATGCTCAAGGAGGTGTGTGGTCAAGTTCCTCAACTCATCCCAAGAACCTAGAGCTTCTGATATTTCTCTTCAAAGTGAAACGTGTTTGTTTTTATTCATATGGTAGCCTACCAAAGTTAGTGTATGTCAGATTTGCATGAATCAGATTATTCCTTTGATACTAATGACTTGTAATTTCAGGAGCCCCATTTATGCCCAGAAGACACTTATTTTGTGACTGCAGGCTAATGCGCAAAGAATAGAGGTGGAATTATTATGTAGATGATACCGTTGTGCTAAGTAAGGCCAGGAGGCATCTGGATAGGCTGGGTAAGCAAAGGCTTCCCAGTAATCGCAGTAGAGAAATATTACCAGAGGGCTGGGTATCATCAAACTCCCATTCAAAAGAACCAGCCCAGGAGCAAACAGGACCACGTTCATGCTGAAGCAGATGATTCAATTTGAGAAAAACAAATGTTATCCATCACCCATTCCTATTACAATTTTGAATACTTGAGCTGTGTAATTTGCTACAGCACTTGAAAATTATTTGTGTTTTATTGTCAGGTAACTAATACAAGGATTTCACAACTTGTTTTGTAAAAACAATTAAAATTATAAATGAGCGAAGTTGAATGAATCTGTGGGAGTCTCTAAGAATTCTCTCTTCCTTGAAGTGAGTTCAGAGCATCAGTGAGGACTGAGAAACAATAGTGTAAACCATCAATCAGTTGAAACAGAAGTTCAAATAAATGTAATAGGGGTTGCTTTTAAGCCCCGTGGATAGCAAAGCAATGTTGGCTTAGGGAGGTTAGATTACAGCAATCCAATTAAAAACTGGACTCCCTTGAAACGAAAGAGGAAATGCAAACATTCTCCTGAGTGGCTCTATAATGGCGAATTGAGTGTTGCTGATGGCACTGGGCTCACAGGAGGAACTTATAATCAACAATAATAGCAAAACAGACCTCTGCACTCTACTTTTGTTGCAAGCAAACTCTGGTTCTGAGAGCAGGAGCATTTATCCTCTGGGAACTTTCCTCACTCCGAGCAGCATCATTTCAGGGAGGCAGAAAATGGAAAACTCCTTGGCACGTCATTCCAACCTGTAATTCTGCACTATCTTTGATTAATGAAGAGAGAAGAGAAAGCTCCAACATCCCGAAATCTGGTGCAGGGATTGGCATCTCGGCTCCGATGGCTCCATCAAGAAATTATTTCTTCCCTGGCCTTGCAATTACCTCTACCTGGCTCCTACTCATTTGGACTCATTGTCATTGGAGATTTTATTTTCCTTGCTCATGGTCTGAGACATAAAGTTAGAGACGGATTCAATAATTTGTGGCCTCAGCATAAATTCACTTGCATGTTAATTGCATAGTTAATTTTGGGAATTATTTAAAAAACTAAAATTTTGGGAGGGGGTATATAGCCTGAATACCCTATTTGATTTAGGTCATTATGCATATTTCAATCAATATGTTAATTATTTTCTGAATTCACTTGGGCCAACTAAAAGTTAGGAATGCGTTTGGTTGCAAGCAAATATAAAATATTAATAATAAACAGTAGGTTAAACTCAGAGGAATATAATTTTCTCTTGTAATAAGAAGTCTAGTAGTAAGCAAGCTATGCTGGGCTGGCCACTGCTCAAGAAAGTCGAGGCCATTACATCTGACTCTTTGATCCTTAGGAAATGGGGTTTGTCTTCATGGTTGCAGGATGACTATTGTAACTCTAGGCATTGAATTGAAGAAGAAAGACGGACAAAGGATTGAAGAGACATATTATTTTTCTGGGCTAATCAAACACTTTCCCGGAAGCCTGGTCTGGTCATCTTGCCTTGCATCTCATTGTTCAAAACCAGGTCACATAGGCACACTTCACATGGGCTATTTAGGAAAGAGAGTATGTTGTCTTTTATATCTCTGTCGTCTAGGAAGATGAGGGAGAATGGGGACAAGAATGTCTTCTGAGTCAAGAGGCCATGGTGTCTGCCACATGACTCTCATTACTTCTCGTAAAAATGAAAGAATGGCTTTCCTTTATTACGATGAAATGGTAAATTCTTTTAGGTAATACACTGAATTGTACTTACCTTTGATTCTTTAGCATTAACATAGTATTTGAATAGAGGAGGCTCAAGAAATGTTTATAATATGTTGAAAAAATAAAGATATGCTTCCTGGAAATCTGGGTGGCCTATTTAAAAACTCATATTAAATCAGCCTCATGTTCCTTGATAGTGTTTCTTTTCAGATACTTTGGGGATAATGCAACAGAAATAGTGTATGGGACATGGTCCCGCAACCAACTTTGTACTGGAATAGAGAAATGCAGATTCAATGAAAGACCAGCTCAGTGTTTTAATTCAGATCTTAACAACTGTTCACAAAAGAGATTGATTGATGGAGCACTAGAATGTTTACCACTAAGAAAGCAGGGTCTTTAGCTTTTCTCTGATAAATATCTAGTGCCCAGAAATGCGTACATCCCATATAAACACACAGTGATTGCCTGTACAACAAGTGACTGTCAGCTTGGATTGAGGTTTATGGGGTGTGCCGTGCATTCTCACCCTGACCTTATCCTTTTCAGGAAACTTACTGGTGACTTTAATGAATAGATTGCCAATCAAACCTGCTTTGATAAGAAACCAAGAGGGAATGTGAGTGCATCGAATGACAGGCTTCCGATCTCAAAGACTTAGGATGGGTAGAAGATGGTGAGGACACAGAAAGAAAATTTAAATAAATGCGAATACCTTCATTATACTTGAAGCCCACAATCCAGCTGCTCAACTATAGGAGCGTAGTAAGCCATATTACATTTTTTGGTGCACCAGCAGTTAGAATAAGGAATAATAATGAAAAACAGGAAAAACTTTATGACAGAGTCTGTTGGAAATGACTGGGTTGTTTCAAGAAGTAGTGTATCCTTGTAACTTCAGCTGTTCAAGGCTCAACAGGCTCATGTGCAGTGATGTATGGGAGCACTGTGCACAGATGGCAGACTGGAATAGGTGATATAAAAACCCCTTCTATCCAGGAGATAAAATAGCTCAATTTTTTTATTATTATTTAAATCTACTGTAGAGCCTTCATATGTGAAATAATTCCTATCAGTGCCTATCAGCAGAACCTAAAGGATTTTTCTCCAGTCTGACTCCGAGCTCTCACTGTAGCATCATATTTTGTATGGCAATGACCCAAGCTGAGGGTTGTGGGGGGATCACGCCGTTCTCACGGGGATCCCTTTTCCCCTTATTCACTGGTGAATTTCCAATCCCAGCACCTTTCTGATTAGCCCTCTGATGCTCCTCACTGACACCTAAGTGTTGGATGATATTTATTCATTCACTCAGTAAATATGTGTTGTGTCCCTACTGTGTGCCTAGTGCAATGTTGTTGAACACAGCTAAGCTGGACCTTATGTTCTAACAGGAGGAGAACGACAAAAGGAAATAGCACAACTTGGACAGCAGAAAGTGCTACGAGGAAAAGAAAACCCAGTTTTATGTCAGCTCTGGAAGAAAATGGCATTTCAGGGAGTTTCAGGGGGTCTCTCTGAAAAGAAGGTAATTTGTGAAGTCACACCTGAATGAGGAAACAAGCAGAGACTATAAGACCTAGTTTGTGTGCCTCCCCACAATGGCGTGGTCCTACCTCTCCTCGTTTGTTCACTTGCTCAATGCAAGTCCCAGCTGCCATGGTCATTGTCTCCTATTTTGCTTATGCAGCTCTGTCAGCCTCCACCCTCCCCCCCCCCCGCCCCGCCAAGAGGGCTCGACTCTTGCACACCCTCCAGCGAGACATCATTGGCAGCGGACTTGGCGCTCAGGTGCAACAAGCCTTTATCTTTAGATCAGTGGTTCTTAACCTGGGTTCTATCGAACCCTAGGGGTTCGATGAGTCGGTCTCAGGGGTTCGGAGAAGCCTCTGCCACAGGGGCCAGAATAAAGTAATACCGTAATTTGTTGTGAGTTCATGCACTTTGTTGGTTTTGTTCTTTGAGGATGGTGATGTTCATGCATGGCTCATTTTGTGCACCAGTAAAAAAACATACACCTATGTCTTGAATTTGGAAAAAAAATCATATTTTATTTATCACTAAAGAAGGGTTCGGTTAATGCGCATATGAAACTGGTGGGTTCGGTACCTCAAAAAGGTTAAGAACCACTGCTCTAGATGTTCCTCCTATCACTTCCAGAAACCTGCTATGAGACAGGGGGTCCCCCAAAGGCTGCTCTAAAGAGCCTGCCATACAACCCAGAGATGAGGGTAAGTTGATTCCCTAAGGGACAAACTTCAACCAGTGAGAGACAAGAGACAGGGAAAAAGTGGCAGAGAAATTCCTCTTTCTCTTGAAAAGACAGGATGTTCCCAGATACAATGATGACGTCAGTTGTCTCTGGAGGAAATTCTGGTACCCAAGCAACGCAGGTTACGTTTATTTGTCGAGATGCAGCCATTTCCTAACTCATCACCTTGAATTTATTTTCCTCCTTTTTTGTTTTTGTTTTGCCTTACTTCTCTTTTTCCTTTCAAAAACTCCTGAGATCACAATTCCTCATAAAGTCTTGGCTTGTAATCTTTGCCTCAGGATGTTTTTTAGGGATCCCATGCAAACACAGACACCATTAAAGAATTTTGGGGGTCGAATCACTGTTCTTAAGCTGTGCATGGAGCAGCTCAGGGCTCTGCAATGAATTCAGGGGGACGTTGCAGGATATTTTAAATTTTCAAGGGAAAGGCAGTAATACTGAACATCTGTTAAACACCACACACACTATTAGTTCAATGTAGCTGACAGTTTCAACACTGAATCACACTACATTCTTTCAATGCCATCATTATTTTTGGCAAAGCTGGGTTTTCAGTGGTCGCTCTTATAAAAAACAACACCATGTGAAAACCACTGTGGAACAGGAAATGAAGGTGGTGGTGTCTAACATGATTCCAAGGTCGGAGAAATTGTACCATACCCATTAATATCCTGTTACTAAGTAATTGTGGGGCTATTTAAGAAAGATACACAAACATGTTTTCCTGTCCAATCATCGGTATTATTTTTCTAAAACAGCTACTAAAGTTGTGGAGACATAAACAGTTATTAAATTGTGAGCACTGAACAACCTAAGAAATATAAATATTAGGTTCTTTTTTCGGCTTAGACGTCCCAGAAAAAATAATCACTAGGGGTTCTGTGAACTGGAAAAGTTTGGGAACCTCTGAGGTAGAACGTTCCAGATGGCAAAAGCAGCAAGAATAAAGGTTGGGAGGCAGGAATAAGCTCACTTTGGAAACTTCCTTTTTTTCCCCCTTTAGTGACAATATTTTTATAAGCTCTGTTACCCTTAGGTTGGTCTATAAATAGCCAAAATCCTCAAAGTGTGTGTGTGTGTGGTTTTCATGAGCTATTTGCTTTAAAGAAAAAACATGATTATATGTTATTTTTAAAAAATATCTGATCACTATGTATATTTTTAAACTGTGAGATATAATATTCTCTTTATTACTGATCTTGCAGTCTTATCTAAACTCTAAACAGATTCTTCTTTCTTTAAAACTTCATGCTTGAAGTCTTTTTTGGATCAGTCCTAGAATTTAGGACATTCACGTTTTGGCATTCAAGACTGGGATAATACCTGTTTTTGAATGAACAGTCATTTATAATAGGAAGTGACTTATGGGGAGTGGCTTTGGGTCCAGGGATGGAAATACTGTCCAGGTGAGGTCTGGGATTAGAAATGGGATATTTGAAGATACCCACAGAAGGTTGTTTTCTCGTTTTTGTTACTCAAAATCATATGAGGTGCCTTTTTAAACCTGAATGTCAATTTCTTTTCCTGTAATTGGAATGCCTTTGACCCATTTCCAAGGATTCCACTTTGCAGAGTCAAGGTAACTAAGAAGTTGAATAAATAACTACAAGGTTGCTTAGGATCCACTGAAAAACAAAAAGGAAAAGAAATTGTCTAAAAGGATAACTGATATTTTAAGTAACTTTTCAGAGGGCCACCCACAAGAATTTATGTGATGGACACTGGGATTATTGTGCTTCTGAGTTGTAGGGTTTCCTCTCTTTCTGTTTTAAATCTGAGTGCATGTTCAATGACCTTTCCTTTCTTTATCCTGCTTTCTTTTGTTTAGCAGCCCATTTTTGTTGATACACTCTAAATATGTAAACACACATCTGATTGGTCCAGCTGGCTTTCCTGTTGGGCCAGGAAACATTCTGTCTCCTGTTGGTATGTATTGATTTAACCCGGCAAAACTCAGATTCTAGCTAGGGTGATTCAACTCTGAGTGTCACTGTTTGCTTACGTATTTTTTCTTGAACTATTATATCTATATTTACCCTCTTTTATTTCCTTGTAAATGGTAGCATACCTAATATGTTGAACTCAGTTTTTCTCTTCCAGTTAACATTTTTGAGATTGTTTTATATTAATATGCATCAATTTAAAGACTGCAGAGAATTCCTTCATTTGGATGAATAATAATTCAGGCAATTAATCTTATAGTAACAAACACTGAGTTCGTTTTCAGTCTTAATTTTTTTGTGTACACCTGCAAGGATATCAGAGGACAAATTCCTAGAAGCGGAATGGCGAGGTGAATTTGGTCGCCAATTTCAAGTATTGATAGATATTGCCAAATTTCACAGCACAGAGCAGGTTCCAAACAGCACCAACAACGATTCAAGACACTGTTGGTCTCCTCACATCATCACCATTAGCATCTATCATCAAGCTAATTCTAAAAAATGGCATCCTGTTATAGTTTAACATGGAATTTCTTTTATAATGAGTGGATTCGAGCATATGTTTACATGTTCAAAGCCATCTGTATTTCTTTTCTAAGTCAACAAACACTTAAGGATGGCCTACAATGTGCCCATTTCTGATCCTAATTACTGAGAACATGGGAATAAATGACATGCACATGTGGAGGAGACAGGCAAGCGACCAATGGTCGCAGTGGCTGGAGTATCAGGGTGTGGTGGGGGCCTATTAGCAGCACACCCATCTCAGTCCAGAAGGAGAGCAATGGAGGCTCCTAGTGGGGAGGGCCACGTGAACTAAAGTCTGATAGAGGGGTACCGTAATAGTTAGTTAGGTGACTATTAGGGTGGGAGTCGGGTGGAAGAGGACACAACAGACCCATGGAAGGTGAGAACAGGCAGCAGAGAACTTCTGGGACTCAGAGGAGTTCAGTTCACAGTGGCACCATCACAACAATAGGAAGGGGAAGTGGGCGGGGCTGGCATGCCATCCACTCATGGAGCCTTGGACATCAGTTAAGGAGTTGTTTGAACATTGTTCTAGCGACCACACGACACAATTGGAAGATTTTTAGGCAGAGGATAAGATATCAGCAGTTATCTTGGGTGCTGAGCTAGAGAATTGGCTGTAGAAGGAATGGCAAACAGGAAGCTGTCCAGTAATTCAAATAAGATGAGGTTTTCTTTGTCTCAGATGGGGCGCACTGTATACAGGTGAGGAACAAAGACCTCTGACCAGGCAGCGTGGGTGTGATTCCTGGTTCCCCAATTTCTAGTTGCATGAGCCTGAGCGATGGACATAGTGATTCTCATCTGAGGGTTGCTGGGAAAATGTAGAGATAAGTGTGTAAGGTATATGGTACAACACGTCATATATAAATGAGGATTTATACATACAAACGGCTACTAACCAGTAGCCGTATTTATTATTTTTATTACCTGTCCTCACTCCACTCTGGAAATGCCCTGATCTCTGGCTAATTATAATGTACACACGAATAGAATTACAGACTATGGAAGTTGGGAGAGATTTGAGGTACTTTGTTCAATCTCCTAATTCCAGTCATAACGAAGTAAAGGGTAAGAAACCGAGCAACATATTTGGGGTTGCACAATGCTTACCTGTAATTTTTCACTGGTCTGGTTCTGTTATCACACGTGCGTGCATGTATATATTTTGGTTACTACACTTAGCGTTAAGTATGTACCGGTATCTTTCTCGTGTTTGTTGACAGCAAAGATTTCTTGGATGGAAACCTGTAATTTGGAAAACTATTTGCCTCACACACTTTGGAGCACATCGCTCAAACCCCATAGAGTTTTTGGTCATCTTAGAAACAAACGCTAGCAGTGAGGTAGGTAAATCTGCAGAGACTGCAAGGTTGGGTTGTTTCAGCCAAGGGGTGGCAAAGTGGTTGGCAGCCCCTTGTTGGGCGAGCACCTTCTCGTCCCTCCCACGGGGCACCAGCACCTCACCTGGATTCTTTCTTTCTATTTCACCGAGGGCCCTGTGATCCAATTCAGCTGTTTAGGAGAGCCTGCTCTGTGTACGAAAGACGCTGGGCTGGCGATCAGGGATGAAGGGGTCCCAGCCCTCTCCCTGAAAGAAGAAGCAGGCACCTCGCTCGCCTCCACTGTGAACTTGACCTGCCCTCACTCCCTCATTTACCCGCGCACGAATTCTCTCCTAGGTGCGCACCGACCGCGCTCCCGGGTGCCCCAAGGTTTCCCGCTTCTGTCCGGCTCCGAAGAGCGCTGGCGTGGAGAACGCTGCGGCGAGCCCCGGGCACGAGGGTGCCGGGGCTGGACTGGGTGCTGTCACTCGCCGCCCGATTGCCGGGACAGGGCAGCCGCCTGTCCCGGGTCCGGCTTCCCGGTGCAGGCACCGGGGCGCGGCACGCTGTCCTCAGAGTTTCCCCCGGGCGCTCTCCTCCCGGACGCCCGCGTTCGCGCCGAGCGCCCCCAGCAGGCGGCTGCTCCTCCCTCTGCATCCCCTTCTCCCGCAACCGCAGCCTCAGGGCAGAGTTCAAGTCCAGCCCCGGCTTGAGCTCCCGATGTAGGCAAGGCCAGGGGGGCTGGAGGGCGCGGGTTTAACGCGGGCGGGCCCGGGGAGGCGGAGGGAGGAGGCCTCTGATTGGTCGGGGAGGGGGAGTGGAGGCACGGAGTTTCCCACAATGCTCTGGTGCGGTGCAGCCGCGGATGGATGCTGCGGGAAGGGGCTGCCATTTGCTACCCCTGCGAGCGGCGCGCGGACCTGCTCCCTCTCCTGCCGCGGCAGCCGCCGCCAGCGCTGTGAGCCGGCCCGGCCTGTGCAGCGGGGCCGCCTCACTTCCCTCCGTGCCCGGAGCGGTCGCCATGAACCCCAGCCTCTCGGTGGGAGAGGAGAAGGGGGCGACGGGCGGCAGCAGCGGCAGCGGCGCCGGGAGCTGCTGCTTGGGCGCCGAAGGCGGCGCGGACCCGCGGGGCGCGGGCGCAGCGGCGGCGGGGGCCGCTGCCCTGGAGGAGCCCGCCGCCGCCGGCCCGAAGGACAAGGACGAGGCGCTGGAGGAGAAGCTGAGGAACTTAACTTTCCGGAAGCAGGTCTCTTACAGGTAGGCGCGGGAGCCAGGTCCGGGGACAGGTGTCGCCGCGGGGCGTGGGACCTACTCTTCTCTCTCGGAGGGGCGCTGCCACGGAGTTGGGCACCTGGCGCCCTCTCTCTCCCTTTCCCCCCTCCCCCTCCGGGGATGTGTTCTCTTGTTATCCCGTCCTTCTGGGCTGGAGGGAAGCTACGTGCCTGGTTCCCCCCTGTCACAGGAGAGAAGACTGAGTCCCTGAGATCAAAACAACAAAAATGCGCGCGCGTCTCTGGTAGGGGGTGTACGCAGAGAGATGCCTGCTTTTCTTGAGACAAGTCCTCAAAGTTGTCCCTAAGCCGGTGTCATCGTCAGCCACTCCCCCTACCTTCCAGATTTTGCTGGCACTAACTTGATAGTTGAAATCATCCTAGGGGCAGAAAAGGACGCCTCTGTATAGAAGAGAAATCCTGATAGAAGTGAAACCTGCCTGGAAACCCCTCATGAAGGAAGAGTCAGTATGGGACTGTGTCTGTGTGGGTCTCTGTCTATAGATAGCAACTGGTTATGGGGTGACACGTACACGTGCTCTCTGTACTAGGTGTGCCCAGAAGGACGACTTGGGCAACCTGCTGGCAAACTAGGGATGAGGCTGAGAATGAGACCATGCTTGCCCCTCAGGGTGGATGCATTTGCGAGACAAGGACCGTGTGGGATGAATGGCCACCACATTGTGATAAAAGAGTACCCCGAATTGTGTTAGGATCCAGAAATGAGAAACCTGGGTTCGGTAGGTTCTCTGCCCTACCCCCCAACAACCCCAGGTGGGAATAAAGGTATTGAGAGGTTTGGAGGGTTTCAGAGACTATCCTTACTGCTTGTTCATTTTAAAAGTCAAGGTGATAAACATAGCATTTCAAAGATTTGTGCTTACCAGAGCTCGGAGTAGATCTTGAAAAAGGGTCAGGAAAAGCATTCTTGTGACCCTACTCTTTTCAAGTTAGCAGTCCTTTCCAGAAACCCATATAAAGTATTAAGCTTGTCACACCATGTGCTGTTATGTAAGCAAAAGCAGATGACAGGGGTGTGTGGGTTTGTGAGGGTGTATGTTGTACTTATGGGCGGTGTGTGTGAATCACTGGGATCCCCATAGGCACTGCCTGGTTTGGAGGCCTCAGTCTCTGGACATGAGCTCTCAGTCTAACTGGTGGCTTCTGACGACTCTGAAATGGTCTTCCTGATGAGGCTGTTGCTCCCACGTCCCTTGAGTGCATTTTGTTCACTGTTCATTGAGCTAGTTTCCCACCTGACTTGCTCTTTTAGCTACTCACATAGATCAGGACCAAATGGATCTTTCTCTTTATATATTTGGTTTCTAAAATTAGACAGGTGGAGGAGAACGGAGTCACTCTAGGGAGATATGCTGGGCCACTGGCAGTTTGCTTGCTAGTTATGATGGCCTGTCTGGCCTGTAGAGGGACAGGGACTGCATTCAGCCTATTTAGGAATGGTGAGTTGGAGGTGGAGGAGAGGGGGGGGGGTTGACTACATGAAGCACATTGTGGGACTGGGCTTCCTTGTTATTGATTTCCATGAGACAGCTCACCTGGAGGGCTACGAAGCCAGAGTTTGCAAGAGAAATAATTTCAGCTGGCCTCTTGGCAGTGGTCATTCTCTGACACTCTCTTCTGGGAACAGGTGCTGTGCAGGGCCCTGGCTTTTTGGGTTACATGGTCACACATGCATGTATAAGTGTGCACCCACAAACATAGATGTGGACCCAGACACAGTGTCTTTCTATGAGGGCATTTAATCCTCTGTAGAAAATAGATCCTACTTGGTGAACATCATTTTCTTTCCAATAAGACTGTCGGATTTCCAATTCAGCAACCCACCTGCCTCTTTGTCACCTCAGGTGGCTGCTTAAAAATGCCTACCACCTCAGGCTTCCAAAACCAAACTCTGTGGGTGGGATTTTGTAACAGGCTCCTCCGGCAATGTGTGCTGTGCTGCCCTGCTTTTCTGAAAGGCTAAACAATTGACCTTTGCATTCATAAACCGTGCCCAGCCCAACAAGGCCACAAGGCCAGGCTGTCCCAAAGTCGGGGGGGGGGGGGGGAGACAGCAAAAAGGTAGGTGATTTCATCCGGCACATATTTGCCGTGCGTAACCCGGAGAGTGTCCCCATTTTCATTGTTATTGTTTTCAGAGTCATGGTTAGTGGCCTTGGCAGCCATTGTGCAGGCCCCAGGTATAGCTGGGTTGGATTGTTTCACTGGTGGGTTAGTAGATGGTATGTAAGGGAAAAGCAGCCTTGGCTCCTGAGGGAGGGTCACCGCCTCCCGTCTGGGGCACCTGAGGACAGCAACTGGTGGGAGACAGTTCACGGAGAGAGGATTAGGAAGACCACACAGAATGGAGTCTAAGCCAAGGGCTCAGTTAAGATGTGATGGATGGCTGCTTGTATGAGGGGGATCATTTAGGGTGGGGAAGGGAAGACTTGCAGGTAGGCCAAAAATACCTTTTGAAGAACATGAGTATTTGTGGAATGACACTTGACAGGAAAGAAGGGGGCTTTGGGGGAGGGCGTGCATGTGCGTGTGCGTGTAGGGGGGTCTCATCTGCTCCTTCTGTTGCTAAGGAACATATAATCTAGGGTTTAAAAATAAATGAGGAGTGGGTGGGCATATGCAGTGGCTCCTGTCTTTTTAGGAACCAGAGCCCTTTACAAAAAGCCTTTAAATAACTGTTTCTGGAGGCAGATTATTCATTTTGCTTGACTTTTACTTTGTTAAGTAAAATAAACCCCTTTATATATACCCTTCGATTTCCCCTCATTATCTTTTCTTTCTTGGCTTTTCCTGGGAACCATATTTTTTCCCGTGAGAATTTCTCCTTTCTTTCAGCTTCTGCGCCCCTAGACCAAATAGTCTCTGTTTAAAGCTAAAGGTTTTAGAAGGCAGTGCAAGTGAGCTGGTACTTTTCTCTTAAAATTGCTACTTCCTTTTTCTTGGCAAATTATGGTGCTGCAACAGATACATTTGTGTAGGATTTTCTTAAAAACTGCTCTAATAATTTTCATATAAGTCAGTCATATTTAAAAAAAGTCTTTTAGAGACACACAGGGGAGGGGGAGGAGAGGTAACTGATGTTGACTGTGTACTAGGCCCTGCGCTAAGTGTTACTGTGTCTTCTATCTTACTCACTCTTCATGACAGGCCTATGCTGTGCTGATGGGTATTTCTGTTTTATAGACAATGAACCTGAGGTGTAGAGCTTGGGGGAGGAGGCAGAATGTAAACCCAGATGTGATGCTAAATGACTTTCTTTTAAGACCACATTATGCTACCCTAAACATTCATTTCTAGTTTGAACTCTTTCCACGTATGTGCATCGGGGATGCTTATGTGTCTGCAGTGTCATACATACACTCTTCTGAAATCTACCACTGATCATATATATATGTGTGTGTGTGTGTGTGTGTGTGTGTGTGTGTATGTGTATGTATGTGTGTATATATATATATACATACACACACAAACATTCTATCTTGTATTCTTTGGTCTGTGCCCCTTTGGCTGTATAATTTTAAGGAACTCCTCTGCTATTGCAGAAATAAAAAAGAATATAAATTTATGATCAGCAGAACATAGATTGGTTTTGCTTCTGAGAACAAAACCACCTACATGACACCTGCCATCTCTATAAAGACACCCGTCTTAGCGTTTAACTCTTTTAGTAAAAAATTACACAGGTGTTGTGTAGGTGAACCTAGATCTAGAGAAAAGCTGGCCTGTCTGTACCCTGAAGAGCAGCATGGGGTAAATGATGAAGTGTGACTTTGCTGGAAGGAGCCTTGGGCAGTTACCGTTACGTGTGTTGTGTTGGTGACTCTGTTTCAGTGTCTCTACTTACAAACCACGATGGTGAGACCAGACCCTCCTTAAAGGGAGTTTTTGGTATGAGATAAAAATAGCAGCAAGGAGCATTAGACTTCTTAGACTAGGCCAGTAGTTACAAAAGGGTCTGTTATTCTTTATAGGCTGATGATAAGAACATAGTAGATTTCATTTTGTGTTTTGTCCTGCAAAGCGAATTTATGCAATTATAAGAAAGACAGTTGGGATGTTGAAAGCCAAGTAGGCAAGCATAGACATTGTTCTCTCTTGCACGGAAATCAATAGTATATAGGGGAAGTTCTCTTCAGACCACAAGTATGCAGCGCCCTGCTTCATAAATCAATTATTTATTTTGTTTTCATCTGGTATTTAGATCTGATGAAAACCTTGGTTCTAATTTAATGTTTCCTTCCTCAGTAATTATGTGGGACGTGGCTAAGTGTAGATGTTCTCAGGACACACACCAGGAAGATTGCACCTGAACCCTGGTCCAGAGCACCTGGTCTGCCCTAATTGATCTTTCAGAAGCTTGAGTTTTACGTGGAAGTTTGACAGCGTTAAGCCCTGTGGGCTCGGGAGGTGGAGAAGATGAAGGGAGTGTTGCTGGTGTTCAGTTCTGTGGCCATAGCAGCATTGCCAAATTAATTTAGACTGGAGCTAGTAGCTTTTTGGAACACTTCACTTTCTAATCTGAGACAATGAGAACTCCTAGGGAGGGCTGCACCATCCATGGCTTTCTGGGCTGGCATCTGAGATACACACATTCCCTGTTCAGCCCTGAGATTGCCCTGAAGTGGGCTCAGGCACTCACTCTGTGAGATAGGCAACATCTGGATGCACCATTGCTTATATGTTGGGCTGTGACATTTGCTTTCTTACATGCGTTTACATTGGTAATATGGATGCTAATTATTTTTCCCCCTGAGATCCTATAATTGCAGTTTTAGAATAATAGTTACCACTATTCAAAGACAACGTGTAAGCTTTTCTCACAGTGGCTAATGGAAGGAGGAAAGTAAGGAGAGAAACAGAATCTAAATTGTTAGGCTTCTTCCCTTTTAAATTCAATTTGCTTGAAATAACTATAATAATGGACTAATTTCAAATTGCTTGAATGGGTTGGAGCTATTTGAACTGTTGGAATTGTTTGGACTGGTTTGGAATGTTATGCCTATCACGAGGCATAACAGACCAGCACAATGCAGGAGAAGATTAAAGGAATAAAAACACCAGGTTAAGTCTGCACATAATGCTCGCATAACCCATCTCTGGCTTGTTCTTCTCCAGGCAAACTCCTCTTTAGGACTGAGCTGAGAAGTGTCCACTTTCTGTGACAGGTGCCTGATCCTCCCCTGTCCTTAGACCAGGGGTGCCCACACTTTTTCAGCTTGCGAGCTACTTATAAGATGACCAAGTCAAAATGATCTACCTACAATAAAAATGCAAAACATAAGTTTATTTCTTCTATATTATCATTATTTAAGTTACTATTATTACTACTTAATCTTGTGTATTCTTCTTTCATCTTTCTCCTTCTCAGCTCTCTTTTCAGAGGAAAGTCAATGTCATAGTTTTTACGAACAGTCCAAAAAAGCCGCTCCACATTTCCTTTCTTTGGAATAGCAATGGCACACAGACAGATGTGACAAACGCACTTAGAATATGACATAGTGAAAAAAATCCCCTCTCATTCTGTATGAAAGTGGTAGGTTTTAGGCTTCTTACTCGGACCAGCTATGGCACTCATTTTTATCCCCTTTGTTGCATTTAGTTTAAATAAGTTGAAGGCTAACTACGCAGCGATGTAACTGAACAAGTTAGCGCGGTTTAACGCGCATGTGTAGGGTGTCAAAAGTTCAGACGTCAGATTGGCTACCCTGTATGCCAATCAAAAGACAAATGTCTTTTTAATGTCATGCGATCTACACACACTTCCTTCGTGATCGACCAGTAGTTCGCGATGGACGTATTGAGCACCCCTGCCTTACATGGTACTCTCAAACAGCTGTGTGAAGACTTAATTGGAATTTCCTGTCCTGGGAATTAAACTAAGGTTTAAACCTGACACCTTCTAGTTCAGGGGTGCTCAATACGTCGATCGCGATCTACTGGTCGATCGCGAAGGAAGTGTGGGTAGATCACATGACATTAAAAAGACATTTGTCTTTTGATTGGCATACAGGGTAGCCAATCTGACGTCTGAACTTTTGACACCCTACACATGCGCGTTAAACCGCGCTAACTTTTTCAGTTACTTTGCTGCGTAGTTAGTCTTCAATTTATTTAAACTAAATGCAACAAAGGGGATAAAAATGAGTGTCATAGCTGGTCCGAGTAAGAAGCCTAAAACCTACCACTTTCATACAGAATGAGAGGGGATTTTTTTCACTATGTCATATTCTAAGTGCGTTTGCCTCATCTGTCTGTGTGCCATTGCTATTCCAAAGAAGGGAAATGTGGAGTGGCTTTTTCAGACTGTTCATAAAAACTATGACATTGACTTTCCTCCGAAAAGAGAGCTGAGAAGGAGAAAGGTGAAAGAAGAATACACAATATTAAATAGTAATAATAGTAACTTAAATAATGATAATATAGAAGAAATAAACTTATGTTTTGCATTTTTATTGTAGGTAGATCATTTTGACTTGGTCATCTTATAAGTAGCTCGCAAGCTGAAAAAGTATGGGCACCCCTGTTCTAGTTGATCTTGGGCATGTTATGGAACCCTTTGGAGGCTCGGTCTATTCATCTCTAAAATGGAGGAATTAGTAATACATACCTTGGAGGTTTGTTGTGGGAATTAAACTTTAGGTAGAAGACTCAGCACAGTGCTTTGGGTAGAGTTAACTTTTAGAAATATTATTACTCCCTGCTGAGTTCGTAGCTCCTTTGAAGACAGAAATTGCACCTTATCATTTGAGTCGCTGAATCCTGTTCTTATTGCTCAGTAGGTGTTGGATAAATATTTATGGAATGATGAGTTTAATTGCCTTCTTTAAATAAACTGCTACTGTGCTCTATTCTCCGCCCATTTCAACCACGATGTTTGTTGCTTCTGCCTTTTTTCTTATTTCCACTTTGTCCAGCAGCCCAGGACTGTGTGTCTGTCTGCAGATTCCTGTGTGAGTCGCTGCACCAGCCAGCTGGCCGGCCATTGGTGGCTGGGTGAGGTGGGGGGGGGTCTCTAAGTAGAAGCTCTAACTTCACCACCTCTTTGCAGCTTGTCAAAGAAAATGCCTTAATTTGCCTTCTGAGTAGCACTAATTAGCTCTCTGGCTCTCTCTCTGTCTGTCTCACCCCTTTCCCTGGGGGTATCATTGATTTCTGCCTGGGGAAATGTTCTGTTGACTTTTCTTTCCTCCTGTGCCCAGAACTTAGAGATGTAGATAGATGGCCACCTCCCATTCCTGGAATCTGTCGTGACTGTGGTCTAGTCAGCTCGAGGGGACTCCAGCAGCCTCTGTTCAGTGTTCCTTACTCATTTTTATTCCAACTCACCTGGTTGCCTTTGGTGGAGAAGTTATTTTAGGAAAAATTCCTTGGTTGACTTAGTGACGCTCAGCCTTTGTTTTGTTTTTAAGTCAATAACAAAGTCTTGGAAAAGGCGCCAGCTACTTCTTAGTCACATAACGTATAAAGCGTTTGAAGCATGGCTGGTCAGTTTCCTGACATCCAGTGTTCAAACAGAGAGGGCATGGGCATTGCTCCAGGGATTATATTTTTATTTATTAATTGATTTTAGAGAGGAAGGGGGAGAGAGAGAAACAGAAGCATTCATTTGTTGTTCCACTTATTTGTGCATTCGTTGGTCACTTCCCATATGTACTCTGACCAGGGATTAAACCTGCAACCTTGTTGTTTTGGGACAATGCTTTGACTGACTGAGCTAACCGACCAGAGCCTTTGGTGATTTTTTAGAGAAAATCAGATCATTAGATGTGTGTGTGTGTATTGGCTGAAGGAGGGGCTGTGGTTGGTAGAGGTGGTAAGAAGGGCCCTTGCAAGTGAATTTTTAATGTTCTTTCCTTCCAGCCCTGAGGTTTTGTGAATCATTGAAATGGAGCAAAATCTGTTTTTAAAAGGCAGTAGCTGTTTGACAGGGACTTCTCTAGTTCTTGTGCTTCACCACCGTGTATTTCGCTCAAGGGAAGTTGTCTAAAGATTTCAGATTCATAAATAATACTTTGATAAGAACCCATTCTGAGTTAAGCTATAATATGAATGGTCTGGCTTTTCTTGGATGAGGGGGCAAACATTCAAAGCTTTAGTAATAATTCAGCTGCAGTGAAATCTTATTATTCTTATTTTTTAATCACATGAGAAACAGAATGGAGTAGTGGTTAACAGCCATGACTCTGGAGCCCTGCTGCCTGGATTCAGTTTTGCCACTTCTTCCTGCTGTGTGACTTTTGGCAAGTTACTTAACCTCTCTGTGCCTTAGTTCCTCCACCTATGAAATGGTAGTACTCACCTTGTAGAATTGTCTGAAGGTTGATACTTATAAAACTCCTTGTTACACAGTAAGTGCTATGAGTGTGTTTGTTAGAATGATGTCATCTATACTTAAGTCCAATTAAGAAGTAGATTTCTTTATTCTTCAAAATTTTGAGCATTGGTCAAATGTCGGTGGCTAGTGATAAAATTATTCAGGTAACATGAAAATGAGATATACACTTAGGGAATTTAATTTATAGGTTTTGGCGTTCATTAAGATGCAGAACGTATACTTTTCTTTTCATGGCTTATTTAAAAATAGTCACTATTACTTGAGGATGTGAAGAAGAGAAAGCTGCTTCTGAGGTCTCAGGAAACCAGAGCAGGCAGAGAAGGTCAAGGTCAGTGAAAAAGGGGTTGGTCAGTGCACAGAGGGATCAGGGAGAAGCTGCCACACCTCCAGCTGGTGGACTGGGAGTAGGAAGCCAGACTTAGAAGGTTGGGTGACAGGGGTCTTAGAGCTTTGCAGTGTCAGGGATAGATAAGTAGACAGAGGTACTAGAAATAGATCTGTCACTAGGGATTCCAGGACAGAGGTTATTTCTCTTCTGGCCTGGCTGCTGATGTCTGCTTTGTATGTGGGGACAATGACCGGCTGCCGTGTCGTGACAGAGAAGAAAGTTTCCCAGATGCTAGCTGTCCTGCATTATTTCTGAAGTGGAAGGCTCAGCCTTCTGGGATATTCTATCAGTTTCCTCAACCAGGCCAAACAATAGCATTTATTTACTTTTGAAAAATTTTAAGTGATTATGAAATATTTGTCAAACTCATGACATTGAATCAGAACTATGAAATCAGTATTGAAGAAGGAAATTTGCGTTTCTTCTGTAAAAGGTGAAGAAAAATACATTTGGTTGCTTTTGGGTACCATGTAGATTTTCAGGACAGAGAGAGAAAATAGACTCCTTTGAAAGGTCAAAAGTACATTAAAAAATGTGTCATTTCCTTGTCTCTGAAAAAGATGTCAAAATCTTGTGGAAAAATAAAACTTTTGTTGAAAAAAAACTTGAAAGCTATTTGTTTAAGGATGATAAAAGAGTTTTACATAAGCTCAGGGGCAAGCAGTCAGAAAAGGTTTCGTGCATCGGTTTGAGACAACCTTTTGGAACACTCTTCAAACCGAAAGGACTCTGTTCTCATCCTTGTCCTTATGTATGTGACAGGGTTTGAGGCACTCTCTCTCACACAGAAAGCATTCCCTGTAGAGGTTTTTGAGGAAAGAGCCTGATTTAAAGCAGTCTCTTCCTTTGAAGTTGGCCCCCTCTCAGTGCAGAGACTAAGAGAAGGTAGGGTTTGTTTCTCTCCATTTGAAGCCCTGTCCTCAGCATCTAAAGTTAGACAGGAAGTAGGAAGACCTTGAACCCCAGACACTGCCGGCTGTGATCCTTCCCGGGCAGAGTGAACACTCGCGGGGCCCTTAGCCTTCCGGCCCACCTTGCTTTTTCTCTCAATGGCCAAGAAGCAACAGATGTCACTGCTATCCTTCCCAATGGCCTCTGATCAAACCATTCCCTGAGGCAGCAAAGGCAACCTATGTACTTTCAAAGTATTTAAAAAAATTGTTTTCCATCAGCTGATTGATTGAGAGAGAGAGAGAAGCATCGACTCGTTGTTCCACTTAGTTGTTCTATTTAGTTGTGCCCTCGTTGATTGCTTCTCCTATGTGCCCTGACTGGGGATCAAACATGTGACCTCAGTGTGCTGGGATGTTGTTTTATTCATTGAGCCACATGGCCAGGGCTCAAAGTTTTTAATCAAGTGTAGCTAAGAGGAAAAGCTTTCCTAGGTTCAAATTTAGACTACACGGGTTAATTCATTTACTGACCTATTTGTGAATGTAAGTCATGGTAAGTTACTGATTTTATTAAATGCACTCTCTGTACCAACAACTGCTACATAACCCTCCCTTAAATAGGGGTTCTTCCTGCGTCCCTTTACAGATAAAAAAACAACAACATGGAGGCTTAGCATTTAAGCAGCTTGCCTGAGGTCACACACCTAGTTAAATAGCAAAGTTAAGATCTGTGTCTAGATTTAACCATTGTGTTTCTTGTGCAACTTTTCACCCTGGTGGTGTTCCTTTCACTATCCTGCATTTTCTATGTACAAATAGCCGTATTTTCATCCTTGAGAGGTTTATGGACCACAATCCCTTGAGAAGAGAGACCCTTGTGTTTTCATCTTCATAACTCAGGGCATAGAAGAAGGCTTCACAAAGGTTGATTGGCATAGAGAACAAGAATCCTTGTCCTGTGCAGGTGGAGACCAGTCTCTTGTGAACAGCAGGGGCCACTGGCCATTGTAGGGAGGCCAAGCATGAGCTTTCCCTGGGTAAAGCTATATGAATTTTCCATTGCGTGAGATGCTGGAAGAAACCCAGTTCCCTGGGGCCAGGAGATGATTTGCAGGGATTATCGTCTAGTACCGCCCCCCTTAAAATTCTACCTCCAGTACAAGGCCTTGTGATGAGTTGCATCAGAGTGGAAACCGGGGCACGGGGGGTAACAGTCCAGGTACAATGGTGTGGTGAGTAAGTTAGCATCAATTTATCTGGCTGAAAAGGCAAAGAAATACTGTTTGCTTTAAAAAAATATGTTCTTAGAATTGCTCCCCTTTAACTGGAGGGCCTCTTCAGGCTACAAGTACTGGCAATCGAAGTTTTTTCCATAACAGCATCCTTCAGGAGTCATAAGAATATTCATGTGTGCCGTTGTAGACGCTTAGAAAGTTCCAAAAGATCATTTGAAAAACCTGAGTCACTCTCACATTTGAAGAAAGCCTTTAGAATTCCTTAGCAAAATAAATTTCGAGTTTAAAAATAAATGTCGAGGCTATTTAAAGACGAAAACAGAAGCTTTCTATGAGCCAGTGTGGAATTATAACAAAATCGAAGGGATTTTTTTAAAAAAGACAAATTTATGGAGATTTCTTAAACTGTTATTACTGACTAAATTTAGGCACTTGTAATAAAAATGTGTGTGCTTTACCATTTAGAAACCGGCTTTCACATAATTGATTTAATTTTACCATCAAAACAATCCCAGGCAACAGGTTGAGAAGGTATTGTTTTTGTAGCCATTGTACAGTTCTGGGAAAACAGGCTTTACCACTAAGTGACTTTCCCCAAGGCGCGTACTGTGAGGGACACTGCCAAGCTTGTAGCTTCTAGTAGTAGGATCTGAAATCCCATCATCTTTTCCCTCTAGAACACCGCTTCCGTGTACGGTTCAGTGGAAAGATAATCAGCAACATTTCCCTTCCTTCATTTTATTTACTTGAATTTATCTCAGTTGTTACTCACCCCAGGCAAAGTTGGAATCAATTACTGGCCGGCCTACCAGATCCATAGTGTACCAACAAGCAGGATGACCTCCTGGTCATCTCCCTGACTCTTCCCATTGCTACGTGAGAATAGAAAACCACCAGTGTGGTGGTGTATGCTTAAGACTCCTCCTACTGGGGGGGGGGGAAGAAGATACAGAAATATGCAGGCTCTTCCTTTACATTAGTTGCTAAGCAGCAGCCATTTCATTGTAAAGGAAATTCAGTTCAAATAATGACATAGGTATTCCAAGAATAGTGTTTCATTTTTATAGCAACTTCTTTTCCCATCTCCTTATAGCATATGCTTCTGTGGCTCAGTAATTTTTAGGGCAAGAACTAGGCACCTCAACATGTTTATTGATTCTATGGAGAGAATTCAGTATAGTGAATCACCTAATGATCAAACTCTTGTGTTCTGTGACTGGTGGTGAGCAGTTCAAGAGGTTACCTGTACTTTTAAGGATTTGGAAATACCTCCAGAAAATCTGAACAGGTATGTGTTGGAGGCTGTAGTTGACATGAACTGATAATGTCTCAAGGGAATACTTTGGATCATTTAGAACCCTAAGTGTTTGGAGCAAGATGGTATAGAGCAAAATCTGGTTGCTGCCAAAGACCTGTATTGTGGGCAAGATTTCACAGTATTGAGATTTTGCCAGTGACCAAAGCCTCTTGAAAACTGAAGATAAAAGGAAATATTGTAGAAGGCTGGTAGAAGTCATGAAGTTCAGTTTTATCATGGAAAATGGTAGGAGGCTAGAGGAAGACAAGTATGTGACATCCCTACAGGTGTGTGTTTCAAAGGGGAGCTGTCAGATTGCAAAGCTGTTGCCTGATCTGTGTGAGGAAGCCCATGGCCCTTCCTTTCCAGGCGTTTCTGCCATCTCTGTTCTAGCTTACACAAGCTGTTGTGAAACTCAGTGTACCGAGACAAATATATTTTCTGCAGAGCACTGCTTCATGGGAGTGGTTAAGGGAGCAAACTTTGTTGTTTTCAAAGAGTGCCTCTTCTCAAATCCTGCTCCCCAAGCCATTTGTGAGAAAAATACCTTTTTTCCAGGAGCAGATGGGATGCGTGGAAGCTGATCTTTAACTTCCAGTAAACTGCCTTCCCCATTGATGGCAAAGTACCTCTTCCAGGAAATAACAGTAATGTTTGGAAGAAATAATACGTGGATGAATCCGTAAATGGCGAATGGTTATTCCCACTGTGGTATTGTGTTCATTAGGATAGTTGGTTTTAGCATCTCTCCGGCAGTTAGTGCTTCTCGCAGATTTCACTGTGCTCCTTTCTGTAGTTATTCAAAAACAGTTTTGGTGACACAGTCCTGGTCTTACAGAATACTGTTATCGACATGGGGAAACCATGTCAGGAAGGCTGGGAAGGCGAGGACTAACATCGTTGACTTCTTGGCCGACTCTGAAACTACAGAGGGACAAGATCCTCAGTGTCTCTATGAAAGCTTATCTGGCGCATGCTCAGTGGTATGCCTTCAGCATTATTAATAGTAATATTAATAAGAATAACTAACATTTATTGAGGCCTTACCTCAATAAATGTGCCAGGAATTGTGCCAGGTGCTTTCCATACACTATTTCACTTAATTCTTACAACAACTTCATGAGCATGGAGCTATTACTATCTATAGTGTTATAGAACAGCCAACTGAGGCACGGGAAAAGGAAGTGACATCTTGGGGCCACAGAGGTAGCAAGCGACGAAGCCAGAATTTAAAGGCTGGGAGAACTCTCCGATCAGTGCACTGAAAGATGACTCTGTTTTTATATCCCGGTATAAAAATATATTAATATACTCTGTTTTCCTTTGAGAATTACCTCTACCCTATGATGTGTGGTCTTGTGGGATTGTACATCAAAGGTGCTTGGCTCTTCTTGGAAGCCAGTGAGGTCTTTGGAAGCTATTGTAGGTAGTGTCCTCTTACCACTCTGATAACACCCTAGAGCATGTGGCCTGAGCTTGGACACCGGGACTTTTTTGGCCTTGGCCTCTTAGAGGACTGTCCAAAGGAGTGAGTGACCCTTTGTTCATCTCCATTAGCAGTGCCGGGGTAGGACAGTTCTGGCTGTCCTGACTCCTGGCTTTCCCAAGCATGGATCTCCAACCAGCCTTTCTATTGAATTGTGAGCCATACATCTTCCTTTTTGTTTAAATTAACCAGGGTTGGCTTCTTTTGCTTGGAACAACAACAATAAAAAGCCTAATTTGTAAAATGTCATTAGCAAATGGTCCACTACCTTCTACCAGTGAACGTGTTCAGTGCTGGGAGTTCTTGGCTACCTTAGGGAGGTTGTTAGGTCAGGTCAGGTCTGATTAGTCAGGCCTGATTGTTAGAAAGCTTTTGTGGTAGGAAGATGAAAGTGTTACTTAATGAATATTTGGCATGAATTAAGCATTTTGTGCCTCCTTGTTTATTGTTCTCTTGTTTAAGTACCACAGCTCTCCGAGTTAGTTATTTCTACGTTACATATGAGGAAACTGAATCTCACCAGGGGAAGTGATTACTTCAAGTCAAAGAGCTATTAATTGATGGTGTTGAGGTTTGGATCCAGTCCCAAGTCACCCAACCCTACATCTTCCCACCCCCCATTATACCATGCTGCCTACCTGTTGAGCCCAGAACTGCCTCCGTTATTTTTTGACTTACTGGTATTTACCTTTTTACTCCTGGGACATATTCAAGATAACCTTCGTCCTTTTTCTCTATGATAGGTCTTCAAATATTTGAAGAAGTTATTTTTTTAGATTGAGCTCTCTTATGTTTTATTCTTCACTTATCTCTTATCTGAAGGTAATATTTAATCACCTTCACTTTTCTGGCTGTTCCTAATTTGACATAAATTTGGATAAATTTGCTTTAGCCATGACTTTCTTCACAAGAATTGAGCACTAAACTAAAAATGTTGTCTAACCAGGCCACCAGTAACACATATGGTGTCTTTATATTAGAAACAGATCCCAGTCTGGGTGGACAAATTCACAAAAAACCTCCCTTATTTCTGAGTTCTCTCAACCCCAGAGCCAGGATCTAGCATGAAGGGAGTAACACGTAGGCTGGATTTCAGTCTCCCTGCCACTCCTCTGGGTGCCCTGGGTGTAGGTGTGGCTCTATGGAACTTAGTCCCCTTGGTGTGGTCATTGGTTGCCATGGGTGTCTGGATTAGCAAGGGTGCAGGCCAATCATTGTGAAACTCATCCCAAAGCCAAATTTCCAGACTGCCAATTCAACAAATCACTGATGAGATTTCCAAAGTTTTGCTTAGGTTGCAGCCATTTTACTTAAGATTTGTCATCTCAGTTTGGCTAAATGTTTCTTTGGCATGCTTCAGCATTTACTTCAGACACCAAACAGTTCTCGAATGTTCAAGGTTCCTTCTTATTCCCTCCATCCTGCTCTCCCTTCCATCACCCCTTCATCACTCCCTCCCTTTCTCTCTTCTTTTCTAAATAAGAAAGGTCAAGCTCTCTCTTCACCACAGTTAACTATAGGTATTGATCGACTTGGGACCTATGCAACTTACAACCATTTGACTTTATGACCACAATCGCTAGCCACAACTGCTCCGTGTCTGGAGCAGTTTTTGTATGCACCTGTATTTTGTAATTTTGTATGTTTTGCAAATATTAAACCAGTTGTACTGGTAATGCAGTGTTTTACTTAAACGTGACGAATGTAAAAATAAGAAACAAAATGGTGTAGAGATGATACAAATGGCATAAAATGAACAAAGAAAATTATGATATATAACAATAATGAAAGAAAATTATGATAAAATATGACTTAAAGATTTTTATAACATCATTTCACAGTACTGTACATATAGCCTACTCAACTTATGACCAAATTGTGTTACAACCAGTCTGTCGAAACCAATTGTGGTCGTAAGTCGAGCACTAGTTATATTCTCTCTATTTTTCAGACTTACACTTGTAGCACCTTCCCCTTGACCCTATTTCTGGTAGAGAAATTCCTGTGGTCAACTCTTCTAAAACTGGCTACATCTATTTGAGAGGTTTTGGCGAACTTTATTTTAATGAGTTGACACAGATCTGCATAGATTTGTACTTTGGCTAATCTACATTTGGTGGTAAAGAAGATTATTTATTTTGTCCAGAGGATAGCATTTTACTGTTTCAGACACTAGGTCTGTGCTGTCTAGTACCGTACCAGAGGTCCCCAAACTACAGCCCGTGGGCCAAATTGCGGATAAACCTGAGGCCGTTTATCCAGCCCCCGCCACACTTCCGGAAGGGGCACCTCTTTCATTGGTGGTCAGTGTATGGAGTACTGTATGTGGTGGTCCTCCAACGGTCTGAGGGACAGTGAACTGGCCCCCTGTGTAAAAAGTTTGGGGACCCCTATGCGTAGACACTAGCAGTATGTGTCTATTAAAACTAACGAAATTCATTAAATTTGCAGTCCAGTTCCTCAGTCACACTAGCCACACATGAAATGCTTAATGGCCATGTGTGGCTAGCAACCCTGTACCGGACAGCACAGATCCAGACATGATCTGTGGGATCTTTGAGGGAGCATGTCGTGATACTAATACTAATATATTGAATCCACAGAAATCTCTCTCCAGTCATCTCTGAATGACGTCCTTGGATAATACAGTTCTTGAATGAAGGAGTCTGCGTCCCTAATTAAGAAATTACACTGTAGTGGTACAACTAGGAATGAGAGAGCATTGTTGGCGGGCAAAAGGGGAAAGTCACTCTTGGTGTTCTCTGTCATCCTGCTTGTCATGAAGTTCCTCCCCTCTTCACTACGGTGGCAACTGATTTCCACAAGGACAAGGACAGGAATTTGCCTTTTCTTTCTGTCAAGTGCGTCTTCCCCTACATGGCCAAGTGTACAGAGCTCTGTGCAGAAGGGAACATGATCTATAGCAGATTTTTTTGCCATCCAAGCTCAGCTGGTGGTCATTGCATTTGAAAGTAGAGGGAAGGAGGGGAAAGAACATTACTGTTTCTCCATCAGTAGGTGCCTGAAATTTGGGCAGAAGCATGGTCCAAGATTCAGGGTGTCAATGTGGCTAGGGATGTGTGGCTTTAGATTGTGTCTGTGTCACAGAAATCGCCTACTATACTCCGTTTTATTCTTAACAGGAGTTCCCATCATATTCAGTAAGTATTTATTGTAGGGTCACTGGTGTGTGTGTATGTGTGTGTGTGTGTGTGTGTGTAAATAAATGCTTGAACTTAAACTTTTAACCTGGCTCACCTGGTTCCTAAAGGAAAGACCTTAGGAAGCTGTGAAAAAACACTTCAAGGACAAAACTGAGGCCCCAGGAGAATCTTTGTGTGTTTGTGTGGATTTTCTCTGGTACTTTCAACTGCCAGTATTGCACACAGGGGTGTTCTAAAAATAACCCAAGTAATGTGCATCCTCTGCTGTGAAGGGAGTGAGATAATTTGTGAGGAAGATGAGATATGGAAAAAGAGAGAAGCTTCAGAAGATGTGAAATGAAATATAGGGGTCTCGATGGTCTCTGAGGCTCTCCTGAGCACTGAGTGCTCTGTTTGAAGTTTTGATGTTGAAAATTGCAAAAAGGTCCTTAAAAGCAAGCATCACTGGGAGAGCCATCGGGTTCTTTTCTCGCCTGTGTTTTATAACATGAGCCGTCAGTCCCCTGGACAGAGACTTACGTGTTTTGTAAGACTGGTTATGGAATACTCACTTGTTATATGTGCAAAGCATTATTTCAGGCCCTTGGTGAGAAATCCAAAGTTGAATAATAGATGATTTCCACTTGAAAATTGCTTCAGCTGCTTATAATGTCTTGGGGAAACAAATAAGAAAACATATTGAATGCCTACATGCCAATACCACACACTAAGTGCTACAAATAAAAGAAATAAGAAACTCGGTTATCAAGAATTTATGGTCCAATGAGGGAGAGAGGCAAAGAATTATACCTGTAACTGTCATGGTCATAAATGCACAGGAAGAGGGATGCTCAGGGGACAGGGCCGGGGAGCCCAGAAGAAGGGCACCTATGTCAGATTGGAAGAGTAAAGGAAGATATTTTGGAGCAGGAGATGGTTGAATGTGCCTTGAAGGATGAAGAGGAGATAGCTAGGCAGATTTGTTCATGCCATGGAAGAAAACATGCCTCCAGTTCTAAATGACAGACCTAGAAACAGAATTTTGGAACACAGTTCCTTTGCTTCCAGTCTCTTTTGAGCAGCCCCCAAAATCCATCACCTGAATTTTTTGAAAGAGCGGAGGGCTTTAAACAGGTTCCACTACTTAGAAAGCCATGCATAGAGGACCCTTACTAAAAGTTGTATCTACCCTGTACCCGTTAGACGTCCAAAGTTTGAACAGAGGTAAACAGCAGGCATGGAGTGGTGGCCTGGTCACACCTGGGCTGTTGGAACACAAAAGATGGCAGAGAAGTTTCCTTGACCTTAGAAGGGCTGGTAGGATTTCAACAGGAAGCGACCGGGCATAAGGGAGAATGAGCATGTAACATGGTCCAGGCAGCAGGAATTGCATGCGAAAGGACACGGTGGGGCAGCCGTGTGATGTCTATGGATGGGCAGCAGTGTGAATTGTGGAACAGTTTTGCTTTGATCCCAGAGATACGTAGTGGAACGTCAGGCCGCAGAAGGTGAGTTAAGTGCTCATTAGAGAAGGCTTTGAGTGTCGTTGGAAGAATTGGGATTCTGTAGTTAATAGAGAGCTGTTGGAAGTTTGGGGGCGGAGAGGTGATGAGCAGTACCCAGCGTGGAGAAGACCTTGTTCTCCCTGGATCCATGGCCACTTTCCATTCTGCAGAAGTGACATCTTCACCCTGCCACTAAACCGTGCTGAGGGGACAAAAGCTTTCCTTCCTCCCCTGGGGCATACAGCAGCCATGATGGCCCTCATGCCTCTAGGACAGTGGGAAGGAGGAAAGAGGACAAGAGGAAGAAGTGTGGATCACAAATCCATGAGGATTTGGGAAAGTCTGAGTAAGGAGAACGTGAGATATCCTCAGAGTCTGAACATGCTGCTCATTTTCGCATAAAGTCCTGTGTTGAGCAGTTAGATTTGATGTCCTTAGTTGATTGAGCTAATCAACATTGTTTTAAGTTCTAAGCAGGCAACTCTGTAGAAAATTTGGGACCATGGCTTGCTTGCCTCTGAGCTGGGTACTTTGTGGCTAATCTGTTTGAGAAACTCCCAAAATATCACACCATTGGAATGTTTTTAATGAAGTGGAGAATCCCCCCCCCTCCCAACCCCCTCCCTGCAGGTTCCAATACCTAGATATCAGTGAGCAAATTAATGGAAGAAATATGCGTTCTGAATGTATTGGACAATGGTAGTTGAGCAGCTTAAACATTGCTCACTGTCAAAAGCCCGTGCTACTGTCTGATGCCATTACCTGAACAGAGTTCGACTGGGTCAGTTAATAGAAATACAGGTAATTTTGCAGCTGGGAAAGATTTGCTTTCAGCAGCAAAGTCTCTTTTCAGAGCTCATCTTCAGTAAATGGGGTGCAGCATCGGTGGAGGGAGGTCAGTATGATCAGTTCTGTCCCTGGTTTTCACACTGGTTCCTGTCGGGTAAGGACGAAGCCTCGCTTCTTTCCTGCACTACGTCCATTGCATAGCAGCTCTTGAGAGCTGGCTCACATCCTGTGGATTAGAAAATCATAATTTTTCTCATATAAATGGAAAATAGAGAAGACTAGGGTAGAAGAGAGGGCAGCGTTGAGACCAAAGTAATATTAACAAGCAGGAAGGAAGAGGATGCTGGTCCAAGGACACTCAGAGCGATGAGCAAGCAGTCTTGGGTTCACAGGCCAGTCAGACTGGTCTCATGTGAGGATTCAGCCTGCAAACTGATTTCAGTGTTAAGATGAGAAAACTCTCTTAATCCACTTTTTCTTTTTTTTAAATTTTTCTGAAGTGAGAAGCAGGGGGGAGCAGAGAGACAGACTCCCTCATGCGCCCAACTGGGATCCACCCAGCATGCCCACCAGGGGACAATGCTCTGCCCATCTGGGGCGTTGCTCTGTTGTGGCCAGAGCCATTCTAGTGCCTGAGGTGGAGGCCATGGAGCCATCCTCAGTGCCGGGCCAACTTTGCTCCAATAGAATCCTGGCTGTGGGAGGGGAAGAGAGAGACGAGAGAAAGGAGAGGGGGAAGGGTAGAGAAGCAGATGGGTGCTTCTCCTGTGTGCTCTGACTGGAAATTGAACCCAGGACTTTCACATGCGGCGCCAACGCTCTACCGCTGAGCTAGCCAGCCAGGGCTTTAATCCACTTTTTAACCAAAGTGATGTAGAAACAACCAAGCAGGGTCCTAATTCTACCTGATATACTAAACTAACATGGAAAATGTCCTCCTATTTCTTTCCATGTTATTCAGTGCAGCCAGTTTTGTTTAAGAAAAGAAAATGCAACATGTCACTACTTTCCTGAAAGCCTTCAAAAATGTTTTCTTCATTGCCCTCAGTTGACAGAGGCATAAATAAAATTAGAAAACATGTCTGCAGCCCTTCCAGTTGGCTCAGTGGTAGAGCGTTGGCTCAGTGTGTGGATGTCTTGGGTTCGATTCCTAGTCAGAGCACACAGGAGAGACAACCATCTGCTTCTCCACCCCCTTCCCTTCTCCCTTCTCTCTTTATCTCTCTTCCTTTCCTGCAGCCATGGCTCAGTTGGAGCAAGTTGGCCCCGGGCGCTGTGGATGGCTTTATGGCCTCACCTCAGGTCCTAAAATAGCTCAATTGCCAAGCAACAAAGTAGTCGCCCCAGATGGGCAGAGCACTGCCCCCTAGTGGGCTTGCCAAGTGGATTCCGGTCAGGGCACGTGTGGGGGTCTGTCTCTGCTGCTCCGCTTCTCACTTCAGAAAAAAAAAAAGAAAGAAAACACATCTGCTAATGCGTCACTGTCTGTCTGTGTTAGAAAATAGTATTGCCTGATGCTGAATGTGTGTGAGGTAGAGGTGTGTGCATGTGTGTAAGTAGGGTTAGCTTGTTTGTATGTCACTTGCTAACCCTCAGATAGGTCTCAGTTCTTCTGCCTTCTGTCCCCTTCACAAATATGATGTTGCTGATGCATCCTGCACAGCATGGTTGTTGAGGTTGAATGAAACAGTGCATGCACTTTGTGCATTGGAAAGCTGTATAGAAATGTACCGTCTTGCTCCCACACCACCATGCTGAATCACATGTATGCTGTCTGTCATAGGATAAGGTGAAGACCTTGTGAACTTGTCAGGATAGTGACATTTCTTGAAGACAGCTCTAGGGCATTGGTTTGCTAATGGTCAGCATCATTTTGGAGATGTGCAAGTGCAGGTTGATGAGAATTAACCAATATTTTCTTTCAGTTTTAAACTATAATGCTTATTTAATCAAAATAATATATAAGTGTAGTTTAATGCATAGTTTGTTAACTAGAACCATGGGGCTTATAACAAAACCCCAAAGTTCCCCTCTTCTCTCTTTCCCATACTCCCATTTCCCAAAAGCTGCTGTGATATCTTAGCTCTGTCTTTAGTTCACACTTACATTGTAAATAATGTGTCACTAAGTGCCATTTTTTCTCCACTGTATCCTATGAGAAGGTGAGGATTTATGTCTCTTTTATCCCACTAAACATATCCCTTCTTTCATTTTTCCAATATATTTATTTTATACTTTTATTTAAATAATTCATAAGTGCTTCTAATATTGGTATTTTCAATCTTATGTACAGCTGAGCCTCCAGCGTGCTATTGGAGAGATTTCTTTTCCTGTATTATTGGTCTCATTTTTCTTATTTGAAAAATTTTTATTTTTCAATCAGAGGATACATTCATTATTTTTTTTTTGTAATAGTTTCAGGTGTACAGCATAGCGGTTAGACAATCACATACTTTACAAAATGGTCCCCTCAGTATTTCAGATATATTAGTCTGATTTTAAAAATTATTTTTATATGAGCTTATTTATAACTCTTCCACAAGCTTCTTAACAGAACCATAAGACTCCCATTGCATTTAAACATATCAAGTAATGTGTCAGTTTTGTTATTTTTGTGTAGATGGTTCTCTTTTCTTTTCTTAAATTAAATTTATTGGTGTGACATTGGTTAATATAATCATAGGCTTCAGACGTACAGCTCTATACCACATCACCTGTATATTGCACTGTGTGTTCACCACCCCAAGTCACGTCTCCTTCCATCACCCTCTATCCCCCTTCATCTCACCCTTTCTGGGTTGGTTTGGACCACAGCTCTCACTCTTCCCCGTTTTCTTGCTTTCCCGTTGCTATTTCCCACAGCTGAACTCCCTATTTTTTAGATTTCCTGTACTTTGTTTTTGGCTTCTGCATAGTTTGGGGGTGCACACAGCATTTCAGTAACAACCACAGTACCACATTCTTGGATGGTTTTCCCCCCAGGAACTTGCATCTTATGTTTAGATGACCAAGTTGAAATAGTTTTCTAGGATGTGGGACACATCCTGTCGTAGCTTCCTCAGAAAAGGTGCCTAGGAGGTAGATAGATATTCTGAGTCCTTTCATGTCTGAGAATGTCTTTCTTTTTTAAAAATAATCTATTTTCACACATGATGGAGAGTTTTTCAGGGTATGGAGTTCTAGATGGGAAACGATTTTAGCTCAGAGTGGGGGAGGCCTCTCCCTGTTGCTCCTCTGCTTCCAAAAGTGTAGTTGACAAGGCCAGTTTCATTCTGATTTCTCAATGTTATGCTTTTTTCCTTCTCTCTTGTTTAAAAACAATTTCTCATATATGTACTGTTTAGAAATTTCAAAACTGATGTGCCTTCGCATGGCACAAATGTTCATGATGTTGGCAACATTTTAGATGTCTTCAATCTGAAAAACGTTCAGTTTTAAGAACTATTCTGACATTATAATTTGCTGGTGAGGAGAGAATATCTTCTTCCCCTCTGTTTTAACTATTGCTTTATAAAAATATTTGTATTGTGTAGATATTTTATCTACTGGAATATTTCTCTAATTTTATTTCCTATTACAGTTTTTCTTTTATCTGCTTTCTGGGAGGAATGTCCTCATTTATTTTCCATCCTTTTATTGGATTTTTAACTTTTGTGATCTGACTTTTAATTTCTAAGAGCTTTACCTTGTTTTTTCTTTCTGTAGTGCTTGTTTTTATAGCACACTGTTCTTGTTTCATGGTTTTAATATTAGTGATTCCTCTGAGGATATTAATGATAATTTTTGTACAGTTTATTCACTCTATATTAACTCTGTTTTTCATAAACATTTTTTCTTCTCTTTATGTTAGTATTTTCTTTTCATGTACTCCAACCCCAAGGATAGTGTTTCTGGGGACTGTGTGTCTTTCTGGCTATCTCTCCAATATTTGGGCAAGACCCCACTAGGAGTAATTGGTTGAGGACTTGCTTTATTTTATTGGGAAAGCCCTGAAAGTTAATATTTTCTGTTCAGCCCTCTGAGAAGACTGTGCTACCCTCCTCTGAAGAGGTTTACACCTCACAGTATTTCTCTGGGGTTGAAATCTTTATTATTCAGTGTATAGGTTTTCAGTAGAAGACGTCACACTCAAAGCCAGTTGTGGTTGGCATTTTCTAGTTCCTTTCTAGAACCTGCCTCTTGGTTGAGCCTTCCTCCCCAATGCACTTAATTTCTAGCTCCCTCTGCCCTGCCTACATTGACTTACCTCTACTCAGTTCACCCTACAACTTCTAAAACCCTGTTGTCATTCCCTTGGCTGTCATCTTACCTGTTTCTTTTATTCTTGTGAAATTACCTCTTTTATTCCCTTCACTTTCATTTTAGCGGGAGTTTCTGGAGGGAGCTGAGATAAAGGGATGTGTTTTACTCACCATGATGAACTGGAAATTGCTTAGAATTTTTGAACAGACATTAATGTTTTCAGTTCATTAGTACTTCTAAAGGATGCCTTTTGTCTGTCCTGGTGCTCTCTCTGTGCCATGGGGAGGGATGGGTCATTTACATAATTTTTCAGGCATCCGAGTAAAGGAGACACCTGTTGGGACGTCCCTCTGGCATCCTGCTACCACCCAGTTGCCTTCATTCAGCTCGCCATTTGCCTTGTGGCCATCCACAAAAATTCCATAAGAGCAGTGCCCAACCTTGAACACCGGTTTCTGCCAGACACCACGTCCTCCTCTGTCTTCTGCTGGCAGCCTGTGCTCTCCTGGTTCTCTGGGGAGTCCTGAGACCTGCCCTGCCACTCTCCTAGCAGCTCAGATGCCTGTCTCCTCAAATGCTTAGAGTTCATTTAGCACCAACCAGGTGCTAAATCTGGAATTTCTGAGGGACTGTCACTGGGGAGAGGCTGTTGCTAACGAGGTGCAAATTGGCAGCAGCTAGGGAAGGGTTGTTCTCTCCCGGGGAGGCCCCAGGGGAGGACAGACTGTGCTGACACTTCCACAGGACAGGAGGCTGGTTGTGGGCTGAAAGGCCTGATCCCTGGCCAGGGGAGGCCCCTGCACAGTGCCTGGAGGTCTGTCTGGGCTCACACAGCCCGACCCCCACACCTACTGCCAGCTGGCTAATCTCTTGGCTAGTTTTCTTGGCTGGCTTTCCTTGTAAATAGGAGAGGCTGAGCTCAATCATGGGGCTTTCCCGAATATTGAGAGATAGCTAGTAAGACCCACAGCCCCCAGAAACACTGGACTTGGGGTTGGCGTGCCAGAAGGTTAAGTGGTGGGTTTTGGTGCTGGAGTAGTGGCTCCAGGAGCAGCTGCTGGGAGCGGGGACGTATCTATGCCTTCTGAGCATTTGCCCACCAGTTGTGCATGGAAGACGTTCATTCACTGAACTGTCCACCTTAGTGCCCTCGTCAGCTCTCTTCTGTGATCCTGGAAGGTTCAACCTTCTCTCAGCCATCTTCACTAGCAAGTGTCCCAACAGAACTGTGGCAGAGATGTGGGGGTGGCACTAGGTTCAGAACCCGACTCTGGAGAGAAATATGGAAGGAAGCTGGTGGATGCAGGATGTTGGGTAGATGGCGAAGAGACTGCATCACCTGGTCTGTACGACAGAATGTGACTGTGTGTCTGTTTGGGTGATCTTGAGCAAACCTCCTAAATTCTCTGGCCTCTTCCTCTGTTCCTCTTTATCTCATTTCTTCTGACTTTATAAAGAGCTTCCTGGGTGCCAACCTAGATGCAAAGATGGCAGGAAGGAATGAAATACAGTCTCTATCTTCAAGGAGTTCCCTTTCTGGTAGAAGACAGGTATACCAACAACAAGATTGACATGTGATAAGAGGTACACTATGCCAGAGGCAGGTAACCAGTATCACGGAATGATGGAGAAAGGGGCAGTAATGCTCTCTGAAAGGGTCAGGGGATGCTTTACTGATGGATGACATTCAAACACATCATTGTGCAAGGAATGTAAGTGTGCCTTGAAGAGTCACAGCACAGGCAGGGAGGTGGGAAGAAGCATGGTATATTCTAGAAAAAACAAGTTGCTTGTTGATCTTAGAGTGCAAGTCTAAGGTAGAGGGATAGGCTATGGGTCTGAAAATGGACCAGGTCAGATAATGGGGAGCGACTTTGCCACACAATGTGTTGGGCCTTCACTTTTTTGGTGATGGGAATTGTGGTGGGTTGGTGTAGAGAACTGTGATGGTTTGCTAAATGAGGAGGCTGAGCTCGATGATCTTTAAGATCTCTTGGAGCCTGAACTTCTTCAATTTTCTGTGTGGGTACGAAGCTGTGGTTCTGGGAACACATCTTTGTTGAGGAGTGTTATCTGCTGGAACGTCTGTGAGTAGGTGTTTAAATGTGGGCTGGATCCAAAAGCTATATTGAGAGGTAACATCAAGTAGGGCGTGTGGCACTGGGTTCTGAGTTTAAGTATCCAAGTCTTGTTTCCGCCTTTGATCATGACATTGACCCTTGCTTAAAGCATTTGACCTGTCTTTGCTTTGGGATCGGCACTTGTCAAATGGAAAATTTCACTTCTGTGAAGCTGGGAGTGTTTTCCTGTCCTTTTCTTTTTTTGAGAAGTTTTATTTGATAATGACTTTAATATGCTTTAAGGCATTTGAGGGGGAAGAAGTTATTTTCAAGTTGAGTGTTATTTCTGATTGTATTATTAGTGATCAACAAATGTGGGAATAAGTTATCTGTGTGTGAATTTTGTGTAACTCACTTGTGCTGAGATTCTCCCAAGTTTTGATGTGTATTTAGAGTAGAAATCGGGTGGGAATACGGGTTGGGAGATGGGAATAGGTGTAAAAACCAGTGTTGCGGGATCTAATTTAGTGAACTGTACAGATGCACAAAGCTTTAGCTGAGTGTTTCAGCCGGGTCGTCCTAGGAATGCACTTGTGTGGCTGATGACATATTTATGGACTCGTAAACATTAGTTTGTGCTTGTTGAACTTTAAACCCCAGGGGATTATAATTTTCTGGAACCACATGATGAACGCCTTGGTCCAACTCCAGAGCTGTTCCTAATCTTCGAGTTGCCTGTTTGCTTTTGATTTGGGTGTAGTTTTTCAATTTTGTCTTGAGAATCTTTAGTTCACTGGCTTGCACATCTTCTCAAAATACTGTCCAGTTAGCTCACCTAAGGGATAAATAATTTCTATGTGGTTTGATTCTCATGCTTTGAGACCAGGTCACTGATGCTCTGACAGGCAAACATGGGTGAAGCCAAGAAGGATATTTGAAATATGGGAGAGCTGGTTAGGTGTAGGTCTGGATACTAGTTGTGGACAAGTGCTAATTTCATAGTTGTAAACACTCTGATGTCAGCCCTGCTGTGTTGAGAGAGGCCCAGGACACACACAGGAATAAAGCTTAGTAGATGTGACATCTCAGAGACTGGGCATGAGAGATATCAGTTGGTACCTTTTATCTCTGGCCTCACCTATGTTCTGAGGACCCTTAGCATTGAAATAATCCACTTGATATCTATAGGTTGGTTTTCCTGTTGGAGCTGTGGTCAGTAAGAACCACAAACATCCTCACATCTGGTCTGGGAGGCCTTTACTGCCTGATCACTAGTGAAATTATAATCAAGGTTATGAGGAGTGGGGTAGATAGGGATGTTGCTACACTTGTATCAGTGGGGTCGGTGGTATTGGAATATAAAGAGTTAGGGGGCCTGTTTTTGAAAGTTTCAGCCTTCTCTCTATCCAACTGGAGCAACAGGTGTAGATGTGGATGGTAGCAGGGCTGTTATTATGTTAGGTCCGCCCCTAGGAAGAGAGGGTCTTGATGTTTTCTTCTGCACAATAGTGGCTTGGCAGTCTTGTCTACCTTGGGTTTCCAGAAGCTGGAAGCTAGAGTGGGTATGGACCAGCTGGAACTGATGTCTGGCAGTGGAGGCACAGCAAGGGAGACTCTGGGTCTGCGTTCCAGGCACAGCTATGTGTGGAAGGAAGCAAGGACTTGAGTCAAACTGAGTTTGTAAAATAGACAAGTGGGAAGACTAGAGTCAGGAGGTAAAGCCTGGAAAGTTCTTTTGCGAAATTTATGCAACAAGAGAGGGAAACCCTTCATGGGGAAGGAAACTCTAGACCCTGAGAGCTGATTCTAGAAAGAGGTGAATGAGTTTTTGAAAGATTCAGGGGGCAAACTGTAGGTTTAATAAACACCCAAGAAAAGTAATAATGAAACAAATAATTCTACTTTTATGAACTGAAAGGCATTGTAATTTATTGTATTTTTTTTCTGGGAGACAAAATGAGGACAAATCTTTTGGGTAATTATTGATATTTCCATGTTTGCAGTAGGATTTGAGATAGCTAATGCAGTGAGCCAGTGTGGAAAATGGAGGGCTTATTACCATTTGATGGCTAGCATGGGTAGCCACTGAAAGATTTTAGATAAGGGAATGAATTTTTCCTATTTGTCTTTCAATTAGATTATTCAAATGACTGCACAGAGGATGGGTCAACAGATCTTGTGCCAGTGTAGGTAGGAAAAAGTGACCGAGCTAGGAGATGGAAGGGATGGAGGAAATCTTTAGAATTTAAAACTAAGGAACTTCATGACTATATGGACATTATTTATTGTGAATAAAGGATGAATGAAGGTTGACATCTGTGTTCCAAATGTGGTTGATTGGTGGAGCTAACGCCTCAGACAGCAGTAGAGGATGGCTGCATTAGACAGGGAAAATGGTGAATTGAATGCCAGTCACATTGCATGCTGGGTGCCTGTGAGCCCTCAGGATGAGAAGGCCAATGTGAAATGGAGTCTGACGTTCAAGACAACAGTCTAGGCTAGATGTGTAGAATTTGCAGTGGGATCAACTTGGGGGAAGCGAATATGATTATTGAGGGATGGGCTGCAGGATGGGAAGAAAAGAGGACCTAGGGGACACTGTGGAGTCATATCAGTATACTCAGGCACATAAGAAGGGGTTCACAAAAGAAATAGGAGGAGCAATAGAGTCATACTGCCAGATCTGTGTCACAATCAAGCTTCCTTCTTCCTCTCCCTTATAGCATTCATTCTTTCTCTCTCTTCTTTACTGCAGTAGTTTTTATTTTCAGTGTGATAAGTGATATTATTGAGACATTGAACAATAGCTAGTGTGATGAGTGGTGTGCAAGCCTGTAGGCTTCTCTTCATGCCCTGATCCCCATCTTTTTCACATTTGTGTCCCTGGTATGAACTTTGGTGGCTTATGGGTAGTAGGATTTCAGTAAATAGAAGATGTTGACTACATACATGAATTAGAAGCTGTTTAAGAGTAAATAAAGAAAGAATAAATGTACCATTTCATTAGAGAATTTGTTCTTAATCCACATCAGGGAAAGAAGAAATTTGTAGAGCGATTAGTTTTTTTTCTTCTATTTCACAACAGATTCAACCCCCATTTCTTAAGCCAATCAGTTTGTTAATTTCTGATAAGGGAACAGTGAGAGCAATACCTTACCCATTTGCAGAAGTTGGACCAGTAGCTCCAATAATATGATTTTCTAAGAGGGACCAGATGTACTGGCTTCACATGTTAAGGGGAAAAGGCTGTCACATTCCCCTTGCTCTCAGAGGCATACACAGTGTGTTCTTTTCTGTGCTTCTCTGGGGAGAAAGAGGGAGATGACTTTTTGAAAGACTAAGTGGAAGAAATGCAGATTCTATAAATACCTAAGCAAAGTAATAATAAAATAACTCTGCTTTTATTAACTGAAAGCCAATGTTATTTAGCACTATTTTTTTACTAGGAGGCAGAAAGATAGCAAGTCTTTTGTGTAATTATTGATATTGCTATGTTTGTAGTAGGATTCGAGATAGCTAAGGAGAAGCTTAATTTTCCATTGTCCAAACTTAGAGACGTCTTGAGTAATCTGGAGACAGGAAATTGCTGCTGAAGATGTGTATTTCCTTTTAGTTTATATACCTATTTGACCCCAAATCAGTGTACCATTTGTTTTTAAATATAAATGATACACGCACATAGTTCATCCTGCTTCTGGAATGTTTGGAGGCTTAGCTTCCTCTCTGTACTTATTCTCTAGGGAGGTTTGTGCTCTTTAATAATACTTAGAGAGTCTGGAGAATTTCTTTTCTGGTTCCAAGCCTCAATTTATATGCCAGGCTGCTGGGGGAAGCTCATATCCATGTGGTCAGAGAAGCTAGAAGCTGTCAAATGCTCAAGAGTGCAAGAGACTCACCCCTTCTAAAGGTGGTGAAGTTGATGATGGAATTTGAATTCTTTGAGGACATTTCTCCACTTTGTAAGAACACTTGACAATGTTCTACTGCAGTGCTGAGAAGTTTTTCTTAACTCCTGAACTGGGAGCCCTACTATTAGAAAGGGCCCATGAAGGCTTTTGTGAGTAGGGGCATCATGCTCCAGTGGTGGCTTCACCTCACTTCCCCCCTGCATCCTTCATTGCACCTCTGCATCGACTCTTTCATCCCTCTGTGGAGAGTCTTTGAAAAGACAAACCACTAATTGGTAGAGGTAGCATGGCTTTCCTTTGGAGTTTAATAATGTGTCCTGCACTATTTCTGTGTTTAACAAAAACCCATTTTGCCTCGTTATGAATGTGCCTTCCCTTGGGCTCCCCACTCCCAAGATTATTTCAAGAAAATTGGTGTTCAGATATGAGTCTCATTGGTCCCTATATCACTCATAACTATCAGAGTTATTAAATATCTTGAACCAGGAGGTTGCATATTTTCCAGCATTAAATACACAACTTGAAATTTTAATACTTGATTTGGAGAAAAATCATTATATGTAAGTGTGTTAGAATCTTGCCAGAAGTGCATTTTCCCATCTGTTTCATGGTAAGAGCTGTTTCAAGATTTAACATTTATAGGTAAGGACTTTCTGCTATCTTGGTAAAGTAGACTGGGACTGGAGGGTGTGATAAAGACCGTAGGTTCTCGGGAGCAGTCCTGGATATGGAGGATGAACTTGAATGAGATCTATTTCTTTCTGTTTTGTTTCCGTGAGTGATTAACATCCTTGATGTCTAATACTGTAAATTTAGTGCAAGCGAGGAGGTTCCCAAGGTATTCTTGTCCATAGCCCTGCAAACCCCAATCTGACATGACCCAAAGTCATGATCATAGTCATTTCTTAGCCTTTCCCCCTTGCCTTGAATCTGCCCTGGGGATATGAGCTTTGAGTCCATTCTTACTTAACTACTGTAACACATACAAAGGACACTCTTAAGTTTGCCAGAGCCAAGTAAGGAATCAAAGGCCAAGGTGGCATTGGTTTTCAGCTTTTTCACTAATGTGGGGACATATGCAATTGATCTTAGTTGTGCAAAGTGTTCCTGAAAGTGTATGCTGATGCAAGACCTGTGAGCACCAACACAATCACTCATGAATGCTGTGGCTGGTTCCCTTAAGTCTGTTCTTATGTGGGTGGATTCTGCCAATTAGCATCATCATTGGTTTATTTCCTTTGCTTAAAAGGAGGGGCTCCCTTCCTTCTGATTGCCTGTGAAATTGTGTCTCTGGCATTCTTTCAGTGTCATTGTTTGAAGCTCTGCTATGTTGAATTCTTGACCATTTACGCACTTCACATTCTTGACTGTTCTCACAACTGATGCTTACCGTGTTCCCATTCATCATGTTCAATGATGTGGGAGCCAGCAAACTTTCTTTTATGGTTATTATTCTCTCAAATATGACTGTACATCCAGCTAATACTACAGAGTCAGTGCAGCTTCATGGGTAGAGCTCAGCATTTAAGTTTAGATTTCCTGTGTTCAAATCTTGACTTTACCACTTCCTAGTGTGTGGATTTTGGCAAGTTATTTAAGTTGTCTTGGCCTCGATCTCATTTGTAAAATCAATATAGCAATAGTATCTACCCCAGAGGCTTATTGTGAGTGAGGACTAAATGAATTAATACATGAAAAGGGCTTTGACTGGTGTCTTTCACACAGTCAAATATCAAATGTTATATATGACAATTATGCTAGAGGGTCAAGATTTGACGTTGCAATTGAACAAGCAGGATTTCTTTATCACTTGCACTCTACTATCCATTAAGACTCCAGGGAAATAGATGTGAAACTGCATAAGAGGTTGAGCATAACCTTTGTTAGAGTTAATTACCTCTCACCTTCATGGGATATACAATGTAGAGGATGATGAAGATATTTGTTGAGTGCTTATGATACACCAGGCCTGGTCTAAGCATTATGTATCTATCACCTTTACTCTTTATCAAAACTACATGGATAGGAGGCTTATCTCCATTTTATAACCAGGTTGAAGCTGCGACTAAAATTGCAACTCAGAGACTTGGAACTGGGTGTTTAACCATTATTATGACCTGCTTCTTCTACAACACTGGACTGGCTCTTCTGTGAGCGGAAGCCTGGGGTTGGGTGAGAAGTACAGGGGATCTTCCTGGGACCCACCACTTGTGAGATGTTGTACCTTGAACAAGCTTTAGTTTCCCCAACCTTCAAAGTTTTCATCTGTAAACTAATGATAGCGATTACTCTCTAGGTTGTGGGAGGCACAAAACAAAGTAAAATATATAATAAAGCAAGAACAGGTAGATACTTCTAGGGTCTTTCCTGACATGGCTTCACCAAGGCATTCAGAAATTAAGAATTACTTTATTAAGACCCAGATGGTGAAGGAGGGACAATTCAGTCTGAGGGCAGTCTGAAGTTCTTTTCAGCATGCAATCAGAGCTCGGTCACCAGTGTGACTTGGTCCCAGCTGCTGTACGCGTTACTCTTGTCCTGCACAGTCTGATTGATCTGGAAGACTGAGTCACGATCCTTAGGCTGAGTCTCCATCTTTCTCAGTAGTCACAGGGATTTACATGTTAGGTTCTTGTTCCTCCTGATAGACTTTGCAAATTGCTGACCCTTCTTAGTCTCTCTCCTCTCTCTTTTTTCAAATATTTCTTCCCTTTAATAATGCTATCAGTGAAACAAGTTTTATCATGATCACATAAAATCTTACAAATATGTTTGTGATCTGAAGAATTTATAGAAATACGTAATGTGTTAGAAATCACAGGAGCGGAAATTTGTTAAAGAATGATCATATTATCCTGATCTGAGTCAGCTATTCACAAATAAGAAGAGAGTTATAACAAGAATGAAAGGATGTTGTTGGATCCAGACTATTTTTTAATGTGAAAACAGAGATGGAAAAATGTCATCTAACCTAAATATTTTTCTGTTTTGTACATTGCATTCAGGAGCTATAGTATGTGTAACTTATATAAGGAAACATCCTGCCATTCAAAGTTAGATTTTTAGTGTTGGGAGCTTTTAACTAAAATTGAGATAATGGTGCTAGGAAGCAATGTTTATTAATATAAAATATTTATCATGCACTAGCTGTAAACCTTCAACCAAATCTTACGCCATTTTCCTCCTCATGTGTCCATTTTCAGCACTGACAACATGGTAAATGTTCTTTGATATTTCTTCCTCTTTCTTATAGTGTTTTGTGTTCATTTTCTTCTGACATTGATCAGGAAATTATTTGGGGTGGGAGAGCTGGCTCTTGCAGACTGATTTTGGGTGGGAGCAATGGGAGGTGGTGTATTAAATCTTTTTTGTCAGTTCTTGGTCAACATGGAGCTTAGAATGGATCGTGCCATTTATGAAACCCCATAACTCTTCTCGTGTAATCCCATTAAAGGGCCTCCTGACAGCAGTAGGCAAAGAGTAGCTCAGGGGTGTTACTGTTTAATCGCTTTAAGCTTAATTTCACATTATCAGGGCCATCCCCTTGCTTTATCACTTTATCTTTGGCTAGCACACCATCGCTTCAGGAGCAGAATTCAGAAATAATTTCATTTTAATCTATTGACAATAAGCACGTTACACTGTCTGATGAAGGCTGATTTATGAGCTCAATCTTTGGGCTTGTGGTCAGTTAAAACAGGACCAACTCTTCCATGTGTCTGTGGTAGTCATTGGTGCTGTTCCCCAAATAGTCTAGCTCTTGCTACATGTTGGGAACATTGGTAGTTATCGTTCCTGGCTTCCTTATGTTTCGGTGGGGCCGCTAATCAGTTCTGGACACTATGTTGTGGATTGCAGGTGATGTGTGTGACTTCTGGTCTGCCGTGTTTATTTAACAATGCAAGCCCTTTCAGGGGTCTTTTATGTTTCTACCACATTCTCCATTGTCAGTGTGGGTCTTAAGAGAACCCCAGCTGAGCCTTTATAGACAGGCAACATGGCCTAGAAATAAACTGTTGTGTTTCAACAAATGAGACATGTCTTAAGTGCCTGCAGTAGTATATCTACTCCATGCCGAATAAAGCAATGACCCCTGGCCAGGGGCTCACACTCTCGGTGAGCAAGCAGTCAAGATGTGACCTTGGTGGCACTTGCTCTCTGTTTTACCTTTACCATAAAGTCTGTTTAGCAGGCTGAGAAAATGTAAGACCTTAATAATGAATGCCCCAGGGGAAAATTTGCTTAGTAGCTTCAGAATCTATTTATTTATTTTTCTTTTACAAAATGTTTCCTGTCTCTCCTTGTATCAGCCCTTGATGTTTTGTCTGGTGCATAGCAGCCACTTGATAAATGAATGACGGATGAACTTGCACATAAGCTCATTCATTTGATGAGAACCTGCATTATAGAAGTGTTTTTGACTCCTCCTGAACTGACCATTGACAATGATTCTTCTGCTGATGCAATGCTAAGTCATACTGGGGCCATTGTCAGGGCTTCTCTGATGAGAGGCAGCAGCCCCTGAGCTGTCTTTTCAGTAGCTACAGTGGCCACTGAGCAAGTGGCACAGGGCACACCAGTTTCTACTTCCTGAGCTTGACAAACCCTGGAAATGTAGGGGACTCTTGCTCATGAAAGCAAGAGAACCCTTTCCTCCTGGGTCATCTTTGGCCGTGGACTCAGCATCCACACTGCAGCTGGCTCTGGAAAGGTTTCCCCCTTTTTATTTTTTCAAACTTACATGCTTTCAAGTCAACTAAAACATCTCTGATCCTGGGGACCCCCCCTGTCTCTCACCTTGGAAAACCCCTCAGGATACAGCTCAGATGTCTACCCTATCATTATTAAGTGCTGAGAAGGAAAGGGACGGGTTAGGACAGCGTGCGACTTCAGTCTGATACCCGGAGACAAAAATATCAGTCTTTATGACACGAAGCACAATCCTGCCCAATTAGAGATTTCCCTTAAAGCAATTCCTTCTCTCCATTCCTCCTGACATCGCTTCCAGTCCGTCTCTTACATCTGTTGATTACACTATTAAATTAGAATGGTGCCCGGGACATCGATAAGTATAAGCTATTTTGTCAGCCTTGTCTTCTCCCTGCCTCTATATTTCCTCCACTCCAACCCATGCTCTGCATCTTTTAAAAATAGATCAGATTCTGTCATTCCCCTGTATTTAAGGTTGTCTTGCCTCGTGGCCTAGGGGGTACAGCCCCAAATCCGGAGCTCATTGGACCTCTTTAGTGGTGGTCCTTACCTCTGTTAGCCATGTCTGAGTCACTGAGGGAGCTTGTCAAACTCTCCATCCCCAAACTCTCTTCCCCAAGAGATTCTGATACTTTTACAGTGATGGGGAAGGGAGACTAGACCGCACAGTCCTGGGAGGGGAGTGTGCAATTTGAGAAAGCTAACCAGGCCTTCTGAGACCACTTCTTTTTTTTTTAAATTAAATGTATCAGGGTGGCGTCGGTTAACAAAATTAAATAGGTTTCAAGTGCATTGTGTGAATGGGTGCATTGTGTGCCTACCACCCATAGTCAGATCTTCTTCCATCACCATAGATTTGAGCCCCCTTTTCCCATTAATGCCCATCACCCCATTTCCCTCTGGTAACAAACATACAGTTATCTGTGTCTGAGTTTCTGTTTGCTTGTTTTTCTTGTTTGTTCATTCCTTGCTTTCAGTTTCATGTCCCACATGTGAGTGAAATCATATGGTCCTTGGGCTTTTTCTGTCTGACTGATTTCGCTTAGCATGATGTTCAAGCTCCGTCCATCACTCTTACTCAACTCAGGTCCCGCCTGTGTTGTCACGTAGCATTGTGGAAGTTATCTTTTCGTGCGTTGTTTAGCTCACTCCAACTCAGGGCCCCAGTTCTGACTCACTGGGTGAACTAAAATTTAAGTTCCGTCACCTTCCTTAGCTTCAGTTTTCTTACCTTAAAAAAAATGAGAATGTGGACCTTTGTGATCCTGATGGTATTTTCAGTGATAACATTCTCAGAGATTATGGCCACCTGAGAGCAGGTGGAATTGGGAAACATTTCGGATGTTGAGCTCGGAAAAGCTTAGGGCAGGTTTTTGTATTCACCTGCCTGGTTGCCTGCATATGTGCTGCCCTTGTTTGACCTTGAAAAGTGTGTTGGTTCTTTTTTCCCCATTGTTTCTAGGGGGGACAGTACTGTATAGCCACAAATCATTGTGTCACGCCTGCTTGGGAAACCAACCACGCTGCTTCTCTTCGGATCCTTGTCCAGGAAGCTCTCAAGCCTGCAGGTTGCCTCAACAATGTGTGACTTCAGGTGGCTCCTCTCTGGCCAGGAACCTGTTCTCCCCACCCTTCAGGACAGCAGAGGGGATGGTAGGCATTCCCTCTCCATTCACTCCTTTCATCAGAAACAGCACCCAAGATTGACAGGCAGGTAAGGAGAATGTTGTCACGCTCCAGAGATATCAGACCCGATGTGAGTCAGCGTCAGCTTTCCCCAAGCACAGCTGAAAAACAAAGCACCGGATTTACTGGAGATGTACACACACCAGCAGCTATTATGTTTTCTTAAAAAAGAACATAAATAAAACGAGGGGGAAGGCATACAGAGTGAAATTATCTTTTTAAAGCACCTTGGCACAATAGCGCTCACTACACGTCAGTACAATAGTACAGCCATCCGTGTGTGTCAACCTGTACATTTTAATGACAGGGATGGATAAACAAATAGGTAATAGCTAGCCCAGCTGCTTCTGGTGTTTTTCTCTTAACTTATTCTCTTTGAGAATGAGTTGGTGGAAACACAGCTAAGAACGCAGACTTAACAAAACAAGTCATTTAAATCGAACATAGAAAAGGAGACATGGACGAGGATTTTGATAGAATATCCCATTCAGTTTCATAAGCCGACAAAGGAAGATTAGACCTGACAGACATTTCACTCTCTTCTCAAGGATAAACATCATTTTCCATTTCATTTGGTAGATAGGCAAAGCTCTGTTGTGAATAATTTTTTTAAGGCAGGCTTTTTATTTTTAGAGTGAGAGATTGAGAGAGGGACAGACAGGCAGGAAGGGAGAGAGATGAGAGGCATCAACTAATAGTTGCAATACTTTAGTTGTTCATTGATTGCTTTCTCATATGTACCTTGACTGGGGGTAGGGCGGTGCAGGGGGAGGGCTCCAGCCAAGTCAGTAACCCCTTTCTCAAGTCAGCAACCTTGGGTTTCAAGACAGTGACCTTTGGACTCAAGCCTGTGACCATGGGGTCATGTTTATGATCCCACACTCAAACCGGCAATCCCGTGCTCAAGGTGGTGAGCCCGTGCTCAAGATGGAATCCTCAAGGTTTCAAATTTGGGTCCTCAGGATTCCAGGTCGATGCTCTATCCGCTGCGCCACCACCTGGTCAGGCAATGCAAGCTTCTTTACAAAAAGAACAGTATATCCTGTTTGTGCTCCTTCCCTGTGACCTGAGCACTTAGTCCCCGATAAGTTCTTCCATATCCTCTCCCAGCCAGGGTGAAGGTTAAACTGCCAGCACACAAACATAAAAAAAATTCACATCTTTTAATTCTTTTATTTTAAAAAATTCAAGACTGTTCTGTCTTTGTTTTGACAAGTAATTTATATCAGCTGAGATAGTTTTATTTTTGTTACCTGGATGGACGAGGGGCCAGATAGATGTGTTTAGAAGACAGAAGGGAGAAGCAGGTAGGTGAGGAAGGTTCCTCTGTAATTTGGCATTGATATGAAATTTACTCTGGAAAATTGACATGCCTCCACACACCACCTTCACCTTTCTCATGAGAGAGACTATCTTCTTATTAGGTAGAAGCTCATACAAACCAACTGGCTGACCTCACACCCTTCTGAATTCATAACCTTATTTATGACAGGACATGTGGTTCCTTAGCAACAATTATGGATAGAGGATCATTATGCCTTCAGGTGTGAAAAACAAGTGGAACAAAGGATCAAAGTCAGCAAAACTAGGGAGAGAGTAAATTTAGACCTGGAACAAAGTTATTTTTATTTTTTCCAAGATGACATTTTTTACATTGAGTTTCTCCATGGAGTGACAGGGAAAACCTCCTCAAATTAAAGCCTGTCCCATGGAGAGAGAGCTGAGGCCCTCAGTTTGTCTGGCTACCGTTTCCCTAGCCACACGTGCATGTGTTTCTTTCAGGACACTCACTCATCCTCTTCCTCGTGCACTCACCCCCAGGGATGCATGCTTGGCTGTGTAAAGGCACCCTTTTCTCTCCCTTTCAGTTGTAGGAATAAGATACATCATCAAAGAGAATGATCTCTGGCCCTGGCTGGTTGGCTCAGTGGTAGAGTAGCAGCCCAGTGTGTGTAAGTCCTGGGTTCAACTCCTGGTCAGGGCACAGAGAATTGACCATCTGCTTCTCCACCTATCCCCCTCCCTTTTTCACTCTGTCTCTCCCCCTCCCTCCCACAACCATGGCTTGAATGATTCAAGCAAGTTGGCTAGTTGGCCCCAGGTGCTGAGGATGACTCCATGGCATCACCTCAGGTGCTAAAATAGCTTGATTGCTGAGCAATGGAGTAGCAGCCCAAGATGGAGAGAGCATCAGCCCCATCAGGGGTTGCTAGCTGGATCCTGGTTGGAGCGCATGCGGGAGTCTGATTCTCTGCCTTCCTGCCTCTCACTTAAAAAAAAAAAAGAAAAAGAGAATAATCTCTATCCTGATTCATAGGACTCTGAGAACCTAAATCCCGGCAGGCGTTGGGTGGCAGAAAGGGTGATTGTATCACTCAGAATCATCACCCAGCCACAATTCTTATCCATTTTGTGGTTGGTGAAATTGAGAGCTAAAGCCTACAGTCTGACTTTTTCAAAGTCACATGGTTGGGAACTGGAGGGTCCCAAGCTTTCTGGTCTTTGGTCTAATGGGCTAATAATGTCTTTGTTGTTATTATTGTTTATTTTTTTTTTTTGCCATATACTGATAGTTACAGTGATATAAAGGACATTGTTCTTTAGTCTTTTGGTGCTCAATCTCCTTGCTTCTTCCACTCTAGATTTTTTTTCTAGTTACTCATTTTCTAATAGATTAGTAGATTTGGAAAAGCTGATTCCATTTCCAATTCAAAAAAAAAAAAGGGCAAGTCCCAGTGGGCTTGGAGAGAGGTGAGGGTTTCTTTCATTCTCTTGTTATCCATCTGTCCATCCATCCGTCCATCCGTCCATCCATCCATCCATTTATCTGTGTCTTTTGTTTTCTCCCTCTTCTCTCCTCTTTTGTTCCTCTGCTCTTCTCCCCTCGTCCTTTTTTCTTTCTACATTTATTTTGCCTCCTTTCTGATATGTTTGAAACATCCTCAAGAATACTTTTGAAGGTGAAGGACATCACAGAGACATCTCCATGCAAGTGGGAGAGTAGGACAGTGTCAGTGGCCAGAGAAAGGAGTTGGAAGGTGACTCAAAAGTTGGGGGGACATTTGACCTTCTCACTGTTTACACACCAGCTAGTACTCCCCTTCTTGTCCTGATCCGTGAGTCATGCCTTGTTAAAAGTTTCCCAGGCCCCTGAAATAAAAAAGAGATATCAGTGGATAAGAGTGATGGAAAGTACATGATTTTGTGAGACAGTGTAGAATGAAACCCTTTGCAGAATGAAAAATCACTTGAAGCACAGAAAGGGCACTGGCAGCTAGATTGCTACTGAACAGCATGCATTTTAGGAGGAAACCCTTAAAAATCTAAGGATATTTTCTAAGGTAAGGTAGCAATTCTTCACTCCAAATTATATAAAAATCATTGCTTTAGAGTCTGACGGTGTGGTTAACTCCCAGATTTTACTGAATATATAGTTATGGAGGGTCAACTAACAGGTACTTGATTAGCCGGCAGAAGCACTAGAGGAGGGAAAACATTTTAAAAATAATATGAGATGTATCAGCAAGTGTGAAATCCAGAAATAAGACTTGAATACCAATAAGCTTTGAAGTCAGAACGCCTGAGCCGAATCTCTGCTCTGCCAATCTTGTCTGAGTCTAGTTTTATGCCTATTAAAAATGAACATCAAACTGTTTCACTCCTTTCCTGAAACCAGCGAGAAGCCACCTAAATAATGTGTCACTCCAGCTTGTTCTAAGTATGTAGAAGCTATTTGCCATCTCTGTTGAGCAACAACGTCACTCCCAACCCCGCCCCACTCTTCAGTGGGGAAGCTGGGATCCTCAAATCCCCCTTCTTCCTGCTTCATTTCCAGTGGTCATCTGGAGATAAACACAGTGAAGAATTGAACCAAGGGTTGCTAATGTTGAATACTTAAAATGAGTGAGAACGAATCATTACAGAGGAGGATTTCAGAAAAATTGAAATATGTGGTTCATGATCACAGTGAGTTTAAAAGCTAGTGAAGGATTCAAAATGGGTTTGTCTCATATTGTAATTAACCTCGTCGGCCATTCTTTTATTTAGTTATTCCATTGACTGAGATGAATGAGGTTGATTGCCTTACTATTTTAGGTTGGGCTCCTATATGCTCTGGCTGAATTCTTGGAGGTTCAGAAATGTGTTTTTAAAAAGCTTTTCCATTGATTTGAGAGAAAGGAGAAGGGAAAGAGAGAGAGAAAGATAGATAGATAGAGAAACACCATCTTGTTCCACTTAATTGTTTCATTTAGATGTGCACTCATTGATTGCTTCTTGTATGTGCCCTGATCTGGGATCAAACCTGGGACCTTGGCATGCCAGGATAATGCTCTGTTGGCTGATCCAGGTCCAGAAATGAAATGTATTTTTTAAAAATGATTTTCCTTAAGAAAGAAAACAATTGACTTCTCAACCAGTTGAGCCAAAACGGATGAAATGTAGTGTAAAACTGATTACTTTTAAAGGAGTAGTTCTAGACAGAATGATTGAACTCAGTATGTTCTTATGAGGAGTTGGGCTGCCTTTTTAAAAAATAGCTTTATTGAACTTTTAAAATGCACATGCCATTACCTTTTAGTATATTCACAGAGTTGGGCAGTCATTCACACTATCTCTTTTTGGAAAATTTTAATCCTTCCCAAAAGAAACTATATTTATGAATAGTTACTCTCTCTTTTCCTGTTCCTCACAGCCCTTGGCTACCATTAATCTGTTTGTCTATGTATCTGCCTATTCTGGACATTCCAAATGAATGGAATCAAACAATATGTGACCTATTGTGGTCTCCCCTCCCACCCTTCCTTCTTTTCTTCCACTTTGCATAATGGTTTCAAGGTTTATCCGTGTTGGAACATGTATCCGATCTTTCTCCCTTTTAATTGTCAGATAATATTCCATTGAATGGCTATACCACATTTTGTTTGGCTCTATTGAATAATGCTGCTGTGAGGATCTGTATAAAAGTGTTTGTGTAATATATGCTTTCATTTCTCTTGGCTTTAAACCTTGGTGTAAAACTGCTGCATCTCTCTGTTTAACAGCCCTTTGAAATAGTCCGTGTACTCTGAATGATCCCTAAAATGTTTGTTACAACCGATTCAAAGAGTTGTGGCTAAACTTCTGTACTGTGTGTGGCCGGAATACATCGAACTGCACACTTGCGCATGAGCTGTCGTGCCTGGAAGTTTCGTGCTTATTTGACAGGATAATTGCAGCGAGGGGGAAAGGATTGAGTGGTTCATGGGTCAGTTCTATTTTTTCACCCACCTCTAAAATGAAGCATTCTCCTGAGCCAAAGGCAGGAACTCTTCCCTCCCTTATCACTATGTGACAGCAAGTTTCAGAGTGGAATTAAAATAGAGAGTTATCTTTTTAATTTGAAATTGTTGGGGTGATATTGGCTAGTGTATTTATGCAGGTATTGGGTGTCCGGTTCTACAACACATCTCTGTATTCTGTGCTCTGTGTTATCTAGCATCTCTCCCAGAAATTAAAGTCCTTTTCATTCTTCACCAGAGCATCTCTGTGACTGAACAGACAAGTTTTCGCATAGGGTGGCAGCTGAATTTCTCACTTTAGGAATCGCATAGGGTCTTATAACTTTTAAGGGACTTGGTTTCACTTGGAAAAGTCTGTAGAAACCTGAAGTTTAGCTCTTCTGATGTCTTGGGGTCCTCCTAATGAATGTTGGTTTGCCTTTAGCCATTAAGCCAACCTTTTTGTTAGTGCTTAATAATAATGAGTCCTTTGGAAGAGATTGATCGCAAAGATTTTTGAATGGGGTAGCTTTCTATATCACTGATTCATCAAAAAGATTCATCACACACCGTTAGGAAAGTACAACCTAATTTAGGTCATTTGAGAGGGAATACAAGCCCATTGATAAGTATACTTGTAGCTCATATCATGGCCTGCTGAGGAAGATGAGGGAGAAGATGTGGATCAAAATAGAATGGGTTAGAAGAAGAAAAGAGGGAGAGAAAAACATGCATTCAGAGGTGGACAGAAGCACATTGAAATAGGGAGAGAGGAGGAGATTTGAGTTCTAAGAGTTACTGAGGTGAGGTGAGGCACTTGTCACGTGCCGTTGCTCATTTGGATTGACTTCTGTGCTAATGAGTTGTTTAAGCATTGCTCACAGCTTCTTCTACAGCAGCTTGCCAGGATAATAAAATCATTCTTTGGACTCTTGCAACACTGACCCAAGTGCTGCCTCTCTAAAACAGATAAAATTCAGAGGAAGGCTGGAGGTCTGCCTGCCTTCTTGAAAGAGAAGATTGGTTGACTGATGTTGACTAAATTTGTATTCAGTAGCACATGCTCTCCATAGGTGATCAAATTTAATCCTCGACAAAGCCAGCAACAGGCACTGTCGTGACCATTTTCAGATGATAAAATAGTCACACAGTGATTTGCCAGGTAACACAACCAATTAGTAGAGGAGCTGAGATTCATGCACCATCCGTCCCTGAGTGCTATTTTTCTGTGGCACCAGCTGCACCTAAGTCTCTTTCTAGAATTTAAAGGAACTATGGAAAATCATCCAACTTTGCAAATTGGTTGAAATCACTCCAGGCCTCAGACTGATAATAATTTGCTTTTATCAAACAGAGATGCGTCTCCGGGCCCCAGGCCAGCCAGCCAGGCTCTTTATCCATTTAAAGTAGAACAGAATCCAGTAGGTTGCAGGGAATGTTGTCTCTACCCTTCACTCACAGGCTGTTTTCTGTTTGGATTTGGAAATTCTTATAGGAGGAAAGTTCCTGGTTTCTCATGGAAGCTTGCTTATTGCAGTCATTCCCAGAGTCAATCTTAGGATCATCACCATTATCCTCCCACCATTACCCAGTTCCCTTTGAGTTCTGCATGGAGCTGTGAGATTCGCTTTTCTGCTGGGCTAAAGATGGTGATGTAATGTTGCCTGTGATAAGCAGAAACTTGAGTTTACAGGGAATACTAATGAATAAGGCACATCTGGCAGGCTGTTTTTGTAAATAAAGTTTTATTGGAACACAACCATGCTTATTCAAATGTGCATTGATTATGGCTGCTTTTTTTTTTTTTCTTTTTGCTTCAATAGCAGTCTAGTAGTTGTGTGACTGAGACCCTGTGACCTGCAAAGACAAAAGTATTTGTTACTGGCCCTTTCAAAATATATCTGTGCCCATTCTGTGGAGGAACAAGTCTCCTAGAGAATTCTTGGAAGGAACGGGAGCATGGATGTTAGCAAGTTATGGGGGTACTTACCCAGGCAGTAGTACTGTGAGGGTCTATTAAAAACAATGTTTTTCAAGTGTTCCCTGTGTTTGGGGGAATCCAAAGAGAAAAACTCTCTTGGTGAGATGTTGAAAAACCTCCTCAAAATAGGGGTTAGAGCTCCTGATAGAAATGTTGCTTATGCATCAAAATATACAGCTCTCTTTCTCTCTCTCTTTCTCTCTCTCTTGCTCTCTCTCTTTCTCGCTGTGGTTCTTATCCTGGCAGGTTTGGAAATTGTGACTCCTTCCAGAAAATGCCCACAGCCAAGTATTCCAGCTGATGTTTTGTGATATTTTTTCCATTCTTTAAAAATAAACTTTGTAGAATTCTTTTTTTTTCATGGCTCTGTAAATATTCTGTTTTGAAACATTTCATTATCCAAGTTATTTATATGCAGAGGTCTGATAATGTTCCTATGAGAGTCTGTTATTTATTTCTTTTTGCTACATGTTATCTTATATTAGGAGGAGGGCTGAGGTTCGTTACTATGGCAACATCCTCAAAACTGCAACAGTCTTATTTGGGATGCAAAAACTGTAGTGTTCTGGTGGGAGGGTAGCAGGGCTAGTGGGTGGTAGCCTTTTTTATTTTATTTTTTTCAAGAAAATCTCTCCCATGTCCAACCCTCCTGCATTCGTTTGTTTTAAGTTTTGCAGTGTAGGGTACTGGAACAAGAAACGGACAGGGAACAAATAGTGTTCTGTTTCTCTCTCCCTTATTTTTATGTAGTCTTGATCTGCTCTATTGGTAGGTACACCCTGTTTCCTATCTGACCTTTTATTCGTTTATGTAATCCACTTGTTCACCGAACTTATATTAAGGCCTAGAGGTGAATAAGATAGAATCCAAGTCCTCATCTTTTCTTTTAAATGCCATATTCCTTGAAGTCATTAATTTATTGCACTTAATTCGTTGAAACCAATGTTTATGAGTACTGGTTCTATACCAAGCCTGCAACGTGCTTCGACAGTTACAATACCCCAACCCACTTCTCACTCCCTAGTTAATGATGAAGATTTCATAAGTTTTTTTCGAAAGTAGAATTGAGAAACACTGAAAAGCATTCATCTTAGATGAACAATCTGGATACATGAGTCTCCAACTGACCCTTCATAGGGTAAAACCCACACCTCTGTGAATATATAGAACACTTGTATGGTCCTAGAAGTTCCCTCTTCCCTTCCCAGTCTCTTTCCAGTCAATCTCTAGCCTTCAGAGGCTACCAGTGTGGTTTTTTTTTTTTACCTTAGTTTAGTTTTGCCTGTTTAAAATTTTACATACATGAAATTAGTCAGTAGGTATTCCTTTGTGCCCAGTGTTTTTTACTTCACATAATCAGTATTAAGATTCATCCAAATTATGTCCTATATTACTAGTTCATTCCTTATTATTGCTGCGTATTATCCTGTTATCTGAATAAACCACAGTTTGCTTGTGGATCTCCAGTGGATGGACGTATTGGTTGTTTTTGATTTCTGTCTGTTGTGAATACGTCTGCTCTAAATTTTCTTGAAGTCCTTTTTGTGGGCATATGTTTCCATTTCTCTCGGATAATTACCTGGCAGTGGAATTTGGGGGTGAGGGTAGGTATATATTTACTTTTATAAAGCTAAAATCAAACCCTACTAGATCTTAAAAAACAACAAACCAAAACTCTACCATTTCGCTTACCACTAACAAAGTATAAGAGTCCTAGGTTCCATATCCTACTAACATTTGTGTTGTCAGTCTTTAAATCTGGCCATTTTGCGGGGGTGGGGGGAGAGAATTCATAATACTATCTCACTGTGGGTTTATTTTGTATTTCTCTGGTTACTCATGATGTACGGAATTATTTCTCATTGGACAGTCACATCTTTTGTGAAGTGTTTGTTCAAAGTTTCTTTTTGTGCCTATTTCCTATTTTTAAGTTTTTAATTGAATTTTATTGGGGTGACACTGATTAATAAAAAATATAGTTTTCAGGTGTACCATTCTATAATACCTTACCTGGACATGGCACTGTGGGTTCACCACCCCAAGTCAAGTCTCCTTTCATTACCATTTATCCCCCTTTATCCTCTGAAATTACCATACTGTGTCTGTGTCTATGAGGTTTTTTTCCCCTTGGCTTAATCAAAGGACTAATTTTAATTGTTTAAAATTTTTTTATTATTACTGGGTTATAGGACTTAAAAAAAATTCTGGCTATAAATCTCTTCTCAGATAAATACTGGGTGGATCTTTTCTTATAATCTGATATGTACCTATTAATTTTTCTAATGTTATTTTTAATTAGCAGAAAATTTCAATTCTATTATGGTATTTTTTATGTAACTTGTCAGAGAAATGTTTACCCAATCCCTAGGTCAGGGGTCGGGAACCTGTGGCTCGTGAGCCAGATGTGGCTCTTTTGATGTCTGCATCTGGCTCGCAGACAAATCTTTAATAAAAAAAAATAACGTTAAAAATATAAAACATTCTCATGTATTACATTCCATTCATTTCCTACTGCTCATGTTCATGGTTGTGGGTGGCTGGACCCAATCACAGCTATCCTCCGAGACAACAACACATTTTTATTGGATAATGCGTAACGTACATGGGTCGTTGTGAGGTTAGGAAGTAAACTTTCCTCCTTTTGATCAAGTAGTCAGCTAGCTAATTGCAGAAACCCTTTTGATGAAGAAGATGGCTAAAAGAAAAAAAGATGAGCAGTATCGTACTTTTCAGCAGGAATGGACAGAGGAATTTGCCTTTGTGGAGAGAGCAGGTTTTGCAGTGTGTCTAATATGCAGAGAAAAAGTTGCATCGATGAAATGGTCAAATATAAAATGGCACTTCTACACACACCATACTACATTTGCATCGAAAGATCCAGCGGGGGACAGCAGGAAGAAAGCATGTTAAGAGCTACTGTGCAGAGTGCAAGCTAGTCAGCAGCAACTCCGTGTTTGGACCCAACAAGGTGACTGGAATTCGGCTAACTTTGCTGGTGCTTTAGCAATTGTGAGAAACAGAAAGCCATTCACAGATGGGGAGTATGCCAAAACATTCATGCTTGATGTGGCCAATGAACTTTTTGATGACTTTTTGGATAAAGACAAGATAGTCAAATGAATAAAAGACATGCCTCTGTTGGCAAGAACTGTTCACTATTGTACCATCATGATGGCAAATCAAATTGAGGCAACACAAGTGAAGGACATAAATACAGCACCATTCTTTTCTTTTGCTTTGGATGAGTCAACAGACGTAAGCCATTTATCCCAGTTCAGCGTGATTGCAAGGTATGCTGTTGGTGACACACTACTTGGGGAAAGTCTTGCTGTTTTGCCTATGAAAGAGACAACAAGAGGGGAGAATTTATTCAAGTCTTTCACTGAGTTCGCTAAAGAAAAAATCTACTGAAGGATAAACTTATTTTGATGTGTACTGATGGTGCTCCGTGTATGGTGGGGAAAAACAGAGGATTCGTAGTGCTTCTTCATGGACATGAAAAGAGACCCATCCTAAGTTTTCCCTGCATCCTACATTAGGAGGCACTTTGTGCTCAGATGTGTGGCGAGCAACTTGGTGAGGTGATGTTGCTGGTCATTCGAGTGGTCATCTTTATTGTTGCCTGAGCTTTAAATGATTGCCAGTTTAAAATACTGTTGGATGAAGTTGGGAATAATTATTCTGGTCTGCTTCTGCACAGCAATGTCAAGAGGGAAGATGCTCAGCCATTTCACGGCTTGTCTGAGCAAAATTCGGACTTTTCTTGAAATGAAAAATGTTGAGCAGAAAAAGAAGAACAAGGGCAACCCAAAACCAGCAGAAGAAAGGAAATAATAAAAATCAGAGCAGAAATAAATGAAATAGAGAAGACAAAAACTATAGAAAAAATTAATAAAACAAAAATCTGGTTCTTTGAAAAGATCAACAAAATTGACAAGCCCTTGGCAAGACTCACTAAGGAAAAAAGAGAAAGGACTCATATAAAAAAAAATCCAAAATGAAAGTGGAGAAATTACCACAGGCATCATAGATATACAAAGAATTATTGTAGAATACTATGAAAAACTATATGCCACCAAATTTAATAATCTAGAATAAATGGATAAATTCCTAGAACAATGCAATCTTCCTAGACTGAATCAGGATGAAGCAGAAAACCTAAACAGAGCCATTAGCAGGGAGGAAATAGAAACAACTATCAAAAACCTCCCCAAAAATAGAAGTCCAGGGCCAGACGGCTATACTAGTGAATTCTATCAAACATTCAAAGAAGACTTGGTTCCTTTTCTACTCAAGGTCTTCCAAAAAATTGAAGAAGAAGCAATACTTCCAAACACATTTTATGAGGCCAACATAACTCTCATACCAAAACCTGGCAAGAACAACACACAAAAAAGAAAACTACGGACCAATATCACTAATGAATACAGATGCTGAAATACTAAACAAAATACTAGCAAATCAAATACAACAACACATTAAAAAAATAATACATTATGATCAAGTGGGTTGAATCACAAGGATGGTTCAACATATGTAAAACGGTTAAGGTAATACACCATATCAAAAAAACAAAGAACAAAAATATGACCCTATCAATAGATGCAGGAAAGGCATTCAAAAAAATAAAACACAATTTTATGTTTAAAACACTCAATAGCCTGACCAGGCGGTGGCGCAATGGATAGAGCTTCGGACTGGGATGCGCAAGATCCAGGTTCGAGACCCTGAGCTCACCAGCTTGAGCGCAGTCCCATCTGGCTTGAGCAAAAGCTCGTCAGCTTGGACCCAAGGTCGCTGGCTCCAGCAAGGGGTTGCTTGGGCTGTTGAAGGCCCATGGTCAAGGCACATATGAGAAAGCAATCAATAAACAACAAAGGTGTTGCGACGGCAACGAAAAACTAATGATTGATGCTTCTCACCTCTCTCCGTTTCTGTCTGTCTGTCCTTATCTGTCCCTCTTTCTGACTCTCTCTCTCTGTCCCTGTAAAAAAAACAAAAAGAACAAACAAACCAAAAAAAAAAATACCACTCAACAAAATGGGTATAGAAGGAAAATATCTCAACATAATAAAGGCCATTTATGATAAACCATCAGCTAACATCATATTAAATGGCATAAAACTGAAAACTTTTCCCCTAAAATCAGGAACAAGACAAGATTGTCCACTCTCTCCACTCTTATTCAACATAGTGCTAGAAGTTTTAGCCAGAGCAATCAGACAAGAAAAAGAAATAAAAGGCATTTATATTGGAAAAGATGAAGTAAAGATTTCATTATTTGCAGATGATATGATCCTATACATCGAAAACCCCAAAGACTCCACAAAAAGACTACTAGAAACAATAAACCAATACAGTAAGGTCGCTGGATACAAAATTAATATACAAAAATCTATTGCTTTCCTATATGCCAACAATGAAACATCAGAAAATGAACTAAAAAAATAATCCCCTTCATGGTTGCAACTAAAAAAATGAAATACCTAAGAATAAACATAACAAAGAATGTAAAGGAACTATATAATGAAAACTACAAAGCATTGTTAAGGGAAATCAAAAAAGATGCAATAAAATGGAAAAATATTTCTTGTTCCTGGATAGGAAGAATAAATATAGTCAAAATGACTATATTATCTAAAGTGATATACAAATTTAATGCAATTCCCATCAAAATTCCAAAGGCATTTTTTAAACAAATGGAACAAAAAATCATCAGATTTATATGGAACTATAAAAAATCCTGAATAGCCAAAGCAATCCTAAGGAAAAAGAATGAAGCTGGGGACATTACAATACCTGACTTCAAATTATATTATAAAGCCATGACAATCAAAATAGCATGGTATTGGCAGAAAAACAGACACTCAGACCAATGGAACAGACTAGAAAACCCAGAAATAAAACCACATATATATGGTCAAATAATTTTTAATAAAGGGGTCAACAACATACAATGGAGAAAAGAAAGTCTCTTCAACAAATGGTGCTGGGAAAACTGGAAAGCCACATGCAAAAGAATGAAACTTGACTACAGTTTGTCCCTTGTACTAAAATTAATTCAAAATGGATTAAAGACCTAAATATAAGACCTGAAACAATAAATTACATAGAAGAAAAGATAGGTACTAAACTCATGGACCTTGGTTACAAAGAGCACTTTATGAATTTGACTCCAAAGGCAAGGGAAGTGAAGGCAAAGATAAATGAATGGGACAACATCAGACTAAGAAGCTTTTGCACAGCAAGAGAAACTGACAGCAAAACAAACAGACAGCCAACTAAATGGGAGATGATATTTTTAAACAACAGCTCAGATAAGGGCCTAATATCCAAAATATACAAAGAACTCATAAAACTCAACAACAAACAATCCCATAAAAAAATGGGAAGAGGACATGAACAGACACTTCTCCCAGGAAGAAATACAAATGACCAACAGATATATGAAAAGATGCTCATCTTCATTAGCTATTAGAGAAATGCAAATTAAAACTACAATGAGATACCACCTCACACCTGTTAGATTAACTATTATCAACAAGACAGGTAATAACAAGTGTTGGAGAGGCTGTGAAGAAAAAGGAACCCTCATCCACTCTTGGTGGGAATGTAAATTAGTACAACCACTATGGAAGAAAGTATGGTGGTATCTCAAAAAACTAAGAATAGAACTACCATATGACCCAGCAATCCCTTAACTGGGTATATACCCCCCAAACTCAAAAACACTGGTACTTAAAGACACATGCAGCCCCATGTTCATTGCAGCATTGTTCTCAGTAGCCAAGACATGGAAACAGCCAAAAAGCCCTTCAATAGATGACTGGATAAAGAAGATGTGGTACATATATACCATGGAATACTACTCAGCCATAAGAAATGATGACATTGGGTCATTTACAACAACATGGATGGACCTTGATAACATTATACTGAGTGAAATAAGTAAATCATAAAAAACTAAAAACTATATGATTCCATACATAGGTGGACATAAAAAACTCAGTTACATGGATAAGTGGGGGGGTGGTGGTGGAGGAAGAAGAAGGAGGGAGTGGGGGGAGGGGTGGGGCACATAGAAAACCAGATAGAAGGTGACGGAAAACAATTTGACTTTGAGTGATGGGTATGCAACATAATCAAATGTCAAAATAACTTAGAGATGTTTTCTCTGAACTTATGTACCCTGATTTATCAGTGTCACCCCATTTAAATTAATGATAAAAAAAATTTTTAAAAAGACATCGAGCATCCTGAGTTAGCTAACACTGAGTGGCTCCTGAAATTCTACTATCTCATGGACATGCCTGAACATCTGAACCAGCTCAATGTGAAAAGCAAGGCATTGAAAATAGTCTTATCCCTTCAACGAGCAGTGTTTGCATTTGAAAACAAGCTGGAATTCTACATTGCCAGCATTGAAACAGGTCTTTTACTACACTTTGGAAAACCTGGAAGAGTTTAAGGATGCATGCACAGCAAGTGACCCTGCTCTCAACATCTTGATCTCCAGCAGCTAACAGGCATCACATCTAATCTCCTGCAGTCAAAGCACGCTTTGGAGAATTTCATGAGCACGCTCATCTTTTTAAGTTCATCACCCATCCACAAGACTGTGCAGTGGACAGCGCTGACCTAAGTTACACATCCCCAGTATCTCCGTCAGAGATTTTGAGCTACAAGCTGCTGACCTGAAGGCCTCAGATATGTGGGCGAATAAGTTTAAGTCACTGAATGAACATTTGGAAAGACTTGCGTGACAGCAAGCAAGGTTGGCAAGCAAACACAAGTGGGGAGAAATGAAAAAACTTCAACCCGAGGACCATCTGATTGTCAAAACTTGGAACGCGCTTCCCGTCACATACCACACACTGCAGTGTGTGAGTATTGCTGTACTGACAATGTTTGGCTCTACGTATGCATGTGAGCAGTCTTTCTCACATCTAAAAAACATTAAGACCAACCTACTATCACGCTTAACGCATGGAAGTCTCAACGCCTGCATGAAGCTTAACCTCACCACGTATCAACCAGACTACAAAGCCATCAGCAAAACCATGCAGCACCAGAAGTCGCATTAATGGTAAGAAGTACTTTATTCATCATTGGTTAGCAACAGCATAACAACGTCATTAAAAAGAATTCAGAGACTTATTGTACTTTAAAAGTGTTGGTCTTACATAAAATGCACACATTTACTTGTATTTAGTGTTAAAGATATTGTATGGCTCTCAGGGAATTACATTTTAAAATATGCGGTGTTCAGTGCTCTCTCAGCCAGAAAGAAGAGTTCCCAACCCCTGCCCTAGGTCATGGAGATATATATTATCCTATATTTTCTTCTAAAAGTATATTTTCAATGTTAACTTTCACATTTAGATCTCTGATTCTTCTTGAATTAATTTTCACATGTGTATAGGACATCAGCCCCTTGAGAGTGGGATATATGTCTTTCTGACCTTTGAGTGCCCCTCACCTAGTATTCCTGTACAAGGTGAAAAGGAGGATGGACGATCTTGATGGTCACATTGTGACTGTTTTGTAAATGGGAGTTCTCTGGCCATTCCAAAATATTTCCCCTTAGACCTCTTACGACACTGGGTTTTTTAATACCAACATAAATTCATGAGATAAAGTTAGAACTAAAGAAATTTATCAGTTATCCAGAGGAAAGCCTTCTAGGAGCCTCAGAGAATGCACCAAGTGAGGATGTTAAAAAGAAAAAATATCTATCTATCTATCTATCTATCTATCTTAAGGATTCCTGTAGAGATAATAAAGGACAACTATGACTAGAAGGCTGTGGCAAAATAGTTAGTGATACAAATATTTCATGTACAAATATTTCATAATTTTATGACCACAAAGTCAGAGGTTGATGGTAATTTCAAAAATGAAGCAGCCCATGTGGCTTTAATCTACGTGGCCAGCAATGACACAGGGGAACAGAGAGGGGAGTTAGACATCAGCTGGCCTCTGTGTGTCCCTGTGCTAGCTCTGCTCCCTGACCCAGTCACCTGCCTTTGTGGCCACCACTGAACAATGTCATCGACTGACTTATAGACTCAGTAATTCCAAGTGATACAAAGCCTTTAAATAGCTTAACAACTAATATGGCTCTACCAGTATATAAAATCTGTGCTTTAACCCTGTATGTATTCCACGCACCTTTAGTTCATTAGGTGTGTGTATATTTATTTGTGTGTTTGTATATACATCAGCATTGATGCACCCACAGACCCCATGTCCAAAGCACAGCCAGGCAGGCAAGATAGAGAAATAGCAGAAGTAGCTGGGTAGAAAGTGAGGGAAAAGAGAAGAGACTACAGGTCTGGAGAAGTGTCAGTATTTACCTGCCTGGAATGAGTATCTGTCAAATTCTGGAAACATTTCTCAAATCTTATTCTTGCTGTCCATTTTCCCCAAGCATTAATGATCACCAGCTGCTTGACCTTTGAATTGGTTTTCCAGCCTAACAGGAGAAGAAGTAATCCTTAGGGGAGCATCCATTTTCCAGGAGTCAAGGAGTTAAAAGAAAAAGAAGAAGGAAGGAAGAGAGAAGTGAGTCAGAGAACTTCTGCCTATGCGTCTGAGTCAGCTTAGTGTTTTTAAAAGAAAAAAAAAAGAAAGAGCTGTGTATGGAGACCTGCCTGGAAAAAATGCTGAATGGGAAGACATGAGGATAGCTTATAGACCTGACGGCAGGCGAAGAACGTTTGTGTCTTTTCAGATGCAGGGAGCAGCCAGCCATAGCAGTCCTGTGACATCACAGAAAATTTGACTCTTTGCTTGGCCATCTCGTGCGCCAGCCCGTCCGGCCTCCTTGTCACATAAGACCTTAGTACAAGGGGTTATAGTGAGAGAAGAGGAGGGAGTAAGGCAAGGCGGAGCTGCTGGTCTACCTGCAGAAGGCCTTTGTGGACAAGATGCCATTTGGGAAGGGTGGCCTGTGAGACCTTGGCCACTAGCAGCGACTCAGTCATGTGGGACCGCTGGAAAGGAAAACACCGCTGGATAGGGGGAAGGTTGAGTTCAATTTTATTTTATATTATATGTCCATATGTCTGTGTGTGTGGGTGATGGTAGACTGGTGTGTTGCAGATACATGAATACACATGAATAGCGGGTGCAATTTTATTACGTACATGCACGTAAAGGTGAATATTTTATTTACAGGTGGTGGTTGGGGGGGGGGGCTCCAGAGTTGTAGATTTGGTGTAGTGGAAACTGCATGGAAGCTTCTACTGTTCCTGTGTTCACAAACACATAACTTTCTGAGGAAAAAGAAAATCTCCTTTTGACTGACCTATTTCGATTTTTTTTTATTTTTTATTTTTTTAAAAGCAGTTGGGAACATTGGAGCTCAGATTAATTCCTCCATTTTAAACAGTGAAAATGTTTTCAATGTGCCTTTTACATTGCTTGAATTAGGAGCTATAATTGCTTTCTGGCTTCTTATTGAGTCTGTTGGAGAATCTAAAGGCAGCCCACAGACAGCCTCTATCAAACGCTATTTTGCTCTTGTAAAAACTGGTGATTTCTCTTTTTTAGAAGAGTGATCACTTTGCCCTTGGATGTTAGGAACTGCACCTGTGTCAGGCTCTGGTGCTTGACTTCAACGTGTCTCTGAGGGGGTTGGTGAGCATGTATTAGACTCGCTCTGATTCAGTGGCAGCTGGGGACACAAGTGCAGAGCACGGACCCACCAGGGAACTTCTCACACATTCTTAGTACTAACTCACTCTGTAGAACAGAATTTACTTATTATTATTACTATTTTTTTAGTAATAAAACTTCAGGTGAATGTCAAGGATCTTCTTATGAGAACCACTAGTATTTGAAAACATTGGCTCAAATTAGTCACTCATAGCATAAGGGACCCAGTTAAGAAAGTAAGTTTCAGCAACTGAAAAAAATGTTTGATAAAGTCTCACAGAGATAGACTTGCTTATTTACTTACAAACCTCCGAGGGATTATTATAATAGATGAGGTCCATGTATTTAGGTATATGATGTTTTTCCCCTTCACCTTGTAAATGTCCCCTTTGTTGTGATAGAAAGAACATAGATTTAGAGTAAGTGTTGGATCCAGGTTCCTTGATTGTGCTGTGGCCTTCAGCAGGTTACACAACCTGTGGAAGGCTCAGTATTCTCATATATGAAGTGAAAGGGATGCCGACAGGTTAGTGTGGTGATGATTAACCCACATTAACTCTGTAGACTCAGTAAAGAGTTGGAAAACAGTTTCTCTATTTTTGTCGTTCCTGGGTCGCTATTATTTTTCTTTCTTTCTGAGCATTGGGGTTCTCCATTTAAGTAAAAATTGACCCTCTTGTAGTATCTAAGTAAGACTTTTCTGAACTGGTCAGTTTCTTATCTTTTCTTGACTAACAGCAGCCCATTCAGCCCAGTCCCCTGGTCAGTATCTTGTTTTTTTAGTTCTCATAGGCTCCCTTGGACCCATTGAGGCACCCTTATAGGGGAGCCCTTTGGGGTCATTATTTTAGGTCTCCAGTATACTTGGAGAAGGGGTCAAAACACCCTTCCAGGCTGCCTCTCTAAGTCCGTAATTGGTTCCTCTGGCAAAAAGCCTAATGGCGTCTTTTCTGCCAGTTAATCATATTTATTCACTCTGATCAAGTGGGGATTTTTCCCAAACTGTCATGTCTTTGCTGAGTTATTCCTGCCATTATGTGCTATAAGTGCGGCATCATTTTGTACTTCTCCTTGCTTTTGCTAATATAAAAGAAATCTCATTATCAATAATTCCTGGGTTTTTTACAGATTATTTTTACCAGTTCAAAATGAGATCACTGTTGCCCGGAATATGGAGCTGCATTGGTAGACAGTATGTATACATAAATCAGGGGTCCCGTCTTATTTAGAAAATGAGACGGGGAGATCTCTCCATCTGGTGATTTCCCCCCCCCCCCCAACCTGCAACATTAACTCAGAGCACTTTATCCCTTGTGACCCTGACTCACCCTTTCGCTCTCCACCCCCTGGTGACTGTGACTGCTTCTGATGTGCGCTGTCCCACTAATTCTAGGGTGGCACTGACTTCCTCTTTCCTCTTTGTGAGGACTGGGGAGAAAACCGGTCTTGACTAATAAAAGCAAAAAAACAGTCCATGCCTCCGCTTTCAACGCAAACATTTTTCTTTAAACTTTTTCACATTATTTGTTGCCTCTACAAATGCGACAACTCTGAGTAATTGCCGGCAGAGTTTCCAAATAATTGGGGCCTATTTAAGTAAAGAGCCATGAATAATTTAAATCTGGCATCCTTTTTTTTTTTTTTTTTTTTTTTTTTTTACCTTCTGTGTTTGCATTAGCAATAAACGTGATGAAACTTTAAGAACAAATAAATGCTCATAGTTAAGTGTCTGTGTCTTGTAAGAGGGACCAGGCGCAGGTTGGGAGACTTAGGCTATTTATTATAAACCATTCTGCACGCTTTCTTTTTTCTTACCAGATGTATGTATTACTTGGCTTTTTTTTTATACCTCCATTAGGTAGGCTCAGTTCAGATTAAGTAAAATCTGTGGAGTGCCTTGTGCCAGACATTGTGCTGGTCATCTGAGCGCAAGGCTGAATGAATAATAGCTCTTACTTGTGAGTTCACAGTCTATTCGGAGAGACAGAACAGACCAAAGGCATATTTAAATAATACGATGCTTGGAGTGAAGTATCTTCCTCCCCAGATATTTCATTCTTCGTTTAGTTTGCCTTTCTCTCTTTATTATAAGTGTATCTAATGATCACAATTTTGGGTTTAGGGGGAAAAAAAGAATAGATGAAACTTTATCTTGATTTGCTCAACATGGAAGGTGCCAGAATGAGGCAGCGGACTGCAGAGAGAGAGGCGTAAAATCAGGCATGAGTAAATATTTTGCTACCTTCTCTCTAGGCGTGAGTACGAAATAGTGTAAAGTGGTCCTAAATGACAAATTGGGACAAGGCTAGGTAACGTCCAGGACATTCTTTATTCTTTGACGACCCAAGCTGCCAATTCTTATGCCCACACCCAGAGGTCTCCACTGCCTATCCCTGACTATGGAGCACCCAAGAACAATGTCATGTTATTATTAGAAGGTCTTCCCCAATTTCAGTTGGAGGCAAGCCAAGCACCTGTCTCAGGCTGTAAGTTCTTTCAGTTTTACTAAGAAAGCTTCCAGATTCACCCATAATCTGTTACACATATTTGAGGAAATCTATCAGATTGTTCAATAATGAATGAGGCTTCACTTTCCTCAAAGAACAAAGCAGTGTTACTCTGCATGTTACAAGGGTACCAAGTCATTTGATTTTTAAAATAGCATTGACATGTATCACTGAAATAAAGACTTAGGTTTTGGGGTATCTATATTCTGTTGTCTTAGTCAAGAGAAAATTTGCTTCAATTTGTAACCCAAAAAATGCTTTTTGGCTTACTTAATTTCATGGGTCTGTGATTTCCACAACACTAAAAATATCTGGGCAGTGTGGTGGTTACGGGATGGGGGGAGGGAGGGGAGGGTGGGATAGGGAGGAGAGGAGGGACACAGGGAAAACCAGATAGAAGGTGACAGAGGACAATTTGACTTTGGGTGACGGGTATGCAACACAATTGAATGACAAGATAACCTGGAGATGTTTTCATTATACATATGTACCCTGATTTATTGGTGTCACCTCATTAAAATTAATAATAATAAAATATTTAAAAAAATATCTGGGCTACGTGTGATGTGATGGGAATCTGGTTTCTACTAACTAGTAGGTAAATGCTTTTTTAGAGACTGAAGGAAGTGTTTGATTTGTGCAAAAATGAGTGAATTTGATTTCAAAGATAAAACAAACTCAGATTGAGAATAAGAAGCAGAATTATACCAAAATGAAAGTGGACAGTTGTATAGATTTAACTTTCACTTCATTCCAGAACTGCGCTAACATCATTAGTGAAGTAGATGACTGTCCACATTTTATATTTGTGTAAGTAAAACTTAAAAAAACACCTAAAATATCTTCTTAGAATGCTCCTGCATATAGTAGATCACTTTTTTACAGCTAATATTTCATTGTTGCCAGTCAGGACATAGTAAGAGGTTTATCCTCCCTGACAGAGTAGAACAATTCTTAACAGCACACTTTAAACCCAGTTCTTTGGTTGACATACCTTTTGCTTTAGCTCCAGATATTAGGACACATTTGGAGTCAACATCTTTTTACAGAACTTCACCTTCACAAGCCAGAATTTTTCTATTATGTTGAATGTGTTCTGGTGTGTCCTGTGTTGGCTTGTAATTTCTCCCTTGGATGTAAGAGCAGAAAGTGTGGTGATTATCATGTCTTACCCTGTAGCAGGGCCCCATGATCAGAATGACCCATCTTTGAGCATACACGCTGTCTTTTCTCAGAACTTCCTGGCCCATTTTCCATTTATTTTTTTTTCTGAGGAGATGAAACTGTCTTTTCCTCCTGACTTTCCCAGGCATCTCTCATGTTAGCTGGTATTTCACCTGCCATATGACACCTCTGTTATTATTATATTGCATCTCTCCAAATATGGAATGTCCACATTTCATCTCAGGAAAGACATGCTTTTCCTGCAAGAGTTAGATAGAGTCTCTGATGAAAGCACCCAAGGACCATTTAATAGAAAAACTTGAAAGACTTGTCAGCACACCTTCAATCAAGTCGTGAGCACTTTGTTTGGTCCATTAGGGAGAAGGTTTGGCCTGGGAGGCACGAGGCAAGAATAAGGGCCGGTGGGTGTCTGAAATGGGGGGGGGGTGATTCAGGCACCTTCTGCGCTATGGCCCTGCCCACCTTCCTGGGGCCGGCCCTCCACATCTGGTTCCCTACTTTCCCCTGGAAACATGCCCTTTGCTTACTTTTTTGTTGGAAGCAATTGGAAAGGACATTTTTCTGTCTGAATCAGTGTTTCACTTTTGAAGAAGCTGCTTTGTGACAGTCATCTGCTGTCATCCCTCTGGGTTTCAGCACAGTGTGATAAGGTTACTGCAATCTGTGTGTGTTTTTCAATGGTTAGGAAAATAAACTGTCCACATGAAGTGCCTCAGCCTTCCCCACTGTCAGGTGCCCATTCCCCCTCACTGGTCCTGCTAGGATTTATTGACCTCTGCACGTTTGATGCCTTGTTCATGCTGCTGTCGCTGGTTTACAAGTTGTCAACATCATCTACTGTCTTCTCTCCATGAATGACAAAGTTTTAGACCAACAATCGTGAGTCCCATCTAACGTATTTCTTCTTTCTTCCTAAGGTACTTATATCAGTGTTTGGTGAAATTAGTGATAATACTATTTGGGCTGTAATCTATAACATTTTATAGAACAGCTTATATTTCGTGGGCACTTTCTGGGGGCAGGACACTGTTTAAGAGTTTTAGATATAGTAACATATCTTCAAAACAACCATATCAAGTTGTTAGAATTATTTTTTCCATTTTGCAGATGTGAAAGACAAAAGTTAAATGACTGACATGAAGTCATCCAGGTAGTTGTTAGTGGAATCAGACTTCAAATCAAAGTACATCTGATACCGGAGGCTACTTTGTACTCTTACACTCTTGAATTTACTATGATTTTGAGAATGTTATTCATAAAGGGGCCGAGTATACACTATTACTACTTCTTTTCTTTCTTTTATTTAACTTACAATTATTTTATTTTTTCTTACTATTTCTTTTTTTTTCCTCTTGGAACTCCTATCAGCTGTAAGTTGTTATGTCCTGAGTGGATCCCCTAACTTTCTTACCTTTCTATCTTCATGACCTCTTGGTCTACATGCTGGGAGATGGCCTGAACTTTATCTTTGAACTCTTTTTTTTTTTTTTTTTTACAGGGACAGAGAGAGAGTCAAAGAGAGGGATATATAGGGACAGACAGACAGGAACGGAGAGAGATGAGAAGCATCAATCATCAGTTTTTCGTTGCAACAGCTTAGTTGTTCATTGATTGCTTTCTCACATGTGCCTTGACCACAGGCCTTTAGCAGACCGAGCAACCACTTGCTCAAGCCAGCGACCTTGGATCCAAGCTGGAGAGCTTTTCGCTCAAGCCAGATGGGCCCGCACTCAAGCTGGCGACCTCAGGGTCTCAAACCTGGGTCCTCCGCGTTCCAGTCCGACGCTCTGTCCACTGCACCACCGCCTGGTCAGGCTATTTTTGAACTCTTCTGTTGACTTTTTAGTCTGCAACGTCTTTACATTCTAAGAGCTGCTTCTTAGTTTTGGCATGTCCCTTTGTTTGCTTTTTAGTTCCTCCTTCCCAATTGTGTATTTTGGTTCTGTCTTCCATATTAGTGGCTTTCCTCCACTGTCCAGTGACCTTTGGCCATTGGTGCTCAAATCTCTGAAGAGCTGATGGGGCCCACACAGCAGGTGGCCGGGGTGGTTGGCTAGGGGGCTGCACTACCCAGTGAGTTGAGATCGGCACATCTGTTCAGCTGGATGCTCTCCAGTGGTCATCATCTGGAATAGGGTCTTCTAGGTTCATTCCTGGGAATATGTGCCTCTGTAGGTGTAGTGAGAGCCAAGTTTGGGGCAGACAACAGAAGGATCTCACAGGGATGTGAACTTGTACTCAATTCTCTCTTCTCAGGCTGACATTGACTGCTACATCCCATGCAAGACCTCCCCACTGTGTCGCTAGTTCCTGAGAACTGCTTTTGCAATTTCTCTAGGAAAAAAAAAATCTCTCCTCTCCTGCCCTGATTGGGGGAAGCATGGCTACATGCTGAGGGGATAAGAGAAGGGGATCAGGGGGACTCTTTGTGTCTTGCAGGAAGTCCATGACACTGCTTCTATTTCCTAGCCCTTCTAAGGGCCTGCAGTGCCCATTGGCTTGTCCTTTCTCGGCTTTGCTCTGAGAGTTTTAGCTTCCTTTATTCTTATGGGTCAGTAATGACTTGTGTATTCAATTTCTACCTTTTAGAGGGCTGTCGACCTTTCTTTCTTACTATTGCCACCTCTCCTCTTCTTTCTGTCCTTGTGGACTTTTCCTTCCTAAATTCAATCTCTCTTCTTGCGTGGCAATTTGGGAAGCAATGATAAACACCGTGTTAATACACCATCCTTAATGGAACCCTGATAATATCACTGCTGAACAAATTTGTGTCCTGGCATTTGCTTTATTTTCCTGGTAGGCTGGAGAAGCCTACAGGCATGGATTCCTAATAACAGGGGCATTCACTTTTCCTCTGACTCGAGTGTTCCTAATGTAGACCTTTCTTCCTTTCTCTTGGGAGTCTGAGTTCTGGCTGATCTCTTAGCTCTTTTCTCTTCTTCTCTTCAGCTGGAAGTAAAAGGGACGGAGTCAGGTTTCAGAAACTAGAGCTGACCTTCAGGGAAATGCACTGAATCAACCAGGCTCCTGGTGGCCTTTTTCTTGCAGTGATGTTCCCTGAGACCCTTTCTGTGTCGCACTCAGGCACAGATGTCTGTATCAGCTTAAGGTGTAAGTGTGACTTCTCCTAGGAACATGGGGAAGGCATTGAGGATGAAACTCCCAACACTGAATTTTCTCTTCTTGGTCAGGGGAGGTCTGGACTGCTTTGAGGGTCTTCAGGGCCTTTCTAGAAAACTCAGTACAACCTCCCGCTCTGCCTATCCTTAGAGTCAGACCAGGCTTAAGGGCCATGTGGCTTAAGGGCCATGTGGCCATGTGAATTGTTGGGTTGGTGGTGTGATTCGCTTTCATCATCTCATTGGAGGGGGTTGACATGGGGTGGCTCTAAACTTTGACCAGGGAGTGTTTTCTGTAAGAATGGTCATTGGAAGACTATGATGGCTCAGATGAGCTGAGGAATGTCACCAGGGAAATCATTCTGAGGCTCCCAGTTCTTGGCCTTGCCCTGGGCGATAGCTTTGCCAGCAGGTTGGAAGAAGACACAAGAAGCATGCAGATCAAATCCGCAACAGACACAAAGCTAGAAAGAATGGCCAAAGTAATCAATGACAAAAATATCTCAAGATGGTTGGGATGTGCCGGAATGCTGGGTTAAAAATAACAAAGTGACATTTCCAAGGGATAAATGTAAAATCTTATTTGGGAGTTAAAAAAGAAAAATCAATGGTGATGATGGGAGAGGAAAAGAAATCTACCACTGGCCGTTCTGGTAAAGAAAAGACATTTAAGTTCTGTTTGACTAAAGGCTCAATATAAGCTGCTAAATCTGATGAGGCAACAAAAAAGCTGCATTAATGGAATCATAATGTATCGATCCCAGGAAGCAAGTAACACCCGTGTCGTTGGATAGACACACCCAAAGAGCCCTGTGTTTGCTGGGGTACCTTTCCTTCGACAGAGCAAATAGGAGTTTGTCAGAGAAAAGCAGTTAGTAAGGAGCCCCGAATCTGGAAGGAGCATCTTGGGAGAAACCATTGTTAGAACTGGGTGTATTTTAATAGAAAAGAAAACTGTTTCCTCCTTACTAGCTGCAAAGCTGTAGGCAAGTTCCTGTCTGTGTCTCTCTGGCCGTAGGTGTGAGATGGGGAGGGGATTGGGTGGAGGGGGTCCCTGGTAGGAAGCGCTAGATGATGGGACTGGAGAGGTGAGGGTGGGGTGCGATGAGACTGAGCATCATTTGATTTCAGGACAAGAATTTAAAGTTTATCCTGTGCTGTAGGTAAGCTATATAGTCACCTGTCAATTATCTCCCAAACCGGGTTATTGAGAGCAAAGGGGAGGCTAATTAAATATACCAGGATGACAGGTGTGAAATGGGACCGCAGCGGGCACCCCAGGCAGACTAGAAGGAAAGGTTATCCTGGTACTGGGCACCGCTGGTGGAGGAAACGGCCTTGTGGGTGCTCTGTGACCCGGGAGTGATTTAAGCAGGGCTTGGATGAATTTCTTTCTTTCTTTCCTTTTTTTATTAAATGAGAGAGGGAGAGGTAGAGAGATAGACTCCTGCATGCTCCCTGACCAGGATTCATCTGCCAAGCCCCTTACTAGGTGATACTCTGCTTATCTGGGGCCATTGCTCTGTTGTTTGGCAACTGAGCTATTTTAGCACCTGAGGTAAGGCCATGGAGCCATCCTCAGAGCCCGGGGCTAATTTGCTGGAACCAGTTGAGCCATGGCTACAGGATGAGAAGAGAGAGAGAAGTGAGAGGGGATGGGGAGGGGCAGAGAAGCAGATGGTTGCTTCTCCTGTGTGCCCTGACTGGGAATCAAACCTGGGACTTCCACACACCAGGCTGATGATGCTCTACCATTGAGCCAACCGGCCAGGGCTATGACTTTTGCTTTGGCTGGAAGTGACCTAAATGAAATTTAGGATTATTATTAACTAACAATACAGATGATGTATGTTGTGGGTACATAAAACGAGTTAGACAGAAACCATCCTGTATTCTTTTAGATGTGTATATCTGGAAGTTCCTTCTGAATCATGAAATGAATTTAAAGGGTCAATCTGTTCACCTGGGACAATAATTCTAGGGTGCTTCAGGGAGCGTCTTAAAAACATGGATACCTAGGTGCCACGCTGGACTTAGGGAGTCCGAGTAGGGGTGCGGCATGGTAAGACACATGATCTGTTCTAGAGTGACACCATTCACATCTGGGATGAGCGGCAAAATACTTTTACTAAATATTTGCTGGATCAGGGATAAGATCTGATCAAAGTCAACCCAGGTGCCGTCACTTGGCACCTTTAGAGACTTAAGATAAATGTTACGATGATATGCAAACATGGAGCAAATGCCAGTGTAGTCAGACAACTTGTCACTTACTTAGAGCTCTGGTGCTTGGGCCCAGACTACTCTCTTTACTGGTTAGAGGTTTTGTAGCATACTTTTATTATCATTATAAGAGACTGAAGATCAGTCCATGAAGGTTGGGGGCTTTTACAGGAGACTAGGAGCAGACAGACATCGCCTGTTGTGCTAGCAATTCACACATAAAAGAATGGCCCCTCTTTGATGGGTGGGTACCTCTGTTTTGTCACGAGAGGAATGAAAGCATCCAAGCAGGCCAGTGAGGACCACTCTTGTCCCATCTAACTTCTCTTCCATTGCCCGTTGAAGTCACTACTGCACCCAAGAGCCAGGAACATCAGTGGATGATTGATTAGCCTAAGCCTTTAAAGAAAACTATACTTTTAGGATACACTCCCAACTTACAACGACTGTAGGAAAAAAGCGAGTCCTAGTCCTTTTCCTTTCATTCTCTCCTGAAGAGGAAGAAGTAAGCAAACACCAGTCTGAGCCACACGATTCAAGCCTTTTGTCCTGGGTGAATTACATTCTATGTAACAGAGAGAAGCTATTGGATTACTATTTGGAGTCTTTGGAGAATCATGCATAATAAATGTGACGGGAGCTGGAAAGCCAAGATAGGCAGACTTTTTCTAAAAAGGCTTTCAGAAATGGGAGGACTGTTGATGACAGAGTCTGCATCATTTGCATAAAACATTCCTTAGCAGGTGATGAAACAGTTTGTAAGTGCTTGGATAGGAAAGGGGCGACCACTAAAATGCAAACACTGGATCATGGAGAATGCCTTGCCCAAGGAGCATGAATTCCTTTATTTAAAGTTGCAAAGCCCAAGTAAAGACAGCAGATATGGTATATCTGGGTTCAGGAAGACAGTTACACATTGTCTGTGTCAGGTCACTGCACACCCAGCACTTCCTGGGTGAAATAGATGGATACGAGCTATCCAAAAGGACACTCAGATAGCATCATGCCCGTTTGGATAACTTCTCCAGGGTCCTTACAGTTATTCTTCTACAAGCATGCAGACAGATTTATCATGTGGACTCTGTGTTTCGGGCCCTTATTTAAGACTTAGATGAGGATAGAGTATGGACCCCAGAATTTGGGGTAATCTGGTGTTGGGCAGGATGAGGAATACTTTGGATGAGATAGATAATCATGTTTCAAACAGGTATGGGTCCTTGAGACAATGGACATCCTATTGAGATCATTCTTGGTTACTCACTCTGGTTCTCTGGTCCCAGGAATTGGACTAGGTACCAGAATTAGGAAATGCACAACCTATAGAAGGGAGAACAGGGAGCAGATGATATTCTGTAGCAGCACGTTGATGGAGGCGAGCCCAGGATACTGGAGGAAAACAGAGGAAATGAACCACATGAAGGATTAGGCCGAATGGGGTTGGGGGGCTACTACTGAACCAAGCAAGACTTTCTGGGGAAGAATTGTCTCTGTAGTCAGTGTTGGGATGAGGGTGTTCCACATTCAGGAAGTAGCATTTCTGGTGGTCTAGTGTCCAGGAGTACTAGACAATGCAAGACAATGTGAAAAGCCAGTTTCCAATGGCCACCAGGGACAGGGCAGTGGAATACAGAGATGTGTTGCATACACATTTGGCTCACTCTTCTGTTCCCCGCTGCTGGATTAAAGAATGTCACTAGTGAGTTTTCAAGTGTTTTCCATGACTGGGAGGTTTTCTGGTTGTTTCCCATGTGTTGCCTCACTTACACATCACAATAACCTGATGAGGCAGGCACTGTGATGAACCCAATGAAATAGGAAGAAACTGAGGCAGCAGGTGAAATAACTTGGCTAACACCCCTCGGCCATTAAGTGCCAGGGTCTTGGTTTGAAATTCACTAAAAGAACTTCACAATTACCTCTTAATCACCACGTGTCAGGGAGTACAACAGCAAAAAGGCAAAAGAGAGTCCACTGAATTGAATAACAGAGAAGGTATTCATCACCTGGCCCTGCCGTGGTGCCGGAGGGCACCTACATGCAGCAGGCTGAATTCATGCCAGGAAACAGACAGGAAGGGGAGGCACCTTTCTAAAAAGGAAAATGGTGGGCATGACCGAGAGTAGCGGTTTTAACTGCCAGTCAATGGACCAGTGGTTGAAAACCACTGACCTACTGGGTAATGTGGGGTTAGAAGTGGATTTCTTTTTTTTTCTTTACAGAGACAGAGAGAGAGTCAGAGAGAGGGATAGATAGGGACAGACAGACAGGAACGGAGAGAGATGAGAAGCATCAATCATCAGTTTTTCATTGCGACACCTTAGTTGTTCATTGATTGCTTTCTCATATGTGTCTTGACCACGGGCCTTCAGCAGGCCGAGCAACCCCTTGCTGGAGCCAGCGAACTTGGGTCCAAGCTGGTGAGCTTTTGCTCTAACCAGATGAGCCTGCGCTCAAGCTGGCGACCTCGGGATCTCGAATCTGGGTCTTCCGCATCCCAGTCTGACGCTCTATCCACTGTGCCACCGCCTGATCAGGCGGATTTCGCTTTAAGAGGGGAAATTGTGATACGTGCTTGAAGGGAAAGAGTAAGCAGAAAGGAATTGGTTTACGATTCAATTTCAGTGAGGAAATTTTGATTTAATTAGGTGTTCTTACCACAATAAAAAGAAGGGAGGAAGGGAAAAAAGAAAAAAAAAGAAGGGAGGAAGGGGAAGGGAAGGGAATAGAATGGAAGGGAAGGAAAAGAAAATAGTAACTATTTGAACATATGGATATGTTAATTAGCTTGTCTCTGGTGATTATTTCACAATGTATATTGATCCATTGAGTTGTACATTTTAAATATTTACACTTTTTGTTTGTCAATTATATCTCAATAAAACTGGAGAAAAAGACCCCTAAGGAGGCAGGAGGTGATAAAATCCAGAGCAGCCCAAAGGTCATTGCCCTAGACCAGAGGTGGGAATGGCACCATCTGACCTGGAGGACTGAGGTGTGTGGTGTGAGGACAGCAGCAGGAAGAGCGGGCTTGTCACTGCGGACTAGGAGGCTAGTTTTACTCTGAGGTTAGCTCACTGGGCGGAGCAGCATTGGAGGACCGCGGTAGGCATGTCTGATAACTTTTCTAGACACCAGCCTCTTTTTGCCAACCAAAATAGTTCGTACTGGACTTACCTCTTCTGCCTCCTTTCTTCTTTTTGTGTAGAAACTTCATTTCTAATCTCTGGTGTTTCTGTCATGAGTGGTACTTTTTCATTTAGTAACGTCAAAGAAAATCCTCAGATAAAATCTGGTAGACTGGAGTGGGGGTGGGGAGGGAGCAGTGGCAGTGGCATTTTCCTCCCCGTTCCCCACCCCCAGGAAAGGATGGGCTTGAGGATGAGGAGGTGGGAGGCAATGAAGGACATGGAGGTAGGGGCAACCAGGAAGAGGTTTGGAAGAAGTCAGCTTGTTTAACAAGCAAAGCAGACAAAGATTAGAGTAACCATGACAACAGGCTACTGGCAGAGGCACTTAGGATTTGGGGAGGAGGGAGGTGGAAGGAGTTGGCTGAGTATCAATCAGCCCAGAGTTTTGGAAAATGCCAGTGCTTCCCTCAGGACTCCGGGCTGTTAGAGATATCAGCATAGTCACCCTACAGAAATGAGAAGGGAAGGAGGCCAGAGGGAGAGCCGGAATGGTTAGCAGGGGAGAGGGTCCAGCTGACTCAAAGGAAGGGAGGAGCTCCTGAGGACTGGGTGGGGCTCCTGTGGGAGGTACAGACGAGGATCTGGGTGTCAGTCTAGCCCTGTGTCTTCCAGGCACACCTGTTCTTATACTCGGATTTTTATCACTTCCCACTAGGGTAGCAAAGACGCCCCAACTCACTTGGCTTTTTGTTTGTTAGTTTCTCACGGTAGCATATTTTTCAGTTCTGAATAAGGAGGCATGAGCCTGTCAAGCCCCTTTTCTAAGAATGCTCAGTGTGTGTGTCTGTGTGTGTGTGTGTGTGTGTATGCGCACGCGCGCATGCGGCCTCTTCACCCAGCACAGGCCTGTCATTTTAAGACTTTCTGGGAAGTCTTTTGCCCTTGCTGTCTTGTGAACCACTTCTCTAGCTGCTTGAGAACCACTATCCATTTAGAATGTAGATACTTGAAAAAAATAGATGAATCCAGTTGTTCCTTTCTGAGTAGGCTGAAAGCGTCCGAATGAGAAATGTAAGAAACTGACATGATTACAGACAAGCGATGCTCTGGCTTTCATGTCTCCTCATCACACCCAGGGTGATCTCACCTGGAACGGAACCAGCAGCCCTGTTGGCGAGGAACATATTAGCCTTTCCCTCAGTCTAATATAAAGTGCTTCGTAAATGTGGTTTTGAGAGTCTACTCACTTCTTCCCTTTCTAACCAGACTAGCCCTTTCCAAGCTTCTCCCCGCAGAAATCAGTGTCAGAACTTCACTTGGGCCACAGCCCGAGGTACAGACTGAGCCTCGGGGCTTGAGCCCTGGGCTCCACCAAGGGCTCTTAAATCCGTGTGGGTGCTATGGGTGTAGGCACGGTAAGTGTCATCCCTGTGATTTTTGTGGCTTTGATTGGGGGAGAGGTGGGAAAGTGGATTCATACCCATTTTCAAATCTCCACCTCCAAATTAGCATGTAAAGCCCAGGCTACTGGGAAGAGAAGGTTCTTTCGCACAAAGGAAAGTTCAAACAAGAGATACAGGCAGGACTCCTGCTCTTTGTTCAAGCTGTCACAAGTAGCTATGAAAAGAGAAAACGTAAAGAGTACTGATTTCCCCAGGGCTCACAGAAGGGTTGCTTCCAAGCTGGAAAAGTAGGCATGATTTTTCCAGTTTTGCTATAACCCTCAAACCCCCTCCCTCCTTTTAAACTGACTTCAGCCAGAAGAACTTCTTGTTCTTCTCAGCTACGTTCTAATGTATAAATGGGTAGATCTGTCCAGCAACGTTTCAAAGAGTGTTCAAGTGGCCTGGGGAACAGGCTCTTCATTGCGATTTTGTTGGTTTAGAGCCGTGATGGCAAACCTATGACACGTGTGTCAGCACTGTAGCCATTTTCGATAACATGCGACCACATACCAGAGAAGTATGGGGCCGCATGCCGAGGAGGACATCTCATCCTCAGCTCCTGCATGGCCAGGTGCAGTAACCGAGGATAAAACATTTGCTGTAGTGTAGACACTGTGCCGGAGGTCTGTAGGCCAAAACAAAGAACTCCGGCACAGAGCATCTAGTTCTGGGACTTTCGGTTAGGCTGTTTTTCTTGAAGTGACACACCACCTGAGTTATGCTCAGTTTTTTGGCGAATTCTGACACACCAAGCTCAAAAGATTGCCCATAACTGGTTTAGAGAGACGTCCCGATCCAGTGACTTCAATCTGGCTTCATGTCAGCAACAGCCAAGGATAATAGACTGTGCACCGTGGGAGGTAACTGGCTGCATGCCTCAAATGGAGGGAAAACAAAGTAAGACTAGATGCAGGTATGAAATGATGCAGGGCGATCCCTTACGTGCAGACCCGCCTTGGGAAAATTCAGGAGGATTCTGGGAGGGGGCGAATGGAACCAGGGCTCTACAATAGGGTGTGAAAAACATTGATGAACTTGTAATGTCACCCCTTGCAAATAAACCATGTCATTGTATAGAAACACTTGCACACATAAACCCCCACATGCACCTACGTACTCAAACACCCACGTGTCAACACAAATGCAGCAAGAGGTTCAGTTTCCCTTGTTTCATTTACTGGTTTAGTAATCCAGCCCACAGGCATTCATTGGACTCCTATTTGGCTGGATGTAGAGCTAGAGCAAGAGAAAGGGACCAGGAGGGGAAGACCTGTTTCTGCCTTTAAGGAGTTGACAGGAAGTGAGAGACACACAAAAACAGGAAGTTGTGTTAGGGGATCATGCTGTCATGATGGAGGGTTGTACGAGCTGTAGGAAAGGATGATTGAGCCTCTGTAGGGTGAGGAGAGGGATTAAGGAAGGTGTAGGAGTCCCTTGGACTGCCATGACTAAGTAACACAGACTGGGTGGCTTAAACAATAATTCTAGAGGTTGGAAGCCTAAGATTAAGGTCCCAGTTGGTTTTGGTTTTTGATCCCTTCCTGCTTTACAGACAGACAACTTCCTCTGTGTCCTCATATGGCCTTTCCTTGGGAAATGCATGCAGAAGAAGGGGAAGGGAAGGAAGGAATGAGAGGGAGCGAGAAGAATGAGAGGGAAAAAATGAGGGAATGAGAGAGACACAGAGAAAGAGAAAGAGAGAGAGAACATGTGAGAAGAATGTCTTCTTATAAGGACATTAATCCTTGTGGGATCAAAGCCCTACCCTTATGGCCTCACTTAACCTTCATTACTTCCAGTAAAGGTCCTCTCTCCAAATACAGTGGCAATGGAGGTTAGGGCTTCAACATATGAATTTGGAAGGGGACACTACATTTCCATCTGTAACAGAAGGCTTCATGGAGCAGATGATGATTGCAGTATATCTTAAAGAGTTCTCCAGTCAGAACAGACAGGGGGTGCATTTCTCCCTGCCTCCTCCAAAACAGAGCAGACAGGAAGATATGGAATGGCTTTTGTGAGACCGCAAATAATTTGAGTTAGCTAGAAGGTAGAAAGGGAAATGTAGGCTTGGCACATAGCAAAGGGCTTAGATTACTTTGTAGCTGATGTCATGCCACTAATACTACTTAAGGGGGGAGCAACATGTCTCATTGCACAGGAAGCAGGAAGACTTGGTGGGAGGGGGGCTATTCTGAACTGGCGTGGAAGCAGTTCAGCGGAGAGGACACGGGTGGATTTAGTGACTGACCATCAGAGGAATATCTGCTAAATGCTGTGTTCAGCTGATTTCTAGGTCCCGGCTTGAATGATTTATTCTCATAGGACGTACAGGTATGGGGGTGGGGACAGATGTGGAGGGACAGATTATGGGGACAGCTTTGGAGGTTTTGAATGCGAGCTGGTCACTGCCAGCTGGTCAGGAGAGAGGTCTCAGGCAGAGATGAAATGTTGGGGAATAGATGGAGTGCGAATCTGGGTGACTTCTAGGGAAATGGTGGAGAAGAGGACAGCACAGAATCCCAGGGACACCAGCAGTTCCGGAAGGAAGAATGGAAGCCTGGGACTGAGAAGGGATGGAAAATCAGGAAATAACCACTTGGGAAGTCAAAGGAAGGAGTTGTGGTGAAGCGGAGGACATGGTCACCAGTGTAGGTAGCTGTAGAAGGGACTGAGAAATGTCATTAGAACCTTGGCCTTTGGAACAGAGCCGGTGGCTTTGGTGAGAGGTTCCCCCGGAACGGGGAGGGGAAACCGAAGGACTGGTGATTAAAGTGACATCAACATTCAATGGATCAGAGTGTGGGTGCCCAGGGAAGGGATTTAAAGAGTCAAAGGACAACTTCCTTTTGTTTGTTTTGGAGATCCTGGAGAATGTTTATTGATAAACTCCAGAGAAGAAACAAATACATAAGGGAAATATTAAAAAAAAACTCACAAAAAACAAATAAACAGGTCATATATACAGAAGTACGTGTAAAATATGCTCACAAAAATTAGGGGATATTTTAAAATGCACTTTTAAGACCAGGGGATGTGCAGATCCAGTACTTTCAGCCTTTTGTACAGTGCATTTTCACCAATGAAATCAAAGTTGGTTTTGCATCTCATTTGCATAATCAAACTACTTTCTTTGACTTGTTTGCTTTTCTGATGTTCTTGTTTAATAAAAAAAATCAAATGCTTATTTTTTTTAGCGCTTCATATTTATTTTGAAATATCCCCTCATTTTTGTGAGCAGGTACAGTATATGAAGCCCACATGGCTGAGCAACAGAGAAGGCAGGCAGATATCACTGGATGAGAGAAAGGAAAACTGAAGGGGGTTAGGTATTAGGAAAGGGACGAGAAAGGAGGAGAGAGAAGAAGAAGAGAGGGGAGGGGAAGGGAAGGGAGAAGAGCGGAGGGGAGGGAGGAAAGAGGAAGGGAAGGGAAGGGAAGGATGTTGAGTAGTTAGCCTTTTGAACACCGTATTAAGCAACTCTTAAATCTATTCAATGTATTCTCTGGGGCAAGTTCATTTTAAAATCGGAATTTAGATTGAAAAAAAAAAAACCTCCGTAAGTGTGAATACTTAGTCTTTTAGACCTTAGAGATGATTGAAGTTAAATAGCTCTTTTAAGAAGAGCACCACATGGAAAATAACTAGGTTTACTCAGTTAAGTTTAGCATATAAAGCTCTTCGCTGAATGGCGTCTTTGTCAACCTCAGGCTGGAGGAGTGCATTGCCTTTTTATTTGGTGAATTCCTTAATTGGATTTTGTTTGGCAATCTTACTTTCTCACATTGTAAGATTTTAATAAATCATTATAATCATTCCCCGATGTCTTGCAACAATCACCTTTCTGATGGATTTTTTCCTCCCGGTGTTTGCATCATCATGGGATTATTAGTGTAGCTTACAAATGAGTCAGAAAAGCACAGTGAAGCCAGGGGAGCATTTCCATCATTTCCAAGGTGTGAACTGGGGCTCAATAACCAGGATCCCCTGAGGTCATGCTTGGCTGGAGGGGCACAGCAGGTCTTGGCATATTATCTCCTGTCTGGATTATTGATGAGAGGCTCTGCTTAGAAACATGGGAGAGATCTATCTGCTTGGTTATTAAGGCCTCTGCAGAAAACAGGTTTATTGGTGATGTGCTAGCATTGGGGGTTTCTATTGCATCCTAAGCTCTGATTCTTCTCTGTCGGTATTGTTGAGGAAGAACTTAATCAGTTTAACTGGTGTGTCTGGTGAACGGCTTCAAATAGTCCTCTCCAAACAACCTTCCATGATTGACCTCCTTTTGCAAGGTCGAGGGGCTTTCTCTGTCACCCATTTAGAAACTGGACCATGGACCCACGCCTCTTCCTTCAAAGCGCCAGTGTTTTCTGGTTGGCTTCTTTGCTTGTTGAGACATCAACGCTTCGAGTTTATACAGTCAAGTTCCATGATCCTGAAATGTAAGGTTCCTTACAATGATTGCCGTTGGTTGTGTCTCTTTCTACAGCTTCTGCCCATCTTTCTCCTTGCCCGCTTGTCTCCAGGACACATCTGAAGGTGGGTATAGGGGAGGGGAACCTTCCCAGGGTCTGCACAACTTTTACCACCTCCTTGTTGCTGGAGGGTTGGGCAAGCCAAGGTTACTTGGGGGAATGGGCAATTACAGAGTTTTCTAGACCGGACTTGCTTGTTTGGCAATTCAGTGCCCTCAGAGAATTACGAGCATTCAGTTCAATTTGTTTCTAGTTTGTTCCATATGTGAGTAACCAAGCCAGGGATATCAGTTGAAGTTCAATTTTTCAAGCCTGCAAAGCTTTGCTCACTGGCCTCTGTTCTTTGACCCTTCCCCCACCCCACCCCTGAAATTAAAGGCAATCATCTTGAAGCCATATGGGTGGGAAGGCAACAGCCTTAACCTAATCTCTCTGGACTGGCTCCTTTGTTTGGTGGCAAACTTTTAGTGAGAGTTGTTGAGAAAGGCTCTACGTGTCATTTTCCCACTTGTATATCTTTCTATTTTGAATCGGTTCTTGCTACTTGTAACTAAAGGCTTTTTGATTAATGCCTCATCAGGTTAGAGGCCTTTCCTTTTTTGAAAAAAAATCCTTCCTCTTAAAAAAATAACTGTTCGTCTTTATAACTGCGGTGTCTAGCACGTACTGCATCTATAGTCCGCACAGGTAACAACTCCCTGTTTGTTTACTTGGGTGAGTGCCTGTGTAATAAAGCTTAGGACCAGAACTCTCTGCAAGAGCCAAACACAGAAATAAAGTGACTTACACCTAAAAGAGGAAAAGACAACAGCAGGAGGAAGAAGGCACCTGCTTTAAAGCATGTTTGAGGTTGTCTGCTATGTCTGTCACAGAAGCTTAAGTGTTCCTGCATGTGTGACATTTAAAATTTTGTTCCCAGATGGGGAGAAACCTGGTCTTCCCAGCCCTCTGCTGTAGACTGGAGTGACCAGACTGTTGGTGTGAAGCCAGCTCGCCCCAGGACCCAGGGGGAAGTTGCTGTTTCTGCCTCTGCCTTTTTTTTTCTGCTCAAAAGTTGGCAAATGCTGGTCATGTCGTGAGTCTATTTATAGCAGACACACATCTCACCACCTTGTTCTTTTCTTAGCATCAGCTTGACATGTTATCAATTATCCATGAGGTGAATGACAACAGTGGGGACGTTATTTGAGGAAGGTGCCCCGAGGTGAGAGGGAGAGGGGGTGGAGGTAGAATGGGGACAGCGCCAGATGAAAAGAGTGAGATAGACTCCCCTTGCTGCATTTTGGCCAGTGAGTGGTTCCAGGCAGCGCAGGGGGGAAATCCCAGGCGGCTGCTCAGCAGATTCTGACTCTGCCCTTCTTACCTGTCTGCTGATGTTTGAAAAACCCACTTGGAAACAGATGGTGCAGGACACAGAGATGGTGATCTCTGGCCAGCGGAGGTCATTTTTGTTACACTGTCAAGTCCTAGGAGGGATGGAGATAAGGCCTGGTTAGAGAACTCCCGAAAGAGGGAGGGAAGGAGAGAGGGCGGGAGGGGGGAGGGAGGGAGGGGAGATAGGGAGGGAGGGGAGATAGGGAGGGAGGGAGGGGATGAGCAGGGGCTGGAGCATTTCCGGTGGGAGGACAGACACAGGAATGCCCTGAGGCGGCCCTGGCCAACCATGTCTGCCCACCTTCCTTACACACTTGATTTTTTAATGTCTCCTTGGATTCTGGACCAGGTGGTGGTGGCTGCCCTGCTTCTTCTCACTGACAACTTGCAATTTAGATTCCCTTTTAGAAACAACTTCTCCTCTTCCTTCTCCTTTAACAACATAACAGGAGGGAATCGTTGGTTGCCCCCTTTCCAGGGGATTGGCTGCCCTGATGTTATTTTCTTGTTTCTTTGCTGTTCATTGGGGGCTGCTCTGTGGGAGTTGGTGGGAGTCGCTACCAGAGCTCTTACGGTGATGCTCATGTCATTGTTTTCACTCAGGAATCGGATTATTCATGAAGGTGGTGGGACAGACAGGGACCTCTGCCTTTACTGTAATCTCTTAGTGTCATCCTTCCTGTCCTCATCCTCTGTTCATTTAGGACCGTGAACCTGAAACAGAGAAAGGCTGAGTTTGAGTCAAAGAGAATGCAAAGCAGGTTTTGGAAACAGCCCATCAGCCACGCCTTTGGGTGAAACTGGCTCAGACTTTGCACCTTGATCCTCTCAATATTTTCTTGACTCCCACTTTTTCCCCTTCCCCTCTATTTCTTGTGTCAGTAAGAGATCAAACCATCCCCTTGATGTGTATTTGTGTGTGTGTGTGTGTGCGTGCGCGCGCTCACACACGGACACCTTAGGGACAGGGCAGCCACGTCCTGAAAGGCCTTGGAATCTTTGCACAGTTCCTAAATATAAGTGGTGGGCTCTCCACCAGTAGCTGGCAGACTCTCCCTGGGATCCCGGCTCCAGGTCTAATGTCATCCGCCCAGCTAATCCACTTTCCGGGCCAGAGTCTAGCGCCAGAGTGTGTCTGGATCCGGGAGTATCCTGGTGCCATTTAAACCGACTCCAAGTTCCTGGGGATCAGTTTGCAGCCTTTGTTATCTGTTGGCAGAGGCTCCCTGGTCTCTTCCTTTCTCCTTTGCTCGGTCGTCAGACCACTCAAGTTCAACTTGGTGTATTATTTAGGGGCCTCGCGGGGAGAAGTTGAGGCGATCACACTGAGCACAGAGTACCAAGCCCCTGGGGCGGATATTGTGTGTGTGTTCGTGTGTGCGTGTCTCTGTGTATGTGCATTTGAGTCTGAGTGCTACCAGCTGTCTTGGAAAGATGAGTCTGGGCTGGATGAATCTCTTCTGCCGAAGCTGCAGGAACCAGGGCAGGTGCACAGGGCCAGCGTCCGAGTCCTCAGATGGCTGGTGAGTAAAAGAGGAACTTCCTGATTTTTGTTCTAAGTTACAGCAAAAAAAAAAAAAAAAAAAAAAAAAGAAAATGGAGTTGATACATATTAGGCCTTTCTGTTCTCTCTCTTCATAGACCCAAGTTTGTGAACCGGGACCTTTACTGACACCTTTGCAGAGATAGTGAGATCTGATTTCTCTCATATTTTTGCACTGATTATGTGATGGGAGGGATGGGAGTTCATCATCCACAGTTTTCATACCTGTTTGCCCACCTCTTCCTCTTGATGTCCCCCGGAGTTTATTATCCCGGGAGATAAGTTTCCAGAACAGACTAAATAAAGGAGGTTTGTTCTGGGAATGGATTTTGGAACTAGCCAGAGATTTAGTCTGAATGTTATTGTGATAGAATTTATGATTTTGAAACATATCGATAGGTTGTTTGTGGTTAGGTATTTATATCCATAGTCAGTCATAGGTATATGGTATTAAATATAGTTAAATGATTGGCTAGAGTCTAGACATAGTCAATAAGCAAAGATTCTGCTTTTGTTTTTTTCTGTTATTATCTTATCATTACAGTATTGTCTATTTTTAAAACTTGATCCTTAAGAATCCAGGTGGGGTCAAATGTTTCTCATTGAGACTGGCAAAATGACAATAAATTGTTCTTATGCTTGTTTTTTTTTTTTTTGTTCCAGGATTTAATGCAGGGATGGGAAAACAGCAGCCCACAGTTCATTATGGCCCTTTGCTTGTTTTTGTAGGTCAAGTTTTATTGAAACGTGAGCACATTGCAGGGTGAAATAGTTCCGACAGAAACTCTGTGGCCCACAGAGCCTAAAATATTTAGTATTTGACCCTTAACAGACACAAGTTGATACATTCTGGCTTGATTTATTCTTTCCCATTATGTACTTTCAAAAGAGGTACAGTTACAAAATAGTTGAGGTTGTGTGTCTTTTTTTATTAGAATGTAATTGATGAATAACATTATGTTAGTTTCAGATGTACAATGTAATGGTTTGGTATATGTAAGCAGGTATTTTATGGAAGAGTGAGTCATTACCTGTACACTACAAAAGCAGGAGGGAGACACCTGAACCATGTACAGGATCACATCTGATAAAATTATATGAAAAGATACCCAACAAATATCTACAGGCTCCACCAAGTAGAAGGGAGCCTGGCAGGTGCTTTGAGAGATACTCAGGTGAATGGAAATGTATCCTGTGCTCAGAGAGTTAATTTTCGGATGGAAGAAATCTACCATAACTGCAATTTCTAATGGGCTCTAGTAGTGTCTATAGAAAAATACACATTGTTATGAGATTCAAAGGCTAAAAAATGACTGCTGTAGCCCAAGGTAGTAGACAGAAACTTTGGGATGGAAATTAAGAAACGGATAGTAGATAGTGATGGTTGCTTCTCATAACAGTCATGGAAATTTTATCTCTCACCTCCAGCTGCTCACCGAAGTAAATCTTTGCTTTGGTTGTAGAGGAGTCTTGTCTTTTTCCAAAGAAAGGGCAGGAGGAGCCTTCTCTAATTATTTGGCATGAGATTCACAGTTATTATAGATTCAGAGATGCCTCATGTTAGGCCTTAGATAGGGACAAAAATATGATTAAAAGCAAAGTAGATTAGGGATCTTCTCCTAATATCTTGCTCATTTAATAGCTGAAGAGACTGGGGCCAGAAGATCTAGTTAGCTGTATAAAACTGTCTCTGGAACTTAGGACATCTGACTGCCTGGTCTTTAAATTCTACTGTAGTGTTTTTTTTTTTCTCTTTTCTTTTTATTGTGAGAGGCGGGGAGTCATAGAGAAACACTCCTGCATATGCCCCGATTGGGATCTACTTTGCAAGCCCTTTACCAGGAGATGTGCTTCCTATCTGGGGTCGCTGCTCCATTGCTCGGCAACCAAGCTATTTTAGCACCTGAGGTGGAGGCCATGGAGCCATCCTCAGTGCCAGGGGCCAACTTCCTTGAACCATTTGAGCAGAGGTACAGGAGGAGAAGAGAGAAAGAGAAAGGGAAAGAGAGAGAGACAGAGAGAGAGAGAGAAGGGGATGGGAAAGAGTTGGAGAAGCAGATGGTCACTTCTCCTTTGTGCCCTGACTGGGAATCAAACTGGGACTTCAACATGCTGGACCAATGCTCTACCGCTGAGCCAATCGACCAGGGCCAGTTCTTTTATTTATTTGTTTGTTTATTTTTTCCAGTTTTTAAGCCAGACTCTTTGTGGTAGGCAGGATATCTCAGTGTTAATAGCACGTAGTCCTCATGGCCTTAAAGACCTTTATTAGCACGCCAGTCCTATTTTGGTCCCCCAGAATCCCCAGTGTCACAAATGGGGGAGTCAGGTATTGACAAAGGACCTTAGGACTTTCTCACTCAGCTGCCCTGTGAGACTGCTTTTGGGGGTAGACCTTCTAGGGTGGGTGGGACAGTCTGTTCAGCTAGATTGCCCTATTTAAATTGCTGCTGTAGGGTTTTACTGAAGAGGGGGAGAGAGGTGAATAGATGGGAAAATGGCCCAGAAATAATGGGGAGAACTTTGAACTTTCATTTAACTGCCAGTCAGTAATCATTTGCTCATTCATTCGTCAGTTACTGATTGAGCACTTGCTGTGTCTTGTTAGTAGTAGTACCTCTACCCTGGTTTCTCTAGGACCATAGTGTCCTCTCCTACCCAGGCAGAGGTCTGCCTTCTTTCCTGATTCTGCTTGACTTTAGGTTGCTCTGTTTTCCTGTCCTGTTGCCTCTTTGGAGGACTTGCTGAGGCCAGTGGTGTGTCCTTGTGCTGGCCACCCTCTCTCGTGACACCATGCTCTGCCTGTGTGTTCCCAGTCTCTGCAGCCAGTTCCACTCCTGTGTTCCAGCTCCCACCCAGCCTCATGAAGCGCGTATGGCTCCAGACCCGGGGTCTCACCCGAATGCTCATTCACTGCAGAGAGCAATCCGCCCTACCCATGTCTGAGTCAGGACTTCCCGCACACTGTTTCCACTTCTGGGATGGCATTGATCCGCTGCATATCACTTCATTCACTTACCAGCATTCTAGGCGGGGACATAGTGGTGAAGAAGAACAAGTCTCTGTTCTCATAGCTTGTCCATTTGCAGACAAGGAACGAGGGTTGGGTTTCGGCACACCTTAGGGATCCTCATTTCTCATGTGTATAATGATGGGTTTGGAGTTGATAGATATTCCTTTCGGCTCAGACATCCAGTTTATAAAATGTCTGCTTTTCCGTCACTTCTACCTCCACTATTTCCTCTGCGTACAACTGATTGATTAGCGCATTCAGCTAAAGTATATAAAAAACCCCACAAAAACAAAGAATTTTTACATAGCCCCCCCCCCCCCCAAAAAAAAAGAAAAGTGAAAGAAAGAAAAGCAAGAACTCTTTAGATCCTGAATAAGATGGGTCGGTGGATAATGAAGTGGGAAGTGACAGCCCTTTGACGCCCGTGGTTTGAGTGGGGACTTTGCTTGGGGAAAAGGAACAGTTTTCTGTAGAAATGATGGCAGATGTAACCGCTAGGGGAAGAAGGGCGGGAGGGTGAGTGAGCGCCACAGTTCTCACTGTTTCTTAGTGTTCTGCTCTTGTGTTTTGCAAATTGAGGAAACACAGGCAGCTGGTATTTTATGACTCAAGCACAGAAGGACAAAGATGGAGGAGCTGTTTATCTCAGGTGAAGTTAAAAATCTTGTTTTATTAGTTTATTGATAATAGATTTGGCGGGTGCTGGGTTCATAAATATTTGATGATCTTTCTGGATATGGCCACCATACATTTCAATTTCAAATGGTGCAGCCTGTTGTCTCTATAAATAATCCCGGAGTCATAATTTCCATGCTAATATTTGGTTCAGAAAATATAATCACTGGTTGCTGTTACTGTCTGCTTGGCATAATACTAAATTATCTTGTCATCCAACTCAATTTTTATCATTATCGCTTTGGCAATTTTATTGGAAGAAGCCAGTAACTTGTAAATTGTAAAATGTTAATAATCTCAGTCATAATTTCCTCCCCTTACCCGGCGTCTCTAAGGCGCCCTCTCTCTATTCTGACTAATATTTTTCAAAAGGTTTTGAAAGGACTGGATCATGACTTGGATGATGGAATTATGTTGGGAATGGTGTATTAAAATAATTTTATGATGGTCGATAAACAGTATACCACCAGACTTTGAGAGCAAAAAGTATTCTTTTGTTGTGCTAAATCGATTGGACTCTAGTCTCATAAATGCAAATGCACTTTTCAGACAAGGAAATAAAGTTTTTATGAAAATTTGAAAAATGGAAAAATATACAGGAGAAAATAAAAGTTCCCCTGGCTTCCTTTTTCTTTTTTTCCAAGAAATAATGCTAGAATGTAATGTGTCCAATAGGCAGAGATATTGCCCGTCTTAGGTATGATTGGTTTCTGTGCTAAAAGTGCTTGGCACACTCAGTAAATATTTGTGGCAGGAATAAATTACTATGTTATACATTTCCTTCAAGTCTTTTTCTTTCTACTTAGATATGAAAATTATGTATTAATGATTATATTTACATATTTAAATTATATTCTGTGTTTCAGTTTTGTACATGTTCATACCAACCATGGGTATATTTATACTTGGAAATTCTTAGGGAGGATCAGAAAAAAAATATAATGAAAATAGTATCATATATGTAATGATCTAAGAATGTTTTGTTTATGTGTCAACTCTTAGTGATTAAGAAATTTGGAGTGGGTCTTTATTTATGTGTGTCTTAGTTCATCCTCTGTAGAACTATTTGTAGAATGAACATATAGGTACAGATAGTCACTGTTTGGTGATGATGATTATGATGATGATGTTGATATAGAGAAAAAATTAAGAGCTCAGATTCTGGAGTCAGAAAAGCCCGATTTTGGGTTTAACAAAAAAGAAAAAAAAGAGAAAATCTCATGGACACAGACAACAGTGTGGTGATTGCTGGGGAGAGATGGAAGAGAGTATAGGGGAGATAAATGGTGATAAAAGGAGACTTGACTTGGGGTGTTAAACATAAAATACAGTGTACAGATGATGTCTTATAGAATTGTGCACCTGAAACGTGTCATTTTGTCAACAGTAATAGATTATGTGACCTTGGACAAGTCACATAATATATACTTTATAATCTTGCACATTACAAACCTTATTTCTCTGTCTGTGAAATTGGTTTGCATTTGTTAGGCTAGGCTAGCTAGAGCCTGTTGCCATAATAAATAAACCCTGGAATCTAATTGGTGTAATACAACCAAAAAAGTGTGTTTTTCTCTCACAAAGTCTGAGTCAGGCCCGGATGAGCAGGAGGGGTTGGGGAGGGAGGCGTAGAATGCTGTCCTCTCTCTATGGACTCGGGATCCAGGTCACCTTCTTCCTGTGATTCTGCCATCCCATCTCCACATGCAATTTTTAGCAGCAAAGAAGCCTGGTAAGAGCACCCAACCCCTTAACTTCCTTGACATTGCAAATGACCCGCTAACTTTCACTTCTGCTCAGGTGCACACAAGAATGGGGGCCGGAAGTAAAGTGCTTAGCTACTTAGGAAGGAAAGGGGACCTAGGAGTGGTGAGCTGGAGTGGTTTTTACAGCAGGATCTAGTCAGAGTAGCTTCAGCACGTGTTGGAATGATACAAAAACTTCACGAGCTTGTGATGTAAAAAAATTAGATTATACTTTATTTTTTAATCTTTAGTTATTATGGCAAAGAACTTAAGTAGCCAAGTTGCTGAATATCACTCTCCAGCTCATAGCTGTCACCAGACGTGTGCGGACTCCAGGAGCCTCAGATGTAAACCTGACTTCCAAGTCTCCAGTTCTGCTCATTCTGGACTCTCCTCCACCTCGCCCCTCCACGGGGACAGGTTCAAGCCTCTGCATGCCTAAGAGTCCAGACCCGAGTGCCCTGCCCTACAGCCAGACTTTTTTTTTTTTTAAAAAAAACCTCTGGATTTCTTCTTTCAGGATAACTTCCAATGTAAACCCGTTTTCCGTCAACGTAGGTTTCACAGTGCGGCTGTCCGCTGTGTCCCTGACAGTGGGATGCAGTGATTGACGGCACATTGGTCCAAGTCCGGATTATTTGGGCTCAAGTCATGCCACTGTGGGGTCCAGTGGCCTATCCAGATTGGGCTTTGACAAGTCTGTTCCACATCTAGGTGGCCTTTCCTCCAGGATCTGAGGTGGGAAGATAGGGCTTTGCCTCTGCACATGTCGCTCTTACTGGGTCTCTTCCTGGGATTCAGGCTTTCCCACAGAGAATGGGAAGAAACTAGTTATCTTCTCTCTGCATGAATGAAAGGCCAGCCAAAGTAATCCTTTCCATAACAGTGACTACTACTGTCCAAAAGGAAAGAAAAAAAAAGTCTGTCTATCTATCATCTATCTATCTATCTATCTATCTATCTATCTATCTATCTATCTATCTATGTATAGACAGAGATATCTATATACGTATGTGTATATCTATATCTATATATCTATCCTTTTATTCTTCCATTTTATATCACAAACTCCATCTTAGAAAAAATTTTAGTCCTGTTTCTGGAGTTACACTCCCCGCCCCTTTGCACTCACACACTTAATATTTTCCTTCCCAATGTCAATTTTTGTTCTTCAGTCATTTATTCTCTTTCTTGCGGTAACATTGAATGAAACACAGGCTATTTATATACCGGGGCTTTCATTCTGTGAGCATTTCCTTTGCGGTTTGCATATTGATCTCATCATGTGGGGCTGAGCCTGTTTCTGCCTTGGAGATGACTTTGGCCTGCACATGGTTCTGCATGTTAAGGTCCTGTGTGTCTGTGGGAGGAGAGTGGAGATGATGGAGTGCTCCCGTGGGTGACTTTGTGCACACCTGGTCATAGCAGTGATCTCCCAGGCTGGCTTTGGCACTCCTTCAATTGAAGCTCTATTTCTGCCCAGAGCAACTTCAAGTCCACTACTGCTTCTCCTATTGCAAGAGGACCTTAACTAGGAAGGATTTTTAAACTTCTATTTCTTCCTTTATTCTCCCCACTTTTGGAGGTAACAGCTTACCCGCCGCTGCCAGAGCTGACAGAATTGGATGGCAGTAGGTGGGTGAGGGGGAGAGGGGGTGACAAGAGGAATGGCAGTCATCAGTTTGGGAACAGTCTCTGAGCCCAAGAACTGCCTTTGGCATTTGAGAACAATATGAGAGCGTTTGTCTCTTGCCCTCCTTAGAGGAAGGCGGGGTAAGTCTGACTCAAGCCTGGAACTATTTATGGGCGATCGTTATTAAAGAACAGATATTTAATTTTTCAATTGGGACAGGCTCGGAGAGACTGTGAGTTTGCCTGTTAAAACTTGTTGGGCACTACCGGAAACTTCTCCAGCTAGCCATGGGGCAAATGTTTTTTAAGGGAATCAGAATTGTTCACCTAGAACTTCGTTGTTAGGTCGCAGCCCTTACTGTTTTCAGCCTGGCTGGAACGAAGAGGTTTTATTTTTAACTATTGACTGTGCTTTTTCAAGTCACCCGACATTGCAAATGTCGTGAAATTGGAGCAAGCATTCAAATTTGTTGATGTAGTGATCATACTAGCTTCAACCCTGAGGGGCTGTCATTCTCAGTGATGCAAACAGGTTCTTAGGCACAGGTGGTCAGGATGGTGAGCAGGGTCCATGCAGATTCAGCACCTGGGGTTTGTTTAGTCTTTGCAGGCATAGATGCATCTTGGAGCACCACCCTGTGCTTTCCAAAGACATCTTTCAGCATCAGCTGTGACCTCTCCATGATCCTAGCAAGGAGTCAGTGTACAGACCAGAAGGGACCCTGTGGAATTAACTCTCTTCTTTAAACTGGATCAGTGATTTTTACATACCCTCTTCTCAAACCTTGGCCTTTCACCTGTCCACCTGCGTCTTCTCTAAGTCTTGCAAATGTCAGGTTTGTGTGAAGAGGCATCTGTGAATTGCATCGGAATGAATAATACCTCTAATACTTCGAAGATGTATGTACAGAAAAATGTGCCTGTGGCAGGCTGACTTCCTCACACTTGACTGTCTTTTACTAGATAAAATTAAGCAGATTGTACAGTGAGACCTTCCCTGGGTGCAACATCTGCCCCCTTGGTTTTCTCCTTTCTGGTGTTTCTGATCTCTGATTGGGCGGGAGGCAAGCGGGGAGCCCAGTGACTTACCACATGCTGAAATGGTGGTGTCCTACCCTGCTGGGACAGACACTTTATAGGCCTTCTTTTTGTTTTGGATTTTTCTGAAGTGAAAAGCAGGGAGGCAGAGAGCCAGACTCCTACATGTGCCTGACCTGGATCCGCCTGGCATGCCCACCAGGGGGTGATGCTTGGCCCCTCTGGGGCATTGCTCCCTTGAGGCTGGAGCCATTCTAGCACCTGAGGTGGTGAGAATGGAGCCATTCTCAGCATCCTGGCAAACTTTGCTCCAATGGAGCTCTGGCTGCAGGAGGGGAAGAGAGAGATAGAGAGAAAGGAGAGGGGGAAGGGTGGAAGAACAGATGGACGCTTCTCCTCTGTGCCCTGGCTGGGATTCGAACCCACAACTTCTACATGCCTGGCTGACACTCTACCTCTGAGCCAACCAGCCAAGGCCTTTTATTGGTCTTCTTAAATGTATTTTTCTAATTCACAAAATAACCCTTCCAGTGAAAAGATCTATGAGCTCATTGTAGAGATGAGGAAATCGAGACTCAGAGAAGTTAGTTTGCCCAACTGCTCACTGTGTGGCAGACTGGGACTTGGACCCAGAGCCATCTCTAAAGCCCAGTATTACAGCTGCCTGGCAAACAGGGTGTGGCTGTCCAGTCCAGCCAGCTTTTGTCTAACTGCAGCCTCATTCTGGGGGACTTAATTTTTAGTGACGATTATTTAAAACAAGAGCCGTGGATTGAGCATTCTGGCACTAGCACATCATAGAAGCGTCTTTGGTTAAATATTTGCACAACTTGGGAAGGCACTGGGCAGCCGAGCACGGAGCTGAATGTTGTGGAGGGAGAAGAGGATCGGCCGGCTTGGTAATTCCTAGTTTCTATTTCTTAGCAAGACGTTTTCTGATTCTCCTGCTTTGAGGCTGGAGGAGTGACTATATGTGACTCCCTGGAGACAGCTTGGTGGATGTTTGCAGGACATCTCCCACTACTGAAATGTTGGTGGGGGCCAAAGTGGAGACCCAGGGCAGCCAGGCCCCGGGAGAATTTTGTATGCAGCCTAACCTCAGGCATCTTCACTTGTGGAAATTCCTCATGTCAGACATCCAGCATTCACATCAAGCTGCCCCGGTTTGGTCTCACTTTCCCCCAGCATGGTGTGAATGCAATCCGAACAGGGGGATCGAGGAAGCCCGTCTCTCCTCCAGGATTAATGAACCGAGATAGTTTAAACTTATTTCGGGATGTGGATTTCATCAGTGTGTCTCTCCGGCTGCATCAGCAGAAATTCCAAATCGTGTTGTAGGACTCCACATAGAGGAGGTACTCAGAGGTAACTTGCTGTGCAGTACTGTGGAGGTTGGACTTTTTCATTTAATTCCAAGGCAAATGGTTGGTGGATATTCTCTGTTGCAGTGAAAATGCTTTTCCTTTCCTTATCCAATCTTGAAAGTCATAGTGAAGCAAAATCATTGGGCATCACCAGGAAGACTCATCAAGACCTCAGTGCCAACCTTCTCTGGACAGCCAGATCGACCCTGCAGTTGGCAAAAATAGACAGCAGAGTAGATGTTCACTCTTACATGCTTGATTGACAAATAGGAAAAATAGGGATTGGGAGGCATATGACCAAAAAAGCACTTTCTCACTTTCTCTGAACAGTCTGGAGGGTCAAAACCGCTGGGAGAACCTAGCAGACACATCTGTGGGAGCACTGTGTGCATCTACCAAACGGATAACCATCCTCTCATTGGCCATTGTGATGACTCTGCCGTGTGTTGGGCTGATGGTTCTGTTCTTCCTGTTGGAGAGAGGAAGGAAGGAGGTCCTTGGGGGATGTCTGCAGATAAGTCCTGCCCAAGGACCTGCCAGAAGCCTCTACAGTCTCTATTTCCAGCTGTTTTTTCCTCTTAGGCAGGTCACACAGCATCTCAGAAAACTCTGGGGAAGCCTACACTTTTCTTATTTACCGAGTTTTGAACCATGGGGGCAGGCTGAGACTTTATTTTGTCTATCCTTTCATTTCAGAGACGAGGAGAACGGGACCCAGAGAGAAGATGTGATGCTCGCAGGGTAGAAGCGTTATGTGGCCCCAGCTAGTCTATAAGGTACCTGGTGCGAATTTGCAAAAATGCACCATGGGAGAACTCAGCCCTCTGGGCACGGGCTTGGCAAGCTGAGGTGGCTTTGTGCAAAGGAAGAGATGCCCTCTTTCAGGTAGATGCAGAGCCAGGCTGGCACATGGCTTAGAGAGCTGAGCACGGGTGGATGCCAGCTCCTGGTCCCCTATTTGCGACGCACTAACTAAACTCTATGCAGAGTGGCTTTGCGTGGTTTTCCAGTTCAGTTAACACAGTTTGGGATGGGGAACATTCCTGAGTGAGGGAGTAAAGCTCTCCATGAGGTAGATGAGGGTATGTGTGTGTCTACTAATTGCCCTGATTTGGCATCAATCAATCAAACCTGGGGCAATGAGGCATGATTCTGTCTTTTCTTTTTTGTAGTTAGGGGCAGGAACAATTAGGATGAAACCAGACCTCCATGTGCCAGTTGGACTGATGATGGGCATTTTCAAAATCACAGCAAAGCTAAGAAACCTAATGAATGTCTGGCAAACTTCACAATGCGTATCCAGTGAATTGGATCTGAAAAGGGAAGAGAGCAAACGCCACCTTCTCTGGGTAGTAAATAAACAAGTGTTCATGCAAGACAGGTCAGGATAGTTTGAAGAACCATTTCCCAAGCGTACAAAGTCAGGCTGGTGTCAGAGGTTAATATGGGAAGCTTATGTACCCCCCCCCCCCACGCCCCACATTACAACAAGTGCATTTTATTCATAAGGTATTTTAGGAAGGGAAATGTCGCTATAACTTTGACAAGTTGTGACTAATTCTTTGGTGGTGAAAACAGCCCTGTGTTCCAGTGATGAGATCTTTCTTGCAAATGATCTTAGAGTAGCCTGAAATTCCCATTTGTAGAACTCATTAGAATTATAATACAATAATTATTTGTAGGATTGTGTTTCCTGTGCATCTCTCCCCATTCACCTGGAGTCCATAAAGCATGCTGGCTAAGGGTGGAGGCCTTGAGGTTGGTTTTGAATTTTACTTTTGTCCTGTAGGAGCTGTGTGGCATTGATGAAGTTGCTTAATGTCTCTGTGCTTCATTCTGTATCTGTAAAATGATAGTCACCATTGGACAGATATTTTATAGGGCTGTACATTGGTTGTATTAAATGAGGTAATCCATGTGATTACTTAGTACCATGCCTGGAGTATGGAAACCCTCATCATTGACACTCACCCATCGATGTTGGCTGTTATTGTTGATGGACTGTGAGAGACTATTTCTGTCTCATTTCATGTATTATTCCTGGATCGTGAGCCCATAGAAAAACAACAGGTATTGGTTGAATAAACAATGGCCCCATTTCTCCATAGCTCCGGTGCAGTGAAGCCTCAAGATTGCCGATGATGTTATGTGTGAAATTAGCTCTCACGGGGCTGGGCCTTCCCTGCAGTTTGGCGTGTCTGTGGCCACACTTCACTTACCTCCAGATGGATCTGCCCTTGCACCGAGGCAGCCGTCTGTAGGAGGTTGGAGCTCTGGGTCTTAGCTTCTTAAAAATGGGCAGCTGTGTTCAGAGGCATTTCAAAGGACGACATCACATGATATTTAGGGAAAGAGAAGATGCAGTTATGGGTGATGAGAAGCATCTGAGAGACCAAGTCCAGGACCTGGGTTCCAGTCCCAGGATGATCAGCAGTAGGATTTCCCTTCACCTGCTCAAATAGACCCCTTTTTTAAAAAAATCAAATGAAATGATTGGTCTCTATGATCTGTGAGGTCTTCTCTGGCTTTTCTATGTTCCAATACTAAGATTTTATCTATCTATCTATCTATCTATCTATCTATCTATCTATCTATCTATCTATCTATCTATCATTCTTTTATTTCCTTAAATGCACTGGTAACAGAGCTTTAAAGACTAGAAGACAGTCTTTGGCAAGTAGTTTCTTTATATTCCAGGGATCTTTCTAGGAACTCCTCTGTGAATATTTCCTGTAAATCAAGAATATTTCTGAATGCAAATAGTTGTCTTCTGATGTCTCTGCTTTGCAAATTTGCATGCATTTTTAAAAAATAAGGCGCGTATAAATATTTTCAAGGAAAGCTCACACCATTTTCTGAGTGCATACAGGCCCCGTGTCTGAAACTAAGTATTTGGGATCTGCTGCTAACAACACTGTCTTGTGTTCTGCCCTTTAGTTGTGTTGAGCTCAGTAGTTCTCAGTCCAATCTTTTGGGAACAGATTAGCTATGCCTTTTACGAGTTGGTTCGCAGATTGCTCAAACTTCTGATTCACCATGATTTATATGAGAGATAACTAATAAAGATCATTATTTAAAACCACCATTATTAATGACATGAAGGCAGATTCTAGGAAAGAAGTGGGGAGGGTGCTTATCTCTTCCTGTGGTGCCTATCCTTTGATTAATTTAATCATAGTTCTGGATCTGATGTTGAGGGCCTGACACAAGACCTTGATTGACTAAATCTGTTTCCTCCTCATAGGCATTCAGGCCTCTTGGAAGCTAGGGGTTTCTGATTGAATTAAGTTATTTTTATAATGTGAAGAAGATCCTATATTGTCAGTCTCAAGTTCTCTTTGCTTCCAGTGTTTGTCTTGGATGCTGGTTTGGCTGAGGGCAAACAGGATTCTCTTTGTGGGTTTGCTGCTTGACCTTCACTTCTAAAAAGGTTTTAAGTGTCTTCTCCTTCAGCTGACCATTTTAAAACTTAAAATCATTGATTGCTGAGCACTTTAATGCATGCTCCCATTCAGCCTTCACAGCAACCTGAGAAGGGTAAAGACTACGATTAATCCCATTTTGTCTTTTCAAAAATAAGCCGCAGAGGAACTGAATAACGTCCCCACTGTCGCATAGCAAGCTAATAAGAGGTTGAGCCAGGTCTGACATCTGGGTTTCTTTTTCTCCCAAACTCTTGCCTAAGCCTTGAGATGGTCTGCCTCTTTCAGAAACCTAACTGGATAGAGATTGCATGCCAAATGTATGTTGTGTTAATATTGAAAGTGATTTACTGATGTTCTCAGCACTCATATTGGTCAAGCTGCAAAATCTGGTTTGACGTTGATGAAGAGCATGAGGTCAAATTAACGATGCCTTCCTGGAATTTTCCCTTGGTTTGTCTTGGGAGAAGTTATAATGGGATGTGGCAGGGAAGGAGAGACTAGTGCTGTGTGGGAAAAATAATCAAATACCCCGTTCAACAGTGTTGGTGTCGGGGTACAGCACCTGAATACTCAGCCACAGTCATTCTTTCATTTCCAGCTGTTGTTCCCTGGAGCATGACCCCTGTGCCAGGGTGGTAGGGTCGAGGCGAGTGTCATACATCAGTGACACATTGTACTTCAGCCAGCGCAGGTGTTCGTGGTGGGCCACCAGCCTTGATTCCGAGTCCAAGTCACTTCATTTCTCAGGAAATGTTGCCTGTCCCTGGTGCCGGACCTGGAAGGGCCCACTCGATCCGTCCCATCTGGTGTGCTTCACGTTGGATTTGGAGGACCAAGACTCGGGCTTTTGCTTTCTTCCTTTGCCAACATGCAGACCGTTGGCGACCTTGGTGGGAGCCAGTTCCCTGGGCAGCTGGGAGTGACAGATAGATTGTTGTGGGTTGAAAAATGATTGAGAAGCTGGGGGTAAGGTGGGGATGCAGTCTACATGAACCTTTAATAAGCAGAGAGTGAGATTTGAGGGTATTTTCAGGCTGGGAGGAGTAGCGGTAGAGTGTGTGTGTAATGGAGAGAATCAGTGTAGGGCTGGGGAGGGTATTTGGAGGTGCAACCATTAACACATAAGTGAACAATAGTACACAAGGTGGGTTAAAGGATGTGAGGAAGGAAACAGAAGCAGTCTTACGTGTCTGCCTTTATGTAAGAGCAATGTCCGAAGCTTTTCAAATAGCTCAGAATGTGGAGCATGGGGATGTTCGGAGCAAATAGCATGGTGGCTTCAGATGGTTCACACAGTCCGTGTGATCCTGATGCCTTTCAGATTCCGGGAAATGCTTCTAAGACTATGCTCTGCTGCCCTGTGGGAGAAGTCAGTAGTGTGGAGCTCTTAGGAGCACAGGTACTAGGGCAGCTACAGTGGAAGGCATTGGGAGAAGAAGTAAATTGTTGACAGTTCTTTCATCATACTGTATTTGTAAGAGCTTCTGGTTTAGAATATTTTACTATGCCAAATATGTTGTATGCAAAGTACTCGGGCACTGCAAATCAAGCATAATTTATTTATTTAGTATTTTTTTCGTCAAATTTATTTGATTCTTTTTTTTTTTTTTTAGAAAGAGAGAAACATTGATAGGTTGTTCCACCTATTTGTTCATTTATTAGTTGATTCTTGTTTGTGCCATGACTGGGGATTGAACCTGTTACCTTGGTGTATTGGGACAATGCTTTAACCAACTCAGCACCCGGCCAGGGACTAACCAAGCAAGGTTTAAAGTGACAGATTCTGCAACACGAGCAACATAATGCATCTTCATTGAGTACCTATAAAACTCTATAGTAGGAAAGAATACAAAACGCATATACAGAAGTATCTATTGAAAAAGGATTATACATACACTATTGTGAGACTAGATCACTGTTTGGTCTACAAGCTAGTATTTGCATAGCTAATATCAACAGCAATTGCCACATAAGCAAACAAATTCCTATTTCAAAGGGTAGAAGTGCAGGTTTTCTCAAGAACTGTGTATGGGTTTGAAAGTATTGTTGGAAGTTGGAAACTTTTTACCAAGACACAAAAGTGTCCATATAAATTGAAGATTGTTTCATAAACATATGTAATTCATTTACAGTCACACAAGCAGTTAGTTGTAGAAGGCCTGGTCAGGCAGTATATAAGACAGAGAGATGGTGTGGATTTTTCTTTTGGGACCAGCAGCTTGAGTTAATTTCAGCAAATTCCTGAGGGTCACATGGACCATGCTCCAAGCAAGGGGTCTGTGGTGTATTGAGTGATGAGGCCAGATTTAGAAAGCCAAGAAAGCAAATGTGATGGGAGGCAACTAATTCCAGAAATCAAGGTTAGGCAAGGTCAAAGACTTGAGAAATAGAGCTCAAGATAATACGTTGCCATCAGAATACAGATGGTGGCCTGATTTGTGGAGGAAAGGGTTCGGTCTCCAGTTTCTTTGGGAGTTGTTGGTGCTGAAGCACATCTGATAATGACAATCACACTGCTGATAATAGCTACCATTTGTTGGGTCTGTACAGTGTGCCAGGAATTGTTAATTCAACAAATATTTTTAGTACCTCATATGTGCCTATCTTGGAGAAAGGCTAAACAAAATAGACAAAGCCCTTGTTCTGGGGAAAGCTTATATTTAAGTGGAAGGATTAGAAATACACCGGAAAGATACTACTTTGGCCTGAGATTGTCTTTTCTCTTCTATTTGGATTAAAATATCTTTACTTAGACTTACTAGATGGTAGTTTTCTTTTAGAAGTGCTTATTTAGCAAAAAAACCCAAACAAACTCTCTATCCATCACCCCATTTTTTTTTCTCAATGATTATAATTCCTATTAACAGCCATTATTGTTTTAAAATAAAACTTTTTATCTTTTCTGGGAGAACATTAATTTGGACAAAGTGAACTAACTAAGATCATGAGATTATCATTACTTATTGGGAGCTAAAAACATATGGCTAAACTTCCAAGACCTTCAAAATACAGGAAACGAGATTACCCACCAAAATTAGGCTTCAAAATCAGTTGTGATAGAGAAATATACAAAGTCACCTTAAAGACGTGGAATAGCTCGTCTGTCAGACAGACTTGACTTCTGGGATTAAAAGTATTAATATGTCTAATGGGCCAATGTATTGGTGAACAAGGAAGATGTATTGATGAGCAATGGAGACATGGAGAAGTCCCTGGGGCCAAGGGAGCTGGTAGATTGGACAAGAGGGAACCTTGGCAATGGATGCTGTTGGGTACTTGAGTTGCAGGGGCAAAGACAGATGGGTGCATTAGGTCAGAGAGGCCTGATGCCAACCCTTACATTTGCCAAACCCAATTCACCATTAACTCTTTCCAAATAGGAAGGGAATGCTGTGGTGCTGGGAAAAGAATACTGCTCCCCATACAGACCGAGAGATCAATGCCTTGTGGGGCTCTTTCTTCTGTAGAAATGAATAAACTGTCATTCTGGGTTTCTCTCTCCTTTTCTGCTATGGAAAAGGGGTATTAAATATGCTGACAAATTCTGGTGTCTGAGCCTGGGGACTAGAAAGCTGGTTGAGACTCTGGTGGCATTAGCCAGCACGACTGAGCTGTGACTCTGTGACTTTCCCCAGGTGGGAACAAACTTTGACGTGTACACTTAAAAGATTTTTGTTTCTTCTCCACCCCAAGTTCATTGAGGAAAAATGGACAAATCTAAGTGTATATATTTAAAGTGTACATTGTGATGATTTGATGTACACTGGGAAATCATTACCAAGATCAAGGTTACACATTCATCACCTTGTGTATGTAATTAACTCTTCTTTTTGGTGTGGTGAGAATGCTTAAGGTTTATTTTCAGTAACTTTCAAGTATATAGTACTGTATTTATAGTAATCATGCTGTACATTAAATCATTTATTTATTTACTTACAGGGACAGAGAGAAAGAGTCAGAGAGAGAGATAGATAGGGACAGACAGACAGGAACGGAGAGAGATGAGAAGCATCAATCATCAGTTTTTCATTGCAACACCTTAGTTGTTCATTGATTGCTTTTCTCATATGTGTCTTGACCACGGGCCTTCAGCAGACCGAGTAACCCCTTGCTGGAACCAGCGACCTTGGGTCCAAGCTAGTGAGCTTTTTGCTCAAGCCAGATGAGCCCGCACTCAAGCTGGAGAACTCGGGGTCTCGAACCTGGGTCTTCCGCATCCCAATCTGACGCTCTATCCACTGCGGCACTGCCTGGTCAGGCTCATGCTGTACATTAGATCCTCAAAACTTTTTCTTCTTATAGCTGAAAGTTTGTGCCCCTTTTATCCACATCTCTCATTATCCCCTACCTCTTGCCTTTGGCAAACACCCTTTTACACTGTTTCTATGAAGTTGGCTTTTTTTCCCCCCTCTTTAACATTTCACATGTAAGGGATACTTTACGGTATTTGTCTTTCAATGTCTGGCTTGTGTCACTTGCATAACACCCTCCAGGTTCATCCATGTTGTCACAAATGGCAGGATTTCTTTTGTTATGGCTTAATAATATTTCATTGAGTGTGTGTGTGTGTGTGTGTGTGTGTGTGTGTGTGTGTGTGTGTGTATCACATTTTTAATCCATTTATCCATCACAGGATATTTAGGTTGTTTCTATGTCTTGGATATTGTGAATAGTTCTGCAGTAAATGTGGGTGTGCAGCTATCTCTTTGAGATACTGATTAAGAGGACACTTATACACTGTTGGTGGGATTGTAAAGTGGTGTAGCCGCTATGGAAAACAGGAAGGAGGCTCCTCAAAAAATTAAAAATAGAACTGCCACAGGACCCAGCAGTCTCACTTCTGAGTATATGTCAGAAGGAAATGTTGTCACTGTTTTGGAGTACTTTGTGACCTGCCATGATTTTTCTTTTAAAGTTTCCCCCCAAAATATCATTTTGAAGAAAACACCAAATGAATAGCATGTTTATTGAACAGACAGTCTGCAGAAAATTGTGTTAAAGATTAACATTTGCCATTTTTTATCAGGTAATTTTCAGCCAGTGCAACATCTCCCCCCCCTTTTGTTTCTTATAGGGAGTAGCTCCAGACTTTTGTAACATTTATATTCACGTAATTTTATTCATGTGACTTGGATTGTCCCATGATGACAGACCCAAGCCAGTTAGCTTTTAATTTTTTTGCCCTTGTTTCTACTAGGATGGGTTATTTGTCTTACCGGTTGTTAAAGAGGTGGGTAGAGAAGGGCTTAATCATAGCAAGATAGTTTTCTTGACCTTCGATTCTGACCACAAACAAAATGTTCTGGTTCAAGCTTTTGCCATGAAAAATTATATGCAGTTTTCCTCATGGTTAGCTAATTATTTTACTTCTAAAGCTCAAGGCTGTTGACACGACAGTGAGCATCTGGGGGAGACATTTTTTTTTTTAATTTAGTCATTTGGATGTTTGATGTGGAGTTTGTGAGGTTCACAAATTTGTAAACATTCTGATTGAGTAATTTGAGTTCTTCCTCAGCCTCTTTCATCTGCTCCTTTGTTAATATGCAAATAGAGCCGGTTAGAGGGGACAGAGAACTACTTCTTTGCCCAAATACCCCTTTCTTCTGCATTTGATCCGAATACCCTCTGTACTTGACTTTGAGTGGTGCATGATGGGTATGGACAGGCTTTGAAGAGGTGAAGTGAGATTATGTTGCGACCCTGTGATTATTTCTTGAGTGCTTTTGCTCAAAAACTCTTTTTTTGACAACAACTTTTTTGGTTTTGTCATATCATGGTTTTAGAAATGAAAATAAGATGAAATAGTAACTTGTTGAACCGCCGCTCTTCTCCTACCTAAAGGACAGTCACGATCCTTGTGTTTGTCATTGATGTAGGAAAGACGGGCTGGTAATTGCTGTCCCCTTTTCTCCCTTTTGTATGACTTTAGGATTATTAATTCTATCTCAGTTAAGGGAAAAGGTCCTGTTTCCATGGAAATGGCATTAGAAAGTAGCTGTGGGAACTGAACATTTCTTCACCAAATAGCCTTTTGTTTTCCTTTGTGCATCTTGAAAACAATAGCACCTTTGACTAACAACATGCATCGAATAGATGCTTTGATAAATAAAATGTAAACACACAAGAACTATTTCATTAGAGTTCACTTAGATATTATCTGTAATAACTAAGTAGCAATAAGGAATAAGTACTAGACCATCAGGAAAGTCATAAAAGCTTAACCAGTGTGCATAAGATAAGACTTTTTTTTGGGGGGGTGGATTAAAATAGAGGAAGTGATATACCATGAGCATTGTTCATAACTGTGTATGGTCAGTAGCAGAGGTCGGTAATAATATAACAAGAATTCTTGAAGTCTAAAAGATATTTTTTAAAGTGATGAGTTTGAGAAATTCTCACCTAGTTCTTAGCTGACTTCATGAAGTGTGGGTTGGTGATGATTTTGCCTCAGATGTAAATCCTTGATCCTTCAGGGCAGAACTCACAGAAAAGGAACACAGCTGACCATATCCTATGTGAATTATTAAATTAGAACCTGCATTTTTCTTGGTGGTTGGAACTCTGAGATATTTTTAGCAAGTAACAACATAATTTGGTACCGTTACGTTTTGATTACAATTATTTCATTTGACAGGGTTGTCTTTTTGTAACCAGGGGATTATTTTTACCTGATTTGATTTCTCAGAATGGTGTCCATGCGACAAATGTTTTGAGACTGGACTGGGATCAGGAGAGGAGCTATAGAAGAAGAGAGACCAGTTGGGAGGCCTTGATAGTAATCTGGGTGAGGGTGGCTTGAATTGGTGGGGGCAGAGAAGATGCAGTGAATGGAGGACTTCAAGACATATTGTGGAGGTAGAATTGACTGGAGTTAGTGATCATTCATTTTGCAGGTTGAGGGTGATGGACTACCCAAGGAAGGGGTGAAAGGACCATTAACTGAAATGGGGAAGGTCCAAAAGTTCAGTTTGGGGCTTGGTGGGTGTGGGGTCTACCAGGGGAGATAAAAAACAGGCTTCGAGAAATAGGAGTTGAGAATCTCTTGGACCACAGATAAGGCATGTTACAATAACTGACATTGGTGAGGATTCGAATACTCTGTTTCATCACTGATTTTAGGTAAAATATGACAGCTAAAAAATTAAGAGATAATATACTTCATAGTACCCCCTGAAAATAAAGAAAAAACAATCAGGTCAGGTCCCAGTGGAAATATGTTAGTAAACTTAAAGAAAATGAGAGAGTTAGGCTCAAAGAGAAATTTAAAACTTTCCATGTTGTTGTCTTTTGGTTTGATTTACATGGAAATTTATGCTTGAAAGGGAAATAGAGGCTATTATCAGAAGCCAGGAAACCAAAGCAAAGGAAGAGAAAATAAATTACGTACTTACTGCCATTTTAGTTTTCTAAGATTAATTAAATCTACTTATGTTTTATGAGAAAAATATCACAAAGTTTAAAAAAAGTATATAACAATTTTTAAGTTATTTAAAATAGAGATATCTTTGTTAGAGTCTCTTTTTCATGTTGAAGGGAAGTTTTGAAGCAAGCCTCAAAATTTAGAAAATATTTTTGTTATTATTTATTGATTTTAGAGAGACTTGTTATTCCACCAGTTTATGCATTCATTAGTTGATTCTTGTATGTACCCTGACCAGGGATGGAACCCTCAACCTTGGCCTATCAGAACAATGCTCCAACCAAATGATCTACCTGGCCAGGACAAGTTTCAAAGTTTTAATGTTGTCCTGTGCTGTCTCCAGGTCACCTCAGGGACATAGTGATATAATAAGGAGAACCAGAGGGAGGATGTGATAGCCCTAAAAATTTAATGACTCGGGGGGAGGTAGTGAACTAGGGAAAATTTAGTTATTTTGACAATTTGTAGAGGTGGCCCCACTCTACAAATTGAAGAATATATTTCAAATATCCTGAGCTGTAGGTTTCTTACAGAGCAAAGACAAGAATACCAAGGGTGCCACTGATTTCTCTCTTCTCCTCCAGGTTGACTATTTTTTGATCAGCGTTTTTTCTTGGCTGCCCAATGTAGGTGTGCGCGCACACATACATTTGGTGCAGCAAATATGGAAGGAGGGAAGAAGTATAGGGTGCAGGTGTGGAAGAGGAACCGCAGGCTCCGGGAGGGAGTGGTATGAAGGAACAGAGAGGGAATGATGCTCGTAGAATACCTGTGATGCATTCCTTGGGGAACCCTTTTCTGGTCCTCCCACCCTTCACCCTCCACCTTACCTCTATAAAGAATTATTCCGTTCTCCACTCTGGTTTTCTTCCTTCATCATTGGTTTCCTCTTTTGCTAGACCAACCTTATTTTTCAACTTATAACTTTCAGATAACCTCAGGGTGCAGTATTAGCATATATTTTCTTCCTTGTTCCCAGTGCTCCCCAGTGAGACCTCATCTGGCTCAGTGACTTTATTTAATTATTTAAATAAAAAGACTTTATTTTAGAGGAGAAAGAAAGAAAGAGAGAGAAAGGTAGGGAGGAGCAGGAAACATCAACTCCCATATGTGCCTTGACCAGGCAAGCCCAAGGTTTTGAACTGGCAACCTCAGCGTTTCAGGTCCACGCTTTATCCACTGCACCACCATAGGTTAGTCCTGGCCCAGTGACTAAGTGCCATCTGTATGCTGAGACTCCCAAATGTGTATTGCCAGTCCTTCTCTCTTCCCTGAACTCCAGGCTGCCTACTTGACATCTCTGTGTAGACATCTTCTAGGCATCTTAGACATAATTTTTACAAAACCACATGCTTGATGTTTACATCTCCAACACTTGGTGCTCCCTCAGTGACTCCATCTCAGTAAATAGACCACCATTTGTCCTGAAAGTTTGAGTCATTCTTGGCTTCCCTTTTTCACTCATAATTCACCTCCATTCCATTAGCATGTAGATCTCTTTTCAAGATATATCTGGAGTCTCACCATTTCTTCCCACCAGCACTGCTACCAAACAACCATTTTCTGGATTATTGGAATGGCCTCCTAAATGGCTTCTCTGGTGACACCCATCCCTTTCCACATCCATTCAGATCTATTCTCCACACACCAGCTCATGAGAGCCTTTAAACAACTCTGTTCGTATCACTTCCTGGCTCCAAAGCCTCTAATGGTTTCTTTGCCCTCTTAGAAAACCCAAGTGCTCATCATGGCCTAAAAAGCTCTACATGTTCAGCCTCAGATGCCACTCCAGTCTCGTCTCCTGTCCTTCCTCCCTCACTCACTGAGGTCCAGCCTTACCCACTTCCTTGCTTTTCCCCAACAAGACAAAAATTCGACTGGTTTTCAACTTGGAATTACCTCTGTCTGGACCTCTCTTCAACCAGCTAGAACTTGGTTCTCTCTCATGTCCTCTAAGGATCTGCTCAAATGTCACCTCATCCAAGAAGCCTTTGTTGACCCTTTATTCAGAAGAGCATCCCTGGTCCCACTCTGTTAGCCGCCACTGCTATCACGATTTAACTCAGCATTAACTGTGTGTTTGTGTGCTGTCTGACTCTGCCTCTCAGCCAGGGGCTTGGTTGTGCTTTTCTGTTTTATTTTCTCATCCAGAAAACTGCCCAAAAACGAGGCATCACTATTAGCTCCATAAATATTAGCCGACTGAAGAGCAAAATCAATAACCAGGGAAATCAGTTTTTGATTTGTGTGACTTCTTATTTTGGCAGTGCTGGGAAAGGCAGTGAGTCTGCGCTTGCTCACAGGTGTCTAGCAGGGGGGCCTGGAACCAGATTTTTACATGGAAATATGTGTTGGGTAAGTGAATGAATGAATGGATGGATGGATGCAATCACGTTAGTGAGTTCATCACCAGTAAATCTTCATCTATTCTTTAGACCTATACCTTATGGCAAAGTTACTCTGGCAAAGGGACCTAACCTTGTCCAAGGGGTCCATGAAGACCTCTCTAAGGAGGGAGGGGTACATACCTAACAGATACTGAGCATTTACTACCAGCCCACTGCTGTGCACTAACCGATTTAATCCTCACAAGAAATGTGTGAGTTTGATACTATCATTAGTCCCATTGTACAGATGGGAGAAAAGAAGGCATAGAAAGTGGATTAACTTATATCTGGACATACAGCTAGTCAATGGCGGAGGTAGATCTAGGCAGTCTAGTTCTAGAGCCTATGCTTCTAACCACTGTACTATACGTTCAAGCTGAAGATGAGACTGGAGAAGTAGCCAGCTAAAGGGAGGGTTGGAATCACATAGGAGTCAGTGTTCTGGGAAAATGGAATTGTATGTGCCATGGGCCAGATCATGACCAATTCCACTGAGGACATGACCGTTTCTCTATTGCCAGAGTGTAGAGTGAGTATGCAAGAGAGTAAGCCGTGAGCCTGGTTATTAAGCCAGGGCCAGATGTGGAGGTCTGGTAAGCTATGCTGATGAGTTTGAACTTACCTTAGGCAATGGGCAACATTAAGAGGGTTTAAACAGGAATGTTAGGTGCACAGGTTTGTTTTGTAAATGGTCCCCTTGGTAGTCTGTAGAGGCTGGGTGGGAAGGCAGGCAGGTGGCAGGTAGGGAGGCCAGTCAAGAAGGCCTTGCAGTAGTACAAGGAAGGGGTCAGGCTGACCTTGTCTAGGGCAGTGGTGGTGGTCCTGGAAAGGTAGTATATGGATTTGGGGTCTAATGAAGAGGATGTGGTGATGGGTGCAGGGCAAGGAAGAGGCAGGTATAGGTGGTGTCATGCAGAGGGACCAATGAATCAATTAGTTCACTTCTACGATTTTATATTACAGGTAGACTAATTATTGGTCTATACACACTAGGCCTTGTTTACAATGATACTAATTACCGGACTGTCTGTATAAGATTAGAAACAATAGGGTACGAGATCTTATACAAGCTGGGAGCCTGTTCTCATAAAAGACTATGTGGAGGGTGCTTTGAGTTTGTGCAGTACCTTAGTAAATTGATTACTGAACCACAGTAAGTTCAAATAATGAAATAGGATGCAGTATCTAAAATATAGTATGTGAGGCTTTATGTGCTTATAAATAAGAATTGCTAAGAACAATGAATAGTATGCTATGACTTAAGATATAAAAATCTATTTGTACACACACATATATACTTGCAAATGCATAACCTAGTTCTGGAAAGATAAATAAAGTTGTTTTATGTAAATATTTCACATAGAATTGTAAAAGGACTGGAGGCTAATCATGGTAAAGAACTTATCTTTTTTGTACTGTCTGGTTTTTGTATCCGCATGCATTAACAATTAAAATAATAATAGCTTTTAAAAATCATGGAGATTAGAACAGTGACAGTTAAATGATTCAGCAAATGGGAGGAGAGCAGACATCATACTAGCTTATCACCATTTTTTCTACTTAAAAAGCTCTGAAATAATAAAACTTAGAACTATAATTATAAATCCAAGGTATAATTGAATATGAATGTAATAAATTTGAAATATGTTTTAGGGAGGGACAGCACATGAGATTCTTATTAAGTATAGAATAAACAAATTATCAGAAAAAAATTAAATGTAAAATGCTTGTAATTGCACATGAGTGGTATTAATTAACCTTAGAGATTAATGTATACACAAAGGATTGAGATTTGAAAGAATAGAAGAGGTCTGGGTTTAGAAATGCTATTAGAGAAACATTAAACATCTAATAATTTTACCAAAAATTATTCACTTTGTGAATTACTCTAAGGACTCAAGGTTCTTTTTAGGGTGAAAAAGATCTCATGAATGATGAATTTTAGATTAGGCTTTCAGTTCTAAGATACTATGAATTCCTTGAAGGTGACAGAGCTCAGTGTCTTGCCGTAGATCTTAGAGCTGCTAGTGTATCTCTGAGGATTTGCTCTGTTCACCGGGCACGTGAGTACCTTCTGCGAAATGACTGCAGAGTATACACTGGAAGAATGATGTAAGTCAGCACCAGAATATTAGATCAGTTTAGCCATTCTGGATTTTCTGTATTCTTATCCTGTAAGTAACCACGATCCTTTGAGAAGAGGCAGGGTTCAGCAGGTCTCGCTGACCTGTGCGTCGACAAAAATGCTTCTGGACCAGATTGGTGACATTTTTCTAGAACTTGTCTGGGTTCTAGGTGAGCTTGGCCTCGAAAAATGTTGTGTTTGCAATAGTGAAATTTGCTGTTGGCATGGTATGGATGCCAGATGACCTTAAAAGTAAGTCTTGAGTAAAAGCAATTTCAAATGAAAGGCCAATTTCAGTTAGACACAGAATCGCTCCTCTTGGGGGCTTATGGAGGAGCATGGGTCCACTGCAAATCCTTGTTGAGTTTGATTTAGAAAAGGATAGATTCATGTTCAAGGGGAAAAAGGCGATCTGTTACTCTTAAACTGTGATCTCTTGATCAAATGCAGCAGGGTTCACGAAGGAGACTGTCTACTTTTAAGAGAGATTCCTGAACAAGTTGAGACAGGATAACTAGACCTTGCCTGCAGAGGCTTCTATAGAGAAAGCTGATGGGAGGGACAACCTTGTCCTCATGTTGCCCAGTGTGTCTGTGGGTTCATGAGGATCTGAGAACGTACATTTTTCCAGTGTTTGCCCAAAATCCTCAGTGGACTGCAAACAATAGTAAGGTGCCTTTTCAGACACATTTCGTGTGGATTCAGGTTTGATGCCCTGTTTAAATTTCAGTGGCATCTACACAATCTAGATGTCCAAGACATGAAAGTATTATGTGCCAAGACCTGAACTTTCTGCTGACCGAAACTCTGAGAGTGGAGGACCACATCCCTTATGTGTTTTATGCAAAAATCCATCCTGTTGAATAATCTGGACCTTTTCCCTTGTGATTTCATTCGCTACAAGTCCCCCCACTAAGAAAATGGTTGTTAATGTCAGACAACGGCAGCATAGTCCAGTCTGTGCTCCTGGGAGTCACTTGTGCCTCCAGGATGAGGTTCTCTCCTGCATTGCGCAGGGTCCGAAGGACCTTTGTTGTCCCGGAACTGTGGCTTTGCGTGTGTTTGCCACAGTCCTTTCTGGACATCTGGCTTTTCAGAGGGCTTCTCCTCTGCATCCACCAGGCCGTCGCCACCCTCTGACACTGTGGCGGAGCTGTGGCGGTTGGAGCCTTGTACATCTTACAGAGAAAGTTCTGGAGTCTTGCAGACTGGTCCTGACTAAGGGAGAACTCTTCCATTTATAGTTATAATGCCTCTTCCTCACTGGCCTTGGCTCCTTCCTCAGCCTCGTCTGCCAACGGTCACATCCCACCTGCTAGCTGAGCAGCATCTCTTCCCCAAGAGGCTGCGCTTTGAGTTCAAATCTCAATGGTATTCTTTATTAACCTGTGGTTTGGGACAAGATACACAACCTCCTTGGGCCTCATCACACTCACCTTTAAAGCTGCTCTAATAATAATAAAAATAACAACATTGCCTATGGTTTGATTTTTTTATAAAAAGACTCCTCAAATGTTGTCTGACAGAAAGTAAATGCCCAGTTGCTCATCACTGTTATCCTCACAGACTAGTAGCCATAGGACTGACTGGTCCAGTTGGTTCTCATTGCAGTTGACTTGAGATGCTGTGAATGGGCAGGGCCAGTGGGGTGAGTTGTGGCCCTCCATTCGAGGTGGGACTGCTCTCTGAGCACATTCTGAAAAGGCAGCCTCCGAGGAGTCCTCTTCTGATGAGAGGGGACGGGCTCTTGGTTGCCTCTTCCACTGCATTGATTGCATCATTGGTCACAAGGATGCTAAGAGGAATTGTAAGTGCTCAGAGGTAGAGTTTAGGGAAACAGCCAGTGTGAGAAGTACCTGCTGAGACATTCTGCAGCTGGGAATGGCCATGGGGCAGCAGACTTTATTTGAGAAGTTTTCGTGAGAAGGTGAAGTAGGGACCCCTTGTTTCTCATATTATCTTGATAGAATTTTATCTCTTTGTGCCTCATTTCCATCACAGAATCTTCCTCTTTTCATTAATTTTCATGGAAATTTAACTTAACACTTTCAAATATCTTGTTACAATATTAAAACTAAAATAAAAATATATTTGTGAGTTTACGTGCTTGTGCGCGCGTGCACACACACACACACACACACCATGTAACTTACTGAGTGGTACACACACTAGAGATGAAATGAGCAAATAGTCTTGTAGAAGCTCCAGAGCATCTTATAAAATGCTGATGTCACCCTGGCCAGATGGCTCAGGTGGTTGGAACGTTGTCCTGATAATACAGGGTTGCTGGTTTGGTCCCTGGTTGGGGCACATGCAGGAATAGATTCATTTTTCTGTCTTTTACTCTCTTTCTCTCCTTTCCTCTCTCTAAAATTAACAAATAAAAAATTTCAAATAAAAGAAAATTAAAAAAAGATACTGACGTCACTTAAAATGTGCTTTTCAACTCTTTGATTTCACTTTCTTTTTTCATTTCCCTGAGAATATTCCTTGCATCCTCAAATGCCAACAACTCATTTCAAATAAGAGTACTAGTTTCTTCTAAGTCAGAAAATAAATACAGTCTTTCTTTTCCTTTTCCTTCTTTAGAGCCAAAGAAAACACATCTGAACCATTTCTGCCCATGATTAAATAATAGAGCCTCCCACAACCTATAAGCTCTAAGCCACCGAAATGAAGAAAGCAACCTTTTGGATTTTTTCTTTGTACAGGGCAAAATGAACAACTATTGGCCACCTACTATTTGCTGGTCACGTTGTGGCCCAAAACAAGACCCAGTCCCTGTATCCAAGGACTCCTGAATCTAATAAGAAAGATCTGGAATGTGATCTGACTGTATAGTACAAGTGAACTAGGACCAGTTCCATTAGCAAAGATAAGAGCCAGTCTAGTCTGGAAGAAGAGAGTACAGTGAGCAGTGAGCAAAAGGATATTTTCATAGAACATTCTGCAAGAGGCAGGCAGGACCAAAAACAACATTGGTGGAAAAATTTGCTTAAGTCAGAAGATCAGTAATGGTGCTGAGAAATGTTTAAAATTGAGAAAAGTATGGTCAGGGGGTACTTACCTTGACCACGGAGAATTGGCACAGGGGGCCTTTTGCAGCAGTGGAAGCGGTGGAGATGAAGTTGGGGACTTCAGAGAGAGCCTTTCTTGGTCAGTGATAAAATGTTTATGCTTGGTGTACCTTTCAGTCTTCCAACAGACACTGCTTGTGTTCAAGGGGCCTCATTATCATTTGCTTTTAAAGATCATTAAGGGAATAGTGACTTCATTTTTAATTGCCTCCCTACCAAGTTTTCCTCCTCTGGCATTTTTTGCTTTATGTTTGAGTTAACCTATCCTGGATCCAGCTGTTTTCAGGTTACTGGTATAAAGTAGAAGTGAGTGGCAGGTTGTTATAGCAACTGAATGTGATAGCAGTCGGGGATACCTGTGGGGATTGATGATGAGCTTGAATAGTCGGCAAGCTTTTCTTAGGAAATTTTACAGTCAATTAAAGGCCTTTCTCACAGTTTTTATTCTGACAGTGAATCTCTTTCATGAATGCTCAGATTGTTTGAAGATGCTAAAACATTATAATAAGACAGTTGTAAGAATGCATCATGATTCCCAGAGAACTAGAGTATTGGATGTTTTCTTATAGTTCTGTTAAAGTTTGTAAGTAAGAGAGATTTGGCAGAGACAGGATGGTAATGGGCTCTTTTATATGAAAGCTTTGGTAATTCCCATTGTCTATGATCTCCATAGTAGGCCATTAAAGGCTTTGTCATCTTGCCCAGAGATATCCATTTTCTTCTTTCTTTTTCTTGGTGAGATATACAGACAGACAGACAGACCAGATGGGCAGACAGACAGGAAGGGAGAGAGATGAGAAGCATCAACTTACAGTTGCAGCAATTTAGTTGTTCATTGATTGCTTTCTCATATGTTCCTTGACCAGGGGCTACAGCTGAGCCAGTGACCCTTTGCTCAAGTCAGCAATCTAGGGATCAAGCCAGCAATTTTGGGCTTCAAGCCAGCGACTGTAAGGTCATATCTACGATCCCATGCTCAAGCTGGTGACTCTGTGCTTGAGCTGGTGAGCCTGCATTCAAGCAGGCGACATTGGGGCTTTAAATCTGGGTCCTCAGCATCCCAGGCCAAGTCTCTATCCACTGTGCCACTGCTTGGTCAGGCAAGATATCCATTTTCGTACTGTTTCTTTCCTTCATACTGTCTACATGTGAGCCATCATAGTGCCTCTTTGTACCAGCACAAGACAGTCATTGTCAGCTTTGGGCTGCCCCCCTCTGCTTTCCCCTCATCTAGCAAGATTTGAACCTAATTTTGGTGTCATTTCTCTCAGGCTGAGCTCAAATGCCACCTCCTTGGTGAAGCCTTACTTCCCTTTTCTAGGCAGAAACCACTCACTGGTCAGACTGCTGCTGCTGCTTTTTTGGGGGAGCAGACATTTCCCTCACTGACACATGTTGGCAGTGTCTTCTCAACATATAAGTATGTTCCTGGGTCATTATGTCTAGGGCTGACCTCAAAGTAGATGGGTAAGTCTCTGCCTCTAACCCAGGGGTCCCCAAACTACGGCCCATGGGCCACATGCGGCCCCCCTGAGGCCATTTATCTGGCCCCTGCGCACTTCTGGAAGGGGCACCTCTTTCATTGGTGGTCAGTGAGAGGAGCACAGGATGCATCTGCACCCATAGTTCCCATTGAAATACTAGTCAGTTTATTGATTTAAATTTACTTGTTTTTTATTTTAAATATTGTATTTGTACCTGTTTTGTTTTTTTACTTTAAAATATGTGCAGTGTGCATAGGGATTTGTTCCTAGTTTTTTTTATAGTCTGGCCCTCCAACGGTCTGAGGGACAGTGAACTGGCCCCCTGTGTAAAAAGTTTGGGAACCCCTGCTCTAACCCCAACTCCCCATCCCACATCTACATTTACAATACTCTGGGGATTAGTGTAAAAACAAACTATTTTAACTACTTTGAATGTCATTTGACTCCATCCGTTTGGGTCATGCAAGAGTTTGCATTTCAAGTCCCTTTTGAGAGTGCTGATACCCTTATGAGGGTCATATCATAAATTTCTTTGAGGTGACAAAATTATGTTGGGTTACCTATTTTAGTGACACCATGAGTTGAGCAAGATCTGGTTCAGACAAGATAGGTTCCAAAGTAACAGGAAATTCAAGGGGAAGGGGTAGGACTAGTGTTTTAACCTAGAAAGGTAAATTTATCTTGTTGATACTTTTACTGGAACAACCCTATGGAAATCCAAATCCTTTTCTTCTAAAATTTCTGTGAATTTCCAGAGGGCTTATGTTCTTAATGTTATTTCTGTTCTCAGGCTCATGCTTTTTCTAAATTTGTTCAATTTCGGATTATCTCTATCCCAGTAGGCAAAGTTTATTCCATATTCATTGACCTAGTTGTAAAATTCAGCCCCTTCTTCAATATCCACATTCATAAAGCCCCCTGCCTTTAACACAAGGACTAGAGTTCCCTGCAGATTTAAGTGCAGGGAGGACTCTGGAGAAGGAGGCAAAGGAGGTGTGTACATCACAGCAGTGTAGCAACTGCCAACTGAATGTTACACTGTGCTCTTCAAATGTCCTTCCACCACTGCTTCATTCACCAGGGTGTTTCACTGGTCACTTCCGTGCATTGCAAGCCCCCACCTTGTGCCATCTTTCATACTTCTGTCCTTGCCCCTTCTCTGCCTTTCCTTCTCTTGTTTCTCTCTCCATTTCAGAGTGAATGCAAAGTGATGGAGCCTTTGGAGCCAGACATTTGGGCTGCCATCTTGTCTTTCTTGGTTATTAGCTGTATGGCTGATATAAGTTACTTAAACTTTCCAATGTCAGGCCTGACCTGTGGTGGTACAGTGGATAAAGCGTCGACCTGGGAACACTGAGGTTGCCAGTTCAAAACCCTGCACTGGTCTGGTCAAGGCACATATGGGAGTTGATGCTTCCAGCTCCTCCCCTCATTCTCTCTTTCTCTCTCTCTCACTCTCTGTCTCCTCTCTATAATGAATAAAATAAAAAAAGATAAAAAACAAACAAACAAAAAAAACTTTCCAATGTCAGTTGTTCCATAAGTAAAATGGGCATAATAAAGTCATTCCTTTCACAAGTTCGGCCTGTGTATTGGAGGTCTAGAGCTGATGCTATCATTTGCCACCTTCTTAGGACTAGGGTGCTCATGTTTGCAGCTTCGGGGAGTGTTGGCTGCCGAAGTCTATAGCTCAGCCCAGTCCCAGGGACTCCCCTGGCGCAAGAGAATCTTGTTCCTGGGGTTATACTCTGCCAAGGGGACTGCCCAGACCCTAGGACTGGTTGATGTGGAGATTCAAAGTCTTGTCTCTGCCTGACAAGTCTCAGGGGTCATTCAAGCTCCAGAACTTCATGTGTGATCGATCAGCCGGGGCTGTTGTTGCAACCGCGTCACAGAGTTCAGCTGCCCCTGGGCCAACCCTGCCCTCCCCTGCCCGCCCCGCCCCCGACTCTCTCATAAACCTTATGCTTCCCACATCAGAACCTGTTTTTAAGCTAAAGAAAATGGTTGAAAGACTCTTCAGTGCATACTAGGTACTCTGGAAATCATTATTATTGTTTGGTGCATTAAGAGAATTTATTTTATGAGATTTGTCAGAATATTCCAGACATATGCAAAACTACATGAGGAAATCTTCACTAATTTGAAACTATGAGCAGTGAGAATAGAAATACCCCAAACTTGGACAATGGGAAAATGGTTATTGTTTGATTTTTTTAAAATGTTATTTTACTAGAGTATGTTCTGATGAGCCTGCTGAAATGGAAAAGGAACCTGTTACTTGTCATGGGCTCATACCTGGTACTAATGGGTACTGTCATTTTGTTGTCCCTGGATATTTGATTAATGACCCAGAACTGTTAAGGGTGCTGGCAGGTGATATCCCCATCAGGTTAGCAGTTAACCTGTGAAAAGATGATGTGTTATGATTTTATAGACAAAAAGAAAACTGAATGCCACAGAGATTAAGATCTTACATCTGATTTAACAGCCTTTTGGGTATTTCTTTCCCGACTCTTTGAAATGTCAATTTTTATTTTTTAATTTAGTGTGTGGGTGTGCGCGTGTGCATAGGGGAAGAGATTTATTCAGGTGCCGTGACCTGGGAGAATGGTGACCTCTCTCTCAAAGACCATCTCCCCTTCTTGCTCAAGCCCATGGTTCTTACAGGGTTAAGAAGGGGAGGGCTTTTTCCCTAATTATCTTGGTAGCTTTTTGTGTACTCAGGCCTTATCCATTCGTCTTTTTAGCCTTTGGTGTGCTTAGTGTAAGGACCTCCCCCTGCACCATCCCAGCCAATACAATTAGATAATAAGCATCTGACAAAGTTTTATTTAACTCATTAATGAGGGAGCCAGCATAAAAGACAAATACAAAATCCCAAGTTCCCAGTGGGTTGGGGACTATCTTTGGGGTTTCTTGGCTTGTAGACATACCACCCCAGTCCCCCTTCATGTTTATATCATGTTCTCCATGTGTGTGTGTGTGTGTGTGTGTGTGTGTGTGTGTGTGTGTATGTGTGTGTGTGTGTGTGTGTGTGTGTGTGTGTGTATGTTCAGATCTCCTTTTTTATAAGAACACCAGTCGTACTGGATTAGGGGCCTCACCCTAATGACCTTATTTATAACTTAGTTACTTCTGTAAAGACCCTGTCTGGGATTAGAACTTTAACAGACGAATTTTGATGGTGTCAGTTGGGCACACAGTTCAAACTATAACAGTGTAATTACTTTTTCTCCATTCCCAAGGGTCATTGTTTTCCCTCAGTGGATACAGTAAGGAGGAGAATGCCAATAACTCCCGAGAGAACCCCAGTTAAGAAACCTCATCTTGTTTGAAAATGAGGTTTATTGGACACAACCGCATGGCTTTAGGAATGTGGTTGGAGTGGAGTAGGTTTGGGAACTCAGTGCTGTCTGACAGAGGAGCACTCAGCAGCCAGTCTGCTTTACAGATGCAACAAGCCCCCCAAAATGCCTTTTTTGGTGTTGCATTCATTTACATGAATATAATCAAGTAAATAACTCCAGTGGCTTGGGATTGCATTTAAAAAATATGTTGGTAGATTTGTCTAAGGGGAGGGTATGGTGCTTTTTAATTTTGCTTAGGCAGGTAGGCAAGATGGGGGAGAAGAATGATTCCTTTGGCAACCGTAGAATTGTTTACCATGACTAGAAGGAGAGTCTTCTGTTTGAATAACCCCTCTGAACTGCCAGACACATAATGGAAGCTGGGTGAATGTTTATTGAGTAAGCAGAAGTGCCCAGGGAACTTGGGGTATTTGAGAGCAATCCAATAAGCACATATTTATTCAGAGTTTTACCATAGCTTCTAGTATGTGTAAGAGAATAATGATAGCGGTGACTGTTTATTGTGCTTACTATGTGCCATGCATCCTGCACGCATTTAAAAAATAAAAAATCTCAGCAACTGCCTGAGTTGGATTATACTGTTCTTACTTTACAAAGAAGAAAACTGAGGCTAATGGAGGTCAAGCGACTTGACGGCACACTTGTAAGGTAAGGCGGGTTCTTAACCGTGCACTCCTGTGTCTCCCAAACTGGCCTCTCTCTAGGAGAGGTTACATTCTGTTGGGGAGATCAAACGTGTATAATGGAGGCAACTAGAAAACTAGTGTAAGAAGAGGCTGATTGTATTGTGTGTCTCTTTTGCTGTGTGTGTGCATGCTGTTAGCATTTCACAACATTACGTGTGAGTGTGTCATTGTGGAATGGTCATGTATGTACAGTCTGAAGTTAGAAGATGAGTCAAATCTCACGTGGAGCTCTTCTCATCTGTGTGATTTTGGGACATGTACCTTAATCATTCTTTGCTATCATTGTTTAAAATATAAAGCAAGGGATAATAAAAGTACCAATCTCGTTGTTGTGAAGAGTGTATGAGATATGTAAAATTATTCAGCACTGGCAGAATGTATTTTTTGCTAGACTGTAAGCTGCAATAAGACAGTGATCTATATCTGTTTTATTCATTCATGTATCTTATACGTTTGGAACAGTGCTTGGTAGAGTATAGACATTCAGTATATACAGTGTGTCCGTAAAGTCATGGTGAACTTTTGACCTGTCATAGGAAAGCAACAAAAGACGATAGAAATGTGAAATCTGCACCAAATAAAAGGAAAACCCTCCCAGTTTCTGTAGGATGATGTGGCAGCATGTGCGCATGTGCAGATGATGACGTAACACCGTGTATACAGCAAAGCAGCCCACGGCCATGTCAGTCCAGATGTGGACGGTACAGAGGAAAGTTCAGTGTGTTTCGTGGCTCACTAAATTCGAATCCATGACCAAAGTGCAACGTGAATATTGGTGCATTTATAACAAAGCGCCACCACATAGGTATAACATTACTTGGTGGGATAAGCAGTTGAAGGAAACCGGCAGTTTGGTGGAGAAACCCCGTTCTGGTAGGCCATCAGTCAGTGATGAGTCTGTACAGTAGAGGCTATACGGGATAGCTACCTAAGGAGCCCTAAAAAATCTGTGCGTGCGTGTGCTCGACAATTACACCTAAGCAAGGCTACAGTTCATAAGGTGTTAAAGAAACATCTTTGTTTTACGGGGTACAAATTGTGGCTGTTGCACGCTATCAAACCGGCGGAAAGACCCACACGATACGTGTTTGCTACAGATATGCTTCATGAGATCGACAATGATGCAAGATTTTTGCAGAAGATTGTGTTTAGCAATGAGGCGACCTTCCATATCTGTGGACATGTTCATTGCCATAACGTCCGAATATGGGCTGCTGAACATCCTCATGCCTACGTTGAGGACGAACGTAACACCCCTAAAGTGAGCGTGTGGTGTGGCCTGAAACATGATAAGGTGATAGGCCCATTTTTTTTTCGCGGAGCAGTCTGTGATGGCAAACACCTATCTTGACATGTTGGAATTGTATGCAGTCCCACAATTTCCAGAAGGTGTCATCTTTCAACAGGACGGCACTCCTCCACACTACGCCACCATTGTTTGTGAGTTTCTGAGTTTCGGGATAGAACATTCCCCCGGCGGTGGATAGGCAGGGGTTCTGTCAAGCCATGGCCACCACGATTCCCGGATCTGACACTCTTAGACTTTTACTTTTGGGGTTATGTGAAGCAACATGTGTACATTGAACGTATCAATGACATTAATCACTTAAAACAGAGAATTACAGACGTTATTCACTCTGTTACACCAGACGTCCTTACCCGTGTGTGGCAAGAACTTCACTATCGTGTTCGGATGTGTGTAGGGCAACAAATGGAACCCACATAGAACTGCACTGAATAGATATGAAACTGGGAGAGTTTTCCTTTTATTTGGTGCAGATTTCACATTTCTATCATCTTTTGTTGCTTTCCTGTGACCGGTCAAAAGTGCACCATGACGTTACGGACACACTGTAGATTGCTCAGTGGATGAATATATTTCAATATGTGATTTCCATTAGCACGTGTAATGGGGCAGTCAGATGCATGCACATCTATGTAGAACAGGAATTCTCAAAATAGGATACACATTAGAAATACCTAGAAGACTTCTCAAGCCCCACCACAGGCAAAGGTTGAGCATTGCTGTTGAAGAATCACTGTGAAAGTAATAGCTACAGACATAGAATAACACAGGCGTGTGTGTGTGTGTGTGTGTGTGTGTGTGTGTGTGTGTGTGTGTGACAGAGAGAGACAGAGAGGGACAGACAGACAGGAAGGGAGAGAGATGAGAAGCATCAATTCTTTGTTGTGGCACCTTCGTTGTTCATTGATTGCTTTCTCATATGTGCCTTGACTAAGGGGGTACAGCAGACCAAGTGACCCCTTGCTCAAGCCAGCGACCTTGGGCTCAAGCTGATGAGCCTTGCTCAAACCAGATGAACCCACAATCAAGCAGGGGACCTCAGGGTTTTGAACCTGGGTCCTTTGCGTCCCAGTCTGATGCTCTGACCACTGTGCCACTGCCTGGTCAGGTAACACAGCATCTTGATCGTGTTGAAGATTCAATAACAAAAGTGATTTTCTGAATGACTCATCCTTGGAAAACTGGACACAACCTTTATTTCAGTAGTAATTACATTCTTGATAATGTACATTAAAATCATCAAAAAATGCTTTGAGTTCATATGGAATATGGGTTCAAATTTGGTACAAATAATTACACAGGTTTGTTCTCTTATGTAAATCTCTGTTGCGGTATTTGGAATTTGTGTGGCACTGGGACATTTCGTTGTTGTTGTTGTGTGAATGATCTTTAGTATTGCAGGTGGCTTGTCTAAGTCAACCTGTAAGCATCCTGGGCTGCTTTGTATATAAGCAAAGTTAGCACCCTTATAGTATGGGGGGATACATACAGTGATTCAGATCTTGCTTGAAGCACTTGGGGAATTAAACCAGGGTACAGAGTAACATTTTTAGATAGCTAGGTCCTTCTCTAGAGCAAGAACAAGTTCCATCTTTAATGTGCTAATTGCTTATTTCCTTGCTAAAGGGACCTCCTGACTGTCTGGTGCTTCCCCTCTCCTCACATGGGCTTCTCCTCCTCCTTCTCTGCTTGCAGGTAGAGTCATTGGGAGGCGGGGTTGGGGCGATGGGGGTGGATTAAATGTGGGAGCTGTAGAAACCTGGAAGGAGAGTAGAACTAGAGTGAATTGAGAGAAACCTGTAAAATAGATAATCAGAGGGTATCTTGGCTAAAACAACTGCTTATTTACATGTTTTTCCATCAAATGTTAAATCTTTTTTTGTGCAGTGTATATATTGCACATTTCTTTCAATAAATATGTATAATTGTATTAACCCTATTACATGCCCTGCGTAAATGTCGTAGCAATAGGATTCCATTTTAATTTTGACCTCTGAACCATTTTGATGGCTTAGGCTTCTGAACACTGAATTCAACTCCTGTTTGTCTTTATACTTGAAGAACTGCTTTGAAGGATTTCTGGCCCTCCCAGGGGAGACTAGCACTAAAATGCAAGGCCTGGGACATAATTCAGATCATCATAATCAGATTTCTCAATCACTGATCTAATCAGCAAGCTGTTTTGCTTAGCGTCTTGGTCAAGTTCATCCATAAACTCAGAAAGCATTTACTGAATGTATGCTGTGTCTACCCCTGGGCTAGAATGTAACAAGATCAGTAGATGAATTGAGCCCTGTCCATTAGGGGTTTATAGTCTTATTGAATGAAGTCAAGGAAATAATAGAATGCTATTTAAGATGTATGCTGCCTCTTACACTTTAAATGTGTGAAAGGTCCTTCATGGCCATTTCTCCACTTTGAAACTCCTTTTGTCATTACCATCACTCCTGACAAAGTGTTGTAAAATTAATAGAAAGAATGATCGGCATCTCATGGTTTTACTGACTGTGGGTTTGAGAGAATTCTGAGCAGGAGAAAAGGATGAGAAATTGAAACCCCATTGATTTTTTTATTGGAGCACATTGAAACGTAAAATCTCTGTGTGTACCCTCCCCCCATACACAACAAATTCTACTAGACTCTTAAATGTCATCTGGTCAACCAAAATGAATCCAAATGGAAAAACAACTTATACTGATTTGATTTAAGGTCCAAGAAATGGTGAAACTGTGTTTTTATTTTGGAAGGAAATGTGCATATATATGTAAACTGTTGGGAAAAAGAAAAAAAGATTTTCCCCCATGGCTATTTAGAATGGAAAGCTGTAATCAGAAGTTATCTCGCACCCCACTATGTAGATAGCTCTCCTGTTTGCTTTTGTATGTAATGTCCTTTTGTGAGACCCACTTACAGCTACCAACTGGCAGCCACTTTGATGTTTCTTACTTATTTTCCCCCTACTTAATGTTTATATGTGTAGTAGATATACAGTTTTCTTCTATTAATGTTGCAGAAAACCACCCTTAAATTTGCACTCACAGCAAGGACTAGATAATCCACAAAAGCCCTTATTTAATTGCTTCTCTTCAGGGGCTGGAAATGCATGTGGTTGAGCTGTCCTTCCAATGCAGGGCTTGGCCAGAGTTGAATGTTCCTATGTCTCTTGTCTTATGAGCACATTGCTCTTCTAGAGACACATAGGTTCCTTGCATCCTAATTTGATCATTCTAGTAATGTGCCCCTCCTGGGCACCCTCATTAGGAAGAGCCGTCAGATTTTGGTGGTCAGAGGCCACAATATCTCATGAGTCAAACTCATTTGTCTTGTGGTTTTTCCTGTGACAGTAGATTGTGATGACTTTTCGGGAATCAAATGTGAGACCTGTAGATTCTGACTCTACAGAGATCTGATTTTTTGGTGGTGAGGGCTGCGGGTCAGCAGATCACCATACAGAGTCCATCAAAGCCAGGGCAAAGTCCTGTGGAAAAATGCTAAACAAGGTCCATGAACTCAAGTAGCAGAAAATTCTTGGGGGGTAAAGGATCACCATCTAAAAGTCTTCCAGTTTTCTTTTCTTATTGCTCAATAAAATAGAATATACTTTGGGGTGAGAGGTCAAAACTGATGTTGTAATTTGCTTTAGTGGAAGTGAGGAAAAGAATACTGTGTAAATCAGAATGTCTTCACTGAAGGTCTACCTACCTGTCATGACTCTTTGGGAGCTTATATAAGGCAAGCGCATCACCTGCTGCCTTGTGGGAGCATCTGAAAGTGATCTTTGATGTGATCCCTTCCGACTACTGAAGACCTAGCCACTACTTCAGAGACCTTTTCTGTAGGAATATAAGAGAGTGTATATAGGTGTGTGTATACATTCATATATGTATATATAAAGGGCTGGACACCTGCTGAGCTCTCAGGCAGTGGGTCACAATCCTGGTCTGAATTCTCACCCAGCCTTTCTTTGGGGCTGCTGTACATCTCCCTCAACGTTACAAATTCCATGTCTGGGTGGAGTCTGCAGGCTCAGTGAGCAGTACGAAGAGATCATCTGAGTTCTAGAACCCAGCAAGGCTTTTAGATTCTGCTTTTACTCCTTCCTTTTACCCCTGTTGGCAAATTGCTTTTCCTTCAGTGGCTCAGCTGATGGGATTCACCATGTATCTGCCATCACTGCCTTGCTTCCCCCACCTCACTGTCTGTGGCCTTGGTTGTCTGCGTAGTGAGATGGGTGAAGGAGTCTGAGGATTAGGGCCTCCCTGGTGTGTCTGTGGGTCCTGGGTCAGATGGCAGATTCTTACTGTGATACTCACGTCTGATGAGACAGGCTGCAGAGAGCGAATCAGGGGTAAAGTGCACAATGAAGTTGCTCATGCTTTACATCAGGGCTCCCCTTTGACAGGCTTGGGTAAATTTGTGTGCCCCCATCTGCCTTGTCAACCTAAATTAAGAGGTAAACTGATGCATGATTGAATGACCAGAAATGGATATGATTTGGGAATAGCAGGAGCATTGTAATCTGGGACACACAAACTGTAGCAAGCTACAGGCGAGTCCATTGATGGTTTTGGGGGGTAGCTGTTTTATGGGCAAAGGATGCAAGGAGACAGGGGAATCCAGCCAGAGTCCAACAGCAGGTACATTGGCTGAAGGATGTGAGAGTTTCTTGGTAAATGTTCACTGGTCCAGGGATAAGTTTTGGTCTTCTGTAAATCAGGCATTTGTGGGACATCAGTTCCTCAGTTCTTAAGCTTAGTGTTCCTGAGGGCACATGTGTGAGATTCTTCATTTCATATCCCCTAGTTCCATTTGAGATTAGAGTTCTTTTGCACTCCCAAGGAGATGTTCGAAAACTTTAGCTCACAGAAGGAACCTGCACATGCAAAATGCAGATTCCCAGACCTCACCCTCAGACCGATGAGGGTTCAGCATCAGAGATGCACCTGGCTCAAGTTCAGGTAATTCTCAGAGCAAACACGGGCACTTTTGCAGAGGGACCATTCTGGCCCTTCCAAGAGGCACTTAGTTAATTCACAGATTGGGACTCTTAGTTAAGCTTGAGACCTTTGTGTGACATTTTTGATGAAAATGTTCAGAAACTGATTTCTTTTATGCATGATGACACTTCAGGATCTCCCTGGGTGATTCCTGCTTTCTTCATTTTTCTTGCTGTTTTCATTCTCCCCACTTTACTACCTCCCCTCTCTTCGCTTTTTCCAGCCATAGTCATATTTGCTTGCTAAAGGAGTTGCTCTTATTACCTTTGCCTGGCCAAAGTCAGGACTGACTTTCTTAACTTTTCCTACCTTCTTCACTTGAATTCTCTAATGTTCCATTCAACAAACATAAACTCCAAACAACCTGTTCTAGATTATTCTTGCCATGGATCACCTTGGTGAGACACTGGTCTCTTGGATTTGCTATTTCTAGGCAGATACAAATCAGTCCTCTCCCATTTAGAAGCTCGAGCTGTCTGTAGAAGTCTTCCACAAGGGAACGGGAAGGATGCTCTTCAGAGGAGAGAGAGTGGACTTGGAGCTGTGACCGGCTTGGAGAGCACTTTGGCTGGGAAATGGAGGAATTTTGATAGAAGAGCTCGCAAGTCTGCTTTCCTTGCTTTTACTGTCTGGCAGCTTTAAACTTGTCTGAGTATTTTGACTGCCCTCACCCTAGGCTTCTGCAAACAGACCTGCATTCTGGCCTCTGCACTAAACAGGGGCTTACATTTCAATTTCTAGTCCTGAAGCAATACTGTCCCAAAAGGACCCCCTCACCTCCCTGCCTTTGAGACCTTCCCCCTTCTACCTTCACCATGAGCTTTAGAGAAATAGGTTCCAGCACAAACGTGAAGGTTTGCATGTGCAGAAGACTGACTCATGCATCATTTCTAACCCACGGGAAAGTTTCAGCCCTGTATTCCCTTCTGATGTTGGTTTTCCTTTGTGTTTTTTCTTCTTGCTGCAGGAAAGCTATCTCCCGGGCAGGCCTGCAGCACCTGGCTCCTGCTCATCCCCTCGGCCTTCCTGTGGCAAATGGTCCAGCAAAGGAGCCGCAAGCGACTCTGGACTGGAGTGTAGGTGTCACTTAAACATAATTTGATTGCATGTGTGATCTGTCTCTTTGTCAGGGTTCCTATAGCTACAAGCAAGACTTAAGAATTTTCTCTATTTTTATTCATTCATTTTTTAAAACACTTTTTTAGTTTTCAATTACAGTTGACATACAATATTATATTAGTTTCAGGTGGACAGCTAATTTCAGGTGATTAGACATTATATGACTTACTAAATGATCTTCTCGATCAATCTCACATCCCTCTGACACCATACGTAGTTATTAGAATATTATTGACTATGTTTTCTATGCTGTACTTTAACATACCCATGACTATTCTGTGATTACCAATTTGTATCAATCCCTTCACTTTTTTCACCAACCTCCCTCCCATCTGGCAACCATTAAAATGTTTTCTGCATCGGCCTGACCTGTGGTGGTGCAGTGGATAAAGCGTCTACCTGGGAACACTGAGGTCGCCAGTTCAAAACCCTGCACTGGTCTGGTCAAGGCACATATGGGAGTTGATGCTTCCAGTTCCTCCCCCCTTTCTTTCTCTGTCTCCTCTCTAAAATGAATAAAATAAAAATTAAAAAAAAATGTTTTCTGCATCTATGGAGTCTGTTTCTGCTTGTTCATTTATTTTGGTTTTTTTTTTAGATTCAATTTTTGATAGCTATGTATTTATTGCCTTTTTATTGTCCGTATATATTTTTATTCTTAAAGACGACCCCTTAGCATTTCATGTAATGCTGATTTGGTAGTGATGAACTCCTTTAGCTATTTCTTGTCTGGGAAGTTCTTTATTTCTCCTTCAATTTTAAATGATAGCCTTGCTGGGTAGAGTAACGCTGGTTGTAAGGACTTAATTTTCAATGTTGCTCACAGACCAATCTTCACATCTCTGAGCCATTCTCAGAATCCTAGGAACATAGCTCCTTTATATGAAGTCAGATGTGTTGAAGACTAAAATAAAATGCTCATGAATCATTTGAAGCACTGCTGTCTGGGTGTGCAGCTGTGAGATAAAAAGAACTTCTGTGCGCATGCTCCACAGCTCTCACCATGCTGACAATGGGTGGAACTTATCCTTTACGGCGTCATGCAATTCAAGTTTGATTTTGTCAGCTCAAGCTGTCTTTTGCCTTCTTGCTATTTGTATAGAGGATGATGTCACTTAACATTCCAGGCACTTTATGTCCTCCTGTCTATTATTCTTCCTCCCCTAACCCAAAGGTAGACAGGTTTTGTATCAGTGGAAGTAGATGTATTTGCTGATTTTTAATATTTTAACCATAAGACCTCCACGGAAACTATTAACTGAGGTAGAAGATCGCAGCCTGAAATTCGTACATCAATTAGAACACATTTATTGAGAGTCCTCATCAGTGTGTCGAGTTCTTGGCAGAAGACATCTCTGTGCATTGAGAGGCTTCGTTGCTTCCTACAGAAATGTGGGGGACAGCAGGAAGGGAGAGGAGGGCTGCTCTAAAATTCTAGTTATCTTCTCTTGATGATGAATCTTGTTTAGCATCTGTAGTTGAGTTGACAGAGGAAAATTCATGTTCTCTTCCCATAACCAAGAACATGGCAGGGTAGGGGGTTAACAGAAGGGGGGAAAAGAGAAGAGTTTTCAAATTAAGTTAAATCAATTCTTTTTAACACAATTCTTTTTAGGACATTATGATTTAATGTCCTTTGATATTACAATATTCCCCTCTCATAAGTACACACTTATTAATCTTCTTTTCTATCAGTCCTGAGAATGATCAGGTACAACCTGAGTACATTGAGTTGTGTTTATAAAGCATGTTCCTCTCCTGAAGTTTTTCTTTATTCCAGGACAGTTATTTAAGAAACTCTTAACCATAATTGAGCATAGGAGATATTTATGCCAGTGATTACATGTAAACAAACAGATAAAATCACAAAGGATGCCTGACCAGTCAGTGGCGCAGTAGATAGAACATCGGACTGGGATGTGGAAGACCCAGGTACAAAACTCTGAGGTCGCTGGCTTGAGTGCGGACTCATTCAGCTTGAGCACAGACTCACCAGCTTGAGCATGGGGACACTGGCTTGAGCGTTGTATCATGGACATGACCCCATGGTTGCTGGCATGAGCCCAAAGGTAGCTGGCTTGCAGTCCAAGGTCGCTGGCTTGAACCCAAAGTCACTGGCTTGAGCCCAAGGTCACTGGCTTGAGCAAGGGGTCACTTGTTCTGCTCTAGCTCCCCCCCCCATCAAGACACATATGAGAAAGTAGTCAATGAACCGCTAAGGAGACTAAGGAGCCGCAACAAAGAATTGATGCTTCTCATCTCTCCCTTCCTGCCTGTCTGTCCCTGTTTGTTCCCCTCTCTGTCTCTCTCTCTCTGTCTCTGTCACACACACACACACAAAATTACAAAGGACATGTATGGATCAATGATGAGCATGAGGGACCCAAAATGTTAATTTAATATTCATGAGGTCCCAAGTAATCTTCTATTGGAGATGCAAGATTGGAATGAGGGTTTAAATTATTTAGATAGAAACCTTCATTAAGTCCTTTTTCTGCCCCTTGAGTGACATTAGTTAAGACACTTGATTCTGTCAGCCTAGGTGTTCTCATCTATAGATAGGGACAACTATGACCCCTCCTAAGGGGAAATTCATGGGTGTTGTTAGGATCACATGTGGTTGCAAATGTGAAGGTTCTTTGTAAATTGTGCAGCCTGCAGAATTATTTATTTAGAAATAAAGTAATAGATGAATTTATTAATTCATCATACATTTGAGTACCTGCTTTGTCCTAGAACTTGTGTTTGTTCCTTGGAATTCTGAGATGAGGAAGATGTTTCTGTCTTTAAGAAGCTTAGAGCACAGTAGGCAGAAAAGAAATCAAGTAAAATCCAGGGTGGTGACACCTAGAATTGAGGGGTACATAAGGCATCACTTGACTGTGGGGAAGGACACTCCCTCCCTGTTTGATGTTAGAAATAGTCATTAGAAATGCTTTGAAAAAGAAGTGTCCTGCTTGAGCCAAAGCTTGATTGCACATATTATATTCTGAATCCCATAGAGAGATATGTACTCTAGTATTTCATCGAAATGGTATTATGGGCCGGTGGTGGGAAGCTGCAGCATATCAGAGGGGAGAAGCTAATAGGAACTAAGATGGGGTTCATGTGTAATGGTTCTTTGTTTCCCTCTCTTCTTCGTGGGCACCCTGTCATGTGGCCTGTGTCGTTATTACAGTGGCAGGAAACAGTTTTGGAATTTTAACAATGGAGGGAAACTGAACGCCTGGTCCGAAGGCTTATTTAGAGAGAAGCTGTTTAAGGAGTTTTAAGATGTGACTGAAAAAAAGAAGCATAATTGTGGGCTAATATCACTGTTAGAAAACAGAAACCAGTGACCAACCCTACAATTTCTAACTACAATCATGTGAAATGTTTTTCTCAGAAGAGAGAATTGTTAGAAATATTTGAGTGACTTTCTAATGTTGAGTTTTATGTGCACCTTATACATTTTGGTTATTGGATTTATCATTTGCAGATATCTTGTTGATGGTTTCCTTCACTGAGCAAAAATTTTTTAGTTTGATGGTCATCTCATTTGTTTATCTTTGTTTTTGTTGCCCTTGTTTGGAAGGATGTATCCAAAAAAATATTATGAAGAACAATGTCAGAAAGTTTAGTGCCTGTGTTTTCTTCTAGGGGTTTTATGGTTTCAGGTTTTACATACAAGTCTTTAATCCATTTTGAGTTTATTTTTGTTTATGGTATAAGAGAGTGGTCCAATTTCACAGGTTTTTGCATCTATCTGACCAGTTTTCCCAACATTTATCGAAGAGACTGCCTTCACCCCATTGTATATTCTTTTACTTGCTTTCACTTAACATTTTTTTACTTTTCCTAATGAATGTTGTTTTCACCCATTTCATTTATGTCGCTTTAGTTTGCACATCTCTGCAAGGAGCTATACTAGGGTTTTCTGTGGTCTGTATAAAGTGTAAGACTAGCCCTCTAGTTTGACCTGTCTCTGCCATTTTTGAATCCCAGCCCCTGTCTGCTCCCCTGTAGTTTATCTCCCTGTCAACCCACTCTTCTGGACTTAATGTGTTGATTTATCTGCTGCTATTTATTAAGCATTAATTTGGCTTGGAGTGTCTTAAGAGTCTCCCAGATGAGGAGGAGGATGGCAAGGATTTAAAAAATAAAACGAAGAGGTTTGCCAGTTTCTTGGTGTTAATGAGGATGACAGGCGCCAATAGTGCTAAGTTATGCTTCTGGAAGAACAGGGGTGGAGCAGGCTGACAAGAGTCCTCTTCCCCTCTCGGGTTGAAATTCTCTTTCCTCCATTATTACCCTTTGGTAAAGGGGATGAGGGTCATCTCAAAGGCTTATAGTACTGTGACCTCCTGGGATGTGTCACCTCTCCTCTGCTCCTTTTGCCAGTAAGAAAACAGAGACAAAAGTGGTTCATGGTACCTCTGAAGTTGCAAGGCAGATTAGGGTGACCATGGAATTAGGATCTGAATCCCCACGTTTCTGCTAACTATAGAATCCCAAGAGGGCCCTGTTCTGACTCTAGTGTATGCTAAAGTCTTCGGGAGGGGCACAGTCATTTTCTCAATTTCCCTTGCAAAGGGCTTTGAGGAGTGGCCTGCCCGTGGGCTGCCTGAGACATAGGTGAGTCCTGACTCAATGAGCTCAGACTGTCGCCAGCCCCATGCATTTTGGTGATGAGTATACTGTTGTAGGAGTCAGTATCTATGTTTTGAGTACATGAATTTAATAGTTTCCTTCAAGTATCCCATTTTCATTTTTGTATTTTCCTACTTAGGGATATAGTCTCTTATTTTTAGTCTGCTCCCCAGAGTCCCAAGCTTCTTGTCCTGCTCTGATTGACTCAGATGGGCACAGGCCTTCCCCTGTGAACCCTTCATGTTGAAATCAGAGTGGTCTCCAGTCTTCCGTTGACAACAGTAGACAGTTGGCCCCATTCAATGCAGAAATTACGTCCTCCAGAGATTTCCTCTCTTGCTCTCTAATGGGCCATGCTCATCTTTTCAATCCAACTGATGCTATTTATTTTACTCACTTTTGCTGAGATTCCTCACGATACCTCTACCCATCGTGCACTGTCTTACAAACCTTCAAAACAGATCAGTGTTTTTTTAGTTGGTCTTCTTGTCCTAAGTCCTTAGTTGGATTTCAGACTCCCTGAAGGGAGGCACAGTGTTTTCTTCATGCTCTTTCTTCTTCACAGTGTAAAGTATAGCTGTCCACTGGGGCCTTGTAGCGGTCTGGTGACTGATGTTAGGGGATTGATTGATCATAGCCTTTCTGCTCCATCAATAAGAAGGGAAGATTTCACTGGGAGTTGATGGGCTCTGGGATGGTCTATAGCTCCTGAAAGGTGTGGTAGGCGTGAGTCCAAAGCCTGCTTAGGGAATAAATGGATTTATACTATTTTAATTCCAAGTAACTCCTTTTAAATTTCCTTCCCAATACAATGTATTGTGTGAAGTTTTAAAATACACCCAGCTGTTGGATCTTTTCATTCCTCCCGTTTGTATCCTCTTTTCACCCTCATGGTGGCAACCTGCAGGTGCTGCTTCCATGAACATCGTGCCAAGCCAAGCCAGTTTTGGGGAAAACAAGCTAAATTTCTAGAAAAGGAATCATGTTCAAAAGGGAAAAAAAAATTCTCATCTCCTGGGCTAGAATCCAAGTTTCCAGTGTAGAGTGAGTTAGCCTATTTAGAAAGCGTGTCTATTGCATAGACAATGTATGTCGACTCTTAAATGTCACATGCTGCTCTTGCGAGAGTGACTTCATGTGGACTTAGAGATGTCTTCCCTGGTTTTAACATTATAGCAGAAAGCATGTGAGGTGGATCTGATGCTGCCTTCACTGTTTTATGATTTGTTTTTGATCATTCTACTGGCCTAAAACAATCTCAAAAACAGTGGTGTAAAAGCCACCCAGATCTTTCCTAAAGGGCATGTTGATTTTAAACCTAGCATCCCCAATTTCAATTCAGTTCTGTCTTCCCTTATTGAAAAGTGTCCTCCAGTCCCGAGGGCTCAGGAAAACAGGGCCTCAGCACCAACAAAGCCAGATCCTATATGCAGATCACTTTTCCTCTCCTGTGGCTGATGGTGCTGAGAAGTGACGTGCATTCTCCCAGGCAGGTAGACACGTCACACAGTCACCGCACCGCCTCACTGTTTGGTTCAGGGACAAATTAGGGAAACAGAACCTTCATGTGGGATTGCTTTAAACTGGGTTATGAAACTGGGTCATGTTATCTTTAGAAACCTTGAATGAAAAGCTGGGAGGAGGCAGGGGTGTGTATGTGCCTCTGTGTGTGTGCATGTGTGTGTGCGCCCACTCTCATTTTAGTCTCATCTCAACTGACAAGTTATAGCAGGTTTGTGCCTTCTTTATAAGCCTCAGGCCTCAACATTTTTAGCTTTGGATTTGGGTGTCATCACTAATAGAGACTGCCACTCAATGGTTTCTCCTGCTCCCGTCCCTGTTTAAAAAAATGTCAGGTTAATCAAGAGATCAGATTGCCGAGGGCATGGGGAAATCACAGCCAGGTTAATAGCGGGGAAGCTCTAGAGTGGTTTTATGTACTCTCACCAGTCCTATTAATTTCCAAAATTGTGAAATTTTTAAATGAAATCACACTGGCTGTAGGAGGGAGAGCCATAGAATCCCACAATCTCACAGGTCAGTAAGAACTCTCCAGTTCTGATCTGCCCCTTGGCGAGTGATTAGCTAAACTCACACCATCCAGTAGAAATATATATGTAAAGTGGAAAGGAATTCTAAATTTTCTAGTAGACACATTAAAGAAAAAGTGAATAGAAATAGGTAAAATGAATTTTAACATCATATTTTGTTTAACTAAATATATAAAAAATATTACCAGTTCAACAGGCAATCAATATAAAAATGATCAGTGAGATGATTTACATTCTTATTGTCTTTTCATACAAAGTCTTCAAAATCTGCTGTGAATTTTATGCTGACAGCACATCTCCATTCGTACTAACCACATTATCAGCCATCTGCTTATTGGACAGCGGAGATCCAAACCATCTGAGACAGATTTTACCTGTTAGGATCTTTCAAGATCCTTGAAGGCTCTTTCCTTTCTGTATTTGTAGAGACATTTACATAGGATTCATATTTATCATTTTCTTGTTGTTTTAAAACAGAGAATATCTTCATTGAGTGTAAATTATTGACTGCTGGTATCAGTGCACTCCATCTGTGTTACTCAGTTTGTGACACTCCCCCCTCCCAGCCTTTATCTGTTTACCTGGAACTATTGCTAGGACTTCAGAAGAACTTGAGAGCAAAGAATCCAGCTCTGTATCATCTATCTATCTATCTATCCTATCTATCTATCATCTATCATATTTATCATATCTATCTATCTATCTATCTATCTATCTATCTATCTATCTACCTCATCCGTCTACCCGTCCGTCGGTCCGTCCATCCATCCATCCATCCATCCATCCATCCAATCCAATCTATCTCACCTATCATCTATCTATCTATCTATCTATCTATCTATCCATCCATCCATCCATCCATCCATCCATCCATCCATCCATCCTCTATTTTTAAGTAGATTATATAAGGCAGAGAATATGCTGAGTCATAATAAATCTTGAGTAAGTCATTTCAGGAGAGAAGTTTTTGGACTTTGAGGAAAAGGCTAAAAATAAGAGAGATATTCTTAGGTGTATCTATAGAGACCTGCCTCAGCACTTCCAAGTACAGAAGAGATGTTATCTTTATTTAGAAATGGGAGAGCTGTATCTTTTTGTCTGGCACAGATGGATCCTCTGAGTCGTATACTATTTGAGATGGTGTTTCAAGATGGGTGTGTAGAAAAGAAAGAAAGACATTTCTGGGCGGGGAGAAGGGAATAAACAGAAACCATGACATACAAAAGGGAAAGTGTGGCTCTATTTAGGGAAGAGTGACAAGAGGGTGGAATGTATGCAGGTGAATAGGAAAGTTAAGGAGACAAATCAATGCCATTCATGTTCATGGGAGGTCTAGGAGGTCTGCTTAAATTTGGATTTCAATTAATAAGTAATAGGGAATCATTTTAAGTATTCTGAGCAAAAAAGAAGCTGAACCATAGCTATGCTTTCAAGGAATTCATTATACAGCAGTGTCAAATATCAGAGAGAATGTCAGAATCAGAGTCAAGAGCAGGAGGAAACAGGGCTCAGAGATCAGACATGCTGCTCTGCGTATCATAAGCAACTTGGGAATAGATGTAGATAATGAAAGAAAGTCCAGACAAAAATATGAGCAGAGAGAAGAAATAGGCCTGTGTTAGCTAGGGTAGACTAGATTGGAATAAATACAATACCCAAACATGGCTAAATACAGAAGTTTATTTCTTACTCATGTAACAGCCTGGGCAGTTCCAGGTAGGGGGTTGGCCTTGTCCCATAGTTATTCAGTGGCCCAGACAGAGAGTTGCTCTTACATATTTCATCAGAAGGCTTCTAAAGTCATCCCAGGAAGTGGCTGTCCAGGGATCTAGGATGGGAACAGCTCATGCAGAAATGTGGGAGGTTTTAACGGACCAAGTCTGAAACTAGTACATGCCACTCCTGCCCATGTTTCATTGGTTTGAACTTGGTCACATGGCCAGGGAGGCTGGGTAATAAGGTCTAGCTGTGTGTTTAGGAAAGAAAGAAAAATGGTGTTGGTGAATGGCTAGCAGTATAGGCTGCAGAGACCTGGGAGAGAAACCGAACCTCTTAATGTGCATAGATTTTTATTCCATTAGGATTATTGTCTTAGGGTACGTTTCCAAAAGTGAGATTGCTCAGTAAATTTATGACTGTTTTAATGTATTATATTGCTTCTTGAAAGGCTTGTATGAGTTTGTTTCCTTTTCACTATCCCCGGGATCTCCTTGGTAACTTTGAGTTGACTCATTGAGTATCTATGAATTCATGTCTCTTTCCTGATAATCCCTCTGGGCTGGCTACCTTATGCCACCTCTCTCCTTCTCTCTCACCTTCTTCTCTGTTGACGGTACAAGGGCAGAGAAGTATCAAGTCTAACAGATCCATCATAGACAAGTTCTTGAATCTATTATCTAATAATTATGGAGAGGTAAGGCAAGGTTATGCGTCATTGGGTCTCAGACTCTACCGCTCATCATCACCTCCAGAACTTTGAAAACAACTGATGTCGGGGTTTCATTTCAGCTTGGTTCAAACGAACTCTCTGGGAAGGGTGTGCAGGTATTCTTAAATACTCCCCAAGTCAGTCTAGTTAGCAGTGAAATGTGTTAGAACCCCTGTGGCAAGAAGCCTCCATCTTTGTCTTTCCTTCTTCCCTTGTGAAGATTGGCATTTCCAATCAGATCCTCATTCAAGAGTGACGTTAGCTAATTAGTCCTGCTGTGTCTGACTTTGATGAGGTTTATCAGCAAGGTGGGATGCAGTGTGCAGGGGGCACACCACCTCTGACCCAGGGTGACAGATAGCAGTTTAGTGTGTGAGTGATGTACTGCTAAGTCTGACTCCCTGGGCTGGCCTGCTTGTCCCTACCTTACTTGCCCTATCAAGGACTTAATTTCTGGCATGCCCGGATTGGTATTACCAATTGTTTTTTTACTATTTCCCCATTGCAACATGTTAACAGTTCTGTTTCTAAAAGAGTTGGCAAAATTTTTGCTGTGTTTAGACTTCCCTAGCATTTGTTGCTGCAATTATGTGTTTAGTCCATATTCTCGGGTAAATTTTACTCTTTGGAGTACTCCACTAACCCAGTGCCTGGTACCCATGGTGTAAAGAAAGTGCTTATTGAATGAATTAAAGAATAAAAGGATTGTATTTTATGAATGGTTAGACGTTCAAGTTGGACGGTACATTTTTAGTTGTGGAATATTATAGATTGTAGAGATCAATTTCTACAATCAATTTCTTTAGGAAATCTAACCAAGAAATGCCTATTTATTCAGTTATTTATTATTATTTTTTTTACAAATATTATCCTCATCTATTACTATGTGAAAACTTTTAGAGTCCAGACCTATTCTGGATTGTTCTCTGTTTGCCACCAAAAATATTTGAATATTTTTAGAAGTAGGGAAATGTTTTTCATTTGAAAAACTTACAATCAATGGGAGGGGGGAGCCTTACTGCACTGGCAAAATGTTTGAATTAGTAAAAATTTATTAGGCTTTGAGTACACGGTGACTTTAAACTTAAAGCTGGGTTTCAAAAATCCTGTGGCTTAGAAGTATAATTTACCCATTACTAGGATTAGGATTAGATGTGTTTTCAGTGTTTACTTAAAACACTTTAATATTACTGTCCTCCTTTTTAGCTAATTTGCTCAGCAAATATTACCATGTCTATGTATAAAGCATCTATAGACCTAATTTCTAGTATCATTATTGGCTCAAAGTTTTCTCTGACACCTTTTTCCGTTTCTAGAATTTTGGTAGGACCAATACCAGCAGTATTTTCAGGGGTAAAATGAGAAGTGTTTAAACTACTTGGGTTCACTAAATTTCTTGTATCCCAAATCAAATTTCTTGTATCCCAAATCAAATTTCTTGTATCCCCTTTAAGGAAACTGAAGTCAGGTGGGTCTCTTCCTTCCAGGAGAACGCCGTGAATGGAGAGCACCTGTGGCTGGAGACCAACGTGTCCGGAGACCTGTGCTACCTGGGCGAGGAAAACTGCCAAGTCAGATTTGCAGTGAGTGTGCCCCTCTGACCTCTGGGCTCTGACCTCACGGGAGGGGGGGAGCCCTCTAAGTGCAGTCTAGAGCCAGTGGGGGTCACCGTGCCTGAATTTTCAAAGATAGATTTGGGAGAGTTTGTCCCTTGTGAGACAGTTGACAGAGTGTATCAGTTAACGTGGTTTCCAAGGGGTCAACGTGAATGGTGTTAGGGCTTGACTATGCCTGCCAGACCTTGTTATTAATGTGCTGCCTTATGATAACACCCAGGTTGGTTTTTTTTGTGTGTTGGGCGGGAGAAAGGGAGACTATGGATGAGGGAATGTCTCCTTATGTAGAGGTGGGTCTACCTGTAGAGGAAGGTTCTCTGTGGAAGGGGCAACTTCTTTGCAGGGGAGTGTGGTGGGCATGACTGCTGGGTGAAGGTCGGCGTGAGTATTGGCTAGCAAATAATTCACACTAAGTTCTTCAGGGTAAAATTCTGGGAACCATATAAATAGTCAACAGTCAACTGCATTGGACTATCCTTTGCTTTTTAAAACTGACTTTGTGTTCCTATTTAGAACAATCTGTTTAAATGTTAAATTCTCTTTACACTCTGTGAAGGAAACATGGTTGCCAGGCAGTAAGTTGTGATGAGCTAAAATTTTAGTGTTAAGAAAGTGAACTTAAATTTTTTTGTGGCTCCAAATGACGGGTCCAAAAACAGAGTACAGTAATCAGAAATTGGAATAGTAAAGAAGAAAAAAATGTTCCTTCTTGGGAGATGGGCATCCTAATGGATGTAATATTTTTTTTTGTCTTATGCTTGTTTATTATGTGAAAAAAAGGTTTGGGGCAAGATGGACCTTGGAATCACAAGTGAATATGTTTATTAATAACTAATAAGGAAAAAATGAAGTTTCCATCAAGGCTTATAGAAAAACAGAGCCCCTGAGAACCTTTTTCAGGCTGCCTGGAATCACAAAACTGGGAATTAAGACCTTTAAAGTTACAGTAGCTCTTTTGATGCCTAGTTAATAGGTTTTGTTTGGAAAACTTCATGAAAAATTTGGAAGACCAGGGTTTGTTTTATTGAAGTTGGAAATCACTAAATGTCACTGAAAGGCCCAGATGTGTAGACTCTCAGTTTAAAGTCAAGGAACTTGGGTTTGCATCTCAATGTTACCACTCATGTGTGACCTTGAGAATTCTTGATGTTTGGGTATTCTCGACCATCTCGGTGGAAACATGGAGTACAATGAAATTATTTTTAATTTCGCTTTCACCTGAGATCAGTACTTAATTGTTTACATTTCTTTTAATCTGGTTTACATTCAGTTGATTTAAATATCATTTCAACTTTATGCATATCTGTTTTTAATGAAAGTGTAATTGCATGCAGTTTGGTTAAATTAACCAAAACCAAGAGAAGCTCAACTATTTGGACTAAAAACCTTATAAATAATGAATTAACATTATCTTAGTTAATGACATCAACACTGGTCTTGATAACATAAAGTGGAAAAAGTGAAAGCCAATCTTACTTGCGTATATACTTCTGAAATATTATTGACTGATATTGCTGGCAACAGATAGACAGTAATTTGTTATGGATTCTCTCTTATTTTCAAACTACTGCCTGTGACTTCTTGTGCTCTTTTAGGGTAACCCACATATCACTTCTTTTGGCGAATATCTGGACATATACATACATCTCCTTAAATCTTATATTAATAACTAGCATTGCTACCCAGTGATTATAACTTGATCACTATTTTCTTTAGGCCAGGAAAACCAGCAAGGAGAATAAAGAAAATTTTAGATAGATGTAAGGAGGTGATAGAGTTGTGGAAATTCCGAGTGTTTTGTTGAACCTTTCTCCAAATTTTCTCCCGAACGCTTGACTCTATTAAACTGACTTCCCAAAGTGTCTTGATGATGAAGAGCTCGCCTCTGAAAAATGTTGATTAAATGAAGGGATAAATCAGTGAGGGACCTGAAGACCTAACTGTGTTTCCTCGTTAGAAGTTCTTGAAGGTTCAGTTTCTTCACCTATAAAGTGAGGGTAATGTTGTTTGGAGGATTAATTGATATAATGCATTAAGAGGACTTATTTGCTATAGTGGTTAACATAATGAATTAAAAGGAAAAATAAAAAGAGCAGGAGCAATTTACAATATCTATATCTATCTATATATCTATCTATATATATGAAAATATAAACAAAGGCACCCAAATTAAAACAGCTATGGAGAATCAGTTTCGTGCCTATGCAGTTAAGCAGAGATTTAGAAAATAGTAATACGTACTGCTGGTTAGTTTAAGCCAAAATAGATACTCTCATTGTTTGGTGGCATGGGCATAAATTGATACACTCCATGAAATGGGCAGTATGTAGGAAAGCATCAAAAATCTGGCGCTCTTTATCTGATTGGAGCTCTCTATCCCATTTTGAGAGGGACATTGACAAGCAGGAGAAGATGCAGAGGAATGAGGTTTAAGTGGGTTTGGAGTAGGGGACTTTGTAGAAGGATGAGTAGATAACCTGGGTTGCAAAAGAGTATTGAAGAGGGAAAGGAGAGTGTGGACCTCCTCCCGTGTTTGAAGAGCTGCCTGGAGAAAGGGGAAGTCAGTGTTTTTGCTGTGTGTTGTTAGGAAGGCAGAACTAAGTTCTCAACACTATAGAATTTACTTAATGGCAGGCAGATCTCACACTCCAGTAGAACAAATGTCATCTGGTAAACCTCTTAACACTGCATTACTATTCCTCTCCTTTCTGCAAATGCTGATGCACTGTGCCTGAAATTGGACTTGAAGAATCTGTGATTTGAACAAACACCTTAAAGAGTTATGGTGCAGATGGTTCACAGACATAACTTTGAGAAACAGTGTATTATGAGAAAGAATGGGAACAATGAGAGCTGCCCAGGAAGGGAACAAGGTACCTGGAGAGGTGGCCTCAGAGGGCATGTCTACAAACAAGTTGGATGGGCATTTTGACACTGTGGGTGGTGATGGTTGCACATCTGCTTTGGGTAAGAGGTTGGGCAAGGGGGGCTATAAGAGAGCCTCTGGTTTGAGTATTTTATTTGCAGCTTTCTTAGACTTGAACATTTTTGTAAGAAAAAATGCTTTATAAATAATTGTATTCTCATTTCTTTTTAAATTTTTCCATTGATTTGAGAGAGAGAGAGAGAGAGAGAGAGAGAGAGAGGCATCAACTCATTGTTCCACTGAGTTGTGCGCTCATTGTTTGCTTCTCGTATGTGCCCTGAACACAGATCAAACCCATGACCTCAGTGCACCAGGACAAAGTTCTATTCACTGAGTCACCCAGCCAAGGCCTGTTCTCATTTTTTTCAATGAGCCACCTTTGAAGAATGCTGCCTTGCTGAGATAGGGACCAAATTACCATACCTAGGTGCTACCTGTAGTCTTCTAAATGCAGTACCGGCCGCACACTGCGTGGAGGAGTGAACCCATCGCTGAAGAGTGCCTTTGACTCCTTCCCCTATTTTAGCAAAGCAAATGTCATGGGAAGACAAGTTCAGAGAAGGGACAAGTCAGTGTGGGTTGAGTAGACAGAGGCAGGTTTGTGGAAACGAGGTTGGAGCACAGTTCTGAAAGATGGGTAAGATTTACATAAGTGGAGTCGAAGAAGGGCAACATTTTGGGCAGGGAGAGGAACATGAGCAAGCTCAGAGGCAGGAATCAAACTTCGTAAGGGAGGAGGCCATCATGAGGCATGCATGAGCACCCCGAAGGGCATGTGTAGGTAGGAATGGGAATGAGGATGGATGTGTGTGTGTGTCCATGTTTACTCAGAGTGTATGTTATAAATGTCTGTGCTTATGAAGCATGGCCCTGTAACGTATTATCTAAACTAAGATAATTTGCAGGTGAAATAGCTGCTGTTTTAACCTTCAGGGTCAGAGACGTACCTGCCGATGCCCTAACCTGTGGGGACATCACCATAGTCTATTTAAAACCACAGCTGTCCTGCAAATTCACAACGTCCTTCTGCCACGTGATTGATATTTGGGGGCTGATATTGGAGGGCATTGAAGGGAAGACAACATCACAGGACATGAAACTGTCATAGGGGTGTTTGCCCCAAAACCTCAGTGCTGAACCCAGTGACCTTTAAAATCCTTCCTCTTCTAGTGACAACATTTCATACGGTGGAATGTCTGTGAGCAGTTATTTAATGGAATTAAAGTTATTTTCAAATCAGTGACAGTACCCAAATTAGTAACTGTTTCTTTTTCTGGTCTAAAAAAGAGAAAGGGATGCAAAAATAGGGAAATTGGAACAGAAAGATGGCTGTTTCCCAGCAGGATTATGGGGACAGGGAATTAAATAAAATTCCAATGAGGGCCACTCTTATTTGGTGAAATTTATTTGGATGGACATTTGTTCATTCATTTATTGTCTAAGCCAGTGGTTCTTAACCTGGGTTCTATCAAACCTTAGGGGTTCGATGAGTTGGTCTCAGGGGTTTGGAGAAGCCTCTGCTGCGAAGGCCAGAATAAAGTAATACCGTAATTTGTTGTGAGTTCATGCACTTTGTTGGTTTTATTCTTTGAGCAAGGTGATGTTCATGCACGGCTCATTTTGTGCACCAGTAAAAAAACATATACCTATGTCTTGAATTTGGAAATAAAATCGTATTTTATTTATCACTAAAGAACGGTTCGGTGAATGCGCATATGAAACTGGTGGGTTCGGTACCTCAAAAAAGGTTAAGAACCACTGGTCTAAGCGTTATGTGCTGAGTACCCAGTATCAGAAACTTCAGACATTATTGAATGTGACAGTGAACTGTAAGTGACAACCTCACGGTTTAGTGGGTAGAAATTGTTCTCATGCTTTGTTGATAGAATATACAAAGATGTTCATCCAGTGTTTGTTCCCAAAGAGGCTCACACCTCCACTAATAACCCACAGACGACATTCCAGTGCGCACCTATTTTACCCATATGACACTTACTTGCCTACATCACATCTGGCTATACACAACCATAGGCACATCAATCTAGATGCGTGTAGACACAGATAAGCAACCTGGGCAGGAGAAAGGAGGTGGTCTTTGCGTGAGTAGGATCTGGGTTTGAATCCTGCTCTTCTAGCTATGTACTCAGTAACCTTTGGACATATTGTTTCACCTTTTTATTTTTTTGCTTCCATTTCTAATGTAAAGTATTGTTAAGATTGACCTCAGTGATTCTTATTTCTGACAAGTGAGAGTGTATAGGACGGGTAAGAGAAAATACGAACTGTCAGACTCCGGGATGCTTTTACCAGATACCTCCTCTCTATTATTTATTTATTTATTTATTTATTTTTAATTTTATTCATTTTTTAGAGAGGAGACACAGAGTGAGAGAGAGAGAGAGAAAGAGAGAAAGGGGGAGGAGCTGGAAGCATCAACTCCCATATGTGCCTTGACCAGACCAGTGCAGGGTTTTGAACTGGCGACCTCAGTGTTCCCAGGCCGACGCTTTATCCACTGCGCCACCACAGGTCAGGCCTCCTCTCTATTTTTAAAGGTGCATACATCACCTTCTTTTGTGTGGGTAGGCCAATGGGCATTGTTTTTGCTTTTCTTAGTGTTATGTTCCTGCGTTTTGCTTTCATCTTTTCCTGGTGAGTAATGTTTAGCAAAAATGGCCAACACCACCTGTAACACCTGACTTTAATTCTAAGGTGTTTTCCAACATTGCTTGCGGTTTCACAAATACGGTTTTGCTGTGTGCCTATGTGGATTGTACCAGGGAGGCCATGCCATGTGGGAGTGAGAGGAAATGACAGAGAGGAACCAGCAAACCTGGGGACAGAGAGATTGGGTACAACCTTACCTCTGTCCTGCTTCCCTGAATCGCAGGTTTGTCTATGAGATGATGAAGGTTATATCTGCTTCTCAGAATGGGCACAGGGATTAATTTAGTTCACAAATGTTAATGTCCTCTCCCACCTCTCCTTTTCCTGTTTTCAATGGCATTACAGCAAATTAGCTACTTAGTGGTTTGGTTGGACTTTGGTTTCAGCGAGCCCTTTTGTTTGGGATTGCTCTGTCTAACCCAGACACCATGACTCTCAGGGAATCACCTGGGCTTTCACTGTTGTCTGTGCTAGCTGCGGTTTTCTTAGGTCATGGGTGGTACCAACTGAGTGTGACAAATCAAAGTGACCCATTCTAGAAAATAGCTCATAAGCCCTGTCTTTTTACTGATGGGTCAGAAGGCCCTTCCTTGTAATTGGGCACCACAGGGTCAGCTCACAAGGATGCTGGCAGTGCCCCTGGGTCCCTGGAAGAAACTTATAAGAAGGGTACCAGGCATGAGCTCCCTGCCCTAACTGAAAGAAACCTTCAGCTTTTTGCTATTTAAAAAAAATTGCCCTGACCAGATAGCTTACATGGTGAGAACATTGTCCCAATATGCCAAGGTTGCAGGTTCAATCCCCGGTCAGTACACAAACAAGAATCAACCAATGAGCTGGACCACGCTGTGACGCAGTGGATAGAGCATCGGACTGGGATGCAGAGGACCCAGGTTCGAGACCCCGAGGTCGCCAGCTTGAGTGCAGGCTCATCTGATTTGAGCAAGACTCACCAGCTTGAGCCCAAGGTCGCTGGCTCGAGCAAGGGGTCACCCAGTCTGTTGTAGCCCCACTGTCAAGGCACATATGAAAAAGCAATCAATGAACAACTAAGGAGCCACAATGAAGAATTGATGTTTCTCATCTCTCTCCCTTTCTGTCTGTCTGCCCCTATCTGTCCCTCTCTCTGACTCTCTCTGTTCCTGTCACCATACACACACACACACACACACACACACACACACACACACACACACACACACACACACCAATCAACCAATGAATGCATAAATAAGTGGATTGACAAATTGAGGTTTCTTTCTCTCTCTCTTTCTCTGTCCCTCACTCTCTTCCTCTCTCTGCTGCTCTCACTCCCCCTTTTCTCTCTAAAATCAATCAATCAATAAAAAAAAAATCCTGAATCTGGTCACACCCTGTCCATTTCATCTCTGGAATATGGGCACCCCAGACAGCATCCTGTGCGTGTACTGGCTGGCGTGCCTCTGTGTGCTGTGGACACTCAGATGAGAGGGTCAGTGCCCAGCACTCACTATGGGGGCCTCATGCCCATGCATGCACTGGGGACTGGCAGGTGTGCACTGCAGGGCACTGACCTTGAGCCTCAGAAGGCCCCACGACCACGTACTTGCTGCCCCTCATATACTGCTCGCCCAGCTTGGCGGATTGACGACCTGCACCCCAGATGGCGGCTTGGCCAAGCAGGGTGCGGGCTGTCAGAGCAACCTGCGAGCATGGCAGTAAAGCCCAGGAAGCTCAGTCAGCTCTCTGAGTTGTTTGGGTGCCAGGCTTGAAGATGCCATCTCCAGTAGTTGCCAAGGCTGTTCTCTGCCAGGGGCCTCTCTCACCATTAGGACACAGAGAAGCTAATGAGCTGAGATGACTCAGGGAGAGCGAAGCCATCCATAGAAATCATTTTGCAAAATCATTTGCACAGACAGACCCTCTGCTCCTGACTCCTAGACTCTGGATGCGAGTGTAGGGAGTCGCATATTCCGTGGGCGCAAGTGATGCTGCCGTACATGTCTGGCCAGGTGGCCAGCATTTCCATGTGATCATTCAAGTGCACGCTTTAGAACTGTGTCTGGCATGTGGCAGGCCCTCAGTAAATGCTAGCTGTTGTTACTATTACACCTATCCTTGTTACAGCTGTAACTACTAGACACAGAGTGCTGGCTGCCGACTTGAGGAGGATATGATACTGATTCTGTCTGCTTTATGCAGTAGAGGTGGTGACAGGACACGGAGTCTAGGGAGCTTCAGGGTCTGTCACTTGTTCCTGGGTGTCCCAGGATCAATGGCACCATTGTCTGTTTGCACAGTCTACTTTCTTTTTTTTTTTTAACCAAATCATGTTATGAGGAATGTTAAACTCATATAAAAACAATATGGTGTATTGTTTATTAAAAGAGGCTGTGATCAAATAGGTTTAGAAAACACTGAACACTTTTAATAGACAAATATGCATCACGAAGCTCTGGGAAGGGTGTGTGTGCAGGATTGCCTGCCTTTGTTCTGGGGGGAGATGAGGGTCATAGAATCTATTATTTTTCCCACAGAGCATCCTTTAGTATCTGAGGGATCTCAGTGTTCAGTGGAAACTGAGAAATGTTCATGCAGTGCATTTTTCCTTAGGGCTTTCCAGTGTTGAGCAATAACAACAACCCTTTGGGTGGTCATTGGAGGCTGTTTACTTGCACTTAAAGGTGAAGGAAAGAAAAGTCAGAGATGCTTAATTACCATCCAGCTTCATAACTTTTCCGTATCTTTGCACAGTTCTTTTGCCTTTATTCTAAACTTTCATTAAGTTGTGTGTGTGTGTGAGAGAGAGAGAGAGGGAGAGGGAGAGAGAGAGAGAGAGAGATTTTATATTTAGAGGGGAATTTTAGATTGAGGCTGTGTTTGTACATGGGCATATGTTTGTGTGGAGCAGTCCTGTTATTTGGTAAAAGTCATTGGCATCTGAATCAGGTTTGCATATCGCCTAAGCAATGCCCAGGTGTATGGAAATGTCCCTTCTTCTAATGTTTCTTAGTGCTGGGGATTCAGAATAACAGAGTTGACCCAGTATTCTTTTTGCTGAGTCCCCAGCATTATTTGCATTAGCAGTTACCCAGAACCACTCCTGGCCCTCAGGTTGACATGTGCTGCCTGCTTCATAGACCAAGCGACACAAGGAAACAGCGAAGGCTGCCCTGATTTCTTCAGTACAGCGGGTACAAGGTGGGCTTTGGAATAGGATACCCCGACTCTGGATCCAGGATCTGAGACTTTTCTTGTTGTATGACTTGCCACTGTTTTAAAATCATCTAGCCTGAGTTTTGCACCTGTAAAAAGTAGAGAAATACCTGCTTCTTATGGTCCTTGTGAAACTTAATTAATTAAGTGCAGTGGTGCCTATGTAGCAATTAAGAGTGTGGCAAGTCACAAACATTCAATAAAATTTTGTCACTGTGGTCATTCATCCTTGAGTGAAAGTGGTTCCAGTGGATTATCAGAGACTGAGACCTGAAAGGCAATGCCAGAGTATTAAATTTGGAGGTCCTTAGTCATCACCTCTTTCACTGAATAGGAGAAAGGGTGGATCTCGTGAGGGGGTACAGCTAGTCCAGCTGGCATGGCAGGCTGTTCTTGACCCTGTGCCCCTTCTCCATTTTCTTGATCCTTTTATAGCATGTGTTATTTTATATTATTTAAAAACAATATCACTTACTCACTTGTCTTCACCCCTAGAGAATGAGCTCCATTTAGCTCATGGACTTTGCCTGCCATGTACTCACCTGGGTGCTCAGCCCTGAGAACAGTGACTATCATTTTTTATGGAATGAATGAATGAATTTGCTGATGCGATTGTTGAAGGAGATACACAGACACCTGTCACCAAATCATTCCTGCCATTTAAGTACCATTATACTTAGATACCAAGATGCTTGATTTCCTGACTTATTTTTAAGGCTCTTTACAGGGAGATTCAATGCTTACCACAGGCAGGCTACTGCAGAGTCTAAAGCCCTGTGCATCCAGTATTGTGCCCACTGACGCCCATTTATTAGATTGTTTTCGAGGTAGATAGCTGTTTACCACTCTTGGCACAGGCAGTCATGGTGTGGTTGCCATTAGTTCATCCCCATGGGGCTCTAATGAGAATTGATTTTTCTAAAGCAATCATGTCAAATATGTTTATCTGTCATCATCAGTCTTATTTCTCTAATCTGTCACTAATAAAGAAAACGGGAGAGAAGTAGATAGTAAGAGATGGCTTTGAGTCAGAAAGACCTAGGTTCCACTCCTGTCTGGGGCAAGTTACTTAATCTCATAGGGTCTCAGCTCCTTAGCTATAAAGTGGGTGACTGGTGCTCCCCTTGCATGGTTGACATGAGCTGTATTTATAGTGCACATAATGTATATATCATATTGCCAGCCTCCTGGACTCTCGTCATCATCTCCTTGAGGTAAATGGTACAGGTAGGTGTGTATATATGAGTGAAAACCACATTGCCAATTGGAGATAATGTTGTTAGAGACTTGGGTGAACCGTGACTGAAATATTGGTCTTCCTGAGCTGGATTGATTGGAAGGCTTTATCTTAATCATGTCACCAATAGCTTGGGATATAGGAAATGGCAATGAAAAAGTAGCTAATTTACCACGGCTTGATGTGGCTTCTAACATAGATACAGCCTTCCAGATTAAAACAAATGCCTGTAATTATTGTTTAGAGATCTTAAGCTGTGACCTTTAAAAAACAATTTCATCTATTTCCACAAAGTACACTGATAATGAGAACATTTTAGGATTCATATGACAGGTAAGATGGTGTATATGGTCTATAACACCAGCAAGGATTAAAAGGCAAACTCTGGTGTTTCTAGTTCGCATTAAGCTTCAGATCTCTGTGATGCCCTTGTATACTACTTAGAACTAAAGCGTATCCTTCAGACAACATTGAGAAATCATTTCCTGTTGTCTTCATTATGACTTCTGTAATATGTCCCGCCCATCTTCATTCATAGCTATCTGCTTCAAAGTTGTGAGTACACTCATGTTTGTGTGAATAGGGCTCTACTAGTGTGAATTTCTATTTACAAGTGTCTGTCTACTTGTGATCATATTTATACAAATTGTTTGTACATGTAGTAACACTTCAATTAGCCTACTGTAAGATGCATGGCAACTTTGATGTGACAGTACTTTGAAAAGAATATAAAAATTGAGTGGGGAGCAGCCACAAAAGCGGCTGGACAGAGCCAAAGACAGGAGGGCACCACATGATCAAGTTAAAGCTATTGACCAGCCATAGTCATAGGAGCTGGCGATAAAGGTGGGAAGCTTAGAGGAAACAAATGAGAATTTATAAAAAGAAAGAGGGAGAGAGAGAGGGAGAAAAGGCAAGTGTCAGAAGAAAATATGTACAAAGCAGAAACAAGAGATGAGAGTGACTAAGTATGGAGACAAAGATAATAATTATGAAATGATGAGATGTCCTTGGGTAAAATGAGAACTGGGAGTGAGAAATAGAATTGTGGCTTTTTGAGTATTTCTCTGAGTTCATTAGATTGAAATCCTTTTTTTAATGCATGATAGCTAAGAAGGAAGAGGTGGAAGGAAGTCCCAAGCAGTGTAGCAATCTCAGGCCAATCGATGCAATAGAAAGTCTTAGCATTGTACAGCCTTCTGAGAGTGGCAGTGTATTGGGATTTTTCCATTAAAATTGTTCCAGCCATCAGATTGGTTGGGCTATCCCCATATTTTGCATAAGCAACAGCTGCAATACGCATTTGTTTCTTATATTGACAACTGTACCTGAATTTTGTGTAGATTTACAAAAGATAGTTGCGGTACGCACTAGTTACCCATTTGAGTTCCATGTAGACGTCTATCGTTCGCATGTAGATTTCTATAGAAGTCCATTAGAGAATCCTTGTACCTTCTCATTAAAAAAAATGTTCACCAACATAAGTCACTTTCAAATCACTCTTACAGAGAACGATTTGGTTCAAGTTTTAATATAAAAGTAAATGATTGAGAAACATGTACTTTTCCCTCCCCTTCAAATGAACCTTGTGCCGTTCAGACCACAGCTCTCTCCAGTTCTAACTTAATGGAAAAACACAACCAGGTGTCATTCTTTATAACCAGCCACCAACCTTAGCTTTGAATTAACACTGATTCCAGCTATTTGGGTCTTGCCAAACTGGTTCTCCTGCGAGCGCTGATTGGCTGATTTTCAGGGAGAGATGCTCCTGTGTGTTTGGTGTTCTCATAATCAGCTCACAGAGTCTGTTCCCTTCCCTGAGTTACCTACAGTAAGATTTTGGTTTTCTTCATCTTCAAATGAAAGATAGAAGCTGTCAGGGAACTAAAAAACTTTTATTTGTATCTAAATGATGACAAGAACACACTTTTCTTCTTCTCTCTCTGTTTCTCGGGAAGCAGTGGCCCCAACCCTTTGAGCCTTGGCTCAGGTGGGTCCTACTTCCCTTATAGATCTACAGGAGTGTTCGAGATGACTCGGGAGGTGACTCTAGAAACACAAATCCTTCTCTACATATTGCTTCAGGCAGTGTGTTCCTTAGAACAGAACAAACTCTGCTGTTTGAAGAGCACATTGAGTTTCATTGCAGTACTTAGAAGCAGTCCCAACCATAACCCAGCGTGAGATGGGCAGTCAGCCGGTGCCAATAGCAGCAAGCTGACCAAGGTGTATAAGGTCCAGGTGTGTGACATCTGTGTTCTCCTTAGGGGGGGCCTGCAGGTGACTGGAAAGAGGTGCTCTGCCCTAGCAGTTAATCAGCTCTTATACAACTGCCTTGTTTTTCTGTTCCATTCTTGTCACTCCAGTTCAGGCTATAATTTCTCGATACGTGAGTTATTACTGTGGACTCTCCTTATCTATTCTCTTTCAGAGGAAAAGCCAATGTCTTAACCATGGCCTGCAAGCCCCTGTGTGATCTGGTTTGCCATTATTGTCTGGTCTCATCTCCATTGAGTCTACTTCACTCCAGCAATGCTGACCTCTTCCTCACTCCTCAAACCTCCTAAGATCCTCATCTCTGGGCTTTGTACTTGCTATTCTGTTTGCCAGGAATGCTGTTCTCCCAGATATCTACATGGCAGACTTCCTCACTTCCTTTGGTGTTTCCCAAAGTGTATCTTCTCAGTGAGACCTCTCTTAGCCAACCTACCTACAACTTTAACTTTCCCCTACTTCTGATTCAACTCCCTCTCCTCCCTGCCCTCTTTAATTTTTCTCTTTAGCACTTATTTCTGTTAACATGTAGATACCCTACTTATTTATCTTGTTTATTGTCTGTCTATTTCAACAGAAGGTAAGCTCCATGAGATTAAAAACAAATTAAGAATGTTTTGTTCATTGTGTATCCCCAATGCATGGAACAGTACCTGGTATTTAATAGGTAGTCAGTAGTTTTTTTTGTTAGTTTTTTTTTTTATTCATTTTAGAGAGGAGACACAGAGTGAGAGAGAGAGAGAGAGAGAGAGAGAGAGAAAGAGAGAGAAAGGGGGGAGGAGCTGGAAGCTCAACTCCCATATGTGCCTTGACCAGACCAGTGCAGGGTTTTGAACTGGCGACCTCAGTGTTCCCAGGTTGACGCTTTATCCACTGCGCCACCACAGGTCAGGCAGTCAGTAGTTTTTTGATTGACTTAATTAATAAATTACTCATCTCATTTTCTCTTATCTTTTGCCTTCTGTTTTCAGGCAGGCTAGTGGTACATACTGCCACTGGATTAAATTACTATTTTTGACCACAGAAGTCTCAAAAACTCTATTAGTGCCCCATTGCTTAGGTTAAAATTTCTCTCAGCCTATATTTAAGGACTTAATTTTTTCCCTGTTCACCTTTCTAACTTAATCTGCATCACCCAACAAGGACTTCTATTTGGCAAGCCTACTTGCTGGCCCTAGTTCTGTCTAGCATGTTTCTTCACTACCGCAACTGGTACCCAAATAAATATTCCAAGGTCTAATTAGCTTATAGACACAGGTGGAATCACATTAGCAGCAACAGCAGACTTCCGTTCTTAATTCTTCCAAGGTATGTAAGAACGCAGCCTGCTGCAAAATAACCTTCCCATCAGATATTTCTGGGGCTCCCCCAAAAGATACCTAAAATCAGTTGTTCAGTTCTAAGTATTGTTGAAGCTCCTACCCTAATTTTCCTCCATTGTTTATAGTGATTTTCTATTCTTCAAACACTCTGAGGGTGCCTCCTCACCTCTTCTTTTGAGATTGCCTATATGAGAAAGCCTGTGTTCTACTGGGGGTTTGGATTCCAATTCCAAAGCCACGAGTTCTTCAGTCTGGAGCTGTGTTGGGGTCTGATGTGGGGAGAGTCTCTTTTTCTTTCTCCCTTCTTTCCAGAACATCTGTTGAGCTCCTGTCATGGTCAAGCATGTTGGTGTTGGATTAGAGCCACATGGAAATGCACAGAGGAATTTCCATCTTCTTGGAACTCCACTGTGGGCTATTTCTCTTGCAGTCCCTGATGACACAGCTCCTCGGGCTCTTAACAGCCAGTGTCCCCACTCTTCATGACTCCGGACACCCTACTCTACCCAGTCCCCCAACCAGATGCACACATGGAAGCTCCCATACCCATCAAACCTGGTGCCCAACAATGCATGCAAGTGGATACCTGTGAATCCAGGGACTGTGCCCCTTTGAACACACTAGACCATGTCTTGGTGCCTTTAAGAGCACATTAATCATCATTAATTTTAAGAAGCTTCAATACCTACTATGTAATGAGACTAGATTTTTCTCCCTGTTTGAGTGTCCTTAATTTCTCTCTCTCTCTCTCTCTTTAACAGGGACAGAGAGAGAGGGATAGATAGGGACAGACAGACAGGAATAGAGATGAGAAGCATCAATCATCAGCTTTTCATTGCGACACCTTAGTTGTTCATTGATTGCTTTCTTATATGTGCCTTGACCGCGGGCCTTCAGCAAACCGAGCAACCCCTTGCTGGAGCCAGCGACCTTGGGTCCAAGCTGGCGAGCTTTTGCTCAAGCCAGATGGGCCCGTGCTCAAGCTGGCGACCTCGGGGTCTCGAACCTGAGTCTTCTGCATCCCAGTCTGATGCTCTATCCACTGCACCACCGCCTGGTCAGGCCTTAATTTCTCAAATGTAGACATCTCTTAAGGTCCAGTTTGAGAATTTGCTTTCTCTGTTAGGTCCTTTTACTGACTCGGCCTCTGTGGTTTTACCCTCCTGTAAATTACACCACTTATTGTTTGAATATTTAGTATTTAGCCATGTGAGACCCTCTTCCATTAATGACTATTTCTTTCAAGTCCTTCTTGTCTCTCCTTGCGTGGCTCACCAGCTTCTCCCAGGAAGGACAGATGCTCCTTCCTTGGGACTTTCTGTGCAGCACTCGGCATTACTTTAGACATGTGGCGATGCTCAACATTTATAGAGTAAATGACCGAAATATGCTTTGGAAAAGTCAGTGTTTAACAGGCCGTTGCAACATCATGAAAAATTCACTTACGTAGGACATGAGGTTTCCATCACGTTTCCAGATATGATATATATGGACTGAAGCATATTGGAAAACAACTGAGCCCTCTTGTGCGCTGGTTTACGTGAGTCCCCCTCTGAACCTCTTCTTGTTGCTCCTGCTCCTTGTTGTTTCAGATATTCTGAGAAACTTGGAGAATGATTTTGTATGTAGTGTGAGGGGCTATGTCCGAGGGATGCAGCCCTCAGCAAGCTCTTGTCTGTCCAGACAAGACACACGGCACAAACACATGGTATCTTGACAAAGGAAGACCTACCTACTCTCCATCATGGACTAGCAGGAGGCGGGCTGAGGGTTGGGGCCATTGAACACAGAGAGGTTTCCCTGTGGTAGAGACCTTCTTTGAAGATCCCCAAGGGTCCCCTTGCCCCACAGACTCCCTGGACATCGGACCCCTGTGCTTTGGACTGGGATCAGGAAATCCTGTTGTCACAGAGATACTGATGCAATGAGGAACCATACTAGGGGTATGGTGGAACCTCAGGTGGCCACCCTCCTGGTTTGTCCAAAATGTCCTTTGTTCTGCCTGAGGAACAGAAAAGGCACCATGAGTGACAATGGAGGCTGTTCCTCAGCCCTGAAATTGCATTAATGGAACTTCCTGATAATGTCACTCTTCATTTTTCCTAAAGCAATTTACAGATTGCATCCCAGGCTCCCCAGAGAAACAGAACTGGCCAAGGATGCTTGTCATTTCTTCTAATTGGATGTTGAAATAAATCAAAGAACTCTTGTTTTCATTTACCTTGAATTATAGAGCAACAGTATTCTGGGTCATGTTGCCCTTAGAGCCAATCCCATTATAAGGGCACTGAGTTTCTGACGCTCTGAAGGCTTAGGAAGCTTCCTCTCCTCCACTTCCTTGAGCACCCTATTCCCCAGCCCCTTGGAAAGAAAGAGGACATCCTTGTCTGTGTCCTGCTGTCCATCATGTCCACTCCTCCTACAAAGTGCTCATGTAGCTTTGTGTCCATAAGACAGCAAGAAGAGAGGATAGAATTTTGAGGTTCCAGGCCACATGTATTGGTTATACTTTTTTGTGCTAGCTTCTGTAACAACTAAGCTCCAATGTGAAGAATAACAACCAATCTGCTGAATTCATTTCCATTTTCTTGATCGATCACTTTTCCTAGTACAGGGATGGCTGGCTTTATTGAGCATTTTCTAAGAAAAATGAGTATATGCAGTACTTAAGAGTGTCTTGATTCCGGCATTTTTATGTTTGTATTTAGTTTTAATCTTGCAAATGAAAATAGGAACATAATCAAGCACAAAAGTTCTGTATGTTTTGAGCAATTTCCACTTGGAGGCTTATTAGACAGTGATATCAAAGAACTTTTTTTTTTTTATCAGAGAGAGAGGGACAAACAGGGACAGACAGACAGGGAGGGAGAGAGATGAGAAGCATCAATCATCAGTTTTTCATTGCGACACCTTAGTTGTTCATTGATTGCTTTCTTGTATGTGCCTCGACCGGGGGACTACAGCAAAGCTAATGACTCCTTGCTTAAGCCAGTGAGTGACCTTGGGCTCAAGCTGGTGAGCTGTGCTCAAACCAGATGAGCCCATGCTCAAGCCGGTGACCTTGGGGTTTTGAACCTGGGTCCTCTGAGTCCAATACGACACTCTATCCATTGCGCCACCGCCTGGTCATGCATGACTTTGAATAACTTGAAGCAGTTGAAACACGGTCATAAGCCAGGAAGTCTGCAGTTAAGACATCTGAATCATTGAAACAGTTTCCATCAGGTGAGGAACTAAAATTCATGTATTTTACTACTGTGGGGAAATAAAACCCCAAAACTCCTAAGGCCTTTACTTAGTTAATGTAGTCACTTAATTTTGCATATGATTGTAAACGTTAATTATCTGTTTCTCTGATTACAGCCTGTTTAGAAGGTGCCGTTAGGAATTTGAGGGTGACAAAAGACAGGAACAGTGATGTTGAAAGGACATCTAGTCTATTCTATAGAAGGACAGGAAAATGACCGTGTTCTTGGTAGTAAAATGCATCATGTTTCAGTGTTTATGAAGAGAAATTCAGATTATGTATTATTTATTCTGCCTTGAAAGGCACAGAACTACATAACATAAGGTCTTTTAAAATTCAATATTGTTTAAAGAAAATCAGTTTTTCAACTTACGCCACTTCGTGTATATTATCTGTAGAACATTGCCCTTGAATTACTCCCTATGAATGATATTAATGTGTATTACTAATCCACTAATAAGTGGAGAGATTACATATCTGAACCTGCTGGTTCTCAAACTGTTCTAGCCCAGATCCCTTATTCAAAATTTCTGACTTGGAATCCCGCTGCGGAATCCAGGCTGGGAAGGAGGTATTCTGGTTTCAGCAAGTGCCCATGAGTCCCTGAGCCTGCTTGATGGCCAGCCCACCATCTGCAGTGACTTTGCTGAAGCCTCACTGTGTCCCTGGAGCTCAATAGATCTTAACACCAAGCACAAGCTCAGGCACAGAGCCAGACCAGGGCAAGAGTTATTGCTAAGGAAGGAGGCTTTCCAGGCACCCTAAAATCACAGCCTGTTGGTGGTGACCCAGACCCACCACACTGTCTGCAGTGCAATCTGCCAGGGGTTTTGTGGAATCAATTCGGGTTTCCTTAGCATCATTATGGCTCTGAGCAGCAGCCTGACTCAAGTACCCTGTGCATTTGCTGCAGGTGGTGCTCCTGCAGCGATCTTCACCAGGAGGTCCCCGGCAAACAGGCGAGCGGTACTCATTTGCTTATGGGCACTCCGCTCACAAAAACTTGCAAACTAGAATTTTGTTATTGTTGCCATGAGTGATGCTGCTACTGCTGCTGCCGTGGCTACAATGACTCTTATTACTCCTACTATTGCTATTACTGCTTGTTCCTCTTCCTTCCTCCCCCTTTTTATTTTAGTAATACAGCTGAGACACTTTTGAGTAGTGTAGTTGGATGCTTGGGTATTCCTTAGCCTTTGTTATTTGCATAATCAGTTGATGGTCAAACTGATTTAATGTTGCAGACCATGTTTTTTTCTCAGGGAGCAGGCCAGGAGTAATTCCAGCACCTGCTAGCAGGGTAACAAAACCTCGGTCTGTGGGCGTGTAGACCACGCAGGCTCCAGGGTTAGTTGCTGCAGGTTGGCAGTGTTCAGGGTCCTTGGTTGATGGCCAGTAGCACAGTGGATAGCTGGTGTCGAATGAGCAGCACCATCAGGGAGGAGGGAGGCTACAGTGTCTTTTCTGAGACTGCCTCTCCCAAGGTGGTGGTTCGTCCACCCATTCTCCTTGGAAGGAGTATCCCATATTCTTTCTCTTCTTTCTGCCACGCTTGGCTCCACAATGATACCCCGGCCAGGAAGTGGCGCATCAGCAGTGGGGAGGTTGCAGCCACCTGTATTAACCTTTTGAGTAGTGAGTATTTTTCATGCTCGCTGATCCCCGAGAGTGAGTCTTTTTTTTTTTTCAAAAAATGAAATTAGTTCCAGTTACAGTTTTATTAACTTAAAATCATGTTTGTTGGATAACCAATTTATGGAAATAAGAAGAACATACATTTGCTTTTTTTTTTGATGTTGCCTTACACATTTTTAAAATAAAATTTTTTTTTACTCTGGATGGTCAGGGGGCACTAGGACGTGCATGAACGTTCATACTACTCAAAAGGTTAACTATATAGCTCTTAAGGGTAGGTTTGCAGGGCCCTTCTTACCTGGAAGCTTTGGTAGATGATTTCACAGACGGGCTTTGTTATAATGTTTCTTTACACGCTCAAACCCCAGAATTTTATGCAGACCCGCCTTCTAGTCTGTGCACTGCAAAGAGGCTGAGCCTTCCTGGCTTAGACTTTACAAGGCACTGGCAGGAACAAATCCGGATTCCTCTTCTCTCTCTCTTTCTCCTGCTTGTTTTTTATTGTTAGAGAAAAGGTGCACCTCAAGAATTATTCCGATTGTGAATTTAAATTGGTATTGGCTGTCAGGTCCAATTGTGTAATGCTTATAAGCATGAGCTCTGGAGTCAGGCTACCTGGCTTTGTGGACCCTAATTATATAACATTAGGCTTATCATGTAAGGTGTCTCAGTTTTCTCATCTTTAAAATGGGAGTGAGAATAGTACCTATTTCTTAGAGTTGTAAAGATTAAATGAGGACTGTGAAGTGCTTACAAGGGTCCATGGCATATAGCAAGTACGAAGTCCATATTTGTTGCTATTGTTACAACTATTATTGTTGCTGTTATTGGGTGTGAAAGTTAGACTTGTCTTCTTGCTTTCCTGAAGATTTGGGCAGAAGTCCCAAGTAGCTTAGTGTAGATTTGTGCCTGGGGTAGATGCCTACATTGATTTACTCCTTGATATGCAGACTCTTTGGCAGTTGGGAAAGAAAACTTGTTTTGAAATTACATATAACTTGAAATGTTGGTTGGTTTTGCCCTTTAAGTACTAGAGTAAAAATGTAAGAAAAGAAGAAGAAGAAAGAAGGATAACCTGACCAAGCTGTGTCACAGTGGATAGAGCACAGGACTGGTACCAAGGTGACCCAGGTTCAAAACCTCAAGGTCGCCAGCTTGAGCGCGGTATCACCAGCTTGAGTGCAGAGTCGCTGGCTTGAGCGTGGAACCATAGACATGACCCCGTGTGTGCTGGCTTGAGACCAAAGGTCAATGGCTTGAGCAAGGGGTCACTCGCTCTGCTGTAGCCCCTTGATCAAGGCACATATGAGAAAGCAATCACTGAATAAGGAGCTGCAATGAAGAATTGATGCTTCTCATCTCTCTCCCTTCCTGTCTATCTGTCCCTATCTGTCTCTGTCAGAAAAGAAAAAAAAAGAAGGGTAATAATGCCTATATTTATAGGTTATGAAACTTAGAATAAATAGGTAAAGAGCTTGGTTATATTATATACTCAATATTAGCAGCTAGTATAGTTATTATATTTTGAAGAGAGAATCTAGGCCACCCTAAGTTATGGGGATATGGAGCTGCTTGGTGGGTCAAAGCACTGTTGATGAAGTTTGTCATGTTATTGAATGGTGAAAACAAAAATTTAAATCTGCTTAGTAGTATGGACCATTCCAATGTTTGATTTATTGACATACACCCTCTTCAGTATCAAGGGCCTCTTTAGAACAGAATGTTAACATTTCTTCTTATATTTTGCATTGAATGTTGTAGAAATCGGCCCTCAGGAGAAAGTGTGCAGTCTGTAAAATCGTCGTCCACACTGCCTGCATCGAACAGCTGGAAAAGGTAAGACAGCGCCACCTGCTGGAAATGTTACTACCTTGCAAGAGTTTGGACTTCCAAGACCAGGTGTCAATTTCTATGTCCAACTCTTGTAAAAAAGCAACGACACCCTTTTAAAAAATGAAGTTCAACATTATTTTAAGTTAACAATGGAAAGACAGTGCTTTAGATTCAAGCACTCTTTTGTTTTCTGAAGTCTAATTTGATATCCCTTTATGTTGTGTCTTGGGAGAAGGCATGATAAGATTAGAGAGAAAAGCTTGCTATGCACTAATTTTCTTCCTAATAACAAGCATTGTTATAAACTCATGTTTATAACAATGTTTATAGATTATCTACGGTGACAATTTCAAAAGACCAAGAATCATGTTAAACTTTGTTCCTCATTCTTTGGGGCTTTGTTTTGTAGCCTCAGTATCTGCTGCTGTTGTTTTATTCAGGTAACTCATTCAGGTCTGATGCTTATCTAATATAATACACTTTTCTTTTTAAATGACAGATTAATTTCAGATGTAAGCCAACATTTCGAGAAGGGGGCTCGAGATCGCCAAGAGAGGTGAGTATTTCAGAGCTCTCTCTTCAGAGATCAGTTTTAATTTCTCATCAACTCATTGGATTTATAGATAGTCACCAGGGATTAAACAAACAAAGTGTACCTTCCTCTACTTCACATCAGCTTTTTATTTCTAGGTCAAAAATTACAGGCAATAAAATCCCCAAGTCTTTTCAAGGTGTGAATACTGCCCTCCATTCTTCTCACAGAATGAATGGGGAGGTAAGGCTTTACTGAGTAGCCGTGAGGGGTGGGGAAGGAGCAATGGGAGAATTGAAGAGGTAGTAAGGCAATGGTATTTTACTGTCTTAAGGTCCACTTTAACTTAATTTTTCAATTTTGAGTGGGTGGAATCTATTCAGGGGCAGCGTAGTTACTGAGAATTTCTATAAATACTGGAGTCAGACTGTCTAGTTTCAAAATCAGTCCCAATGCTAGGAAATTTGGGACATCTCACCTAATCTCTCTAAATCTCAATGTTTTTATCTGTTAAATAAGTAAATAGATAAGTAGGTAGATAGATATACTGCTCACAGAAATTAGGGGATATCTAAAAATGAATATGAAGCCATAAAAAAGAAGCATTTGATTTATTTTATTAGACAAGAACATCAGAAAAGCAAACGACAAGTCAAAGAAAGTTGTTTGATTATGCAGATGAGATGTAAATCAACTTTTATTTCATTGGGAAAAATGCTCTATACAGAAGGCTGAAAGTGCTGGAGTATCTGCACTTTCCCTGATCCTCTAATTTTTGTGAGCAATGTAGATAGATAGATAGATAGATAGATAGATAGACAGATAGAACAAACTATATCCAGGGCTCAGTCCCTTACCTTACAGTCTGGTAGTGGAGACAACAGGTAAGTAAAAATGTTCACAGAAGAACAGGCTGCTGTGTTCGTGGCAAGCAGAGGTGAGGATGAGGTGAGAGCTGTACTCAGGTCTATTAGTTCAGCTTTGATTTAGAGGTGATGGAGCAGTGTGTGTAGTCAGAGAAGACAATGTTGATGGAGGCTGTCAGCCTGCCTGTGTTATTCTGAATAGTGTAGCACCATGCCCAAAATTGTACTTTCTCATTGGCAAAACGAGCCTGCAGTTAGCAGAACCCCTCCTGCTTAGAACACGGATTCCTGCCCAGCTGTTACCATCTTACGTGGCACAACTCTCCATAAGGGGAAGAGAGGTTCATGTAACTTTTGCAAAGTATAATTTCTCCATCACACTGAGATTACTTTTAGTTCCACATATATATGACCCACCTTCCTGGCTGGTGCACTTCTCAAACTAGCTCTGTGCAGTGACGAATAAGAGAGAGAGGAGAGAGGTTGTAGGAGGGGCTTCCTGGAGGAGGTGGAAGCTACCCTGAGACTCAAAGGAGTTATCTGAGTCAAGGTGGGGGTGGTTAGGAGGTGAGTGAGAGCCTCAGAGCCTCCGGGCAGAAGGAATGTGTGGACAGAGCATATAAGTGGGAGGGAACACAAGGGGTAAACCCCAAGATTCAGGAGGCCAGCAGGAGCTAGACTCTGGAGGTTCTTGTAAGCCATGCTACAAGTGGAGTGTTTTATGTTTTATCCACAGTGATTGGGGGAGGGAGGCATTAAACCATTTTAAGCAGAATGTATATTGTCCTGGCTACAGTGTGAAAGCAATAAATACTATGTAGTTCACGAGTACCAACATTAAAGGTATGGAAAACTTTTGAGCTAAATTAGTAATCCAGGCAAGAAATAACAGGAATCTGAACTAAGAGTAATATTGGTTAAAAAGAATTGGTGCATATGAGTTTGAAGGGAACAGAATTGACAGAATGGTTGAATTTGATACATAAAGACAGAGAAGTCCAGAATAAACCAGGCTTGTGTTTTAGAAAAAAAATGAATTAGATGTTAGAAAATGAGTTGACTTGAGGATGGGGTGGGTACGTGACAAATTTAGTTGTAAACTCTCAAGTTTGAGGGGTACTTGAGCCCCCCCCCAATAGAAATCTAAGTAGGAAGTGAATTTGGAGCTTATGAGAAAGATTGGGCTAGAGGTGAGACAGTTGTCAATTGTCAGCATAAATAGATAGTAATTAAAGCTATGAGAATAGGCAAATGGATAAAATAGGACTGGAGGATGTCTGAGTACAGAGAAAAACACTGATGTCTTCATCACAGTTAATGAAAGACACCATGAAAAAGACACCATGTTACTAACTAATACAAAGGGATTAGGAGAAAACATGGAGAGAGGATGGGCTGGGAGTGGAGGTTGCATAGAGATCAAAAATAGTTGTCCCCATCAGGTGTCGTCTCCCACTGTTGCCTATTATGTCAGCAAGAGGAAGGCTAGGGGTCATAGGTAGGGTGGGAAAAGTCTAAGAAAAATGATGGAGCTGTGCCACTCTAGTGTACCATAGCATTAGCCAGGAGATTACTTGGTGAGAGCTCAAATGAAGGAGAAACTTCACGTAGGAAAAAGAAGGAATAGTTGTGTGTTTTAAGGTTGAGTTTATGAATTACCAACTGGGGGATATGTACGTTCACCTTTAGCTTTCTGTTCTTCTATCTCTTTTTGCATAGATAATTATTATTGTATGTGCAATTTTTTTTTAATTCAGTGAGAGGAGGGGAGGCAGAGAGACATATGCCCTGCCCAAGATCCACCCAGCAAGCCCACTAGGGGGCAGTGCTCTGCCCATTTGGGGGCATTGCTCTGTTGCTCAGCAACCAAGCTCTTCTTAGCACCTGAGGTAGAGGTTATGGTGCCATCCTCAGTGCCCAGGGCCAACTCACTCCAATCAAGCCATGGCTGTAGGAGGTGAAGAGAGAAAGGAAGGAGAGGGGGAAGGGTGGAGAAGCAGATGGGTACTTTTCCTTTGTGCCCTGACCAGGAATCAATCCTGGGACATCCACATGCCAGGCTGACGCTCTACCACTGAGCAACTGGCCAGGGCTGCAATTTTCTAATGCAAACTTTTTGTTTGTTTTTAGGTATCACTAATGGTGTTTCTTCTGTGAAGTTAGACTCTCCCTGAGTGTTTTGGAAACCTTACCTTGTCTTTAGCAGGGACCTGATATTTATTCCCTTCCTACATTTTTGCCCCTTATTTTGGATTTTTTTTAATCAGCATAAACAGGCTCGAATAGCTCCCCATCTTCAGAAAAGCAAACAAGTGAAAATATTTCTTAAGTACCTGCTGGGTCGTAACTGTGGCTCCAGTCTCAGTTTTGTATTCACTGCGAACCTTCCAGAAAGTGTTATAAATAAACAGTAGGTTCCTTCCTAGTCATTTTAACCTATTCCGATCTGGCATTCACTCTGTGCAGTCACTGAAATTGCTTTTTTTTTTTTTTTTTTTTTTTAAGATCGCTGGCTGCCACTGTCCTGAAAGTCAGGGGGACCCTGAGTTGTCTATATTGATATTTAAGCTGGGACAGACAACCGCATCAGTTGGGTATAGCCCAGACTTCTGAGTTTGCTGGAGGAGATGGGGGGGACCCAGTGGCATTACCCAGGCAGCATGACTTGTTTTCAAATGAGAGCTCATTTGGGATTGAATCCTGGAGACCTCTGATGCAAAATATTAACATTTTTAGTTGCTTAATAATTCAGAAGCAGAAATAGTCTGTAGTATGGAGGGGTGGTAGGGTGCTAAGGCAGTTGAGGAGGCTAGAGGCACTAAATTACAATTTACCCAGCCATCTAGAAATATTTTGGTATTTTAACAGCTCGTAGGATTTTACTGATACATATGAACCAAATAGCACCCCTGCTGTCTTCATGAAAATGAAAAGAATGATCACACATGAAACAATAAAAAAAAGTACTGGGTACACAGTACTCAACAAATGTTAGCTATTATTATTAATTTCTTTCCGGGAATATAAATATATATGTGTGTGTATGTAAATTATGTTTGTGTTTTATTAAACTGCCACTGTGGGAAAAGCAAGATATAAATTAGACTAATTAGTGGGACCATTATGTTTCTTTTGTCTTATTATAGTTAAAAGATCATTATTCCTCCAGGATCTTTGTTTAGTTTCAATTTAAATTGATTTGACATTCTACAGAAAAATAGAGGCAGCATTTTGGAATCGAGAGTGTGAGTGCTTATTAGGGGTATTTTTGTCCCTCTGAATTTTATGCCTCGATGTAACTTTTTTTCTCCTTGACGCTGATCTGTGTTCTGTTTCTCCAAACTGAGCACAGTGCTCAGCAGACGGTAGGTATTTAGTCTTTGCTAAATGACTGAATATATAATAAAAGTCATTTTAAAAGGAAAGCATAGATTGTGGCCTGGCCATCAATAGGCATGTTCATCTCAGATAAAGTACGTTTTCTCAGAAAATGACAGGAGAAGAAAACATTAGCAAGTATTTTAGGTGTATTGGCTTAAGGGGGATGAATTATATATGAGTTATTAAGGTCCGTCTGCACTGTTTACTAGGCTTGAAGACAACTTTCTTAGAGCTGTATCCTAGGAGACCCTGTGCCCCTGGAGTGATTGTGCATTTGAGAGGGAAGGGACTCTCCATGTCTCCTACAGCCCAAGGCAAGGGAAGACTGAGAGCTTATCTAGTTCAAGTACCCAAGGACAGCTGCAGCTCAATGCCATTGCAGAAACGTCACAACTCACCTGCATCACATGTCCCTGTCATCTCTTCCCTTGAGCTTTTTTCTCTCTTCGCTTTCACTCGTAACAAATTCTCACCATCTATGTCCTAAATCAGGAGATTGGGTTCTGTCTGAGAATTTAATTTTTTTAATTCGCTCTGGGATATAAAGGAACATTAATACCTTTTTGTGTGTGTGTGTGTGTATGTGTGTGTGTGTATATATATATATATATATATATATATATATACATATACATATACATATATATATATATATATATATGTATGTATGTATTGGACATTGTTGTTTCTGCTTCTCTCCTTCACCTTTCCCCTTCTCAGGGGATATTTCTTTGATGGCCTCAGTTACCTCGCAGCCCAAGGTCCCTTGGCAGGTTCACAACTTTGCACAGGGTTTTATTAGGAGGAGTGTAGAGTGACAGCAATCTGGTGTGGCCATTTGTCACTAAGAAGCTGTGGAGGAGGGATATGATGACTGGCTGGGCGTGGAGAGGTAGCTTAATTTTTCTAAGTGGATTCATGTTTATTGCTAGATCACATGGACACATAGTTGTTTTTGTGTTCATATGGTCTTGGGCAATGGTGTATAGAAATCTACATTCTTAAAGAATACTCATGTTGGGGTTTGCAAACTTAACTAGACTCGCTCTATTTTGTTTCTTTGCAGAACTTCGTGCGTCACCACTGGGTGCACAGGCGTCGGCAGGAGGGAAAGTGTAAACAGTGTGGTAAGGTAAGGGGCCGGCACCGCGGCCACCGAGGTCCATGAGTCCTATCACCCGAACCCAGTGCTCAGCATGTCACTTCCTTTCTGAGAGGCCTTCTTTCTCCAAGTCCCCTTTCCTGAAGAGGTATTTTAGTTGTTCTAGCACTCACTGCAAGAGGTAGAGGTCTTAATGTAAGGAATTAGCACATTTTTAGAGAGATAGATACACTTTTGTGGCGAATTTCATTGTGGGTTGTTTCAAGAACAATACTGCCTCTTTTTTTAATACTCCCTTTGAGGACTGCTGGATCTGCCATACTTCTTTGATCAGCAACAGAAAGTCAGTGGGTAGTTGAATAACACTGCCTGTGTTGATATATTATTGTGGTTGAGCAGAAGCACAACACGGAAGCTTCTTCTTCAAGACATATGTTGCTTTCTTAGGGTATAGTCCGGTTTCCGGAGACAGGCGCTCTCCTCATATGTGGTTATTTATATCTGCTGTCTCTCTTAGAACAACTGGCATGCTGTGGAACTCCATGGAGTCTACATGTTATTGACCCCAATACATTTGAGTTACAGATCTCTTTCAACATACAAAAATCTATTTTAGGAATAGAAGGCCCCTCTGGGAAGGTGAATCACACTACAAATATTATTTTTTTCCCCAAGTGACATTAGTAGCAAGCTGGACTCAATAAAGGGACATTTTGATTTGGTAGAGAGCAACGTAATATGGGAGAATATATTCATCATCCATGAACAATTCCTAGTTTGTGTCTTTATTTATGTGACTCTTCTGGGTCAACCACCATGGTGAGCTGACTGGTATGGCATTTTTAACAATAGAGGGATACAAAGAGCTATGTTGAGAGTGAGTGTGACCTGGAAAGCATTACTTTAATTTTGCTGTTCGCACAGGACCTCGAAGGCAAATCTTACGCTGTAGCCACTGGTTACCAAGTTCAACTTTGGAAGGCTACACACCTCACCCTCAAGATGATGGCTCTCTTTTATAGCTACTATTATCTTCTCCAGTTTAACCCAGTGACTCCCAGTTGATTCCTTTCTATCCTGTAAAGAGGGCAGATGAAATAGGTTGAAAAGTGGAGGAGGTAAAAAGAAGATGAGGAGAAAAGGGGGAGTAGGGTGGTGCTTCCTAGGCATTTTACACAGCTGTGAAAAGAGGTCAGCCCTCCATTCTTACCTGTGCTCCCTCCCATGAGTTCCTCCACCCTCTTCCTTTCCAGTGTTGCCTTGGGGCTTGAGGACTTATGCTTAGTGGAGTGTAGACTATCAACAACTTTCCCACAGACATTCTATTTCTTCCTGTAGAAATATATGTAAAGGTTATAAAAATAAATGAGCTAACTTTCTGAAAGTTAAATAATAAGTATCAAAAGCGATTTTTAACACAACATATAGTTAAACTTTGGTCTACATGTTTCTTAACCGCAGATGCCATGCCATTATGAATTACTTGTTCATAAATCGTACCTATTTTAATATGTAATTAGTTTAAGTACATTAAACAGCATGCAGCATTAAACACGATAATGTCGAAACTACTCTTTCTTGTAATGAATATTGTTAAAAACTAATTTAAAATGAACAGATAGTGCAGTGTTCAAAGTTGAGAGTACACTTCTCAAGGAGGTATACTGGATAAGCATCTTTGTATTGCAAAGATGACAAAGTGATTTAAAACATTCCATGGGGGGTGTGGTTGAGATAGGAATAGTGAAAGGGATTTCAGTGTCTAAAAACAATGAGAAATGGTGACCTGGGGTTTTGGAGGTTGCTTTGTTATCCTTTGAAATCCCCAGTCTTTACTGATCTGAAATGTGTATGGTCTGGAGGTCAGCTTTCAAGAGAACCTGCAGGGTTAGGGACAAGGAGAGGAAGGTCAAGGGTGAGAGGATCCATGTGCTGGACAGGCGGGGTTGGTTATTTGCCTCTGTGTTTGTCCATATGAAACAGAAGAATCTCTGCCATTAGCCCTAGGAGGGTCATTGAGAGCACAGAGTGGGCAATAGTACACCAACAAGGAAATCAAGTCTCTCTATGGAGCCTCTGTCAGCATAGCTGCTGGAAGCCTGGTTTTCCTTTCTGCCCTTGGCTGAGTACCCGGAAAGGAGACACAGGCAACTGCTGTTCTACCTTCTGCTGCTATTAGTTTGCCTATTTTAGATTCCTCCTATACGTGGCATGGCATCCTGTCATATTTGCCCTTCTGTGTCTTGTTCATTTCACTTAGGGAAAGGTCCTCCAGGTTCATCTGAGGAAGAGAAATGGGGAGGAATTAGTTAAAGATACAATGTTTCAGTTGTATCATTACAACTCTTCAAGGGAATGAATCCTAGAGATGTACTATATCACAGAATGTCTGTAGTAAACAATACTCTATTATATACTTAAAGTTTTGCTAAGGTATAGTTTTGCTAAGGTAGTATGTTGTGTTCTTATCACAAAAAAGATAATAAAGAGAGTGGGAGGAAACTGTTGGAGGTGATCAGTTTGTGGATGGCATAGACTGTGGTGATGACAATTAGTTCAGAAGTCTGTGTAGTTGGTCAAAATGGAGGCCATTTTTGATTGGTCAGAAAAAGTTGTCAGTGAGGTTGGTGTGCATCTTACACCTGAGACACTCCAAGGGCTTAGTGTTTATGAGCTTTAGTTGTGGGATGCTCAAACGTCCTGCTGTGTCAGCTCCCACTGGTTAAAGGCAATTGTCCTCAAATAGCTCGACGGGTTTGAGATCTTCTAGCCAAGGGGTAATCAGATAGGAAAAATTTCCTTTGACTTCCATAGTATGGCATTGCTGTGGTGTTTATATCCCTGTTGGATAATTTTATGAAAGTGGTATAACAATTTTATTTTAAAACTTCAATTTTGTCCTGCTAGAAATAATGAATTTAGTGTCTAATTTAGTCTTATGATGACCATGTTAGATATTAAAATATAAAATGTGTAAAAGTATATACATATATTTAAATGGTAGAGTATTTGAGCAAAAATGTTTGAAGTTCTCTGTTTTAAGATAAATATTGATTTAGTCTTATTTTATAATTCCCGTGGGTTTGCCCTTTGTAATACGTTCTGAGCTTCGGATACATGAGTGAGCACAGAGAAGTTTATTTTGTTGTTGTTCAAAGTTTTGGGGTCAATTGCTGTATTGACTTGTGAGTTAAATAAAATTAAAGCGAATGGAGAATCAGGCTGTGGTCAGGAGATTTCTTCTCCCAAACCTCAGTTAAATACATAAGCAATAAAATATTTTTGTTTTATTTCAAGTAAAACTCCTCCCCCCCTTGTTTTTTCTGGTTTCAGCCAAGGCTTTGATGTTGAGTGCCATTTGGTATACGCCCCAGATTGAAGAAGAAAAAGAGGCAACGGAGCTTTAGCTGCTAAGAATAAATGCCGTTTAAACTTTATTTCAAGAATGCAACTTGACTTGAAAAACTCACCCCTGCCCCAAATAACCTTATCCTTTTAAGTTCTTGATATTTTTAATTCTGAAGGTAGTTAGATCCAAAAGCATCTGACCCACCATCCCTATTTTTCTCTTAGATAGCGATGAACAGAACAGCTCTTAAAAATCATAGAGTTAGTTGAAATTCAGTTAGGACATCTGTCAGTACCATAATATCAAATGTGGGCCAGCATTTACAATGGGTACTTAGGGATCTGGCTCTTCTTGCTGTGTGCAGATCCTGGCCTGAATCTCCCCCTTGCAGGTGGCCTTTGGGATCTTGGTCCATAAAGGCCCCGATCGAGTTCTATTTATGACTTTGCATTAGACAATAACCCTGAAGTGATGGCTTCTGTAGTTCTACCAGATTAAAATCCAAAACAAAGCACAGAGCTGATTACCATAAGGCTCATCTCCAAGGGACCCTCCACAATTCTGCAACAGTGCCGCCCTAGCAGTGGCTGGCCTTGTTTGTTTCAGGTATCAGCCTGGCTCTTGGGACTGCGTCTGTTTCTCCTTGAAGCCAGAAAGCCAGTGTTCAGTAGAAAGCAAAGCTAATATACGCTTCCCCTGTTCCATCAAATAGAGTATTGTTAGTCGCAAATACGAAGTTAGTTAGACACTGGAGGACTTTGTCAGCAAGATGGTGGAAGACATTCCTGCTGGTAGGTCTTAGCAATAAAAGCACTCCATCATTTACATATACTGGGTTATAAATATGTTTCCAAAGACATCACCCCATTTGCATATCATAACTACGTAGTGGTGTAGGAGAGGTTTATACTGTAATGACCATTTTCAACTGAAGAGAGAAATAACTAGAAGGGTTAAGATCCCTCAGCCAATAATAACGAGATCCAAGAACTCTTCTCAGCTTTACTCTCTCTCTGTCAGCATCTGTTGGATGTGCAATCATCTGATGTAGGAAAATGTAGGAATTGGTGAAGCGGTAGCTGGCTAATGGCATGGAAGATGCTGTTTACCATGCATTTGATAAAGCAACATTTAGTAGATGTCTAGCAGTGATGGGCAACCTTTTTATAAAAACCGCCCACTTGCAGTGCTGGGCAACCTGGCCCCTTCCGCCCACTAGTGGGCGTTCCAGCTTTCATGGTGGGCCAATCGGTGTGCCATTTGGTTGCTCCGCTACCGCCCACCATGAAAGCTGGAATGCCCACTAGTGGGTGGTAGGGACCAGGTTGACCAACACTGCAAAAGTGGGTGGTTTTTATAAAAAGGTTGCTCATCACTGTGGCTTTGATGGCTGTTACACCAACAATCCATCCTATTAATTTCCAACCATTTACCATGTCTGTATTGCAGACTTAATTAAAATAAAAAAGCTAGCGTGCTGGCAGTGTTTGTATGGGTTGCAGGAGGGAGCTGTCAGGAAACTTGTTTCTGGATGGTTTGGGTCAGGTGTTTCAAGTTTAGATAACATGAAGTTGTAATTGGATTATGGTAGCAATGCCTCTCTTCAATCCATCAGGAGATCTGCATGCCATGCCTATGAAGTTCAAAGACCTATGCTAAGTTGTGGGGACCCTATTTAAGAACCATCACGGGAAGTCTCTCAAAAAGCTCTAATTCCACGGGAGAGCTCTAACACACATGCACATAAAGTAACCAACAACCAACGTAGGGGAGCTATTCATAAACGCCAAGGGCAGGTGCAGGGTTGGGAGCGGGATAAGGCCTGTGGTTTAGAATGGGAGTTCTTTTCATGTGTAAATAGATTTCTTTGACTTAAAATTATCTACAGACATTAAGCAAGACTTCTTCAGCCATCAGATTACTAGCTTTCCTGCCCATCACATTTGTTTTAATCACTTTACAATAGCCCTGTTTACAAAATGGTTTTGTTCCTGCTCTGCATTCATTTGTTCGGGTTTAGATTGTATTAGAGGATGGAGTGGATGGGTTTTGGGAAGGCTAAAAATCATTGCCTGAGCATGACTGCGTCTTTCCTTTGGGTAATAATTTAGGGACAGCAGCAGCCAAAAAGCACCTCTTCCGTCCTTGATAGAAAAGTAATTCCGTTTGTTCATTTGAGAGAATTGAGTTCATCATTCCATTCATCTCATTGCTGCTTGCTGGGGAAGGATGATGGAAAGCTGCGTTTTGAGTCCTGACCTCTTAAGGGGATGATGAACACCCTTGAATTTCCTCCTGCCCCTTGGACTTCTCCCAAATCCTGGGTCTTGACTCTCTGAATCTTAATCTCTCTCTTGGTGGGTTCTCAGATGTTAAAGTTGTTAGAACCTCTGAGATGGGTGACCATTGTGGTGAAGAGCCATGTGAACCAATAGTGGCTTATCTTTTGCTTTCAATAAAAACATAACAAAACCACATTTATTTGGGAAAAAAAAACCCCACACAATTTATTGTTTAAAAAAAATTTATTTTTTTCGGTGGCTGACTTTGAGTTCTTAGTAGGACCTCCTCTCTGAACAGTCCAGATGATCCAGGAGTAGGAAACTTGCATGGCAGAGGAAGGTGGAGGTTGTCAGTGCTGACTGGCATTTGCTGTCCCAGTTACTTTGAGTGGTGGGGTCAGTTCTGCATCTGTTCACATTTTTGGACTTCAGGAGGGCAGATGCGTACTGAGATTGATGTGATTTAAAATTTTCTATCTCTTGTTCTAACACTCCAGGGCTTTCAGCAGAAGTTCTCCTTCCACAGTAAAGAGATTGTGGCTATCAGCTGTTCCTGGTGCAAGCAGGCGGTACGTTTGGGAAACAAAACAAAGTGGGCTCATGTTCTATCAGAATAGACTTAGGTCATTGCTTGAGTTCCTGTCTGTAAGTGGAAGGTTATTCTAATTATGTGTTGTTTCCCTCCCGTAGGGTTGTTGGAGGAAGGGAGACAGATTGAAACTGTAGAATTATAGCATATATGATCTGGGAGAAACTATAGAGATACATTAACCCCTTCACATTCAATACATACTGAATTCTGGGATCAGAAACTGGAAAATTCTCCCCTGGGTCTAGAACCGAGGACTTCTCATTCCCAGACCATATGTTTTTTGTTTTTTTTTCCAAACTACATTAGATTCTCCTCCTATGGTAAGAAATAGTAGCATAAGGAAGAAAGCAACATGCAAGATTAGATAATCCTTCTAACACAGCAGTCCAGATTTCTTGATTCTTCTATTTTTGATGTGGGCATTTTTTTTATGAGGCTATGTTAGGATAAGAGTGTTTTTGTACCCTTTTTTAAATTTCAATGTTGCCACAATTGGTTGCATATGCTCATTGAAATGTAACTCTTCCTTATGTTTGAACATATATGTTCATTAGAAACCAATAGTTATTTTTCTATTTACTTTTTCCTCTTTCTTTCTACCTTTTTTTTCATTTTTTTAACCCCTCTGTCCTAACCAGATGAGTTCATTTGCTTACTTGTTTGCCTGTGTACTTCTTTCTTAAGTTTAAGCAAACAATGTAAATATACTCTAACTCATAGGTTGGCAAACTGTGTGGCTCATAGGCCAACTATGACTGTATTTTTGGTAAATAAAATTTAGAACACAACCGTGCTTATCCATTTATGTGTTGTCTGTGGTTGTTTTGCATTTATGTAGCGTCTATAGCTACTTGAATGCCAATGACAGAGATGAGTAGTTGCAACATAGACAGTATGGCCCTGTAAGACTGAAATATTTACTATGTGGGTCTTTATGAGTGAAGTTTGTGGATCCTTGCTCCCACCTCCCAATCCACCAACTCTTTTGAATGACTATGTAATTGGGGTATATAGTACCCTCATTGCACAGCCAACCTAAAAGGACAGAGACTAGTTTCAGATAGGGTAAGAACTGGCAGCTCTCTACACACATCAGATTTAATGAGCCAAACGAAGCCAAAAGGCAGGAGCAGGTGCATCTAGCTGAAACTCATGAAATTAACATTTTTGTGGGTCAGAACTTTTGAATTTTAGCAGTTCCATAAGACTTCTGTACACATCCTCTCCTTACACAACCACACATTACCTCACTATCAACAGCCCATGAGAAAATCACCTTTTAAAGAAGATAGGTAACATTTCTCTGTTCTATCAAATTGTTTGCAGATCACAAATAACTGATGGTTGGGGGAAGTATTAATTATTTTATGAAATGGTTTTCATACTTAACTGATTTAGTAATTAGCCACTGGATCAGGTCAGATCTTGAAAATACGCAGAAATGAAGACAAAAGCCTCCCTGATGTGATATAATTGGGGCAGCCATCTTTGCCAGTTTTCCTGAGACAGTCCTCATTTATATCTTTTGTTCCAACATAATTGTTAACAGTGCTCCCTTTCACTCTTGAAATTGGTCCAGTTAAGATGACAAATTATGTGGTCACATTACATATAATCCATGTGGAAAAGGATGTTAACTTTTTAAAAATCGCTGTGATTATGACTTTAAGGCTTGTAATTATTGTGTGATGTGATTTTCTGTTTATTAGAAAACAGATGTTACCACACATGGTTATCACTTCTCAGCCACACAAAAGATGATTGAAAATGTGATTGGCTGAAGGTCACTCAATTCATCTGGGAATAAAAGTTAAGCCCCTAATACTACGGCATTGTTATAATCATCAGTCTACATTCACTTCCTTCTGTTAAAAACAAAAAGCTCTTTAGACTTGCCAAGTGTAACAGGACCGTGATATTTTTTAGTGGCTCTAAGAAACCCAGCAGAAACAATCTTCTTTGTTACCCTTGGACTAAGAGCTCTCTCTGTAGAAGAGACATCTTGCTTCTTTCCTGGGTCCCTTTCATTGGAAGACTACCTGGGCAGGATTTACATCTATGAGTAGAAAAAGGAGAGGCAGATGGTAGGCACTACGTTTCTGCTCATCTTCATTTCCTTCTCAACATTCTCCCAAATTAGCCGAGTCAGTGACCAGCACAAGTTGAAACAAAGTTATGTGCAAATTTAGGATGAATAGAGCCCTCTGTTGATGTTAGACACATTTAGAACTATAGGGAATTGTTATAAGTTTATTATTAATTTTAATTTTGGGACGCCAAACTGATGACAATTACAAGGAAGCAAAATCTCAACAGATTGAGAAAATGCTCCAGAGAATGGCAGTTTTACAGCTTATTTTGTACATTAGTATCAAAGGGGCAGATGAAAGAAGAGTTACGTGAAACCCATTGGTGGTAGATTAAGGGGGCAGGAGAAAGTAAAGCAGGAAATCTCTTGCATTGGCTAAAAAGGCAGAATAGAGAAACACATACTTCTTTTACACTGGTGGGTACAGGATAGTTAATAGTTAACATTTACAACAGGAAGAGATGGTATGTGGGCAATAATATAACAGTGAGGAATTCTGTAGTCTTTGGTGGGTGGGTGTGCCCTGAGGGGTCTGGAAAAGAGATTACTTTGACATTTCAAAGGTATGTTATCTTAGATGCAGAAAGACAGTAGACAGGTTCACTTAGGTAAAGACTGACCTTTGTCAAGGAAGCTACTGGCCTAGGACGTGACTTCCCGCCATGAACTGCTTTTACTTAGGAAGTTTTATGTTCACACCCTCCTCTGTAGTTAGTAGGTCTCTGACCTTGTAGAGCCGGCCACAATGACTTTGCCTGGAATCAGGGTTACTGTGTGACCACATTTTTGTTCACATTTTTAAGACTTTAACATATTTAGCTAAATATCCTATTTTTAAAAAGCTTAGAGATACAAACAACAGTATGGTGATGACCAAAGGAAAGGGAGATGGGGGAGGTAGAAGAGGGGACAAATGGTGACAGAAGAGGATTTGACTTTGGGTGGTGAACATACAATACAATATACAGATGACATATTATAGAATTGCACACCTGAAACCTATATAATTTCATTAACCAATGTTATGCCAATAAATCCAATAAAATTAAAATAAAAAAAGGAAGTACTAAAAAAAATAACGAGGTTATAAAGTTTTAGCCGGACTGTCCTATAAGATTGACTTCTTGTTACCAATCATTATTAGTTTGTAGTATGGAAAGAATTCTAAATCCGGTCTGTAGGCTCCCGGGGCTGGTTGATGATAAGGATGTGTTATGTGTGTGTGTATGCGTGTGTACCCGCGCGTGTGCTCACGTGCATGTGCATGTACACGTGTACTTATTCCTTATCACTGAGGCATTGCCCTTTGCACAGAATTGCTCACTGGCCTGTTTTCCTCTTCAGTTTCACAATAAGGTGACCTGCTTCATGCTGCATCATATTGAGGAACCCTGCTCCCTGGGGGCTCATGCTGCTGTCATCGTCCCGCCCACCTGGATCATTAAGGTGAAGAAACCTCAGGTAACTGCCGGGACCCTGCAGGTGCTGCTGGGCCAGCGTAGAAAAAGAGTAACTGTTGCTTCTTGCTTTTCTCCCCCAACTAGCCTTTGGGTTTCTATTATCTCTGCCCCTTCCTTCCTCCCCCTGGTCCCCCGCTCCGCTTCCCCAGTTCATGTGATCAGCCCATCACCTCACTGCGTTGGGCTCTCTCATGGAACCAGCCCCTCCCTTAGAAAGAAATCCAAGTTCTACAGCAAGAATTTTTCCTTCTTGTCCACATGCTAATGCTATTCTCTTCGGGTGCTTGTCTGAGTCCCTTAAATACTAATGGGAATGTGTGGCTTATTCTTGTACACCTCTCTTCTCTTCCCACCTGGGCACCTCTGGGGAGTGAGTGTGAAGGCAATCTGTGCAGGCTTCTGTGTTTGATGAAGATCACTACCCCTTCCAACTTGAATAGCAGACTGTGGGGCATGACCTTCCTAAATACACAAGCCTGCTTAGAGAGCAACACTTTTAAGGCAAAGTAGGACATACCCTCTTCATACCGAATGTCATACTGTGTCAGTCCTCACTGCCCTTTCTGTCCTCAAGGGTCTTCGCTTCAATTCCGAGAAACCTTTGTGGTTTCTCATAAGGTCATCATCTTTGATAGATAAGTCTTTACCTTTGTACTCTACACCTTAGATAGTTAGCTCCAAGTTCTGGGGTGGCAGGGAGAGGATTCTATCTCTTTAGGGTATTTATACATTAGAAACTGGGGAGTCTAGTCCTTTCCTTTTACATTTTAGAGCCAAAGTCCAAGAAATGTTAAATGAGTTGCCCAAGGTGACATACACCATTTTAGTACTGTGTCTGAATTTCAAGTGTACTGATTTCCAATTTAGCATTTTTAAATCTCTTTAGCATTTTTACTTGTTTTTCCCCTAAAATGTCCTAATCTCTCCATGAGCGTTATATTCAATATCCAGTTAAATCGATATGTTTTCATCCAAAACCTCGATGGTATCAGGAAGGCAACTGGGCATTGTGATGTAATACGTGGTCCTTGCTCTGAATATCATGTAGTTATCTTAAGTAAAGGTCAGGGAGAGCATCATGAAGAAGGTGGGGCTTATTGCACCTCTTACAGGTAGGTGGGATTTAGATCAGTGGAGAAGAAAGGGAATGGCAGAAAAATGTCATGAACAAGGGTTCTTAGTCCACAATTATATCCCAGGACTATGAGATTAGCTTGGCCACAGTGGAAGGTTTATGTAAGGGCAGTGCTGGACAGGAGCAAGGAGGAGCTCAGGCCTGGCTGACGAGGAATTTTTTTATATATGTGAATTTGTCCTTTTAAGCAAAAGAATAATAGAGTAAAAATTGTATCTTAGAAGGAAACAACTAGCAAAGGTATGTAGGATAATGTAGTATGGGATTTTAAGACTGGAACTAGACCAGGTGGAAAAACCAGAAGATGATCACATTTTTCAGGGACATGATAAGTTTACTTTTCTAACCTGGAAATCTTTTCATTATGGAAATTTTTAAGCAAGTGAAGAGAGAGAGAGAACATTACAATGAATTCTTTTGTAACAAACTTTTCTACCATCATTGTTTTATATGTCCCCTGCCACACCATAATTTCTTTTCCTTTATTAAATTAAAAAAAATTTTTTAGATGCACATGCAGTTGTAAGAAATAATGTAGAGAGATTCCATGTACCCTTTACAAAATTTCCCCATGTGGTAATTTCTTGCAGTACAAGATATCACAGCCAGATGGTAACATTGATTCAGTCTAGGTACCCAGCACAGTTTGTTGTCATAAGAAATCCTCATGCTACCGTTTCATAACTACATCCATTTTTCTCCCAGTCCCACCCCAAATAGAAGTCTCCTCCTTTTTATTCTTTGGTTGGGGTATCTTAAAAGCAGATCTTATGTCATTTAATCTGTAGACACTCCATTTTGCTTCTGCAAAAGATAACGTTTCAGAAAGATAGCATATTTTGTCTCCCATCAAAATGCTTGTCCTTAAAATATATTCTGATTGTCTCAAATATAATATTTTTCAGTTATTTTTTCTTTCAAATCAAGATCCAAAGTTCACAACTGCTTTTTCGGTGACATATTGTTAAATCTCTTTTAATGTGTGACAGTCCTCTCTTTTATTTTTCATGCTATTTATTTGAATAAATTAGATCACTTTACTGGTAGAATTTCTCAGATTTTCATTTTGGCTGATTAGATCCTCATTTTATTTTAAAATAATTTCCCTTAATGCCCATATTATTTATAAAATAACACTTAGACTTAACTCAGGCTTAACTTTTGGTGGAAGGATTGCATGGGTGGTGGTGTGTATTTCTGTCTTGTTGCTTTCAAAGGAAGCACCATGTCAGGTTGCTTATGTTTAGTGCTATGAAGTTTGACCAGAAAGCTCAGAAACTGTCATCCTAATCCAACTATCATTAAGTTGTACCTCAGCCTTTCACCTATTGTTTTATCTAATAAGTATGATTACCTAATCTATTATTTCATTAGGATTGCCAAAGGGTAATTTCCCAATTTTTACTTTTCACTTTTTGAGCCATGATGACTTTTTCTATAATGAGACTTTTCCCTTATTGCCAGCAAGTACATGACAAATGTTTGAGTATATACCTTTATTTGTAAATTTTCAGGAGACAGAATAAGTTAGTAAGTACCTTCACAGTTTTTATTATGTGGCTAAGAGTGGTGATGGTTGTGGTAGTTGTTTTGTTCACATTTGAATTTTTGAATTGTGAACTTACATCATTATGTGATATATATATGTCACATAATGATGATGTATTTTAATCCATTGACATATTGTTGTTATTTTATTCATGTTGTTCAATCTTTTACCAGTTAGAACCACCTCCAGGTGGCGCCTATCTCTACTTTTCATGAGCCATGAGGCTCTTGATAGCTTCGTTGGTTTCAGGAATAATACCAGGTGTCTGGGTCATCTTGTACATTTCCTGTACATACCTGGGATCAACCATTTCTCTCACAAGTCTTGGCTACTTTTAATGGGAGGTGGTATTTTCAGTTCACAATCTGGATGCTGTAATCCAAACTTTTTTCATTGATATCTTCTTATTGTCTTCTGTGACTCAGGATATCATAATAAAAATAAGGAGAGCTAACCATATGTTAGGAAACATTTTGAGTCTTTTGCATGCACTATCTGATTTTATTATCATGGTACCCTAGAAGGTAGGTATCCTGTTATTCCCATGTTGCAGCTGATGAAAAGGAGAACTAGAGCAATCAAATACATTTCTTGGGTCCATACAGATACTAAATAGTTTGAAGTGGCATTTGAACACAGGAATTCTTATTCTTGAAATCAAGCTCTTAGTGACAGTGCCATGCTGTTCTCTGTTTTACTATATAGGAAGTCTTGTTGAATCAGGTATCTTTAAAAATTTTAGTGGTCCCTCTTCCATCATTTAATTTAATCAATTAACTAAATTCTGTATAAAAGGTAATGTATGATGAGCTTGGAGGGAATGCAACAGAGTAGTGGAAAAGAGCTCTAGTTTATGAGCTAGACTGCCTGGAGTCATAACCTTGCCCTGCCACTTAATAAGCTGTATAATTTCAAACAACTTAAAACCCTTCTACAGTGTGTCCGTAAAGTCATGGTGCACTTTTGGCTTTTGACCGGCCAAAAGTGCACCATGACTTTACAGACACACTGTATATATTCCAGCTTCTCACCTGCAAAGAGTAACTAATACTATTACTTAATTCATAGGCTTTTCTTGAGGACTAATGAGCTAAAAAACAAAAAAGAGATGAAGTACATTTCATAGCACCTGGCTCATTGTAAACATTCAGTAAATCTTAGCTCTTACTATCTTTCTTGTTGGCTTTTAGGAATACAGGTGTCAAGTGAAGCTATATGTCAACAAATGGAAACATTGGACAGTGATATGGGCGTCAGGACAGAAGTTATGGATTCCTGAGCCATCTGTGTTATAATGAAAGAGGCTGGGAGGAGAAGGAAATTTCTAATGGAGAGGGTAGGAAGAGACAGAATAGGGGCCATGACCTTCTGTCTACTGTGCTCCCAAGTGCACCTTGAACTCCTACTATCACTATTGTATTTAACACTGAAGTGAGATTACATGTTCATTAGCATGATGCCTACCCCATGGGAGATGGTCAAGTCTGATCCATTAACTGGACGGAAGACTGAGAAAGCATCCACACCCAGATAGTGGAAGGAGGAAGAAAGTCCTGCAAAACAAGGAAAGAACTCTAAAAAGTTAGAGTTTTATTATTAAAAATGGGAAGAAAAATAGGATAGCCATTGATGTTAAATTCAGTAGACATTAGAAAAAAATAACAAGGATTGAGAAAAGTCCTTGTGTTTGGCACCAGATCATTGATGACATCAGAACCGTAGCTTGTAGAGTATGGGCATAGGTGACAACCCATTAACGACAGTGTGGAAACAGTAAGAGTAGAAAATTTATGGAGAGAATTTGGAAGGTAGATGGAGAACAGCAGATAAAATATTTTTCCAACTTTTAGAATTTATGTACTATATATATTATTCCCATACATCTCTTTATATTTTTATATTCTACAACACTGCTTGAAAATATGATAGAGGAGAAGATAATCTAAATTGCACTAAAGAAACATTTACTTCATTAACTTCATTCAAAGATACTGTTCCTATGGGAGATCCAAAGATGAATCAGATGTTAAAGTAGACACAACAGTGCAAATTGTTGGGCATAGTGTTCGTGAATTCCAGAAGAGATATTTTGCTACATGTGAACTTTTAATAGAAGAGTGGCCCTTCGATATCTGTCAATGTTTTGCCTTTTGGATCAGTGGGCATCATTTAGGAGAGACTTGCACATGATGGCAAGGGGAAGAGACAAGACAGCTTGGTTAAGTTTGCTGCCATGGTAGTGAGAGGCCCTCACATGGGAGGCAGGGAGTGCTAAGTGCTACCTGGCATGCAGAATCAAGGTGGAAACATGAAGCAGGGTTGAGCAGCTTCAGCTGTGGAGATCAGCGTAGTTTCAGTTTTAAAACATTTGTCATTTGGGCTTGGCCTCAGAGGATGCAAGGTGGTATCATTGGGAAGAGGGATGAGGAAGGACAATACAGGTTGATGGAACATACAGACAATAGCTGTAAGATGGATCATAGTATAAAGATAATTTTGTTTATGATGTTTGTGTCTAAGGAACTCTACAGAGGAGGAGCAAAAGAAGTCTACTTGAGTGTACAATGATCAGGAAAAGTGGGTTGCACAAAGGCGGAATTAAACCATGTGCTTTCTCTGTTGAAAGACCACTAGCTCCACGCTGGTCAATTATTCCTTGACCAGCTGCACAGTTGGGATTTGGGTGAAACTTTGTTGAGAAGGGGAATGAGCACTATTTCGGTGGTGTGCTGAATTTCGTTATCAAATTATTTGGAGACCTAGGCAGTAACATAGAAGGTAGGTTACTTTAGGGAATGGAAGGAAAACCAGATCTTAAAAATCAAGCTTGAATCTGTTGATGTATTTAAAGTCAAAGTGATATTTAATGTTATAGATGTTGCTGTTTTCTGTACTGAAAATGGGAGGGGTAATAGTTTGGTTAGAGAAACAAGATGAAGATGTTCAAATTCTAGTGTAAGTGCTTGCAACTGAAGGGAAGAAAGACTTCTGTTACATGAATTTTCTGTGGAGTCAAGTTATAGAAGACCTGAGGTGTGTGTTTTGAATAAATAACATGATTTTACACATAATGTTTTCAAAACTTGCCTTTCCTATTGAAAAAATAAATCATAGGGAAAAGTCCATTTAGCACACACATATATATGTAATGCATGTTAAAACTACCATATGTATTCCATGCTGTGGATATATTAATTTACTTAGCCAGCTACCTACTGACAGATATTTATTTGTTTCCAAATGTCTACTTATAAAAATACCATAGTCAACTCCTTTGTAGCTTTGTATGCATTTTTGTTACGTGAATCTTTTCTTATTCCTTATGATTGGATAATCTTAAAATGCTGTCAACTTATGCCATGGAATAACAATGACCAACAATATCCCTCAAAATGTCCCAACCCATTTGCTTTGGTCTATTCTCAAGGTTAAGAAATACTTGCTATGATTTAGCCATATATGCCTGAGAAGCTGCTGAGATGCTGTACTTAACTTTATTCTTTTTTCCTTATTCGTCTGCCTGCCTATTCTCAGGACAATCTCTGTCCTCGTGGTGTCGCTGGGCAGGGTAGAGTGGGATGCTCCTTGAAAGACAAAGTTCATGAACTCTCCCTCCAGTTATCTGTCAGAGTTTTGTCCAGGGTATCAAGGGGAAAGACTTTATTTGGACTTCTCTTTAGACTGTTACTATACCTGATTCTTTGCTGCCCCATAACCTAGACACAGCAGGAACAGTAAAAGATCGTTAGTAAGTTTTATTCACGGTTGAGTGATTCACCAGTAGGTATTTCTTAACAGCCCAGGAAGGAGTCACACTATGATAAAGGTTTTGTTGATAGGATTATTTCTGCAGCAAGGTAAGATTGTCTTAATACCTGGTCTGAGAAAACAAAAAACCTTTTTATATATATATTTTTTAATTTATTTTTTTTTACTAGGACTTTAACAAAAGAGTGGGCACAGACAGTACTGGGAATGAATGCTGTTGGAATCAGAAGAATGCAACTATCTAAAGGAAGGCACAAGAGTTCACTGTTTGGAGTGTTAAACTTGCCAAGTGAACCCTTTGTATCACAGACAGCCTTTGATAACAGGGATGTTTTGTTTCAGAACACAAGACAACTATTGAAAGGTGTCTTTTTTTAATAGATCACCAACAGTTCTACCCAATAACTTCTCAGTATAATTTTTACATTCATGAGAAACAGTCTAATCTTCATGAACTCTCGCAACCATACTGACCCAGGCAGGGTAAGTGAGATTATCAATCAGCAAGACTAGGTGACTTGTCTGTGTCACGGCTGAAACACAACCCCAATCAGTCTGCCTTCATGTCCACCAGTTCCCTTTCTGCTGCCTCCTAAGACAGGTTCTGGATGGAGACAGGGACACCTATTTGTGCAGGAACAAGAGGAATCCTCGAGAATGTTGAGGTGCTTTGTGATGTTCTATACCGCTCATCCTTTGCTATTTGACTATCCGTAGGGCTGTAAGCTTACTCAGAGCTCACATAGAGGCGTCCAGGTACTGTAAGTCAACCAATGCTTGGTCTTTGCCCCTTTTCTGTGAGATGAAGAAGGCCTCACATGCACTTGGCTCAGTGAGGCTCAGAAGCTCTTGTCTTTGCTCCGTGTGTCAAAAAAGGCTGTTCCGTGTGTCTGTTCTCTAACAGAATTTGAGTTTCTTGCCTGCTCTGTTTTCAGACATCAAGCCTTATTTCAGTGTGTTTTTTCCCCTTCACTATCTGTTTCCCTAATGTGTTTGACTGTCAGAATCACCCAGAAGAACTCTGATTTCTATAATCACGCTAAACAACCTTAGCCTGATCCACTAGACCTTTCTCTCACAGTTTAATCATGGAACCCTGTCGAGAACCATAGTGTAATCCTTTCAAAGCCTTTGGCATGCGCCCTGCATTGCTCTCGGCAGTAAATGAAATGAAACAACAAAGTGGTTAGGAGATAGGCGTTCAGTACCTAAGCATCCTTTCTAAACTCGGGAAGGTCTCAGGCAGTGTTGTGAATTGTAGTAATACTGACTCATTATTTCAGCAATGATTTGAGTGCATCCTGTGCACCAGACATTGTGCTAGGTGCTGGGATGCACCACTGTGAACGCAGCCACTAACATTTTTGGAAGTCCTTATCATGGGACGGATACCCCAGCTAACTGCTTCACATACTTTTTCTGCTTTAAACTTCACTACTTTTCTGGGAGGTAGGTATTCTCACCTTTGTTTTAAAATTATGGAACTGTTATTTCAAAAGTTTGACTTGACTTGGCCAAAGTCTTAGCTTTAGTGACACAGATCTCATGACAGGGATGCCTAGAATTAACACCCAGTCTGTCCAAGTGCTCATCCCAAAGATCTGCCTTGTCACAGTATATATGCCCCTTTATTCCACCCTTTCTACTACAAACAGAGGTTCCCAACTCTGGCTGTCTGTTAGAATTGCCTGAGGAGTTTTTAAGAAGTCTCTTTGCCTGAGTTCCACCCCAAATAAATGGTAGTATTTGATGGAGTCCAGACTGCAGCATTTTGTAAAAGCCCCCTGGGTGAGACCAACGTGTAGCGATGGTGGAGGACCACTCAGCATCCTTAATTGACATGAAGGAAACCCTGCACTGGCCATCCCAATAGTTTCTAGCATTCTTCTTGGATCATGTGGCTGATTAAATGCTTAAAGGCTCAAAGGGACTTCTCTTCCATTTTAAACAAACTGAAAGTAGTTAGAAGATAGCAAATACTTTAATATGGCAAAAGTTTCCCCAAAGAATGACATGATAATAGATGCCGTTTAAAGAGGAATTAAGAAACTTGGAGATTTCTTTGTAGGTAGAGGTAGTGTAATCTAGAGTGAGTGAAGAGAAATAACCCGGGGTCTACAACACCCATGAACTTCTGGATTTCTCTTTGCTGGTGAGACCTGGAGAACTTGCAGACTCTTGGATGAGGGAACAAACCTTGAGACAATGGTGTCTCAAGAAAGTTTCCTTCCTCTTTGGTGAGCACAAGCGAAAGATCAACTTATTTTTCTCGAGGTCCAAGTGAAAGAAAGAAAAAAGCTAAATAGCTGCAATCTTGCTAATTTGGACATGTTAATATATGTACTCTAGACTAAGGTTTATTTTGGATGCTCTAAGAAAAAGTATCCTAAATAAGAGAAGAATAGATAGCTAAGTATCTTCAAGCTATTTGAAAACTTTTAACTGTTCAAGCAATGCATGTGTATATACTTACATAAACATTTCAGTTAATAATTCTGTATTTCAGGCTTTCGACACTCTGTTAAACGTCTGTGATGTGGTAGTATGATGTCTTGCCTTTGTGAAGATGGCAGTCTAATTAACTATTGACCCCACTAATTAAATCTTGTTTTGCTTGTTTTCAACAAAAGAATTGTGAATGGCCCCGTAAGAGAGATTGTTTTCTGAAAATGGGATTCTTCCATTTTCATTGCCATCTGTATGAAATATTAAGTGTAAATGTTTAGTTGAAGTCATCACAAAGTTGTGGTCCACAAAATCCCTATAAAGAAAAAGTCAGAGAAGGTAAATTTGGGGTCACCATATTTCCACAAGTTGGAGGTACTTCTTCTAGAAGAAAAATCAAGTCTACAAGGAGAGGGGAGACTTCTTAAACCAAGGGGTCTTTAGAGAGAGAAAGAAAGAACGATGACTGCTACTTACTAGTATAAGTAACTTTGAATCTTATCTCTACATGTTCAAATTCAGACATCAATGTCAATGGGATAGTTGGATCAGAAAGTTCCATTGCAGATGAGTCATTTTATGATCATTCCTTAAAACAGTCATTACCCCCAAGAAGAGTAAGTAGAGGGGGAAAAATAAAAAGCACAAAGGGAAACATGAAAAATGGCCTCCTTTTTTACATTTCCACATAGGTGATCTCCATACCAGGAGATGAACTTGAACTTGAACTTGGTTGGGCGGGAGACGGACCTGGTTGGGCGGGAGACTGGAGCCCCTCAGAGAATTTGGGATTCTTCCATTTTTACTGGGAGGGTTGGCAGGTATAATAATGTGTTGTTATGTGAGTCCATGAGAGCCTCCAGGGTTCTAACTCCCTGCCTCTCCATGTGGTGGGGAGTCAGTCGCTCACTCTGCAGCACCCGACTGAGTTCTGTCTGTGGCTTACCCATGCATAGTGGCTTGGAAGTGTCAAAGCATGAGAAGCATGCATCTCTACAGCATGTACTGGCGTCATCTTCTACATGGTTCTGCCTGGGAAAGCTCGGGGGCTCTCTGCTTGGGTGCTCAGGTCTTCCTTCTTCCCTCACAGAATTCTCTGAAGGCTTCCAATAGGAAGAAGAAGAGAACAAGCTTTAAAAGAAAAGCCAGTAAAAGAGGAAATGAAGTAAGTGCTCCAGGGTCATGTTACAATGGGATCCACCTTCCCTTCCATAGCCTCCCGTGTCTGACGTGATCTGGCCCAAGCTTATTGTTTTGATGAATCTCCTACCACTCTTTTCTCCTTCACTGTACTCTAATCACTCTGGAATTCTTAGTATTCTTAATAATAGAACCACCTGCCCTGGCTGAATCGCTCAGTTGGTTAGAGCATCATCCCAATGAGCAAAAGTCTCAGGTTTGATCCCTGGTCAGGACATATGCAGGAACAGATTGATGTTTCTATTTCTCTCACCCTTCCTCTCTCTCTCTGAAATTAATAAATAAAAATTTAAAAGAAGAACCTCCTGCCACTTCCCAGAGAATTTGCACTTGTCTGTGGAAGTATTATCCCAAAGATGATGAAGAAAAGACCTAACACTTCTAGGATGCTTAGAGTAGACAGAATGAAATCATAGCATGGTTTCATTCTTGGGAAAATTATAGCTTGAGATACTTTCTTCTAAGCTCTACATGGACTGTCCCATTAGGAGGATGCCCTGTGAAACAAGGGGTATCATTTATTTTATGCAAGGGTTGGGATGGTGCTGGTGGTCTCTTGCTTTTTTTGTTTTGGGCTGCCTGTCAATCTTGAATGTACATCTCAGTTGTGCTGCTTTTTTCCCTCAGCAGGAAAACAAAGGCCGTCCTTTTGTGATAAAACCTATCTCCTCTCCTCTCATGAAACCCTTGCTTGTGTTCGTGAACCCCAAGAGTGGAGGCAACCAGGTGAGTCATTTTTCAAGAGTTTAATTTGTAAGCTGCAGTGCTTTCTTGTAGCACAATTCACAACACCAGTTAAAAAAAACACCTAGGACCCTACGCTTTGGAAGACAACCAGTTTCTCAGGGTCAAGCTCATTATTGCTCCAGTAGTATGCAACTTCTGCATTTCAGGGCTAGGTGAAGCCAAGGGGTCTTGTGATATAGCCCTCTGCTTCCACACATGACCATGCTAGAGACATGCTGAAACCTAACTGCCGCCATTTCCCTTACAGATTTTCAAAAAAGATTCTTCTATAACCTCTCATTAATATGCTTCAGGGTTTCTCAACTCCTCTATTTGGGAAGCCTGTTATCACCTTATTTTTTATTCCTTCATATTAAAAGTTAGAGCTGGCTACTTCTGGTCTTGCCTAAATCCTAGAATACAATGAACATGAACTTTGAGAATAAAGTATTGTCTTAGAAAAGTTAAGTTTAATGACATACCTCGGGGGATACAGGTCTTTAAAGGACATAATGTGTCTCGAATCCAGCTTTTGGTCTCGTCATCTTCCTGAGGCTTCTTGTCAATACCTTTCCGCGGGTTTTGATTTTGTCATTTTCATGTGATATTCAATGATCAAACATCTTCTGTGTCCATGAAATACCTTACAAGATTTTGAGATAAGATTCCTTAATGTTTCACACCGAACAACTTAAAGATTTGGAATTGTTTCATCACCGCAGAGAAGGAGGGGAGTTATGTAATTAAGATTGACCCAAATAGTCCAAGACGATGATGTTCTTATTACTAAATATAAGGGGCATTTTCCATAATGTTTTAATTATAGTAAAACTTCTCTGGTGGGTGCTTGTAAATTAAAGAAAATATTATTCCTCCTCCCTTTCTTTCCTTAAACGTCTGGATAGCTGGCTGTGTTTAAAAATCTCTATTAATAACTATATTCCCTCTGCTGTAATCTACATCATTATGACAAATTTGTATTGTCTGTGTGTGGGGCTGGGTTGGTACTTGAAATTTCAGGGGACCCATTCTGGAACGTGCATGCTTGTCTAACCACGATGTTGTACATCTGAAACGAATATAGACTAATATTCAAATGTCAATGGTAATGGGAAAAAAATATTTAAATCCCTGTTAACATTGTGGAGAGCAGTGAAAAGAACTGTGCATAAGCAGAGAAATAATCTATTTTCAACATTCTGCTATTTTGCATTGCCAGGCGATCTTCATCTTGTAACGATGTGACCCTAAAACTGTCACCAGGGGAGGACCTGCAAAGGTGTTTCTGAGGAATAAGGTTCATTTTGCCCCACTCCGCACCCTCTTTCTGGGGCAGGTCTCCCTGTAGCCTAACAGGGACTCGGGTGCAACTGGGGAACAAAGCAAAGCTCGCGTAGCTGACTCCAGGATTTTGACCACATGCTAACTATATTTTCTTATGACAGTCATTGTATAAAATGCACTTGGGGAATCATTATAAGCTTTTTTTTCCCCTAGGGCATGGAAGCTGGTAGGCAGTCCCTACCCTTTGGGGAGTAGACAGTCCAGTAAAGACCACCTGCTCTATGACAGGGACTTCAGAGATGATCTAATGTTGCTTCCTTCTTCACTAAATACAAAGGAGCTCAACGAAACTTAAGTGAATTTTCTAAGGGCATCTTGTTTGTTAATGACAGAAAATGGGCTAAAGGGAAGAATAATTCAGGCAACATTAACGATATGGGAGTTCTAAATTGAGTGGATCGGACCACAAGTGCTACAGGATTTTAGAGGCAAGCAGCGACTTGGGGATGATGAGGAAATAGTGTCAGGGCAGCAGCTGAAATAGAAGGAGGACAGCACTTGGCTCTACAGAGGAGCAAATGCTGGGGTGATAACCCTTTTCTTTTCTCCAAATCCCTGTTTATCCTTTTGAGGCTCAAGAGCAGCTTTCTGATTCATTTCTTGGGATTGATTGCCTGTACACCCTGCTCAATGTAGCCCTTGGGGCTTTGCAAAGGGCACCACCAGCTGTCTCTGTATGTCCATACTGCTAAGATATAGGCTCCATAGTAAAGGCCATGGGATGCACCTTTGGACCTGTGATTTCTAGAACATGGCATTTAGAAGTGAACAAATAGTTGTGTGGTAAGCCATATTTCATAAAAGAACAAATGTCACGGTGAAAATGATTGATTTTGAGGACAGTATGGTGAGTAGAGCATGCATATTATAAGAAATGTGGTTGGGTAAAGTTGAGAATGAGACTAGAGCAGTGTCTTAAAACTTGGCTGAGAACTTCAGATTTGTAATATGGAACAGTTTTTCACTGTTGAAAGTATTTTTTTAAATTTTAAAAATACTATATATTTTGAACAAAAAAGTAATATGATGGAAACATCTTTAAGGAAGATGTAGTTTGACACATTGAGAATATGTATAAGTCAGGAGGTTATTCACATAGAGTCAGTTGTATAGATGGATCGATGACTGGATGGGTGGATAAATGGATGATGAATAGGGTGGGTGGGCAGATGAACTAATGGATGGATGGATAGATGAACAAATGAATGAATGGAATGCATAAAGGAAAGTAAATATCCAGATTTTACAGCAAATTATCCAACAGTGGTTTTGTCATTGGTGAGTATTCAGTAAAGGAAAGAATTATTGGGGAAGAGGTTGAGATGTGTTTGAGAAACTTGAGGTCACAGGGAGATATTCAAATTTTAAAAATGCTCGTTTATATAGAGACCAAAGACTTAATGAGTTTGTTTGTTTGTTGTTGTTGTTGTTTTTGGCGTTTTTGTTTGAGAATGTGTTGCCCTAGTGATGCTACTTTTAGAATGTCTAGAATTCTCAGCTTAATATGGGTTCATCTTCAGTGAGGATGAGTAGCGCAGAGTCATGGTTAGAGATGATCTAAACCCCCTCTGTTAGGGTTAGCCTTTCCCTGAGCCGAGGCTATAACATACCCTCAGCGTTGAAAATAAGGGTAGAGTCAGCCGTAAATTTAGGAGTCAGAAGCTTCTCCATCCTGGCCACACACCACAATAACCTAGGCAGTGTTGAAAATTTAGTGATGTCTTACCAACCCCATACCAATTCAACTAGAGGCTGCAAGAGTAGGAATCCTTCACTGGTCTAAGCTCCCCAGTTTATTTTCCTGTGTAGCCAAGGTTGAGAACCACACTCTCTCCATAAGCTTCACTGTGCATATGAGTCGCTTGGGGGTCATCTCAAAAGGCAGGTCCCGACTCTGAGTCAACGGGTGGTCCTGAAATTCTGTTTTTCTAACAAGTTCCCAAGTGATACTGTTTCTGCCTGAGATCACTGATCAGCAAGGTCCTGAAATTCTGTTTTTCTAACAAGTTCCCAAGTGATGCTGTTTCTGCCTGAGATCACTGATCAGCAAGAGCTCCCTGCAGTCAGTACGAAAATACTTTATTATTAAATCCTGATATTTGTTTTGTTATAGTTGACTTGTTCTACTCATCTGTTTAGGCTTCTAATTTAAGAAAAAAAAAAACCTTAGGTGTGTGTTCTCTAAATAACTAGACTATATCGCCATCTTCTGGCAAGTAAAATACCTACAGCTTTTTTTTTCTTTCTGCATTTTTATGGGTGGACGTGAAATTTCCAACACTTTGCCCAAATATACGGACTAATTCTTTGTCCTTCTCTTACACAATCCCGTCTTTTAAACACATACCTCACAATAATTGTCTGTTTTTCTAACACTGAAGGTGAGGAAAATACTGGACTTGGGGGAAGATTTGGAGAATAATGGCACTGCCATTATTGTTGGGATCTAAATGGTTTGAGGGAACAGGCACTGGAATCAGGAACCACAGTGTCCACTCTGAGTATCCCCTGGGGGGAAGAAGTAGCAGAGGGAAGATGAAGCCCTCCCCCAACCCGGAGTCCCCACCTCTCTATGGAAACCCAAGGGCTCCAGAAATAAGCATCCTTTCTCAAACTCATCTCTGCTTTTGCTTCAAAACCTATTATTTTTTTTTTTTGGATGCCTATGACCCATTAATAGCTTTCTACCTAAGTCTTATAGACACTTCTTATACCTCCTGATGTTTCCTGCCTCATGCTCCCATGAACATCATCCAAACTCCCTTACAGATATAGTTTATCCATTTCCTACAGAATGTTATTTTTCTAGAAACTATCTAAGCCAATGTTTCTTTGTCTTGAGAACCAACTATTTTACAACAGTAGTATGAAAAGCAAAATAGCATTTAATACAACTTGAAGCTGCCATAAATCTAATCTGGCACCTTAACTCGACGTAGGGTCAAAAGCAAAGGGGAAAATAATGTTCATTAGAGTTAATAGATCCTTATTAGGTCTCTGGTATCATAAGCTGATGTTTCTTTGCCTCTGATGGTTACTTAAACAGAATTAGTGTCTCTTAAGCCATAATCTCCATTTCTTGAAAGTTGTTGGTGACTTAGTATTGTATGCCTAGCAGAAGAAGTGAAGTGGAGACATGAGCTCAGCCAATAGCCAACGGTGAAAAGGAGTAATTAACATCTACAGTTCATATTGCTCTAGGAATCTAAAGCTCAAACATGTATTCTCTAGCAAGTCATTTGGAAACTTTTAATAAACTGGTTTGTCATTAAACTGACTTTTAAACATAAACGATTACTTGAGATAAATCCCCAACTGACTTGGTACCAAGGGCCCAGTATGGGAAGAAAGAACATGACCCAGTATTTAGTTAGTATTACGTATCTAAAGCTATGTCTGAATTTTAATACGAAGCAAAATATGTCCTTGAGCGAAACTGTAGGGGTAGTTGTAATAATTAAGGATAGAATGTTGTTACTAAATTTATAACAAGCACGTGATAAAGCAGAACTTTTAAATTACAGGTTTGGATGAAATGTGGAACAAAAGACCTGCATTGGTCTCTGTGACAACTGGTACAACAGTGTGATAATTATAAACTATACTTTAGTCCTCCCACCCTGACGTGTAATTTAATGAATAGATTAACAAGGAGCCCAAAAGAAAGGGACCAACATTTACAAAAGGCCTATTTTTTCCCTGTACTGTGCTAGATACATAACTATTACTGATTCATTTAATTCTCATAATCACCCTAAAAAGCTTCTATTTTATAGGCTGAATTTCTGTTAAGATTATAAATGCTAGCCATCACCCAGTTAGAACACTCAAGTTATTTTAAATTCAAATAATGTGCTGTTTCTATTATACTAGGACAACTCTGAAATATGGCATAGTAGGTATAAAAATTTAGGGTTATTTTGAGAAAGTACAATCGTATATCTACTGAAGGAACTATCATTGTAAGCAACAAACTCTGCCTACTGATTAAATATTATTTGCTCTGTGTAATAATGACCTAAAATAGACATCTTACATATTTTTAAAGCTCTTTGCATGCTGCTTAATAAAAAGATCCTTCTTCATTTCTTCTTTGCTTAATTCCCATTAAGAAAGGATCTTTTAAGCCACCCTGTATTTGCCATGATGATCATTTCTAGAAATGTCATATTTACTTAGAATATTCCCACAGTGTTCGTGTGGGAGAGAAATGTTTGGTTTGGACAAAGAGATATAGACATGGAAATTGAAAAATATCAAAGTAGGATTTGATACCACTAACTGGAGAAGTTATATACGTGTGCTATAAATAACAGGAAGCCTGTGATACCTTTGATTCCATTAAAATTTTTTTTCAACAAAGTCCCACTTAGCTCTTATTGCCCATATTTCATAGTCTGCAAAGGCAATAGTATTCTACACATTAAAGTAAAAATTAATGTTAAATCACATAGGCGGACTAATAACTTCCCTGAATGGATTTTCATGCATTAAGTAATGATGGTGAAACTAATGGATTGTATTCGTTAAGCACTTATGGCGTTGCAGACGCTGTGATGTGTACCCCAAACATTATTGTTTTTAATCCTTTTAACAAGCCTGTGAGGTAGGCATTTTTGTCTCCATGTTAAATAGGAGGGAGCTAAGCTTAATGAAATTATGGAAAACAGGATAAGCGGGAGTCTAACCTGGGCATTGACCAAAGATCTTGATTTTAATGACTGCTTTAATATGCTTATAATTAGGCATTAATTTAGATAACATGATTGGCTTTTATTTTTTTAAATAAGCAGCTAATATTTGGCCGTTTCTTTCCACTGTTGTCATTTTTCTTTTCCCTGACAGGGAACCAAAGTCCTGCAGATGTTCATGTGGTACCTGAATCCGCGGCAAGTCTTTGATCTTTCTCAGGAAGGGCCAAAAGATGCGTAAGTGTGGGTACACCCTCCGTGGTCCGTACTAATTTAGGCAAGTGAAAAGGACTTCCTGCTCGGGCGTTGAGCTTTGTTATTCGGTTGCCTTGTGAAATATTTTCTAACCATTCCTCATCTGTCCTGTCCTCCCTTTGAAACCCTGTCTGATGTTTCCTCTCGTACTCTTTGTTGGGTTAATTGCCTTCAAAGCGCATTTTCTTGGTTGTTTACTCAGTGAGTATTTCTGGTTGTTTGCTGCGTATGTCTGTGCAACTGTAGATTATGAGCACATCTGGGAGGTGAGAAAGGATCCATCTTTTCTCTGCTTCTGCAGGTACAACTTTCGGCGTGTACATTAATGGGAATGTAAGTGCTTCTTTGTGGACAGTGGCCATCTTTGTTTTTGACTATCCTCATATATTTGAATGAGAGGTTGAGTGCACACGTCTGTGTCCATTTGAGAGACTGATTGATTAATTGATTACTGCTATGGATGTCACATCAGGGTGGGGGAGATATTTTAATTCCCTCTCAGTCCCTCTTCTGAGTGTCTCAGAAACTTTATGCTATGGTTTTGTTAGAGGTGTAACAAATCAAGTCTAGATGTAGGTGACATGTATTTTATGTCTTCCCTTTGGTGGAGGGGAAAAGCAGGGACATTGTTGCTGCTTTCTGATCCCCTTTTTAAAACTCATCTATTAAGAGACTTTGGATGTCGTCTGATAAAGATTACGACTTAAGAGATGCTAATTTGTTTTAAGTAAGTAACTATCAGAGGCAAAGAAACATCAGCTTATGGCACCAAAGACCTGATAGGGACCTATTAACTGTAATGTCCCTATGACTAGTTAAGGTGCCAGATTAGATTTGTGGCAGCTTCAAGTTGTAGTAAACACTATTTTGCTTTTCGTAGTACGGTTATAAAATAAAGTTTGTTCTTAAAACGAAACATTGGCTTATATAGTTTCTAGAGAATATTCTGTAATAAATGGATAAATTATATATTGAAGCATACAGCACAACAGTAAATATAAAAATTCTCTTACCGACATTCTTTTACTTTATCAACATTTTGCCACTAGATGGCGCTATGAGAGCTCTCTATTTTTTTTTTTTTTTTTTTTTTTTTTGTCCTTACATTTAGATGTAAGAGGGCAAATCTGGTACCCTGGCTTTTGCCCTTTTTAGATGCTTCCTTTTCTTAAGACCTAATCACTTTGGTTAGACTTTAGGTAGACACTTTATAGATCAGCATAACAGACATGACAAGATAGGAAATATTTTCAGAACAAATGTTTGATTTAAGTAAGTGTTTTCTAGAACAGAGCCATACATAGCTTCACTTAGGCAAACATCTTAGCAGGCCGGGCTGGTGGCACTGCATTTTCTTAAGAACCAGCATGTAAAGTAAAACAGTCTTGTTTTAAGCAGGCAAGTTTAAAGTAGAGAAAGATCAATAGCTCTTCCCTCTTTGGACCGAGGTGTGTATGGGTTTGACTGTTAGTGATTGAGTGGTAGTTGAAACTGGGTGTGCGGAGTCACACTGGTGGGGTAGCCTTCCCCTGCCTCTCTGAAAAAGTCTTCCTAGGACTAAGAGCGGGATGTTAAGGTTTTAAAAGAAGAAACAGACCCACGAAAAGCTGATAAAATATAAGGAGAAGATATACAAGGTCTATTGATTGTCAATTAATAATGTTGTTTTTTTTTTTTTTTTGAGAAAGCAAAGAGGAGAGTGATAAGAAAGAAACAGGAAAAAAGAAAGTCGAAAACAATGTGAAAAATAAGTGTGAGCTGACACATTAATAGGAACTATGGGATAGAAAAGTCTAAGGCAGTGTTTTCCAACCACTGGTCCGTGGACGGGTCCACCAGAAATCCATGCTGGTCCGCAAAAGTTAACCACCCTGATGTTACATGAAAATTAATGACCCAATCAGCTCAGGGTGATTTCTGCCTTAGCGGTCCCGAAATAATTCTATTTTCACCATTTCCCAAGTATAAAAAGGTTGAAAGCCACTGCTCTAGGATATCCTAAAATCCCCTTCCAGTGTTGACTATTTAAAAATGTTTGTTGCCAACCTCTGGTCCAGTTGTTGGAATCAGTCCTCTTGGGATTACCTGGTAACTAGTTTTGATGATATTATTATCCCCATGATTATACATTTTCTCCAGGAGATACCCTCCCACCCCCCATTTTTGCTATATGTTTTCTCTCTGCTATGGCCAGTGACATTGTCTTCTGTTAACTTTGTTTTCTGTTTTCTCTCCAGGCTTGAGTTGTATAGGAAGGTACCAAACCTGCGAATTCTGGCCTGTGGTGGTGATGGAACGGTAGGTCCTTGAGATAGAATCTGGTTCTCACCCTTATTTCTTCCATCTTTCTTTTGTTTTCCTATGGCAGCTCCCTTCATTCATTGTTGCCTCTCGGTCTTTCCGAAGCCCTGAAACCTAAGTCTCTCTTCCGTGAACCATAGCCCTCGGGGGTAGAAGGGGCTAATTGGTTATCCTCATGGATTCAAACTTGATCTTTCTATATTGTTTCTTTCCCTTGCCTATGCTATATCCTTTTCTGTTCCACGAGGTAAGGAGGTAGCCAGATCATCGGAATGAAGACTATAGGCTAGTAAATTCTTTTAAAAATACCAACTGACCCAGTTCAATTTGTCCTTAATAATTGGTCATGACGGTTAAGGAGAAGTAAGTGAACACCATTGACTTATTCCAATAGAAATATAACTTAGGATATTGACTAACATCAGTTTGCCTTAAAGATTAGTGCATGGTCCCATTTATGGTTGCTTTTGAAGAAAAGGTAGAATTGGACTGAAGTTTAATGTTATGGTGTACTTTCCACTGTTTATGTGTCTCATCTGTTTCTCTATTTGCCCTCTATGTATGTTGATATATTTAGCAAAGGCAAAGAATGGAGAGTCATGACATATAGATTCTGCTGTGCCATGTCTTTTTCTTCCGGAGTTGGGGTCTGTTCTCATAGCACACAGCCTTTTATTATGAACTATCTATGGCTTTTCTCTAGTTTCTCTAATTAGAACACTTTGTTCTCCAAGTAGCAATGAAATCTAATTTTCTCTCTTATAGCACATGAGCACTTAATGCAATATTGGATACACATTATAAACTAATAAATAAAAATGGAGGGAAAAAGAAGTGATCCCAGCGGTCCCTTAAGATACTCTGTGAGAGGAAATCATCTATTGAATGTGTGTGCGTGAAAATAGTGTTTACCGTTCTTCAAGATCCGCAAGTCATGTTATTGGCTTATTAAATGAACTATTTTGTCTTACAACAAAGCAAACAAACCTATTTCACTTTGTTTAATTCGGCATTTCCCAAAATTATTTGACCAGGCAACATTGTTCTCCCACAATACCAATTAAATTTCAGACCAGTCGTAGTGCTCTAGGGAGATATATTTAGAGATACGATAGTATGGGATTACCCCAACATTATTTTGTAAGAATTATATCCAAACAAATCCTCTCTGGAGAAAAGTGTATTTTTAATTAACTTAATATAGGCTATTTATATAACTCACAATTAATTTATTAATTTAATGAACACACACAGAGTCTAGCTCAACCATCCCCCAGTTAGTGATCTTTAATAAAAGGGTAAACTCACTTGTGACCCTTTTCTGCAGCAACCTTCCTCGCTCTAGAATTGACTTGCTTTCCCATAATGCTTAGTACCCCCTCACATCCTTTCTCCTCTGAATCACAGTGACAGCAGCAGACAAATTGAGGATATACCTGGTGTCCTGAATTCATAGCTCTTCCTCTTTCTTAAGTGACCATGACCTCGGGTCCACATCAGCTCTCTAGTCCATCTTCCAATGTGGGGTTTCCTCGTGGATTGGGTGCTCTTACTTTTCCAGACTTCCCCATAATCCACTGAACCTCCCATCATCTGCCTCTCTCTCCTGCCCCGTGCTGCTCTCTTCTTCTTTTCCTCTGCTCAGCCTCCACGTAACGTAAGGAAATGCAATGTGTGTCCCGTTCAAGGTGTTAATTCACTGTCCTCTTCCCCCTTTGAGCCGCTTGTAATGTTAGCGTATTGCAGAATGAAAATAGTGCTCAACGTGCACTTGGCCCCGTTTAGTGGTGGCTAATGCTGAGCATAGACAGGAGGTGGCAGCATTGGCCAGCTGCAGTGGCCATAGTCCTGCTGGGCTGCTCAGGGAGTAAGCCCAGGAGCTGGTATTCCAGATCCTTCTGTCTCACTTTTCCTAACACGAAGGAAAGAGCTGTGTAGTGGGAACAATGGTTTCATCCAGTTGGGGCAAGTTCCTTCAGTTGTGGTGGAAAATACGCCAAGTACTATATTGCAATTAAATAGTATTATCGAGGGGGTGCTGAAAAGCTGATGGAGTTGATTTGAGGACATCTGAAGTCCCCAGCTAACCCAGTCCCTGCCCGTGCACCTGCTGTCTGGGCCTCAAACAGGAAGAGATTCCTGGTGACTGGGAAGGGAGCACCTCCAATGACCAGAGTTGAGCCTTGAGGACTTTTATATCGTGCTCATATAACACGGGTTAACAGTCGAGATCGTTAATGTCACTGGCCATTGTAGGTGTATTTGTTCTCTCTCTCTCTCTCTCTCTGTTTTATAGCACCTTTATAGCATGCGGGTGACAGGACACTTATTTTAAAGTCGTTTGAAAATGATTTGTATTTAAGGCCCTGTGAAGGAATCCCTTAACCTTTCCATCCAAGGATGTGTATTCATCCTGTGATTCAGAATTGTTCTCTGCAGGTTCGTGTCCATATGCTTTCCTTTCTCTGCAGTAGTAGTATCCCTTTCTGTGTTGTAGTGTGAACGATTTCCAGGACACTGAGACTGCTTTTCTAGCTGTGGATACAGGCTCCCATTGTGAGATGTCAGGGTGTTTCAGTGATGTTGAGGAGCTAGTGGGGAGCTGGGCTCACTGTCAGACAGAGGCTTTCTTGCTCCAGCCCTAACAGGTGTCACCCTCCTATGGGCTGTGACCTCAAGTCATGGTTCTTCACATTCTTTCCCCTGGTCTTTTATTTCTGGGCCGAGAAGGAACCTGGTTCCTACACAGCTTCCTGCCAGCAGGGGGCGTACTCTTATTCCCCATCATCAGACGGAATCCAAGCTGCTAGTTATGTTTGCGGAATGTAAGAGTATTCAGGAAAACACTACTCATTTCTAAGATGATACTATGGAGGCTAACCACGTAACTGGCCATGCACAATATTAAGGGCTTTATATATTTTACTCTATAAACAGTTTTGTGGGTAGGTATAATTATCTCCATTTTGAAAATCAGGTAAATGAGCCTCAGTGATATGAAATAATTTAGTCAAAGTTACAAAGCCAATTTGATCTAGATTTGAAACTCAGTCTGATTCGGAGTCCTGTATTCCCTCCAGGGCCCTATGTCATATACCTGCCTAAAATTTAAATCCTTCTACATTTTAAAGTAGATCTCTAGGGAAACATACAGATGAACAGGTCTCATTTTGCTTTTATAATAGAGCATGCGCAGTAGGGTCCTTTTCCCTATAAGAGACTTGCTAGTTAGTACTTTGAAAGTGCCTGGGATAAGAGGTCTTTCTGTTCCCTGGCAACCACATTAAAACATAATTGTTTTAAAGAAAAATAAAACCGTCTGATTTCACTCTATAAAGCTGCCTCCCCTCAGGCTGTCTTCCTTGTGACTTACTTGTCTTTCTTATCCCTCTTCTGGCCCCCAATATGGCTGTAGGTGGGCTGGATCCTGTCCATTCTGGATGAACTGCAGTTGAGCCCTCAGCCTCCCGTCGGAGTCCTTCCTCTGGGGACGGGGAACGACCTGGCTCGAACTCTCAACTGGGGAGGGGTAAGAACTCCCAGGGGCTGCTCATGCCAGCCAGCAACAGGGTCCTCCAACCCACAGATGTTCTAATGGGGGGACAACATGGCTACTGTTATCTAAGGAATAAATTACAGTTGAGAACCAAGGCGCCCATGAACCATCATTGTATCTGGTAACTTATAAGCAGCTAGAGCAGAAGGAAACATTTAGGATAAAAAAAAAAATGGGGGTAAGTCCACAGACTTGAGGCTTTCTGAGCTGTCCACTGAAAGACAGTGGGTGGGTTGTCCTCCAGTCTTCTTGTAAAACAATCACACAGACTTGACCTGACCCCGACCCTGAGCCCTGGCCAATATAGCAGATCTCATTGGGATCCACAGTTCTCACTTTGGGAAAATTACTGCTGTATTTGTGTGTGTTTTGTGTCTTTGGTCAGTGTCACCATGGTTTTGGCCATACAGGTAACTGACTATCCCTTCCACCATGGAGCCCATTTCAGGCAAGCTTTGGAGAAGGGGATTACCTGTCACCAACCAGACATTTCACTATTTACTGTTTTAACAACACTAAGGTAGTAAGAAGGCACAACATGCTAACATATGCTGTTTATATGAGACTGTTGCCTGGGCTGGGCTTCATGAAAATTATCTTTAAATGTTAGATGATATTATTATGCCTTTTGGGTGAATTAACCTCCCACATGTGATAATTACATTCAGATATTAATTTGGCTTAAGTACTTAGGTAACCTCCCATAGGTCTTTTTTTTTTAAGTATAAATAATAAATACAGGGTAGGACAAAAGTCAATCTACAGTTGTATTTACAGAGTTTATTTTTGTAATATTATTTATAAATGATTGCATTATTTTCCATACAAACAACTATAAGCCTGCTTTTACTCCACCTTGTATTTTGTGAAGTAACTAATAATATATTATTCAGTGTTAACTCCTCTCATCCAAATCGATGCCTTCACCATCCTTAATGATCCAGCTATCAGTAACGTATGCTCAAGAAGTAAGTAGCTTTCTAACAGGGCGGGTCCTCAGACAGACTTGCCTTAGGTCGTAGAAGGAACAGTGTCCTCCTATGAGGTTAGGGAAAGGTGGGTAAAATGAGATGTTGATAGGAGAAATGGTCTATCGGAGGCTGCTTTGATTGTCTCCCAAATTGTTCTGTGCACCTCACCAATTCCTTTAATAGGAGGCCTGGTTGGAGGGGGAAGCATCCTGTTTATACTCTAATAAAAGCAGCCATCTAGCCTGTCCCCTAAAACCTACCGGTAACTATTGGTTCTCAGTGTTAGCAAAGATCACTCTTCAGCTCAAACAACCAGCGTCTGCGTTTCTGTGTGCGCTACCTGTGATCATTGTCTTGAATTCAGCATACCTTGCGAAAAACAGTCTCCTCTCCCAGTCTTGCTAATTATAAAATAAATAAGGAGCTACGACAGAGGGGCTGTTCCTTGCATGAAATATCTTTGGCTGTACTGTGGGTTACCCCAGATGCCAGTGGATGTGCTCTTTGATTCCTTAGGGTTACACTGATGAACCTGTCTCCAAGATCCTGTGCCAAGTAGAAGACGGGACAATTGTACAGCTAGATCGCTGGAACCTCCACGTGGAAAGAAACCCAGACTTGCCTCCGGAAGAGCTTGAAGATGGCGTATGTAAGGTTAGAGAGTGCTTTCTTCAGCAGAAAGGAATCCTGGAGCATCTGTCGGGAAATACATTTGTGGCTGGAGAGTCACATGCTAGTTTCTTCCTATGAGATAACAACAGAGGGTTTGCGTTTCTGGCTACTATGGCTGTGCGTGCAACACTACCCAATGATCCTTCCCCATACGCTCCTAAAGACCTAGATCTCTCCCTGCTCCCAGAACTCAAAGAGCTGGTCTCTGTTCTCGACTTCCACACTGGGAAAATAGTCATCTGTGTTCTGATCTTTCAAGTTCATTGTAAATTCTTAACCTGTGAGAAGATGAAAAAAGATATATATGTTCTGAAGCATTGGGCACATGATCTTTCAAAAAGAAAGATAACTTCCTGGGATTTCTGGCTTGATATTAAATACTCCCCCCCCTCCCCATGTTTAGGAACTATTGACTAAGCCAATTTAATCACATTCTTGGGACTTGAAGATACCTACCTCGATGTTTTGATTTAGTGCTTTTCCTTCAGTGATTGAGCTTTTATTTCAACCCCAAGACAGGCCAAGGGATGCAGTAGTAAATATGCTAATGTGAAGCCTCAGTGGGGCATTTGGTTCTTCTAAGTTCTGGTCTCAATTTCAGATAGATTTGGTAGGCTGCCAAGTAGCTGCTTTCTCCATATGACTTCCCACTCCTTTTTGGTGATAGTATTTTCAGACTTTTGTATGCATGAGAATCTCCAGGTGTGGGCTTGTTTAAAAAAAATGCAAATTAGGAGGCCCAGTCCCAGAGAGTTTCATTAAATAAATTGCAAGATAACACATCATCATTGCAATGTTAGATTTTGCTTTTTCTATCTTAAAATGAATTGAACCAGATAGCATTTTAGATCAAACTGACATCCACTTATTATTAAACCATGGCTTGCCTTTCTTCATGGGTTTTTTGTTGGTATTGTTTTTTCATGTACATCATGATCCCGAAATTATACACTTTTGGGTAGAGATCATGATTGCTCAGTTGATCTTGAGCTCACAATGTCACTATGTTGTTGAAACAGTACTTTATCTTGGGATAGGATATGTCTTTCTAATGTATTGGACATGCAGAAATTGGATAGAAAACAGCCAAGGTAAAAAGAAGTGTACCATATGGAAATTTTAAGGTCCTTTCCCCACTAAACTTAGAATGGTTTGGCCCTTGATAGAAATCTATGTTTAAATCTCTTCCCAGCAACTCAAGTAATGGAAAGACTTCTTGGTGCAGCCCGGGAACATTAATCCATATAATTAAAAGGCTATGAAAATGGATTTTTGAAGAGATGTGTAGGAAATTGGGTCAATTTTCTCCTGGAAAATACAAATAAGAACTTAATAACAGACTAAATTAGGATATTATTTATGGGACGGTGACCAGATGTTCCCCTGAGTTATCGGTGGATGCTAAGACTTGGATTAGAACTGTAGCCAAAAGAACATAAATGGTAGAGACGAACATATCTGCTCTTGGCAGGATCACCAACCCTTGCTGTCAGTAGAAGGACTGGTATTTTGTTTAACTGCAGGAACTGGACATTCTCAAACATGAAGCCAGGAAAGTGAGACATGATTTTGGCATTGTTCTATGTGTTTAGTGTCTGTCCCTGTTCTCCAGTTCGTTATAACCATTTCTAGGGGCTGATTGGACCTCTGAATCATTATAAGCTTTGGCTCAGGGCCTCCTGAAGGGGGTTCATTATTTCCATTAGAGACCACAGCAGCCCAGTTTTGTTCTTTCTGTATTAATAGATCTTTCTTCCTCTCATTTTATTTTCCCCTGCTGGGCACAAGGTTCATTTTGTTTTCCTCTCATTGGGACAATGTTCTCACTCTCGTCAAACAGAAAAATCTTATTGATCAAATGACACCTGAAACACTGTAATAAACTTACTTTTGGAAACTTGAGAGTTAAACACTTATTTCTAACAGAGAGAAGTGCATTTCTATGTGGAGGATAAACCTGACCTTTACCTGGAGACATTATCTAAACTGAGGTGAAATGACCTCTCTGTTTATTTCAATGTTTACCTTCTGCTAAGAGTTGTAGAAGGCAAAGTGAAAGAATTATTTCCCTTCTAACATCCCCCACATATTCTTCTAACTGTTCTGACACTGAATTCCAGCCTTTAAATCACCTCAATTTTTCAGTTTTTCAAAAATTTTAAATTTATTGTGTCAACATGATCTCCAGTGTCCCACCCGTTCCACTCAATACCACACCTTCAAACCCCCTCACTGTGCCCTCCATGTCCCATGCAAAGTCTCCTTCCATTCCCTTTTCTCCCTTTCCCCCATCCCCTACCTGAAATTTATATAATGTTATTAACCAATGTTATACCAAAACATTTAATATAAAATACATATGATTTGATAGACTAACTAGGAATCTGAATAATATTGATAAATAAATGTATATATACATACCGATATCTTTTTCCTCTGGATTGAGAATAGCTGAATGTTTCCCTCTACCTTATTGCTTATATGACTTTTGTCAAAAATATTTCTAAAAAATAGGTGAAGGACAAACAAATGAAATATTATTCTTTTTAAGTTGCGATATTAATATGCTAACCATAATTCTTGGAAAAAAGTATATTCACTGATTACGTAGGTTAGATGTCATCCCTACAATTGATTTTACTGTCTAAATTTGAATAGTGAGCACATTGTTCTTTGTCACTATTGTAAATGCACAGCCCTCAACTTAACAAGTTCCAACATCCACAAGAATGGGTCTCATTTCATAATCTGTATTTGTATCCCTTGTTTCCTATACCATTTAAAAGTCTTTGGAGTATTATGAATTCATTCAGACAGATTCCTTCCATGGAAACACTCTATACCTGGGCTGTGACTGACCTCTCCTCTCCCCAGAGACAGGTATCTGGTTTTTGCTTGAGTTTTCTCTTTCTACCTGGTCTCACGCCACTTCACCTCCACCTGTGTTCATCGTTACAGCTTCCTCTGAATGTTTTCAATAATTACTTCAGCCTCGGATTTGATGCCCACGTCACACTGGAGTTCCATGAGTCCAGAGGTGAGGACAGCGTCCTGTGCCCATCTCCCGGGGAGGAAGTTCCCAGCAGGTGTTTTGCATGTTCCCTTTTGTTTGCATATCACTTGCGCGTTGACAGTGTGCTTCCAGTGTTCTTTCATTGTGACTTCCATGATGATCCTGGGGCCTAGACAAGATAGGAACTTACTATAAATGGGACCCTGAGACCTTCTTGTTTAGGGTTTCACAGATGCTAAGAGATGGGACCAGGTATGTGCTTCTGGTCTTGGGACTGCTTCTCTTTACATTTGACTCAAAACTTTGAAGTTAGTGAACTGCTAAGAAATAATAAAGATTCTTTCACTATAGGCATCGGGATACTCGCAGCTCCTCAAACCACCTATTATTATAATGTAACATTTCATAACCAGGGCCAATGAAACCTGCTAGCCAAACACAAAAGTCCGGTTTGTGTGCCTAAGAGACAATACGCATCTTAGAACAACAGGAGGCTATGGGTGGTTTGGGTTGAAGGAAAAGGGTGTGATGGTGATTAAGTTAGGTTCAAAAGGCGCTGGAAATTATCACTGGATGAGATAGAAGAGTGAATGAGGCAGAGTGGTTATTTCAAGTACCAATTAAGATGGAGTCAGGATTGAGGGAGCAAAACAATTTTTGAAAGACAAATAAGATGAAATAATGATATGGTTAAATATTTTGTCAACACCTACGTCATGTAGAACTGAAAAAGTTGAGGAATTTCGCTTATGTTTTGAAGTTTCAATCTGTCTTGGTTTCTCTTATTCTCTCTTAAGCTCTCTTCTTATTAATATAAATATAGAATACATCTCTGTCTATGCCTGGGTCTATAACTATATCTGTGCCTAGTCTCTTGTGAGTATGTTACTATTTAACCAAAATGCCACTAGGCTGTAGGGCAGTAAGTAATATGCGGGATAAAAGTCACTAATGAGGAATTATTTTACTTCTTTTCCTCTAGATTCTGCAAGAACATAAGTGGTTTTAACTCACAGAATTTGAGAAACAGGGAACTAAAAGCTAGAGTTTGAACATTCAGATTCCCGTAATACTGCAGGGAAAATTTTGATAACACTTGTATGCACTAAATGTCAAGAGTGGAACTATGGGATTAAGGCTGTGAGAATACAAACTAATTTTCTTTGTGAATTCAGCAATTTTGGTGAACTTTCCTTCTTGGATTTGTGAGGCTTCTAGGGTCAACCGCTATGCCAAATTAAAGCAATACTGATTAAAGGGAGAGCTGTATCCTAGACTTTCTCTCTGATTAACCTGAAAACCACAGATAGAAAGGTTGGCTGATAATGGAACCACAAACACCCAAATCAGAAACATCACCACCCTCCCATCTCCCTGCAATAGACAGTTCTTGGATATTAGATAGTGAGAGAGTCCTGCAATGGAGCCAATATTTATAACCTGTTGCCCTTCATATATTTGAGGAGAGTTAATCTGGGGAAGTAAATGGAGTTTCTGTTCTCCATGTCTTACCCCATTTCTTTCCCTCATATTCTTGAGAACACCCTGCATCTGGGCTTCCTAATGAAATTCTTAATTTCTTAACACTACTTAGAAAGTATTATAATTCACTAATGGATGAATTTCCCAAAATAGACATTCTGGCATGAAAAGGGGCTTAAATGAGTAAGTGGCCAGCAATGAGCTCATTCAAGGAAACTTAATATTTGGTCTAATTCAGTGGTTCTTAACCTGGGTTCTATCGAACCTTAGGGGTTCGATGAGTCCAGTCTCAGGGGTTCGGAGAAGCCTCTGCCGCGGAGGCCAGAATAAAGTAATACCGTAATTTGTTGTGAGTTCATGCACTTTGTTGGTTTTGTTCTTTGAGCAAGGTGATGTTCATGCACGGCTCATTTTGTGCACCAGTAAAAAAAACATATACCTATGTCTTGAATTTGGAAAAAATAATCATTTTATTTATCACTAAAGAAGAGTTCGGTGAATGCGCATATGAAAGTTGTGGGTTCGGTACCTCATAAAAAAGATTAAGAACCACTGGTCTAATTAATCTGAAAGTCCTCTTAATGGTATATTTCCTTGTCTTACAATGATACTTCTGTGTCTTGGAGTGAGGGAGGAGCAGGGAAAGACATCAGGGTGGAGGGACCAGGCTTAGAAGAGAATTCTTGTAGGAAAGTGATTTTTTTTTTTTTTTAATTTTAAGCTATGGGACTATTTTATTTTGGAGAGCAATATGCGAATTGTGGTGTGTGTGTGTGTGTGTGTGTGTGTGTGTGTGTGTGTGGTTTAAAATGTGTGTGATTATAAAACAATTGGTTAAAAGAGGTCAAGCATTCATTTTTGAATAGTTTATTGCTGAGGCTAATTTAAGTACAGTACTTTAGTGCAATTCAAAATGACATTGCAAACATTTGCCCTGCAGGTAAGCCAGAACCCTTGAGGAAAAGCAGCCACTGACAGGCTGATAAGGGAGAATTAATGTCCCCTAAGAATAATAGCTACAATATTCATGAAGACAACATACAAATGGTACAAAATAAGTATCACAAGATATTGCAAACAGATTTGGTTGATATGCCTAGACCAAGGGTGTGAATGTCTTAGCATCTGTTAACAAATTCCTTTTGCATTAAATAAAATTATTATTTATTATAAAAAGTATAATTACTGGAGTTAATAGTCTTTTTAGAGAAAACTGTGTTTCGTCAATTTGGTTCTTCCCCATATACAGTGTGTCCGTAGGTCATGGTGCACTTTTGACCTGTGACCGGTCAAAAATGCACCATGACTTTATGGACACACTGTAGTTAACTGAATAGTCCAGAAATCTCAAGCTTAGCTGCAGAAGGAAAGGAAAGATAGCAAGGCCATATTTCCAATAAGGGTGAATTCACTTATTTTTGTTGGTAGTGAGTGGCTGTTCTTAAGCCAGAAATACTCATAGTGGAGACTTCAAACTGTTCTCAAACACAGCCGCTCACAGTTTGAGACTTCATGGTAAAACTTGTATTGTGTGTATAAAATACTTGGAGTGTGACTCAGAGTCTCACGAGACCCATTGTGAAAACGAGCCTGGATTGAATAACCTATTAGTTATCAGTCAAAAAAAAAATAGAACTTTAAATTGGGAATTATGCCAACCAGTCCACATGAAATGGGAAAGATATATAAATCCCACTAAGGCAGAATTCTAAAAAAAATTGAATGCAGAAACAGTATTTGGCATAGATGTAAAATAGCCCATCAAATTTACATGGGGCAAATTTAGATTTTAACATTGCTGCCTATATTATATTTCTTTTAGAAGGGACAAATAAAGGGGCATTTATTTTGAGATAGTTTATTGGTGGCGTTACTGTATAAATTAATTCTTCCAGAATTACTAGTAGAAAGTCAAACAAAGGATTAATGGAATCTTAACATTTTATTTGACTTTGCATAAAGAGTACAAACATTTGAATAATTTGGGTTTATATATTTGATCAGAAAGATGGTATACTTCATTTGAATGGAAAACAGATGCTTGCTTATTCTCAAAGTGGCTACATCATGTGTAGTTGAATTGCTGTTGCTTGAGTGTCAGAAAGTGCAACAATTTGAACAGAATTTGGAAATGTTATAGTATTGGTCATTTAATTGTCAGTTGCAGTTTTGCCTGGGACTTTAATAATTTTGCATTATGACAGTACTTGAGGACATCCATTGAAAATATTTCAATCTATTAATATATAGTGATGTTAACAATGATGGTTATCAGGTGAAAAAGTTAGGTCTCACTCTGCCAGACATATGGATTTAGATTGTCATCTTCTTTGGGCATGAAAGATATTAAACACATCAAACTTTTAGTCTAAGATTGGATGCTTACATTTTTCTGCTTCACTGAAATTATTATTCAGGAGGAGTTAAGCCTTCTGCTACAAGGTCAAAAAATACAAATATAACTCTAGAATAGGCAGTGTTCAAATTTGATTTAGGATTTACTATTTTCACTCAATATTACAGAGACATGCAGATCTGCATGTTTTCAAAGGATTGTGAATGTTTCATGATTCCTATGGAGAACTGACAGTTGCTAAATTTCATTATTACCCTCACTGCAGAGGACTCGCTCCCAGGCTCTTGCCCGGGCACGAGGGCTCAAGCATAATTTTCCCTTAAGAAGCCCTCATTATTTAAAATTCTCTCTCTGTAATCCTTTATTCCATCCTGAACCTCAGAGTGGTACCAACTCATCACTTAAGAGTCAAGCCTACCTGCCTCTGGGACACTCTTCTGATCATTCCCTCGATGGGAACCCCACTTCATTTCATGCAGACATCTTTTTGTAGCATGTTCACAGTGACATTCTACTTTTCATTTTTAGACCTGTCTGTCTCCCCCCCCCCACTTGCTGAACTCCACGGGGGCAAAAGACTATGCTCTAGTTATTTATTTATTCAGCTATGAAAGAATATAGTTTGTTTTTAAGTATAATAAACAATCTTCTGCTAAATTTTTCTGAATTACATTATGGTATGCTTCCATCAGAACAAATAATTGTGAATTGATTACATGTGTGCACACATTTTCTATAACAAATAAATTATTATTTTACTTAACCTAATATCAAATAAGTTAACCCACTTCTTTGTTTTTCAGTTATAGTTTACATTCAATATTATTTTGTATTAGTTTCAGGTAGACAGCATAGTGATCCCTGTGCTGAGTCCAGTGACCATCTTACTAAGTGTTTTGTTACAGGAATGGAATTTTAATTGGCCCCATATATAAAAAATAAATAATACTAGAAAGGCATGTATAGTAAGGGCAAGATTAGTTGTATAGGCAGTAAATAATATAGGAGTTCAGTGGAACTGCTGGCAGGGGAGAGGTGTCAGGGGAAATTTTCCAGAAAAGGGTAGATAAAGGGAGATAAAAGAGTGTGATATAGATGCGAATTAAATAGGTGAGTATATCTTAGACAGGAAATAAAAAGGACAGAGGGACAATGAGCTTGTGATGGAGACAGGTTACCTGACCAGTTACTGCAGAATGAAAGATTTTTATGATGGCGTTAGAAAAATGAAGATAAAAATATATTTGTCCTGAATGAAAAATGTTGAAAGAAAAGAAGGGTTTTTAAAAATATATATACAATTTAAATTGAAGATGGCAATGTTATTGTAGATAGAGATTTTGGAGTTATTTATGTATACATAACTGAAGTCTTAAGATTGGGCAAGGATTCAATGCAGGGAATATAGAAGATGTGTGAGTAATATAGGGTTCAAATTGCTTAGCGATTTTTATAAATATTGTGTTAAACTTCTATTTCTGAATATCTCCCTAACATGCAGGACCTATTACCACCAAAAGGAGAGTTTAGAATCTCATTCTGATGGCACATATGTGTCTATAAAGATGGGATTAATATATGTGACATCAATGGGATAGATTGTACCCAGAGCCTCATAGTCATTATAAATGAATTACTTCCAGAGCCAAATTATTTAGATGATTGAGATGATGGGATGTGGGAACTTGGAGCTAATGAGATTTAAATGAGATTTTTGGATTTTGAGTTGTTGACAGAATGGAATGAGACCATTGGGGACCTTGAAGGGAATGAATGTATTTTTCATATGTCAAGGATGTGAATCATGGGGAGGTCAGACAGGTAGAATTTTGACCTCTGCGACTTTTGCCATTTGGGTCATGCTTGTTGTTTGTTATTTTACACTGGAAAAAGACTTTGTTAATGTTATTAAGGTTAATAGTTAGCTAACCTTAAGATAGACACAAAATGCTTGATTATCTGAGTAGGCTCAATGCAGTCATGTGAACCCTTAAAAGCTAAGGTAGAAGGTAGAACAGGAAGTCATAGTGACTTGGCAGAAAGGGAAGCCAGATAGATTCACCTCTCTGAATGTTAGTATCTTGATAGAGCTTTATTTTTTAGAATTACTGTATCAACTTTAATCCAGTTAAATTACACCTGAAGTGACCATTTTCACCAAATGTGTGAGTGAAATCACCAAAATCTCAATTTCTTTCTTAATTCTAGTCTTTCTTGGGTTTTACAGACATTTTTCATCTATTGAGAGAGAGAGAAGAAAACGTTCTTTAAAGGAAAAACCCACTGTTTTCAGTTTTTCAAGGATTATAGGAAAACCTCATGAAGGAGTGGGTATTTTCCAAACCATACATTATAAAAAAAAAAAAGAAAAGAAAAGCAAATGTTAATCGTTGGTCCATGATTCATTTAATAGCTTTGGGCATCAGGGCCCTGAGAAAGTTCTGTGCCAGGATGGTGGGTGTCATTCTCCATTTCTCATTATAGCTGGCTCAGTAGCTGGGTCTGACTTTGGTTAAAATTAGGACCTATGTACCTACGACAAAATGTGCAGCAACAAAAATTCCCACTTGGCTTCCGATTCTGTGAAGCCAGAATGAATACAACTGAAAATGGTACCCAGCCAAATCTGGGTCCAAAGAGGTGAAAAATAACATGACTTTCAGCAACTAAATGTATCCTGTAGACTAGGGGTCCCCAAACGTTTTACACAGGGGGCCAGTTCACTGTCCCTCAGACCGTTGGAAGACTGGACTATAAAAAAAACTAGGAACAGATTCCTATGCACACTGCACGTATCTTATTTTAAAGTAAAAAAAAAAACAGGAACAAATACAATATATAAAATAAAGAACAAGTCAATTTAAATCAACAAACTGACCAGTATTTCAATGGGAACTATGGGTGCGGATGCATCCTGTGCTCCTCTCACTGACCACCAATGAAAGAGGTGCCCCTTTTGGAAGTGCGGCGGGCGGATAAATGGCCTCAGGGGGCCACATGCGGCCAGTGTGGGCCGTAGTCTGGGGACCCCTGCTGTAGAGGATCCAGACAGGAAAAATGGCCAGCTCTGGGGCCCACAATGGGGATTGCGGAGGTAGAGGACTTGGTGTCATTTTTATTTTGTTTACTATAACCTATAAATTAGCCTTTTACCTTTTGTACTATTTTATTTCTAGAGTTACAGTACTTACTTTTGTAGAAGAGAGTGAATGGTTAAGGAGAGGTTTGGTATAAAGGGACTTGGAATAGATGAAGATAACTGTCAAACACCAATCTATAAAAATACTGCCGCCCCCCTGTTTTTTGTTTGCAAATCACAACCCAGTTTCTGTATCTTATGCTAATATTTTATTGTAAAAAAGTCATGAAAATAATCTGCAAGTTAATTGTCCAGAATTATGTCCTAAGATTTGACAGCTTTTATTCAAGCCAGTATTACTTAGTGAGTGAACTCTTTGCTGCTTTTCTTCATTAAGACAATGTTTGGGATTTGCCATTCAATAATAAGGTTAAGACGTAGAGTTTCAGGTGCTTAGCCATCTAGTGAGAAATTACTTGTGAAAGACTTAGCTCTTAGAAGGGATTAATTAGCATACCGAATAAAACAGCAGAAGGCAGAAACATCGGCAGTGGCATTTTATTAGAAAGAATGTAAGGAAATAATATATCACTTAGATATTTTACAAATCCCTTGAATTCATATGACACTTCTCTGATGCACATTCTTTTAAAATCTTTTTGTGCCCCTCAGCATCTATCACATATAGGAGCAAGCTCAAAATTAAAACATTTTTCAGCTAGAGCCTCTGTTGTCACATGACCCGTGCCCATTCAATGGGTAATCTGCATATATATGTATTTATATATTTCCACCAAATCAACAACTTATTTTTCAAGGCCTGTTACAAAAAAGAGTGTCGATGGTAGTTAGGAGTTCTTTGCAAAATGTGAAAGCTAATTCTCTTTTTGGAAGCTGTGACCTGTGGAGGTCAAAGCAAATAATCACCCCTCCGCCTTCTCCTTCCCTGTATCTCCCTTGTTCTGTGTCCTTGCCAACCCTCTATTCTGAATAGAGTCTAGAGTATCTCAACTTTTACTGTGCATAGGAATCATGTGGAGAGCTCACTAAACTACACATTGACCAGACCCCACACCCCAAACACTCTGAATTTCATGGATCTGAGGTAGATCCTGATAATTTACATTTTTAACAATCTCCCAGTTGATGGTGACGCTGCCAGTTTGTGGCTACATTTTGTAGAGTTGGACAGTAACAATGACAACTGCATGTAACTAAGGGGAAGATGATAGTGAAGCTGATGGGTCAGTTGGATCTGTGTCGGGGGAAGAAGTAGGAGTGCTAGTAATAGTCTAAGTCACTACCTTTCATGGAGTCTCTATAACAAAACTCCCCTTTGCCTTTCACAGAAGCAAATCCAGAGAAATTCAACAGTCGTTTTCGAAATAAAATGTTCTATGCAGGGGTAAGTATATATTTAATTTTGGAATTGTTCCGTATTATTTCATGCTTCTTCCCTGTTGGTAGTAGAGATGCTCTAACTATACTACAAATAGCTCTATAGACATCTCAAATGTTTACACGTAGGTTGGTGTATAGTTAATGTTTAATGTCTTGGTTTAAGAAGAAGAGGAAGGATGTATGTCTTAAGTTGTTTGGCAAAAAGAGAGCCAGTGTTAATCTTTGAACTTGAGAGCCCTGAGGCTTCAAGTTGTACGGAGGAGATAATATCCAACGAGTAATGTGGAAAGAAACATCAAAGCTAACCTAGAGAATGGGGAAATTAGGTAGACTGAAAAATGTATGGAAAGTCTTGGGTAAGAACACAGTTTTTACAGGGATACCTTGGCATCAGTGTTTGGGTGAGAACTTGGCTGAGCATGGGACATTTTTCATGGAAACATATATGAGATTAAAGAGGGCCACACCTTTTTATTTCTCTTCCTGCTTAGGGATATCCTTGGGGGTGAATGGGCAGAAAGGGAAAAACATATCCCCAAGATATTGATATTAAAATAAGCCTGGTTTAAATGTATACCACTGGCTAGAGGGAGTGGAAATAAAAGAGGGAAAAACAAGACATTCTCAGGGCAGTCCCTAATGGAGCAGTAGAAAAGTCAGGGAAGACAGTCAAAATCTTCAAACTGACCCTTGGAATTACCTACTTTTTACTTTCCTGCTGTGATCTAACAGTTTGAAAACAAAATGATTTCAATTTGGTAGCCACTGCACTACTTTATTGCAGATTCAGGAAATTCTGTTTTTGCATAATTTAGCATTATTAGGAACTAAATAATACGGAAGCAAAAGATTTGGCATAACCATGTAATTAAGATTTTTTTTCCTTTATTTTCTTGTGGTATAGGCAGCTTTTTCTGACTTCCTACAGAGAAGCTCTAGAGATCTATCCAAACATGTTAAAGTTGTTGTAAGTATTGAATGTGTTGACTCATTTCATTTGAACATGAATATGTCTGCTATATAAAATGAACCCCAAATACCAGTGTATATGCTCAGATGAATCGATGGACTACACTGAGCTTTAGGACCATATTATGGCACTCATTCAACCAACATTGAGGAGCATTTAACTATGTCAGGCACTGTCTTAGTTGCTGGGGATGAAGGTAGATAAGATGGCTCATTTCACTCCTGAATAAACTCACAGTTCAATCATCAAGAGCAACATAACAAATGCTTTCATTCAAACATTTATAATATAGTAATGGCACAAAGGGAGAAATAAAAACTGACCATGGTGGGGTCAAAGAACCCTTCAATAAAGAAATGATGCTGAGCGGGTTCTTGAAGTAAAAATAGGTGCTCACCAAGCAAAGGTCTCCCAGGACTGTCTGAGGGATTTTCATTTTAGTAAAGTGCTTCTTCAATTATATTATTTTCTGGTTAGTCACTCTCTATCCTGGTCATGATGATTCTTCATCACTGGATGGAGTTTTTTCTTTTAATTTCTTTTTGGTGCTGTTTTTTTCTGGGTCTCTATCCCAGGTTTTGGACACACACTGCTTGGAGGCATGGCAGAGGGGGAGTTATCTTTTTCTCTAAGAGCTATATTTTAAAATATAGCTATTAGTTATTATAGTTAGTTATTCAGAAAAAGAGAAATGTTTTTTAGTAACCAAATTAAAAGAAGGAATGAACATGACTTTGCACATACTTGTGTAAGTGAAAGAAAAAAGAAACGGAAAATACAGAGATGGGGAAGAAGGGATGGGAAGGTAACAATGCAGGAATTTATTCTGGGGTGGGGAAAGAATAAAATATGTGACCAGAGGGGACAGAAAATCTTACTTTCTTCACTTTTAAAAGAAGCATACCAAGACATGTCTTTGAAGTGACAATTGTTGACCATTGTGCTGTAACACACAGGGGCACGAGGATGTTTGTACAATGACATCACTGTATGCTTTCTTGAGTGTGAGCTAAAAAAGGATGGAAGGTTAGCTAGAGCAGTTAGATGTACAGATTACAACAGAGCACCTTATCTTTGCCAAGGGTAAAGTCAATGTTTCTGAGGTAATAGATAATGCTCTCTCACATAAATGTAAAATGTGTGTAGAAATACCAGACCATAGAAAGAAAAGACAATACCACATTTCTACATCATACAATATTTGCTCTATTTCTGTTCTTCCTTCTTGCTCTGTTGATATCAGCATGTGAGCTTGCACACAGTAACATATTTTGCATGTAGATATTTTCCTATGTATGTAATGTAAGGAACAGTGGATGACTATTCTAAAGAGTTATAAAGTTGAAATGCAATCACATGCTAGAAAACTGTATAAAGCCCTGTACATGGTAAGGTGCCCAATCCGCATATAATGCGATGATTTCCCAGAATCACTGACATGTTTCCCAGGAAAAAAAACAGTTAAAAATGAAAAAATTATTTCTTTTAAATACAGTAATGTTAATTAGTTATTTTTCCTATAAAGCAGCAATACTACTTTGCATGCTATTGTATCGCATTCTATTTTATTTTATTTTTTAACGTTATGGCTGTTTACAACGCTCACTGTTAATAGTTTAAGATGCCTCCATTTTTTTCTTTGTTGGTACAGTCATCTAGCCATTTATTTCTTCAAGTTCTTAAATAAACAAGAAGGACTTCATGTTTGCTTAGTATCTGGAAGTATTGTAAACACACTTTCAATCAATAGCTAGAATATAATTCCTTTATAATGCCTAGAATATAATTCCTATATAAATAACACTTTAAAATACTTTATTCGGGACTAAAGATTTCCTGGAAACAACTTTGTGAATGCTCATGAGAATTAGGCTGTATTCAGATCAACTGGGAAAAGGAGACATCTTAGATTGAAACTCCTAGAGAAATCCTTAAAAGTTGGCACAGAGCTTTACCGCTTCCTCCATAAGTGAAGGTAGTGTGGAAGTTTTGTGATGAGGGTATGAAGAGAGCAAATGGAAAATTAGCCTTTATTCCTTGACATAGTCATGACTAGAGTTTTTCTCTTTTGACTTTGTCACCGATAGTAAACGCAAAAGGGAATCCAAAGCTTTTCAGGGATACTCTTCTATTTTTAAGATTTTATTTATTGATTTGAGAGAGAGAGTAAAAGGATAAGGGGGGGAATGGGAAGCATCAATTTGCTTCTCATATGTGCCTTGACCTGGCAAGCCCAGGGTCTCAAACCTGCAACCCCAGCATTCTAGGTCTATCCACTGCACCACCACAGGTCAGGCAGTCAGGGATATTCTTAAGAAAAACACTAAATAGAAGGAAAGCCACACATAAAGGTTTGAGATCAATCTGGCCTGAGACCCTTGACAGCCCGGGGCCAAGTCCAGACTCTAGTAAACCAGGTGATCTCAGAAGTCCAATCACAATCTGTAACCGATTAACTTTATAAGAGCAAATCCCTAATGAAGAAAACACTATAGATTTTGAAAAGCTTGTAGTATATATTCCTCCCAGTTTTCAAAATATTATGTTTAACATTGTCAAAATAAAAAATTAATCTCAAAATTCTCAAAAACCAAACAAAACAAATCATTATATTCATGACTAGTGTTTGAATCAGATGCCTACTGCTTCAACTTGAGACATCATTCTTTTTAACATTTTAAGCATTTCTAAATATTTTAATGTTGATACTACAAGCCTGAATATCTAATAATCATCTAAGTTTAAGAATGATGGTAGTTCCTGGGTTTGGTAAAGCTGTAATCAAAATAAATTTTCAATCATAGTAATGAGAATTAACTTTAGCAGAGATGCGCTAAGGGGAAAGAGAAAGACTGTGTGGCATTTACTTTTGTCAACCCAGTTATCTCTGATCATTTTTTAAAACATGTGTCTGTTCCAAAACCTTTGCTTTTTCTGCTTTGTTTCAGTGTGATGGAACAGATCTCACCCCAAAGATTCAGGAACTAAAGTTCCAGTGTATAGTATTTTTAAATATACCCAGGTAAGCACTATTTATATTTTTGCCCTGATTTGACTCTGTTTAACTTGAGTTTTATCTGTTTACATTAAAGAAAATTTCCATGTATGAACAATGAAAATCAGTTATCTCAATGGCTTATTAAAATTTTCCAGGTCTGATAATTTTTGTTCTCCTTTTTGGTTTGTTTAGTCTTCTCTGTGGTAGTTGTTTTGTTTTTTGGGGGAAATTTTTCTTTTTTGCATGATATGGCCTGTATGGTCTATACTTTTCCATCCTTAAGATCTTTAGGCAGCCCTCTGGACTGGAATATTTTAATTCTCAAATTACTGTTTTTCACCCCACAGGTATAGTAGACTTGAATAAATTACTGTCCTCAGTTTCCCGAAAGCTGTTAGGAAACCATCCAGCCCACTTTTAGTGTGGAATTTACTCCAAATCATTGCCACATGATTGCTTTGAAAAATGGGATCAATTACAGTAGGATTTTTAGCCTGCATGTTAACTGTCTTTGGTGTTATTATATATCTCGGGAGAAAGGGGTATTTAAGATTAACTCGTCTCAAAATAAGCACATTATCTCAGTAGCATAAAATTAGTATTTTGGCTCCCAAACCAAGATTTTGGAAGGGATGGATATGAGAACCTTTGTTATTTTGCAAACCAAGCAACTCAGACACAGAATCTGCAAGTAAGTTCTGTTTAGACTGAATTTAATTAAAACAAGAATTGTATCTAAATCTATGCCAAGGAAACCATATTCTAGTCTTCTGACTACTTTTGTCAGTCAGTCCTCAGTAGAGTTACCTACAATCCTAGTCCAGAGGTATTTTCATTTTAGAGGTATAACCAGAAAACCTAGATTCTCAAGAAACATTAACTTTCTCCCTCTTTTTTTGTATATTGATTGATTTTTTAGAGAGAGAGAGAAAAACATCAACTTGTTCCACTTATTTATGCATTCTTGGTTGATTCTTGTATGTGCCCTAATAGGGGATCAAACCCACAAGTTGGCATCTCAGGATGATGCTCTAACCAACTGAGCTACCTGGCCAGGGCTCCTCCTCTTTTCTTTATGTATCTCTTTTTTCATCTTGTTCCTTTCCCTTCCTTCCTCTGGATTCCTATTGCTCTACTTTGTCCAATTTTCTGTATTTCCTCTTCTGTTTCAAATATTATACCTTTATTCCCATCCCTTCTTCACTCTTTTTTCCTTCTTCAGTTATCTTTCCCTTGTGCTGGGGGTGCTTATTCTTTAGTTATGTATATAACATCAACTGCTTACCTACCTCAGTTGTCCTTCCTTTTTCTTCTGGTTTGCATGCCCATGTCCCAAGACCAAACTCTGAAAGCAACCATTGATAACTCATGGCACACCATAGAAAGCAGACATGTGTGACCCACTGGGTGGTAAGGGAGAGTTGGGCACCATGGGATGCTTTTGCTGTAAAATTGCGGCTCATTTTCATAGAATGATATCTTGGAGATGGTGATGTCCATTTTGTTTTCCTCTGGATGTGCTCCAGGAACAGAAAGCTATTCTTACAGGAAGCAAGCATTAGATCTAACTCTGCATTAATCCCTAATGATGATCATGGGAGGAATGGGATACACTTATTTCTGTTCTGAATTGTACCTTGCAGATACTGTGCCGGCACAATGCCCTGGGGGAACCCTGGGGATCACCATGATTTTGAACCTCAGCGTCATGATGATGGTTATATTGAAGTCATTGGATTCACCATGGCCTCTCTGGTGAGCAATACCACTATTCTATTAAAATAAAATATGTTTCAGCCACAGTGAGAGTGTTTTTATTTCACATGACTTTGGTATCATTTTTCTTTCCTGCCTTATTAATTTAGAAACTTTACACAATATAGAGTTGCTGGTAGAAAAGAAAAATGAAAAGAAATTCTTTATGTCACTTAAGAAAATTGATACACATTTGTTTGAGCTTCAAAACTAAATGTTACTTGTTAATTTTTCCTGATTAATTTCCTACCAGAATTAAATGCGAAGTGTTCGTGTTAATTAAAAAGTATTATGCCACAGACATGTCCCGGCCTGATGCAGAAACCTTGCCAATTGATGTTTTTAAGGGAAAAGGAAAGTGGCCATTTGCATTTCTCTTCAACTTGTCTTTTTAAGCATAAGATGGGCCTCTTCAGGATCACAATATTTTTGAATATAGAACAGCATCATTTTTGCGACATTCTGTCTCTGCAGTATTGTAATCACCTTGTATTTTCATTTTGTTTGCCTGCATAAAAAATAAAATTTATATCATGTAAGTGTAATTTTAAGCAGGTCTGGGCATGTTGTTTAGCTTATTGAACGATGAGGAAACCAATTAAAATTATGCTTATCATATCTGGTGTCAACCAGACCACACTCTTCATTTAAGAAGTAAAATAAAAGAAAACATCTCCTTGCAACCATTGCTTAGCACTTGGTTGGTGCTGTGCCTTATGCTGAAAGGAAGAAGGTTGTATTTCTTGTTCTAAACAAACCAGAACAGCCCTCTTTTTAACTCATCTCATGGATTCCAGTCACCTCAAAGAACCGAGATTTAATAGAGCAGCCTATTGTGACTGTGCCAACAATGTCAGTCTCCTGAGACAGTGATGTTGCTCGTTAAATCTGCCATCTTTAGCACAAAATGTTGTTAAGGGCAAAAGATGGGTCAGGGATTGATCTACTTTTCCAGATTGTGGCCCATGCACATTTTCCCTCTCAAGATCTTTATGTTAATTGCAGGAGAAGACTCAGTCCAAAGCAAATAGGAATAAGTTCAAGAAGGTCATGTTCAAGGAAGAATTCTTGGGGGTGACCAAAAAGACCATGTGCGTTTTACACATTCATTTATTCACTGGTTTAATGAACATTTATTGAATGTATACCATGTGCCAGAGCTTCCTAGTCCCAACTATGTAGTAGGAAGCTGTCAGGGAATAACTATGTTGGAGAAGGTTATTGCTTACCTAGGCTTGGAAGGGAGGGGTGAATATTAGACACTTCTCCATAGCTCTCAGGATCAAAATCTAAATCTTTACTTGGCCCTGCAAGACTGTCTCTTCGATTCTCCAGCCTTCCCTACTGCCATCTTTGCTTTTATCCTCAAGGAGTCTCTGAAGTGCAGCTCTGAACACCCTTTGCTTCTTTTCTACCACAGGGCCATTACACATGCTATCTCTCTCTGAAGCATTGTTTACTCTTTATCTTCTATAACTTTTCAGTCCATATCTGTGCCTGGTTCTTTCTATAGTATTTTAAAGTTGGGGTTGTTTTTGCTTATAATTGTTTAGTGTCTGAACAGGAAAGAGAAGGCAGACTAAAATTGGGCATTTGGAGGAGGGTTTAATGGAGGGTCTCTACAAATTGTGCATTAGGTTTCCAAGAAGCAACAATGGATGATGTTATATTCCTGAGCTGCAGGTGCAAAGTCAAATAAGAAGTCACCTGTAACAGAAAGAGAACTATTTGGACCACCCATAGGAGTAGTACTTGCTAAGTGGAAGCAGCCAAGCTGTGCCAACCTGGCAGGGAGAGAGCCAGGGACAGAAATATATACAATGATATCACTCTTCTTGTCCTTCAGACCTTCAGCTGGTGCTTCCCTCTGGGGAAGTCTCACCAGAGGCTAGAAGACAAGGGGACCACTGACAGAATCTAAGTGGGTCAACCTCACAGGATGCATAGAGTGCCAGATGGGAGTGGCCCATGGCAGGCTTCTATCACTGCAATGTATCCTTTTCTGGTACACAGTGGAGAGCCTGACACCTGGAGTTGGGGATGAGAATGAATGAGTTTTGTCAGGAGAAGAAGACTGGGACTTGGCATTCTGGGAAAAGGGACATTTATATACACTTGGAAGTATGAGAGATCATAGTCCTCCATGGGAACTATAATTAGTTTCATACACTGTAAGTGTAGGGGAAAAGTAAGAATGATCTATCATGCTGAAGAGCAGGCCCAGGCCAGAGTGCATTATAGAATTTATTTGGGAGTTTTGACCTTATTTCAAGGTCAAAGTCACTGGGGAATTAGTAAAGTATGCTCTTTAATGATTTATTCCAATTGTCTTGCAAACGCTTTTTGTTTTCTTAGGCTCTATTTGTTTGAATCAGGATCCAAATAAAATTCACTCGTTGTGATTGGTTGGTATGACTCTTAAGTCTCTGTAAGTCCCCACCCCACCCCATTATACACTGAAGAAACCAGACTATTTATCCTGTAAAGTTTCCCTGAGTCTGAATTGTGCTGGTAGCATCCCTGAGGTATTAATTAACATGTACTCTCTTCCTTGTTTCCTTTAAGTTAATAATTGTTTCTAGATGATTCAGATATTTTCCCCCAAGAATCTATTTTGTTAGTAGTGTTTTCTTCTTCCAAAGTGGAAGGCCTGTGCCAGATCATGGAGTCTGTTACAGAATTTCTCTACAAGTATTTTACTTTATTTCAAGGTCACTGGAGAATAAGACAGGTTATGTTTGGTTATCTCTCTTATTTTAAAATAGTCTTTGATAACCAATGTTCAGACCCAGGATTCACTGGGGCTGAAAATAGTGATACTCTAATTTTTATCCTTCCTTATTTATTGATTGAAATCTCTCTATAAAGGGGAAATTATTTTTACCTATTATTTGGTTATTTCTCTATACAATTTGTGTCCAAAAAGCAGAATAAATCATCTTTTTCTTTATTTATGCATTTTCAAAATAACAAGTTAGTTCACTAGCATGATGATGGAAGGAAATGATGAATTCAGGAGTTATTTATAGTTATTTACAGTGACTTTTTGTGAAGGATGAACAAGGAATATAAATAAATCTGGGTGCCTAGCATAGGCCATTACGGAGAGGGTAACTATATTAAAGAAGGTAGAAAATATAAAAGAAAGATAATATTACCAAAAACTGAACTCTGTTTTATGTAAGTTAAATTTAAAAACCCCGTGAGACATCTAAGGAGGTAGAAAAAGGGACCATTTGAAATACATGTTTAGAACTCAGGAGATTCCTTATCGTTGGGACCCTTGTTCCCATTCTATTCTTAGTAAGAAAGGGAAACAAATAATAGTAGCTGGGAATAGTAGCTGGGAGTTGGGGAAGAGAAAACAGAATCCTTAAATTATATGTCAATTGTTTTTTTGTCTTTACCTAACAATGAGTAATGTAATACATGCATACTAGCTAGCATTAAATATGTGATAGATTCTAGTGACTAGATTGCTTCCAAGTTAATAAAAGTTTCTACCTATGAAAAGCTGAGTTAAATGTAGTTTATACAGTACAATTTTAAACATCATAGGCTCTCTAAATAATATTGGCATATATTTCCATATTTTTTATACAAGTGTTACCTTATGAGTCCTACCGAAGTACACTGTTCTTCTTTTAGTCAAGCTAAAATAATTTTATTTTCAGTTTTTCAATTTCAGATTTCTTGAAACATATTATTATATTTCTAAGAAAGTAAATTGTTTGAAAACTCCTATGTTTGTGTAACATGATTATATAAACAGAAGAATGTAGTGATTTGGGTAGATGTGTGTGTGTGTGTCTTTGTGTATTTAAAATATTCAGAGTGGTATTTTAAGAAAGATTTGAAATAGAATTATTGGAATGGCAAAAAAGATTGTTTGTTTTAGACCTTTTATCCTGTAATTGCAAATTTCAAAGCAGAAGTCCTCAATTCATTTTACTGGTTGATACACATTCCTACTAATTAAGATGATTCTTCATTGGGTGCTTTGATAATGTGATTACCTTTTTAGAGTCTACACGGACCATAATCAGACATTGTAATTTGTATTTTTTTCTTGCCACAATTTTCTGCCATTATAGTTGTGAAGGTCTTTTCATGTTGAGTCTGTTTCAAAATAATTTAAAACTTTTCAAGATAGTTCAAAGCATTATTCAGATTGAGGAATGGGAAGCCTAATTTGCTGTGCAGTTGAAATCCAAAGATTTCAGGCTCCTAAACTTTAAAGAAAGCATAGCCAGCTTTCTTTTTGTTAATTGAAATTAAAATATGTAAGTTCTTTGATATTTATGAATTAGAAAAGCAACAAGGTTATTCAGGGAGAAAAATTGCCTAGAGAAATGTCAGGGTTGAAGTTATACACATGCCAAATAAGAACAATCTTTTATTTATTTTTTTAAAGAAAAATCAACATTAAATGTTTGCTTAGTTTGACAGTATAAACAGAAGTATATGAACTAAAAGTAAGAATATCAATCATTATCACATGATTCATAACTATTAATCCTTTGATGGGTTGCCTTCCAGGTGCTTTATTTCTATGTTTTAAACATACAGGAAACCAAATTATTATAAGTAAAACCCATACTGCAATTTTATTTTCTTGACTTTTCATGTTGTTCAAGACCCCCACTATTATGTTGAAAACTTTTGTTGCTAATGAATAACTTGTCCCTTGAAAGAAATGCTGTTAAGTCTTCTTTGTTATGAATAATATTTTCTCTGTGTGTTTGGTAGATGACTTTTATCACTTAAAAATCATTTTCTTGTTTTCTAACAACTTTCTACCCCAAAAGACACTGAACTTTATTATTTTTCTCCTGCATTTTTCGAGATGATAGTATTATTTTTCTCATTTAAACCACAATGTGGTGAAATTACAAAGATTTATTTTCAGTCCTGTTAAACTTTATTATCTCTTTAGTGATCTTCTTTTGTTTATTTTATCTTATTAAAAATTTTTAGATAGAATTTTTATTAAATATATTTTATGAGAAAAAGAACACTCTAAAGTGCTATAGTTCATGTAAATTAGATAAAATAGTAAATAAATGGTGAAAAACTCAAAAGGGGAAACATGATTTAAATAATTTCATAAAAGAGTATGAACATTTTTTTCATTGTCATTTAAGAAAATTATCAAAATATAAAAGGTAGAGAAATCTCTCTTGTGGAAGAATATATTTTATATTTCCACCTGTTGATGGTTTTAGTTAAAAATTCTATTCTAAACACATGAACAGTCTCACTCTTCCCAACATGTTTATTTTAATCAATGATGAAAAGGGACATTAGACTTCTCATTCCCACTGACATAAAGGGACAGTGCTTTTTGTTGCACAGCAGTTTTATTGGCACTAACAATGAAAGAAGAAGGAAGTAGATTTCTAAATTTAATTGTTAGAAAAAAATCTCTCTACTGCTAAAAATTTAGACCAAAGTAGGTCTAGTCTTAGCTGTTCCCAAGTAACCCAGGCATTAACTGAACATTGCCAACTTCCATAGGAGTCTATGGAAAAAACATGTGAAAATACCCTTTTTCTCATTTAAACCACAATGCAGTAAAGTTACAGTGTTTTATTTTCAGTTCTGTTAAGCTTTATTATATCTTTAGTTATCTTCTTTTGTTCATTTTCTTTTTTAATAAAAACGTTACGTTTTCTATTTTTCGTTGTGTTGCGTAAGTCTTATAAGACTACCGTGCTCATCATAAAAAACAATACCAACCAAGATTTTAGTAATTGTTGCCTGTCTTCATTGCTTATTCTCAGGATCACTGATTTCTGCCTTGGGCAGTTTGTTACAGGAATGAGGCTGGGAGTCAGGGACTGGCAGTGGTGGTGGCAAAGGCAGGCAAGGAGACCTCACCCTTGCTTCTTTACTCCTCCCCCAAATTAGGACTGTCTATCCTTTTTACCTACAGCAAGGAGAACGAGGACTTGACTAGCAAGGGAAGGTATGGTCTGAGAACAATAAATGGCAGAGGATGCAGTAATTTCAGGGGCTGTCTCTGTTTTCCTCTCTAGTCATATGCTACCAGAAAGGCACTAGTGGAAGGTTTCACAAGAGGAACACGTGCTCGGTTGGCAGGTAGTTGAACGCCTGTCATTTATAAAACAATGTATTATTAGTAGTAAATGATTCATTCCAGCAAATTGTGGGGATGTTTCTGGCTATTAGGGCCTGTGCCTTAATAGGACAGTAAGTCTAGACCAATCTGAGTGATGAAAAAACTATTTCTCATAAGAGTTTTAAAAATTACCTTTAACTTGTTTCAGAAGTAACTTACTGTGGCTGTGCTAAGATGAATTGAATGGTCTACCCTGAAAAGCTAATTGTGATCATTTCTTTTGTGGCTGTGCAGCGACCTTGCATTGATTCTACAATGCCAATGAGACTGTGCTTGACATGTATTTATTTCTTATGTTTGTGGTATTTGCTGTTGTTCTATTGTGAGGCTGAGAATATGGGTTAAATGTGCTCTACAGTACTATATTATACCAAGAGGTTGGAAAGTAGTTAAGCAATCTTCAGTCCTGTTAAACTCAGAGGAATAAGTTCCTACCTAGTAGGTTCTGCATTTTTATTTGTCATTAGGCCTAGTCAGGATTAGAGAGTAAAAAAAAAAAAAAGTCAGTGGGATTTTCTTTAGCAGATGAAAAGATACGGTTTTGTCAGATAAATTCTGGGCTGAGCAGTAGAAGGCATGAGAAATATATTAGAAAAGTTCTGGAGATGAGATAGTGGCTCAAATCCATAGATTAACTTAAATGAATTGTTTAAGTTCAGCCAGAAAAGAATTTTCAGCCGAATAACAGGGTCAAGTAATAGACCAAAAGAATTATAGTAAATTCTCACTGCATTCTCTTCTGCTATCTTATTCTCTCACTAATTGAATAAAATTGTATGTGAAGGACATGAATGAATGCTTTAACAATAAAAGTGTTTGTTAAGTTCTTGACTTTTCAGGTTTTATTTTATTTCCCTCATTCTGTCCCTTCATATTCCTTTTCTCTTATATATCCATGAGGATTTATGGTCAAGCTCAACAAAAGCGTAGACATTTTTAATGTATTTGTGTTAATGATTTATCCGAAGTTTCCTGTTTTCATCATAGCTAACCACTTTCTCTATGTTTTATCCAGTCTTTTGTTCTAGATAGTGGAGGTGGGGTTTTTTGGCTTTCCTGAGTGACTCCTAAGAACTACCGTATTTCCCCATGTATAAGATGCACCTTTAAAAAAAAATTTTAGGGGCTAAAATCTGGGTGCGTCTTGTTGTAGATTCTTTTTTTTTACCTGCACTTCTTACTTTTTCACTCTTGTTTTTCCGCTCATTGTTGAAGACAGTGATTTGTCCTCAGACACAGATGAGGACAAGCTAATGGTTGGAAGTTTTGACATCGTGATGAGGAGTATGAATTTTATGATGAATAAAACTTGAGTTCAATAACTTTATGTAATACATATTTTTTCAAAACCTGGGTCCCCAAATTAAGGTGTGTCTTACATGTGGGAGCGTCTTACACATGGGGAAATGTGGTAACTCCTTGCTTCATTTTGACTCTGGTTTTTACAGGCCGCCCTGCAAGTCGGGGGCCATGGAGAACGACTGCACCAGTGTCGGGAGGTCATGCTGCTGACTTACAAATCCATCCCCATGCAAGTAGATGGGGAGCCTTGCAGGTTGGCCCCAGCAATGATTCGGATCTCCCTGAGGAATCAGGCCAACATGGTACAGAAGAGCAAGAGGAGGACATCCATGCCTCTGCTCAATGAGTGAGTCTGCCCCTTGTCCACCTTTGCGACCACCAGGAGCGTGGAGAGGAGGGCACAGAGCATGTGCATGGTTGGAGCCTCACTGTGCTAAGAAGGGGTCACAAATCCAGGAAACTGCGCCATTCCTTAGTCTCTTTCACATTGTTCCTTTATACTTGTCATTATTACACAACAACCACATTCTTCTAAGAATCATTACTGTGTTCCATACCAGATTGATGATGCCTCTTCACTGACCCCTTGCATAGACATTGACCAGGACCAGCAGAACATCATTAAGAGTGACTCAATGGCCATAAAATGCATTCCAATGAATGCATTCTTTTACATGTTGTTGAGAAGTCAGGCTGTCTGCCTCCTCTTTGCCAAATCTCTTCAGAATGTTGGTTTCTCCAATAGCAGGAGGTTGGCAGAGCTGGGTTCGGGCTCATTGTCCCTACATGGTGTCTTCTTCTGCCTAGTGGTAAAATTGTCCTTCTCCTGATGCTCCCATTTTGGGGTCCTGTGCACAGTGATGCTTCAGCTCACTTTGCCGTTCTTGGTGGCATTCTGTTGTCTGCATCTAACCTGACCCACAATGCGATGCTTAAAGTATATCCCATCTTGGCCATTTCCTTTCTTTGCCATCAAGATAAACTGATTTGAAATAAGGTAATAATGACTAAATGTTCCTTTTTTTAAGCATCCCTTAATCTAGTTTTTATTAACATGTCTATTTGGGGTAGGTGAAGAAGATGGAAAGAGGTAGGGATTTGGGGCATTCATTTTTTGGAATATCTTCTCCATATCATGTCTATATGCCTAATCTGACTTAAGGTAAGATCATTTCAGGGCTCATCCTAGGGTCATTCTTCCGTCACAGTGAGGGACCCTCTAAAGTGCTCCCCTTGTTTGTGGGCTGCGATGCATGGTTACCTGTTTGTACCAAATGGCTGGCTTCCCCTAGTGCCCATGAAACAAGGACATGCTTTGCCATGTATTTATTGAGTCAATGTGACAATCTACAGAAGTGCCTAGAATAAAGCAATAACACAGGTGCCAGAGCTCACTGCCAAAACCTGACCACCTCTTGTGCCGAAATGACGTATGTTGAGGAATGGCATTAGACAGGGCTCTTCAAGCGTTTTAGTGGTTGGTGTCTGCTTTCAAGTCTGAAGCAGGCATGAAAGAGGCCCTCTCCTCTGCTTCCTCCTTTCCCAAGATCACTCGGGACTTCCCCTGCAGTTTCCTTAGATCATTCTCCCCGAGGCTTGGTTAGCTGTATCACTTGTTTTGTTTGAATTTTGCAGCTAGTGAAACTCCTAACTTGTTCTGATGCCTTTACCTTCTGTTAGGTTGACTATACCATTGTTGAGTTTCTATGTTAAAAAGTAAGATAACTTGTTCTGATGCCTTTACCTTCTGTTAGGTTGACTATAACATTGTTGAGTTTCTATGTTAAAAAGTAAGATGTCAGCAACAGTATATGGTTGATCACATTCTCTCTAGAAACCTTAGAGGTAAGACATGAACTATTGGGTTGGGGGAAGTCTCTGAACCACCAGTAAAAAGCCAACTCTGACATTGTACTGTGGCTCGGGCTGTGTTGGGTCAATTGTGGCTAGTTTGTGAAGAAGTTATAATATAGCTAAAAAATCTTAGTAATAAGCCACCTCAACTCAAAAATAGGTACATGCCACCAGGGAGCAGTAGCGAGCGGCTTCATCAAAGCAGCCATGGTTCGTATGAAAGACCTAGGAGAAATGACAATAATGCTTTTGATTTTTAAAAAGAAGTCATATAAATACCTTAAAAATAGCAAAAATATTTATTACAACTTATGAAAATTCTTTAACACTGTATTTTTACAAAACCAATATAGGTAACGTGTTTTCAAAGAAAAGTGAACCACCTAGTTCTCATATAATACATGCTCACTAAACCTTAATATCTTTCACCTTCTTATCTTTTTTACTTCCTAAGATTACATTGCTTTTTCTTCTATTTTTCTAGAAACCCTTGTTTTGAAATATAACTTCTATCACTAGATTTTTAAGTGAAGTTTTCAGTTTAAGGGCAACCTGGCCATTAGACCGTTTTTAGTAAGTTTTCTTCCACCTGCTGAGTCTGCCAAGGTTTTCTCCCTTTTCAGCCAGGATTGTATAAAGTTCACTGTTGCAGCCAAGTCAGAAAGAGATCATTGAATATATGTCTTTATTTCCTTCCTTCATTTTTTCCATCCTTCTTTTCCATTTTTTCTTTTCTGTCTTCCTTTCTCCCTTTCTTATTTTTTTTAACTAGGACTATATAGTTTCTTCTGTCTCATTTGCCTGTCTTTTTTCAGAATAAGGAGAACTAGTTTAAACTGGCTTAAGAATTTTAGTTTAAAAAAACTCTGTGTGTTGGGAGGGAGGGGAGTTTCTCGGTCAGAAGAAGGTCGTTTTTCCATTCATCTTAAGAATTATCCTCTGTTCACATAGCATGTTAATTGAATATTTGAGGTTTAAGTGTTTGAAGTTTAAGATGTTGTGGTTCCCTGTGCAACTGGCTCCCATTTCTGCTTGAATGCCAGTGCTCCTCAGGGATTAGCTCTTTCTCTGGGAGATCACATCAGCACCCCTGGTTTCATTTATGACTGACAAGCTAATGCCTCTCAGATCTGTGTCTTCTGATAGGGTTTCTTCTAAACACTGAAGACTTACCCCCAGATATCTGAAAGTCTCATCACAGCACCAGATTGCATCGACTACTACTAAGGGACTTATTAATTCTATTCCTTTGGCTTCCTCTCCTCATCACCCAGTGAGCCTTTCTTATTCCCACATGTGTAAATGGAACCACCATCCATTCATTCACAATGTCCCTGGCCCCTGGAGTCCTCTGAGTCATTTTCACTTTTATATATCCAGTGCCATCTCTGAAGTCTATATCCTATCTAATCCCCACTTCTTGAACTCTCACACCATCTATCTATCCTGTCTGCTGGTTGTCTCTCAGTAGCACTGCTAAAATATGCTCATAATTGATTTCCTTATTTCTAGTATTGCTGCCCTTCACTCAATGGTCTTTTCTAACAGCCTAGTTAGAACGACTTTCCTAAAAAGTGTTAAGCCCATATCTTTAGCTTACAGACTCTTACAGACTTTGTGACCATTGCTTTCTTCAACCTTGTCTTCCTATGCTCCATAGAGCATTGCTATTCCCGGAGCACCAGCCTGTCGTGTGCCTCATCTTATTTTTGCATTTCTGTTGTCCTCCGCACCTCCTTTCATCTACAAACTCTCCCTCAATTTCAAGACTGCATTAAAATCCCACTTTTTTCTACGAATCCTTTTCTGTCTACTTCTAGACACTAAATATACCACTCAGTGTTCCTATAGTGTTCTTGCTTACACCATTTATCAGAACTAGTGCAATCACTGGTTTACTTGTTTCTCTTCCCTGTTCTGTGGGAAAGCCCTGGAGTTTTACTCTTAGGGTACCCTGTACCTGTTAATGTGCCTGAGACTCATGGTTACCTATTGAATAAGTGACTCACACATTGATCAGATGTGTTATATTTCTCCAAAATTATTTATAAAATAACACGTCTAAAAATCTCCCAAATATCAAACTAATGGAGGAAATGTCTTGATCATATTTTATGATAATAACTGGAAGAATTTCAAGTTCTTGTTCATGTGAACAGCTAGAAGTCCTGTGAGAAACAGTTCAAGAGTGGACCTCCATCATGTTACTGAAGCTTCATTTATGCAAAAAGGGAAAGATAACTTTTTAAAAGAACTTTCTTTGTTTATAATTCCCATTTGTTATTGCTATACACAAACTAAAAGGCTAGGCCCATTTATGTTCAGTAGTGCTGTCTCTATTGGTGTAGGAGTATATCTTACTATATTATGGTTTATGCATCTACTTAAAATAGGAACTCTAGCAAATATCTTCCCACATAAAAGTAATAAAGATTTATCTAGGTTCATTTTCATGTATAATAATGTGGTAGCCAGAGAAATTCAAAATGCACTTTTGAAAAGATCAGAAATTTCACATGATTCATTGTATAGGGAAGTGTTAAGCTAGCTATTACCCTGAGCTCACTAGTAATAAAGACTACATTGTTAAGGGTGATTCAATTGGTCAAGGGCAAGATTTCTGGTTGACACCTTTGACTTGGGCGACCAGAGTCAATCCATCAACCTGGATGCTGAGAAATATTATTGGTTATAACCGATCGTCCTTTGGGAATAATAGGGAGTTACTTCAAGAATGATTTTACATGAGAATTTATATACCTAGCAGAAAAGCTATGTCTATTGAAATTATAGTGAAACTGTTCAAATTGTCTGAGAGCAGAATTAGGTAAAAGTGACAGGAAATTTTGGGTTTAGTTTCTTGAATTCTATATTTTGTCTTTTCTAATAACCACTCAAGATTCTTTCCTTTATCTATGAAGGGACAAGAGGGAGATGTCATTTTATATTTTCACTCTTCTACAAAGAATATGAGTGGAATTACATTTTCAGTGTGGTGAATTTAGACTTTTTGAGTGTTACCTTTAGAGTTCTTAAAAAGTCTGAAGAGTTTAAATAAAGGAAATTAAAGGTTTTCAAGATGATGGTCTTTTGACATGAATACTCCCACAAAGCCCTGGAATCATAAGGACCAGGTGAAGGGATGAAATATATCTTGACTGTCCTCAGAGATGTGTTGACTGTGCCAGCCTACCTCTCGTATGTGTGTGTGTGTGTGTGTGTGTGTGTGTGTGTGTGTGTGTGTGTGTATTGTACTTCCCTCTCCTTGGATGTTCTGAATGACCTAAACCAGTGGTTTTCAACCTTTTATACTTGGGGACCAGTAAAAATAGGATAATTATTTTGGGGACCACTAAGGCAGAAACTCCCTGAGAATAAGGGAACTTGGCTAAGATCATTGGGTCTGTAATCATACAACATCGGGGTGGTTAACTTTCATGGACAGGATAGCAATTTCTGGTGGATCGGTCCGTGTACTGGTGGTTGAAAAACACTGACCGAAAGCACGAGAGAAACATGGTAATCCGTCCTGCCCCGCACCCCCGCCCAGCGCCAGCTCTCTCTCTGCATCCACCCTGCACCCTGCCCTGAGCTCCAGTCTGTGGTTTGTCTTAGAGCCAGCGCTGCCATGTGTCCTGTTGGCTTTGTCGCTGTCACTGGCATTTTGGATTATTTCCATGGCTGGCTTGATTTTTCTTCTCATTTACTGTTTGGTGACGTGCTCATTTAATTTCTGTTTAAACTTTGTGTGTCTCTCTTTCTCTCTCCTGGCTTGTTCCCTGTCTGTCCACGCTGTTGTGCTGACTGTCTTCGCTGCTCATTCCCTGCTGCCTCTAGCCTCCATCAGGTGCAAGCTGCGGACCTGCGGAGAGTGTCTGCCCCCCCTGGCTCCTTCACCATGTGAGTACAAAGCCGGTCAGTTTTTACATTTTGTTTCTCACCCACGTCTCCTCCTCAGGGTTGGAAGACCTGCAGCCTTTTCCTTCACAGATCTGCTTCTCAGAGACTCACCTAACCACCACTGCTCTCTGTATCCCTTCTTTGCTTGGAGATGGAACTATGAAGTTCATTGTGTTCTGTTCATCTCCTTGCTCTATGACTTCACAGTTTGTTTTCTGATTAGATACCTTAGCGCCCATAATTCTGTAGGATTGTACAAATTTCCATACTAAGCATTGGTTTTTATGGAAAGATGGTAATATCACTGGACCATTTCTGTGGTCTGATATCTGTGGGTCACGGAGGATGCTGACAGAGTGCCTGCTGACCTTGAGTTGTGGACAGAGCCCAAAAATTATGTATGGCGTTTTGAGTAGGTGCAGCTGCATCTATGCCTTTTTATGGGTTGAGGATCCTTAATTGTAATAAAAGAGTGATGACCCCAAACTGTCATTGTGTCAGCAAAACACATTTTATAGACAGTAATTTGTACTTAACACATGCTGCACTTAACATTTATTCTGGTGAAAACAGAAAAAAAGAAGATATGTTTTTGAAACTCCACTTTGGGGCTGTGTTGTTGCATCTGTCTTGATCTTTCTTCTCTCCACCTTACACACGCTCAGCTAGCTTTTGTTATGTTTCAGGTTCTGGTGCAGGAGCTCTACGTGTGTTGACTAATGTATTTCCCCACCAACCCTATAGCATAGGTGGAATCGTTATCCGCATGTGGCACTACACTACAAGTCACACAGCTAATGAGTGGCAGACTGGGATACAAAGTCAGGCAGTCTGGCTCCAGAATTTATGCTCTTCGCAGTTTACACTCTGCCACCTTTCATCTGTAAAGATCCTTTCTGTTTCTCAGAGTCTGGTTGAATGAGTGGCTTTTCAAAAAGTCTTTCTTTTTTGATTCTGGCTGTCAGAGTTAGCTGCACCCTCACTGGAGTTCACTATTGGCGAGCTTATAGTTCTCGAGATTTGGTACATTGGTATTAATGACTTGAGTTCTATATCTCTGTGTCTCGCGCCCTAGACTTAAGCTACTTAAGATCACTGGCCATGTCTTCTTATGAATCTTTGTGAACCCAGATCTGATCACAGATCTGAACACAAAGTATTCTGAAACCGAACAGAATTGTTGGCGGGTTGGTGAAATGTATGAATGAGAGAATCCAGATCTACATTGAACTGTACATTGCCTAACATCTAGAGATATACCACAGTGATATAATCTTATTTTCAACCCTCGTCTTACAGATACACATTTATTAAAGCTTTAAAACTTTTTCTCAAAATACTTATTTTGTACTTGCTCTGTGTCAGAATGTTCTGTATCGAAGGGTTAGCACAACAGAGTGCTGCCTTCAGGGACCTTAAAATTGACTGATCAAACAATCAATGAGAAGATAACATTTAATTTTCAACTGAGAGGTTACTGCTGGGGTATATTCTGTGTTCTGCACAAGGCCTGTCCAGCACACTTGAGTTCATATATATATAACATGGTTAATTCCTTCACATTCTTTTGATCTCATCCTCTTCCCCCTTCCCTCTGACAGCTGTCCATCTGTTCCCTATAACCCTACCTCTGTTTCTAATTTGTTTCTCAGTTTCTTGTGTTCATTAGATTTCACATATATTTGTCTTTCTCGGCCTGGCTTATTTCACTTAGCATAATAATCTCTAGGTCCATTCATGCCTCACAAAAGGTAGGATTTCCTTCTTTCACAACCGCATAGTATTCCATTGTGTGAATGTACTATACTTTTTGTCCACTCATCACTACCAGACACTTGGGCTGTTTCCAAATCTTGAGAGCCATTGGATTTTGAAAGAGCTCTTTTTCAGTTTTCAAGGTGCTGTTCAAATACTATCTTTCTATAGCCAGATCTTTTCTTTCCCTTTTTTCACCATCTGAAATTCTCACCCCACCATCACTGATTCTTATTTATACATTAAGAATCAACATCTTACTTTTCTTACCAGATATTCTTACCAAGCAATTGCTCTCAGCAGTCATTATTTCAGCGGCTCTGTTTATAGGGTTCAAAGGATTAAGAGTGTCAGCAACAGAAGCATGTTAGTTGCCCTATTTCTATCACTATTTATAAATTAAATGAGGTGATTTTTTCCTTATTTCAAGTGTCTGTGCTATAGTGAGGTAGATTGTCATGTTTTGATAGAGTAGAACAGGGAGGACACCTAGGTGTGGCCACTTTAAAACTAAAGTATTGATCTAAAATATATTTATATGTAATATATTAAATGTTGCATATTACAGATCTATATCTATATTAAATATCATATATCTATTTAGATATATTTATCTCTCCATATAGATTTATATCTATAATATGTAACTGATTAAATACTTGTATAATAAAAAGTATTAAATTTGCATATAATTATTCAAATTAGATAACAAAACACTGTCAAGAAGAGCAAGGAGCGAGGAGAAAAATCTAAGCACAACAGTGAGTATTGTTTTTATCTATTATGGCAGTGGTGACTTAGCTGTGACTCCCTCTCACCCTGCTATTTGCTGATTTCAGCAATGTTTAAAAATCACATTAATGTTTCTTTGATCTTCTTGAAAGTTAGGACTCTAATATGCATCTCATACATAACTCTTTGCAACTTTGGCTTCTTTAATTGACCATAATGTACTTGGGTTTTAACAAAGTTGATGCATGTAACAATCATTTTCCCCTTTTTACTACTGAGTAGCATTTCATTGTCTGGATGTTTTCATTTATTTACCCGTTTGTGCACTGAAGGACATCTGGATCTGGGTTATGGCCAGTGGTGGGGAATTATTAATAGACCTGCCATAGACATTGATGAAAAGGTTTTGTGTAAACATAAGTTTTCATTTTTCTAGGTTAAACACCTAGAAATGGGATTCCTGGGTCATATGGTAAGTGTGTGTTTCACTTTATAAGAAACTGTTTTCTAGAGTGGTTGTCCCGTTTTGTATTTCCATCAGCAGTGTGTGAGAGTTCCAGTTACTCCACATCCCTGCTACTACTTACCATTTTCAAATTTTAATCATTTGATCATTCTAAGATGAGTGTCTTTTCATGTGATTATTTGTCTTCTATTTTAAACTCTTTCACGAAGCATCTGTTCAAGTCTTTTGCCAGTTGCGGGGGTTGTTTGTTTTCTTCCTGTTGAGTTTGGAAAATTTGTCATACACAGAGGACAAAAGTGGGTTTACAGTTCTGAGTACCTGAAACACTGAGTTCATTCTTGTATTCTTATTTATTAATTATTGTATTAATTTTTCATACTGTAAACCCACTTTTGCTCCACCCTTTGTTCTGGATGCAAGTCATTTGTTAAGTATGAGCTTTGTGAATATTTTTCTCACAGTATATATCTTGTATTTTCATTCTCTTCACGGTATCTTTTACAGAGCAAAAGTTTCAACTTTTGACAAAATTCACATTATCAGTTTTTTCTTTATAGAGCTGTGGTTTGGTGTTATGTTCAAGAACTCTGTTTAACCTTAGGTCATGAATATTTCCTCCTTTGTTTTTTCCCCTAGAAGTTTTATAGTTTTACATTTCACATTTAAGTCTATGATTTGTTTGAGTTAATTTTTGTGTAAGATGTGAAGCTTAGGTTAGTTGTGATTTATTATTATTATTTGCCACCATTTGTTGAAAAGACTATCATTTCCCCCTGAATTGACTTTACATTTTTATTCAAAATTAATTAGCAATAGGTAGATAGTTATGGATATATATAAATGTGGATATATTTGGATGTATATTTGTTTCTGGACTCTATTCTGTATCTATATATCTTTGTCAATGTCATGTTGTTTTGATTATTGTGCCTTGAAAAATAAATCTTAAAATCTAGTTGTGTTGTTTTTCCAATTTTATTCTTTATTTTCTTAATTATCTTAGTTATTCAAGTTTTTTATTTGCTTGTTTTTTCTTTGTTTGTTTTGGTCTTCCCACCCACACAAATTTTAGAACTGGCTTGCCTATATCTCCGAATTCCCTTCTAGGACTTTTAGTGGAATTGCACTGAATCTGTAGGTTGATTTGGGGACTGTAGATGTATTTATCATGCTGAGATTTCTAATTCATGAATACTGTATGTCTTTTCATTTGTTTTTGTATCATTGTTTTGTATTTTTCAACATATGGATCTTGTACATATTTTTGTCAGATTTGTACCTAAGTATTTTTTGGGAGCTATTCTAAATGCTAGATTTTACAATGTTGGTTTCCAGTTGTTCATTGCTAGTATATAGAATGTAAAAGTACAATGAATTTGTCTGGTTGACCTTGTATCCTGTGGCCTTCCTAAATTCATATTTTAGTTCTAGGAATTTGGTAAAATCCTCAGAATTTTCTATAGAGTTACACTTGTTTGTAAATAGAAATTATTTTATTTTTTCTCTTCAATCTGTATGCCTTTTATTTCTTTCTTTTGTTATATTGCATTGGCTAGTATTTCTAGTGTGCTGTTGAATAATGGTGGTGAGAGTGAACATTCTTGCTTTGATTGTGATGTTAGAGGGGTATAATTTCATCTTTTACCAGTAAGTACGATTGGTAGTTGTAGATTTATTTGTTGCACCCTAATAACAGTATGTAGTAATGATTGCTATTATTCTCATTCCACAGATGAGAAGAATGAGACTAAAAAATGTTAAAAAATTCATCTAAGATCATAAAACTGATTAGGTTAAGTTTAATATTCAGGACCATCTGCTTTGAAGGTAGCATCCATGACCCTGAACTCCACTGTCAGTATAACCTTTGGTCATTTTCCTGTGTGTTTAAGTGTATTTCACATGTGTGACTTATATATTTTAATCAGATCATACTATGTAAACTTTTCTCTTGGTAAGAAAATGTGGAGATGAACAATAACTTAGAATTGAATTTTGAGTGTTTCAGTTGTATCAGTCTTGTTATTAGAAGTTCACAGTTCAAGTTGTTATTATAAGAAAAGTGTCAGAATGACAAACCCCAGTTGCAGATAAATTTTAGTACTGCTAAAGCACTTGAAGAGTCTTGTAGAATTGTTAGCACCAGTATTTTGTTCAAGAAACAGGTTTGTTGCAAAGGGTCGTGCTCTCATCTACACGACCTGTAGATGAGAGCCTCTGTTCTTTCCTCAGCAAAGGTAAGCACAGATCTCAGAATCTGGTGCGGTTATGTAAAGGCATAACATATTTAGGACTCCCTTAACATTTAAAATTGTATCTCTTTGCTTTTAAAATTTATTTTTAGAGGTGAATTATTCATGGCCATGGAGGTGTAGAACCAGTCTTATGAGTCAGCATTTCTTGCATAGGGGAAGGTCACTTCGAAAGTAAAGCGGATACTTACTCAAGTGTTGCTGGCTTGCAGTGCAGGGTGTAAGGAGGCCATTGCATAAGTCAACCTCAGGGGTAAGAAGAGTTGTTAGTGGGAAGGTTTGGGTATAGGATATCTGCCAGGTCTATTGGATGGGACCTCGGAGAGAAACAAATTCATGAAATTTTGTTTGTTTGTTTAGTCAAAATAAATTTTAAGAAATGAAATATAAAAAGCTGATCTTAAAAGTAATAGTTCAATAAATAAAAATTTATATATTTTTTAGATTATTCTACATACTTTGGCTTTTACAAGGAAAAGTTGAAATTAGGGTTTGAATAACCCTAATTAACCTGAATGGCATTGTCAAGCCATCAGGGTTTTCCAAGCCAGCTTGGAATTTTGGAAAGTAAAAATATTATGTCCCTCTCACTCTTCTAATATGTATCTTTCATAACTAATCGTTATAGGGCCAAAACAAAATGGATGTTCTCTCAGTGCATCTTTTTAGTAGGCGTCTGTGTGAATTTGTGAGGGCTGCCTTAATAAAGTACTTAGATTAAGTAGTTAAACATGAGAAATTTCTTTTCACACAGTTCTGGGAACTAGAGGTCTGAAATTATGGTTGGCCTCTCTCTTTGGCTTGTTGGTGGCCATCACCTTCCTGTGAATTCACGTTTTCATCCCTCTGTGTCTGTGTTGTAATCTCTTCCTATCTCTCTTAAAGACAGAGAAAGAGAGAGACAGGAAGGGAGAGAGATGAAAAGCATCAATGCTTCATTGCAGCACTTTAGTTGTTCATTCATTGCTTCTCACACGTGCCTTGACCGGGGCTCAGGTCAAGCCAGTGACCCCTTGCTCAAGCCGACGACCTTCCGGTTTCAAACCTGGGACCTCAGCATTCCAGGTCTGTCATCCACTGCACTACCACCAGGCAGGCTGTAATTTCTTTTATTTATTGGTTTTAATTTGTTGTGTTTACATAGTTACATGTGTACCCCCAATATATCTCCCTCCCTCCCTCTTCTCCTTGAGACCCCCTTTGCCCCCTCCTCTCACTGCCTTCCCCCCTTTCCTCCATAATTTACTAACCTGCCCTCTATCTCTCTCTGTTATGTTTATATACTTTCACTAACGTCTTCCTTTCTTTAACCCCCTTTTCTCTTCCCCTTTCCCTCTGGACTCTTTGACCCCTTCTCTGCCTCTCTTCCATTCCTCACTTCTCATTGTTCATTGGATTCCTCATATGAGTGAAGTCATATTTTCTTTCTCTGCCTGAATTATTTCACTTAGATTAATAGGCTCCAGGTTCATCCATGATGCCACGAAGGGTAAGATTTCCTTCTTTTTCATGGCTGTGTAGTATTCCATTGTGTATATGTACCACAGTTTTTTTTATCCACTCGTCTACTGATGGACACTAGGGCTGTTTCTAGATGTTGACTATTGTAAACAATGCTGCAGTAAACATGGGGTGCATTTCTTCTTTTGAATTGGTGATTCATTACTCTTAGGACATATTCCTAGAAGTGGGATAGCTGGGTCAAAGGCAGTACTATTTTTAATTTTTTAAGGAATCTCTATATTGTTTTCCAAAGTGGCTACACCAGTCTGCATTCCCACTAGCAGTGTGCAGGAGGGACTGTTCACTTTTCTCAACACCCTCTCCAGCACTTGTTATGTGTTGTTTTGTTAATGAGCACCATTCTGACAGGTATGAGGTGGTATCTCATCGTGGCTTTAATTTTCATTTCTCTAATGATTAGTGATGTTGAACATTTTTTTATATGCCCTTTGGCCATCTGTATGTCCTCTTTGGAGAAGTGTCTATTCATTTCTTTTGCCCAATTTTTGATTGGATTGTTTGCTTTTCTGGTGTTGAGTTTTACAATTTCTTTGTAGATTTTGGTTATTAACCCCTTATCGGATGTGTTGGCAAATATGTTCTCCCATTGTGTGGGTTGTCTTTTTATTTTGTTCATGTTGTCTTTTGCTGTGCAAAAGCTTTTTAGTTTGATATAGTCCCATTTGTTCATCCTGTCCTTTATTTCACTTGCCCGTTAAGTTAAATCAGCAAATATATTGCTGTGAGAGGTTTCAGCAGTAAGCTCTCCAACTTACATTCAAGTCTTTTATTCATTTTGAGTTTACTTTTGTGAATGGTGTAAGTTGGTGGTCTAGTTTCATTTTTTTGCATGTATTTGTCCAATTTTCCCAACACCATTTGTTAAAGAGACTGTATTTACTCCATTGTATGCTCTTACCTTCTTTGTCGATTACCAGTTGACCAAAAAGGTATGAGTTTATTTCTGGGTTCTCTGTTCTGTTCCATTGATCTATATGCCTGTTCTTATGCCAGTACCAAGCTGTTTTGAGTACAATGGCCTTGTCGTATAACTTGATATCAGGACGTGTGATACCCCCCACTTTATTTTTCTTTTGCAAGATTGATGAGGCTATTTGTGTTCTTTTTTGGTTCCATATAAATTTTTGGAATATATGTGCTATATCTTTGAAGTATGACATTGGTAATTTAATAGGAATTGCATTGAATTTGTATATTGCTTTAGGTAGTATATACATTTTAATGATATTTATTCTTCCTATTCATGAACACGGTATGTGTTTCTACTTATTTGTATCTTCCTTGATTTCTTTTATCAATGTTTTATAATTTTCCGAGAACAGATATTTAACCTCCTTGGTTAAATTTACTCCTAGGTACTTTATTTCTTTGGTTGTAATGGTGAAGGGGATTGGTTTCTTAATTTTTCTCTCTGACATTTCATTTTTGGTGTATATAAATGCCACTGATTTCTGAATATTGATTTTATAACCTGCCACCTTGCTGAATTCATTTATCAGTTCCAGTAGTTTTTTGACTGAGACTTTAGGGTTTTCTATGTACAGTACCAAGGCATCAGCAAATAGTGAAAGTTTTACTTATTCTTTTCCAAATTGGATACCTTTTATTTCTTCGTCTTGTCTGATTGCTATAGCTAGGACTTCCAGAATTATGTTGAATAAGAGTGATGAAAGGGGACACCCCTGCCTTGTTTCTGTTCTTAGGGGGATTGCTTTTAATTTTTGCCCATTGAGTATGATGTTGGCTGTTGGTTTGTCACAGATGGTCTTTATCATGTTGAGGTATGTTGCCTGTATTCCCAGTTTGCTGAGAGTTTTGATCATAAATGGGTGCTAGATTTTATCAAATGCTTTTTCTGCATCTATTGATATTACCATGTGGTTTTTATCCTTTCTTTTGTTTATGTGAGGAATCATGTTGATTGATTTGTGAATATTGTACCAGCCTTGCCTCCCTAGAATAAATCCCACTTGATCATGATCTGTGATTTTTTTCATGCAATACTGGATCCAATTTGCTAATATTTTGTTGAGAATTTTAGCATCTAAGTTTATCAGGGATATTGGCCTATAGTTTTCTTTCTTTGTAGTGTCTTTACCTGGTTTTGGAATAAGTATAATGTTTGCTTCATAAAAGGAATTTGGAAGTTTTCCCTCCTCTTGAAATTTTTGAAATAGCTTGAGAAGGATAGGAGTTAGTTCTTTTTTGAATATTTGGTAAAATTCAACTGTGAATCCAATAGGCCCAGGACTTTTGTTTGCTGGGAGTTTTTGATAACTGTTTCAATCTCTTTTGGTGTAATCGGTCTGTTTAGGTTTTGATTCTTCCATATTGATTTTTGAATGATTATATATTTCAAGGCATTTATCCATTTCATTGAGGTTGTACCATTTTTGAACATACAGTTCTTCATAGTGTTTTCTTACAATCCTTTGTATTTCTGCTGTGGCAGTTGTTACTTCTCCTCTCTCATTTTTAATTTTATTTATTTGAGCCCTCTCTTTTTTTTCTTGGTGAGTCTGGTTAAAGGTTTATGAATTTTGTTTACCTTTTCAAAGAACCAGCTTTTGGTTTCATTGATCTTTTGTATTGTATTTTTTTTTCTGCCTCTATGTCATTTATTTCCACTCTGATCTTTATTATTTTCTTCCTTCTGCTTCCTCTAGGCTTTACTTGCTGTACTTTTTCTAGTTCTTTTAGATGCAGGGTTAAGTTATTTGAGCTTTTTCTTGCTTCTTAAGGTATGCCTGTAATGCTATGAACTTCCCTTTCAGAACAGCTTATACTGTGTCCCATAAATTTTGTGTTGTTGTATGTTCATTTTCATTAGTTTCAAGAAATTTTATTTCTTCCTTGATCTCATTAACCCATTTATTATTTAATAGCATGCTCTTTAGTCTCCAAGTCTTTGAATGTTTTTCAGTTTTTCTATTGTAGTTGATTTCTAGTTTCATGCCGTTGTGATCTGAGAAAATGCTTTAATGATTTCAATCTTCTTTAATTTATTGAGAGTCGTTTTGTGTCCTAACATGTGGTCTGTCCTATAAAATGTACTGTTAGCACTTCAAAAGAATGTATATTCTGCTGCTTTGGGGTGTAAGGTTCTAAAGATATATATTAAATCCAGTTGATCTAGTGTGTCATTTAAGGCCACTGTTTCTTTGTTAATTTTCTGTCTGGAGGTTCTATCCATTGGTGTTAGTGGGGTATTAAAATCCCCTACTATTACAGTATTGCTGTTGATTTCACCCTTTTTGCCCACCAAAATCTGTTTTATATATTTAGGTGCTTCTATATTAGGCACGTATATATTCATAATAGTTATATCTTCCTGTTGTAATGCTCCTTTTATCATTATATAGTGACCTTCTTTATCTCTTACTATACCCTTTGTTTTAAAGTTTATTTTGTCAGATATTAGTATTGCTACCCCAGCTTCTTTTTTCCTTTCTGTTTGCATGAAAATTTTTTTTTCTATCTTTTTACTCTCTCTCTGTGTGTGTCTTTTGTTCTGAGGTGGGTTTCTTGTAGACAGCATATGTATGGGGTCCTGTTTTCTATTTTTTTTTTTTTTTTTACAGGGACAGAGAGTCAGAGAGAGGGATAGACAGGGACAAACAGGAATGGAGAGAGATGAGAAGCATCGATCATCAGTTTTTTGTTGCGACACCTTAGTTGTTCATTGATTACTTTCTCATATGTGCCTTGACCACAGGCCTTCAGCAGACCGAGCAACCCCTTGCTGGAGCCAGCAACCTTGGGTTCAAGCTGGCGAGCTTTTGCTCAAGCCAGATGGGTCCATGCTCAAGCTAGCGACCTCGGGGTCTCAAACCTGGGTCCTCTGCATCCCAGTCCGACACTTTATCCACTGCTCCATCGCCTGGTCAGGCCTATGTCTTTTGATTGGAGCATTTAATCCATTTACATTTAAGGTTATTATTGATATGTAGTTGTTTATTGCCATTTTAGTATTTAGATCCATAATCTTCTTTTTCTCTATTTCTTTTTATCCTTTGCTCTTTCTTTTTACAGCAAGCCCCTTAACATTTTCCGCAGTACTGGTTTGGCTGTAATTAATTCCTTTTTTTTTTTATGTCTGGGAAGCTTTTTATTTATCCTTCAATTTTAAATGATAATCTTGCTGGATATAAAAGTCTTGAGGCTCTTGTTTTGCATTAATTTAAATATTTCTTGCCATTCCCTTCTGGCCTCAAGTGTTTGTGTTGAAAAGTCAGATGTCATCCTCATGGGGTCTCCTCTATAGGTAATTGCTTCCTTTCTCTTGTTGCTTTTAGTATTTTTTTTTTTATCTCTTAAGTTTGGTATTTAATTATGATGTGTCTTGATGTAGGCCTCATTGGGTTTATTTTTATCAGGAACCTGTACTTCTTGAATTTGTATGACTTTTTCCTTCATCAATTTAGGAAAGTTTTCAGCTATGATTTCTTCAAACAGTTTCTCTATCCCTTGTTCTTTCTCTTCTCCTTCAGGAACCCCTATGACGCAGATGTTATTTCTCTTTATATTGTCACAGAGTTCTCCTATTGTTTCCTCAATCTTTTTGAACCTCTTTCTTTTTGCTGCTCTGTTTCTGTGTTTTATCTTGTCCTATAAATTGCTGATTTGATCCTCTGCTTCATCTAGCTTGCTGTTGATTTCTTCTAGTGTAGTCTTCATTTTTGATATTATAATTGTCATTTCTGATTGATTCTTTTTTATGATTTCAGTGTCCTTTTTGATTCTTGCAATTTCTTTATTTAGGTGTTCATTAAGTCCATCCATTATAGTTTTGATATCCTTAAGCATCCTAACAATCATTCTTTTAAACTCTGCAGCCAGTAATTTGATTACTTCCATCTCATTCAGTTCTTTTTCTGGGGATTTTTTGTTGTTGTTGTTAATTCATATGGTTTACATTCCTCTGGCTTCCCATTCTTTCTATGTATGGTTTGCAAGCTTGTTAGAGTTGTGTGTCTGAAGTTGGTTTATGGAATGCAGCTTCTTCAGGACTTTATTTCTTAGCCTCTGCTGGTTGCTTGGATTTTAATTCTCTTTAACTAGTAGAGCTACTTAAAAGTCTTAATTTCCCTGCTGTTTGTTTGCTGAGTCCAGCAGGAAGCATCTGTGTTTTTTTGATCCCACCAGGGAGCTTCTATGTCTGCTGATCCCAGCAGGGAGCTTCTGTGTTTAGGAGGGGGGAAGTGGGCGTATCCTGTTTTTTTTGTTTTTGGAGGGTTTTTTGGCCCCAGTTGAAACTGTATCCAGGAATGCTGTGGGTGTGGCCTCTGAGAAACTGAAGGTGTGTTCTGCCCAGTGCCTCTCTGGGGGTAGGGTGCACTCTCAGTATGAAGGGGGAGGTATAACTCAGGTCTCCCAGAAACCTGAGTCACTGCCCCTCCTCTTTACTTCCTCTTTTCTGAACAACCTTTAGTGCTGATTGGAGCTGGAGAGCTTTTTGGAGGTGGGTCATCTGGTTCCATGCTATACTTGTGCAGGGCAGAGGGAGCAACCTCTTCCTCAGCTATGTCTGCCTCCGCACTGGAGAATTACTCAGCTCAGGTCAGTGTCCCCATGTCTTGGTCTCCCCACTCTCCTCATGCACGACCAGTCCTCTCAGCCCTTACCCCTAGAGCCCTAGGCAAGAGGCTGTGAGTGATATTTTCTGCACTGGCCCTTTAAGGCTGCACTTTCTTTTGCCAGCCACTTCCCATAGACTTCTAGAACTCTCGCTTTTCTCTCCACTCAATACTGTCAGGTTGTCTCCTCCAGTCACTGGGTTTCTGGGCTGGGGCTCTGGTCCTGGGACTGAGGACCCCTGACTCTTAGGGTCTTTCTCCTTGCAATGAGAGCCTTTTTGGACCCTCAGCTGCAGCCTCTCCTTGCTCCTGGGAGCAGGGGAGCCCCCACCGCACCCCCACATGCCCTACCAGGATCGATGTGGATTTTCTTTGCTCCTTGGTTTTCGAGTCCTGTTCTTTTAGTCCAAAGTTGGTTTTTCACGATGATTGTTCTTAAATTAATTTGCAGTCCAGTTTGGTCGTGGGAGGTGGCAATCTTTGTGTCTGCCTACTCCACTGCCATCTTGGAATCTGTAATCTCTTCTTATAAGAACTCTAGTCAGATTGGATTAGGTCCACCCATAAGACCTCATTTAATTTTAATTCCTCTTTAAAAACTTTATTTCCAAATATGGTTATATTCTGAGGTACTGGGGGGTAAGACTTCAGCATATAAACTTTTGGGGACACAACCCAACCTATAATAGCATTGTATTAGATAAATTGGAATTTTAGTTTTTTCCTGCCATCAGTTATGTGAAAATTGAACTTTGTGTATATTACATCTATTGATAGTTTAATTCCTTAAAAAATATATATATTTTTTAATGGTATAAAAAGGGCTGAAGGACATTGTTCTTTTATCTAAAGCAGATTCTCTGTGCTAATTATATGGGTAAAATAAGATTGTTGACTTGTCTGGACACAAATTCATTTTTCCTGTAAAATAAGGTGGTGAGCAATAGAAACTTTAAAATTGTTTGTATCTGAATTCCTAAAACATTATTATAATAAAGCCACTATAGAAATACAGACTATAAAAGGAAAGGAAAAGGAATCATTTTGATAGTCTTTGCGAATAACAGATGGACTCTCCACCCAGAAAAACAAAACAAAACATTTAAATACCTTTAGAAAGTATTCACTTCTATCTTTATAATAACATCACAACTGCAATGTTATTAATAGATTTACTGCATTCAGAGAGAGAAAAAAGGGAAGATTTCAGCTTTTACTCTGGTATAACTGATATTTTATTATAGTCTTCAATAGAGTAACAAGAACGTATCAGTAACAAAGAAATCTAGATGCTTGTTTTCAGCGTTCCAAGAGGGTGTTTGTTTTGGATCCCTTCGCTGAAGTGGTAATGAATTGCATTTCATTTGTAAGAAAACTTCCATTTAATTATACCAGTGCAATTGAGTTGTCTTGGTCTGTCATAATACCCTGAAACACTTTTATGAAATGAAGACAGTACCTTTGTAAAGGCATGAAAAGAAAAGTCTTGTTGATGCTCAATTAAATTAATCCCCAGAACTCATCATCACATTTTGTGTCTGGAAATGAAATTCTAAACATGAATTCAGAAAGTTCCAAAGTTGCAGCTACAATATTTGACTAAAATAAAAGGGGCATGGGAACAATTACAAAAGAAACAACGAAGTCAATGCTTTTAATGTGGTATTTTAGATAACTGTAATTATTTTCTTTTTCTTGATTAATCATTGAGACTCAACTTCTCTTGAGAAGTTGTTCATGTCCTCTAATTGGGACATAAATTAATCTTTTGGTTTGATGGTATTTTGTTTCCCAGGCTAAGTAAAATAATTACGTATTTTCTTGAAGAAAGGTTCTTGGCTTATGAATATGTGAGGATATTGCCTTTGGTAGAGACATCAGCTTCTTTACTATGGTAAGTGGAAGGAGAGAAATAAATGGTACAAGCAAAAGTACCCCAAATTATTTTCACATTTTACCATGACCTCAACAGAAACGATTCTTTCTCTCTCTCATTGTTTTCCTTTTAGTTGATCTTTTTACTAGTTGTTTTGTTTTGGTTTATTCTTCATCATCTGAAAAAAATGATATACACTAAAAGTATATCTTAAGGAACTTTTCCCTCAAGTTTACTATCAAATTTTACAAGGTTATTTTGGTTGATTAGTAATTGTGGTAGTGGTCGAATTGTCATGAGTTTTACAAGTTCGATTCTAGCAATGTGTCTTTATTCTGTTCTTACATTAACAAGAAGAGTGATTCAATAAAACATTCATAGTCATTGGATCAGGCATTAGAGAAAGGTGATGAAAAGTTCCCACCTAATTGCCTAAATTGTTGAGTTGGAAGGAGAATTGGGTACAGAGGGCTTTCTGAGTCATTGCCTTTGGAATTATGTCAAGGAAACATGGGATCTTGGGAACACAGCTGTGCTGGGAATGGGGGACTTAACTTCCCACCAGCTGTAGGTTGATAAATAGCAGTGTTGTAGGAGAGTTCTGATGCCATGTTTCTCTCCAGAGCCAAATGTAGCACCACTGAACGTTCCAGACCTTGGCAAGCCATTGTCAACCTGGAGGGGAAAATATGAGGTAGAATATAATGTTGAAATACTGATTGTCCACTAAAAAAATTAATTCTGCAAATAGTCTTTCTCTAATACCAAGATTGTAGGAAAATATAGTGTTCTTTTATAAAATATTTTGTATAGAAAGCTAAAACCATTTAAGGACATGTTTTTTTTAATATGAATTGTTTTTATTAATTTAAATGGAGTGACATTGATAAATCAGGGTACATATGTTCAGAGAAAACATCTCCAGGTTATTTTGACATTTGATTATGTTGCATACCCATCACCCAAAGTCAAATTGTCTTCTGTCACCTTCTATCTGGTTTTTATTGTGCCCCTCCTACTCCTCCCCCTTATACCGCCCCCCCCCCGGGTAATCAGCACACTCTTGTCCATGTCTCTGAGTCTCATTTTTATGTCCCATCTATGTATGGAATCATATAGTTCTTAGTTTTTTCTGATTTACTTATTTTACTCAGTATAATGTTATCAAGGTCCATCCATGTTGTTGAAAATGATCCAATGTCATCATTTCTTATGGCTGAGTAGTATTCCATAGTATATATGTACCAAAGCTTTTTAATCCACTCGTCCACTGACGGACACTTGGGCTGTTTCCAGATCTTTGCTATTGTGAACAATGCTGCCATAAGGAGTTAATAACCAAAATTTATAAAGAACTTGTAAAACTCAACACCAGGAAGACAAACAATCCAATCAAAAAATGGGCAAAAGAAATGAATAGACACTTCTCCAAAGAGGACATATAGATGGCCAATAGACATATGAAAAAATACTCAATATCACTAATCATTAGAGAAATGCAAATTAATACCACAATGAGATAACACCTCACACCAGTCAGAATGGCGCTCATCAACAAAACAACACAGAATAAGTGCTGGCGAGGATGTGGAGAGAAGGGAACCCTCCTGCACTGCTGGTGGGAATGCAGACTGGTGCAGCCACTTTGGAAAACAGTATGGAGATTCCTCAAAAAATTAAAACTCGATCTGCCTTTTGACCCAGCTATCCCACTTTTAGGAATATATCCTAAGAACACCATAGCACTGTTCAAAAAGGAGAAATGCATCCCTATGTTTATGGCAGCATTGGACATGTTTCTTATATAATGCTGTTTATTTATTGTCAAGGCAGTACTTAACTTTTTATTTTTTTAATAGAATATAAAGCATGAAATTCTCTCCTTACTGAGCCTGTTTCCTAGGGATGCAAAGCTACTTCCATACATTCCCACAGTAACTTTTCAGTAGGAATACATCTTGGTATTCATACATTCAATCCTTTCTGACAGTCATAAGAATTATAATATTTCTCAACCTTAATACATGGCCATGTTTATTTTCAATCCATTACTACTTCATGCATTTGGACTGCTGCTTTGTTTGGTCATTTTTACTTATAAAAAATGTAGCCAATAATATTCTAATGACTATGTATGGTGTCTGATGGGTATGAGATTTATTAGGATGATTACTTAGTAAGTTATATAATGTCTAATCACCGGGGTGTACATTTAAAAATACGTAAAATGATATTGTGTGTCAACTGTGCTTGAAAATGTAAAAATTATTTAAATTTAAAAATTCTAAATTCTTGGTTTTTTCCTGAAGGTTTATAAGTGAAATAAGTATTTAATATTTAAAAATTATATCTAATCTCATTTTTCTTGTAAAATATATTTTTAATGTTACACATAGACCTCCAGTCAAATGCCACCATTTGATTCATCTAAGTGTTTAGAGGTATTAGATGAGCACATTTACCAGTAGTTTTAAGCCTAATTTTAGTGTCTTTATTGATATATGTGAAAGGTTACAAATTTTTACTTCTGCGAAATTGCACTTAAAACATTTTTTAATTTAACTTACTGGGATGATATTGGTTAATAAAATTATACAAATTTCAGCTGCACAATTCTACAATACATCATCTATATATTACATTGTGTATTCAACATCCCAAGTCAAGTCTCCCTCCATCACCATCTATCCCCTGAACCTCATCCACTCCCCCTCCACACTGTTTTTCTCTCCTACACCCAGCAGAAGAAACAGTCCCTAATAACCACATACTAATTTCACTCTAGTACACAGTCATTCATTACAGGAGCATCAATATTTGTTACAGATTTTGATGGAAGCGTGAAATTGTGCATTCCCATGTGTATTGTAAAATCTTCAAAAAATGTTTACAATTCTGTTTTGTTTCAACCAAGGGCATACAAGTGTTTTTGTTCTTTGTTACTTATAGCCTATTTTAGTCACTTGGCCAGTAAGTCTGCAAATATTTCTTTGATAAGTGATAGTTCTGTTGCTCAAAGTTTACATTGTTTTGCCATTAGTGCTTATGGCTGATTGTCTTAGTGATTTAAGTTCAGTTCTGACCCAATTAATAGGAGAAAGGCCAGTAAACAGTAAAAGGAATCTATGGCAAGAGAAAGATGCTTTAGGAATAATTTGCAGATGCTTAGAGCAGTTTAAACAAAGAATAGGGAACCTCCATTCTGTATCTCACTCCTGGACAGGCATCAAGCCAAGACTGAGCAGCTGTTGGAAGATGCAATCATAGAGGAATATACAACCAGATGGAATAGCAATTATTGAATTAGAAAACATCCAGTATCTCTCCAACCCTGTAGTGCTTTGATTCCATGATCTGGTTAGAAATCTGGAGGGGCTAGCTGCCTTAGATAATTTATAAGCTACAACATATCAGCCAACTCACAAATGGATTCTGACAAGGCCAAGAATGAGGATTCAACTTCTAATCAAAAATGGATTAACCTTTCAAGGTATTTTCTCTAGAAAAACATGGTGGGCAGTTGGAGCTCATGACTGACTGCCGCTCATGTGATTTTGGTTTTTAATCATTGGTTCCAAATTCAAAAACTCCTTCACAACTTATTTCAGATTCCTGAGGTGTTGGTTCTCTACTCTAGGCTGAAGGCAATGGAATTGTTAAGAGTTTTGTCTGAACTCGGCTGGGATACAAAATCCATTTTAAATCTCTGTTCAGAAGCCTTGATATAACTTGGTTTTATTGTTCAATATAAGATGCCCACCTGGAGGTGTTTCCGGACAGGTGATTGTCAGTAGCAGTTTGAAACTGTCCCAGGGTAAATTGTAGCAACTTCTAGGAAGCTGCTAAAGGAAGATATTGAGTATAACTATTTTAAAATATGCCCAGCTTGATAGCAGATGAAAGGATGTGTTGGTACAGGTTTCTGGTTCTCTGCTATTTAATTGAAGACCAGACAATCCTGAAATGGTTTACTTACCATGCTGGAAGGGACATCTGCCTTTTCAACGTTCTTTCCTCTTTTTAAAAATTCATTATGTGTGCAGATCCCACAAGATAAGATGCAAAGCAGTGAGAGAACATAACCCGGTGTGGATTATCTCCTGCTGTAGGTGGAAAGAGGACAGATTGGGCGACCGGATCTGGGCTTTCAGGGAATCACAAAGAGAAAGCCTCCAGTGAGCAGGACACAGACACCCCGCTGGCAAACTGTGCTCAAGCCTTAGGGGCATGACTTTCTTACATATCATTCATTCAGTTGTTCCAAAACAGTTATTGTGAAGCACATGTCAGGATCTATTTTAGGTGTTGGAGCTGCAAAGGGGAGAAAGAAATAGTTTTTCATGCCATGGATTTACACTAGAAATTAATTATTTTAATCAAGGTTCACTCATAAAATAAGGGCCAGTTGAAATGACTTCTGTTAAAGATTAGTAGAGACATATTATATTATCTCTAGGTTATGATCAGGTGGAATCTCACATTTACATTGCTGGAAAGAAATTAAAGCAATTTATAACTGTTATTATTCAATCAGTCCTCAGGGGAGAAAGGCTGACAGAGTGGCGGTGCTTTTCTGCCTTGCAAAGGAAAACCTTTTAAATATATATGATTAACAAATGCCTGGTTAAATTATAGTTCATTATAAAAATCAATGAGTCCACACAGTGAGTGTTTTAAGTGACTGGGTTTACACTGAACCATTTAAAAAATGTTAATGAAGATAGTATATGTACAAGATACAAAGGTAGAACATCGCATAATTTTAAGGGTCTCCTCTGTAGTATGGTTTAGGATTTATATTCTTACTGTCTTTCAGTAGAATATCTTGCAGACATTCAGTCTTTTTTTTTTTCCAGACATTTAGTATTCACTTCCATTCTCATCTAATAGACTATAGATCCTGTGTAACTGAATCTTGTCTCCCTACCCATGTCAACACACTCTCTTTGTGTTAAGGTTTGAGATCTACTAACTACTATTTAGAACTGAGACTCTAGTTTTTGTTATGATGTGATTGTTCAGAACTGAATAAAAACTGAATATGGGGCTTTTGGAAATTGAAAAAGCTTCAGGATGCTTATAGTAGTAACAGAGCAATAGTGTATTATTTTTGAAGAGGGTATAGGAGAGATAAATGGTGATGGAAGGAGACTTGACTTGAGGTGTTGAACACAAAAGACAATATATAAATGATGTGTTATAGAATTTCCTGGCAAGATAGCTCAGATGGTTAGAGCATTGTCCCAAACCATAGCAGTTGCCTGTTTAATCCCCAGTCACGGTACAAACAGGACCAGATCAATGTTCCTGTCCTCCTCCCCTTTCTTCCTCCCTTTCTCTCTCTCTAAAATCAATAAAATAAATACATTTTTAAAAAAATCACACAACCCTGGCTGGTTGGCTCAGTGGTAGAGCATTGGCCTGGTGTCTAGAAGTCCCAGGTTCAATTCCCGGTTAGGGCACACAGGAGAAGCGCCCATCTGCTTCTCCACCCTTCCCCTTCTCCTTCCTTTCTATCACTCTCTTCTCCTCACTTCCCCTCCCACAGCCAAGGCTCCATTGGAGCAGAGTTGGCCGGGTCATTGAGGATGGCTCCATGGCCTCCACCTCAGATGCTAGAATGGCTCTGACAGCAACGAAGCAATGCCACAGATGGGCAGAGCATCACCCCCTGGTGGGCATGCTGGGTGGATCCTGGTCGAAAAAAAAATGAAACAAAAAGAATCACACACCTGAAACCTGTGTAGTTTTATTAGCCAATGTCACCCCAATAAATTATACACACACACACACACACTGTGTGTATATATTTTTGAGCACTTACTACTTACCAGGAATGGATTAATCACCTTACATGCATCTTTTTATTCTATAGTCACTGCATTTCTATTTTTTCTTTCAACTTCTTTGTAACTCTTAGTACTTTTAAAAATGAAAAAAAAATTCACAGTTGACATTCAATATTTTATCAGTTTCAGGTGTACAACATAGTTATTAGACATTAACATAACTTATGAAATAATCATCCCAATATTTCCAGTACCCATCTGTTACCATGCATAGTTGTTATAATATATTGACTATATTCCCTCTGCTGTACTTTACACCCTTCTGACTGTATTTATGACTGGAAATTTGTACTTCTTAAAAGAAATTTAAAATAAAACTATCAGTACATTATTATTATGTCCTTTTTTTAGATCAGAAAATGGTTTAAGAAAGGTAACATCAGCTGACAGTTCATTGTTGGTATATAAAAATACCTCTGATTTCTGAGTATTAATTTTATATCCTGCCACCTTGCTGAATTCATTTATCAGGTCCAGTGGTCTTTTGACTGAGACTTTAGGGTTTTCTATATACAATATCATATCATCTGCAAATAATGACAGTTTTACTTCTTCTTTTCCAATTTGGATGCCTTTTATTTCTTCTTCTTGTCTGATTGCTATAGCTAGGACTTCCAGAACTATGTTGAATAAGAGTGGTGAAAGGGGGCAACCCTGCCTGGTTCCTGATCTTAAGGGGATTGCTTTTAATTTTTGTCCATTTAGTATGATGTTTGCTGTGGGTTTGTCATAGATGGCCTTTATCATGTTAAGGAATGTTCCCTGTATTCCCACTTTTACTGAGAGTTTTGAGCATGAATGGGTGCTGGATTTTATCAAATGCCTTTTCTGCATCTATTGAAATTATCATGTGATTTTTGTCCTTCCTTTTGTTTATGTGATGAATCACATTGATTGATTTGCGAATATTGAACCAGCCTTGCCTCTCCAGAATAAATCCCACTTGATCATGGTGTATGATTGTTTTCATATATTGCTGGATTCGATTGGCTAATATTTTGTTGGGAATTTTAGCATCTAAATTCATCAGGGATATAGGCCTATAATTTTCTTTCTTTGTGTTGTCTTTGCCCGGTTTTGGGATCAGAATTATGCTCGCCTCATAAAAGGAGTTTGGAAGTCTTCCTTCCTCTTGAATTTTTTGAAATAGCTTGAGGAAGATGGGAGTTAGTTCTTCTTTGAATTTTTGGTAGAATTCACTTGTGAAGCCATCAGGCCCAGGACTTTTCTTTCTTGGGAGTTTTTTGATAACTGTTTCGATCTCATTTGTTGTAATTGGTCTGTTTAGGTGTTCTGATTCTTCCAGATTGATATTTGGAAGATTATATGATTCAAGAAATGTGTCCATTTCACCTAGGTTTTCTAATGTTTTTGGCATAGAGTTCTTCATAGTATTTTCTTACAATACTTTGTATTTCTGTTGTGTCAGTTGTTATTTCTCCATGGAATACTGCTCAGCCATAAGAAACGATGAATCGGAACATTTACAACAAAATGGTTGGATTTGATAACATTATACGGAGTGAAATAAGTAAAACAGAAAAAAACTGAGAACAGCATGATTTCATACATAGGTGGGACATAAAAGTGAGACTATGAGACATGGACAAGAGTGTGGTGGTTACGGGGTAGGGGGAGGGAGGAGAGGGTGGGAGAGGGGGTAGAGGAGGGGCACAAAGAAAACCAGATAGAAGGTGACAGAGAACAATTTGACTTTGGGTGATGGGTATGCAATATAATTGAATGACAGGATAACCTGGAGATGTTTTCTTTGAACATATGTACCCTGATTTATTAATGTCACCCTATTAAAATTAAATAAAAAAGATCAATGTACCTATCATCTAGATTATAAAATTAAAAAAAAAAAGAAAGGTAACATCAGCATTCACAACATCAAATGTATTGTCAGAGTTCAGATTGGAGCTAAGATTTCTCTGACCAGAGGCCCTGTTTTATGTACTGTAATATTGTGTTATTATTAGAGGTATTACTCCAAGGTGATTCATGTTTCTGGTGAGAAGAGGGAATAACGTAGTGCCAGTTGTCTAGAAATGATCCTGGGGGACAAAAGCACCCAGCTCATCTCTTTCATCTAGAAGAGGTGTCCATGTGGAAGAGACGGGAAACAGGAGTCTGCTCTTGGTGAAACAGTGTGTAGTACAGAAATTGCTTGAAAGAAGGAAGAAATTTGAAGGCATAAGGGAGGAATTGATCCTAATGGATTGAAAGTGTACAAAGAACCAATTAAAAAAATAACCTATCAACAAGATGTGCAGGAGAGGAGGGAGTAATGAGAGTTAGGTGTAAGTTGAATAGCAGGGAGAGTTCAGGTAGTTGTATTGATGGTGCTCCTCTCCCCTGCCCATGACACCCCAGGGGAACAGGTGTGCACAGTGCGGATAAGGAAGTTGTGGTCTGGAGATTTCGGAGGTTCATGGGAATGACTTCAGTGAGATGTTTTCTTATAGTTCTTGAGAAAGTCATCATGGGGGACAATTGAGAGCGAAGTTCATAGCCATGAACTCCCACTCTGCCCAAGCTCAGTCTCGATGTTCTGGAGAAAATGAGTGAGATGGTGACCGGTTAGGGTCACTGCCCAATTTCAAAGGTAGTTCACAGATTGCTGAGTTCCTTTGTGACCCTTGAGAAGTTCCTTTGTCAGTCAGGTTCAGAACCCCAAATATAGAGCTTGCATCAGTACAAGAGTGGCTTTTGATAGATGTTGGCAAGGAAGCAAATGTATTTTTACCAAGGTTATTAGTCTCTTCTATGCTCTACTAACTTTCTTGACAAACTTAATTTTAGAAAGCTAATGGCAGTGCTATTCCCCAGACTCCAGGGAATACCTTTGTCATCTTCTACTCCAGTCAGCCATTAATGGGACACTAATATATTTTGACATGAAGGGACATAACTGAATTACTTGGGTTTTCTTTCATTTCTGTGTACTTTTCCTCCCCCATGTTCTACTTGTCTGTTTTCATGTTATGGCTCACCCTATAAAATACCAGGTGGGGAAGAACCAGAAGAACAGTGACACCAGCCAGACTAGACAGTGTTCCTCCAGAAAGGCCCAACAACTTGTCACAAGTGTCTAGGGAGGTTCCTGTACATGCCTTAAACCTCTTCCGGGACCGGGCATTAGCGGATGCTATGATGTATTAGGCAAAAACTTGTATAAGAGCAGAATCTTCAGAATAATAATTACACCGATACTAGCTAACATCTATTGAACACTTGCAGTGTGCTCACAGTTTTCTAAGCACATCACCTGTATTGAATCATTTAATTCTTCTAATATTCCTAGGAGGTGAGTACCATTATTACCTCTTTACCTATGATAAAACTGAAGCACAGAGTTTCCTGACTAACCAGCAATTGCAAGAACTCTCCGTCAAGTCCAGGCAATCTGACTTGGAGTCTTGAGTTCCCACTTTGCTGAGCTGCCTCTTTTAGCTACTGATTATGCCAGGGCCCAGGGTAATTCAAAGGTTTTTCCCATTATGGACTCTGTGATCAAATGCTCTCCAGTTTGCTGATGGGCCGTACCTATGGCAACATTTGATAGCAGACCAAATGCAAGGTACCCCGATCTGAAAACTGGGTTTAAGTGAGCTGCTGAAGGCAGGAAAGTGGGATGGATGCGTTGTTTTCAGGAGATGAGGGCTGAGAGCAAGACAGTGAATGTGCAGCAAGGTGAATGGGAGAGAGTGACAAGTAGCTGGGAAGAGTTTCTGTTTTCTTCCATCTTGCTTAGCTCATCATTCTGGAGATAAAATAACACATTAGGTGAATTTATGTGGGATCGGAAAGTTTTATTCAAATGAACGACCCGTAAGTGAGAAATATTGGTGGGAAGCTGTGGTTCAGGAGGCAACAGTGTGTGGTTGGAATTGGTGGGTACAGATGAGAGGCTGGGGGGTGAAAGGATGTGGATGGGAAACAGGTGCTGATGAGTTTGATGAAAGTGGTGCACACTTGTCAGCCCCTGGGGAGCTAGCTCCCTTGAGGAGAGGTACAGTGACTGGTCTGTAGCCATTCTCTGAATCTGATTTCCCACTCTGTTGCTACTGCTGTGGCCAGGGCTTAGTTTGATAGCACTGGCCCTCTGGAGAAGACTAGAGCTCACTGCTAGTAGATCTGCTATTATCGCAAATATTGTATAGGTCAAGATCTTTCAACCTCCTTCCTCCCCTTTCTCCCATTACAGAGTGTGATGGGCCACCACATGCTACAGTTCCATCTTTGCTCTTATCTGCTACAGTTGCAGGAAAATATTTACTCATTACAGCCTATGCAGGTCACTGAGGTGAACTTGGGAATAAAAAGATCAGACCCCTCTTTATTTCAGGATAAGCGTTTAGTATGAACATTGTATAGTCTCTCTGTTCATCGCTGAAAGTCTTTCCTATCTGCTCATATTTAATACCAAACACTCAGTTATTATTTCTGTTTTTTACTCTTGTCCTGAGTTGTCATCATTCCTTTTACATATTGACATACTTTTCAAATAATTATATTATTTTTCTAAAAATGATGATACTCAATGTCAAATATTCCCCACATCCCATTATGTGGAAATAACCGCTGGGGACCAGATTGTTGAACATTTCTCCAGACATTTCTCTACATATGCACATTCCAAGGTGCCACAATTTGTATGAAGGAGATTATACTATAATTTTCCTTGACTTTTTGTCACTTAACAGTATGTTGTTTTCTGACTTTTCCCTAGGTAAATGTAGATCTGCATGCTTGTGTGTAATATTTGCCCAGCGTTCTTCTGTTTGAATGTACCACAGTTGACTAAACCACTTCCGTCGACTGCTCATTGTTAAGAGTCTGAGCACCACATTGCAATCGTCTGACTCTGTCAATCCAGGCTCTGTGGCTTTGCTGTCATATCCATGGGATTCTTGGCATCATGTGACATAAGGAACATGAAACCATTGAGTGAAGACTCCAAAGCTCTGCTCCCAGCTCTGCCACTCTGTAGCTATGTGACCATCAAATCACATTATCTTTCTGAACATCATTTTTCCTATCTGTGAATAATGGTGTGGGTGTGCGTGATATTTAAGGTCTGTTCTGCTAATTTACAAACCTGCTGTCAAACCGTAGCTTCCGTCATCACTTGAATACTTATGTCAGTTTTGTCACTGACTGTCAATATCCAGCACAATGCCCAGAACAAAGTAGACACCCAACAAACACGTTTTGACTGAATATACCAATGCAACTGTTGAATATGGCTTCTCAACTTGCCCTCAGAAACATCCATCTTGTGGTTGAGGATTGGCTTAATTTTTAATTCAGTAAATCTCAGACATTTTTATCTGTCCACCATCTCTTTAGAATTTATGCACTTACATTTAAATCTGTGTGTGAGTGTGTGTGTGAGCGCACACGTGTGTTTGGGGGGAGAAAACTGTATAGATGTATACATATGTTTATATATGCATGTATATGCGTTAGTATGTGTTATTTTGGGGAGTTAGTAGAGTGGGAGTCTATATGGAGGAAGTTAACTGTATTTTGCCCCAAAAATATAGTCTTAGAGAGAGAATTAAATTAAATAATTTTTTCCTCTACCTCTTCCAGAATTACAATGAAATTAAATGCTCACATGTGTGTATGTGTGTGTTTGAGGTAGAAGTAGCAGTATTCTGACAGTATTTTAAAAGTATCAATTCTTCCATCCAGCCTTTCTTTTTTCCTTCCTTCCTTCCTTCCTTCCTTCCTTCCTTCCTTCCTTCCTTCCTTCCTCCCTCCCTCCCTCCCTCCCTCCCTTCCTCTTCCTCTTCCTCTTCCCCTTCCCCCTTCCCTTCCCTTCCCTTCCCTTCCCTTCCCTTCCCTTCCCTTTCCTTCCCTTCCTTTCCCTTCCCTTCCCTTCCCTTCCCTTCCCTTCCCTTCCCTTCCCTTCCCTTCCCTTCCCTTCCCTTCCCTTCCCTTCCCTTCCCTTCCTTCCTTCCTCCCTCCCTCCCTCCCTTCCTTCCTTCCTTTCTTCTTTCCTTTCTCTCTCTCTCTTCTCTCTTTCCTCTCTCTCTCTCTCCCTCCCTTTCTCTTCCTCCCTCCCTTCCTCCTCCTCCCTCCTTTCCTGCCTCCATCTTTCCCTCTGTTTCTCCCTTTCTCCCACCCTCCTTCCATCTTTCCACCATCCTTCCTTATTTTCTTTCCTTCCTTATTTTCTTTCTCTCCCTTCCTTCCTTCCTCCCTCCCTCCCTCCCTCCCTCCCTCCCTCCCTCCTTTTTATCCTTCTTCCCTTCCTTCCTTCCTCCTTTCCTTCTTTCTTCCCTCCTTCCCTCACTCCCTTCCTTTCTTCTTTACTACCTCCTTTTCTCCTTCCCTTCCTTTCCTTTATTGAAATGAATTAAGGAGTAATGCTGTTCTTTCTACTTTACTCAGTGGTGACTTTTATCCCATATTATGAGAAAAGAGAATCAATCCTCCATTCAATAAAATTATCTGAACCAATGACATCCAAGTACAAGATAATATTCAAGGACAAGTGGAGATTGTGTCATACTAACATATTGAAAGAAATGTACTGATCTGTAGTGGTGATGATGAAAACCAATGTGTTTCATTGAACAAATACTCATAGTTAAACTGTTTTGAAAACATTACTTAAGAATGCAGGTAAAGAAATTGTGAAGATGAACTAGATGCCTCAGGAAGTTTGGTCCCCCCTCCCCCAGATTGTTACTCTGAACTAGTATGGATCAAATTCTTTTAAAATGAAATACATGCTTTGTTTCCTTCCCAATGGAAGTACATCATGCATGTGTTCAATCTTTGTCTCCATTTGGTGGCGGTCAGAAGCTCCATCACAGGCAGTCTCTGCTGGACTATATCTGGACCAAGAGGGGCTCTCGGGGACCAGGGAGGAGTCTAGAGCTATTTCAGTTGCAGTCCTGTGCTTTTAGGGTGCTTGGCTTGCTTCTGATCATTTCCTGTCTCTCCCAAGGGTCAGGCAGCCATGTTGGGTTGTCATGACGTATTTCCCTATCTCTTTACTACTCTACGCCACTGCTTGTTGCTTTAGGTTTGCTGCATGCAACTTACTGGGGAATAAACCCATGCTCTTATGAGAATTTCCCCTAGATTAATAGCAGATATGATAGGAATGGTCTCCAGATGCTTTCTCTACTTATTTCCATGCCCTTAACTCCACTCTCAGAAACTTCAGATACCTAAAGAAGTGTTTTCCCGATAATTGCTGTCATCTGGTCAAGACCCCACAATTCTGGTTTGACTGTGAACTTTTTCTTCTAAGCACAAAGAGAGGATGTCGCCTTCGGTCCCTGCAGAAGCACGTGACTCCCAGGTCTGCTCTGGTGTTCTTGTCTGACTATGCGGTTCTTGTTTTGCAGTCCCCAGTCTGTCCCAGACCGCCTGCGGATCCGCGTGAACAAAGTCAGTTTGCAAGACTATGAAGGCTTCCACTATGACAAGGAAAAGCTCCGGGAAGCCTGTAAGTTGGACATGCCTGATTGGTTTCCTGTGATCTGCCCACCTGCTGCTTCTTGATCCTCCTTGGGTTGGTGGGTAGATTGTCTTGTATCTGAAAACCCTGGTGAGAGGGATGAAGGGAAGGGAAGTCACACGTGAACCCTGAGGGATGACATGTGGGCTGAAGAAAATAGAACTGGAAAAGGAAATGAAATCATTTCACTCATGATATCAAGTTAGGACCTCTTGGTTCCTTAACTCCTTTAGTCTCAGCCCTACCTAAAACAAGAAAGCACAAAGTTGGTGACACTACCTGGTCTAGTAACATCTAGAAAACTCTTGAGACAGCTTAAGTGTCTTCCTGGAAGCTGGCATTGCCAAATACTGTCCATCCACGTGCTTCATGCAGGTGTGACAGAGTTATCCATGAAGACACATCTGACACTTCTAGCTATGATGTGATTGTGTGATGTCACAGAAAGGCCCTGGGATACTCAGTGTAATGATAAAGTGATTCATTAATGTTGTGTTATTGCTTCTAAAATCTTAGGTTGAGTTAACATATGAATTTTTTCTCCATGTTTCTATTTTCTAGGTACTTCTTTAAATATACAGCTGATTTTCAGGTCACCCCATCTGTCCTTCAGTATTTATTGGACACTTTTTACATTCTAATCACTGTTTTAGATCCCTGTCTGTGTCATGAGACATGAGAAAACTGGGTAAACTAGACCAGAAGATAAGGCCCCAGGTGTGTTAGATGTTAGGGTCCTGGACTCCCCCATAGTTACGGAGGCCAATAGTCTATTGCAATGAAGTCAGAGAATATCAGGGCTGGTGTCCAAGGACATGGGAGGGATGCCAATAGAAAGAAAGGCATTTTGTACAGAATCAGAGATTTATGCACTAAAACACCAAACTGTCTCCAAGCGTGAATCTGCCTGGAGTTGCAGAAGACACAATTAAAAGGGGCAGGGATGGAATAGGGGGAGCATCTCTAAGATAATGACTTTTGAGCTCTCTAGTTCCTGAACCTGTGATCTGGTGCAGGGTTTTGTGGATAGAAATCCTGAAATCTAAGGACCCTCTTGGTGGATGCAGGGACTTTTGCATCTGGAGGTGGCAGTGAGCAAGGACCCATTTTTGTGTTAGTCCCATTACATACCAGGGAATTCTGTGTAAGATCACTGCCCTCTCAGTTCTCTCTGCTGCTTCAACTTCCTCCATCCACTTAGTTCTGTACCCTAAACATCAGTACCCCTAAGTTTCTCCCCACCCTTATCACTCCACCCTTCACTCTAGTTTCCTTTGCTAGGAAAGTCGGAGATGGAGGAGGTGTAATTCCCTACATTGCTCCCTTCTGTAAATGACAGATTGCATTTTCTACTGTCAATGAGATTGTAAGTGACAGGCTAGCACAAAATCTAATCCATTCCAGAACGTGATGGGCATATATGTTTGCAGTGGGAGGTGTGGCTTTGAGGTAAATGAGACTGACTTTCAGAGATCGTTAATTGTAAAGAATAGTATTTTATGTTCTTTCTCGATTCAAACTTCTAAACAAATAGATTATGAGTATTGAAAATTAAATAAGAGAATGGATCTCAAGTGAGTGCTTTTGGGCAATTTACCATCAACTCTGAAGTAAGTCAATTGGCAATTGGGAAACATTTAGAATTTTTGGCTTCTCTGTGGATTTCAATGATCTGTTCTATTTTTTCTATGCATTATCTGTTCATCGTCGGCATAAATAGTTATGACTTTAGTTTTTACAAGAGAGTGACATTTCTTGGCAGGCGCTTTAGACATCATATCTTTAACACGATAAAACTTCTGTGTGAGAAAATTTTCTATATCAAAGTGAGGGGAGATGATTTGCTATAACTACAGATTTAACCAATTCAGCAATTGTCATTGAGACCCAGAAGAACAAAGAAACACTCCACGAGGGGATCAAGGAGTTATCTCATTCTAAAGATTTGGGTTTAAAGAACACAATCTGGCCTGACCAGGCAGTTGTGCAGTGGATGGAGCGTTGTTGGACTGGGATGTAGAGGACCCAGGTTTGAAATCCTGAGGTTGCCAGCTTGAGCATGGGCACATCAGGTTTGAGCACGGGGTGGCTGGCTTGAGTGTGGGATCATAGATATGACTCCATGGTCACTAGCTTGAGCCCAAAGATTGCTGGCTTGAAGCCCAATGTTGCTGACTTGAGCGAAGGGTCATGTGCTCTGCTGAACCCCCCTCCCCCACAGCACATATGAGAAAGCAATCAGTGAACAACTAAGGAGCCCCAGTGAAGAATTAATTGATGCTTCTCATCTCTCTTCCTCCCTATCTGTCTATTCCTATCTGTCCGTCTCTCTGACTCTCTCTCCATCTCTGTCAAAAAACAAAAACAAATCTGTTTGTTAGAAGTAAAAGTGGCCAACTCACTCACTCTGCTTTTAATATATGGTGTGATGCTTCTAACCTGTGGTCACACAGGAAAGCTTGTCCTTTGGTGTTACTATTTGTTTCTTACTCTGTTTTGCTCAGCTTCTCTTGCAACTAACTACAGATTCTGGGGGGGGGGGGGTTGGCAGAGGTCAAGTTGCCTGTAAAGGCAAAAACCAGTTCAAGTTCATGGCAAACGTACATGCCAAAATAGGCATCCTATTTTAGAAGCATTAAATCCGTGAAACTCATAGAACATATCTAGTTAAAAGGGATTTTAGCAATGTACTGATCTGCATCATAGAAGCAAAAAGGGAGTGAATACTCTTAGTTCATTTATTTATTGTCAACATTCAAAGTCTGAACTAGAGCACTACTGTACATTACTGAGTTTAAAATATTAGTTTCCTTTCTTGATGATATACCAAGTGATTCATCTAGGCATCGTAGGCTGTTTACCATCACTGTTTAATAGAATCTTGCTCTTGTGTTTGGGTCATGATTTATATTACATTGCCAATTGAGTGTTTGTTGTCTAACAAAGCCCTACTTCCCATCTGGAAAGCAGGACTCCTTGCTAATTACAGGGCGGTAGCCCTTTTAATTGCCTTGTTTATTTTAGCATATAAAAAGATGGCTGTGCTACTTCAAATACATTTCATTCTCCTTTCATTTAGCCCCAACTCACCTGGGGGCATTTACCCTAAAATAATAGCACAAGAAGATGAGTCTTTGCCTGTTCCTCCCTGAGCTCTTGCCGGTAAATTTTAGACTTACTTATAGCAATTAGAGTCTGATTCAGTGACTTTATGAATTACCAACCCACGAGAAAATGGTTATGATGGCCAAGGGAGGAAAATCTATTCAACTTAAGAGGTAGACCTAACAGAGAATGTAGTCATGTTAAAATTTTTTTTCATAAATTTACAATAATGACAGTAGAGACTCACTCTTATAATCTGAATGAAGTATATAGAACAGGATCTATTATAAAGCATGTAATCATATAGTTGTTGGGCCCAAGACACGCTGCCCCAATATCTCTCCATATCATATTGATTATTTTTTATTAAAGTTACTTAAGAATGGCCAGTGAAAGAAATTCCCTGACCTCTCTGTCCCCCTAAAATTCGAAGATAAATCTTCCATGTTAAGGGTACTCTTTTTGAACCTGGAGGCAGAATTCTCTTATTGTGAGATTGAAAGAACCCAGAGCCAAGGAGTAGGTATAACAAACCTTGTTGCTTCTTTATTAATTTGCTACCCATGCCCAAATTTTGTTTAGGTTCCTCACTAATCAGCACCCTACCCTGCTCAGGTTCCTCTCAGATGGATGCTAAGTTATTTATTCTGTCAGTTCTTCACCAGTGTATTGTTTGTCTAAGAAGTATGAAAAGGTGCCTGGTTTGATTATTTCTTTGAGCATCATTTTGTGATTGGAGTATTATGTTATAACTGCCCATGCATACATATTAAATGGTTTCTCTCCTGCTAATCTAGCCTGTGTCTATGTTATGATTTTATTATTAGTCCAGCTGTAAGAACTAAAAAAAAATTGTGGGGGGATTATTCTTTCCTTTTCCTGATTTAGTCTAGATGAAGGATAATTGGCTTTGAAAATCTGTTCTCTTCTGTCACCATGTATTTGGCCCCCTTTACCCTTTACTATCCCCCACCCCTTTGACCTTGGGTAGCAGACACACAATGCAGAATACAGATCACATATTATGGAAATATACACTTGAAACATATTAACCAATGTCATGCCAATAAATTTTTTTTAAGAATTTGAAAAGAAAAAAGAAAACCTGTTCTATTTCTAACTTGAAAAAAGTTTCCTTGATACATGACATACATTTTTATCTCTAGAGTAACCTGATAGTGGCCAAGATTTAACTCTGTCCCATATAAACTGTCTAAACTTTACTGCTGACTTTGCCTTACTCTGCACATTTGAGTTACTGGGATGATTCATACAAGTCTGGGGCTTGAAACACAAAAGCAAAACCTAGTTTAGAATGAATTGAAAACAGATGTAGCCTATAAAGGTAGGCGGGGACTAACTTTTTTGTATAGCAAGAATAGCATGTTCAACAACCCTCTTACATACATTAGCTCAGTATAAGGGATATTATCTGGATGTTTATAATATATAATACCTAATACCAGTATATTATTTTCTGATAAAGACTAATGATACTGTAATGGGATTGACTAATGATATTGTAATGGAATTTTCCTATCTTTTGTTTCCTGACTTTGTAGAAGAGTCAGAAATGTTTGTGTTTGAACTCAGTTGCAGCCTTGACAAAGTAATTTCTCTAGTGACTGAATACCTCACCTCTCAAATAAGAAGATAGTTGCAGCCTCACAGGGTGCTGGAGGTTAAATGTAATCCTGCACATGAAACTCCTGGTGCAAAAATCTGGCCCATGAGCATGCTCTCCAAAATTGGTAGCTAGGATTGTTGTGGTCGCTGTTGCTAGACACGCTGCTGTCATGTCGTGGCTTTATCTCAGGTACAGTATCCAAACTCAGGACAGCTGACCTCTTCAACTCATATCTCTCACTTTATAGAGCACACACTGCCACCCGCCACATCACTGTTGCACATTCAAAAATAGAATAGAATATGCTGGTAAACAATACAGAACGGGTGTGGGAAGGAAATTAATCATTCAATTCACTTTTACTGCGTCTACTACTATAGAGACTACTATGATGGCAAGATGTTTCAACCTATGAGATTTGTAAACACTGAATGCCTGTACTTGGTGATTTGGGCAGATATCTGCAAATTCCCTTTCTTAAGTCTTAATACAGTCTCATACTTGCATCATCTGGTAGCCAAAATGGTGGCACCATTCGTTCACTGATGCATCCATGCTTTCAGAAACTGTATGTGCATCAGTTCTGTGCTAGATACCACATTCGATGCTAGGCAGTAAAGGTTGAAAAACATTATCATTTATTCAATACATATTTATTGAGTGCTTACTCTGAACAAACTGGTGAACAAAAACTAAAACCCTGCAAACAGAAGTAGTCTCAGATTTGCTCGGGTATGTTTATCATGTGCTGAGGACTGTGAGAGAAGTATAGAGACACCACCTGTTTTCCTACCAAACTCCATTAAGCAGAACTAAAGGAAAGGAATATAACAAATACATACGCCAGAATGGGAAAAGCTAATCTAACCTCTAATTAGTTGGATGACCTTGGGCAATGCATTTTTCCTTTTCAAGCCTTATCTGCTTAATGCAGTGGTTAAATTAGGTATTTCCTAAGATGTACTATATTATAATAAATCCTTAGCCCTGTAGACATTGCATAGGGTTTAATCTTTTCCTCCTGAAATGTTTCCTTAGTAAAGTTTTTAAAACTCCAGCATCACTCATTATAATGAGTGTGAGCTTTAGAAAATGGTGTTAGTGCATTTGCTAGAAACACTGATACATACATATATTTTTTTTCTATCAATTGCTTCATCTGAAATGGAATCTTTCCTCCTCGTTTAACAAGTTGACAACTGTGCTGTGCAGGAGAGATTAAGCCTCTGCTTGGTATCGGTTGGCATTCCATTTTGAAATCTGAGTTAAAGAATGTCAGTCTGTCTTCTGAAGGCCATTGTCCATCCCTTTGCAAGTGTGTTTATGTTTAGTCTTTTTTTCATGAGGTGTCATTTACCCAGAGTTTTGTGATTAGTTTCTCTTATAGTTTTTTCTATCTTTTTTCTGTGTGTATATATATGTGTGTGTGTGTGTGTGTGTGTGTGTGTGTGTGTGTGTGTGTGTGTGTATGTATGTTTTGTCTGTACTAAATATCTCATTTTTTAATTAAAAACAAAATAGTAAGTAAATATAATAATACTTAAAACATATTGTACTGTTACCGTGAGTTAGGAAATTCCTTAACCTTTCTGCACATACCATGTAATTTAATTCTTCCAGCATCTTTGTGTGAGACAGATAGTAAGTATTCTTGTCCCCATTTTACATATTGAGCAACTGAGGCACAGAAAACTTAAGGAAACTGTCCAAGGGGCCTGACATTTGGAATACTAATTTAGTCACCATGCTCTCTATGTCTGCTGAAGAGTAGTTTTTATTTTCTTCTATAAAATACCTTTCATAATATATTTGTTTTTAAACCTTCTCCAATCCCATTTCAAATGCCTTTTTGTGTTTGAACTGACTTTGTCCTAATTTTCTATACTCTGGTTTGTTAGGCAGGTTTCTCATTTTGAACCTCCCTCTACCCTCATATAAATAATCAGTTCATAAATTCAACAAATATTCATGAGCTACTTACCCCATTTCTGATACTGTTTCAAATTATGGGGGTCTTGAAAAGCATCCGTATCCACAGAGTTTTATTCTTATGGGAGAGGAAGACAAATCATATAATAGAACAGGAAGTGTTACCATGGAAATAAAGCACAAGATGACATAGAATTCTAGCTTTGATAAGGCTCTCGGGGGTGGGGGCTATCCAAAGAGATGACATGTAAGTAGAGACCTCAAAGGCAGAATGAGCATACCCGTGGATTTCTGGAGGAAGAGTGTCCCAGACAGAGGCAACAGTACGTGCCAAGGCCATGTGATGCCACAGTCCTTGGAATGGTGAACAAACACCACCAAGGACGTTCACATGGCTGGAACGTGGTTGGTTGCAGTCAGGGTGGAAATGATTTTGAGGTTGTAGGAAAGGACCAGCACACAGATGAGGCTTGGAGACCACGGAAGGATTTGGTTTTATTTAGCGTGTCACGAGAAGGTTACTGGAATTATTTGGAAAGATGTCTAAGGGCATGCCTGCATTCCTTCTGACTCATTCTGGATGCTGATTGCAGAATTGATGGTTGGGGTACAAAGGGGGAAGTAGGGTCATGGGTACAAGGCTAATATGCTCTTGTGAGTAGGAGAGGTTTGGGGACTTGGCAGCAGTAGCATGTTGGGAAGAAACAGATGGTTTCTGGATTTGGAGATAATGCTGGTAGCATCAGATGATGCATTAGCCGTACTCTGTAAGGGGAAAGGCAACTGGAGGATGCCTTGCTCTGAGGCTCTGGCCTCAACAACCTGGTGAACAGAGGAAGGGGAGATGTAGAGTACCCAAAGGAGATCAAAGGAAGCATGGAGTGAGATAGAGAAAGAAAAAAGAAAAAAAGAACAGGGAGCTTGTTTGTTTTGGTTGGAAGCCAAGAGAAGAAAAGTGTTGTATACAAGGGATGACAACTATGTCAAACGCTCTGGAGAGATGGAGTTAGATGCATACTAAGATAGAGGATGGTTATTAGTGACATCACAAGAGGTTGTCTGGAGAATGGGGACAGAAGCGCTGGTGAATAGAGTGCTTTCACTTGCGAATGGAAGCAGTGAAAGTAACCCTCACCCCCACCCCAGATTGCTGTGGAATCTAGGGGGGGAGTTTTACAAATCTATAAAATACGATAGCTATTATGCTAATGTGTGCATGCTGATGAGACCGATCCATGTGGAGGGAGATCTCGATTCAGCAGACAGAGGGCCAGCTGCAGGAGCAATGCCCCTGAGTAGGTGGAGATGGGAGGGTGTGTTTAGTGGGGGGGGGGAGGGCAGGGTCTTCAGAATACAGGGAAGGAAGGCAGAGGAGCCAGTACAGAGGCTGCAGATGGGGGTATTTGGGACAAGGGAGAAGCAGAAGTTCTATTCTAATGACTTTAGTCTGTGAAATAAGAAACATGACTACTAGCCAATAGTAGGGAGGGAGGGAGGACATCACTGTTCAGGAAGAGAGGAGAAAGTTTGAAAGTCAATTTGAAGAGCAAGACAATGAGTGGCCTTCTCTAAAGAACTGCTGAGCAGCGCTTTAGATATGAATCACCGAATTCATTAGCTTTCATAACCACATAGACCGACTCCTCAGTTCCTGGGGGTCTTGACTTATAAATGAGTTCGCGCTCTGTCTTCTGACTTCAAAGATGCAGATGCCAATGGGAATGGTAGGTTGAAATATGACCTTATTTTTAATAGAACTTTCTTTGTTGTATAATTCTGTGATCCAAAGCCATGCTTTGTTTATAAGAAAATAAGAAGTGCCTTCAAAGCTGTCCTGCGTTAGATGTTAATGTTAGGTCTCAAATGAGGAAATGAGCCTAAACGGTTGATGATAATATTCAATCATTTTATTGTTAGAACTTAATCCTTGGTAATGAGAACAATCAATTACAGGTATATCCTTCAGTCTCTTCCCAAAGGATTACTTTTCCTTTTCTTTGGCTTATTCTATGCACTCACACAGACACACAGTAATGACCAGTTCTCACAGCAGACCAGATGGTATGCGAGCCTGATTCAGTTTTGTTGTTACCTTTCCAGGTTGACAATTCTGGGATATCAACTCAGATAGTAGTTAGGTGTCTCTTTAAAGACTTTCTTCCAAGAGTCTTGTATATAAAATTGTTACATTATTTGTTGTGTTAATGTGTGAGTGACATCAGTCACTGCAGAGTCATGACATCATATTTATTAAATAGTAATACCTGGTGTTTGCATGGTGCGTCAGGGTTCACAGAAGGTTCTCATATACATTATCTACAGGTTTTATTACAAGAACACTTAAGAGTCATATAGCTATGGTGGGATTTTTTTTTTTTACAGAGATAGAGAGAGAGTCAGAGAGAGGGATAGATAGGGACAGACAGACAGGAACGGAGAGAGGTGAGAAGCATCAATCATTAGTTTTTCATTGTCGTTGCGACACCATAGTTGTTCATTGATTGCTTTCTCACATGTGCCTTGACCGCAAGCCTTCAGCAGACTGAGCTACCCTTGCTGGAGCCAGTGACCTTGGGTCCAAGCCAGCGAGCTTTTTTTGCTTAAGCCAGATGGGCCCGCACTCAAGCTGGCGAGCTCGGGGTCTCGAACCTGGGTCTTCCGCATCCCAGTCCGACGCTCTATCCACTGCGCCACCACCTGGTCAGGCCTATGGTAGAATTATAATAAGAATTCTCATCTTCTCCTAATCCAGTACACTTTCTAGTACTCATCCTCATTTTTTGTAAAGACACAGCTCTGTATTTATAGAAATGTGTTTTTAAAAAGATTTGGCATCATCGTTCTTGTTATTAATTGGGTTTTCTGGCAAACAGACTCTGACACTTTTGAGTTTTCCACGTGGGAGGTCCATTGGGGATTCTCCAAGAGGCGACAACAGCTGTGAAGAGGGCAGACTGTGGGATGGGGTGAATGAAGAAACCGAGCTGGGAAGCAGTCACGACAGAGGATGCCCACAAGGATATTTGGATCTGGGATGGCCACTTAGAGTTGTCCCAGTCAAGGCAAGGAGAATTGGATATAGATCAGGCTGTCCCCTGGGAGGGACGTGCCTTGAGTGAGGAAGCTTCCTTTCTGGAGAAGAAAGCCATGAGCAATCAGCAGAGCTAACACTGCCACCAGCTGAGGGGCTGAGTGACTCAGTGCCATCATAGATCTGGGCGGGTCACTTCTGCTCCAAAAACCCCATCTTGACTATGTAACTCAACACCAGATATTTTAACCAATGCTAGGAAGGAAACACCCTCATGCCAAAATCCTGAGTTTGTTCATCCACTTCTTCGTTTATAACTTTTTTATTGAATACCTACTATGTACCCAGCACTGTTCTAGTTCTGGGGAATTAGACTCCTATGATCACTAGCCTCCAAGCTTCTCTCTATATCCTTTGGCCTGATCTCCCTACTTTTTTAAAGTCAGGAAATTGGAATACAAGTTAATGACTTCTTTTTAGAGGTGTCAGAATTAGCTAAGTAAAGTACAACCTAAAATGTGAACAGTGACCTTTTCTTAAAAGTTCTTTTTGGCACAGTGTTGTCAAACCAAATATTCTCGGCTTGGAATTTGAGTAATTAAAATCAGAAAACTAGATATAAAGCAGTCTAAATTTTGGGCTATGTCTAATCTAACAGTATAATCAGAGAAAGCTCCAGATGCTTAACAAGATGGACATTTCTATACATGCTTTCCATTTATTGGTAAAGATATTAAACTGAGTGGACCCTAGGGCAGAAATATGTGCTAGCCTGAAAATAACCTCTTTGCAGATGAGCTCAGAAGCCCAATTTTGTGTGCTAATTACCTGGGTAAAAGCTGCAGGTCTTTCATAGTTTATATTGGTGGAAAGCACTCTTTCTTAGTATTTAGTGACCTCCCTGAATCCCCGATTCTCTGCCGCTCATTTGGAGTCACCAGTAAACAGAGAGCTCCCGAGGTTGTCAGATGCTAGGGGTGCATTTGCTTAAAACTGCTCTATTTCAGATATCTGTACAACAGCTGTCTGTGCATAATTTGTTTACTCTCTGTGCTTCCAGAAAGAGATGTGGGCTCCTTCAGCAGATCCGAGGAAATCTTTCTGTCATTAATTCTCAACATGTAGCCAATCAGCTCAGAAACTCAGTGCAGCATGACTAATGTGTCCCCAGCATCTCACTGTTGGTGACCTTGCCCGTCACCATACAGTGGGATGGACAGTATGATTTTAATACTGTGCAAGAGATTTGAACCAGTGTCTCTTACCATCCTTCTGAGCATTAACTAAGCTTTGGGGACAGTTAGGCATTTTTGCCTCATACTTAATGCCTCATCTGACTTTCACATGTACTTGGCTGGCCAGGCCATGTAACCAAAATCCAATGTCACAGGCATGTGTTTGTTATCTTCCTCCTAAATACTAGGGCAATGGCAGTAAATTGTCACTGGTAGTTCTGCCCTGTAGCTAGGATTTTGCAAATATTACCTTCTTGATGAGTATACCTGGAAAAAAATTACATTATTTTTCCAATGTCCCTTGTCAAATACATTCTAGAACCTCTCAGTCAAAAGCTTCTGACACATTTAACAATAGGAATGAACTTCAAGGAGTTCTATGAGTCATTTTGTTGTACTAGAATTTCATGGCATGTGACATTAGGAATCTGCTTTGAAATGGAAACCGTCCATTAAAAATAGGAATTTGCATCGTTGTCAGTAAACTTTCATGTTAAGTTGGAAGATGCTGACATTTTGTAGAACTGTTTGATCTGGACTTTTGGTTTCTATTACTTATTAGAAGAGAGTATGGGGCCTCTGCTCATACTTTCTCCTGGCTTATCATTGATCATGCAGGAATTCATTAGGAGTAGGAACAAAGAAAATTCATGCAATTTTAAACATGTTAGCCATGATTGGGTTGCATTCTCCCTCCGACTCCTTCTACCTGTATTCAGTAGACTGCTTTAACATCTATTTTTTTCTGGATCTTTCTTTTTCCCTTCTGCTTTCCTGTGTATCGAGTCCTGTGTGCCAAAAACTGGAAAGAGATACAGAAAAAAGAAAAAGAATCTGTAATGAATTCTTATTTCCTGTGGTGTTATGGTCTAGGCTTTGGGTGGGTGTCTGTGGAGCTTCTCCCTTCTTCTCCCTTCCATCCCCTTCTTCCCCCTTCTTCCCCCTGCTCTTGGTTCTTCAGGTTTGGGAATAGGCTTTCCCAATCTGACTGTAACAATATTCTATCATTTTAACACTGAAATTCCTTTCAGATATTTTAAGTGTTATCAACTGTCTTTGAGACATTTGTAAGTGGTCTTTGCCATCCATCATTACGAGCTACTTTCTTTCATATTATTTTCATCATTTGTTTCCCCTTACCCACCCTGCTCTCTATCCCTTTTTTATTCTGTACTCCCTCTAGCTCGCTGGCCTCAGTTCACTGTGGTATTGAGCAAGTTAGAAAAAGCTTGCAACTCTAAATATGTCCACTAAACAACTTTGAGTCATCCTTGGTCATTTTCCTGTGCGCTGTCCAATTGATCATAGAGCTGAATCTTTGACAGTATTTCTCTCTGGTATGTCTCTCCTCTCTTATCTTTACTGTCACTTCTTTATTCCAGATTTCACCATTACTCATGTCATTTACTAACCTTCCTGCCACTCACCTTGTCTCCCATTCATTTGTCATCCACATCTCTGCCAATGATTTGCTGAAAATGTTGTCATAGAATAATTGAGCTGTAAATTAAACAGGCAAGGAAGACCATCAAACTTCTTGCAGTAGGAAGGACCAAGTGAACTCAACTGTACTGTGTAACAAGTGGGAGACTTTTTTAAGCTCTGGGTTGAGCTAGTAGAAAAGTAGTGGAGGACATTAGTGGAAACATTAGTCAGTGCAGTTAGGCTACCTGTGTTTGCTAATTGTCACTTATCAGCAACAATTAGTTAGGTTTCTACCCACCCATTAAGACTGAAAGCTAGGGGCACTGTCTTCCTCAGTGATTCTATTTCAGATAAATGGCTCTCAGGTATTTGAGATTTTCCCAGGTGCTCCAACTGGCCAGAGAAGATTTACATCTCAAAGGTGGCAGAGAGAAAATTTACAATTGAAAGTCTTCAGTGTAAAGAAGGGGTGTATAGTCAGGGGAAAAAGCTATCTGAAGTTTATTTAGTAAAGCTAGGGGAACATTAAGGCCTTCTTCATTGATGTAAACCTCAAATGTTTGGCCCTGGCTGGTTTGCTCAGTTGATAGAGCATCCACCTGGTTTGTGGGTGTCCCAGGTTTCATAGCTGGTTAGGGCACACAGGAAAAGAGATCATCTACATCTCCACCCCTCCCTTGCTCCCTCCCCTTCTCTCTCTCTCTCTTTTTCTGTCTTCCTCTCCTGCAGCCATGGATTGATTGGTTGGGGCAAGTTGGCCCCAGGCACTGAGGATGGCTCCATGGCCTCCCCTCTAGCGCTAAAATAACTCAGTTGCTTAGCAACAGAGCAATGGCCCCAGATAGGCAGAGCATTGCCTGGTAGGGGGCTTACTGGGTGGATCCTGGTTGGGGCACCGGCAGGAGTCTGTCTCTCTGCCTCCCCTCCACTCACTTAATAAAAAGAAAAATATGAAATCTTTATCTTCTGATGAAAACTCTTTAGCATCTCAGCTCCTCAGCATAAAAAAAAAAAAACCAAAACACCAAAGCCTTTGGCCTTGGCTCACCACCTTTTCACTCCGCAACTACCCCTCTTCCTAAGTCCTAAACCTTTGCTTTTTCTCATGCCTTGATTTCTTAGACCACCTAAGGGTGGTCTAAGATTTAGAGAATTCTATTTACCTACGTTGTTTTCTTCACTTGGGAAATAACTTTTCATGTAAGCATGTCCTGTCTTGGGAAATGTGCAGCTCCTCTGGGTTCTAAACACATTTGGTTCTAGTCTATCAGAATTCCTATTACAAGGTGCATGATCAGCATGCTAATTTTATGTCACTCTACTCTCCCCTGCCTGCGACAGCTTGAAGGCAGGTACTCTGTGTTGTTTGTACTCAGTGTTGTTTGCCCAATTCCTAGCACTAGAGTTTTCCTTGTCACAAGAAAATCCTTCAAATGCATGCTGAATGATTAAATGAGTGACTTGTAGACCTGAAAATATTTTGGCACAATATCCTGTGCACATGATACACATTTGCAAAATCAAGTGAAAATGAATACCAGGAGTTATTACTCAAGATGATATGTGCCAAAGCATTTAAGAGGATTAAAAAAATGAATTGTATGTCTCTTGGGTTGCCTTCTCAGGTAGTATATTATCAGGATAAAAAGGAGAGCTCAATGTGTAGTTCGGAACCCAGATTTGTAAAGAACCTGCCTGCTAGTTTCTGGACACTACTTAGTTACTTTTATCTTATGGGTGACATTTTGAATTAACTTCAGAAAGGACTTGGTTTAGCTCAAGCTGCAAAATAGAGAACTCTAGGGTCATTTTTAATGACAAGGAACCAGGGGTTGTGAAATCTTTGACAGACCCAGGCATGGCATGTTGAGGTATAAAGTTCTTAGAGTGTTATGTTTTGACTTTTTTTTTAATGCTAATATGCCTGTCAATTTCCCCTGTTGGTTACAGGTGATCAGTGGGTGGTGAATGGTGACAGGTTGTTATAAAATGGACTGTGGCAAACAGGGGGAAACCACTGGATAGAAATATTGTCAACTCATTCTGTTTAATTATTGTTAGCTCTCAAGTTAGAATTTTAGTTTCTCAAGACTGACAGACACATTTGGAACTAATGATGTAAAATGAAGAAATTCTGCTCATCCCTTACCATCTTCCTATATGGCTTTCCTTGCTCTAGTTCCCATCTTGTCTCCTTGATTTTACTTCTAGTCCCTTGTTCCCATTATCCTACTGACTTCCTATAGAGTGTTAATGCCATGGGTAAGAAAATGGGTAACCTTTGTTTTTCTGTATGTCATTATTCTTCGATATCAGCGAAGTGTCTGTCTATAGGAAATTCAGAACAATTCCCTTTCTCTTGATTTTTTTACTTTTTAAGTAATAAACTTTATTTTTAGAGTCATTTAGGTTGACATAAAAATGAAGTAGAGGCCTGACCTGTGGTGGCGCAGTGGATGAAGCGTCGGCCTGGGAACACTGGGGTCGCCAGTTCAAAGCCCTGTACTGGTTTGGTCAGGGCACATATGGGAGTTGATGCTTCCAGCTCCTCCCCCCTTTCTCTCTCTCTCTCTCTCTCTCTCACACACACACTCTATGTCTCCTCTCTAAAATGAATAAAATAAAATAAAATAAATGAAGTAGAAGGTGCAGAGAGTTCCATATATCCTATCAAAAGATCCCACTTAGAGTGCATGTAGTTTCTCCTATTACAAAAATTCTGCATTAGTGTTGTACATTTGTTATAATCAATGAGCCATTGTAATACGTTATTATTAACTAAAGCCATATTTTGAACTTGGATGTATGATTATGTTTTACAATTTTATGGGCTTTCGCATATATATGACAGTATCATACAGAATAGTTGTACTGCCCTAAGTACACCATGGGCTCTACCTACTCACTTATCCCTCTCCTATAACCCCTGGCAACCACTGATCTTTTTACTGTCTCCGTAATTTTGCCTTTTCCAGAATGCCATCTAGTTGGAATCAAGCAGTATGGAATCAGACTAGCTTTATTCACTTAGCAATATGCATCTAAGGTTCCTCCATTGTCCTTTGTGGTTTGAAAACCCATTTCTCTTTGTTGCTGACTAATATTTTGTTGTGTGATGATCAGTTTGTTTATTCATTTAACTATTGAAGGACATCTTGACTGCTTCCAAGTTTTGTCAGTTATGAGTTAACATACTAGAAACATTCATGTGCCAATTTTTGTGGGGACATAGTTTTCAACTCCTTTGTGAAATTGGGTTATAGTAAAGATTAAGTCAGTGCCAGTGGAGCACATAATATCTGCAATATATTCACCCCTCCAAGCCTTGGTTAAAGATTACATTGTTGGGAAAGGCTGAAACTACAGTTAAGTGAGGTATTGTGTTTTGGTTTGCTTATATGGGGCTTAGCACAAGTGACTCCTTTCCACATTTCTACCGGCAAAGAATGAGTGTTCCTGCTGCTCCACATTCCCACCAGCATTTGATGATGTCAGCTTTTTCAATTTTAGGTGTTTTAATAGATATGTGATACTATGTTGTTTTAACTTGCAATTTTCTGATGATGCGACATTGAGCACCTTTTTCATATGCTTATCTGCCAACTATGTATCTGCTTTGGTGAGATGTCCACATCTTTTGTCCACTTTTTAGTTGACTCTCTTATTTTTGAATTTTAAGAGCTTTTTGTATATTTTGAACACTAGTCTGTTGTCACATATGGGTTTTACAAAAATATTTTTTCCAGTGTCTTAGATTTTCATTTTTTTTAACAATGTCTTTCACAGAGCAGAAGTTTTAATACAGAGCAGAAATTCTTATTTAATGCGGTCGAACTTACCAATTTTATTTCTTGCTTGGATTATGTTTGTGGTATCTAAACATGTCATTGCCAAACACAGCTTACCTAACTTTAATGTTGTTTTCTATATTTTTCAGACTCTCAGATTTATAAGACTGTGTATAGCTTGATGGAAAGCGAATGCATACTTGACATAAACTGAATTGATTGTCAGTAAATCTAACATTGATGCTTAAGGAAATGTCAAGTTTTTAAAAAATGTATCTCTGAATATTAACATAAAATACAGTCATTCTAAAATTACCTATATTTTTGATGGTGTACCATATTGTTCCAAATCCTTTCTTATTTTATGAATTTCAATGCTGTGATTATATGTATTGGTCTTTTTTAGAAAGAGACAGCCTTTTTATTTTGCCTCCTCAGAGCCTCTGCAATTCTAGTATTTTTATGTATATATTAGAGCTTAAAACCCAGCCTTTGCAAACCCTTGCAATTCTGAGAGGCTTTCCTTTAAGGTCTCATACCTTCTTTCAATGATCCCATTGAAGGCAGTTTTGTTTGTGATTTGAACAGGTGAATGGCTTCATTTAGCTGCAGTTCTGTTTTAACAGCAATTGCCCTGTAACGACTCATGTGTCATAAAATCAAATCCTTTCTCTTCTTTTTATTCTTAATTTTTTTTAAATACTGAGTTTTCAACCCTTTCATTTCATAGTAACACCTTGCTGAACACATCATGGGGTCTTGCAGGGAAAGAATTACCTGCTGTGAGTTGTCTCTGTTTTTATAAATTTTGTTAACAATTTCATGTGGATTTAGTGTCAGAAGTGGCTCTTTGCTTTTTCTCTGGCTCTGAGTCTTTGCTTGTGTCATAAAGCAGCCAGCCATGATTCCTCTCATCTCCTTTTAGGTTTGCTTGATTCTTTTATTGACTTACTTAGGTTTAGCTCCAGCCATTAGAAACTGGTGCAATACATTTTCTGCTATAAAAGTCTCCCCGTTTCGTCTGCTGAAATTGGTTTGAGGCTTTACAAATGACCGGCACATGGTGATATAGAAGTAGGAGAAATTGATTAATTTAATAAGGCTTGGAGGGGTGAATATATTGCAGATATTATGTGCTCCACTGGCACTGACTTAATCTTTACTATAACCCAAACAGGTAGGTACTGTTAAAAAAGAAAAATCAACTGAGTAAATGTGAAGATCTAATTGGCTTTATTTACCAAGTTATGAATATAGCAACATCCTAGATAGCAAATAGAAAATAACTCCAAGGATCTGTACAGAATGGAAAGCTTTTATAGTCAGAAGGAAGGTGAAGCAAGGAAGTTATCAGTGACCAAATTGTTTCAGGTAAAATGACCTTATTTCAGAAAAAGGTGGAGATCTTTTCAGCAGATTAACTCACTAGTGTTGACCAGGTGATTTCAGACTGATTGGTTAAAGATTACATTGTTGGGAAAGGCTGAAACTACAGTTAGGTGAGGTATTGTGTTTTGGTTTGCTTATATGGGGCTTAGCACAAGTGACTCCAATTTTGGGCCTGTTGCTTCTTTTTTTCCCATTAGTATCATGATTATTCTCTTTACTTAGAATCTTTACATCCTATATTGCAAAGAATCAAGGGAAAGATAAGCTCGTTGAGTAATTTAAAAGTATCTGTATTTACATTTTTTCTGAATGTAGATGTTTACCAAGGGTAATTAAACATTAAAATGAATGCTATGGGAATACCTATGCTCACAAAAATTAGGGGATCAGGGAATGTACAGATACTCCAGTACTTTCAGTGTTTTGTATAGTGCATTTTCGCCAATGAAATAAAAGTTGGTTTTGCATCTCATTTGCATAATTGAACTTTCTTTGATTTGTTGTTTGCTTTTCTAACTTCTTGTTTAATAAAAACAATCAAATGCTTTTTATTATCGCTTCATATTCATTTTGAAATACCCCCTAATTTTTGTGAGCAGTGTATTATAGAAAATACTACCAAATTAATAATGTCAAATGTTAACCATATTTGAAACTAATATTTAGTAAACACTCTATCAAAAAATCCATGAGAAGCATTTTTTAATATTGGGTACATTTATATTAATGAACTTCTTCCACTTAGGTGAGAGTGTGCGGTTTATGTTTAGTTTATGTAAACAGTCAGCTCTTCAGTTCCATGCTAGAAATTCTAATGCAAATGTTTTCATAGCAAAACAAATTATGTGATTTTTCAAAAACAATTTTTATTAAAGTCTGATGTACTCTTGTTATCTCTACTGTCCCTATAATGATTAACATCCTGCTCACAATTTTATAGTTGCATTGCTTTATAAAGTAAGCAACAGTCAGCTAAATTCTCTGACCCCTAAATATAAGACAGGGTTATGATAAACCTGTCAACAGTTATGATAAGCTGATTCACCATCTATCAAACCCTTGAAGTTGGCCTATTGGATAAAGGAGAGTGAGAAGTCTTTAAATGTGCCTCCATTCTGCCAATTGTGTTTATGAAAATGAGTTTGACTTGACTCAGAGTTTCTCAGCCCCACAGTCATGCTCTGTTGCCTAGAATTGTTCACCAAAACTCTGCTTCCCACAGATAACCTCTTCCCCCAGTTCTTGTGCAGCTTTAACCGTTGGACTTGGGATTCCATCCTCACTCTTTGGTCAGCCTGTCCTGGTTTCCGGTTTCACTTCCTCAGCTCAGTGTTGAAAGCTAGGAGACACTACTTTCCCTGTGTGACCCACGTTTGACGGGAAGTAAGAATATTTTAGAATAGGGGCTCTTGAGTGAAAGAAACCTGGGATGAAATCTGTGTCCCATTTAATAGCTGTAACGTTGACATTCAGGGCAGGTTACCTCATCTTTATGAGACTCAGTTTTCTTATTTGAAAAATAGGAGCCATGATACTTGCCTCTTAGGATTGGGGCAAAGATGAAATAAGATGATCAACTGATAACATTTATGTTCATGTATTTTTTTCTCCTCCTTGGCCACCTTCCCTTCTTTCTCCGTCCTCTTCTCTTTCTTCCTCTTCACTTTTCTGGCCTCAGCCCCCTGCTTTTCTCATGCCACTTCTCTGAGCCACCAGGCTCAGACTCAGGGTACCTGTTCTAGGGTGAGTGCTCCTAGTTCAGGCCAGCAGGAAACAGTTTTGCATCTGAGGATTCACAATATTGGTTCTCTTATTTCCCTCAGCATCCCTGATGTTATGAACTCATTGACCTCAACGCAATTCAGGCAGAACCTACAGTTGTCCCAGGTTAGAATGTGCTTCAGGAATCTCTGGGAGGAATATTCATCTTAAAGTTGGTCCATGGGGGTCTTTTGTTTTTCTTCAATCAAATAACTAATTCACATGAGGAAAATTTCTTACTGTCCTTGACATCATACCTCCAACTCTTTGTAAGACATTTTTCAAGTTTTCTTAAAACACTTCAGGCAGTTTCAACTTAATGGCCCTTTAAAACACTGGTTTTTGAAGTTTTGGGAAATTCAGATCTATATGTAGGATACCTGAGCTTGGTCTCTTCCCTCACTATGCTTCTCATTTGTGGTGAAATATATATTTTAGAAACCATATTTTATGTATTTTATTTTAGTGCATATGTACTTTAGAAGTTTTTTTTTTTTCTTTCTTACAGATAAAAGAGTACGGTTATGGAGTGGTTGCTAGAAGACTATGGATTTGTTGTTAATTTATGCATTCTTCAGCATACATTTGCATAATGAGTTCAAGTAGTTCTAACTTCAAGAATAAAAGACAAAATTAATTAGTAGAACCCGTTGGCATTTTATTTCACAAATAAAATCCCAAGCATGAACATGTGAAATATATAATGGATTTTTTTTAAACCAATTAACTTAATCACATCCTGAATTATCAGGCATTTATACAAACAAAAGTAGGGGAAGGGGGTTAATAGAGGTCAGGGTCAAGCCTGAGAGGGGACCTAGGGCAAGACTCATGTCTTGACTGGGAAGAAGTAATTAGTCATATAATTTTCTTAGGGTTGAGGATCACCAGTTAATTCCACAATGTCTTTCATATTTCTGTACCTAAATTTGTCAAAGCTTTATCATTGTCTTAGTCTGCTAGGGTTGCCATAACAAAATATCATAGTCTGGGTGACTTAAACAACAAAATTAATTTTCTCACGGTTCTTGAGGCTGGAATGCTACTCAAATGGTGGAGGAAGAATTTTGCCCACAAGAGCAAACTCTGTAGTATCTCTTCTTATAAGGAACTAATCTCATCATGAGAGCCCCATCCTCATGACCTCATCTAACCCTAATTACCCCCAAAGACTATATCTGCAAATACCATTATTTTGGGGGTTAGAGCTTCAACATATGAATTTGGGGGGCACACAAACATTTCACCTGCAACAGTTATGTTAACCCAAATGTCAAACATGTTAAAACTCAGGCACTTCTTAGAAGATTAACACTTTAATCAATTATTAGTTATTTATACTCAAGAATCAAGACGCATCTGAGTGTATGGTTTGATAGAGGGAGGGACAAATAATAAGGAAGCTAGGGTAAGAAAGGTTAGGTACAGAGTAAGGGGAATACATTTGTCCTCCATCAGTCAAGAAATACAATTGCTAGAAATTAGGAAGCACCTTTGCTCTAACTAGGTAGGGGCAAAAAGAAAAGCAGTTTTTATTTGTTGAATCAATGTGGAAAGGTTAAAAACATGGATGATTTTGGCATACACAGAATCCACTACCAAGGAAATGCAAGTTCTGGGTTCCCCAGAGATCAAAATTATAGTGCTCACTAGTCATGTATGGTTATTTAAACTTTAAATTGATTAAAATGAAATAAGATAAAAAACATTAGCTCCTCAGTCATACTGGCTACATTTTAATTACTCAATATGACATGTGGCTAATGGCTACTGCATTAGACAGGGCTGCTCTGGAGACCTTTGAGGCCCAACTCAAGCAGATCACCCTGCTGCTTGTTATGCAGTGACATGAGCCATGGGAATGTGGCTAATTAATAAGCCTGGTGTCGCTTGTTGAAAATGAATTGAAGCAATAGGTATCATTAGAGGGGTTGATTACTTCTCTACCCCTCCTCCCTTTTGTTGAGGAACAGGCAAAGTTGATGATTTTATACTCATAGTAGAAATGAATGAGATGTCTTTGAAAACTTTTCCCCATCTGCTCCCTTTTGATTCTAGGCTTGGAGTATCCATTCTCTCATTGTAGTTAAAACTATCTGCTCCCAAGTACATTGAATTTATGACCTGACTCACTTCATTCATTGATAATAGAAGGAAATCAAAGGTATTGACAGGATTCCAGTGCTTCTCTTAATTTAACTAAATAGTTAAATATTGATTTAATTTAATTTTTTTACATTTGCACACTTAATATTAAGAGAAAATACCATTGAGCAAGATTCTAACACGGGCTCTCATGTTAATTATCGTTAGTCTATTGCCACAAAAGTTGACTTACTTTCTAGCCCCAAAGTCTAGCTTTTCCTCATCATTCTTCAATAATTAGAAATCCTTATTCTTCTCTTAGCTCAGTGACTCACCTTATTGGGATCTATTTGGTAGCCTAGCTGATGGTAGTTACTTTAACCAGTACTTTAAGGGATCTCCTAACGGAATTTCCCTTCCATTTCTTTCAAAGGGACATGATTACCATACTGAAGACTTTTTCAGTGTTTCTGTTCATACCTTTTTAAAAAAGAGACAAAGCATTTTCTAGATTATTATTCCTCAAACATGGGACAGTCACAGGGTTTGTCGCCCTTTTGCTTACTGCCTTTCTTGCTTAGTATGAGAAGATAGGGTGAAGGCACCAATGCGCACTGTCTGCTCCTGCTCCAAACCCTTGCTTCTTTGCCTACCCTGGAAAGTTTTCTCAGCTCTGAAAGATACACTTTCTCTTTCAAACTTGGACAGGTCCTACGCCTGTCTTCCTCTCTTTTTACAAGCTCTTATTGAATAGCTACCATTTCTCCTCCAGCCATCGGAGCTGTGAAGGTAAACAAATCTTACTCCTGAAGAGGGGGCCCGTACTCACTCACAGGTTTGCATACAGTTGCAAAGATGATGGACGCCTTCAAGCTTTATATATGCGAGACTTTGGGAACTTCAAGGGATGGGACAGAAGTATTGATCTCTAGAGGAAGCCAATCTAGGAGGTAATATTGAGAAAGAAACTATTTCTTTTTTTCTCTAGATCACCCTTGCTTCTCTAACTGAAAGAGCTAATGTGGTTCTATATCTTCAAAAAGCCTAAAATCTTGACTTTCAGGCAAGAATTAGTTCCTTGCTCCTATAGTTTTCAAATGGCTAAGTTCATGTTTACTATAACCTGTGTTATTTTATTATTAGTTTTGGTTTCTGTGTATGCCCTCTGCCACTTTGTGAGCTCCTCAAGACTTTTCCATGCACTTTAAATATTTTTATACTCTGCATTATTCATTTTAAAACATTTTCAGACCCATTTATTTATGATTAGGTTTTAAAAATAAACTCAATGATTGAAATGTTTTAAATATATATTTTAGTGAGTATCACTGTCAGATCATAGGCTTGCTGGTCTTTATCTGGTTAATTCAAAATTTTGAAATCTCATTAAATCATGGATTTAATTGTGTAATTGTGCTTTTAAAATCAGAAGTAACAATGTGCATTTTTTGAAGCTTTGGGAAGGAAACAATTTTTCAGTATTTCAAGAATCTTAGGGTTATTTCTGAAGTAGAAGAGCCTGTCCAATCAAGCTACTGTGTGAAATATGCCACCTTCTAAATAGGGTATTTAAGGCACTTAATAGCTTTGCCCTTTTGTTTTCTGTGGCCTTGCTTCTACCACAGTTACACTGACCATCTTCTTAATCAGTTGGACTTTTAAGCCATGAACCTTCTAGAAACTTTTTCTTTTCTTTTTTTTTTTTTTCCTTTAATGTTGTATGCCTATTTAGTTCGAACAGCTACTGGCCATCAGGTAGCAATGGTGCCTTGAGCGGTTAAAACTCTCAGGTGGGGAACTATTGCAAACTGACAGAAATATTAAACCCCATACGGGACACACAGGGATAAGTATCCAGAATCCTAATTTTTTTCATTCTTCTTTGGTACATTGGCTATTGCAAACGCAGGCATGAATTAGCTGGCTGAAAGTGGTCCCCTGGTCCTGCCAGTCCACTGATTCCTTGACATTGTACTTTATATCAGGGCCAGTGAAAGAAAACGGAACAAAGGCTGGCCGGGTGACAAGGGGTGCATGTAACACGAGGGAAGAGAAATAGACTGAGGCCAGCAAGGAGGTGTAGGGAGAATTTGGGGCTGAACTATCCAAAAGAAAAATAATATTTTTGAGATTCTTTTTTTTAACCCTTAGAAACACGTTTGTGTCAATCTTGAAAAATCAACTATTTCATTTTGGTCTTTTTTCCTCTTTTCTTCCTCCTCAGCCATCCCTCTGGGTATTCTAGTTGTGCGTGGAGACTGTGACTTGGAGACTTGTCGTATGTACATAGATCGCCTGCAGGAGGTGAGTGTCTGTAGCCAATTACATATTTTGCTCAGTTTTCCACTTGTGTAAATAATTACCAGCCATCTTTATTTGCTTCTGCAATGATGCATTTGGGGAGGAAATGGAAATGTGGTGGCCTTGTCTTTTAATCACACACCATATTGCCGCCCCCCCACCCCCCACCCCTCACTAGCTTCCCTGCTCAGGCGGTTGAAGTGGGGAAGGATCAGTTGGGTTAACAGCAGCGTGCTACTGTTCTAGTGTATTCCATAACTGTAGCTTGGAACTTCTGTTTCCTTGCCAGACTACATACCTGCATTTTTTTTTTTTTTGGCTCTACAGAATTTCAAAGGATCCTAATAAATAATGAAAGAAAACAGAGGTTTGGGGCTATGTAATGTTTTGTACCTAGCACAGACTTCATCAGAGACAGCTAGGTTTTTAATATATATATTGTACAGGAAAGAAAAACCTTCTATATTTTGTAGGATCTTGTATCAAAACACAAAAGAATAATCCTTTTATTTCCCCTCAATCTCATTTTACCATAGAGAAAGAGAGAGGAAAAGGTCTCATATATGACTTTCCCATGAATTTGAACTGCACCAGCAAAGCCAGGAGACCCTGCCCCCTTATTTCAGTGGTCATTGGCTGCTTCTTATAAAACTTGGAGAAGAGTATTCCCTCTCTCTATTTTACAGAAAACAAAGAGCATAAATAGCCACTTCTTTATTATTGTTTCATGATGCAAGATGTACATTAGAACAACTGTTTCTGGATGTGGTCTAGACATTTGTATTTTGAAAACTATTGGGTAATTTTGGTAGGTACCACAACATGAGCAGCTCACCCCTGGACAAAGCATTATACATGAGTTAATGTCACAAATAAAAAGGATATGTAGTGTTTAAAATCCTTTCAAGTTGTAACCACTTAGTTTTCAACATTAGATTTTATTTCTCTTGAAATAAGTTCAGGTAGGCAGCATCAAGTAATAGGAAAAATTAAGTTTTCTCTTCAGCATTGTTAAAGAGAGAAATTGTGAATGCATAATATTTTGGGATAAATGCTACATTTTGAATACTGATATGGGAGAGAGAAGAAAGTCAACAAATTTTATCCTTGTGACTTCATTTGGCTATTTTTGCCAAAGGTAACTTTCACATGTTAAAGTTTGTGCACTTTTTAGCATGGGACTCAGTTCTAAATCAATATTTCTAGGATATAGTATTTCATTTTTCAGACTGATGTTTGTATTTTATTGTGGAACCGCACTCAATCTGCAATAGAAAGTTAATCATAATAACTACCAAACTTTTTCTTTATTTTGCTCAACACTTGGGTAACTTAAGACTTCACAGGCATTCAGTGGTAGAGCATTGGCCTGGCATGTGGAAGTCCCAGGTTCAATTCCTGCTCAGGGTACACAGAAGTGACCATTTGCTTTTCTACCCCTCTCCCTTTTCTCTCTCTCTCTCTCTCTCTCTCTCTCTCTCTTTCTCTTTCTCCTCCTCCTCCTTCTCCTCTTCCTCCTCCTTCTTCTCTTCCTCTCTTCCTTTCCCACAGCCATGACTCAGTGGGTCAGAGCAAGTTGGCCCTGGGCACTGAGGATGGCTTCATGGCCTTGCCTCAGGCACTAAAATAGCTCAGTTGTTGAGCAATGGAACAGCAGCCTCAGATGGGCAGAGCATCCCCCAGTAGAGGGTTTGCCGGGTGGATCCTAGTTGCAGCACATGTTGGAGTCTGTCTCTCTGCCTCCCTGCTTCTCACTTTATTTTATATATAAATATATATATATGATTTCACAGTAGAAAAATATGTAACTAGTGAAAACCAACTTATTGGCGTGCTTATCACACCAATATTCAACTAGCAGTGGGATTAAAAAGAATGGACTGAGCCTTAAAGAGGCAAAGTTTTAAAACTAGTTTAGGCACAGAGAGGAAGTTGATAAATCCTTGTGGGAAGCAGGTATGAGGACAGTTACCCAGGATTGTTGACATTTGTAAGTAGCAGCACTCTCCTCATTAACAAGGAAGCCTGCAGGGCATGACAGGGGTGACAACTTAGTTATAAAACTTTATAAAGGGAGCCAGGCACTCAGAATCTGTTGGTAAAACCTCATTAATTTTAACCCCGTTCATTTGCTCTTCGTGATAATGTGGAGGGGGCCAGTGATTTTCTCTTTGTGGTCTGTGGCAACCCGTTTGCCAAGCAACTCATCAGTATAAACACAATTACCCGGACAGTGTGTATTTGGTCTAAGATAAATAATTTCTTTCAGAGTGCTTAAAAGGACTTTAGAAGCTTTCCTCACAAGTCAAAAAGATTAGGAGCAAATTAAACATGACTCCCACTGATTGCAACAAAAGACTTACTTTTGGTCTTCTTTATCCTTGAAGTTATAATATAGCACTCACTTTTAAATGCTATTTAAAATTGATAAGTTTTGAGAGCTAAATGGCCTTTCTCATTTCAGTCCAACTTGGTGTGCTTTTATTAGTTTTGGCATTATCATCTTTGTGTAATCTTGATAAATTTGAGTGAGTCAGATACTTTCCAGATGACGTTAATAGTGTTAAATTGGGAATTCAGGGGGTAGAGTTATAGCGGCAGCTTGTTCAAACTAATCTTACGGTATGGATTTCTCTATTTTTTCCATTTTCTCATTAGGACCTGCAGTCCGTGTCTTCAGGCTCCCACAGAGTTCATTACCAGGTAACACATAATTGACTTCCCCTGTTTCTTGTCTTCCAGCCAATAGAAGTTCATCTCTCAATTCATGTCTCATTTGGACTACAGTCCACATCTTCCCTGGAGAGAGCATTTACTCTGAGAATCTAGGGAAGCTGGCATTCTGAGTCTTTTGCCTTTTTTTGTTTTGTTTTGTTTTGGACAGTCCTTGTCTAGCACAAATTTGGATGGAGGATTTTACCCCAGATCATTTAGAAAAGACGATATGATGAAGTGTCTTCAGTGCCACATGCTAGAAAACGCAACTCAAACTCACTTGACAGGGCAAGCATCTACTGGTTCATGTCAGCTCCAAGTTTAGGTCAAGGGTGGAAATTATGCAGCGTCTGGCCACGGTAGAACTTATGCACCGTCTGGCCATGCTCCATTTTGCTGCCAGTCTTTGTGCTCTGCTCTCTGTTTCTGTTGATTTCACCACCGGACTTGATATGTCCCTGCTCCAAGATGGCTGCTGTCAGCCACGAGGGCTCCCTGCTCCAAGATGTCTGCCATCAGCCACCAGGGCTGCATGTTTCTCCTTTACCTCCAGGAAAAGGAATTTTCTGCTTCCCACAACCATCATGCACACATTCTAAAATGCAATCTGATTGATTGCCTTGGTCTGGTCTTTTGGGCTGGATTTAGTGCACCCAGCCTGCCCCTTTTAATGACCCACATCCAGTCCATAGCATAGCACTCAGATATCCTTTGCCTCACCAATCTCTGGGAGTAGTTTCTTCCCCCTTTCCCATCTCTGCTGTGCTGCACAGGCCTGTCCAGCCATCCTCTTCCCCCTTAAATTTCCCAGGCATGATTCAGATATCAGGGCACAGTGTCTCCCCACACTCCTACGGGGCACATGCACAGCTCTCAGGGAGACCCTTACCTGCTGGGTGGGATGTGTGGGAGTCAGAGCATGCCAGTGACTCCCTCCAAGTAAATCCTTTCCTGAATCATTTTCTATCTTCATGTGGGGAGAGGGTTAAAGATGTTTAATTTACAAATCCTGGATTAGTACCTTTCTTTCAGTTTTGGTGTCTATTTTGCTCTTCCTGAAACATTCAGTTTAGCATCTTTTGCATAAACAACAAAAAACAACAATTTCTTTCTTTTTTTTTTTTTTTTTTTTTTTTACAACCCTGTACCTGCAGGTTCTCGGAAGCTTTCTTCCCCTGCGAATAGACACCCTGTACTCTCTCAGCCAAAGCAACCTAAAAGTCCTGAGGCTGAGTGGCAGGATGGCCTTGGCCTTCTTACTTGTTTGTATGTTTATATCTCAAAGCACCTCACTCTCCCAGAGCCCTTGTTTCCATCAGGGTATAACAGAAAGAATGAGAATTCATTTAGGGTGTGCTTTCCTTGGGAACATAAAATCTATTTCTGAGAAGACTTTTTTACCAGCCATTGAAAGGCAAATTTCCACTTTATTTTTTAGATAGAGCACAAGATTCCTCACATCTGTTATTCCCCTAACTACCTAGAGCCGCACCATCTAGGTGTAGTTTTATTTTTATGATTGTAGTGCTTTTAAAGGCTAGACCTGATTTCTACCTTCTACAAATAGGCACTGTGGTAGCTGTGAGATTTTAAGAGTGTTTTTTTCTAAAGAGTGCATTTTTTTACTCACGGATGTTTTGAACCTTTGCAGTTTTAGCGAGGCGCACATTTCAGACATTTATTGTAACGAGTGTTCTGAAACGAATGCCTTTATTTATTATCCTGGTTTACTTGACGTCATTTTGGTGTGAGGGTTTTGATAGGTGGCTGTTTTGAACCATGCTTTCCTTCTGCTCTGTTGGTACGTATCCACAGAGATGAGAGGGGGTTTGAGACGCTATATGTGGTAATGATATTTGTTTCATTTATTAGATGATAATGAAAACATGCAGAAGGATCCATGGTATTTGTCTGACTGTATATAGTTTCGCAATATTTTTTATTTTCTTGCTGTCAGGTCAAACCCTGGTGTCAAAACTGCTGCGTTATCCATGTCACTCGAGAAGGTTTTGTTCAGGGACCATGCAGAATCACCAGTGCAGAGATCAGAGTGGAGTGTCAGGCTTCGCCTCATCCCCATCCCCCTCCTGCAGAATTACACTAAACATGATCCTTCGGGATTACAGGGAGGTTGGACTACCAGAGATCTAGGGAAACCCAGGATCTGCACATTATACAGGAAGTTTAACTGAGAGAGACTGTATTTGAATGAACATGACCTGAGAATAGGAGGGTGGTGAGAAAACCCCCTAATCAGAACAAAGGAGCCCTGATTGAAACAAGGAGTTGGTGGCAGTAGAGGGGTGGCGGAGATCTAAACATTAACATTTCTCCGGGAGAGACAGGAGGAAGAAGAAGTTGAAGGGATGGTGAATAGAGTCCTGTTTTAGCTACACTCATTCTGATATGACTGTTACATCCAGGAGTCAACAGCGGGATTGGATGAATTTTAACATTCACTGAGAAATTGAGGACCAGAGGTAGAAACTGGAGGGTCATTAGCAACTGGATGGTAATCACAACTCTGAGGCTGGAGGAGGTCACCCAGAGAGAGTTCCCATATGGAAGAGCACAATCAGTCAAGTCAGAGGGCGATCAGTCAAGAGGAGGCGTGAAAATTGACGAGCAGCAGGAAGGCTGGAAATCAGGGAGGCTGTGGGATGTTGGAAAGCATGACGGAAACATATTTCAAAGGCGAAAGAAATAATGAGACATGTCAAGTGCTGTTGAGAGGCTGAGAGCATGCAGATTGATTTCTCTGTTTTTCTGGGGATGCATGTAAAATTCATGGGACAGAGGTGCCATTCGTTTTTGGTAGACAGCGACAAAACCAAATGGCAAGACATTTCATACTGAATCTTTTGTTTCCTAATTCAGAAACCCAGAGCATCGGAATATCTAGTCTGTCCTGGTGGGAGTCGGGGGAGGGGGTGATGTAGGAGAAACCTATCAGGAACATGGACCACAAAATGTCTTCGATGCTTTTTATTGACCTCTTGTTGCATGTATGGGAGGTGGCACTAAATATGCCCGGAGAATTAACTGATAGAATGAAGAAAGGCCGGTACGTTTAAAAACTTGAGACATTCTGCTCAGCTCACTAATTTGCAGTAGGGAGTTTAGCTGTTTTCTAAGGCTAGAGGGAACTCAAGAGAAAGCCAGCCTTTGGAAAGGGGTACAAGGGCCCACGACACCTTATTAGTGAGCCAGATGGCAGTTCCTCACTGTGGTTTCTTCCTCTGCCAAATTCATAGCGAATTGCCAACAAAGCACTAAGGCTCAAAAATGACACCTTGTATTAACCTAACAAGGCATAATGGGTTATACAAGAGCCTGTTGGATATTTATAACCTGCTGAAAATTCCTGCCTGCACCATCTCTCTGAGGTTAAAATACAAAGTCCCTCCTACCCTAATGGCATCTCCTGTAACCTGTAACCGATCATTTAGACAAGCCAAATGCATTGTACTTCCAGATTCAGGGTGTTCTTGAGCTAGGCAGCTAAACCAGAATTCATAGAGAAATTGGACTCTGTCTACCTGTTTGATAAAGATGCCTTTGGAACTACACTGCTCACAAAAATTAGGGGGTATTTTATCCCTTCATATTCATTCTGAAATATCTCCTAATATTTATGAGCAGTATAATTTCTTTTCTGCCTTTTCCTTGGACTTCATTATATCCATTTTAACCTCATAAAGTTACTAAGGAGTCCAGCAGATTCAACTGTTTTAGTGTTTCTCAACCGAATATGCCCCTCATGCAAGACATTTGGCGGGTTGGACGATTTTGTGCGTCACCATTAGGGAAGGAGGTGCTACTGAAGTCTGTCAGGTAGAGGACAGAGAGGCTGCTAACCATCTCACAGTGCACAGGACAGTCCCCCACAACAAAGGATTGTCCAGCCCCAATGTCCATAGTGAGGAACTTAAGAAACCCAGAGTCATTCTAATCCCTCCCTCCCCTCAGGCCATGACTGGGGAACCACAGGCATTGCTGGGTTTTTTGTAGACACTGAGTTTCCCCATTTCCTAGATGGAAGGCTCCATGAGGAACTGATGATCAGCACACAGAAGAATGCTTTCCAGAATGTTACGAGCTAATCATTTGAGACTTTAATGAATATAATAAGATCTCATAGTAGGTCCAAAAAGGGCTCCATCCAAGTGATCTCTCTTTGTTAAGAATTTCCTTAAAACTAGCACTAGAATAGTTGGAATATTGCAACATAGATATAATATTTTTGAAAAGAATTTTCATCCTTTAGATATGTCTTTTTACTTCCATGAAGAAAAACTCTTGGTCAGATCTGAGTGTCCACACTCACTTGCTTATCCTGAGCCTCCTTTTTACATTTTTAATTTTTTCTTTGTACCTATCAGATCTTCCTCTGGGGGATAGGCGTGTGTTGTTGTTCACCAGAGCTCTGCCTAGTCCCAGGCAAGCAGCATTTGCCCACCAATACTGGATTGATTTACCTTCACTTGATGCCAGCTGTTCTTACTCATCTCTCTCCTTCCTTTGAAATCTCTTGCTTCCTAATTTGTTTTCTATGGATCTTAGAAGAGTCTTTCAAGGGATGGATTGAAACAGGTGTAAGGGAGTCATTGTGGGAATTAATTTATTTTGTCTTAGGGAAGGAAAGGAGTTAGCAAGGAATTTTGTAGAATGTTCCTTTGGGCTCGATCAAAGCTGTCAGAAATGGATTGAAGGAGAAATTAAAATAAGACTTGCCTGAGGCCCAGTCTGTTTGCTGCTAACAAGTGAAGGCAATACTGCTCCTCCTCCTACTACACACACACACACACACACACACACACAGTTGTCATCCTTAATGGAGGGCTTTCTCACACACACAAAAGGACTCTTTTTTTTTTTTACAGGGACAGAGAGAGAGTCAGAGAGAGGGATAGATGGACAGACAGGAACGGAGAGAAATGAGAAGCATCAGTCATCAGTTTTTTGTTGCCATTGCGACACCTTAGTTGTTTATTGATTGCATTGCTTTCTCACATGTGCCTTGACCACGGGCTTTCAGCAGACTGAGTAACCCCTTGCTCAAGCCAGTGACCTTGGGCTCAAGCTGGTAAGCTTTTTGCTCAAGTCAGATGAGCCCGCGCTCAAGCTGACAACCTCCAGGTCTCGAACCTGGGTCCTCCACATCCCAGTCCAACACTCTATCCACTGCGCCACCACCTGGTCAGGCAAGAAAGGACTCTTGAAAATGTTAGACCATCTCTCATTTCTATCTCCTACCCACACCATAACTATTTACTCATCTTTGAAAACTGGTTTTGGACATGGACATTCCCATGTTTGCATTCTTCGGCTGCAGTAGTTGTGGGTATTAAAGAATTATGAAAGATAATAATAATGGCAAGTCTATGAATGAGAATTCCAGTTACCTAAACACGCATCTCTAAGCATCTCCAATGGGTCCATTCACCAAGGACGAAGAAGCATCGCTGTATAACTTGGTGATCAAAGTAGAGAAAAAAAATGAATAAATAGATGGATAGTGCATGGGAGATGCCAAAGCAGGCAGAAAAAGAATTTGCATATGTAAACAAGAGAGAAATTGGGGAGTAAAGCAATTACTGACTGGACATCATTAAACAAAGCAGGATTTCCCAAACCAAAGAGATTTCTGTTTTGCCTCAGCTTACATCATACGTGTAGGCATTTTATGAAAGAGAATGAATTTCATTCACAATGAAGGTATAGTTCAGTGCAGGGCGGATATTGCTTAACTGGATAATCTACTAGAGTGTATATTGAGGTTGTCTTTATTAAATTATGTGTGCATCAGTTGTGAGTAATTGATTCTAAATTTAGGGCAGGTTTGGCATATGCATGTCAAATAGTGGTTCAGAGAATTTCTTTATCAATTACATATCATTCATGCCAGTTGGCTTTACAATATGTATACAAGAAATAGGTTTGCTTTTGTGCATATGGCTATATTTTTTCACATGAGAAATGGATTTTCTATTCACATATATCCAAAGAGAAAATTCACATATCAGGGATTTTTGAAATGAGCAGTATATCTAAAAATCACTTGTCTAAGGAGCATCCAATTTTAGAGGATTATTACATTTAAAATAGAAAGGAGCACAGTAAGTCCAAGGTTATATTATTCTGCCTACATTGTATAGTAGTGAGTTGATTTCATCTAAATCATGCCATACTTATGTGAAGAAAAATAACAAATCAAAAAATGAGCAAGTCAAGTGCCTTATCTCTCTGATGAATCATTGATTTGATTATGCAATTTGAGAGGACCAGTGAGACTAGAAATCCTAAATTAGAGACCAAATTGTGACAGTGACACAGCCCAAGGAACTGCGTGACTACCTTCTGAAATGCAGCTATATCCACACAACCACATTGCTTAAGTTAAGTATATATAGTCATATGCTTTAGAAAGGTGCATATTTTCAAACTTGTTTATTTGTTATGGTTCTATCAGAAACTAGGTCTGTACACTTATTGTAATGTTCAATGTTCACAAAGCAAACATACTTCTGATTTCTTTCTTGTTTAGTGGCGTAGATGTTGCCCTGTTAACTCTAGAGGGTCCAGGAAGCTAAGGTCTGCTTTTGGGGCCAGAATTTGCCCTCTTGCAAGGGGCTGTTTTTATCCTCACTTACGCTTCCAGATCAAGACTGATTTATGGTCTATGCAATACTGCTGGTCACCCTTCTGCTGCCCTTGAACCCAGGACTTCTTAATGCAAGGGCCACACACTCTACAACTGTGTCAAGCCCTCTGTGAGGATACTGTGAGCTGTTCACCTGATGGGATGTGTATCACTCACAATGTGTTAGTAATGAGAATTATGTAAAACAAAGTACCAGCAAATTCAGTATTACTTCTGTATGAACATCACTCTCGCTCACCTGTATTCTGATTTTATTTTTTAAGTAGGAGAGAAAGGGATGTAGATAGACAAGAGGTAGGAATGACATGAATCCTAGGTATATAAAAACTGAGTCATCGATGTGGTCACCATTAGTGAAGAATATCAGAAGGAAGTTCATGGTCCATGACTTTAAGTTACTGTGAGCACCTTTTCGACAATCAGCTACTCTTAATTATTGCTCCAGTTGTAATCCATCCAAATATGTGTTTATCTTTGATATGAAGATCCTTAAGGCATTTGTTTTTATTTTATTGTATCCTGAAGTCTGCCAGGTTTTGTAATCTTGGATTATCTTAGTCTTCTGATTTTACATAATTCTAGACCTCTGCTTGATTTTTAACTCTTCACCCAAAGTAGACATTGGTATAGCATCTTCCTTCTCTGAGTCCTTTTGCACACTTTTCTACATCTATACCAAGTCATACACATAGCCATATATGGATACATTTAAGATATTTTGTTTGTCTTTTAAAATAAAAATGTACTTATATTCTTTGTGCACTCGCTATACACATTATACCACAATTTATTTTTAACAATAATATAGCATAGATATATGTCTTGCTAATAAATGAAGCCCAACCCAGTTTTTAAAAACTACTGCTCTGTTCCACGGTTTATATTTAACCCTATCTCTGTGGGTAGGCATTTAGGTTATATACAGTTTCTGCTGTTACACATTGTTTTTGTAAACAATAGTGCAATGAGCATCACTGGACAGACATGAAAATCAAGTTGTAACAGAAGTGATAACCACATCACTTGGCAACCGACTTTCTAATATTGGCCAGACTGGTGCGAAGTTTAGACTTGCAGTCACATAACACATACAGCCAAGTTATCTAAACTCTGTAATCATAATTTCCTCCACACGAGTATTACCTGGGTTCCTTGTCTCTAGATTGTGATTCACTATTGTTGACATTGATTATTGTATTTCCATGAGAGTCTTAAGCACATAGGTGCATAGGAATGGAAAGCACACAGGCAATGTGCCCAGAGAATTCGAGGGAGGAAAACTTCTGAGGGAGGAACTATCGGGTCAGAAATATGCAAGATTAGTTTGGCACGTAACGAAAGCTGAAACTCCAGAAAATCCATGAATCCCAGAGTTGAAGGAAGGTCTTCATAGCCATCAAGATCAACCTAGCTTTTACCTATTGTATGTTTTTGCTTGAGCTTAGTCAAAAATCTTTTCTTAAACATATATACCCTCCCCATTCTTCAAAACCCCAAACAACTCTAATGCCTCTAGAAGCCATAAAACTCTTGGTATTTAAGATCATGGACTCTGTAGTAGAAGAGGCCTGTATTTGAATTGCAGCTTCACTATGTAATAAATGGATACAGTTTACTTAAATTCTCAAAGCTGCAGTTCTTCATTCATGGCTTGTTTTTTGGTGCTGGCAAATAGGATCAGGAAGAACAGTGGGATAGAAATACAGGGGCTAGATTTTATACCTTCTTAATGACAGAATGATTATGGCTTAAGAATAAGCAGAAGAATATGCACTGAAATCCATCCTACTCAATGAGACTGCGCCTGATATTTCTAAATGAACTCTGGCAGTGGCCAGGTGGCCCTAAAACCAAGTGAGATGGTTTGTGAACTCTACTAATTTTTCTTGTACCTATTCTGCTGGGGAACATTTCCCAAACATAAGACTCTTCAGTAGCTGAAATAAAAGAAAAAAATAAGTCTAAATTTTGGGTAAAATAGAACCATCAGGGACTACAGAAGAAGAGCAGTATTTATGGATAATTCTCAAAAGTAAAAAAGGGAGTGTATTGGATGTGTCCCAGAAGAAAGGGGTGATTACCAGCTCCCAACATGTTATTCATTGAGTCGTTGACAGCCTGTTGAGCTTATCCTGTAATGCCAGACAATAGAAGTGAGTCAGGGCAGAAGCTGTAGGTAGAACGAAAGGATAAAGGAGGAGCTAGAATCAGCAGCCTTCTGTCTGTTTGACATCGTGACGCCTGACTTTTGTGCAAGTGGATAGCATGATTTAGGATTGTACTTCTTGGCACATCTTAGCTATCCATCAGTGTCAGGACTATTTGAAAACTTCTGTACCCACCAAAGATTGTTAGCCCCAGACTTCAGACTTGAGAGAAAAGGGCTTTTTAAAATGTGTTTTGAACCTTCCATTAGCTCTCTCAACAGTTAATGTCCTCTGCTGTTCCCACTACCGGATTCCAATTCTTTGGAAAACCAACTCAAAATTCATTTCCACGAAATTGGTGACCTTTGACAATGGGCAGGAAATAAAATAACAGCATAATAACCAGCACTTGGGAAAAGAAGTTGAAATCTGATAAATCAGACATCCAGCAATTCTCATAGTTGGAGCAAGAAGGGAACTTTGGAGCACCCAGACAGTGCACAGTGCATTAGACACTTGCTGACGTCACACCAATGCTTTGTTCTTCTTCATGACCTTACGGATCACGTGCCTTGCACTTCATTAGCTGTAATAAATACATGTTAAAGAGATTGGTTATAATTTGTCACGGAATAAAAATAATGGATAGTTGTGTGGCAACTGACAACTCAAATCAGCAAATGAGAAAGATAACAATTTTGGTGAAACTAAGCAAATATCTAGTAAGCACAGTTACTATTGAATGGGGAATATTATTGACTAGAAAGAGGTCAGTAAGATAACATGTTCTGAAAAATACTAATGTTGCCTATAAAAGATGTTCAGCCTTGAAGACAATACACTGCATTTAAGAGAATTTTGTGAGAAGAGGCATTGAATTTCTGATTAAGATAAACCCTATCAACACCAAACCAACAATGACGAGACTTCAGCCTTTGTTTGATATCACTATTGTTTGTGTCCACTTAAATGAATCTGCCTTATCTCTTTTCTTTGAAGTGATAGAGTCAGGGTGGTCAAGTGCTCAAAGCTAGTATTCTTGACCATGAGCTCCATGCCTGTAGGCTTGGACACAGATGCTTTCACATAAAAAATGGTATATAATTATATCAATATTACTTTACCAGGTAAGCAAGTCTTGTGGCTGAGACAATATACCAATCTGCATTTTGTTAAATTGAACTAGACTAAATAATATCCAGTATTTTCTAATTTGAATATTCTAACAAGACCATTATTGATATTTAAGTTTTTTTAGAATGATAAATCAAGTATTTTATATTTTTTTCAGAGTTGATTTTAAACCTAGGGAGATTATGATATTTTTTCATGGTGGTCTCTAGTACATTTGACATCAAAATTCAGATAGTATCTTTGGTGTTTAAGTTTTTTTACCGCTAAGGAAGACACCCACATTTGTTTAATAGATTTATTCATTGGCTTTCATAGTTGCCGCGAAATATTTCAAGTACCTTTCACATTTTTTGATGTGTAATTACATTTCTCACCAAACTGAGACATGTTGGTAGGTTTATATGTTTTATAAAGTCTATTAGGAACTTTTACATTTCTGAAAAACAAGATAGCACATGTGTCAAAATGGAATTCTTAAAATGTTGCACATAATTCTCATATAAATAGGTACTGAGCACATGTCAAGATTTCATTTAGCTTAACCAGCAGGTGTCAAAGCCAGTCCGAAGAAGAAGAATGTATATTTACCTCTGTATCCATAGCTATGTCAGGTCTACATGTATAAATATAAAATTTGGTACCACTCTTCAGAGAGACCAAATTTCCTCTATCAATTATTTAATTTACAGGATCCATTCATATTTAAAACTCACATTTAAAATGTATATACCCCCTCTTTTTAATAATAACATGTATCCCTTTTGTCCTGGTATCTTTATGTCCATGGTTCTAAAACTTTAGCATACATGAGACTTACCTTGTTAAAAACAGTGATGTACACCTGAAACCTGTGCAGTTTTGTTAACCAGTGACACCCCAATAAATTCAATTAAAAATATCTTTTACGTTATGACTACATTGCCAAAATATCTTATGCTGGAGAGAAGTAGTTTAAGGTAAAGCAATTAAAAAATAATTGTTTCTTTTAAGCATAAAGACTTATGTCTATGAGACAATATGTTGAGAAAAAATGCACTATAAATTAAAACCTTTATAAATCAATTAAAAATTTACAAATTTAATAGTTAGACAAGTACTTTTTTCACATAAAGTGTTTTTTAGAACACATTTCTAGTCCAAGCTCCTAATAAACCTAGCTTACTGCTTTAAAATGAAATAAAAATAAAATAAAAACAGATGCCTGGGTTCCACCTCCAGAGAGTCTCATGGTAAGGGAATTTTTATACATATATAGAGAATGCACACATTAATGACAGTCAGGCAATTCCTCAGTGTCACAAAGGGAAAGAAACTACTAAAATTAAATAAATTATCCCAGGTTCTATTGTTTATGGATGCTTAATGGAATAATTGAAAGCCACCTAGAAATTTTATGTAGAAGTTATTTTAAAAACTTTTACATGTATTGATTCATTCGAAAACGGAGGTCCTATTTCTGTTTCTAGTAAAATATAATTATATATGATATAGTCTCTCACTAGTGGTTTGTTTAGGAAAGGATGATCGCTCTTAGAAATAGGTGGCAGGGTACAATGTGGGTGGGGGGAGCTCTTCATTCAAATGGAGCCACGGGATGTGTGTGTCTCTTTCCAGGACCAAGAAACCTCCTTCCCCAGGGCACTTTCAGCTCAGAGACTCTCCCCACGGTGGTGCTTTCTAGATGGTGAGTGTTTCTGTATTTGACAGAGGGGCGAGGGTTGGGGCTGCAGCAGAGTAAGGTATCTATTGGTGGAGTGGACTCTGGTTTTCCAAAGGATGATTCAGAAACTTTTCACGGGGCTCCATGTGGTTGGTGTTTCCATCTCAACCATGTGGACTTGCTGATGTTGCAACACAGGTTTTCTGGAGTTGTTAACCTCAAAGCACGTTGGTTAACTCTGCCTGAACTTCTCAAAAGCATTATGTCTAAGCTTCCATTTTCCTTCATTGCTCCTGACCCCCAACCCCCATTTTCTGAAGCATGTTGATACCTCTCTTAAATGGAGGAAAACAGATAGGTTCAACAACCATGGGATGGGCACCGACAAGTTTGTTGCTTGCCTATTTGGAAACTTCCATATTATTTTCATTAAACTATGATTTCAGTGTGATGCATAAATTTTTAACAAAGCATAGAAAACATCGGTTGAGTTCATATCTGCTCTGCTGAGCTGACATTGGATGCAAAACAGGTCGGTTATTTTCTGATTGGTTAATGAGTCCATTTTCCATTGCAAGCAACTCTCGCTCCCTGGATGCCACTCAATTCTACTTCCCTACCCAATTCCTTATATTGACTTTCATTCTTGTGGATGTGCTACCCAGCATATCTTCCACCCAGTAGCTCTCTGTTTATCTTTGTGTGCATCCAAGAAGATATTAATGTGGTGACAAGTATTACAAGATGTGTGCTGTATGAACAGTACTAAGAAGAGGAGCACTTGCATCCCTCTGAAATCTGACTCACATAAATCATGACATAGGTTTTCTTTAATGGCTTGTCAGCTACCTCTGAAGGTAAATCACACTCCTTTTCCCCCAGCCGTTTTATTCCCTTGTGATAAGGAAAATATTTCTTTTTCTGGAATCCACAAAGGAATGGCTTATATTGAAGAAAATGATGAAAATGTATATGCATGGTTCTATATACAATGTGTTCCATCTGTGGTCTTCGATGAACTTGCATATTAGTTTGACTCTATAAGCGGTTTTTTTTAAATCCTTTACGAGGTGACTGCAGTCATGGTTAAAAGAACAGAGCAGAGGAAGTCCTTCTGAGGCAGGCTTCCTTTTCCTGTTCTCCTGTCGCTTGTAGAGGGCAGGGACTGGGACTCTTTTTCTCAGCTCATTTCCTTTGGAGAAAAGCTAATCATTAAATTAGCTTTTTGGAAAGGATTATTTACATTTTGAGTTTATTTTTTCTTTCTAGTACTATGTAGAACCTCTATTTAAAATATCTGGACTCTGTTAGATAGATTTAAGCAAGGAGAAACATAATGCTTTTGAATATGAAGGATAATCAGGATTATTTCAAAAACCCAAGTTTGTAAGGTGTTTTTGCCCTCGAACTACAGCTGCAGCCTGGTCAGTTCCTTTTAGAAATGCTTAAATTCTATGTATATGTACACACACACGCACACACGCACAATTATTATTGCCCTTTTGCCTTTCTTCAGACACAGGTTAGGGACTCAGTTTTAAGGTGAAATGATTTCTTTACACCAGATGTGGCCCCTGGCTCTGCCTCTTCAAGATCTTATCCAAAAGAAATCATTTTCTTGGGAAACCTGGCTAGCTAGCTTTCCCTAGCTCTGTTCACTTCTGTCTGGGGTCCTACACTTTCTTAATAGATTTAGAGACTGGCCAGTAATCTGCATGACTGGAATGTAAGGTTTCTGATTGACATCGTAGGACAGAAGGTTAGAAATTTAGTGCCAGATCACGGAACACTCTGAATGCCATATATTTTTTTTTCTAGCAACTTCTGCTGATCGCTTTTATCGAATAGACAGATCTCAGGTAAGTTTCTGTGAGCCTACTTGGGAAAGTGAAAACTTCCTAAGTATATATACTTTCTGGGTAGCTAATCTTATACATTTTTCTAACAAAAACACTGCAACATGTGCACATTTTGGAATGGTACTATTTGCCTAAGCTATGAGCTTTTTATTTGTCTTCTTGTGTTTTGTGATTTGTGGACTGAAGGTGATATAGCTTGACCTTTTAAATGAGCACAGAAAATAACTAGACTTGTAAATATAATCACCAGCCTACACTTTAAATTTTTATTCACACTGCTACTTATAAATAGTGCTTCCCAGTCAAATTGTATGCTTTCTAAATTTTGAGCTCTCAAGTATATATCTAGGCTGCATAGTTTCAACTCATCACCTCTCAGACTTCAGTAATAAGAAAATAAAATGCTTATGCCTAATGATAACAAGTGTTCCCACTGTCCCAATTCTCCTGCAAAGAGTAGAGTGTGGAATCCAATGATAAAATCAGTTGGTAACTATGCCATTTAGCCTTGACCAGATCCGGGGGATGAGAGTTCAGGTTATTGTACACTCATGCTGGACCACGTTCCATGTTGGGCTGTCACTTCTTTGATAGTATTTGGGAAGAAGAAGAGGCAAGACCATCTCTGGTTATACCTAATAAACTCCTGAAGTCAGCTAGCTACCCAAGCGAGGAGGGATCCACCTCTTTCCCTCCCAAGCCTCTTGCTATGATGTTACTTCAGGGATGGATGTCCATTAGTCAGGCCTCTGAAAATTCACTGTGGTCATTCGATATGTCACAGAATTTCATTATTCTGCAAAACCCAGGAGTTTTGTTTTGTTATTCTTCCGATGATGGATTTGAACGTCTCTGTCAATCATCCAACAGGCTTCTTTTTTCCTCCTTTAGGAACATTTGCACTTTGTGATGGAGATTTCTCAAGATGAGATTTTTATTCTGGATCCAGACATGGTATTGTCGCAGCAGGCGGGGACACCACCAGGAATGCCTGATCTGGTGGTGGAGCAGGCTTCAGGGTAAGTATCCTCTCCTTTGGCATTGTGATGATGAGATAACCACAAGGTGCCATCAGTGTCTTGTTTGGTTTTGCAATTGACATTTCTAATGACAGCAAACTATTTTAAAATATAGTAGTTTCCTCTTTATCCATGGGGATTTGGTTCAAGACACCCCTGCCCCAACATGGATGCCTGAAACTACGGATAGTATCAAATCCTATATATTTTTTCCTTTGCATACATACCTATGATAACGTTTAATTTATAAACTAGGCACAATAAGAAATAACAACAAGACCTGATAATAAAATAGAACAATTATAGCAATATACTATGATAAAAGTTATGTGAATGTGGTCTCTTGCTCTTTCTCTCTCTCTCTTTCTCTTGATCTTATACCTGAGACAGGAAGCCACTAAGTGACTAATGGGCAGGTAGTATACACAGCATGGAGACCTTGGACAGAGGAATGATTCCTGTCCTGGGTGAGACAGATTGGATGGCATAAAATTTCATCAGGCTACTCAGATGGCATGAAAGTTAGAACTTATGAATTGTTAATCCCTGGAAATTTCCTTGGAATATTTTCGAACAAAGGTTGACCACAGGTAACTGAAACCACAGAAGGTGAAACCACGGACAAGTTAGGGCTGCTGTACAGGTTTTCTGGTTGTAGTTTGTTAGCATCTTGTAGAGCTATATAGCTGCTTTCATTATGAGTCTGTCTTATGAATGGTTGTCTAAAAATACTTTTCCCACCCAGGTTTGTGTCATATCTGAGCCTTCTTTACCCACCACACCCACACTGCCTACCAAACTAGAAAGTGCTAGTGTTCACATTTGTGCGCGCGCGCGCGTGTGTGTGTGTGTGTGTGTGTGTGTGTGTGTGTATATATATATATATATCTTTAATGCATGTATTAGCCAAATAAAAATTGAAACAGATGATTTGACAATTGTTTTTCTCCTCTTCCCTTTCCTCCTCTTTTTTTCCCCTATATCCAGGCAGCCTGGGGCATATAAATTCTATAACGATAACTGTCCCATGCCAAGCACTTATTATGAGTCACATAGTATGCTAAATGCCTTTTCTGTATCCTTACCACCACTTGATAGTGACTTAATCATGTTAAGTGAGCTATGCTTGTTTCCTCATCTGTGAAATGGAAATAATAGTACCAACCCATGGAATTGTCTGAAGATTAAATGAATCGATCCATGCGAAGTATTTAGTTCTTGGCACTTGATAGGCACTCATGAAATGTTATATTAAAAATAATCATCATTATTTTTATTTCCCAGTGACCCTGCTGATTTGCTACTATCCTTGTTCTAAAACTATCGATATAGAAATGGATGCCTATAGGGTTTTGTAACTTTCTCAGTATTGCACAGGAAATAAATGGAAAAATTGAGATTTAGTTCTAGGTTTTCTGATGCCAGAGTACGTGAAGGTAATCACCACATTGAATGTTATTTATATTTCTAGGTGATTTCAATAATTCAAAAATAGTTATTTAGAGCGTTTTAGGTGCCAAGGACTAGCCTGAGCACTGGGGAACAAGAATGCCAAAATCAAAGCAGATGAAAATCTCTTCCCTCTATGCTGTCTAATGAATGAACTTCAGTGGTTTACCAGGGTACAAAGGATAAATAATTAAAAGAAAGATTTCCCTGGAATGCATATACCTGACTAGCTCTTACGCTTGTTCACCCTTCACTAATTTATTTGACCCTTGCTGTGATTTCTGAGTATCCCTAGCTCTGCCAGGGCATCAAGAGAAGACAAAAATTGTAGGATGGGACAGATGTATAGCTGTGTATAGGAAGCCGGAGCTAGTGATATCAGAGCTGTACCGATAAACACAAAGGGTGATCTAACCTAACCCCGGGAGTCCCAGAAGGCAATGGAGAAGGCCAACTTCATGGTCCATGTTCTGTGAGTCAAGCCTGTTCGTGGTGGGGAGAACAAGTGAGATGATGAGTCATACTGCAGAAGCAATGGGAACCAGAGTCTAGGTGTCCCCCCAGCCCACCTGATCTGGGCAAAAGGATGAGTCACATCCTGTTGACCCAATCTGTCCTCTATCTTGAGTGTGAACCCATTCTGCCACGCTCTCCCTGGTCTTTGACCTATTACTTATTCTCTCCCTGTCAAATCATGGCCAAAAAACAAGGCTTTGTCTGGGTTCAACCTCTATAAACTCTAGTTCCAGAAATAAGTAGCCTGAAAAATCCACAAGTACATGAATCAATGCCTTTTGTATTTCTCACCAGTGGCTCCCACTGGACAGAAACCAGGAGCAGCAGAGCAGTGAAAGGATGGGCTTTATATTTTTTATTAAGTGAGAGGAGGAGAGGCAGAAGCAGATTCCTGCACATGCCCCCACCCAGGATCTACCTGGCCAGCCCCCTACAGGAGATTCTCTGCCCATCCAGGGTGTTTCTCTGTTGCTCAGCAACCAAGCTATTCTTAATGCCTGAGGCAGAGGTCACAGAGCCATCCTCAGTGCTTGGGGCCAGCTTGCTCCAATTGATCCATGTCTGTGGGAAGGTAAGAGAGAGAGAGAGAGAGAGAGAAGAGTGGAGGGATGGAAAAGCAGATGGTCACTTCTCCCTTGCTCCCTGACTGGGAATCAAATCCAAGACATCCACATGCCAGGCCAATGCTCTACCGGTGAGCCAACCGGCCAGGGCCAGCATTGTATTTTTGAATCTGCATTTCTGCATTAGGCTCCATTACTGCTTTTAAGTTGCATTTTAAGTGACCTTATCTTGAAATTTGATTTTCCCATCTGTGAAGAGGGCAGAATTATACAAATGATTCATGATGGTTGAGAAAATTGAAAGGAATAATAAATCTGATGTACCTAGTAAACACCCAGTAAAGGTGAATTTCCCTTCTCACATTTATAGTTAAGACTTGTCTTGAGAAAGTGAAGAGTAGGTCCTGTGGCTGACTTTGCTGACACGTCTGGTCCTCTCCTCTCTCCCAGAATGTCAGACTGGTGGAATCCCGCGCTACGGAAACGCATGCTGAGTGACAGTGGCCTGGGAATGATAACACCACATTATGAGGACTCGGATATGAAAGATCTCAGCCACTCCCGTGTGCTACAGTAAGAGTTCTCTCTCTTTTCTATTCTGGTGTCCCATTGTGATTCCTGGGAGGGGATCATGTGGGCTCCTCACCAATGGGGAGGCTTCTCTTAGCAGTGGTGTTTATGCTGTCTCATGACCGTGTCACCCTGTGGTTTGACATTTCATTCACTTTACTTATTTGTACCCATTCAGGCTCCCCAGGGAGCTGCACTTGTCCTCTCTCCCTTGCTCATGAACCACACACAGACCTTCCATGTGGATCTATACTTTCATCTCCAGCAGTGTTTGCTTTACTGGAATCCAGTGTTGACTAAACATTTCTGTGTTGGCAATGTCATGAAAACATGCCTGGGAGTGACCGTGAATAGTTTGGAAGTGATACATAGTTTTCACTTGTGTGAGCATTACAACATGCTGGTATAGCTGTGTTTCATTTGTGTCCAGGCCTGAGCCTGTGGATGTGAGCTCACTGCAATGCTACCGAGAGGTTTTGTTGGCTGAAAGGGAGTGCTGCTCACGTTGTAGATTTGGCATTTGTTCACAGATCAGAGGAGTAGGTACGCTTTCTTCCAAGCTGAGGTCTGGTCATGGTCAGAAGTAGGGTGAATGTTGAAGCTTGCAACAGTGTTGGTACATTTGTGTCCAGAGAATCCTCCCTCCTGTTGTCCATCTTGTAAGAGCAGGTGCTAGGGACAGTGTGTGTTCCTGGACACACTCAGTCACACCCAATGTGTCACTTCAAGCCTATCACCCTGTTTTAGAGGTTATGCATGTTCATAGCAATTCATGGAATTAGGGTTTCCAGTCTGATCCAAGGCCCTAATTGAAAAGGAACAATGACCCAGTAACCACTTAGTCTTGTTATTTTTATGAAATAACAAGGTTATTGAAATCTTAGAAGCCAAGGGTTAACTGAAGAGCAAGACAATCTATTTTTCCCATAGGAAGAGAGAAAGCGATTTCTGTGTGACAAAGAGGAGAAAAATGAGAAATCTGAAGCTAATTATTTCATTGGTAAAAATTGTATTTAGACACTCTAAGGGCATAAGTTGACTTCATTTTAATTGCTTTTCTCTGCTACTTCTTGCTTCTGGTTTTGCTGTGTGAAGAGTAGAAAGGAAGAAAAGTGAATTACTATGGATTTTTCTTTTTAATTAAATCATGTTGTTAGTTTCTGATGGCATTTTGATTGCTTACAATTCAGGGTGTTTTTTCATTTTGTTTTATACAGAATTGAGGCTGTGAACCAGTATGAGTCAGCCACCCATTGATGGTTTAAAAAAGTGGTCATCTAGCTGTGGGAAGATTTGTTTGAAAATTAGTTTTAATTAGCTACAGAAATAGCAACTAAACCCAGACAAACCAGATGAGTGTTTTAGTTGTCCTCATGCACAGGCTATTTCAAAGAAGCAGAGTACAATCTCAATTGAGTTTCCTGTGCCCTAATTTTTTTATATATAGTATATTTATATACCATGATATGTGAAACTAATGTTTCTAAGATAATAAATATGCTTCCCATGAATCACAAATAAATGTACTACTGTATATAGCAACCAGGTTCTTAAAACTCTATATCAAAATCAACTCTTATTTTTCACTTGGGTTATCTTTTCAGAGATTTCTCTTACTATTTTATCAATCTCCAATTGGCAGCTATCTGTTTTCCTGGCCCTTTATATACTACCTGAGCTCTTAAATACACTAGAGCCACTGACTCTGTTTAAAATTTTTTTCTGTCCAATATCTTGGAAAACAAAGTACCATTCAGACATCCGCCCAGAACCTTTGAGTCCTTCCCTCTGATTCTCCAGACAGTGAAGAGTGGAGACAAGCATCCCCTCTGGCTCTGTCTGCATCCCTGGCTCACAGAATCAGGGGACAGGATAAAATGGTGTTTCTGAATCACTTCTCAAAAGAATAATAACCTAATTTGTCCATTAATTCTTTTAAAAACGTTTTTATTGTGCTTATTAGTTTCTTAGGAAGAACATCTCTTTATTTCCTTCAGAGATCATCTCTGATATAAATAAGTATAATTGCAGTTATGAAACAATGCAGTTATTTATTAATATATAATTATATACTATATGATATATTCTACATTAATGTCATATATATTAATATTAGTATCAACTAATATGATGTATTGATATTAATATATAATTAATACATATATTATATAATTAATCACTATATAATATATGTATTATGTGTGTATTATATATGGTATGTAATATATACATGTATTATATATTATATGTAATACGTATTACATGTCATGTAATATATTTACTACATATCATATATATTACATATATAATACATGGTATATATAATATTAATATATAGTGTAATATTAATATAATAATATATAACATGTCAATAAGAAATATTGATAGAATACCTCCTACTTGCTTTGTACCATAGATAAATAATCTTAAATTCTTTCAACAGTTTTTATATTTCTCCATTGCTTAGCAGCTGAATAAACTGAGGCTCATGAGGATTAAAGTATTCTTCTTAGATCCCCTCAAAATAATAGATAGGAGAACTGTGGCTTGAATGAGGTCAGCTTGACTTTTAACTCTGTGCTGTTTCCACTGTACTACACTACCCTCATGAAGGGCCAGTGCAAAGGCTGGTACCCAGAGTTACTTTGCTTTCTGCTTTCCATTTAGCATTTGCAAATCTGCTACTAATAGCTTCACAATATATAATTTATTCAAATGGATGAACTGTTCAGTGGTTAAGGAGATAGTTATTTTTGTATGGTTTGATGAAAATATAAAGGCTATTTGTTCAAAAAATAATAATAAAGCTATTTGTCATTATGTACTTGCTTTTTTATTTTTTTAAGAAAAAAGGTCACTACAATGTGTAAGATGATGTGAACATGATGGTGAGCTCAAAGTCAATGCCTCTTCACATGGGGTACCAGTGTACCTAACGTTAACTCACGAGTTAAGTGTGCAATGATTTTATGGCAGTTTTATGGCCAGCACAATAGTTTTATTCATTCAGCCATTCATTCATTCTATCCAATTTATTGGGGTAACACTGGTTAACAAAATTATACAGGTTTCAGGTATATAGTTACATCATCTGTACTCTGTATTATGTGTTCACTACCCCAAGTCAAGTCTTCGTCCACCACCATTAATCCCGCTTCTACCCGCCTCCATCTCCCCCAGCCTTCTTCCCCGGACAGTCATCACACTGTTGTTCCTGTCTATGAGTTTTCGTGAATTTTTCTAGACATCATCAGATGAATGTAGGTATGAGAAATGTGAAGCAATTTCCTTCTGCACTTTTAATTATGGTTGAGTACTATCCAATAAAAACAGAAATAAATGTAAAAACACCAAGTAGTAGAAAAATTTGTAAAGATAGGGTTCCATGTACTATGTTACTTTTTAAAAGTCCTTACACATATTGTTAACCATTTTTAAAAAAACATTATTATGAAGTAGCCTGCTTTGCATTAGCAGACATTTGAAAAAAGAAAATAGTCAAACATGCCATGTGGTGGTGTAAAAATCAAATCAATGCCTTTATTTATACAGTGCCAGCTAAAATGAATATGAAGTTTACAGGACCTAACATCTGATACCATAATACTTGTTATGAAAACAAGAGGAAATAGAATTCTCTGCCTTCTCTACATTTCCCTTTTTAAATTTTGATATGAAAAGGATGAGTCTTTAAAGAGTTAATGCAAAATGTTAGACTAAAAAAAACTTTGAAAGGTTCCGTTCTTATTTTCTTTAACCTTTGCACAGAAGTAGTTAAGGGTCTGCTTCTTGTCATTATATAGCCAGAATGCACCTCAAATAATTCAATGTACTCAATGACAGTTTAGTCTTGCTCTAGCTGATGTGTGCTTAAGCAAGTTCACAGAACTTGCAAGTTACTTAGAGATATCCAAAACACCTAATAATACTTTAAACTGAAAAATTACATCCTTTTTAGTGTAGTCTGTATTTTTGAACTACCATTACCAAGAAAATAGTTCTGAAAGCAACCCCCTTCCAAAACCTCAGACGTTCTGGGCTAGCTGTGGGAGCAATAGCTTCATTCCCCTCTTGTCTTCTGCTACTTCCTTTACCTAATTTCTTCTTGGAACATTAGGTGGTGGCTCAACTACAATAAAAAGAAAATAATTGGACATATTGTCAAAGCTCCAGCTTCTCAACAGGAAGACAGACTATTGAGCAATGATCTCGGTTGTGGGAATATCTTTCAAACATCACAATCAGATAAGAGGAAGAAAATTAATCTTCTGAGTAGGGTAGAAGTTTTGCTCGAATGTGTCTTGGAGATGAAATCGTCTCTGTCAGGATAGAGACAGCCCCTTGCATCTGTTTTGCTAAGATAGTTACAGCACTTACCCTTGCCTGGTCTAAATCTTGTTCTCCCTGGCTAATCATCTAGGCTGGAAAAGCTGCATTTTAGCTGATGTGTATCTTTCTTCCTCTCTTTCTCCCTGCCTTAGCTCAAGTTATTACCCTATTTAGCCAAACACAAAATAATAACACTGTCCCTTTATGTGTGCAAAATATTTAATAAGAGATTATTCTCTGATCTTTTTATAGTTGTTCTCCAAACAATTGTGGATATTGGGCCTCCAGTGCTTTCTTTGGATATGGAGTTCCATTTCCATTTCTGAGGTTAGGTAGTGGCAGAGCCAGAAAAGAATTCTTTATGCACCAGATCTGTTTTGACCAATATTGAGAGGGGCAGAAAAAGTACTTGCTAAGATAAACTAATAATAGCTCTCCAATATTAAACATTCATTTTATTGAAAATGATGTCAAGAAATTCTGCCCTTCCATTTCTATGAGTTCCAAGTTTTGCAAATCATTACAACAGGAAGAGATACTATTACTGTTGAGTGGCTCTCTTTGCTCATTTGGAAAACATGGTGGCCTCACCTACTCACACTTGATAGATATTGTGAATGCAATGGAATTTGATAAGATCCTTCTTTAAAGTGTGTGAGTTGTTTGGATGGACAAACTATGGACTGCTCATCGTGTGTCCATAGCACTGCGCACCATACCCTGTATAACTGCCATTCAGTAAGGCAGGCTTGTTGGGTGAGTGTTGGGTGAATGGGTGAATATTGGAAGTTAAAGAAAAGGGGCTTCAACAAACCAAAACAGAATGTCTATTTGTAGTGCTGTAGGAAACCCAGTGCTCATCCCATAGCAGTTGTCAGAAAATGATATATAAAATGTGACACATTTTTGTTAGACTGTGGAATCCATTTACATATTGCAAATTATAATAAGGATCAGTTTGATCCAGGGAATTCACAGAGTAAAATCAAAAAGATGCATTGAATCCTGGACTCCAAGATGATGCTATTTTGCAGATGAGACGGTCAAAGCGGACTATGGTGGGTCCAGGACATTGCAGGAACTGTTGATGAGCTCAGTGGTGGGTGAGGCGGGGCAGGTGGAGAGGAAAGGTCATGTCCACGAACCTCTGCAGTGAGATGCTGGCATGATCCGCACGCCATGCGTGTCTCTGGGTTATTTTGGTTATGTCAGTGATGGTTAGTCTTTGAAGAGGTTTCAGAGGTTCCTTGGGTGGAGGGGAAGAGGCTTGGCACATGGGGAACCATCAGCCACCCAAATTTTATAGATGGAATAGAATATTTGCACTTTCTAGGGATTTCCAACCAAAGAAGAGAAGGCAGAGCCAGGACATTAGGAAGCATGAGGACCATATGTCAGAAAAGTGATTTTCCTGAGTCACCGCACAGGCAGAGGGTTGTAGAAAGGGCCTCTCAGGGATGTATCGGGGTCTGCTTTAGAAACAAAGCAGAGGAGACACCTCAATTCTCCTAACAGCACCCTCAGCTTTAGGGCCTTAGGCAAAACTAGTAAAAAGGTGAGAGAATCTTTTGTGACAAAACCATTTAAGCACCTTTCGAAAAGTGGGAAAATGATACCATCATCTCTCTGTACAGCCTGAATTTGGAGAGGATATTGTTAGGCCATATAGGAGTAGGGTTATTTCTTGGTTTCTGTGGCTGGGCTAGAAGTGGGGACTTGGGTGCTCAGCCTGTCTTGTGTCCCCTGGGAGCAGCCTCATGACTGGTGGCAGGGTCACGAGGGATTCATTTTTGTGCAGTTGGTCCTCTTGTCCCTGAACCAGTTGCTGGATCGTCCTTATGGGCCTAATGTTGACATTAAAATCTCATTAGTATGGTAATTAGAATAAGGATAAAAATAATAATAATAAGGATATGTAGTTAGATAAGTTGGATGGGACCCAAACTCAAACAAGGTGGCGTCGATGGAGGAGATGTTAATCCTACAAAACATTGGCATGTCTCTCCTTGAGTTTCTCTAAGCAACGGGGTTAAAATTTAGTCAAGAATGGTAAGAATCCTCTCCCAGAGCTTGCTGTGGAAATGGCTGTGCTGTCAGGAAAGGGCACCAGTTTCTGAAGACTCAAACGATGGTATTTTCTTTCCTTTCTGAAAGGGGACAAATATTCAATGTCAAGTCCACTGTCAACATCTTTCTGAGAGGACCCTGCCCTGTGGAATCCATGTGCCTTGGGACACATCAAGGGGTTTCCAGGGCAGGTTTCTGCCACAGGAGGGAAGGTGGGAAGCCACTTCTGCCCTCAGAGTATCACTTTCTAACTAAGGGTGCCCATCAGGAGCTGAGCTAAATGTTTGTTTTTGATGTTAGCAATCAGAGAAGAGAGAAGCAGCCGCAGTTTATCCTGAATGTGACTTTACAGACACGCTGTACATCCACCCTGTGACATGAGCTATCTCTGCAATAAGTCCTCTCACGTGACCACTGGTTGTGGAGCTCACCTTGGCAAGGTGGCCTCATCCTCGTGCATTCCCCTGAGGGTCACCTAGGAATCCTCTCACTACTGCCCCACCTCTTCCGCTCCTTACCTCCACAGGGAGGGGCAGAGACCCCAGGGACAGCGAGGCATTAGAAACTGTGGCCAGGACTCCCGGGGTCACCAGGATCCAACCTACAGTTTAGCTCTTCTTAATGCCCACGGGCCCAGCGGGTTTTAGACTGACAGGCCTTTTCCATTCCTTTGGTCCCATTTTATAAAATATGCAAGCAGTTATACTGAAAATGATGGTTTTAATGTGAAGCATCACATCTTTATTAGTTGCATGACTGTGCTGTGTCCAGTATACGTTTTTTTTTTTTCATGACTTTTTCAAAATGCTAAAATGTTTTCCAGCAGTGTTTGTATTTTAGGCAGTAAAAAGTGTGGTGGTCGTTTCCATGTTGAATGAACTTGTTGAACATTGGTTTTGTCAACGCCCTCTCTTTCTTTGAACTATTTGTGTTCTATGTCCACTGTCCAACTTTTGCCCATTTCTCTTCATCTCTCTACCCACGGAATGCAAAGAAACTCCCCTGCCCCATTTTAGTTGCAGTTCTTAGAAATGAACAGTAGGTGGCAGTAAAATTTCAACCTCAAAGGGCATTTAGGGGCTTCCTCAGCAAACTGATTAAGGAGCTTGTTTTGGAGAAATTGAACTGTCCAAGCCAGCAGTTAAAATAGAGGTGTTTTTGAAATGCCAAATATAACTTAACCCAGGAACTTATTTAGAAAACACACCAGGTATTTCAAGTATAGCTCTTGTGGGGATTATCAGGGTCTTTCTTTGGGTAGGCGAGTCTTAAAGAAGAGGAGATTACGAGAATAAAGGGAATTAGAGGAATTTGCACACCATGAAAAACTCACTAACAAACTTTTACTATTTGAGTTCTGGGACTTGTTTCCCTATGTCCACACAAATGCCTGATTCTCTCTCCTTCCCGGGATTTCGCTCTTTTCGCACCCTCCCCTTTGTCGGTGGTGAATGTTACCTTTGAGCTCTTTGGCAGTCCGTGAATGGGTCGGTGGCCACTTGAATAGTGAGTGTGTGTCTTTCATTTCAATGGCACTCTGTGTGACTGCTGTAACTTTCATCTCTCTCGCTCCTGTTCTCGCCTGCCCTCCCTCTTACTGTCCAGGCTTTGTGCATTATCTTTCCAGCAATATTCGTAATTAGAGGGAGGGAGAGCAAACAAAGAGAGGATTATAGAGTTGATGGGGATGCTCGGTGCTAAACGGTTTGGGGTTCTAATGAGAGATGCTTTGGGGGCTAGAGTAACGGTGGTAATGGTGTCACCCACATCTGTGATCTCACTCTTTCTCCCTCAAGCCCCCACAAGGATGTCATCGGCTGGACATAGCAACCCCCTATGCAGTGCACATCCTGGAAGGCAACTCAAGGGGGAAACGTTATTGTCCAGAGATGATAATCTACACAGCCGGGCTTTCAAGTCACGTTAAATCATGCTTAGGCTTCCTTGATGTCTGTGACAATTCTTTGTCCATCCACAGGAAATAAATTGAAGGGGTGTAGTAGCATCATCATTTTGAAGCAAAACAGAAGACATTCAATACAGGTGGTGTTTGTGCAGCCGTGGTGCAGACTCTTGAAATGTGCCTGGAATGGGTGCCCAGCTGAGAAAGCAGTGTCCTTGGGGGCCATTTCTCAGGAGCGGTTGGCAGAGACAACCAGCAATAATGGTTCAGGCAAGGAACAGAATCCAACCCGGGTGATTTTGCCTGGGCCTGAATGTCCCTGGTGGGAGGCTGCTTTACAGAGAGATTAGATCCCACCAAAGTGTGACAGAGGTAGGTGAGATAAGCCCAGGGGACTCTCAGGTCTGTGGTCAGGAAAGGGGAAAAAGAAAAAAAACAAAGAAAGAATGACAAAAGAGAGAGGGTGGGAGCATTTAGAGTGGGTCTGCTGCTAGAAACCACAGGCTTCTCTGCTTCCTTCTGAGTGGGAAGGCAGGTCAACCCCATGCTCATAGGAACAGCACTTTGGCTATAGTGCTCCCCCCAAAGCTGGATGACACAGAGGAAAGACAGGCATGAAAAGGAAGATGAATGGAAGAGAATTGCTCTCAAGGTGCGTGCTTCTTTGTTCCCCGTGGGAGACTTTACAGCCGAGAAACAATTAAGTTGTGGGGTGCCAAGCGAGTAGAGAAGACAGCACTGTTCTAGCGCAGCCTGACATCCCTCCATTGTTTTCTCTGTAATTCCATGGTGGCAACCAGGAAATTAAGGGGCCCTGGCTCCTCCCTTCAGGCCTGTGAATTGGTATGAACTGATCAGCGCTCCCCTCCCTCATCCACAGTTTTAGGAAAATATTCCATTGCTGAGTGTTTTGGGAATATGGCCCTCTGTTCTTATACCCAATGCAGTCTTGGAGCTTACCCTGTCCATGTGTCTGTTCTAAGTTCACCTCATGTGACTCCATTTCTTGGCCAGCTCCCCGCCAGGTGGTGGTTTATAAATGCTAAGTAGTGAGTATGTGTGTTGGGGACACTGAGAAGGGAGATTGACATTCATTTGTGGAGTAGTTCTTCCCAGAAGGTAATAGACCTGTGTAGATGGGTCCCCAATATTCATCTAATTTATCCTCTGTCTTTAGAAAAGGTTATCTGAAATGGATAGTCTAAAACAAGTAAATAAAATAAAATGGATAGACCTCCTATCTCTCCCCAAGGAAGGAAATGATACAGAAATTCCCAGGAGAGCCAAGTAGGGAAAACATGGATGCTATTGAATCAAAGCCAAGGGATGAACACAAAAGAAAAATGTTATATATAAATTGAAAAGGAAAAAAGTAGAGCCAGGACAGTGCTGTTCAAATTAAAAAGCTGTTGTGTTAGTATGAGCTTGTAGGTTGAGAGACTTTCATCCAGCTCACCCAGAAACACGTGCATCAGAAACGTATCACACAGCATTCTGCTGCATCGCAAAGGCTGAAATAGTCACGATGCGTGTCCTCTCAATTCCAGGTCCGCTGATTAAAAACAATAAAACATCACAAGAAGGGCAATGTTTCTTAAAGACTCTCGCCTTCATAAATATAACACCGTTTTGCTCTTTGCGAGAAAACTGAGCACATTTTTTGTTGTCCTGAAGCTTTGGAATTGATCTACTTGGAAGATTAGGCTTGAAGGGCAGTATGCAGAGGGCAGGCGATCTAAATAACAACCCGGGAGTGTCTCCGAGACTCCTGTGTCTTAAGTGACTTCAGGGTCTGTCCAATGCAGCGGCCACTAGCCGACGTGTGTGTACTGTCCCATTCCCTAAGACTCTTGATATCTTCGTACAGTGACCTTAAAGAAAATGATTCATTCCGAGATGTCCTGAATAGATTTAGGTGGATTTTGTTTCATAGTTTCAGACTTTTCTTTGGAGACATCCCTATTCCAGAATAGAATAAGGCACCATGGAGATACCACCTGACACGATGTTTTAAACACAGATTTTTTTTAAGTTTATTGCTTTATTTTAAGAATTCAAGCAACTCTTTGCTTTTGCATCCCTAATATGACTGTGCCGGTTTCAAATTAAAAATGATATTATAATTTTACCAGTTAAATTATATAATTCCCCATCTGAAAATAGTGTCTTGTTTTCCTGGTGCTTTTTCTTCGTTTTCAAGTTATCATGTGTACCCTAGTTTGAGAAGTGTTGCCTTTATTTAAAAGGAAAGAAAAAAGCATGAATATTCTACCGCTCGGGGTTATACTCAGAAGCAGACTTTCACCAGCAAGTCTTCCAGTCCAAATTTATAGAAAAGTAAATCCAAAAGCAAAACGCTTTTACGGAGCTTGAGTGGATGAACAAATCGATGGACCATTTCTTTTTTTTATTTTATTTATTTTTTTATTCATTTTAGAGAGGAGACACAGAGTGAGAGAGAGAGAGAGAAAGAGAAAGAGAGAGAAAGGGGGGAGGAGCTGGAAGCATCAACTCCCATATGTGCCTTGACCAGACCAGTGCAGGGTTTTGAACTGGCGACCTCAGTGTTCCCAGGTTGACGCTTTATCCACTGCGCCACCACAGGTCAGGCGGATCATTTCTTAATATACTTCTAATTGTTAGTCATCTCCTCCTCATCCTCGTTTCCCAGTACAGTGGTGACACAGGAAAAGCTCTCAGACTTTCTCTAGAATGTACTAGTTCAGGGAGTCTGGGCAAAACTTTGTTTCCTCTGCTGTAGTTTCTTCTTCAAGTTTTCATTCAGGGAAGGTTGTTTCCATCTTTTATTCCTTCCTCCCTTCCTTCTCTTTTACCAGTTCTAAACTTCCTGGAAATCTGTGAATGGTTTTTCCCACTCTGTGCCATGTCCTTTTAGCATGTTCCCAGCCGATCTATGTTGGCACATTCGTGTCCTGCTTTCTTCTTGGGCATTTTTGTGTAGAGAGGCTGGTTCCTCTTTGGTTATTACTCCTATTTGTGGGGCTGAGTTCTGTTTGGGATGAAATGGCCCTGTCTCTTATGTCTCCAGCCCTGTCTTTAATAGCTCCTTTACATATTAGCCATGCTGAATTACTCATAGATCTGATAACAGATGATGAGATGCCTCATCTGCACCTTTTCATGCCTCTGGCTTCTACCTGGTGTGCTTCTTTCTTACTACTATACTTCTGCTTGTCCTGCAAAGCCCAGCTCAGCTTTCTGAAGCCTTCTCTCCCTCTCTCAGGATGAAATCAGTCTCCCTCTCTTCTCTGCTACCTCTTTATATATGGGGCTTTTGTTTGTTTGTTTGGTATTTTTCTGAAGTGAGAGGTGGGGAGGCAGAAAGACTCCCGCATGCGCCCGACTGGGATCCACCCAGCATGCCCACTAGGGGGCAATGTTCTGCCCATCTGGGGCATTGCTCCATTGCAACTGGCACCATTCTAGCACCTGAGGCAGAGGCCATGGAGCCATCTTCAGTGGCTCCAGTGGAGCCTTGGCTGCGGGAGAGAAACAGAGAGACAGAGAGAAAGGAGAGGGGGAAGGGTGGAGAAGCAGATGGGCGCTTCTGCTATGTGACCTGGCCAGTAATCAAAGCCGGGACTTCTACATGCTGGGCCAATGCTCTACCACTGAGCAAACAGGTCAAAGCCTATATATGTTTTGATCATTAGATTTTTTTTTCCACTTAATTGCAATAATTTGTTTACATCTTTTTTCTTCCTCACTAGATTATAAGTGTCTTGAACTTGATGTCTTGTTCACCTTTGTATCCCCAGTCACTTGACCCAGAGCCTGGGATTTACTGGGATCTCAAGTAATAATTATTACTCAGATTTAACTCAACACAAATAGAAAGAGTCAAACCCGAACAATACTTATTCAGGTTTAATAAAATAGAAGGAAAAATTTTAAACGAAGTGCTTGAGTTTTAGTTCTGTTGTGTAACTTTCCAGGTTTTATTTTTTTATATTTTTTCATTGATTTGAGAGAGAGAAAGAGAAGCATCAACTCGTTTCACTTAGTTCCATTTAGTTGTGCCCTCATTGATTGCCTCGCACACGTGCCCTGACCAGGGTTGAAACTGTGACCTCTGGCACCAGGTCAACACTCCATTTGCTGATGTACCTGGCCAGGGCCTATGTGGCTGAATTTAAAGAAAATATGAATAGAAATTTAAGAAAGACCAAGAAAAAGCCAAATAAATTATAAATATTCTACAGACTACAATAAAAGACTAGTGATCAAGAAAGAGGTGCGGGAAAGAGCTTTCGATCCTGGAGTTATTTGAACGGCCGTCATACTTCAGCCAGTGCTATCTCCAAGATAAAGTGAGTATGGAGGCTGCCTCACCGGTCTGGGGCAGAACCTCACACCTCCCAGGTGCAGTGGGAAGGAGGAGCCATGTGCTTTTATGTATTCCTCAGTTGTTGGGCTGAGGACACTGATTTGTTCCTGGGATCCAATCCCTCTGTTTTGTTTTTTGTTTTTTTTTAAATCACAACTACTTAAATTGCTGATTTCACAATCTTTCTTGCCTTCTGAACTCAGTTCAGTAAAACACTTTATGCCCATTTCCAGGCATAATGTATGGGGTCCACGTCTCCGTCGTATAATTTAGTGACTTATTACGAGGCAAGGTGAAATACTGAGTGAGGATTGAAATACTCCATATGTCTTGAAATTCCACAAATCCAGGCATGTGTGGGAGACATTCAGCCCAGAAACTCCACATGACTAATCCTTAGAAAACACTCTGAAATCGATCGTTCTTCTCCACTGCCCAGACGCACCACAGAACACATCCCCGTGGGACTCGGACGGAGCCATCTGGAATATTTCAGATTTCAGATTAGTTCTTTGCTCTTGCAAAAAGGCAGCCACAAACCCCACTGCCCAAGCCCTCCACCTGAAACACTGAGACGTTCATTTTCATGAGTTTTTCTTTGTTCCTGTAGTTCAGTGAGAAATTAATTGCAAACAAAATCTGAGACATTTTTGCTTCTCATCAGAAAATACCAGGAGTAAAGAAGTTTCCTTGTGCCTGACTCTTTTTTATGCCTTGGGCAGCTTAAGAAATTATCTCACCTTATTTCTTATGTTTTTTTTAGGACTCACCTTTCGATCTGATTCTACTTCTATCTAACACCCTCTTCTTTACCAATTCCTATTTATGAAGCAGTTTGTGGGTGTCCCTATTACTGGGTGTTTTGGGTGGCTTTGGGCTCTGAGAGTGGCCACATTGTCACCAGTTTGGAGCTTCAGGCTCATTCCCCAAGCTCTTCCCTCAGAGCTGACTAGGAGCTGGCGACATTGTTGTGAAGGGCATTTAAAAGAGACATGTACCAGAATGTGTCTGAGTCTGAACAGCAGTGTGATGATGCCATAATTAATTCAACATTTGGATGGGGCCACCGTGTTTTAAATAAGACCTGGCCCTAGTTTTCAAGCGACTCACAGCTTTGTAGGGAATAGCAGTGTGTGGACAGCATGGACTAGGGCAGGGGTCGGAAAACTTTTTGGCTGAGAGAGCCATGAACGCCACATATTTTAAAATGGAATTCTGTGAGAGCCATACAACGACCCGTGTACGTTATACACTATCCAATAAAAATCTGGTGTTGTCCTGGAGGACAGCTGTGATTGGCCCCAGCGACCCGCAACTATGATCATGAGAGTAGGAAATGAATGGATTGTAATACATGAGAATGTTTTATATTTTTAACGCTATTATTTCTTTTATTAAAGATTTGTCTGCAAGCCAGATGCAGCCATTAAAAGAGCCACATCTGGCTCGCGAGTCATAGGTTCCCGACGCCTGGACTAGGGGATCTCCAAGGAAAGGATAGATTAGAGCTAGCCTAGGAGATGGTTTTTCTCAAGGAACTAACTCTGCTGTGGTAACTTAGGGTGTCGTTAGGTTCCCTCTCACTGTTCCCTGTGTCCATCTCCCAATACCAATTTTCTTTCTGCCAAATCTTGGGACCGTCTGTCATTTTTACATGCAAAAGTTTACTTGAAGAGACTCGTAGGTTGAAATGATTCTACACCTTTCCACTGATGATCTTACTGTGTGTGCTTTCTGGTTCACTTATGTCATGGACAAAAATATTACTGATCTGTGGGTAAAGAAAAGCAGTGTCAGGCATCTCAAAGGAGCTAAAATTTTCCTTCAGTTACTGTGCATCCACTTAGCCATTCTTTTCCCAACTTCGCCATTACATCTCGTAAATAGCAGTTATAGCACTGGGTAGTTTTATTGCCAGACTCTTTCATTGGCCTTTGGTTTTGTTCCTGCTATGGGCTCTACCATGCTTATTGTTTAGAGGAGAAGACTTCTCCCCACTGATTTCTAGCTTTCCCTTTCAAAAATATACCACTGCTGAATTCCATATGATATGTCTCTCTTTCTTCCCTGAAAAGAATGAATTAGTATCAAGTTTATACCCTTCAAGCCCGAGGGGAAATTCATCCACAAGGTTGTATCTGTATATTGCTCAGAGTAACTCCATTAATAGTTGGCCTTGGAAGGAAGAGGGTTTTTATTTTGAAAGGCGCTGATATGATGCCTCGTTGTAATCTGTCATAATTAGAGTGGAACCCAAACGATTAGTAAGCAAAAGTCTTCATTTTTATAGAAGTTCTGTGACCTCTTTCCTCATCCTGATTCTCCCAGGTTTAGAGACATACAGCCAGAAATAGAGGGTTTGTGCCAGTCTCATCCAAACATTAAATTCTACAAAGAGTGGGGACAAAAACCAATAATGATACGGGTGCTCATTATTTCTTTTATTCCTCTTTTTTTTTTTTTTTGTCGTCCATGATTTGTTTTTTACCTACGGACATTCAGTCTAGTGCTTATTTACATCTCTGGCATTTTCCCTGGAGGCCCAGACGTGGAGCATTTAGTGACCCTCTGACCTCACAGGAGTTCATCTGTGCAGTTGATGAGTTCTTTCTGTGTGTCTGATAAATCCAGATGTGACTAGGTTTGCACTGTCTTGTGACAACATGCAGTAGACATTTTAGTAATGTCTAACCCGCAACCAATGTAGGTAAGCTTTGGAAGTTATCGATTAGAACACTTGAGGAGAGTTGTTGATTAGACTATGCCATGCAACCAACACATTAATTACACCATCTACTCTATTGAAATGTCCATTTAACTGAACTTTGGGGATATTATTTCTATAAGATTATTTTTGATTGTTTTTGTACTTGTAATTATCAGTATCATTAGCAAAAGATTTATCATGCTTATTATCTCCTTTTAGGTCACCCGTCTCCTCAGAAGATCACGGTAAGAATCTGTCTTAATTATAATGATTCAGGATTAAAAGTCGAGCTCTGGTCCTTGCCTTTCACTGTACGAGGGAAGAATTATTTAAAAAAAAATCTCTAAGAGGTTTGTCTTGTACCTATTCCTTTTTAGTGTGAAATGTAAAGTGCTTTTAAAAACTTAAGTCATCCTAGCTAAGTTTAATATCTTGTATTTCTTAGAACATGCCACAACCATTTTGGTTGACAATATTAAAGCTTGATGCAGTCTACCTGATTTCTGTCCTATTGCCAGAAACTTTTTGTGACTTCAGGCTAGCCGTACAACTTCTCTGAGTTACAGATGTTTTTAAAACGAGGGTTTGTAGTAGATATTCCTGAAAGTCCCTCCTGGTGTGGACACTGGGGTTTGCACAGGGTGTTACGGGTCTGAAATGAAGGTAATTGGTAAGTGGTGGGAGCTGCTATCCAGAAGAGGTGAGTTATTTGTATTTTAAAGAACAACTTTTCATTCAAAGGATAAAATGTATGGTCTTGTTACATCTAACTTTTGGAGCTGTTCACTGATTCAATCAAACATTCAAGAGTGTTCAATAAGTGTCTACTGTGGGTCAGTTATGCTGTATAGTCATGTTGTACAAATTTGCTGTTGTGGTGTGTGACACAGAAATTTTTCCATCAAGAAACTTATGCGTCCGGTGGGGCACAGGGCTAATGCCATACAAGGTGAAATGTGATGAATCTAACAAAAGAGGGCTAGACTAGGACTCTATGAATTCTACTGGCCTTCCCCATATACAGCCCCTCATTCAGCGAAGGGCCCCATGACCCGTTCTGCCAGCCAAGTACAAACCATGAAAGCTGCTTTAAGCCTGCCTCTTCACCCCTTGTTTCTACCTGGTCATTCTTCTTCTTGTCTTTCTCTTATCTTCATTCTCTCTTCCATCCCTTTAAGGATAATGCCTTTCTATACCTTTCCTGGATTTTTTAAATTGTCTTTTACCTGTTATCTGTACCTCCAGATTTCTACCTCTAGTTCACACATGCCTAGATAGCACCAGACTGACCGTCCTGGAGTAAAAATCCCCATTGCTCGTAGGGTAAAATATTTTTAGGAGACCAGTAATTATATTCAGCTTTCCAGTGCTGTATTTTTACATGGACTAAATGATGACATCTTTGTCTTCTTCTACTGCTTATTGCTCCTTGGGACATCTTTTTTCCTTCTATCCAAGCTCTGTACTCTCGCCATGCAGAACTGCGTCTCGTTTCTTGAACGCTCCATGTTTATCACATCTCCCTGCTGTTAGCCATACTGTTCTTTCTAATTGGAAAAGATTCCTCCATTTTGCCATGCATAGAGTGCACTGACCGTTTGAGACCTTTTTCATTGTCTCTTCCACTGTGAGAGTTTCCTGACCCACTTATCATTGTATCAGATACTTTTCTTCATTCTAGAATTTAACACGACTTTGATGCTTGGTTGACCTGTCTTCCCTGTTAGACTGTGAAGTTGATATAGATCCCAACAAGTAGAAAACATTAAAAAGATGTTTATTAAATGAATGTTAAGGAGAGTGTGAGGAAGTTTTAGGCTGGCCTGTTCTGATGTCATATAAAATTTCTCCCAATGTTCGAATCAAGTTCACTCATGTTCCGTGATGAGCCATGTAACAAATGATGTCTAGGACCATAAAGTCAGAATTAGGCAGTCGACCGCCTAATGATGATCTATTAGTATATACTGTTGTGCTTATTGGTGTTGGCATGATTAGGTTTTTTATTGCAAAATTAGAGGTCCTTGGACTTCCAGATTCAAATGATAAACTAGAAGCGTGTGTTTGGTTTGTATTTTTAACTAAGATTTCCTTTAATGACCTTTGTTGGTTTTTTCCTTCCAATCAATAAGAACGGATCCCCCTTCTAGTGAAAGGCAAGAAGGGGACTTCTGAATTGCAAGTCTATCCTCTCCTAGGGATTCTTAAGGTTATGAACTGTCAGTGAGCATATGTTGATGTCCTTAGAAGTCCTGAAAGGTCGCTGCCACGAGAAAGACTTGCTCAGTGTTAGTAGCACTACTTCAGAATTGATTATTTTAAGAACTGGTATATGTGATTAGTCAAAGAAACATTAGCCAAATTAGAAGGCATTTATAGTTTCCTGGCTTAAAAAATGTATTACGTGTTCATTACTCTGAGTTTGATTCTGCAACTTTCCCAAACTCTTCAAGCACATACCAGTTTATCTAATCTCACCTAATTTTCATAGTTTAGTCCATGTATCCCTAGAAAATATTCTCATTCCTTTCTTTATCGCCAAGATATTTCAGTAGCGCTTATAATGTGTTTTCTCATCGTCATACATTGTATTTTCTGTGGTTCGCATAAAATCTCTTGAGTATCGTATCATCAAGCTTACATTGGTACACAGTAATGACACTGCCGGATACTTGCATGACAGATAAGAAGTGACATTTTTGCTTTCTCAAACTTAAGGATGGAAAAATTGGGGCACACTGGACAAATGATAGTGAAATTGGAATAGAAAGTCCTGTTCCTCTTGACTTTCTACTTTGTTTGCTTCTTCCTAATGATCGTACTTCTCCCTCTAAAAACTGATCATTTCAGCTATCTCCAAAACAGACTTCGTTCTTGAGAAAAATCTAATTTTCCAAAGTTCAGTAACCCTGGCACCTCAAATCCTACACATTACCTTTTCATAGAAAGTATGCTTGAATATCCTGCTTTTGTCACTTACCTTTCTGAGTTTGTTTTCTTGTCTATAAAGCAGGGCTTTTTGTATCTACCCTGCCCACGTCATGGGGTTGTTGTGACTTCAAATGGGAACTCGCCTGTGAAATTACTTTCCAGTTTGTTAAGAAGCATCCTAAAACATAATGCTACTGTTGTCCCAGCAGGGCACGAGGAGCTGTATTTATTGTTGATGTTTGCTAGGCATTGGCACTACCTTTGAAAAGTTAAAAGATGTGCTGGTGGGAGAGGGGGAAAAGGCGGGGGAAGGTGGTAGTGATTGTGGTGGAAGACTGTTTCCTTCAACGTTGCTATTAAATCTTGAATTTCCATTGGAAGGCTTTACATTTGGCTAAAGAGGAATAAAATGGTTCATTTAGCTTGTCAAAACTAGAAGGAAGGTTCTGTTTATGTTTAGATGTGCAGTCACGTAGGGTTGATAAGGCAGGCATAAACGAAATGTAAAATGTTTCCATTTATATACCATAGCCTCAGTCATTAAAAATACAGGCTAAAATTTATTGAGTGCTTATTATGTGTAGACACTGTGCTTCGGCGATGATATTTGTCATTTCATCTTTCACAAAAAACAGAGGACTAGATCTTACGCTCAATTTTCTAGTTGGGGAAACAAGCTCAGAGTTCTTCAAAGCACTTGCTTCTGATCATGCAGCTTGTAAGTGGGCAGAATGGATTTTCAAACCTCGTTCTAACACTCGCTCGTTGACCCACCAGGTCCTCAGCAAAATGATGGGCAGCAGTGAGTTGATAGAATGATAGAGGGGGGGGAAATCTCTCTAACAAGAGTGTATCTACTACAGTGTCAGTCATTTCTTTTTAACAGTGAAACAAAAGGGAACAAACACAACCACTTCTCCCTCCTGCTGGGAAGAATCTGTCCCCGCAGGAAAAAAAAAAAAAAAAAAAACCACCAGTGTCATATTCTCTCCTAATTAGTTAACTGACTGAAACCGAAGCTTCAGGGAAACCCGCCATGCTCCATCCCAGGGGCAACATTACGCTTTAATGTTAACATCTGGAAGCTGGAGTCTGACTCCTTGTCAGAAGAGACAGAAGAGACGCTTGGCAATGATTGATTGCCCCATCCTGTGAGTTCCCTCTGCGAGTAGTGCCTGTCACTTCATTGTTTAAATTGCTCCTGGAGCCACTTCCTGTGCCCAGAGTGCTTCGCCAGCTCCCAGCTCGCAGATTCTGTTCCATCCTCAGACTCTGCTGATGTCACAGGCCTCCCAGAATGCCTCTGTGCCCGTGTGCCACTGGAGTGGGTCATGTCTGTTCACTTAGAGAATAAGATGCAATAGTGGCTTTCTTGAAGGGAATTGCCAACAATCTGATTCCTCCTGGGATGTCTGAAGCAGCCCCCCTATTCTGTCATATCTCCTAGCCCTGCTGGTAATAATGACTCTCACATTCTGCAGCAGCTATTTGGTTGCTATGGTAGCACAGTAATGAGGATGGGAGCAAGGGGCAAATGGAAATAAAACTGGAACAGCCAGTCACTCATGTGGGTGCCCAAGGATGAGTTCCCTGTCAGTCTGGAGCCATTTTTACTTTGCAATCGGTCATGCAAGGAAGCATGTTGGGATGAAGCCCAAAGCTTGTTAAAGCATCAGTAGGTACCCCTTTGGCTCAAACATCCTTGATTCATTTTTCTAAGATAAATATATAACCTATCTACTTTTATTATAATAGACAATATTTATAAAGATGTTTAAAATGTGTATCAGCTCAGTTTAAATAACCAAAAGAAACTACTGTGGACACAGCCGAAGAACGCAGACATTTGTAGGAATCTGGAACCTTCTTGTTGGCCTAAGTACACTGTCTTCCTTCTCCTAAGAGATAATGGCTATTCCAATATGTTTATGACCTTACTACATGGATGCATAGTCCACACATGAATGTGTATATAAATATATATTTCACACGTGTGTATAGTTTTGCTTATCTTGAAATCCCATAAATTGAATTGTATTGTAATTCTTCTGTGATTTGCTTCTTTTGTTCAGAATAAATGTTTTTGTGATTCATCCTTGTTGATGAAGACTATATTTATTAGTTTCTCATTCTGTTCATAAATAGTTATGAAGACTCTGTTATTTTTTGTTTTGTTTTATTTATATTTTTGCTATTGCAGACAATAATGCCATTCTTTTTCCTAACTCCTCCTGGTGTCCATGTGCAAGAATTTCTCTAGGGTTTAAACCCAAGATGGCATTGTTAGGTGGTAGGTTACACACACGTTTAACTGATCGCATGATGACAAACGGATTCCCAGAGTGATAATGGTGATTTACACTCCCAACTGCAGAGGGTAAGGGTTCCCACTGATCCACATCTTCACCAACACTTGATATTAACTGATTAAATTTCTTTGCCAAATTAGTGAGAGTGTCAAATGGTATTTCACTGTGATTTTCATTTGCATGAAATGATTAGACATCTGATTGGGCATTATTTCAAATACTTATACATCACTTGTGTTTGCTCTTCTATGAAATGAGTCTTGTTTTATCTATTTTTTCCACTAGGCTGCTTTTATTTTAATGATGCATAAACATTTTTATGTATTTTAGTTAAATATTTTTTGTGGACTCTATGTGTTGCAGATTTCCTCCAGTTTGTGCTTGTCTCAAGCTTTTTTGAGGACTAGATAGTCTTTAATTTAAGGTAATCAAATTGTTAATATTTTCTCCATAGTTTATATCTTTCATATATTCTTTAAAGAAATACTTTAATAGCATAATCATAAAGATATTAAAGATATGGTTCCATATTCTCTTCTCTAATTTTTATAGTGTTTCCTTTCATGTTGTATAATTTAATATCTTGGGATTGATTTTGTGGTTTGGCGAGAGGTAAAAAGTTCAATTTTGTTTTTGTTTTCTTAACACACATAATCGTCATTACCATTTATTTTCTTCACTGAGTTGCAAAGTCTGTTTGTCTCCCCATATATATGTGGGTTTACCAATTCTCTTTTCTGTTTTATTGACCTATTTATCTATTCCTGTACAATACTGCATTATTTTAATTGCTTGAACTGTGCTATAAATCTGGATATCTGGTAGAGCATGTACTCTAAAATTTTTTATTCTTCAAGAGCATCATGGTTATGCTTGAACTTGTGCTTCTTAATGTAAATTTTAGAAGCAATTTGTCAAGCTTTGTGTTGAAATTTTATGATATTACATAAATCTATGAAGCAATATAAAGAGAAATGATATTTTTATGATGTTGAGCAAACTAAATTGAAATTATTTGAAATAATATACTCTTATATGTACTTAAAAGTTAAGGGAGAAATGGTCAGCATTTCTTAAAGATAAATGCCTGAAGTGTCCTAAAGTAAGCCTGTGTTGAGATTTAGAGAGCTTAAAATACGTAACTCCTTTAAGACTACACCAAACTATGGCATACTTAACCAAGCACTCTAAATGTGTTGCATATATGTAATCCTGACAACAGTGCAATACTTTGATAATTTCCATTTTACAGATGGGGAAACCAAGGCACAGGTCTATTAGGTAAATTGGCCAAGGTCACATGAATAACTAGTAAGGTTTAGAGCTAATTCCCACATTCCTACTCAGGTGATCCTAGATCCAGATCCTGTTCTTAGCCTCTCCTCTATACTGTCTCTCAACAGCATTGCTGTGATTTGGGCTCATATAGTAGTAGGAAATTATTTTTGCTGAATGTAGACCTTATAATTATTGAGTAGAATTGGTTATTAAAGATGAGGGTTTTTGTGTTTTGTTTTTTTATATCAGTGAGCAGTACCCTTGACACAGAAAAAGAATTCAAAGATATAGTATTTTTTTTTAGGTGATAAGAGGAAAGATAGTGAGGCAGACTCCCACATGTGCCCCAACTGGGATCCACCCAGCAATCCCATCTTGGGCTGATGCTTGAGTACTGAGCTATTTTCAGTGCCTGAGGCTGATGCACTCAGACCATCCAAGCTGTCCTCAGTCCCTGGGGCCATGCTTAAACCATTTGAGCCACTGGCTACACAAAGGGAAGTGGGGAGAAATAGATGGTTGCTTCTCCTGTGTGCCCTGACTGTAAATTGAACCCAGGATGTTCATATGCTGGGCCGACACTCTATCCACTGTACTGGCCAGGACTCAAAGATATAGTATTGGTCCCACCCCCTGCTCGTTAATTCCTGTGTCTTGGAACCACCTCCCTAGAGTCGAAGGACAAATAATGATGAAGTTTTCTGACAACTCAAATGTCCAGGATTTCTACTTCCCTATTCACTTACTGTTTTGTTTGGGTGGATTCCAAACTACCCCCTCCACACACACACACCATGGGTAGATAGTGTTGCCATTCTTATTTCACTATAAACCCCATGAATAGAGATGTTGCCCCATTTTACGCTGTATTGAGCCTCTCTTCACCCATCTCACTGTTAAGTTTGCTGCAGGATGTGATGTTGACAAACAGAAACCTCCAATGCACATCTTTGAATTCTGTTGTAGCCTGATTAATGTTGTTCCCTGTTGTAGAAGATAGGTTAGTCCTGGTTCTTTTCCAAAGAGAGTTAGTCCCTAATGTGCTGAAGGAATGGCCTTCTATGGTGGTCTCCCAGGGCGCTCCCCAAGATTGTGTGAGAGGAAGGGGATAAATGACACCATTCTTTTTCTTGGCTAGTCTTCCTTCACCAATCCCAGGAAGACAGACAATCACGGCTGATTAAAAACACAAAATAAAACAGAACAAGCAAAGAAAACAAAACAAAAACCCTTAAGCTTTCCCAGATCAGGTTATATTTCTTCCTCCCGAGTCCTGACCCTACTATTCTCTCTCATTCCCCTTTATTAACTCTCCCTGTTGACTGCAACCATATAATCCTTTGATCCTTTGGGTTACTTTGGAATGCTTTGTTGGAGATAATTATCTAATTATCTTTTGAAGCCTTATTATAGCTACATGTGTGGGGGGGTGCTATTTAGTAAAATTTACCCACAGTTTTGCTTTAGATTGCCTTTGGCTGCAGAGCATATTTAAGTTAAAGTATTTAAGACATTGCAAAATAAGAAAGTAACAGAAAAAAAGAGAGAGGACAGGAGGAAAGCTAACCTCTTGGTTTGCTTTTATGTGATGGAAGAAAAGGTCATCATAAGATGATATGTCATGGATCCTCTGGCTATGATGCCACTGTGGATTTCATTCCTAAAGATAAGTCACTTTTGCTACAGATAAGTGTTTAAAAAGAAATGGAGAATGCCTGACTTGGTGTGAACATAGTTATCTCTGATAGTAAAAATAAAAAGTCCAACTGTGCTTACTTGTTAAAGTGTACTGTGCTTATTTAAGATACACTGTTCACAAAAATTAGGGGATATTTTATCACTCCATATTCATTTTGAAATATCCCTTAATTTTTATAGTTACTATATGAGAGGATACTGGTAAATAAATAAATGCTCTGGCCAGATAGTTCAGTTGGTTAAAGCATCATCCTGAAGTGCAAAGGTTACCAGTTTGATCCCCGGTCAGGGTACATTCAGGACAGATTGATGTTCCTGTCTTTTTCTCTTTCTCTTCCTTCCCCTCTCTCTAAAATTCAATAAAAATTTAAAAAGATAATAATAAGAGGATATTTGGGTTATGTGAGTGCCCATGTAATCAAGGGGCTAGGCAGCTCCCCTGAAGTTTTTGCAGTAAAATCCTTATGTGAGGAGAATTGTTATTCCACTTGTCTGTTTTCCATTTCACTGGAAACCCTGATGTCCAATGAAAACTTTGTCCCCAGTGTGCTCCACCTGAGGCTCATTTTAAGGCAAGGAGTGTGGAGACACTGGTGACGGGTTGCCCTGAATCACTGTGTTAGCCTAAGCATCTCTTCCCCTGATGAACAGTTGCAAACTATTAGTCGGCGTTACTTGTTCATTTAGTTCCTAGAAGGTTATTATTGAATACACAACTCCTACCTGTGTGTGCTAGGACCATGGATTTTCTGGGTGTGTTTTTGTTTACCCGGGCTGTCTGTCATGGTGACTTAAACCTGTGCTATCCCAGACAGAGCTGCGAAAATATTATTCTGTAAGTCCAGTTCTTACAGAATTGTCAAGTCAACAAACAAAACACTTCCTGTTTTTCCCAGCCTTCTCTGTCAGTCCTTATTTTCTGAGTCCATTTGGGGTGGCCAGAATTGTAGGGCGTGACTTTTTTAACTTCGTACAACCTTTATCCCCACACCAACGTGACCCCGCATAAGCAGTTAGGACTCTAACGTGTCCTTTCCGCAAAACTGTAACTTTATTTTCTTCACCTTTCCTTGTCAGAGCCAGAAAAGTGTGCGACTTGGAGACAACTATAAAACTAACTCTTTTCCGGGCTAACCTGGGAAACATTGAGAAGAGAAGACCTCTTCTCACTACCTAATGATGCTATAGTGTGTTTGACCATCAATAGAGCCAAAGAAGGGAGGCAGAGGAGTGCCGTGTAGGGGAGAACAGGCTTGCTAGGCAGTCTTTTCCACGCTGGCTGTACATCCTGGCTTTCCTACGTCCTAGCTAGGTAGCCTTGAGCAAATGACTTAACCTCACTAAGCCTCAGGTTTTCCATCCATAAAATGGGGATGATGCCCATAATAGTACTATCTAGTAGATATAATATGAAGATTAAATAAGATCATGCAGGCAAAACATTTAGTTGTATGTCTTGCACTTCGTTTGCTTGCAAATATGAACAAAAGAAAGGGACAGAGCAGAACAGCACAAGTGCAGAGGAGAGCAAGAGAAGCCCTCAGTGTCAAATGCTGAACATGGGAATATGTTTGCCTAGAAATAGAACAGATGTGGCCTATTTGCATGGACTTATGAAGTTATTCAAATCTATTGTTTTCTAAGTTTGCTAGTAGTAAATATTTGCTTCAGATTACAGCCCAGTGGGCTGAAAGTGACTTGTATCATTCTGGGCAAATGGTCGCTTGCCCATGGATGGTAGGGTCAGGCAGAGATGAGAGCCTTAGTCTTGAGTGGGACAAGCCAGTCCCCTGCCCTGGCTCTGTCATCGGCAGGCTGGGCAATCAGGGCAAGTCACTTCTGCCAAGCTGAGCTGGCTCACAACTAAGGGTTCTGAGTAGCGAAATGCATGAAGACAACCCCAAAATGCCATCTCCAATTTTGGAGAGGTATTTCGGAGACAGCCACTCCGGGCTCTCTCCGGGGCATGTGTGTGGATTCCTGCCTATGGGTGTCTGTGTTATTCTGCTGGCAGTGACGACAGCACTGCTGTACCCACACCTCACCATGTGCCCGCATTCCAAAAAGAAAGGAAATTGACGTGGCGTGTGTGTGAACGCTGCAGGCAGCTTTCACACTGGTGGCTTTCTCGAACAATGAACAAAATACATTAGTATTTCATTGTGCACCTTACACGTTTTTCTCCTGAAACAGCTAAGCCCTATGGGTTATTGAGAAATGGATTTGTAATCAGCCAGAATCCACTCAGTTTTATTCAATCTGGTGACATTTCCATACCCTCTCTCGCCCCATAATAAAGTGTGGGCAATTATTTCAGCCATTGCAAAAACAACTGAAGGTGGGGCTTTACAAAGAGACAAAAAGGTCATTTGAGCCATACTGTTTGGGTAGCTGTTGGCTGTTTCCCTGGCCTTGCCCCTGTCTGCTCCTTGTCTTGCCCCTGGCCTTACCCCATGGGCCACTTCTCATTCTCAGAAAGTTGTGCCCCACCTAGTTGTTTTCCTCTGGGCATCTGACCTCCCAGTGATCTCCCTTTCCTTTAAGCTCCCTTTTTTCCTTTGAAGAAGAGGGTGATTGTCTTGGCCAAGGTTATATTCTGAAAATGGGGTTGCCGAGTGGTTGTCATTGATATTTAAACTTATGTCTTTGACCTCATATCACTCTCTGAGTCTTGGAAGGTGTTCTCCCAGCATGCCCCCATTTTTTTTCTTTTTTCTGTCTTTCTGACTCATTTCTCTTACCCCATTTATGACAACCCCCTTTATCAAGTGAAACTGCTTGTTACTTCTTCCTCCATGACTCTCTGCTGGTTGGTCTCTACAGAAGAATCTTGTCCCATCTTTTCTGCCAATGCAAACGTTCCCTTTATGAACGATACCTTGCAACTTCCCTCGGAAATCCTTCCACACATCACGCTATTGCTTTAGCAGTCAGGCTACATGGGGACGTTTAACTACACACATGTGACTTCCCACGGACTCTTACTGTTCTTGAGAACATATATGCATTACTAAGGAGAATGAAGGTTTAGTCTTCATTTTATTTCTGTTCACAGCATCTGGACAGTAAAATCCGCTCTGCTCATAAATATCCTTAAAAATTTATACATCCACCGAAGCCTATTCTATTTTGGATCTTTGGAGCAAACTTAGGAACCAACCATATACTTTATAATTTTTGCTTCTGAAGTGTCGAATTGCTTAGTCCATCTCAGCATAGCGTTGAAGTGAAGGATGCTTCACGTCTCTGAAATATGATGGTTAATTCTGCGTTTCCAATTACTATCTGCTGTTTGCTGATATTATGGGGAAGATGCCAAATTCGTGTTTTATTATCACTTAATTGCAGATACCAGTGATCTTGTCTGTATTTATACTGAGAAGTGAGAGCCGACTCTAGAAGCTTTAAAAAGTATACACTTTTGCTATGTGTGCATTTTGCTGGTATGTGTCCCTGAATGTGACCTTGGCTGTCTTAACTCCTCCTGGGCTTTTCCTTTTGTTGCAGTTTAGTTTGGGCTAAATCTGTCCTTCTGCTCGGTGGGAAAGGCCTTCATGTTACAGAACGTTCAGGGAGCTTCCAGGAGATGATAAGGGGCCTCACGTGCGCCCTGATGACTGGAAAACCCATAAAGCTATCATCTTTCTGGGCTCTGGGACACATTTATTTGTACTTGGATCCTGGCCTTATATACCACTTCCCATGCAGTCTTGATGTTTGGTTAAAACCAATCACCATCCATCACTTTCCAGTGTGTCCTGCTCACGGCTATCAGTGAATGACATATAAGTACACTTTTTGACCTAAGTTTTTTCTAGAGGTCCTGAAGGACACTGCTAAAATGTACCCCATGAACACAAGGAGACCTGTGATAGGAGGGATGCAGACTGACTTGGGGTGTGGGGAGGGGCGGAGAATGAAGCCAGAGGCCCTGATGCTATCTCTAAGGGCCTCTGGGAAGGTCATGGATGCACAGAGCAGGACTTGGTCCCCTCTGCTCATCTGGGAGACTCACAGAGTCCTTATTAGTTCTTTCACTTCTCTTGCCCTCTCAGGATTATAGCTTTATCATCAAAAAGGCAGGAAAGCTAAAATAAATGAAGTGGGTTTATCTCAATAAAATTCTCTCAACAATCTGGGGACGGAGGACCTTTGGAGAATGCTTGATTTTTTAAAATTTTAATCTCTTACAATGCTGAAGCCATTCAAATGTTAGGGAGAAGAGTGTGGTATGTAATAGAATTATGTTGGGTTCATGAATTTAGTAAGGTGTCATCGGAATAAAACCTTATAGAAATTTGAAAAATCCTCCCTGTGAGTGGGAGTTTAACATTTATTGAACAAAACTAGTTGATAGGACTCTGTCATATCGATGCTAAACAATTAATTTATATATTTTTTGAGTTTTAAGGGAATTGTTGGATATTACTTTCGAACATGGTACTGTATATAAGAAAATGTTGACCTACTACATCCAAAGGTGATACTATGTCATCAGTAGAGTCAACATTAATTTTGAGTCATACAGATTCTTAAGAAGATACGTTCAATAAACTCTCTTGTCCACCTCGTAACTATTGGCACAAGTTTCATACAACTGGATGACAGTAACATGCTGTAACAGTGGGAGAGTGTGATTGCAGTTGACCTTTTACCTGTGAAACTTGTCTTCACAAACCTAATGCTCAAAGAAAATGAATCCATGAAATTTGTTTTGACACTGATTCAAGCTTGCTACTGGTATTCTAGGAAGGAACATGCATTGTTGCTTAGTATAAGGCTCTAATTTGATCCATAATGTAAGCATTTTCCAGCCTGTTGAGTTACTTGCAATGGTGTTTCAGTGTAGTTAATAAGCATCATTAGATCCCAAAGAGATTTTAAAATATTTTCAACTCCAGAATTAACTTCCAGGTTCAGCACGGGTCAGTAAAGTGGGTTCTTTTCCATTTCCTGACACATCTTGCTTGATCCAGGGTTCAAAGAGTACTGAAACAATAGCCAGTTGAATCACCAGGCCACGAGTATCAACCAAGTATTTATTAAGTACTTTGTTTATTTCCTGTATCACGGAGTTTTCAATGAGGGATGAAGTCTGGATAAAACAATGATAGAAAATCAAATCAAATCACGGTCCTTGTCCTTGTGGCTTAATTGCAGAGATGAGGGTTAGATACGTGAAACAGCCAGAGAACAATTGCATAACAACAGATAAAAACAAACGTGATGCTTGGGAGAGACATCTGGTCCCTATACTGTTTATAGCTCATTCTAGCTGTAAGGAGAGTGGAACGGACTGTTTCTGAAGGGACATGTCCTGGTCCTCTGGCAACAAGGATGGAGTTATCCTGCCAGAAGGGAACAGTGGATGGGGCTGTTTGTCTTTTTCCTCCAAATAGGAAACCTCTTCAATGCTAATATTAGCTTCAAAAGCATTGCTGCAGCAGACGGATGGAACCCATATACATTCATGCATTCAATTAGCAGGGCCTAATTGAATTGGAGGATTAATTCTGTCATTAGAGAGAAACAAAACCTATTTACATCTTGTCTCCCATCTATGGTTGCACACTTTAAGAGAGATTTGGCACCAGTGGTGTTTGAATATTAGACCATTGCAGCATTGAATGGCCTTTAGATACTGCCAATGGATTCATCCCAAGGATGATGAGGTGATAAGATGAGAGTGAGATACCTCAGATGTGCGCTCTGTGCCCTCCACTGCGTATTTCAGTGCAGGAGGGGAAGCTGGTAGGCAGAGTGTGAGTGGTACAAGACTAGATTTCACTGAGCAATTGCCCCCTCCTTTCCTTCTTCCGCCAGCCAAGCAGTCTCTCCTCTTACATCCGATGGTTAAAGGGGGATTCTAGATCGAGCTCCCTTAGCTAGAATTTCTAATTCAATTCTACAAACACTTGTTGTCTGCCTACTCTTCCCCTTGCCTTTCTTCTTCCTGCCTTAGAAAACTAGTCCTTCAGATAAGCATTTCTCAGCCTTTTTCATTTTTCTGCCAAGATGCTCAGGGCAGAGAACAGATGCAGTTGTTCATGACCATTTCCCAATATTCATTGGAAGTCAATACCAATCCTCAGACTTGAAGGACATCACAGTGCATAGGTGTGATGAGACAGATGGTATTTTCCCAAAACAGCCATGGTATTATCACTCATCCCACATGGTCTTTTTCAATATGACTTGGACTCTCTTTCCAGTGAGATATGGGATATGTTCTCTCTCCTTGGATATTGGCAAACTTAAGACTACAGCCTGACCAGGCAGTGGCGCAGTGGATAGAGCATCGGACTGGGATACAGAAGACCCAGGTTCGAGACCCCGAGCTCCCCAGCTTGAGCACGGGCCCATCTGGCTTGAGCAAAAGCTCGTCACCTTGGACCCAAGATCGCTGGCTCCAGCAAGGGGTTGCTCAGTCTGCTGAAGGCCCGCGGTCAAGGCACATGTGAGAAAGCAATCAATGAACAACTAAGGTGTTGACGGCAACGAAAAACTAGTGATTGATGCTTCTCCCCTCTCTCCGTTCCTGTGTGTCTGTTCCTGTCTATCCCTCTCTCTGACTCTCTCTGTGCCTGTACATATAAAAACATTAAAAAAAAAAAGACTACAGCAGAAGTGAGCCTATGTGACTTCCAAGGAAAGATGACTTCTACTGGGGTCTCCTTAGGAAGTCGTTTTTGAAACCCAGCCACCACGTCAGTAAGAAGCCCAAGCAGCCCATGGAAACCCACGCAAGAAAAACCAAACTTCCCAGCTGACACCAGCTACTACTTATGTGTCATGTGTGTGATCCTCTTGACAATGCAGCTCTCAGCTTGCAGTGGCTGCCCAGATGATGCCAGATGGAACAGAGACAAATTCTTTCTGCCAAACCCGGCACAAGTTGCAGATATTTGACCGAAATAAACCATTGTTGTCTTAAGCCATTATGTTTTGGGATGTTTTGCTAGGCAGTAATAGAGAACTGACACAGATGTGTACGTCATCATAAGAATGATTTTGGCACTTTTCTACTATGTTATAAAAGACTCCCAGTATTTTAGCCTATTATTATTAACAAATAACGTACCACACATCTATTGTCACAACCCCCATCTAAGACTAGATTAAAATGCAAAAATCTTTAGAAATAGATCATTCCTTCTTCCTTTCACCTTGTCTTGGACTTGTTTGGTATGACTATGTAAAATAATACTAATTATAGTCATGTCCTAATTAGCACAACCACAGTATGTATTGGATTAACGTCACTGTGTCTGATGATTCTACTAAATTCCATCTCGGGAAGCTAAGCCTTCACAGTTTGTTGCTCATGTCCCATGGCTGGCTGCTCGCAAAGTACAAAAATTGAACAGAGTGCATCTGCTAAGGACAAGTTATCCCGATATGTATATCAGAAAAGTGGGTGCTTGGGCCGCTGACAGCTCAGGCTCTCTGGTGGCTAAGCAGTAAGTCACTTTGAATAAAGGAGAAGTATGAAGACTCCGGTGACGATAAGCCCAAGGGAACCGTGAACAGAATATTTGCCCTGGGTGGTATGAAGGAGTAACCTCTTAAAGCCGTAAACTGACTTGACTTCAGTTTGTATGTGATACATTCATGAAACTTTTACTTGGGGTCATTTTTTTAAAACTTTTGTCCACCCTGCTGTGAGTTAAACCAAGGAGAAATTACATGGTGGGAAGATCTCTGACTTAGAGATTAGAAACAAGAGAAGAAAATAGAAAAGAAACCAAAACTAAACAAAATTTCCTCTGTCCTTCAGCTGGATTTGAACTTTGTGACTTGGAAAAGTCAAGTCACCTCTCAAGACCCACTCTCCTCATTTATGAACAGAGAGGGTTAGTCCAAGGCTAAATATGGCTCCAGAATGTGGAATATCATGACTTCTGAAGGGGTAGTTGTAGGCTATGATTCTTGTTTTGCAGATGAACATATTTAGGAGTAAAATGTATGCAGAACTTGGCAAACTCAGAGATATATATGATTCCCAATGAGTCAATTGATATTTTTCCCCCTAGGTCTCCACAAGTCTCTCTTTGTTTGATGATATTTGTCTTTACTCTTTATTTTTTCTTTCTGGAATTAAAAAAGACTTAGTTGACTGCTATCATTAGCAAAAGACAAATAATTTGGCAATAAAATGATTGAAAAATTAAAAAAATAACTGAACTTGAAAGATTAAACCTCTTCAACAGACACAAGGGCTCAGAGTTGCAACTCTAGTCTATATATAAGAATGCTGTTATTTCAGTTGATTTGTTGAGGATTACAAACATATATGTGGCTTTGCCAAGTTCTGTGTACTTTTTGTTCTTAAATATTTTCATCTGCAAAGCAAGAATCCCAACTTTAAACTGTCCCCATGGAAGTAGTCAGATGCCAAATACCAGAGTTATAAATGGTCTTAGTCTGACCTTATTTCCCAGATTCAAAATGGTTCATTTTTTCTGTGTAAAGGGATTAAAAAATCATCTTTCCGTGGTGTTCTACACAGAAGACTATAATGGTCAAGTTCTCTGTTCTTTGAGCTTGTTTGCTAGGCAGAGGTTCACATGACCCAATTTTATCTTCATGTTCCTAATGAAAGAACTGAAGTCTGGTAACTTGTCCAAGGTTACAGTGAGCTAATGGCGCTCACTGGACTTAAACTCAGGCCATCTGATTCCAGATTTGGTTGCAATTTTTCCTAATTTGACCTTCTTGCCAAAATGTCAGTTCCCTGAGAGAATGGAGGGTTTTTTTGTGGTTCTGTTCCCACATCCTCAACAGGGCATGGCTTGGCAGAAACAGGCACAAAAGCCAGTGGCCCTATGGACTGTTTGTCCTTACACTGATTCTAGGTGAGAGGAGCCATTGTTTTTTTCCATGCCCGAATGTCTGAGGATGTCTTGGGAATCCAGACCCCAGGAACAGTGACAGAGAAGGAAGACTACAGTCCTGACATCTCATCCCAGTTTTCTGTCTTGGAATGTTTACTAGATAGCAATTTATTGGAAGGCATAGCACTGAAGGGACTACAAACCATTTCATGTGAACTAAGGTGTCACCTTCTCCCGGCTGAAAACTGTCAATGTCCTCAGTTCTCTACCCACTTCCTTTTCTAATTACCCAGGTTTATATGATTTAATTTTGCAGGGACTTACTCATCTACTCAGTAACCTTTTGTGCCGTTAACAATTTGACTTCCTTTGCTTCATAGCATTTGGGGGCATTGTTTCTGCCACATAGAGTTGTTTTTGGGAAAAGCTAAGAAGGTAAGCTCTGAGCTCAAGAAATAATAAGGGATAATACTGTAATTGTAATAACTCATTATTGGTTTTTAAGCTTGATCTTTCAGAAGGCTATTTTCTGGAGTTGAAGACTAATGGATACAAACTCTCTTTATGCAGAGGCAACCTTCAACAGCAGTGTTCAGGGGGAAGGACATTAATCAGGAGAGAGAAATGGGCCTTATGCCTGATAATGTTTGCATAATAGCTACCCTTGGGTGTATTGCTTGACTTAAAAATAAATATTCATGCTTCCCATCTCCAGCATGATTGGAAATTATTTGTGGTTATGATTCTGTTATGTGATCTTCTACCTGTTCACGCGGACTTGAAGCTGGAAGGTTAGTGGAAATGAACGAACATAAATCACACACGCTTTTGAATGAGTCTGGGGTAGAGACTTCAAGGGGCTCCAGGCTGGGCAATCTGGGGAACATGAGTGGGGAACAGCTCATAACTCTGTCTCTAGGAGGGAGGGAAGACTGGCATGCTTACAGCATTGATATACTTTTAACTCTTCACTGGCTTCACATCTCCTGCAGGACAATATCCAAGTGCCCTTTCTTGACATAAATGGTGTTCACCCGAGTGGTCCCTGGGACACTGCAGCACATGGCCTGGGACCGCTCTCCACCTCAGATGTGATCATATGCAGCTGTGTGCAGCTTCCTGTCTTTGTTCATATCCTACCTTTATCTGGCAAGAATTTTCCAAACCTCCTTTGCTAATTACTTCTACTTATGGAAGAGTTGGCTTAAACTGTACCTCCTCCAAGAAGCCTCTTTTGAACTCCACAGCCAGCTAACACATCTTTCCCTCTCTTTTTCTCTTCCTTCCTCCCTCTCTCTTCCTTCTTGACTTCCTCCCTCCCCTGTTCCTCCTTTCTTTCTTCCTTCCTCCCTGCTTCGCTCCCTCCCTCCTTCGCTCCCTCCTTCCCTTCCCTTCCCTTCCCTTCCCTTCCCTTCCCTTCCCTTCCCTTCCCTTCCCTTCCCTTCCCTTCCCTTCTTTTTCTTCCACTTTAAGTGCTCCTTAAATAGATTTGATTCTAGGGAACTCCTTCATGGTCTTGTTTTATTACGTACACACACCAAATTTTATTACACAAGTGCTTTAAGTTAATGAATTCATTTTCTTTTCTCTCTCCTTTATTCTTTTTTTCTCTCTCTAATTTCTGGGGAAAGTTTTAATATAATCTTGAAAACATATACTTGACACTATTTTGAATGCAGCATGAACTGCCCCTCTTGGCCAATTTCCCTTCCCTTCTTTCTTTCCTAATATGGATATCCTGCATCAGTGAAGGGAACATCTTGTAGCATAAAAGTCCAAACTGATTTGTTCTCCCAGACCTGCAACTGCTAGTGTTTTCTCCCACGTTTCCCTCCCTCCTAGCACTCTGATGAGGGTCGTACCTTTTGGCATTAAGCATCCATCCTCTCATTGGCTCCTTCCTTTGACAGGCAATTATCAACAGAGCTATGTTGGCTTGACTTCAGCCCATTGCTAGGCTTCTTCTAAAATAGTCATGTGACTTTTTCGTGTACAGTCACAAAAGTCCCAAAAAACCCACCTCTTGTGGTAATATTACATATCACATCTATTTATGAAGCATTTTTGTTTGTTTTATTTTTTACTGTAGGGAGATGAGCAGGATGGCTGTTCATGTTATTTTATAAACAAGAAAGTTGATTCAGGAAGATTGAATGACTTCTTAAATTTTTGTGTTTAGTCAAATTACAGAGATTAGACTTAAGAATCCAATTCAGTGCCTTTGCCACAATATCATAAGCTTTATAACTCATCAAGATGATTTTCTTCCGTTTTCTATACACCTCTAGGAGAGCTCTGCATGGTGAGCTGACAGAGGGTCCTAGACAGAAACCTGGACTGGACACAGGGACCTGTATGATGGTGACGATTAGGCCACCACGAGCTCTGTGCCCCCAGAGTCACTTTCATCTGAACCCCAGTGTTCTGAAGACCTATTTTCTTAAGTTCTTCTGACATAATATTTTATTAACTCACCTTCTGTTGTTGTGGTCTCCCTCTTGCTCTCACTCCGTTCCCTCTTTGCTATATTTTTTGTTCAGTTCAGCAACAAACTGCTGTGCGTCGACAATATACAAATCATTGTGCAGGTGCCTCGGGCAGAGGGAGAGGGCATGTTGCTTGTAGCTTGTTATGAGAAGAAAACCCTCTTGCCTCTCTTTCCTGGTCTCCTTTATTCTCTATTCTTTTTCCACTCTTCTTCCTCTGTGTCCAAACAGCCCTCATCACTTCCATAGGGTTCTGTGTTGGTCAGAGGGAAGACACTTGGTCCTGGGCCACTGAGTGAGTTGAACACTTCTGGGGTCCTTTGTGTCTGATCCTCCAGGGTTCATAAATGCTCCATAAGAAAGCCTGGATGACTTTGCTCGGGAACAAAGTCTCCATGCACTTTAATGCATGGTACTGAATTTTTGGCCAACCTATATGAGTTGCTACTCAAACAAGAACCATAAAATGGCCCTTTGAAAAATAAATTATTTTCTCCTAAACTTCCATGACATTGAAGCTTAAAACAATCTATTTTTAGTGTAGTTTTAGGTTATTTATTTTTCACAAGCGACCATTTCCAACCAAGTGCATACAATCACTTTAAGAACCCTAATTGTCACTAGACACATATGTATTTCTTTCTCTTTTTATCAGTCCTGTCCTCTTCTTATTCATATGTGACTGTGTGTGTGTGTGTATGTGTGTGACACAAGGACAGAGAGAGACAGAGGGACAGATAGGGACAGACATACAGAAAGGGAGAGAAATGAGAAGCATCAATTCTTTGTTGTGTCACTTTAGTTGTTCATTGACCTCTTTCTCATATGCACCTTGACCAGGGGGCTGCAGCTGAGCAAGTGACCCCTTGTTCAAGCCAGTGACCTTGGGCTCAAGCCAGTAAGCCTTCCTCAAACCAGATGAGCCCACACCCAAGCTCGTGACCTCGGGGTTTCGAACATGGGTCCTCTGCGTCCCCGTCCAACACTCTATCCACTGTGTCACTGCCTGGTCAGGTAGTCCTATCTTCTCATTCCTCTCTGCCCCCCACATGACATGTGCAGGGACTTCTATTTTTTCCCCTAAGGCTGCATATTATTATAATTAGTTTAGGTTACCTAAGACTTTTAGAGTTCTTTGTAACAGTCACCATTGAGTGAGATTATTTTCTTCAGGACATTATTAAAATATACATGTTTCTTCTTCACTGTTTCTTGTCCTGTTCATTTCCACAGAAGTAAGCATTTATCATTACAAAATACACCAAAAAAATTACTGGTGATTTTTGAACCCCAAGAGGACAAAGTGGAAGGAACTGGAAAGAGGGAAATAAAATCAGTCATGATTGGGCACCTACTGTGCGTCAGTGTATAAGTTTGGAACATGCACATGATTTAATCAATCCTTTCAGAAATCCTAAAAGACAGACTTGCTGTTTTACAGATGAGGAAACTTGAGGCTCAGAGGGGTTAAATGATATACTTGGTGTTCCACAGTTTGTGTCAGAGTAAAGATTTGAACACCATCTGTGCAACTTCAAATTTCATGTTACCTTTGTTGTCCCAGGGTTAGAGGGTGCTCTAGTAGGCTCTAGAATGATACAGGGAATGGGTGCCCGGGTAGGGACAGGTTGAAGAGAATGCCTTTGTCTGTTCCAAGAATCAACCCTTGGCATGCTTCTCCTCCCTGTTCCCTGCTTCAAACGTAGACTATTTCTGCAAAATGTGGACCCAGCCCTTTGTAATATTTTAGTGAGAGGGTCTTCTACTAATGAGACATCTCTCTTTTGTCTTTCACAGCCATTTTGCAGGCAGTAATAACTGGTGATCTTATGAAGGTAAGACCTCTTTCTACCAATGTATTTGGGGATTTATTTTTTTCAGTGAGAGGAGGGGAGGCAGAAACAGACTCCTGCATACACTCTGACCAGGATCTACCTGGAAAACCTACTAGGGGGCTCTGCCCACCTGGGGTGTTGCTCCGTTGCTCAGCAGCCAAGCTCTTCTTAGTGCCTGAGGCTGAGGCCATGGAGCCATCCTCAGCTCCAATGGGGCCAACTCACTCCAATGGAGCCATGGCTGCAGGAGGAGAAGAGAGAGAGAGAGAGAAGTGAGGGGGGGGAGTGGAAAAGCAGACCCAGGACATCCACATGCCAACCAATGCTCTACCACTGAGCCAACTGGTCAGGGCCAAGGGATTCTTTAAGAACTTGAAATCAGCATCATTTTGCACCGTATTTTCATGATCCCATACATCATTTGTCAAACCCCCTGCTGTGCTGACTGAGGAGAAAGAGGAAGGATGCTCTAGTGCAAAGGGACTGCATGTCCCCAGGATGCAGTGCCGACAATGCCCTGAATTCCTGGTCTCTAGAAGCTGATATTGGAAACCCAAAGAGTTCTTTTCAGACAGCTCTTGAAATGAATGCGTGTGTGAGAATTACTTGGGCAATGACCAGAAATACATTCTTCAGGCTAGAGTCTGTGTCTTCCAACATTATTACATTTTTGTATTTTGGGGATCACAGGGCATACTCTGACTGATCCACCTGGAGCATTTTTATTTGTGCTTATATTTCCTGGTGAATTCTAGTTCAGAGGGCAGTAAGTGGTCACCACTGCCTCTAAAGGAAATGTGAATATTGAAGTCAGATTACCTAGATTCAGACCTTGGCCCTGCCATTCCCTATATGTATGATGTTATAAAATTATTTAACTCTCTGTGCTTCAGTTTCTTCATCTGTAAAATGAAATAATAATATTGCCTCTCTCTTCACTTTGTGAGGATTGAATGTAATACTACATATAAAGCTTTTAGGACTATTCCTATTACATAGAGGGGACTTAAAAGTGTTAGCTATGTTGTCAATATAATGTTAGTGTTTTTAAAGAGCTAATCATAGTGGAGATACAAATATTTATTATAAAGTATAATATAGTCGATGACTATTTGAAAAGCTGTCTTTGGTTCCGTGTCCTTATGATTGCCATATGTCCCTGTAAAACCCACCCTGGCATTGATCAGCTCTGCAATATGGGCAGCTCCTTGGGCAGAGGTTGTGCCTTCCACACCAGCCTGTGTGGAGCAATGTCATTGCAGACCCCGAAAACAAAAGCCTTAAGAGAAAGCTGAGAAGCACTGCCCTTGAAGACAGCTTCTTCTGAGGCACAGCTGTTGAGTGCACTGAGAAACCTCTGTGCTATATTTGTAACAGGTCACAAGCAAAACACACATAAGGAGACAATTGCAAGCATCTTTTTTTTTTTTTTGTTACACAGGGACAGAGAGAGAGTCAGACAGAGGGATAGATAGGGACAGACAGACAGGAACAGAGATAGGTGAGAAGCATAAATCATTAGTTTTTCATTGCCATTACGACACCTTAGTTGTTCATTGATTGCTTTCTCATATGTACCTTGACTAAGGGCCTTCAGCAGACCGAGCAACCCCTTGCTGGAGCCAGCGACCTTGGGTCCAAGCTGGCAAGCTTTTGCTCAAGCCAGATGGGCCCGCGCTCAAGCTGGCGAGCTCGGGGTCTCAAACCTGGGTTTTCCGCATCCCAGTCCGACGCTCTATCCACTGCGCCACTACCTGGTCAGGTGCAAACATCTTGATAAAGAGCTATTTTTAGATTCATCCTCCTGGAAATGGTTCCTGGGTGGTAGGCTGTCCAGATCGTGGTGTTATTGGGAATTATTACCGACAAGAGAAAAGAGCTCTCTAAGCAGTATGCCTGTGAGTTCAATGCCATTTCCCAGCCATGGATTAAACCAATACCATTCTGTGCTCCCTGCATGGCCATCTATTAGATTCTGGGAGATAGTGGCACGAATAAGTTCTGATCCCTGCCCATGCAGAACTTCTAAGCCAGAGCATTTTTTCAAGACGTATATTTGAAAGCTGTTCATTTTATTTTGTACATGGCTTTTAATGCAGGCAAAGACCTGGCCAGGTCCTTGGGTATATCACCGTGATTTTTTTGTACTTAATCAAGAATTATTTGAGATATGGGAAGTCACTATATCCAGCCCGTTGTCTTATTACATTCTCTGTTGCAATTATTTCCTAAATGCCTAAGAAATAAGGCGAACACCTTATTTACTGTGAGATGAAATATAGGGGGCTCAGGGTGTTTTTTTCTCTTATTCTTTTCTCTTTTTTTTTTCCTAGTATTTTTATCCCTCTTTCTTTCTTCTTCTCCATGTTCTTTTGTTTTTCTATTCCTTGCAGAAAGCACAATAAATATCAAATATTCAACTGTGTGTGTGTGTGTGTGTGTGTGTGTGTGTGTGTGTGTGTGTGAGAGTGAGTGTATGAGAGAGATAGGGAGAGGGAGCGTGCACCAACCAGCAGAGAACAAAGGACCCCAGGAGCCATCCCATTGTGAATGCTGTCTCGAGTAGCTTTCATATAACTGGGCCCTAACCCTAACCCTGGACTCACGTGATGTTCGGCATCTAAAAACACCACAGTAAGTCAGAATCGAGACAGCTGATGGATTGAGTCTGTGCTCCTCTGTTGAGCCCAAATCCCTCATGATATGTCCCAAAGAAAGGGACTGTCACTGTATGACAATGCAGTGAAACAGACCAGGATTCTCATAATTTTGGTGGAAAACTATTAGATACTTTTTCCTGCTGCCCCAGTTTCGGGATGCAAGTTCCCATATGTTCCTTACTTCCACTCAACCTTTTTTTTTTTTTTTCTGTTTCCTAGGAAGGCTTCCATGATTCTTGTTCCATCCCCACTTTATGCTTCCCTAGTGCCCTGTGGCCCCATCACGGTCACCCTCTCCATTCAGGTGGAGCTCTTACACATCTGTCTCCCCAGTGAACTGTGAGGTCTTTGAGGCCAGTGGCTGGGTTGCCTTTACCTTTTCCCCGGCCTCTGACACATGGGAGTGCTATGCTTGTCTCTGAGTGAAAGCATGAACTATGAGTTTCCTCTCTTTGACCTTATGAGATGCTTGATTTCTTTTCATAATGTGCCATCTAACATTTTGGTGGTAGACACATTCCCTTTACTTCTTATCTTCTGGGTTATTTGCACCTTATTTTCCCTAAAACTACCTTTTAGAAGCTCTGGAAGGCTTTTCTTGTTCTGTGATACTGCTGTTTGGAGACTAAAGACCCATTGACACTTTCTGTAATGTTTAAAACTTCCTGAACTTAGACTGTGTCCTCATTTAACTATAATCTCGGGCTGAATAAATCTGTTTGGTTATTTTTTTCCTAGCCTGTTCTCATATTTTAGGTTCTCTGAATCTGTTTCTCATCCCGCAGATTGTCTGTAGTGTTGCTGAGTCGGTGTTGGGTGGTTGACAGGATGCATGCAGGCTGGGGGCAGACCCAGATAACGAGGGGCCATACATGTGTATGCATGTCTGTGTGCTCTGTGCGCATGTGCGGGGATCTCATGCAGGAAATGGGGAGGAGCTTCCATATTTGGTAGCCAGGTTCATTAGAGATTGAAGAAAAACTAAAGAATAGGAAGGGAGTTACCTACCAGACACCACGCTAATCCTGCCTGTAGCTTTAATAATTCTTTCACTCTTCTCTATCCTCCACTCCCTAAGAACAGGGACCAATGTCCAGAAAAGAAAAAGACACAAGGCAGAAAAGGAAATATGTAACTCAGTATATTGTATATTTCAGTCTCCTCAGTGTGTTCAGCACCAATATACCTTCCCAGGAGTTAGGGAGACAATGACCATCTATTTGAATTATAATACAATCGAGGGAGATTACTTCATCTTTCTGACATTTCTCTGTGTCCTCTGAGGCTAGAATCATTTGTGGTTTGCTCCATTGGTCTTATTTTATCACCAACGAGCTGTTTCCCTTGTTCCGGACTCTGCCTAAGCTTCTCTTCCTACGTCTCTTTTTCAGCTAATAGAAAGCTATAAAAATGGAGGCAGTCTGCTAATTCAGGGACCAGACCACTGTTCACTCCTTCACCATGCTGCTAAAACCGGCAACGGGGAGATTGTGAAATATATCCTTGACCACGGTGAGTAGGCACAGTGAACCAGGGATCACTTACCCATGAAATAGATTGCATTAACTATGTTGGCTTTCACCCGGGTTATCTTTTGAATGGTGGAAATGCTCTCCAGCTTTTAGCTGAGTCCCCTTGCTTATTTGAGACAATGTGATTGTAGACCACTCACCCACTTGGGTACTCTTGACTAATCAAATAATAGAAATAATTTCCATAGCAAGATCTTTGCAGAGTATTTGGGGGCTGATTGCTTAAAACAAAACAAAAATAAGAATCATTGCAGATTGGCATAACACGTGCTTTATTTATAGTTTGTGTGAGAGCTTTTATGTTTTGGGACGTTAACTGGTTGGGACAAGGTAACTACCCCACATTTGTAGTTGATTATTCTCAGGATTAATGAAAGTATCTTTTTTTCTATTTTCTAATTTTTATTGGTATTTTTGCTATTTGAATCTCATTCATCTTTTCAACTCAAGTCACACTCTGTTCTCTTTGGAAAGATCAGTAGTCTCACATCCTCTGCAGCAGGTCACGTTCAGCTCCCTTGCGGCTCTCTACCTGGAGTTCTAATTTGGTGTTATATCATTTGCTGGAAGCAGCTTGCGATTTTTAGCATCTTCTAATAGCCCTTCAGAAGCACAAACATGCGATGAATGCCATGTCTTGACAATTCTCATAGCTTCCTACGTTTATGGTGTTTCTAGGATAAAGAACAGAAATAAAGGGGGAGGAATCTGCCTAGCATGGCTGTTTTCTAAGAAGAAAGAGCCGAATAGTTCTGGCTTTCACAGAGATCTGGGAAGATTTTCTGTCAATCCTACCAAGGTGCCTGTGGCCAACCCTCTGTGCCTCCAAATTCAGGCTGTAAATAAAAGTCATATTAATAAACATTCACAACTCATCTTGCTCTTCTTTTTATTCAATTTAGCAAACGTCTTATTGGATTTATTCATTCAATTAGTCATTCAACAAATATTTGTGGGCTTCCTAGTAGGATGTACCTTTTATAGGCTGGTACACACACAAAAAATAAGATAATACAGTCACTGTTTTCAAGCTATTTCAGGCTAAAGAAAAAAATATCATCATAGGCATAATTAAATTTAAAACAGTTAAATGGTTTAAGTCATATTGCAAATGCACAAATAGAGAACATAGGCGTAATTATCAAGATCCTGTGCCAGATGCTTAGACTAACATCATGGACTCTTTGCACGGGCTTTGTAAGGTAGGTATTAGAATTAGACCGTCAGTCACAGTAGAATCACCTGCTTTGCTCTAATACTGACTCACCACAAAGAGTTTGCTTGAGCCCTTGTTCTGAATTAGGGTGGAAAGAATGGGTTAGGCAAAGGGAAGGGTGTGAAAGTAGAATGATGGTCATGGGAGAGCTTTTTACTCCTTGTAGGCTTGGTTGGCTAGTCCTAACCCTAAGCCCACATGCCCTGGAAAGCCCAGGTGGGTAAATTTATTCTTGGTTGCTGCTTCTGACATATGTGTTATTCTATCTCCTGCTCCTCTAAATTCTACCCCCTGTGATTAAAGCATTCTCCTTTGGGCAAGACTTGAAAAGCAATGGTGGCATCTTTTCTTCTTGCCTCTTTCACAAAAAAATTTTTAAAAAAATCATAGATCAGAACCCAACCCCACAGACAAGGCATAAAACCACAAAGAAAGCTCCCATGGTTATATTCCCTTAATAGAAATGATCTCGGGATTTCTAGTACACAAATTTTAGGTGAGCTTTACATATATACTGTCTCTTTATTTGCCATTAGCTCAGGTTAAAGCAGCTCCTGGTTGCTGTCTTCTTGATTATTGTCAAGCTTGTCTTCTTAGTTTTCCCGTTACCCAATGAGATTCAGTGCTTGTTTGCATCCTTAGGCTATTCAATACCCACTTAGGTGGACTTAAGTGAGCCACTGATACCTACTTGAGAGATAGCATAGTTTAGGGACTCTCTCTCTCTCTCTCTCTCTCTCTCTCTCTCTCTCTCTCTCTTTATCTCTTTACCTGTCTTGAAGAGCTAACAGTTCCCCCTCTGTATCAGATACCTATTGGTGTCTCCTTTGGTCTCACTCATGAGGCTTCAGCAAGGTGCAGCTTTGACTGAGTCTGTATGGAACAGGGCCTCTGTCACATGTTTGAGGTTCTCGCTGGGATGGCTGGAACGGCTGGAACACCCGAGCCTTTCTCTGTACCTGGGATTTCATCCCAGGCTTCTTCATGGCATAATGGTCTTAGGGTTTGAGCAGGGGAGAACGAGAGCCTTTGGAAATCTTGAGGCCAGACTGGAAAGTTCTGCATCATCTCTGCCACATTCTGTTAGCTAAACCAAGTCACAGAGCTGGTCCCAACTCCAGGGATGGGCTTCATAAAAGGAGCTGTAAATAATTTGTGGCCAAATTTAATCTACCACTGTTTCCTTACTCTCCATCTTCTTTAGCTTAAAATGATGACCCGGCCGTCTCAATATCCTGAACTACTGGTCTACCTGAACTTCCTTGGAGCTCTGCTCTTACTTATCTCTTGTTTCTGGGTTCTAAGGTTGCTTAGCAACAACATTTCTTCAACTTTGCACGTTCTTAAACAAGTGCCCCCTCCCCTTTTTAGCATAAATATGCCCCATGCGATATTTGAGACATAAGCTTCTCTAAAAACAAAAACCCTGTCCTCACTTGAGTCTCCCAGGGGCAAGAGTGACGGGTCATGAGATGGTATTTCTCTACACCCTAGATTTTCACTTTCTCCCCTACTACTTTTTCAACTGTAGCCCATGCTCATAGGGCTTGGAGTTCCTAATAGATCTGTACACACATACTCTGACTGGCATGAATTCCAGATGGCACATTAGTCTCTTAGTGCTTTGACGGAAGCCTGACATTCCAATACTAAGCAAGTTTCTCTTCCATCTCCAGTGTCTCTGGCAAAGCATGAATCCCCGGATGCAGCTCTCTTTGTCAAAACTGAAGGCCACCAATAAATTCCTTGGGGGGAAGGTGCTTATTTTTCCAGTTCTTTTTGCTAGATTTTGTAAACTAGTTAGTTTCATATTTATGCTTGTAAGAAAAAGAAAAAAACACTTCAGATTCCTGTAATCATCCCAACTTCATTCCCAGGCCAGCGGTGTCCATGGTCACATAGACGTCCTATCCTCCTTCCCTCACCAGGATTTTGGCCTGAACAGAAGAGTGTAGAGAGTGAAGTGAAAGCCATTTTTTTTTCTGTTTGCAAATAAAATACTATGCTCTCCAGTTCAAGGACCACTGTCTTTGTGATGAACGGCCAATTCTGAAACATTTAGTGTTGTAGTCAGACAATGGAAAACTAAATCGCAGTTGATATATATTGAAATTATATCAACCTGATAGGCATCACCACTTCAGGCATAACCTCGCTCTCATTTCTGTTTCTTCAGGAATATGGATGCAAAACCTTTTGACATAATCAGCCCAATTCACCAGGTTCCTCAAGAGCTAATGTTTTCAGCTCATCTACAGTTACTGTTGTTTGCTTAATCTCTTTAGATGCTGATTTGGTTTATATTCCCCTGTGCATTTGAGGACTGAAAATCACCGTTGCAGAACTACTCCTCTCTTTTAAATTATAGAAACCTCTTTAAATGATACAGTTCTTGAAGACCAGGACAAGGGCATGGGAAACATGACCCTTCCTTCTCTGTAACCATCTTCCAAAGGTGATCTCTGCTCAGGGAAACAGTCTCGCCTCATTGAATAAGGATCATCACCCTGGAATTCCCCTGCTCTGCCAAGAAAAATAGCCTTTTCCACAGTGTTTTTAGGAGACTGGAATTTGAGGATGCATTTCAGACAGCGGCATCATGGCTATAAGTTAGTATCAAATTTGCAGTAGATAGGTCTGAGCAGTTTGAATTCACATAAATAAAAGAAAAAAAAATATGTATACCGTGTCCAACATCAAGAATACTTACTCTTCCTTCTAATCTCGAATGCTATCTCTTGATGTATTAATGCTTTGTTTGTTTGTTTTTTAATGTATTTCAAGGCTTCTTGTGGCTTCCTATGATACAAATCATAAACACTGTTCCAAGACCTGACTATGAGGATGCCTATAATGACAAGGCTCATGAGAAAACAGGGGACCCTTTCTTTTCAAGGGGTATGATGGAAACTGTATGTGGCCTGTTTGCTTTGCCCCTTCACTGGGTGTTTATGGTGGGCAGTGCTGTCCACAATCAGGGGGACACCCCCTGAATGGGAGTCGTGAGAGCTCACACTCCGGCTACCACATCCCACACCCCAATTCTCTTCTATGGGCCCTTTTTAATTCAGGCTGGGGACTGCGGGGGTTGGGGGGAGGCAAGCGATTTGCAGTACACTCTGAAAAGCCATGGAAGGCTTGCGTTTTTTTCCCTCCTGCATCTTCTTTGGGACTTCTTGTCTCAAACTCACATGCAACATGCTGCTTTCCTTTATGAAAAAGTGGAATCTGGGCATTTGGATGGTTGAAAAGAAGAGGAGGCGGGGGGAGGAGAGCTGCCAATCTCCAGGGACAGGGTGGAGCAAGGAGATGCTAAGGGATTCCTGCTGAGAGCCCCCCAACCACCACCAGGGGTTCCTGCTTTTCAGCCCCTTTCTACCATCTTTGTTACCCACTCCCTCCTCCCGGGTTTACCCTCCAAAGGACTTTTGTGTTGTTTGTCTTTCCACCCTGCACAAGTTTGTCCTTTTGTGATTCTCCCCACACACACTCCCACCCCTGTCGCTCCCCACTGTGTTTCCCGATAGAAATCTCACTCATGCATTTCCTTCTTGATTTCAATGGCTTATTTTGTCTTCCCTCTGTTTCTGCTTTCAGTCTTTCTTTTCTCTTTTTTTTAACTCCCCTTTTTTTCTGCCCCTAGTCCCCAAGAGGAACGACCACCACCCCGCTGGGACAGGGTGACGGTGCTGTTAGAGTTCCCAGTGCCAGCTCTGCCCAGATCTGCACAGCTTTTGTCCCAGCCACGGGAGGATTTGGAATGGTCTGCTGGCAGCGTCAGGGAAACTAATGGGAAATGAGATCCGGGCTGAGCGAGGCCACGGGGAGGTGGGAGGAATAGCAAAGGGGATTTGGTGGATGCCTTGGTGTGTGGGAAGCAAACTAAAAAATGCATGGGACAGAGGACACATCATATTCGATACAGGTGCAGTATTGATCAAGTTGCATCCATAAGAACCGGGTTGTGCAATGGAAGAGTGAACGCTGGGCAGTGAACCTGCATTTTGGAAAGTTTGACCACCATGCAGTCTGCTTTCTTGTGAGATCTGCGAGGTTTTACTTCCTTCCGTATTCCCTGGCCATCACCTGAACACTGATGTATCTATCCCCTTGGTGTGTTTCTCTTTCTCTCATTTTTCAACCGTTTCCTATAGAACACTGTCTTTTGAATCTACCCATGTTCCATTTACAGATCTTGGATCCACGCTGATTTTTAAATGCCTTGCATTTGTTCATTCACTTACAAAATTATTTCTGTCCTACTGGCTCTTGAGAAAAAGATGTTATAGCAACAATTACTGATCATCTTTAGTATTCTAAATGCTTCATGGGTCTGAATGCATTTAATTCTTACAATAGCCCTACACAGTCAGTTTTTTCATCTCTATTTGACAGGTGATGGAAACTGAAGTATGGTGAAGTTAGGTCAGTTACCAAAAAAATTCACACAGGGTATATAAGATGGTCTCTGCCCTCCACATTCCTAAAACCCAGCAATGGGCAGTAAAACATGGATGGACAACCACCATGCAGGGTCATTTGACGTGTCATATTCTGGGTTCCAGTGACAACCCATGCAGAATGTGTAAGGGCAGGGACTGCCTTCCTCCGAAAATGCCATGGAGAAATGTGTAGCTATATCCCTTCAATAGGGATTAAGGGCTGTGGGATGGAGTGTGGATTTATGGTAAACCCTGAAGAGACAGAGAGCCAAGATGTCCTTTTATATTCAGGGGACAATTGTGCATTCTCTACTGACAATTCAATGGTATTCCTCCAAATTCTTTAGGGGAGATGACACAGTATTCACAATCACTTCATATGTATCCACAAAATATAAAAATAAGCACCAAACCCCATTGGTATATATTGAAGATATTCCATTATCTTTATTTTCTCTCTCTCCCCTGTTCTCTTCCTTGTTAGTAAGACTCAAATGAACTTTCCAAAAAATCACAAATGCTCTTAGATACATTTTTAAAGAGGATATTTTTGTGGTCTTTTAAAATTATTTTTATTTCTCAGGCCATCCTCCCCTTCAGATTTTATACCGATGCCCCTAAACTGTCCTGGGTACCATTAAACTGCACAATGCCCTCTTACTAATAACCCCCAACAGGCCATTGAAGGTTCAGATGGGAGGGAAACTCCAGCCTTGTCTTGGGCTGCGCCTGTCACTCACTTCTCTTGTTTCCTCCTCTGCACCACCTTGCACTATGCAAACACTGTTATTTTAAAGTGGGTTATAAAAATTACAAGAAAATGTGCCCATGCTGTTCAGACTAGCTTGCCACTCCTATCTGTAATCAGCCAGCGGCTACCCTTCCGTATTCACCAGCTTCCCGCCCGCCAGCGTCCACAGTGTCTGCTCCTGTGAGTGTGTGTTTGTTCGTGGGAGGATGAGGAATTAAGTCCATCCGTCCAGAGCCTTTCTCGAAACCTCTAACTGGAGCTTCTTTAGACAGTAATGTGGAGCAAATGTATCTAGTTTTAGCATTGATGCCTCTTTCTCATGCCCCTGGCAGCTGCAGAAGAGGAAGGGAGGAAAGGAGAAATGATAAGCAGCCCCAGGCCAGCCTTACACACACACAGGATAATCAACTGCCATCATTTGGGTCAGCTGCATCCACGGTGACTCTTGTCAGAAATGTGAGGGACGAGGTCCTTTCTCATCCGTGTCTTCCTTGCAGAGTGTCAAACAGTTGCCATTTCAGCACAGATGACGCTGCTCGCTGTCCTCTCTCTCTTGCACGGAGGTTGGACCCTGGAGTCCATGGACCCACTGTGGCTACTGCTCTGAGTGCTGAATAAAGGAGAGACTAGACAAGGCTAAGTATTTGTGAATAAAGGAGAGAATAGATAAGGCTAAGTAAGTATTTGTGCCATCAGCAGTAATGATGGGGACAGAGCTACAACTACTGAAGCTGGGCTGCTTGTGTTCATAGAAGTCCTTTCAAAACAAATGGCTTAAAAGGTTTGCTGGAGGTGACAGTTCTTTGAATAAACCATTAGATACTGTAAGCCTTCTCGCACCTGACCTCTTATAAAATGTCCTGTTGGCAACTGAATAGGCCTGGGGCACCTGGTTCTCAGGACATAAAATTTGAGTCCACAGGTGGCTTCATATTTAGGGAGGAGTGAAGTGATTCATTTACAGGTATTGATCGACTTACAATATATGCAACTTACAACCATTCGACTTTATGACCACAATCGCTAGCAATGACTGCTCCGCCTCTGGCAGCGCAAACGTTACCCAGCTGGGCGTACCACCGTGCGGACCAGCTTCTGGCAGCACTACCATCTCCGCGTGCACCATATCAACTGTTATCCCAGACTCAGTACAGCAATTTGTGTTTTGTGTTTTGGATATTTTTCATCAAACCCCTCCCAAGATGTCTACCAAGAGGAAATTGTCTTTGTCTATAGCCTACTCAACTTACGACCAAATCATGTTACGACCGGTCTGTCGGAACCAATCGTGGTTGTAAGTTGAGCACTAGCTGTATATCTCCTTCTTTCACTGATGTTCCAGCATCTTGACATGGTGTGGCCTGCTGTGTTATGTTAGAGAATAGGACACTCCAGAATATCTCAACTTTAAGCCTTGTGTGTAGTCTGCCAGCTACTGGTTTAAGCACAAAGAGAGGGACCCTGCAGGCATGACATTAAATGTCGTATTTGGATAGAAGTCACAGTGGGCTTCCTGGAAGAAGTGGTCTCAGCCAATACCTACGGGCTACATGGGGTAAGGGGGTCTGAAGGCTGGGGAGGAAGGCAGTGGTGCAGAGAGTGGGAAGGCAGACATTCCAAGCAGTGTTTGCAGACTGAATGAATTAATTAGGGAACATATAAAAACACTGTGATTGTGTAAACTTATAGAACATTTTAATTCCTTATGAACCATCTGTCACATGGTGTTTATGCATGATATTTTTTCCAGATCTCGGAAGGGAAATTTTGTGAAAAATAGAATTTTAGCCGATTTTTAAAATAAGGATATTGGACTGTATGCTGTCTATTGTCTCTTGTAGTTTTACCATTCTATTTTGTATAAGACCCAGTCCCAAACTCCCTGCTGCTGGTGAATGAGGGACAATCCTTAGAGCCTGCCGGATTGTCCCCTTTCTCCCAGGGCAGCCACTTAATTGTCTCTCACTTATTCTCTTCCAATTGATTTTATTTCTTCAACTTAATTGAACACTTCTCGAAGGCGGGGGTCATGTCACTCTTTTGTAGCTTTCATTCTGCACGTATTGGCTGGTGGTAATTGGGAGCTTAGTGGGGCAGAGGTAGAGGGATCCTTTCTTTTTTGTAGAGAGGGAGGAGGACATCTTGTTATCCCTATGACGAATATTTTTTTCTTGTGCAGTTTCCCAAGGCATTTTAATTCTGTGACTGTAGATGTTTTTGTTAATGGTTAGTGTTTGAACTTATTTTATTTGTTTATTTTTAAAAGTTTTCCACTGATTTAAGAGAGAAAGAAGCATCAACTCACTGTTCAATCTAGTAGTTCCATTTAGTTGTGCGCTCGTTGATTGCTTCTTCAACGTGCCCCGATGGGGGATTGAACCAGTGACTTCGGGCAACTGGGACTATGTTCTATTTACTGAACCACCCGGCCAGGGCCATTTCTGAACTTACTGTTAATGGGCATCTTGCTTTCCTCTTGTTTAGGACCTTCCGAGCTATTGGATATGGCAGACAGCGAAACGTAAGTGTTGCTTGTCATTACCTAGTCTGTGCAGTGTCTAGGGCATATACTAGATAATTTTCATGCCAGTGATGAGAAGTCCGCTTTCAATTGTATTTACAGCTGTGCAGGGCTAATTTTCCAAATCAAAAATCGCACAATAAAAATGGGTGGCAAGTGCTGTGATGGTTGCACGCGCCGTTGTTGATAGTCATCGCTTAGCGATTCCCACAAACAGGGCACTCCTGCACTGGTGCATGTTGGACTGCTAAGAAGTCAAAATAGATATATTTCCTTTTTTTTATTTACTCTTTCTCAATTGGGATTTGTGAGAAAATTAAGCCCTATAGCTCAAAGCCAACTTTGCCTGTAATGCAACATCTTTGCTGAGTCTAGAACGGAACAGGGTCTATAAGCCAGCCACTGGAGAGCTGAGAACATGGTAGCTCCATCATTTTTATGTTCTGGGGTTCAGATGGGGGACACTGCGGGAGCAAGTCATCTTCTCTGGGATGATCCCCAACCTGATAATGTGTGTTTTTAACATTTTTCCCACTAGGGTAGCAAAATAACTACTACTCTCTGAACAGAAACAAAGAAAGGCCAAGCATTGAACCCCGAAAGCCATAGAGAACCACTAGAGAACTCCAGAGAAATTCAATAGGGGATAAGGCATGGGCGGGGGTGGAGTAGGGAGAGGAAGCAGGTGAGGTGAGGAAAAGTAGAAATGAATAGAGTGAAGGACTGAAGGGCGAGGGGAAGGGGAGGAGCCATGAGTCACCAGACATGGAAGACGCTGCCCATTACTGCATAGAGCTTGTCCACATACCATATATCCTGTGGGCAAGGTTGTCACCTAGCCCAGTGTGCCTTCTCTGAGGCCTGGTTTGATCTTCCATGAAATACTTGGACATTACATAGCTTTTCAATTGTGGACCCCAAATGGGAAAATCCTCCTACTTATCTGCCTGTTAGGCAAAAATAGCCACTTTCTACTGCCCATTTCCCACAATGAGTGGCTGGATCTTGGGCCTGCTTGCGACTGGGGACAGCTACGGTTCCTGAACTCTCCCTGCTTCTCGCTGTGCCTCCCAAGTCCTCTGTGGTCGCCTTGCCTCTTCCATCTGCCCCAGGCAGGAAATCCAGTAGGTGGGTCAGACTGAGTGTTGGTCTAGTTCTTTGAAGTTGAGTTCTCAGGCATTATTTCTGTGGGGCCAGATGGGGGTTTTCTGAGCCCCAGGCGATGGATCTGAGGGTCCGTGATCCCTCATTGCTGCTCCCTGTGTTTCATCTAGTGTTCCTCCTACACTGCCTACCTGTGTCCACGGAGAGAGTTGCTTCACAGTGTTCAGACACCTCTGCACACATTATCTATCTAATAGTGCCATGCATGGAGTCTTACCGAAACCAGACATCAGTAGTTGAAAACAAAACAGGCTGAGTGCAGCCTATTTAACCAACACCATTTAAAAAAGAGGCTACATCAGATATCAGGGTTCCTTGATGACTAACTCAGTGCATTCTTAGGCCCCCCCCCATCATTCACCTCTCCCATTGGGCCCTGCCTGTGACCAGGGTCTCAGCCGTAGATAGAGAAAGAGGCCAGACAGAGGCAGAGGAGCACAGAGCATCAGTGGCAGGGGGAGGAGGTAACTGTGCCCCCTCCCTGCAGCCTCCACCCCCACCCCCAGCCCCTTGATGGGTGGTTTGCATTTCGTCTTTGATTTAGGGGTGAAACTGCACTGCACAAGGCCGCCTGCCAGCGGAACCGGGCTGTGTGCCAGCTTCTGGTGGACGCAGGAGCATCTCTGAGAAAGACGGACTCCAAGGTAACTAGATGAGTGTGTGCAAGCATCCAGCCCCTGGGCCAGATTGCAGGCAGCCTTTCTGCGCTCATGGAAGTGCCTGGGGCTTTGGAAAAAGGAGGAGAAAATAAAGTGCTTCATTTAGAGAAACTGCGGTTTAAATGTATAAGCACAAAAGGAGGGTGTGTGCTAGCCTATGGGGCTTTATAAACCTCTGAACGTTTGGGGTCCTTCTACTGAATGCCAGCCGCCAACTTGTTGTGGAGAGGTGAGGTTCAAAGCCCCCCCCCCCGAAGGGGGGAATCAGGATTATGTTCAAGAACATTGGGGATTTTTCCCTTCATCTGCTTAATCCGGTGTAGTTTAAACTCTGTGAGTTATGTGGTCCCATACATGGGTGCCAAAGTGATTTCCAATCTCCTATAGGGAGTGAGGTCAGGCTACGCCATACATTGTTGCCATGTGCAGAAAGCACCCAAGGAAAGGGTTAAGACCTGGCGTGGAGGAGGAGTTAGAGCTTGGTAGCAATGACCAATGTCAGCCTGCCCATGAGAGGGCAGAGCTAAAGCAGATCATCCCGTAGGGGACCTTGCTCAGCTCTGAGAGTGCCCAGGCACCCTGGGGAGACTCCAAGACAAGCCACTTTACTACCCATGGTGGCAGAGAGAATTTTAATATATAGTCAGATAGCTAGGTGACGACTTCATTAAGCAGGTCCCAAGTAATCTAAGTTTGGGGCCAGTCAGTGGAGTCAAGAAACATAGAAGTTCAATAAAGACTTAAGCCCCATTAGGCTTATTTAATTGATGAGAATTTACCAATGTACAGTTTTTTTTTCCCTTTGGGGATTCCTCACCCTGCAATGGATGTTGTGAAATGACATTCTTGTGTGGACCTCTTTGCTTTCTGAACCAGTTCTGAGACTCACAGTGTGTAAAACTCTCCACTTCCCTCGCAACCTTGCTCTCTGCTGAGGTCCCCGGCAGCCTCCCTGGGCTCCAAACACATTAAGCCTGTGTTGTGGTTTCTAGCTGGTCTGTTCCCTGCCTGGGTTAGTTCATTGGGGATACAATTTCAAATGGCAGATCATTGTTCAATGCGATATTCTTCCCAGCTAATATTGGCACGCAAATGCTTTGATGTGTGGTCTGAACAAGGAACGCCAATCCTGGAGGTAGGATCAGTGGAGGCCGTGATCTGAGGGAGACTTGGCCTTGCTGGAGCCACTCAGACCATGGCAGGGCAGTTGCCTGTTTATCACACAAAAGGCTGGTCTTACACTCCACTCAGATAATAAAAAGAAGGTAAAGAACTCCATGAAATGGAGGGATAAACCAAATCCTGGGCAGGAGACCGGGCTCCTGAGCAAGCAGTCTGCTCTTTTTTTATTTTTCATCTACATGTCTGTATCAGATTAATGGGCTCAAAGTTCCTTGCGATTTCTTTCTATTTTGTGTTATCATTCTGTGTGCTTTTTCCCAAGCCACAAGCCACTTAATGATGACTGTGATTGCGAATGTAGTGCATTCTCACATGAAAAACCCCGAGCAGCCTGACCAGGTGGTGGCGCAGTGGATAGAGCATCGGACTGGGATGGAGAGGACCCAGGTTCGAGACCCTGAGCTCACCAGCTTGAGCGCGGGCCCATCTGGCTTGAGCAAAAGCTCACCAGCTTGGACCCAAGGTTGCTGGCTCCAGCAAGGGGTGGCTCAGTCTACTGAAAGCCCGCGGTGAAAGCACATGTGAAAAAACAATCAATGAACAACTAAGGTGTCGTAATGGCAATGAAAAACTAATGATTGATGCTTCTCATCTCTCTGTTTCTGTCTTTTTGTCCCTATCTCTCCCTCTCTCTGACTCTCTCTCTGTCCCTGTAAAAAAAATAATAATAATAAAGAAAAGAATAAAGAAAAACCCCAAGCAAAGCCAAAAATACAAAGAAGTAAAAATTGCTAGAAAATGCCACAGCCTAGATCAACGTGTTATCAAAATTTTAATGGTCGCACTTCACACATAGATATCTTTTTTCTCTCTCATTTTCTTACGTAGGCAAGGTCATACGTACTGTGTGTGTGTGTGTGTGTGTGTGTGTGTGTGTGTGCGCGCGCGCTATTGTGTGACTTCCGTTTCCACCCAACACTGTGCTCTAGAGATCTGACCGTATGAAGTGCTATGGCTATATATGCTTCCTTCCCTTCAGGGACCTTCGTTTTGCCATTTGTGATCTGACGCTCGGTGAAAACCTCACATATAATTACTAGGACTGAATTTCCTGGATTGTTTTTGGAGAGGAGCAATGTATTGAAAGTTTTTCTTAACAGACAACAGTTCCTTAAAAACCATCTTCCTGAATAGAGAATGAGGAATTCCAACTTCTGTTGAAGTTAAGACAAGGTAGTCTACTAATTGTGTGCACAAGGTGAATAAAACTATTATAGTAACTTTAAGCCAGTGGATAAATATTAAATCCCCGCTAAAGTAACGTTGTAGAAAGAGTCCGTACCCATGGTTACTTCTTTTTTATCCTCTGACCCCAGAACCCGGGAGACTAGGACAGGTTTCATTGAGGTTGATGCTGTCCATTGTGATAGCAGAGCAGGAGGCTGAAGTTTTTGATAATTTTTGTCATCCTTGTGTGCATTTACACACAGAGCTATTGCTTGCGTAGAGTGATCACATCTCTGTCCTTTCCTTAGAACTTAATATCACTTATTTCAGTAGATAAAACTCTATCATTGCACAAAAATTAGAAGTTTCAAGGAATGTTAAGTAATATCCATAAACATTCAAAAGAATGAAGAGCTTCCCTCCTTTTCTTGCTAATTTCTATTCATTGGCCTCATTTCAAAAATATCATGTGTGCTTGCTTGTGTGTGTGTGTACACATACAGATATACATATAGTATTAGACTAGGCTGAAAGACACTATACAATCATTTCAAGTAATGCAGAAAACATTTAGTGACATAAAGATGTTTGATATATTATGAAGCAAAAAGCACATTATATAACAGTATATATACAAAGTATGGTTTCATTTTGATTAAAATAATTATGTATAGAGCTATAGAAAAGGAAAAATACTCTGTAGAAGGTTAACAATGGTTATCTTAGTGTAATAGAATATATCTTTATTTTAGTATTTGTGCTTTCTTATTTTCCCAAGGTTTTTTTAGTGAACACCTGTCACTTTTACAGTCAGAAATTAACTCACTTTTTGGAGAGATGAGAACATTCTAAATTGGAGAGAAACTAAGTGGAGTCTTTGAAAGCAGCAAAGAAACCCTTTTAGATTGTTATGACCATCCACCCCTTCCTCTCAGGTTCGGCTTGTTGCTTCCCAGAGTTAGTATAATAGAAGGAGTCACAAACTAGAAATCAGATGCCTGCTTCCCTATTTATCTATTCAGTGATTTCTATCCACTTTCTTTGTGCTGCCATCTCTTGCTGTGTACTCAGACTCTGTGATCCTTAGAGGAAAACCCCACCTTTCTAAAGTGACGGTCTCTTCCTTTGGGACTAACCTGTCCTACATGTCTCATGTGATGTTTCTATCAGATAATAGATTGCAAAATGCCTTGTGAACTCTAAAACAGTAATCGTGGAAAGATCCTTATTAGTGAGGAACCTATGAGTAGCCCTGTTTCTGCGGATTTTTAAGAAATCGCATCCCATGTGTTTGTGTATCTTTCATTTCCACTTTTACCTACAGGGTAAGACACCGCAAGACAGAGCTCAGCAGGCTGGGGACCCTGAACTGGCTGCTTACCTAGAAAGCTGTCAGAACTATAAGATCATTGGCCATGAGGACTTGGAAACTACTGTTTGACACTGGTAGACGGGCAAAGAGAACCTGAGAAGTTATATCACCTGTGCCCTCCAAGGCAATTGGGCAGCTCCCCTGGAAGAAGCTGATGGAACCCACGAATCTGTCTTGCTACTGCAAGAATCTATCTGCGACCATGTCACCGGTTTTTAAGGGCTACCAAGATGTACAACACAATATGATAGCCCGTGGAGGACGAGGCAGGATACCTGGAGATTTGTGGAATACGAGTTCCACAAAATTTGATCCTTACCACTTCCAGCAAGTAGCATGAACTTTTGTGTTCACCTGTATCATTTATTTTAAAGACTCAAAGGATGTTTGTATACACGGCACTGCTCCCTTCTCCCCTGAGGCAATCATCTTCCCCTGTTGCGCACCATTCTCCCGGAACTACCTGTCAATTGAAAAAACGCGGTATGATCTGTTTTCTTCCCATCTATTCTTTGAAGACCACAAGACCGTCTGAAGGTCTTTGAAATCCCTCTGGATGTCCTGCAGAAATACAACTGTAAAACTGCTCCGTTTCCGAGATTAAATACACCAGGACGACTTAGTGATGTTTTGCATGTCTCCCCTCCCACCCCAGTCCCTTTTGATCATCTATGAGCTGGGAGGTGCCACATGGATAATGTCAACTTGTGCATGGTATCTCTGAGGTATGGTGGGGTGGCATGGGAGTCGCCTGTTCTCAGCGGGACCTCAGAGAGGTGACCCAGGGATCGGCCCCGCTTGCAAGGGCTGTTGCCGATGGCTGCGAAGGACGGGTTCAGCTTGGGCTGTTTGTATAGCTCCGTACTGCCTATGTGTAGCCATCTTTGCCTTTTGCTGCAACAGAGACAAGCGATGGATGAAGCAAAGGCTGCAGCTCGTTTGCAGAAGCACTCAAGTTGAAGTGCTCATTCAACTGCTGAGCAGAAAGCGGTGTGTGGGAACTGTGGTTACAGGAAATGGAGCGCTATGCCAGCGTTTACTTCTAGACTTTTTTTTTTTTTTGAGTGATAATGGAAAGCAGGTTAATGGACTTGAAATTAAACAGCAGAAGCAAAAGTAGCAACATATGTCAAAAAAAAAAAGCTCACTTAAGTAAGAAAACAGTCACTGGAATTTTTTCACAGAGGTTAATAAGTACAGTGGAGAGAGGAGGCCCATGTGAGGTTTCCTTCTGAGATTTTGGTTTTCATTATCCCAAGTACGCCTTGTCCCAAAGATGGAGCCTTGCTGTGTGAGTTTCACTGCCGGTTTCCTGGGACACGTGGCCCTTTCTGATGGGTGCCTCACGGATTACTTATCAGGGTCCAGGGTCATACCTGATAGTACTACAGCCCCATTTTACATGTGCAAGAAAATCTAATGTATTATTGTTTCTATTTTCTTCACCAGAAAGTTCTTACTGCAAAGCACGGTGGGAGCCCAGACAGTAGTATCTTCTGCAGTGGAGTTGTAACTTCTAATCCTGCCAGATATCAATTGGTACTTAGAGGTATCTCTATGAAGGACTTTGTGATCGTTCAAATATCAGGAGCAAAAGTTTTCCAGCTTTTAGTGAAAAATGTCCACTTAATTTGGGCACGAGTCAGAAAGGGGAGTGGGTGATCAAGGTTTTAGCCTTGGATGACACTTATGTTTCCAGAATTTTTCTCCATTTTGCTCTTAGATGTAAGCAACATGCTTCCCTACTGTTTCTACATGCATGCCTAAACAATTGTTTCTCTCCATTTAATTTAAAGGTCCCACGGTGGCGTGTTGCTTACCTGAATCACACTCTGATCACATATTTTGAAAGCACAGATACAATATACTATGAAACAGGAATAGCCTCTCAGTGGATGGGGATTAAATCTCTCCTTAGTTGTTCCAAAATCAAATGCCTGGCATTATTTTCAGCTGTGGGAGGAAGGGTTGGTTGCGAGTAATCTATTCCCCTAGAGCCGTCTTAGAAATGGAACTAGCTTTGGGGTTTTATGGGGAAGGGAGGAAGGACTGCAGTAGATTGTTTCCAGAAACTGGGGAGAAAAATATATGCTCCAGGAAAATTTAATCACTGGGCTTCTGCTGGGAGTTGTACAATTGGCGGGATTGTCAAGGAGATGGTGTGATGACAGAAATATAATCCTTAAAATGACTGAAATCTGGCTTTGAGTGGTGCCTTCCATCCCTTGGATTGAGCCAAACGCTTGGCTGTGCAGTCGGTTACCCAGCAGCCATTGCTGGGATGAAGGACTTCATTCTCACCAGCTCTCATCTCAAATTTCTCTGCACACTTCAGTACAGCCCAGAGAAAATTTAGGGTACAGGTGGCTGCGAGCCAATTCAAATAGCTCCAACCGAAGTCGCAAATAAATCCCTGGAATGAAAATAGATGACGTACTGACTGCTCTCGGGCTCTTGGAACATTTGGAAAATGTTCAAAAATAAAAAAATAGTATTAGAGTCCTGCATTATTGATGGAGAATGCAAATATCTCTCTGAAAAAAGCAAACTCCACTCAGACTTGGGCTTTCAAAAAGAAAAAGTTCAAAAAATGAGCAAAATAGTTACATATTTAGTGGCGTCAACATTAATTCTACTTCCTGGAGCATTTTAGTTTTTAATTGATTGCTGAGTGTGATGGTCCCTGGCTTTAGAAAGAACTAAGGCTATATGCTCCAGGAGTTTTCAGCTCAGCTTAGGAATATGGGACCCCCCTTTTAATGAGCCCTCGGGAAGTATAGAAGTAAGTAGTCTGGCCCTGGTCTGAAATCCCACATAACTTTAATTTAAAAGACATAAAACCATAGACCTGTAGAAATACCATTTTCTATAGAACCTACTGAGACAGTAGCAGAGGTGTCTGTCGCAGCTGATGTGCATCTGTGTGTATGACTCAGAGGAGCCCTTTGTGTCAGGGCCCCATCTGGTTTGGGGTACCATTTTTGGAGAAGGTCGATAGAGGAATGAGAAGTGGAGAGTCATTAAAAGACAACATGATAGAACCTTAAAGATAGTCATTTGCAGGGCCTTGTATTCCCATTTTACCCAGTGGATGAAACAGTGCCCAGTTTGAGCCGTGTTTTATCACCTTCAAGGACATAGTAAAGCCCAGAAGCCCAGAGGGAAATAAGCACCATGGCTGGCAATGTCCCTTGGAGAGGTCTGGTCACCTCTACAGAAGCTACCACCTGAAACCAATGCAATTTCTGAGACGTGATGTAGCTGGCATGCAATATGGTGAAATTAGTGAGGACTGATGGGGAGCCTCACACCCGCAAATCCCCCCCGCTTTTTCCTAAGCTCTGGCTTGAGTGCATAGGCAGTTCGGCTTGCCTGGAAAGAGGTTCAACAGGTAGCTAGTTGTCATTTGGACCTTGTGACAGTTTCTTTGTGGAAGGATTTCTGAGATTTATTGACTAGATTCTCCAAATATCCCTGTCTTAGAAAATGTGGGGCAACAGTTTTAATTTTTTTTACATGTCAACTTTATTTAAACTATATATTATTTTTATTCATTTTTTTTAGAGAGGAGACACAGAGAGAGAGGTAGAGAGAGAGAGAGAGAGAGAGAGAGAGAGAGAGAAAGGGGGGGAGGAGCTAGAAGCATCAACTCCCATATGTGCCTTGACCAGACCAGTTCAGGGTTTTGAACTGGCGACCTCAGTGTTCCCAGGTCGATGCTTTATCCACTGCACCACCACAGGTCAGGCCTAAACTATATATTTTTTTATGATAAAAGTAGAACCTGCTTTTTGTAGAAAATTCTAAAATGATACCATAAATGGGTATCATCTGCAAAGGCAAGTTGCTCTGTGCTGGAGTGATGTTCCCTGTCCCACTTTTTTAGAGATCTGTAGTGTTAACCTGATAAATATGTAAACATCGCTGCTTGGACGTCATGTCAGAAATACTCTGTGCCTATGCTGGCCCACCCTACGCACATAGAAATACATTTTTTTGGTATACATATATGTGTACATATACTATACACACACATATTGCATAGTTTAAAAAAAAGAAAACATCTGAGAAGCATGCTCATCATCCATATATGTATAGTTCACACCAACAGACAAAGACGACAGAGAATTTCCATGTATTCATTGTTGTTTCTACTATTACTAAGCTTAGTTCCATTTCCAAAGCACATGGAACTTGCTCATGCCTATGTCATAAAACCCATGACCAGAGGGCTTGTAATTGTTTATGTTACCTTCCACCAAGCATGAAACCTACCTGAGCCCAGACACTGGCCTCAGCTATTGTTGGATCTCAAGCGGAGAGTAAGTGTGATGCTTTCACATTTTACATGGCTGAGTTTACAAAACTGGCACATGGTACATTGCCTAATGCTATGTAATTAGGTCAAGCTGTCGTCAGAAAGGTGCGGTAACGTGGACATGGGCTGGGGTCTGAAGAGCTCGGCTTCCTCCAGTCGGTGTAGCTAATAGAATCATGGAAACAGCATAAGGTTTTATGCAGTTATGCTATTTAAAAGGAAAATAGATCATTGTTGAAATGGCCCATCATAACCATCAAATGACTAATTGCTCTACTTACACTGATTATTTTCATTATTTTTTTTTTGGTGGGTGAGGGAAGAATACCATTAAATTAGAGAGTTTTCTAGCTACATCTTAAACATTTATTTAATATGAAAAAGCTTCTGATCAGATTTTCTAGAACCATCTTTGCATCAACTATTTCATTCTCTGAATACCACATTCAGCTGACTCTCAGTCCTACAGTGTTTTTTCTGCCAGGCTTTTTCAGACCTATCTTGGCCCCATCGTCCCTTTTCTGGGTCCCAGTCATCACTCATCTCTGGTCACTCCAGTTGTCCGACTGTAGCCATAGTCCTGCCCCTGGACTTCCTGCCTCTGCCTTCAGTGATTTTTCTGTGCAGATATCAAAATCATCCTGAGCTATTATGCTCAGAATGCATTAAAATGAAATTATCCTCTGGGACCAGTATCCATTTTTTCCTGAGGGACAAATAGATGTCCACTGACCCTGGTCATTCTACCGAGTTCCAGCAAGCCTTATTCCAAGCAGTAATCTGCAGGATAGGTTTAGCATATTTCTGTCTTAGTCACACCAGAGGAGTCATGGTCACTTCTACATCGAATGATGTAAACAGTGCACCCCCTTGGAGTCACCTGAATGACTGGATTATATACATGTTATACATTTTAGGCTGATTCACCATGATTTAATGAGAAACCTGAACATAAGAACTAAGCAAAGAATTGCACCCCTGGGCAACCTGCTCTCCCAAGATACTGAGAGTCACTGAACTGGTCCCTAAAAGAATGAGGAAAAAGAAAAGAATTCTAAGCCTGTTGAAGCATTACATTTTAAAGTAGAGATTTGAATATTGGACAGTATCATCATGGTGGATAGATTCCAGAGTCTATTTATATATGTATTCAGTTAATTCAGTCATTCTATATCTAATCATGTCTGTGAAGTAATCATCCATTCATGTATTGAATCATTTATCGTAGATATATATTTATTACATACTCTGATGCAATCACCACGATACGGACATAAGAAAGAATATAAGAAACAAAACTCTTGACTTCAAGGAGCTGACAGCCTAGGAGAATAGTCAAAATCCACTATGCTAAGTTATGGGCAGGAAAACCCCCGCGTCCTCAGAGAGCATGCTCGGGGCTCAACTAAGTCTTCGTTGTGCCAGACACTCTTTAGCCAGCGATGGTTTACTTCTCTGGACTAAGAGATTAGAATATGAATATGCAAGATAAATAATGATACTTTGCATCTCCTTTTCCTTGGAGTCTTGGTACTGTTCTTAAAATTATATTTGCAACAAAGACTTTAAGATGAAGCATAGAAACGCTACTAAAATGAGAGCTAAAACTCAGTATCCTAGATCGCCAAGGGCATAACTAGAAACCAGAGGCAACGTCTGCAGTGGGTTTGATAAAATAAAAAGAAGATGAAGTGTCAATATTGTCAAAGAGTGGAGCGGGCACCCTTAAGGAGTTATAAACTTTCAACCACTAGGAGTGTTCAAATAGGACACATGACCACCTCAGGGGATACTGTGAATAAGGGGCCTGTCATCTGAGGGAACTGGAATTAGATTCTGTGAGTTTTTACATTTTTCTTTTAAAGTGACTTTGTGAAACGGCAGGATTTCATTTGAAAAAAAATCTTGAACATCCTGACGTTTAATCTTGGAGACATCACTTTGTGAGAGGCTTTAAAATCTTGTGGAGAATAACCTTTAGTTATAAGTTAAATCATTTATAAACCAACTAAGCATAACTCTAAGAGATATTGAAAAGAAAGCACACTATGAGGTACAACTTACTCAAAAATACTTCTGGAGCATTACGGATTTTGATGAATATTTGTAGGCATTTTTAAGTACCATCCTATTAGAAATCAGTTTTACCATCTGTCTGTCCAATATTAAAAAAAAAGTGCTGTGATTTGGTATTAGAATTAAATGTAATCTAATATAACCACAGAGGAAAATTCTGCCTAAAAGATATTTGGAAGCCAAGACCAAGTACGTGAAAGGCAATCATGGAAGTAAATGCCCTGGCGTCTGCTGTTGTCTTGCTGAGCACAAGGGGAGCTTACCCAGAGAAAGAGGAAAGTGATGAGTCTGGGTTTTTCTCATTTTCCAAAGTTTCAATATTTTGAGCCAAATGGCATCTGAAATGGGAGCCTTGTGTGGTGGAAGCAGCTGAAATGAGCTTATTTCTCAATCTTTAAGTGAAACACATATAATTTTCAATAGAAAATAATGAAAACATATACTGTTTATTATAACAATTTTCAGTAATTTTTAAAAATGTTAGTGCTTTAGCATTTTGATGTGGGTTATTTTGTTTTGTTTGGATGCTTTTGGGCTTCAGTACCAACCCATGAGGTAGATAATGCTAATAATATATTTTGGATGAATAAATGGAATATCAGAGTGGTGAATTCAATGTGCACAAATTTGTATAGTAATTGGTAGAGAATTACCAGCCAGAACTATATACTCTTTAAAATTTCAGACTAACTTGCCTGCAATTGAAGTTTTCTAAGTAAATAATTTTCCACCAGTGTTTTCAATATTGTTTTACATCAATCATTCAGATTTCCATAGATGATAAAAATACTTACCTACAATCCCAACAAGAAGATCTGGTAGAGAATGTGAAGTTACAAACTCAAGAGTTTTTGCTATCCAAGGCTAATCATCTTGGATATATTTCGAGGCAAAATTACTAACTAAATAAATAAAGATCCAATGTTTTGGTACCAGGGTGGATTTCACAAGAAGAAGTGAAGATTGAGAGTGACTTACTGGCTTTTCTACTGTGTGATTGTCAAGCATTTAAAAACGTTAGTACTGCAGGTCCTTGAATAATATTTGTTCCAGTGTCGTTTTGTTATAACATGGATGAGAGGCCATAGGAATTTAACTCTTGTTTTTATCAATTATTCTGTGGTACAGTTGGTTTTGTTATATGTTGTTTCACTTAAAGGGGGGGGGACTTATTATTGATGTTAAGTGAGGATGTACTTTCTGTTCTGTTTTCTCTCCTTGGAAGTCACTCTGGGAATGATCCTATTTCATAGTGCTGCACCAAGAAGCATTGCCATGGTCTTGCCATTCAAGACTCTGAGGCTGTGGCTCAGTTTGCAAGCTGAGCGTGTCATACGCAGTCCTGTACCTGAAGTCCTTGTACACCTGGGGGAGTCGTGCTGTGCGTGAAGTAGAAAGAAACCGACCTGGGATAATCTCCCATTCTGAATCTCACACTCTGAAAGGCTCCTGTCTGGGCAGATTGGTGAATGTGGATGAAAGGGATGTTTGATCTGGAAGGAAGTCACCATTAGATGAAGAATGCGAATGTTTGGAGGAGGCAGGTTCAGCAGGACTGCTAGCATCAAGTTCTGTAGAGAAGATGATTCACAGAGACAAAAATAAGGCTAGGGAGACCAGGCACAGACATGAAAGCAGGGAGCTTTATTACTTACAGAAGGATTGGTTGTTTCTCCTAAACAGTACACCCAGAATAAAAAAATGGATTGGGCTTTCTAAAAATCAAAGAGATACTTATCACAGCTAGCATTTCTTTTAGTATTTAAGTGAAAAATTGAACAACTGAGTCAGGGATCATGGAGAAGCAACCCTTTAATTGTGAGGGAGTTGGGACCAAAAGACTTCTGTGATATTTTCCAGATTTAGATTTCTATGGCTTCAGGCTGGAACACAACTCATTGCAAGCCCCGCCCCTTTTTGTAAATAAAAAACCACTACGACCAGTCATTGCAAATATATCCCAGATCATTTAGAAGCAGGTACTTTATGATCCTAAAGCAATTTGCTTTGCTTACACACAGAGACATATGCACACACACTTTTTCATATTTTTTATTTATTTATTTTTTCCAAGGACAGAGAGAGAGTCAGAGAGAGGGATAGATAGGGACAGACAGACAGGAAGGCACACACTTTGTACTTTGCTAGCCAATTCCCAAGTCTCCTGAATAAGATATGTTTCTACTAAGAACAGTCACAAGTTAAGGAATGAAAGGGAAAACAAAGAATTGGTGTTCATTTTCCTTTCCTTTCTAGCCATTTGTTGTTTGGCGTGTGCAGCTGAGTTAGGACTTGGAGAAGGAGCAGAAGATGTCTCTATTTTCTGGTAAAAAAACAATCATGGAGGCAATTTCTAGAATTTATTGTCCTTCAACAGGACTTCACCTTGTATCACCAGACGAGTGTGGCTATCATGTTTCTTGTTAAGTAGACTACAGTTTTAATTGCCCATCTTTCCTTCCATAATAATTAGGCCCGAGTCTTACATTTTAGATAGGCTGGATGGGGAAGGAGTAATGGGTGGGGGGAGTTACTCTTGAGATAGTCTGAAGAAGTAAACCCTTACCTGGTTTTTGGCTCAGGAAGCCACTACCGCCCCTTCTCTCCCTCCCTCCCCTGTCCCCACTCCTTGCCCCTGACTTGAGAAGGTAAAGAAAGAGTAGAGTGATGGGAAAAGGAAGAAAAAAAGATTCTCAAGAGTAGTAAGGGTAATGAGGCTCTAGTCTTCATACAAATTGCCATGGCAACCCCCAAATAAATAATATATGCTCCCAGCCAACTTTGATCCTCATGAAAAGCAAATTCAGAAGATACGGAAAAAGACTGAACTTGATCAGAGTGGCTTCAAGGGGTATCATTATGAAATTTTCAACATACACAGGTTAGAAGAATTAGATTATGTGTGGAATTTGGGGGAAAGTAGGGTTCTGATAATGGAACAACTTTCTAATGGTATTTAAAAGTCTGGGTGTTTATTTTTATTATTTTTAAGATGTTTTTCCAAATCTGCATAGAAAGTTAGACCTATGTCTACAGACTTGTGTTGGTCTATAATTAAATTTGAGAAAAATAAGGACAATTTAAGGAGTTCTTCACAGATCTAAATGTGTTCAATCCTAACAGATTTGAAGACTATGTATGACTTTCTTATTTGGGGGTTTACATATAACCTTTCTTCTTTAAAATTAGAGGACATAGGAAATGTTTGCAAATCGACTTGACTTGAAAAAATCAACAGATGAAAGCCCTGAATTGTTTTACCCTATTCTTTGTTTTAAATTCATGGGTAATTCTCTCAAATATGTTGGTGAGATTTATCCCTTTTAAGACATCTAACTTTGATATTTACTGCACCTTATATGATGAGTGCAAATGGTTCCTGACCTTTTGGATTTTATTAACAATAAAAATTTTCATTCACTGCTACCCCTCTCCCATTTATTGGACTGAGGCTCTGACCACGTGACTAGTTTCCAAAGCAGCTAGAACCTAGATTGATACTTACTAACATCCTGATTGTGGGCTGGGAAGTGTGGGGCTCTCACCACCCTGGGAAATGAGATTGGAAACTTTAATTGACAAAATATCCTAGTAAAATTAGAGTATTTTGCAAAATGCATCTTTGGAAAGTCAGAGTCTGGATTAGTCTTAGTAAAGGTTAGCAAGGCTGTTTTCTATTAAAATTGCCAATAGTTAAGTGGGCAACCATGCTTCTGAATATTATGTGGACCATAGCTGATTGAAAGAGAGGAAAACCATTCCTGTAAATAATTGAGGAACAGAGAGGACAATCTCAGTTCCATAAGAATGGCTCTATTTCATTTTGATTTCTGAGTGGGAAAAGGTTCCTGGCCAGCCAGAGTACCTGCAGCTGAGGGTAGATCACTCGCAAAAGCAGCATCTGCACAGAGTTTCAGACATATTACAAAGGGCTCTTTCATAATTTCTGATTCTGTCTATAACGTCCCAGAGCCATGATTTTGCAGATGCCAACTCACAGGTGGAATCCAAAAAGAAAATAATAAGCACTTGTAGCCATAGGATGATGAAGTTTAATTTCCAAGTAAAGTGGGATCCAGATAATATGGAACAGAGGGAAGGTGGGTGGGGGGGCGGGGAAGAATGAAATTTTTTGTAACAAATTCATAAAGTATTTTTCCCGAAATTTCTTGCATTTCCTATTTATATGACGTATCTTGATCACTGTGTCACTCTCCAAGAGACTTTCAACAGAATTAATTTTGGGAGACCGAACTAATCTCTGAAAAAGAAATGGGCTAGTTAACAGTTCCTCTTTTGGACTTTTTCTGTATTGTGAATTGTGTGGAAATGTACAGAATAAAAATTAAGAAATCCAGTGAGTTTCTTTTCTTTTGTTACTGGCTGCTGTATAGAGCGGGTGTGAACACTGTGCTTAAAATGGTGGTTAAATTTGATTTAAAAATATTTTTATTAAATTTATTGGGCCGGCACTGGTTAATAAAATCCAAACCAGGATGTAAGTGAAGAGTTGACTGTTAGGGAAGGCAGAAACTAAAAGGGATTGCTGATAAGGCAGAAATTTAAAAAGAAAAAACAAAAAAAAAAGACACTTCTGCTATTAAAATAAGACTAACAGAGGCTGACCTAACCAGGTGGTGGTACAATGGATAGAGCATGGGCTTGGGATGCTGAGGACCCAGGTTCAAAACCCTGAGGTTGCTGGCTTGAGCACGGGCTCACCAGCTTGAGCACAGGGTTGCTGGCTTGAGCGCGGGAGCACAGACATGACCCCATAGTCGCTGGCTTGACATTGTGGTCACTGGCTTGAGCCCAAAGGTTGCTGGCTTGAAGCCCAGGGTTGCTGGCTCGAGCAAGGGTCCACTTGCTCTTCTGGAGCCCCCGGTCATGGCACATATGAGAAAGCAATCAATGAACAGCTAAGGTGCTTCAGTGAAGAATTGATGCTTCTCATCTCTTCATTTTTCTGTCTGTCTGTCTGTCTGTGTCTATCACCCCCCCTGCCCTCCGCTTAAAAAAAAAAAAAAAAGACCAAAGACCAACAAAGGCCTGATTTACCTTCCCACCTAAATTTAAACATATGTAGTAAAAATAATCATTTTTAAGACATCAGGAAAAAATAATCAAAATCTCTGAGAGATGGAAAACGAAAAAGGTCTAAAAATGGATAAGCTCTATTCTTACCCATTTTACAGACTTGGGAGAGTTCTGGGCAGTGGCTCAGGGAGGGAACAGGGAAGCAGAGCCTAGCAGATGTCCTGAGTTGGGAAGACAGAGCTGAGAGTTAGGGAGACCAAGGCTGTTAGAGCTTACAGAGCACAGTATCCAAGAACTGCGCGGGGAACTAACCCTGCAGATCTACATACACAGAACTCCCTTAGATATTCAATAAAATACATGTGTGAGGACAGCAACTGAGTCTGGAGAAGGAACCACCCAAAATGCTTAGAAGGAACAAGAGCTCACACAGGCTGGGAATGATGCCTGTTGCCTACGAGGCACGCTGCTGCTCCCTTACCGTCTGCTCTACCCATAGCTTTTATTTATAAGACATGACGGTCTCTGTTTTCCCACTCCGGCTCCATTTCCTCTTCCTCTCAGGCCACAGAGCTAATCACTGTGATGGTTTGGTGTGAATCTCAGCACATCCCCATCTTTGTTCCTGTCTTCAACTCCCCAACTTCTGTTAGGTACATCCCCTGTCACAGCTCTAAACCTTTACTTCTTATCATGTACCAATATTAAAAGCTCTGTGTGTCATTGACTTTTTTATCCTAAGGGTTGAAAACCAAAAACATGAGGTGTCATTGGCATGATGTGCTAATGTAGATGCAGGAGCCCACAGTGGGCGACAATTGCATTTGCCTCTGAAACCTTTCACGCCATGCCTCTATACCAATGAAACAATGTTCCTGTTATCCATCAAATAATTGTCTGTCTCTTACTTTTTTTTCCGTATTGCTCTGCATCATCTTTGGATAGTTTTTGTGAAACAAAGTTTTCTTTCTCTTGGTGTTGGTTATCTTTCTCTGTTCTTGTGAAAAGAGAAAACAAACTCACTTAACTTTTGTCAGTGTTGCCAAGTATCATTTAGTCCACACATCATTTATGGAATCCACTCTATTCTTTTTCCTAAAGTAACTGGTCTTGAAGTCTGATGGCTTCTGGTTCTGATTCTGATCAATTGTTTCCCCATACATCCTCTATAATTATCACCTTATGACTTTCTTCTTTGGACTTCTTTCTTTTTTCTTTTTAAATATATTCTTTAATTATATACACCTGCTTGTTTGCTTTTATTCTTCTAGCTCTTCTTTGGGCTTCTGCATTTGTCCAGTCATTTCTTGACACATTTCTTTTTAATTTTATTTAGAAAATTAAATTTAACAGGGTGACATTGATTAATAAGAGTGCAAGGGTTCCTCAGGTTACAACAGTCTCGACATATGACATTTTGAGTTTATGATACTCCCACAAAAACTTCAAAAAAAATGAGACGTGTGTGTTTTGGTTTATGCCTTTGGCATTTACTTACAGATTATGTAGGTGAACTTGTTTAGCAGATTTTGGAAGAGAAGAAGCCACCAACCTTCCAGACTAGCCTGGAACAATTCTTGAAGAGGGTAGAAAGGCCTGCAAAAGATCCTGTACCCTCCACATTAGCTGTTTCTCAAGATGAGACACCTGTAGTACAAGTAGAATCATCTCCAGCATCTCCTGCTTGTTCCTTAGGCAACCCTGATTCACCTGACCCAGTATCTCCAGCACCTTCTGCAGGTTCTCCTGCCTCTCCAGCTTCCTCCTCCCAATAGGTCCCTCTCTCCCACCTTGTAATGCCCCTTCCAGTGTGCAAGCCAATCACAGGAATAAAGGTAAGGATTGTTTTTTACACTCATTTTTATCATTTTATCTGTTACTCCAGTACAGTGTACAGTACAGTATATTTGTGTCCTTTTCTTTTTTCTGTGATTTAGTTGAGTTTTTGTTGTAGATGATGATCTTACAACTGTGTTAGGATGGGTAAGTGACTTAGGCTAGGGTGTGCTTCGACTTACACCAAAATTCAGGTTCTATCACTGTTGTAGGAATGGAACTGTGTCATAATCCAAGGACTCCCTGTATACAGGTTGACACATTTCTTAGTTCCTTGGTTTGCTGGAATACAGCCACAAATTGTTCATTAAAACTCAGTTCTTGGAAAATAAATTCTCTGAGTTCTGGCATGTCTGAAAATGCCTATTTTATTCTTTCCTTAGATTTTGTCAGCCTCTGGAATTCTGCTTCCAACATTATGGTAATAATAACAAGGAAAGATGTTTCTCCTTCACTGATCAATCTAATTAGGTATCAAGGTTTTGTTTCTCTTTGGCATTTTCTGAATCAGTGTGAATAGCCCTGGGATGCACATCTATGATGCTGGTTATAAACTGGGGGACCTGGGTCGTACAACATTCTCTCTCTTACTGAGCCTCAGTTTCCTCATCAGGGACATAGAAAATAGTACCACAGACCAAATGGGATTGCTGTGGACATTAAATGAGATACTGGCTAGAAAAATATTTAGAACAATGCCTAGCACATAGTAAGCGCTCTATAAATGATACCACTGAAAATATATGGGGGGTGATTCCATTGATGAAATGGTTGTACAGTGTGTCTGTAAAGTCAAGGTGCACTTTTGTCCTGTGACTGGTCAAAAGTGCACCATGACTTTACGGACACACTGTATTTTTAGCACTGTTCCCTGCGTTATGGGGCAGGAGACAGGCAGAGACAGGGCCTGGATGCTTTTACCTTGGGTGACTTAGTTTATTTAATCCTCTTGACTCTGATATTGAAGTCCTCACCTAAGTTTGCCTTGATTTTTAAAATTCCCCATAGCTTATAAAAATGCCTCCAAAAATTTAAGATATACAAACTTTGACAGTAATAAGTAAGATACAGTTCTGAAAACATAGATTGAAAGAAAATGTAGACCAAATATACCCAAAAATTTAAAATAAAGAAAAGAATAACATCAGCTTGAACTAAAGTCTAGTTTCAGATTACATCAGGCTGAGTATTGCTGACTCAAGTAGAAATCACTGTGAATACCCTTTAGAAATGATTGCACATACAATGTGTATTACCCATGTAGTTTTAAAGTCTCTGGATAAGTTCATTATTCTAAATATGCTTGCTTTAAAAAACTGTCTTCATTCTTCTGAAAATCATCCACTTTCCAGACTCAGATGGTATAGAACCAAACTTTCAAAGATTCTTTTATAAAATTCCTGATTATACATAAGTTGCAACCATATCCCGTATATACTTCGATATCCCACAAGGTTCGGTTTCACTTTTTGTGGCTCGTGCTGTTGCTGAAAGTCTCTCTTTCAATTTCCTTTGTCTGTAACTTTTCATCTCAGCTCTGAAATCGTTTGGCCTGACTCCTGAATTTAGCTTTCATATATTTGAACAGAAAGGAACATGGCTACTTCAGCCCTAATGTAAGGTCTGCAGTGAGGAATGTAATATATTCCCATGAATTAAGCGTCTTTCATTGTCCCTGATGACTAGTATGAAGTATCACATGTGAGCTGTTTTCAATTATCTGTATAGAAAAATCAATGGCGGCATTTTCTGCTGGCTCAGGGAGCTTTTCAGAAAGAGCTTACAGCTGTTCTGCCCGCCAACGACACTCATTCCTCCAACAGAGGCGACCAGGAGCAGGTTTCTCAACTCCCTTAGTGGTAAACTCTGATAAAAAGTCCATACTCAATCACCCAATGTGAAATGTGCCATTTAGGTTGTCAAGAAAAGGGGTGATGCTGAAGGAATGGCATTTTCTCGTTCTCACCCAAACCCGGGTCATATTTTCCATTCCATTTATCTTGTCTGAAAAGAAGTAGGGAGTAACTGGTTGGATGAGCCACAATTACTGGGATGTCTTCCATGTGGTTTGTCATAGAAGAATGAGCTAGATGCTTGATTTAATGGGTCCACTCAAGAAAAGCAAATCCCTCAGAGATTTATTAGTGCTATTGTGATTTTATTTTCAAAGAATGAAACGTCAGCTGTCGGAGCCTGTGTGAAAGCAGTTTCAGTATACACACTGGTATAAATTTATGGGATCAGAAATCCCATATTGGTGTCCCTGGTTGATTGTTACCTTGAGCCCCAATGAACCCTACCTCCTGATATGACATTAATGTTCTGAACAGTCCCTTCTCATATGGAGTTGTTTTTCCCTTTTGCTGATAAGACATCAGCTGATACGAACCAAGTGTTGGTTTGGTAGACCCTTGCACATTGGGGCCTGTCCCATTGGTAGGCTCCTTCTTAAACCCCAGTGGGAGGAGGAAATGGTAGATAACTTTTATTTTTTTAGTCCAATCAGCACTTGAATGTGCAGCATTGAAGTGTGGCTAATTTTACTTCTCCTCCTTGAACCAGAGAAGCAAGCATGTTAATATCCAAAATATATAGTCAATGGCAATGGACACAAATTAGTAATCATTAGAGCTGATAAGGTGAGACCACCCAAAAACTCTAAAGGAAGAGTTTGAAACAAAAAATGAAAGGTCTAAGGGGAAAAAATAGAACTTAAGAACTGTTGGCATGGGCAGAAAGAAGTAAGTGATCTGTTGAAAAAGAGAAAAATAACTATTTTCCCCCAGAATGGCTTTCTATTAAGCCCATGGTAGTTAAAATAGGAAATCTTAAATGATGCTAAAATGCAGGACCTGAAATTCAGCATTACAAAAATAAAACAAAATACAAAAAGCAACAAAACCCAAAGCACGTACAAGGAACTATGTTTTGTCTTTTGGGAAGAGATCATTTCAATTTGTTCATAACATTGAACGGAAGACCATCTGCCCATGCCATGTAATAGTTATAGCAGATATGTTTGTTGGTTACCCCCAAATTTTTGCAATGTTTATCTCCTTTGCCTGTCTCCCATTACAGAGGCTGAAAAATATCCTATTTTAATTTATTCAATCTTTATTTCAAGTACAGTCATATATTATCCCATCATGGCTAATAACATGTAAGGAGGTGGGGCAGGGGTCTCCTAGGAGCTTTTGGAAGAGTTTATTCTTTCTCTATGAGAATGAGACACTCAAAGAGAAGCACCCTGCCCAGCCCCTCCCCCGGAAACATAGTCATCCTGTAGACAAAAGTTATGGGACATCAGGAGCACAGAGACAGAAAAAGGGCTCAACATTTCTCAGATAATGAATCAATGGCAGAGACCACGTATTTCCAGAGTCTGGTTATATGAGACACTCTTAGTCTGGTTTTTCTGTTATTTGAAGCTGAAAGCATTTCTAATTATTCCCAAAAATGGAGGCCACACATTGGAAGGATAGAAATCTAACGTCTCACTTGAATTCCATCATGACTTTTCTCTAACAATTTTCAATTTCCAAAGGTAAGTAGTCATAATGATTCCTTACCCACAGATCAAAATGTTATACTGTGTGGCCAAAGCATCATGAAAAACTGGGGAAGGTGATGACTAAAAAAGACCAGAATAATTCTAGGCTGTCCTGGCTCAAACCCCAACCTGACCACCACTAGTTGTGTGATCTCATCTGAAAAATAGCATAATGTGTCCTTGACCTCACAGGGTTGTGGGAATTACATGTGATATCTGTCAATTGCTTACCCCAGTCCCTGGAACATGAAGATAATTGCAGCCTGAGTTACGTAATTTGCAAAATAAATGTTCACTTGTATAGTCATCTTCTTAATATCAACCTTTACTTTTCCAGTTTTTTGGCCAACCTTTATTCTGTATTTGCTTCTCATATATACTTATTTTTCTCTTTTTGATAAAATACCAATTAGTGCCAATCTTTTTTCTCTGCAGTTATTCAATCCTTCAGATATTATGCACAAACCAACCACTGCTTTCTTTTTACCTAACTCACCCTCACTCATCTAAATAGAATGAGGCCAAAATTAGTGTAATGGAAGTTAAGGGAGAAGGGCATAGGATAGGGGTGTAAAATTAAACAGGCACAGTTAGCCCTACAGATAAAAATAATACTAGAGAAACTTCGACTAGCTGCGGCAGGGGACTGAAGAAGTTAAGATAGCAAATACGCACAGAGAGCCCAAACTAACCGCAAAAAAAGATAACAAAACAAGAAGACTCACACACATGCACATAATAAAAGAAAACAAAAAGCAAGATGAATTTAAGACATTGGATTTGTAGGCTCTAGGCAACAGAGGAAATCTGCTTTCAAGTTTACTAAATTTTGTCAGAATATTTGGTTAAATGGGTAAGAGAAGAGTGTTGGCCTGGGAGATAGAGGTGGGGTGGGGTGGGAAAAAAAGGCCTAGTTAAATTACCAGCTTTGACACTTAAGTAGCAGATAGATAGATTTCTATTTAAACAAAGATGTGGCTTCCCTTTTCTACAGTCACTTAGAGATGAGAAACCGCCAAAATACAGTTACCTCCAAGTGGGAGAGAAATGAAAGAATTAGTCATTAGCAAAGTTTCTCCTTTTCACTGTAGACATAGGAACATCAAGAAAGATAAATTAAACACCCCTTTTAAAAGGGCAAGCTGTAGTTTGGAAAGATTTTTATTACAGGGTTGAGAGCTTCTTGTACAAATTGATTCAGGGAGACATTATGCATAGCCTAATTAAAATTGTCAATTTGTGCTGTGATCGCTTCTAAATCTTGCTTAAATACTACATTCTTCATTTGAATTGCACAGAAACCTCCATACTCAACATTCCCAAATGTAGACAAATTTATATTTGTCCAGTCCTGCTCCCAAAGGTTGGCCCCATCGTTCACAAAACTGGAATCCTAGGGTTTATTTTTTATCTTTTTCTTTTCCCCCAAAGTTAGAAGTGGAGAGGCAGTCAGACAGACTCCTGCATGCACCCAACTGGGATCCACCCGGCATGCTTCCCAGGAGTGATGCTTGGCCCCTCTGGGGCATTGCTCCCACTGTAATTGGAGCCATTCTAGTCCCTGAGGCAGAGACCATGGAGCCATCCTCGGCACCTGGGCCAACTTTGCTCCCATGGAGCCTTGGCTGCAGGAGGGGAAGAGAGAGATAGAGAGAAAAGAGAGGGAGAAGGGTGGAGAAACAGATGGGCACTTCTCCTGTGTGCCCTGGCCAAGAATTGAACCTGGGACTTCTACACGCTGGGCTGATGCTCTACCATTGAGCCAACCGGCCAGGGCCTTTGATCATTTTTTGATCAACTCTCACCACTCATACCCAATCACCTGCTGTTACTTATCAATTATTTTCTGTCTAATCAGTTGTCCTGCCATTGCACTTGAAGGTTTACTTATTCAACCACATCCACTCTTTCTACTCTTCTGACTCAATACAGCCAGCATGAGACCTTTCAAATGGACATCTGATATACAGTACTCCACTGCTTACAACATATCAAGGAATGCCTATAATAGTAACATGCAGCCTAAATTCCTAGTGGATGTTCCAAGGTGATCCATAGATCTGACCCATGTCCAGCTCTTCAGATTCATCCCCTATAATCTCTTTCTAAGCATCCTATATCATGAACATAAATGCAAATCTATAATAACTGGTCAGTTGTATTGTTTCAATTTTGGTGACTCACACATATACATAGATAGAAAGGAATAAAAATTGTGTATCTGTAGATTGGCTTTTTCCTTTGACAATCTTTTATTGTCTAGATTTCTACTGAGATTTCTACTCACATCAATCAAAACTGTCACCCTGTTGAATATAAACTGATTATTCAGCAAGGTAACCCAAGTGCTAAGAATTTAATGTTTTACAGCCACTACTATTTCTTTGAAGTGTAAAAAGTGTCGGAAAATGACATACAAGAATTGATCATGACAAAATGAGGAAATGAGACTAAATTGTGGTTAAATGAGGTCTTCATTTTTCATTTTCAATATACTGGGATTCCCTTTGGACAGTAGATGTATATTGTATTCACCAGAATTCTTGGAAATGAAGTTGTATTTTCCCAGACCAGAACGAGTGGCACTTTGTCTGCTCTGGTTTCAAGAGAATGAAGCCTCCGGATGCACTGAATGTGAATGGACACCCAGAGGCGACCACTCAGAAAGCAGCTGATTGGGTCACTCAGTTCTCACTAAATAATTTAGCATCTCTAATGGAAATCAGAGCCCGTGTTTCCCTAGTGGGGGAGCAGCTCTTCTTGGTTACCCAGTATTCAGCCAGCTCCTCAAGAGCTGTAGAGAACAACGCTAAAGTAAAAGGTAAAAAACATGTTAATAGTGTTCTTGTCCCTTGGGTGCTTTTCTGGTATGAGGTTCCCAGATTCCTGACAGCTGCTGCCATTGTGTAGAGACAAGGGACAGGAAGAGGGAGGACCAAAAATAAAATCAATATTTAAATCTGAAACAGCAAGAAATTTCAGCGAGGGGTGCCAGTATGAACCGGTTTGTGTATGTGTTTGGCCTTTCAAAAGACCTTGGTCTTAATAGAAGACATTCAAAGTAAACAACTCATTAGGAATCACAGGGCAAGGTTTAGTTAGCTCCTGACAAGCCATTTAATTTAAGGGAGGATATTCATGTGAGACTTGTCTAGAAATTTCAATAACAGAATGAACTGTTGCATAAAGTAATGCGCTTCCCCACTCCACTCCCAGCCCCCTCTCTCAACAGGAAGAGAATATTGATTTTCTATTCTTGGCCACCAGCCCCACCCCTTTCTCACTGTAAGGATTGAAATGAATGAGTCTCTAAAAGCACTAAGCAACAAATGGGTAATCACCACACTGCTGTCTGTGGGAAAGGTGGGGAGAGGTAGAAGAGGATAATTGGTGGGGGGGAATAGTGATGGAAGGACACTTGACTTGGGGTGGTGAAGACCTGACACAATATACAGATGTTGTATTATAGAATTTACACCCGAAACCTGTATAATTTTATTGACCAGTATTAACCCAATAAATTCAATAAAGAGTTAAATAAATAAAAGCAGTAAGCAGTCTTCAAGAGAGGACCACTTTATGAATAACAATTTTTTTAAAAAGGTTTGCTATTATTGGATGGAAATGTTCAAGAGAAAGTTGGAACTTGTATCAAAGGCTGTTGGTGCCCCAACATTTGCTGTCAGCTCTGAGAAGGTGGCTGTGAGACTCATTGTATCCAATCCCGGTTGGCGCTGGGCCCGGCATACAGTGGGATTTCTGGCTGATGGCCCCAAACAGTGGGCCGGCTGGCTCCTGGCCCAAGGATTAGAGAGCTTTCATTTCTTTGTCTCATTGATATTAGGCACAAAATCTCCTTTTTCATGCACAACCCAAACCTGTGCAGGGGGCGGGGGATGAGGGAGAGGATAGAAGCAAAAATTGCTGCAAACTCTGAGCTCTTGGGCCCTCGAGAGGAAGAAGTCTTCCATTTCCAACTCAATGATCTCGTTATGCACATTGAACAGGAAATGGAGAGTCTGGTATGACCCTGAAAGGAAAATTGCTTTATAGATAGAAGATACTGCATGTTAACCTTGGATGAGCAAGGTGTTCAGTGTCTTAAGGCTTCTTCTGCTTTCTCCCTTTCCCTTCTCCTCTGCTTCTCACTCTGTGTAATGAGCTAATGGCTATCCTGAAATTTCGTCTCAAGGAGCAATCTTGGTAAGCAAAATTGGTGGATGCTTTTCCTTCAATTTCTAGATGTGTGTGTGTGTGTGTGTGTGTGTGTATGTGTTTGCGTGTGTGCACCTTTTGCCAAAAGACTATGTGGAATATATCATTTGTGGACAGATTTCCTTTGATTTCTTCTTTTGCATATAGATGCATAATTGTGCATCTCTGTGCAGGTATATGATACAGGCTTTGCAGAATCTATCTGTAATAATATGTCCCACAGCCACATTCTACTTGAGTCTTGGAAAATGTTCTGCTGAGCTCCATAAGATAAACTTTGGTCTCAAATAATAATAATCATGTCTTACATATTCATACCCAGTGGATATTGAAAATTATACTCAAAATAAAACTAGGACCAGGAATTACTAAATAAGAACCAATCTTAAAATAAACCACAGAGCCCCAACATATCATAACAAAATGACTCAGGCTCACATCTCTTTCCCTGATTCCCCTAAAAAAAATTTTCTGATACAAGAGAGGAAATAACATCTTAAGGAAGGTTACGAAGCTTCTCTCCATTTTATTACAGAACTGGCATTAGTGAGAAGTTAGTTATTCTCTGGTATAAAATATGTATATTTTCTGGACTAGATGAGTGGCAGAGGAAGAGACAGAGAGAGAGACAGAGAGAAAGAGAGCAAAGCCACTTAGATAATACATAAATGCCTCTATGAAAAGATGTCACCCTTCTCATTAGCAAATTCAACTCCACTTCCTCGGCTACAAGGTAGTAATGATATCTATCTTTATAGGGTTTCTGATGTGTATCAAATGAGAAGTTACATGTGAAAGACTGTAAAATTTACATTATTCAAAGGAAGTAGTAGTGTTCCTATAGCACTTGAAGACTAAAGGGGAAAATGAAAAGAAAGGTGGATATTTGTTCTTGTGAATATATGTTAGCAAAGGGTTTCCAAGTGGCTAAAATCTTAACATTTATTATAATAAAATGTTATATTTTATCATAATTTTTAAATATTTTATACATTTTATTAAAACCCCATACTCAAAATAGCAGGGCTTTTAAAGATTACTAGTCTTGCTAGATTTTAGAGGGAAGAACATCAAAATCAAAGGACAGCAGTGTGTTATCCAAAATCAAAATTGTAACCAATAGCCGATCAGATGAACCAACTCTGCTCATTTACACCCCACCCCACTCTTTCTGGTATCTGCATCCTTGCTAAATGACAGCTTGCTGGGTTTTTTGATAAACAATGAGCTCAGAGGGGTAGTGGTATTGATTGGGACAGTCCAGCATGGCTGTGTTATCTTGGAAAGGGTTTATGGTATAGGAGGAACTTGACCTAAGGGTAGCATTCAGGTAACGCAGTAGAGCAGTGGAGACCTCATTCATACAACAAATATCAACCCCTAAGACATAAAGAAGCATGTTGTGCACAGAGACTGTTGAGGAGAGTTATCTAGCTACCTCAGAAATAATTCAGTAGGGACCATAAGGAATTAAGGAAGAATTACGAGAAGCTCAATTTTTCATGCTGCCTTTCAAATCAATTTTACCTGATGAGATTCAAGTTGAGATTCTTGAATAAAAGACTGCCAAGATGACAAGTTCTGAAAAGATTTTCTTTTTTTTAGGCTCTCTCCATGCTTTGTACATCTGCCAAATTCACCTTCCGAAACACTGCTGGCACCATGCCAGTCTGTTTCTGAAAGCCCCAAGTGTCTGCAGCATCTACACTAAAGGTGAATTTAAGATCGGCTGCAATATGAACCTCACTCCTGGATCTGGCCCCTCTACTTTAGCCCAGTTGTCTATGAACCAACCCTGAATTCCTTCTGAAGTCTTTGGGATTCCTCAGTGGAAAAAATTGCAACATTACGGGTCACAAAGTGAAGGGTTCATGGGACCTTATCCTTCATTTCTTTGAAACTTCCTGTGAATTTATAGTCAGTTCAAAATAAAAGTTTATTTTCAAAAAGCCAAATTTGAAAAAGAGAAAATTTGCTATCTCTGTCTTCACTCATCACAGTGTGAAAAACCCATTCTTCAAAACCCAGTCTAAGACTTTCAATTTCTTCTCATTAAAAACATTGTTTTTAATTTTTGCTGACTTTTGATGTCTTCAGAGGAAGAAGCACACTTTATTATGAAAGCATACACATGTACAATCTCTTTGAGGACAAAGCACAAGTCTTTAGGCGTCACGTGTTTTGGTGTACCCCTTGCCACCAGTGCTGCCCAACATGAACTGACCAGGAGCAGTATCTGAGGGTTGACTGGTCAGACACCTACACAGCGCAGACGTTCTGGGTTGACAGTCAGCTCCCTCTCTCTCTTTTTTTTTTTTTACAGGGACAGAGAGAGAGTCAGAGAGAGGGATAGACAGGGACAGACAGACAGGAATGGAGAGAGATGAGAAGCATCAATCATCAGTTTTTCATTGCAACACCTTAGTTGTTCATTATTGCTCTCTCATATGTGCCTTGACCGCGGGCCTTCAGCAGACCGATCAACCCCTTGCTAGAGGCAGCGACCTTGGGTTCCCAAGCTTTTGCTCAAGCCAGATGAGCCTGTGCTCAAGCTGGCAACCTCAGGGTCTCGAACCTGGATCCTCCGTGTCCCAGTCCGATGCTCTATCCACCGTGCCACCACCTGGTCAGGCTAGTAATTAATGCTCACCTTTGGGAAATGAAGAAAGAAAAATTGGTTTCTTAAAGGAGTTTACTTTCGAAAGTCTTGGGATGTAGTTTTTCTTTAAGGAGATGTATATGTTTAACAACATGCATTTTCTTTTCATGTGGGTTTAGACCCAGTTTAATGCAGTCTCTGATCCAGAATTGAATGTAGGATTTTAAAGTTTTTGTTAATTGAATGGATCATAATACAGTGTTTATTAATTACCAAGCAGTGCTCTAAACAGATTTCTATGAGGCAAGCCCTGTTATGATCCTTACTTTTCAAATGGTAAACCAAGGCACAGAATGATTAAGTAACTTACCAAAAGTCACACAGCCAGTAAGAGAAATGCTTGAGCTATGGAACCAAGCAATCGGACTAGAGTCAATGCTATTACCCACTACACCATGCCGTCTCTTAATTTTATTTTGTAAATAAACTCTTTGAGGTCATCTAAGAATTTTAGTTCTATACAATGAAATGCACCTGTTTTATATCTACAGTTCTGTAGATTTTTGACAACTGTCTACATCCTTGTAACTACTGTATCAATAGAATATTTAGTGGTTCTATCTACATCTCCCTAACTTCAACTTGCATTCACAGGCAACCAACCACTCATCTGTTTTTTGTCAATGTAGATCGAGCTTGCTTTTTTTGGAATGTCATCTAATTTTGAATCATACATTATGTGCTCATAGGTGTCTGGTTTATTTTGCTCAGTGTCATGTTTTTGAACTTAATCTACGAGGTTGCATGTATCAGTAATTTATTCTTTTATTGCTGAATAGTTTCTCATTGAATGGATCTACTGAATTTTATTAACACATTCATCAATGATGGATTTCCAGTTTGGGGCTGTTATGCCTAAAGATGTCATTGACATTTACGTACGAACTTCTGTGTAGGAGACATATTTTAATTTAACTTGAGTTAGTGCCTAAGAGTGAAAAGTCTAGATCATTTGGTGGATGTGTGTTTGGAAACCAAACTGTTTCCAAAGTGGTTGTACCATTTGATATTTCCACCAACACCTGGGATTGCCAATCCTTGTCATTTTAGCTCTTTAAGTAGGTATGTGGTGGTATCCCATTGGGGGTGTCAGTTGGCATTTCCTTGTCAGGGAAAATGATGGTAAGCATTGTTTCATATGCTTCTTGGCATTTACTTATTTTCTTTTGTGAAATGACTGTTAAGATCTTTCAGCAATTATTTACTTGGCTGATTGACCTCTGGTTATTGAGTTATTATGGAATCTTTAATACCTCGGATCACAACCTTTGTCAGGCATGTATTACGAGACTATTTCTTTGCATTCTCAGGATTGTCTCCTTGCTATTTTTACTGATGGTTTTGAAAGAGCAACAATTTTCATTTTGGTGAAGTCCAATTTATCAATGCCTTATAAACTAGTGCTATTTATGTTCTATCTAAGAAATCTTTGTCTACTCCAAGGGAACAAAGGTGTTTTTTTTCTCCTACTCTTTTTCTAAAAATATTAGAGCATTTGCTTTTATATTTGAATCCATGATTCACTGTGAGTTAATTTTTTCCTACCGTGTCAAAGTTTAGTTGTTTCAGGACCAGTTGTTAGAAAACCTATCTTTTTCCCACTGAAATATCTTTGAATCTATTTGTGAAGTAATAGCTTTGTTCTCCATTGACCCATCAGTCCACCTTTATGCCAGTATTGTGCAATAACTTTGATCCTTTTTGCTTTGCAGCAGGACCCGATATGAGCAGTGTGAGTCCTCCAACTTTGTTCTTTATTTCAAAACTGTTTTTCCTATTTGAAAAACTTTGCACTGTCATAGATATTTTAATAGCAGTTTTTTAATTTCTATAAAGAAGCCTATTGGGGTTTGGTTTGTATTGCATTATATCTATGGATAGATATGGACAGAATTTACATTCTAACCATCTTATTTTCCCATTGATGACTAATGAATTGCTCTCATTTCCGTAGGTATTCTGTGACTTCAATCAGAAATGTCTGATGTTTTTTAATGTATAAGCCTTCAACAGATTTTGTTAAATTTATCCTGCAAAGAGTTCAGACATTTGATATATATTTTTAATATTTCACTTTCCAATTGTTCATTGCTAGGAATAACTATAAAACTGATTTTTATAATCTAAAATTGTACCCAGCTGAAGGCACTGATAAGTTCTAGAAGCTTTTCTTTGCATTCCTGTCAATTTTCTATGTACATACCTATTCATAGAAGAATACATGACAATTGCATATGTTCCTTTCTATGATTTTTATTTCTTTTTCTGGCCTTATTGCACTGGCTGAGATCTCTAGCACAATATTGAATAAAAGCGGTGAGAGTGGTCATTCCTGCCTTGTTTCTCACCTTAAGTGGAAAGCATTCACTATCACTGTTAAGTATCACATTATCTGAAGGCTTTCTGAATATGTCTTATTAGAACAAGGATATTCATATATATCCTTCAGTTGCTTGAGAATTACCATGAATGAATGTTGGATCTTTTCAAATGTGTTTTCTATATATTTAATGTGCTCTTTTTGCTCCTCTACTTAATCTATTAATATGCTGAGTTATACTGTTTGATTTTTACACGTAGAGCTGAACTTGCATTCCATGGATAATAGCCAACATGCTGTATAGTATTATTTTGTTTATCCATCACTGACATTGAGTTGATATTTAAGAAGGACTTCTGTGTCTATCTTCACAAGGGATATAGCATCCATATATTTTGCTTTCTTGTAATGTATGACCAAACTCCTTTGGCTATTTCAGTCCTGATTTCCTGGACAAATCTGAGTGAGATCATTGTCCAAGGCCTTCTCCTCAGCTTTGCCAACTTAGAAACCTTGATTTTAACAGTTCTGAACAAGACATACAAGGTACTTAGGTTTGTCCAAGAAGGACTGAAAAAGTGCAAATTTAAAAAATACCAGGGAGAAATTGTAGCAAGTATTGTTGGTTGCTTCCCAAATCCTTTCTACCCCTTTGCTTTCATAAATTATGTGACTATGTGACATGGGACAGTAATCTGTTCTCCCCGGTGTTAGGCCTTTCCTACTTTCAGCCAAATATCTCAAAAGTTCCCTGAAAGCATATTGATGACTCTTGGTTCACAAATCGAAGATGTATCAATTTGTGCAGAATCAAAAAATGGAAAGATCCAGGTCTTTGAAGAATTTACCGACCTGTGTTGTTTATGAGATAAATTCCTTAATTATTTAAGCTGTTCTTAGGTTCAGTTTTGTTTTGTTTTGTTTTGTTTAAATAAAATATAGCATGATCATTATAAATATTACCAAAGATAAAAGTGAGTTTTGTAATCTAGTCATAGAGATCAAAAGAATAAAGTAGACGTTTTTCTTTTCTTTTTTCACTACCTTTGAACTATTTCAGAGAGAGAAACAGAAATGTATTAATGGGCCTTCCATTACACTGTGTGGCCTGGATAAATTGTCCTTTAGCATTCCAGGGGCAGGGAGAAACCCATGTGATAATCAAGAGTCTAAACATCCTGCCAAGTGGGCCATCTAAGAGACAAATGACAAATCTTCCATTGGGTTCCTTCACATTTTTACATTTCATGCTGATCACACTTCTTTTTGTATTTGTCACTACAAAATCAGCGACCTCATTTTTAAAACACCCTTAGAAAGTGTTATAACTCCTATGATTTCAAATCATAGTTATGATCGCATTAGTTATATTTTAGCCTGGTAACTCGCACGCAGGGAGCTCATTAATTACACCTGGAGAGGCTGGGAGATGGCAGACAGCATGGTGAACATCAGCCTAAACCAAGACACTGCTGATAGGACCTTTGGGAGGGGTGGAGAAACTGTGAAAGGGAAGTTTGGAATTAATTTTTCTTCACAAGAAACAGGGACAAGGGGAAGAAGTTTAGAAAGTAGATTACCGCAGCCTCCTAACTGAAATCTCTGCTTCCATTTTTGTCCTCGTGTGTAGTCTAGTCAACACAACAGACAGACCCTATTAAACTAGCCAGTTTCTGATAGTTTTAGTGACTTCTCACCTCATTCAGAATAAAAGTGGGGTTTCTTACATAGAGGTCAAAGGGCATTCCTGATCTGGCCCATTATTTCCCTGGCCTGGATCCATTCATCTCTCTACTCAGTAGCCCCCTTACTGGTCTTCTAACAAATGAGCAGGGTGTGACTACAGGGCCTTTGCATTTGTTGATCCCTTTGTTTAGAGGTTCTTTCCCCAAATATTTACTTAGCCAGCTCCCTCAACTCATTTTAAAGTTTTCACTCACATTTCACCCTAGTCCTGGTCAGCAAACTGTGGTCTGTGAGCCACATGCGGCTCTTTGGCCCCTTGGGTGTGGCTCTTCCACAAAATACTACGTGCGGGTGCTACCTCGATAAGGAATGTACCTACCTATATAGTTTAAGTTTAAAGAATATGGCTCTCAAAAGAAATTTCAATTGTTGTACTGTTGATATTTGGCTCTGTTGACTAATAAGTTTGCCGACCACTACAGCGAGTCCTTCCTCTGCCCAATGGACACTTTTATCTTCCTTCATTGTATTTTTCCCATGCCACGTATCACATATTTTAAAAATTTAACGAATTGGTTAATTCCATGTGCTTGTTTATATAAATGAAAATGTAAGCTATATGAGAATAGAGCCTTTTATCCTTGGTCATGGCTCTACTCCTTCAGAAACTTAAGTGCTTAATGAATGTTGGCTAAATGAATGAAATGACTGGGAATCTTAAATCAACACACCCCCGACTATACTGTAGGATGGAGTTTGGATTTGAAGTTGAACGTTTCAGAGTGCATTTGAAACTGTCTTGTACTTAAACTTTGGTGTGCATGCTGGGTTGAATTAAATTAAGACTAAGCTCAACCTCATAGATTACTATTTCTTTAAAAAAGACCTCTCTTTAACCTTCCATTATATATTTTAAATGAATGGTTATTAATGGTAGTTAGGGTTTTATAATCTCAGCTCTATTAATATTTTAGACCTAATAATTTTGTGCTTTGTTTTGCTTTGGGCGGCAACGGGGGGGGGGGGCATCTATCCCCAACCTCTACCCACTAGATCAGAAGTCCCCAAACTACGGCCCATGGGCCAAATTGCGGCCACCTGAGGCCATTTATCTGGCCCCTGACGTACTTCCGGAAGGGGCACCTCTTTCATTGGTGGTCGGTGTATGGAGTACTGTATATGGAGGCCCTCCAACAGTCTGAGGGACAGTGAACTGGCCCCCTGTGTAAAGAGTTTGGGGACCCCTGCACTAGATGATAGTAGCAAGCTTTGATAACTGCAAATGTCTCCAGTCACTGTCAAATGTCCCCTGGATGGCAACATTGCCCTTGGTTGAGAACCACTGATGTAAGTAATTTTCCTATATTTCCGTTTGAATAAAGCGTTGTATTTTAGAGATAGCACATGTCACAGAGGGAAATCATGGGGCCCCTGTGCTTACTTTATCAACCTTATAGATAAGCACCAAATAACTAATGGCGACATGTCACATTTGTAGATGTGAAGATTAACTTTTAGGAAGAAATAGACAATAGATAACCCCTTGTCTAATGCCCTTGAAATTCTATCTCTATGGACTGATGTTGAATGTTGGGAAGTGTCTCCAGTAAAAGGCCTGGGGAAAATAATAGTAAAAACTGATAATGTGCATTCCTCCCCAATTTGTACAGGTAAAAATCAGATAAAAACAAACATTACTTTGCTTCATGGGGTAAATAAAATCAGAAAAGAGAAACAGGCCACCTGAAATCTGTGTGTAGAAGGAAGGCAATTCCTCATTCACTTATTTCATTTGAGGATGGTATAGGGCACGTGTATGGAGAGCTTCGTCATGGGGGTAGACTGAAGGTGGCCTAGTGAATTGCTCATGCCTATTCTTTTGAGAAAAAAAAAAGATTGATTGATGGATCGATTGATTGATCGATTTAAAGCCCTACTTGTAGAGATACCTCTTTGTCCCCACCCAGTGCCTCAGTGGGACCATTTGTCTACATTGCAGTCAATATAAGAGCCCAGAGTCCCTAAGAAGTACTTGCTGCAAATCAATTCCTATTTGGGGGGGGGGATTCAGGTATAGTTGTAAGTAAATGTAAATTCTAAGAATTATAGTAAGCACTTAATAGGTATTTTTCAAATTGGATCAAAGGAATGTAACCTCAGGCCTTTGGGAAATGAAAGTGTATTTGACCGTCACTTTTGAGATGGACATCATCAAATGACGAGCAGAAATGAAGTAAAAGGAGCAAGATAATGAACAAGAAGGAGCTGGTAAGTGGTATGAATCTCAAAATGTGATTTTTGAGAATGTCTGGGGGTAAATTTGTTTTTAAACTCAATCCTTTTGCACCATGCTTATATCTCATCTATATTATAAATATCCACCTGTGTTAAACCATCCTAAGGATAGCACCTTAGCATCTTTCCTCATTAAAACAAAATGGAAATTCCAGAAGGCCACGAACCTCCAGCCTTTGAGTTTTATAAACCCCTGGAGCCTGAGCTGCATTGATTAATTCCCTAAATTCTTGGGTGTCAAAGGCATATCACTGAATAGTTTACTAAAGGTGCCAAAGAAGCCCAAAAAGAAAAGAGCCCCCTAAAGGAAAATGGTATTTAATTGGGAACTCTCAGACATCTGTCACTCTTTGTGACAGGAGCAGGAAGGTACTTTGCACATTTTCCTGACGCACAGGTGGTAGGAAAGACAGCTGAAGTTAACCTGCGCTGAGTGTTGGCAGGACGCCTGGGGGTGGGAAGGATGGAGAGGGTGGGTAGTTTTGAAGATCGTGCTTTTTCATTCTGAATATCATTTAAAAAAACCCCACACAACTGTCTGGGGACCAAATTGTAACCTGAAATGCCATCCATGCCCCCTTGAAGATGTCTTACTTGATGAACTGGGGTATGCAGCCGCCTAAAAAACAGGCCGTGGGTAAAGTTGTGAGAAGAAATAGTGCATGGGTCTCTACTAAAAACAAAGCCGTGTTCCACCTCTGGCCTCCGGGTTCAAACCGGTGTGCGTGCTCCTGCGGGGAGGGCCTGCCCCTGGTGGATTCTGCTTTTAATAAGCTTCCCAATCAGCTCTTGAGGAAAGGCGCGTGCTCATTCCTTACCTCCCTCCTCCCTCCCTCCAGGCCCGCGTCCTCCCCCTGCCCGCGCCAGCCCCTCAGCCCCCACTTCTCTTCCGTTCCCTGCCTGTCCGGGCGGAATTGAGTCCAAGGCAGGATCAGGTTCCCCGCCTTCCAGTCCGAAGATCCCGCCAAGGGAGCCGCCGAGCAAAGGAAACCCCGAAGTGAAGCCAGGGGAAGAAAGGGACCAGTGAGCCAGCCGCCCGCCAGCAGGGAGGGAGCAGCAGTGCGCGCCCGCAGCTGCAGCCACACGGGTACCTGGACCCGGAGCAGAGCAGCCAATCTCTCTCCTTTCAACAAAGGCAGCCTGAGCGCAGCACAACACGTTTGCAACTCAAAGTAAGTGGAAAGGGGCGCGCCATTCTCCCAGGGGTCTCCAATCGAGTTTCCTCCGCCTCCTGCCACTTTTTGGGGCACCACTGATGGTGGTGGTGGGAGTGGGAGAGAGGCCGCCTGGGTGGCTTTCCAAACTGGTTTGCTCCAGAGGCAAACTGAGGCGTATGTGGGGGGAGGCAGGTCAAGAGGGTCGGGGTATGCAATGCTGAGTGGCAGGTAAGTAGCTTTGTGTTGTCATGCATGCATTTGGAGAGTGTTCCTGCTATCCGCTGGAGGACAGTGCAGGGGCTTTGCTCTGTAAAAACTGCCGAAGTAGGTGTGTCTGTGTTGGGTAAGGCACCTGAGCAAGCAGGCCTCCTTTCCCGTCCATTCTCTGTCACCCAGAACTTGCCCGCTGGGGACTCTTGGCTGGCATTTCCAGATTCGACGCGGGGGCTGGTTCCTTCTTGTGCGGGCAAACACCCAGCTTCTCACAGAGTATCCAGTGCTCCTGTCCTGCCTGCCAGCCCCAAGGATGGTTCTAGAAAGAGTTCACGCCAAAGTTTGAAAGACACCCCTTGAACCCCATCTTCATTTGCATGCTAATCTGAATAACTGCCTTGTACCCAGGCACTTGAACTTCTTTTATTTCACCCACATAAATAAAGCTAGGGTCCATTTATTACTCATTTGTCAGAGCCTTAGCTGCTGAGTTGATGGTTCTAATAAATTAACAAAGTAATTTTAAAGTGAGGAATTTATTTAACTTCTTCCCTACTTAACACCCGAACATAAAACTTACACACACACACACACACACACACACACACACACACACACATACACCTTTGTCCTTAACACAACATACATACACACTCAAGAACACATACCGAGTTTACCTACACTCTGTTGTTAACTCACCCCCCTGTCTGTTAACACTACTTTGCAGATGTGGGGACACATTGAAAAAATAGGAGTGGCTTGTGGGGGAGGGGTGGTGATGAGAGGAGAGAATGAACAATGTGAAAGACATCAAAGGTCCAGCTTGTGGGCATCTTTTATCTTAGGCATTTTGCTTGAGCAGCTTGAGAAAGGTGGTGTGGGGTGTGTGTGTGTGTGTGTGTGTGCGCACACGCGCGCGTATGTGTGTTGGAGAGAAGGGCCTGGGAGGAGATTCAGGAACTAAGAACATCTTTTGAACTAATATGAAGCAAGTTCCTGATCCCAAGGAAAATGGAATTGGTGGACCAGTGGAGCCCATTTTCACCCCTGTGGTCCCCTGGGGATGAATTGCTATATGGAAACACTACAAGGTAATAGGAGCATCTCCCAGCACAGAAAATCAAGCTTGTATTCCCATCAACATTATGCTTCTTTTTAAGTAAATTATGCATTTTAAAGGCCAAATCATTCAAGAAAAGAAACTTTTATAGTCCAGTCAAAGTCAAAGGCAATTGGAGTGGATGTTATGTCTCTTCCCTTCTTTGGGACATGAGTTGTTTCAGAGTGGTGAAATTTATACTTTCTCATTTAAAGTAGAAGATGAAATTTTTAAAAATTATTTTATTGAAAAATAAACCAACGTCCTTATTCTGTGCTTTCAGAAATGTTTTGCTTTGAGCTCTAATTATACTTTAAATCTTTAGAAAGTGATTTTCTCTCTCCTGTTCTTCCCAGGCTGACTTTAGGACATTTTCCTCCTCATTTAGTGAAAGTCCTTTATAAAAGCTTACCCACTCGAAGTCATAGATATCTCATTAGGTACTATATTCCAGCTGTTCACTTGTGGATACAATTGGGTTATATTTTCAAAGCTAGAGCTGTGAGAGAAATGAAATTACAGTTAATGTATAACTTTTTATTACTTACCGTTCAAATGAGGTATTATGCAAAATAAGAATACTATATGGTTAACAGTATATATAGTAAAACACATGTATTGCACAATAATACATAATTTTATGGGTTCCTAGACCTCTTTCCATGATACTTGGAGTAATAAATTTACTAATTTATTGAAAGTTTTCATGTACCTGTAGCAATATGTTGCAGTTCTCACATTTTTTATTTTGAATTTAAATTTAATGAGGTGACATTATCAATAAGAGTATATAGGTTTCAGGTGGACATCTCTATAGCATTTGAACTGTTGATTGTGTTGTGTGCCCATCACATTGTTTTTAATGGGCATTATTTTTTTTAATGGCCTAATTTGCATTTTCACAAAACCTGATTACTGTCAATAACCCAAAAGAAATATAGTCCCAAAATAATTTAATTGCTTTTATCAATAAAAATCAACCTTAGAAGTTAAATACCATAAGCTTCAGTGTTTTTTCCCTTTTTAAAGACACTCTTGCTTTCTCATTTAAATGACATTCTCAGGTGCATACTGCTCATATTTCCATTTACCATGTGATGCTTTTGTTGCTATTCAAAAATTTTCTCTGGAGACTTGACTTTTGTTGGCTTTTTCAAAATGGTGTATACGGTATAGGCCAACCATAGATGGAGGGCTAGAAGTCAGAATTCAGAATATGAATTCTTGTTCTCCCAACACTTATGCATTTTTCTATGATTGCATCATGCTAAGGGGAGTTGTTCTTGAGTTCTCTCCAGAAGGTAATGTCCAAACTGAGACCACCCAAGGTGATCAGTGAGCAAACGTGGTCCACACCTGAGTGCATCTCAGCCCACTTTAAGGTGTGGTTCACTCTGGAGCATCCGGCAGAGTCATGGCTCTCCAGCCACCCTTGCTCCATTGCTTGAATGCCCAGTCTCCTCTGGCTGCTCTTCTAATGAATAAGAAGAACTTATGCCTCCTCTTGGCACAGGGCCATGCCATTGTTCTAAGGTAAAATAATATTTGGAGATGGACCTTCTCTTTATGAGCTAGAACTGCTTTTTTTTCCATCCAGACTCAATTAGCTTGAGTGGGATATGGGCCATGGTCTCCCTTTGAAAAGTTGTTCTCCATTTTTTATGTGAATGGCCAATTCTAGTTTCATGCACTGGGCCATTTTTTCCACACAGTTCTTGCCAGGCTTGAATGTGGCATTGTTGTTCAGGTGTCATATGATCTTTCTAGATTGTCAACTAAAACGAGCCTTTTGTTCCTTTCTATTTTAGTATTTGGTAAGTAAGAGGTTAAAATTTTAGCGCTTTACAAGGGCAGCTATAATGTAATATTATCAGAAGGCATTGTCATTATGGTAATATTATGGACTGATTATGTAGATTACATTCACAACAGATTCCTGTTTCTTAAGGGTAGGCAAGAACTACAACGAATAGTTCGTGCTTGAGATTGTTGGAAAAATAAAACTTAACTTCTTCTACTGGGCTTTATTTTAGAGCCATTTCTTCATAGTAGGTGTAGATAAATTGACATTTCAAATGGAAAAAGATTATCATAATGAGTCTCCAGAAAGCAGAATCATTAGAGTCTTAAATTTTATACTTAGCAAAAATAAAATAAATCTCTTGCTGTGTATTAATTTTGAAGAAGTGAGTCATAGTAACGGACAATTGAGCTCTTAAGTCTAACAACTGCACTAAGTAAAAAGAAAAACATCATTAAAAAATACAAATAGCATGTTGTATCTCCAACCTTTTGTTCCCATTTCTTCCAGCTCTTATGCTTTCCTGTCACCCACTCTTCTGGCTCTCGTTTGTTCTTTTTCTAATCAAGTTGTCATCATTTCCCATCCAACAAGCCTTATGGTGGCTTGCCTGATTCCTTTCCTCTATCTCCTGTTATGTACCTCTGTTACCAGGGATGGTTGCCTATATGTTGGAATGCATGGAAGGTTAAAACTTGCTCACTAGATTGAAGTCAAGGGTGAATTTTGACCCCACTAGATTTTTTTCCTTTTTGACTCAGACCCTGGCTAAGAACAGCTTACAGTCACATCCCCTTCCTTCTCTTTTCCCAACTACAGTGTAGGAAGGGGTGGAGCCAGGATTACTCACCTTCATCATATTCTCCCAGGTCCTCCCTCAACCAAACAATGTTTCTTGCTACAATGGTAGATCACTTTAATGACATACTTATTATATAAGAGCAGGATGCTTTCCATTGTGCTGGACAATGTCATATATTTCAAAAATATTTAAGTTTAGTTTCTTTCCTCTAGGGCTCAGTTTTCCGATTCCAAACACTTTGTGTTTGGTAAAAGTTGCTTACTTGTGAAATACTTTGTTGGAAATTTATTTAAAAGATATCTCAAAGGAAGAAAGTCCAATCTACTCCCACCTATCTATGAGAGAAACACTTTTATGAGTCACATTCATTTTACCAAACCGATGGTGCTTTAGATTTCTTTCTTTTCCTTATCACATAGTTCATTGGCTTGCTCAGCCTTCTTAATCTCCTTGACATCATATTTTCTTAATTATTTTCTAACTTTTTTAGCCACTCCTCGCATTGTTTTTTGCTCCCCTTACCACAACTTCCAAATGTGGACATTTATTTTCAAATAGTTTTGTTCTCTCCCTCTCTCATTCTCTCTTCCACCCCCACCCCTTATCAAATGCTTCATTGTTCATTGTTGATCACGACTCTTTGAGTGTCTGCTCCAATTTTCATGAAGAAACTCCCAAATCTCTCTTATTCTCTATTGAGTTTTGGCCTCGCATATTGAATCGTTTTTTGAATAAGTACCGAAGGCAATGACTTGAGCACAATCCTATTCAGGGAAGGAGATTGAAATAAAGGACCTCTTGTTATTTTATTCTTACCCCTAACAGCCGCCTACAGGTATTGACTGCCCTATTAAATGTCCGGTTGTCTGACAGAGTTAGGAAGATAAATCAATACCTCTTTAAGCAACCTGCAGTCTATCAATATATGCGTGAATAAAAAGATTAAAACACAAGTAAAGACAAATGAGAGTAAAATATGGACTCACGAGATTTTTGTTCTAAGCAGTTCTAGTTACAAAGAGATGGAAAAAAAAGAAACATTTTATGAGAAAAAGGACAAGAACTCCCAAATATTAAATGGAAAAGGTGGTAATATTTATTTCCAAAGCATCACTGTCTTGTTGTGGGTTTCCTGTCATTTGTTTTGGAAGAGCAATTGAACTCTCCATTATTCGTGTTTTCATTTCCCATTTGCCACATAATCGAGTAGAAAAACAATTATTGAAAGTGACATCTCAAGAATTTGGTTGGAGTTATTTAGAATACACATAATTTTAAAGGCATGACACCTCATCTGAGATGTTCTTTCCAAGAAACTTTATACCAGACATGAGATGACTGTTCTTCAGTGAAAACTATAGACATGGAGGAAGAGAACACACACAAATCCCCCAACTTCAGCTGTGGCATTTGAATGAAACTATAAGTGAGCTGGAGGGAGCTCCCTCTAGGGGGAGCTCTAAGTCTCCCCTCCTCTTCTTTCCCAGCTTCTATTCACCCAGTCCGGTGACTTCAACCTCTGCTTTCCCAACAGTGTTGACATTGGAAAAGCACATTTTTACTCACTATTACTACCAGCTCTGCCCCACTCACACCATGTACCCCTTAAAGGTGGGAACTCTCCTTCATCTCAAGAACCCTAGACTATCTAGCATAGGACTCTTGAAATGCCCCCCCCCCCAAAATATCTGGCATTTGAGTGAAAAAATAACTAAATGACTCTGAATACCCTTCTTTCTGCCCCTCCTGCTTCAATGACCTTTACTGTCTGTCCTCATACCTAATCCCCTTACACATCACTGATGTCAATTTCCTCTTTATAAATGGATACTGATGAGTGGAGGGATGAGAGGAGGATAGTAAAGAGAGACAAATATACGGTGACAGAAAATGATTTGACTTTGGGTGATGGGCACACAGCACAATCAACAGTTCAAATGCTATAGAGATGTTCACCTGAAACCTCTGTACTCTTATTGATCAATATCATCCATTTAAGTTTAAAAAATCCAAAAGAATAGCCCCCGCCCCTCCATTTGCAGCCTCACATCTCTCTGTTCTTCATCTTCTTCATTCCAGAGGTCCTACATACTGGCCAGTTCTCTTGAGTGTGTCTGCCTAACCATACTCCACCACTTTACCTTAAGGCTTCAAACCCTGTTTGGCCTCTGACTCATGCTACCGCCACTATGGACAGAGAAATCCGATCCACCTCTTTCACAAACCATATAATTCAAAGCCTACAAGACAGATCACTTGAAGCATTTCCATCAGAGCTCCAATGTGGCTATAAAACATTTGCGTTTCAGAACCTTTCACACTTATTTTCTCATATTTTTGCAACAATTCTACTTAGGTAGGCAGAACAAGTTTTTTTTTGTTTTTTTTTTAATTGATAGGGTCATATAAGCTTACAGTGAACCCATTAAATGCTATTTAAGCAAAGGTCTTACAACTCTTAGTTTGGATATACTTTTTTCTTCTCCGTTGTATAATGCCATCTCCTTCTTTGACTGATTGATTTTATGTTCCGGTTGCCTCTCATGTTAAACCTGAATGCCAATGTATGTGTAGTAAGAGTCCAGATAACCCAGGGTAGTGGGTCCCTGTTTTCAGTATCTGTCAGCGTAACTAGGTCATGTCTCAGCATCCAGATGCCTAGGGTCCATCTTCAAAGATTCTGATCTGAGAAGGGGAATCAAGGAACCTGGACATGTGATGTCAGGATGCAGGTGACACATTAGCAACTTTAGCCCTAATGCTCCAATATTTGAGATTTAAAGTCAAAGCAATCAAGGTGTAAACCACAGCTACTCTTCTTACTAGCTGTGTGACCATCAGCAAATATTGTGGTCTTCAGTTTTCTTATCTCTCAAATGAGGTCATTGGTACTTACCTTCTGGGATTGACATGAGTATTAATTTAGAAAATGAATATGAAATATTGATCCCAGAGTCTGATTGCTAAGGAGTGTTTGATGAGGATGATGAAAATGTTGGTCATGGTGACAGAGCACTTGAAGAAGCCCCCCCCCACCCGTTTTCCCACCCCACCTTTCCTTCCCTCCCCCATCTTCTTGCTTTCCCTTCCCCACTGCCTGTGTTTCTCATGCCTAGTTGGTTCTCTGACAGACTAAGGGTCGACATTTGGATGCAGGAACCGGCATTTATTCCATCATAGTTCTGACTGTTGTTTGGTGTAGGATGTGGAGTATGTCACTGAATCTTCTAGAACCTCAGGATTGTCAGCTCTAAGATGGTGATGATGCTGATGATATTACCTGCTTCGCCTACCTCACAGATTGGTGATTAAAAGGTAAATTGTGACAAAGCAATGCTTGTAAATGGTAACCTGTTATACTAAACATGGCTATTAATAAAGTCAGGGAAGTCAGTTCTATCTTTCTCTTTCTCCAGTTCTGCTGCTTGTCATTGTCGTTTTCTCAGGACACCCAGAGATTACCTAAAACGCTGGAAGGTAAGTTTACGTAGGAGGGAAGATGTGTGCCAGGTGTGAAGAAAAGGAAATCTGAGTCATACTGAAAAAACAAGTGAGTAGACAGTCCTAAAAAGGATACATATAAAATTTTTCAATTGGTTATTTTCACTAAATTTAGGTCTTTGCAGCTGATTGGCAGCCCGTTGTTTGTGCTGTAGCTGTGATTCTCACACTTTCCTATGCCTACCAGGCCTTTGGAAATCTTGCTAACATGCAGATTATGTTCAGTATGTCTTCTGTAGGCCTTTAAGAGTCTGTATTTCTAACAAGCTCCCTTGTGATAGTGCTGTTGGCCTGGGAACCTTACTCGGAATAGCCAGCCATTGGTGTTTAGTTCAACAGGTTTGGTGAGCTCTTTGCTCAAGCCAGATGGGCCCGCGCTCAAGCTGGTGAGCTTGGGGTCTCGAACCTGGCTCTTCCGCATCCCAGTCCAATGCTCTATCCACTGCGCCACCGCCTGGTCAGGCTGAATAATATTTATGATGTTTGATTATTTATAAAAACATTTTGCAGGCACCATCTGAATTGCTGTTGATCCAACTGAAGCCTCTTAAGAGTAAAAGGCCCCTTCCTTTCAGGATATTGGGTTTTATACAACGTGTCCACGGAGACATTTGTTCCATGCCAAATGGCCCTTGATACTTGGTCCTGTCCAAAATGTCCAACACTTTGAAAAATGTTCCTCAGTTCAAATAGCCCATAATGTTTCCCTCTATTTTGGTTTACAGAATTAATACATAACAAATATGATCATGTTTTATTGGTCCAATGAATAATAGCATTGTGGCCATATTGCCAATAATAACCCTTCTTGCTTTGGTAGCCTACCTGGTAATGGCATATGTCAAGGACCAAACACAAAAAGTTCTTTTGGGGTAGAGCAGATGTCTCAGTGAACATTTTGGACAGGACCAAATGTCCACCGATTGGCCCATTGTGTGGCATGGACTCAGGCTTATTCACCAGCGCTTCTGCTAAAGCCCTTACCTGACAAGGGTGTAAGTGATCCAAACGCTGCCTTCTTCATTTGCCTTCAAAGCAAGTGCAAAAAGTACTTAGGAAACTTCATTTTTAATATGCAATGGATATAATGCAAGATATTTCCTTTGTGCAAGAGTATGCTTTTCCTCAAGGTTTGAACATCTATTACTCCCTTCAATTGTCCCCTTCCAACCTATAGTGTAAGTGGAGCAGGTATCATCTATCTGTGTGACTTCTTGGAGGACATTGGGCTGCCAAGATGGAACCAGAGCTTTTTGCCTCAGGGTCCAGATGTAATCAATAAGAAACATCTCTGGTAGCAAGCTTAGGTCACAGAAAGTCTTTCCTTGGGCTAAAACAACTGAAGACCATAAAAAATGTTAAAACAGTGTTTTCCTAATGGTCTTCCTAATTTACTAATAAGACCTAGGAAAGGCTTTTAGAAAACAACCTGACTGTTGTCCCAATAGCAGAGAATCATCTCAGGTTTTAACATATAGTCTTCTTTTCTGAGTGTAATATCTTAGAGGGGTTCCACTGGGCATCCGCCAGCTGGCCACAAGGGATGGGTATCCCTGTTAAGCTAAAAGTTGGATCTTTGGCTTAGAAAAATACACACTCACACACACACACACACACACACACACACACACACACACACACACAAATGAGGATGCCTAAAATTGCTATAGGAAAAAAAGTAGGTAGCTTATTAAATTATTTTAACAGAGGTAGGTGTTTAAATTTTAAAACAGTAAGATAAAGCTCCCCTCCCCCACCTCATCTTCGGTTCTTGGTTATAATATACATTTAACTAATAAATCAATGTCTGGCAATATACAGACATCTCAAATATACTTCAACGAGCATCAGATTTGTGAAAGGTTAATTTTAGTCATGTGAAAAATAATGAAAGCATTTTTCATTATGATGTTTGTTACTAGGAAAATGCAAACAGAAATACCTTATTTTATTTCTTTCTGAAAAAATATGTGTTCCTGGTCCAAATCTTTAACAATTATAATAAAGGAAAAAACGCACTTACAATTTTGCTTAAATTAGACACTGCTGTTAACATTCTGATAGACTTCTGATGTAACTTTCAGAAATAGTTGTTTCAATAATTGTGCTCTACTTTGTAGGTCAACATTATAATTGACACATGCAATATATATATATTTTTTTACAGGGGCAGAGAGACAGTCAGAGAGAGGGATAGATAGGGACAGACAGACAGGAACGGAGAGAGGTGAGAAGCATCAATCATTAGTTTTTCGTTGCCGTCGCAACACCTTAGTTGTTCATTGGTTGCTTTCTCACATGTGCCTTGACCATGGGCCTTCAGCAGACTGAGCAACCCCTTGCTGGAGCCAGCGACCTTGGGTCCAAGGTGACGAGCTTTTGCTCAAGCCAGATGGGCCCGCGCTCAAGCTGGTGACCTTCGGGTCTCGAACCTGGGTCTTCTGCATCCCAGTCCGATGCTCTATCCACTGCGCCACTGCCTGGTCAGGCAACACGTGCAATATTTTTAATAGCTGTACATGTGTTACCACATTGCATTTGTTTCTACAAAATATGCCATTTAAGATGGGAAGTCAATTTATTTTGTTTGGCATAAGTAAATTTCAACCATTGTTTTTTTCTTTAATTCTTTTTTAATTTTATTCATTTTGGAGAGGAGACACAGTGAGAGAGAGAGAGAGAAAGAGAAAGAGAGAAAGGAGGGAGGAGCTGGAAGCATCAACTCCCATATGTGCCTTGACCAGACCAGTGTTTTGAACTGGCGACCTCAGTGTTCCTAGGTCGATGCTTTATCCACTGCGCCACCACAGGTCAGGCTCAACCATTGTTTTTTAAAAAAGCTTAGTAAATTATAATATTATGGACTCATAAAAAAAGTTGGAAATAGAAAAATGCAAACAAACATAATCCCATGAAACAAACAAAAAATCTTTGTCCCAGCAAAGGATGTGTTGCTTAGATGGGAACAGATGATCCTGGGGAACTTCGTGCATGCCAATGGGAGGTCAAGCTGAGTAAACATTATCTTCCATTCTTAGCCTTGAGGACCATTCCAGATACATATCAGGGGGTAAAAGCCTACCCATGGAAGCCACAGCTGCCTGATCCCACCCAGGTCCAATGTAGCCCAGTCAGCAGGTCTAAGGAGCCTGGGGACCCTCTGAGCTGGTCTGAGCTAAAAGGAATGGGCCTAATGCACTACAGGTGGGCAAACAGGGGTGGAGAGCAGCAGACCTCCTTGGTTCATGCCTCTCCAGGGCTTGGAACCCTTTGTGGAGTTATTTATTTGTTCTGTTCTAATCTGGAATGACTAGTGTACAAATTGCTCCAGTTTAAAGTGAGTCCGATCCGATCTGGGTTTGATAACCACGTTCCTGTCCCTTGAGAAGGGGATGAAGAAAGTTACATAAAGTCAAATGTGGTTATAGACTAGGCCAGCATTGGAATTCCCACCCATTTGAGCCTAAATAGTGATGGTCCTATTTAAATGGCTGTTTTAGTCTGATGGGTAGGGATCCCAGAGTTTGCCCTCTGACATGTGATACCTGGAGATTTGAAGATGCACATCAAGGCTGTCATAAAGGAATGTGTTTCAGAGAAATAGATTCAAAGCCATCGAGCAGGAATCAGTGGGGAGAGGTGGGTTTCTACCAATGTCTCTAACTAGATCCACATTTCCAAAAAGTAAGCTAATGTCTCATCCCAGCGATGGTCAGTTTCAAAGGCAGCAGGACTATGAAGTGAAAATAAGTAGAAGTACACTTGAACTGAGACCTTAGGGAAAACATCCCAAAATTGAATAGAAGAATCCCTACACTTGGGGAAAAGAATTTCAGACCTTACAGAAAATTTTCTTAGGTAAAGTTGAGGTTTCCTTCATGGTAGATAAACATTGAGTTCTTTGGGCCCATCTGGCTCTGGTGGGGAGATTTCTCTGGTGTGGGTTTCTCTTGTTGGTGTTTCAGATCTCCTGGGCTCTGGGTGCCTCTTGGTGTAATAATGCCATGAAGTCATTCTAGCTCTATGGGGCAACCCTGGCTCCTCATGCTTCTCAGAGAAAGTCTTTGAAGACTAACATTATTAGTTGTCCCAGTGAAGAGTTCCTGCCTCGAAATAGGAACTCTCTCAAACCCATTGTTTTTATACATGTTTCCCTAACCCTTGTTGGTGGGGAGAGTCATGAAAGGAGATCAAGGAGGAGACAGGAGGCTCCTTTTCAGAGGCTAGAGCACAGAGGATCTCTCCTGGCTCACTCAGGGCTTCCCTGCACAAATGTCAGTGAGCTAGTTCCTGGGTTAATTTTCTACAGTGACATTTATCCACTGCAAAGTGTTACATGAAGTATCTTGTTTCAATCAGAACAAGTTCTGGTATGGACATTTCTATTAAATAGTTCAACTTGATTTTGAAGAACTAATATTATTCCCCTGTCTGCTTCCCATCTCAAATGGACCCCTTCCTTAGCTGATGTCCAAGTCCAAACCAAGGGGTAACCAGGTTTGTCATTATCCATTAGAACCTGGGCAGCAATAGCAAACGAGTATGGAACAGGTGAAGGTGTGACTGCTCTTCTTAGAAAGGTGATTTAATATTTCTTTGGTGGGGAAGGTGAGCCTAAGTATTAGAGGCTATTTTCACCAAACGGGAGTGGATTTCATTGCTCAACTAATGTGACATGGGATTGCTTATCTCTGTTCTTGGTGGAATTTAGGCAAAAATCACACTTTGTTCCTTGAGAATGCTCATATATTTGTATCTATTATGACGCATAATGTTGTAGTCAGACCAGAGTGTCCCTTAGACCTGCAGAAAGGCCAAGGATGTCTGAATAGGAAGTGGTGAGAAATAAGATTACAATGTAGACCAATTAGTAAGGCTTTAAGGAACAAGTAACAGAATTCTCCCAGAGGGTGGAAATGGAGACACTATGTGACAAAGGCTAAACAGATAAGTTTGACTTTTACTGAAATGTAGAGGAGGAAATACCTAATGAGGAGCACCCTGTGTAACTGAGGGACATTAAGGTATATCCGAGAAAGGTTAACACATGGCAATACTGACTGATGTTTTCTGAAGCAAATCTGCAGATAATTATAATAAATGCCTCCAGATGGCATCTAAAGGACATAGTTTCCATTTGGAGGTCTCCAAAATGAAGCTATTTCAATTATTAAGTCATCTTGGACCATTGGTCCCTTGTATGTAAAAGAAGTAAGTCACTATATTAATTCTGAGTTCCCATGGCCATGTGTGTCATTGTTCCTACTATTCTGCTATATAATTATTTCCAGTTCTTCACTTTACCACTGCCCAAGTAGCAAGTGGCACACAGTAGGTGCTCAACTCATGTTTGTTGTTGCATAGAGTTAGGATAAGTTTTTATCTGGTTTCTGCTCTTTCCCTCACCCTCCCCCCCCCTCCCTCCCTCCATCCTTGGAAAGATTTAATATTAACCATCTGACCCAGCCAAACATTGTGACATGAGCAATCATTTTCCTTGGCAGCTTTTCTTTTCTGCTCTTTCCTCTATACTGAGAGATATTTCTGTTATCAATGTCCAGACACCTAGAGTCCTGCCTTCTGCTATTTATTGTGTGAAGACATCTTATGTCTAGACTTCATGTTGGCCATTGGCATCCCTAGCTTCCTTTGATGTATTGTGGGGACACATGACAGTAAGGCAAAGTTCAGGACCTGACAGCATCTCTGATGTTCTGAAGTTTCTAGGAACTTCCAGGGGCAGGGAGGAGCCTCCATCTCTTATCATTGCTACTTCTAGAAAACTGAAGACTTTGCTTTCTTTTTTTATTATTTCTTCTCCTTTTGCTTTTCTGAGCCCAGTTCATGAACTTTAATAATCACATCTAATATTTATTGCATGCTTTCTAAAATTGATGTGTTAAATGCTTCCCCAACAACCCCATGGGATAAGGGTGATTTTTATTCTTAGTTTAAAGATGAGGAAACTGGGTCTCAGAATGTGTAAGTAACTTGTCCAGGATCACAGGTGACTAAGAAAGAGAACTGGTATTGTTGTCCTAATATTTCTAACCACACACTCTCAAACATCATGCTTTTCTGTTCCCCTCCGTTCCCCTGTTCCAGGACAAGGGCTCAGTGAGAATTTGAAGATATTTTGGTTCAGTATTCCCTTCCCACTAGCCCGTGTCTAGGAATGTCCCTTCTCTTGCACAAAGAACTCTATCTATTAGTTCTCTCTGATTGCATACTATTGTATGTTGTTTCTTTCTTCATTGTTCCCTCAAGCATCGGTTTGCTTAGCCCGGTGCTTCAACAGGCCTGCACTAAATCAGGGGAGTGTAGGCAGGAGGGTGTCTGGGGAAGGCTCTGTCTGTTCATCCAGCCTGCTATCACCTGACTAAATTGTTGGACGGCTGTGTTCCAGCCCCGAGGGAGGCCACAATGCTGTGTTTGTTTGTGTAGGAGAGTCTCTGGCTTTGATTAGCAGCTAGCTCCACTGCAGCTGAACATACAATAGGGACCAAAGGATGGGGGAAAGAATCCTGCTACAGTTTCCCATTGGAATGCATTCATGATCAAGCTTGGACGTCCAGCAGTGGGGCACAGATGGAAGGGGCTGGGAAAGGGAAGGTGATGGACTCTCCATGCCCCCCAGGCTCTTGTGCATGATGAAGTCACTCCTTCACGTGGCGTGTGGAGCCTCTCTCCCTCTAGATGTCTTTTACGATTAAGGTGTAAGTCTGATATTGATGTGGTTTGATGGGGGCAAAGGCTGGAGGGCTGAAAGCATGAAAGAGCACTGTGATTACAAGACTGGTGGTTGAACACTGAAAAGGAGGCACCTGTTTAAAGGGATAGTCACACACTGGAAAAACAAACAAACAAACAAATGTAATTCTTATGGCTGCATGGAAGAGGTAAAAATAAGTATGACAATAACTATCAATTATGAAAAAGAGGGGAGTAGAAAGTTATCGTTTCAGAATATATAACCAAGTTAATGATTTCGTAACGTAGACAAATTGAAAATAGAATTTTGTTTCTTCTCATTAAATTAAATCTTCTATTGTAGATAGCCCTATTCAGTGATAACTGAATAATAAGATGTCTGCCCGGTGTAAAGAGCCCTAATATGTCCTTAGAGCAGTGATGGGCAATCTTTTGAACTTGGTGTGTCACAATCCGCCAAAAAAACCGAGCATAACTCAGGTGGTCTGTCACTTCAAGAAAAATATCATAATTTTGCGATATTTATAGTTTAAATAACAAAAATGTTTTGGCTTACAGACCTCCGGCACAGAGTGTCTACACTACAGCAAATGTTTTATCCTCGGCTACTGCACCTGGCCATGCAGGAGCCGAGGATGAAACGTCCTTCTCGGCATGCGTCCCCATACTTCTCTGGTAATCAGCTGTGTGTCATCAAAAATGGCTACGCGTGTCAGTGCTGACACGCGTGTCATAGGTTCACCATCACGGCCTTAGAGGAATGCTTAATTTAACGAGAATTTTTAATCAATAGAATACTTGTCTGAGACAAAAAGACACCACTGTCATCTTAGCCAGTGGGTACCTGATGTAGGTGCTCACAACAGGGACAAAGCAAGCTTTAAAAAAAAAACATACAGTGTAGTAAATGAATAATTGGCAGTGAGTGGTCCAGTCAAGTTATCTAGAGGAAGAAGGCATTCTGGTCTGAGTGGATAGGGGTACTGACTGCATAGACCGGTAGGATTTTCCAATACAGTGGTTTTGTATATTGGCCAGAAGGCAGGGGGACAGCACCCCACATGAGGGATGGAGAAAGAGGACCACCAAAAAGGTGATGAAAATCTAGATACTGAGCTGGGGGGCGGTGGGGGTCAGAGAGAGATGTGCTTGATTTGTGTAGAGAAGGGGTGACCAAAAAGTACAGTCAGGATTAGAAAAAAGTGTTGGGTAGTAATAGAAAGACCTTTGAAGTGTAAGCTACTCTGCTTGAATTGGATTGTTACAGATGTTCAGGAGTCATTGGAGGTTCATTCTCCACAGCAAGAATGGAAAGAAACACTTGACAGATCATAGGGAGGATTATTTTTTAGAAAAGTTGCTGATTAGGAGAGAATCAGTTAAGTTTCAAAAAGGTTCCCCTTGTGTACCATCCTGCTTCCCCCAGCCCTTGACCTTTTCAAATTCTAGAGATCCTGTTGCCACTTGAGTGCTTTGCTTAAAATACCATCTCCTCCATAAAAATTGTCTTTATTCTCCTAGTTAAAATAGGAATACTTCTTTTTCTGTTTCATGACTTTCTATAATTTTTCTTTGATAATTTTTAATTTAATTTATTCCAAAATATGCAATGAGTACAATATGCAGGCTCTATATTAAGTACTAGGACTATAGAGATGTCTGTAACCTTCAATTCTCACAGTCTAGTGAAGGGGCGGGGTGGGGCGGGCACATAAACAGCTAACATGTACAATGATCTAGACTTTCACTTCTGAAAGCCCCTAGGAGAGACATCTATTGCAGTTAGGAGTGGATTCAGGTTAGGCTTCCAGGAGGAAGTATATCTCCTGACTTGTGTTTAAAGACTGAAGGAGATAAGGGAGAACGTGGAACTTCCAGGGGGAGTTGCTGTGAATCCTGACTTTAGTCTTGTCATAAAATGGTTAAATGACTTTAACTTTAGTTAATTAACAGAGTGCCCCCAACAACATCATTCATATTTGAGTATATATATTAATTTTTTAGTTGCAGTTTACATTCAATATTATTCTGTATCAGTTTCAGGGATACAGCATAGTGGTTAGATAATCATGTACTATTTTACAAAGCATTTCCCCTGATATTTCAAGTACCCACCTGACACCACAGTTATTGCAATGTTATTAAATGTATTTCCTGTGCTGTACTTTACATTCTGATGACTATTTTGTAACTACCAAACTACTTCTCAATCCCTTTACCTCTTTCTCCCAGTCCTCCAACCCACTTCTCCTCTAGCAGCACATTTTAGAATATTAACCATGAATAATTGCATGAAATACAAATTTTACTGCTGGCTACTCAGTCCACAAATCATTAAATAAATAAAAGATGTGCTTTATAATCAGTGACCAATCACATCAGTTCTTTCATAGTCTGTCTGTAATCAGCCACTTCACATGTGTTATTCATTTTATGCACAGACAGCAGAGCATGTAATTTTTTACCTTCTTGTCTCCCACTATAAACCCACATGGGATTTTTCAAAAGTGGATAATTTTAAAAAAAGAAAGGAATTGGCCAACAAAGATGAAAGTACAGGCAAGAAATGAGAAGTGAATTAAAACTTGAGTGAAATTCAAATGAAACATATAGAATTAGAAGAAATAACTGAAGGTGAGAACATTGGCCATTAGAGAGAATCTGTGTATTCAGCCAAAGGTACTTACTGAAGGCAAACTCATAGATATAAATGATGAAGGCAAGGAAGACAAAGATGCCCCAAAGGATTTGATGCTGGCAAAACCCTCATTTTAATGGAATTCTTGGGTATATTTTACAACATTGAAAGCATGAAGAATAAAATGTTGGAGCCCTAGAAAGGGATATAACTATTAAAAATCTCATATAATTTCAATGATTATGTCCAGTCTTCTTATTGTGTAACTTGTAGTCATATATTAATGATTTGAACAACAGTGTGGTGACTGCTGGGGCAGCGGCGGGGGGAGGTAGAGGAAGGTGGAAGGGATATAAATGGTGATGGGCAAAATAAATTTTAATAAATAAATAAATAAAATTTAAAAATTTATACAACAGATTATTATTTAACTATAGAATGAAATAGAGTGTTGATATATGCTCCAAGAAGCCAGTTGCAAAAAACTACATATTATATGATTATAATAGTATGTAATTTATAATACTAAATCATATTCTATAATTTCATTTATATTCACATCAAGAACAGAGAACTCTATAGAAACTATGAATAGAGATGAGCGGTTGCTTAGAGCCGGGGTGGTGGGATTCAGGAGAGAGGGGTACAGGCTTTTCCTTATAGGTAATGAAAATGTTCTAAAATTGATTGGTGATGGTTGCATTATCTGTGGATAGGCTGAAAAAATTGAATTGCACATTTTAAGTCACATATATACATATAGATAGATAGATAGAGAGAGAGAGAGAGAGAGAAAGAGAATCTATCTACATAAAAGTAGTTGGTTAAAAACTATTTTAAAGCCAAACAGAAATCCAAACCATGATTATCTCTTTGCAAAACAAACATCTCTTTGGTTCTTAGCCAAGCCTTGAGCAGGAGTAAAGCCTTCCCAGAAGCCAGTTTGATAAGGGGTATTAACCTTCGAGTTTGGAGGAGAAAGTGGAGCACAGGAAACTCTGCTTGTTGCTTGTTTTGCCTGGAGCATGAAAACAAGATCAGCCATTTGCAAAGGAAGTATACCAGCTGTCTGGTTGTTTCCTTAACCGTCTATTAGCTTAGATCAGTGGTTCTTAACCTGGGTTCTATTGAACCCTAGGGGTTCGATGAGTCGTTCTCAGGGGTTTGGAGAAGCCTCTGCCGCGGAGGCCAGAATAAAGTAATACCGTAATTTGTTGTGAGTTCATGCACTTTGTTGGTTTTGTTCTTTGAGCAAGGTGATGTCCATGCACGGCTCATTTTGTGCACCAGTAAAAAACATATACCTATGTCTTGAATTTGGAAAAAAAATCATATTTTATTTATCACTAAAGAAGGGTTCGGTGAATGCGCATATGAAACTGGTGGGTTCAGTACCTCAAAAAAGGTTAAGAACCACTGGCTTAGATGCTCTGAATGGGCCACCTGGAGAAACAAAGTGCATTGTTAAATACTCATCATCAAGGCACAGAACATACAGCTCACCCCAAAGCTTATTGTCTGTCTGGGAAAAGTAAAGCCACGAATTAGAACACAGGGTTGTCCCAGTCCCAGCGTGCTCTTTGAGATGAATAAGCCACACATCTGAAGAGGAATAACAAGGTCTCCTATGAGGCAGGTTGACAAGGAGGGTCATGATCAGAGAATCCAGAGCACTGGTTCATGGAAGGCTACTGCTGTTAGGAAGAAAACTCAATTGACAAGCTAATGTCAGAAAATCAAGAGAAAGCAGATAATGCCAACCTGAAAAAATCCCCTGTGTTATAAAAATTTACTTTTTAAAAATCTATTTAGTTACCAACCTTGTTATTCTTTCTACAATACTCCTCCCATTTGTGTGTGAGCTTTTGTATCTTCCAGAGATTTTGTTTCCTTTTCTTTATTTCTCCCAATGATAGCCTCACATTTTAGATGGAGCAAATGTGTCTAATCTTTACAATAAATAATATTTATGAATGGAAGGACACAGTAAAGTCTAACAGGAAAACTGCACTGCAAAATTTCCTAGAACCGTGAAATGGTCCCGTTTGTAATTGAATAGAGTGGACAGGCTAGTTAGAAAACATAGTCTGCATTTTAGGTTTGACACCAAAATGTTCTGCTCTAAAAAAAGATTTCATACCCCATGTGTGGCTTTTATTTTGATTAGGTGGCGTGAGGAGCAAGTGTGAGCTTGGTTGAAGGGGCCCGTGTGAGTGTGAGTTGAAACATGAGTGGGAAAAGAAAATAGACTTTTATTCCCCCATGGCGTGAAATAATAACGGTAATTAATAAAACAATAATTTAAAACTGAGAATGCCCATGGTTGTCATTTACTTTTTTATTTTTAAATTTTTTTCATGGTTGTCATTTCAATGTGAATGTACATGTCTGTGTCATGAGTCAGCAAGTACATATTTAGCATGCATGTAGAAGGCAAGGGAATTTCAGAGCTAGAGAGAGGGAGGTTTTGTTTTCTGACTGTCCTGGGAGCACAGACATGTGGGTTCATAATTAGTGGGGTATGTGTTCAGGGGGCATATCAAGCAGGGTGGTAGTATTGAGCATGACTAAAAAAAATGACCTAGATTGTTTTACCATTCCCTTTGACCCTTTGATGTCACCTATGTGTAGCAAAATGTAAAGTCAGTGAGCCCTAGAAAAGCCGTGAGAGGCTGGGGGACAGGCAGCCTGACGGCCCAGCATCTGGGGCCTGATCATGGTAGTCTTTCCTCATCTGTGAAGGTTTGAATGCCCTTTGTGGATGTCTAGAGACAGCCTGAGCCCTCAGTCAGGTTCTGATGAAATGGAAAACAAAACCCTACAGGGGAGAAATTGGAGTTTCCATTTCAGTGACTACAGAGAAAGCTGGGCAGCCAAAAAAAAAAAAAAAAGAATCATGAAGTGTGCAAGGACCACTGCTGTCTCCCTGAAATGACGGGGAGATGTTTGCTTTCGGTCCCTTGGAGTGTCTTGGCTCAATGTCAGGTTTTAAGGAAATACTCCAAGGAAACGCTCAAGTTAAGGGGTATTAAAGTCATGCCCTCTCTGGAGCCTGAAGCTTCCAAAGACATGGGAGGGGGAAAAAAAGCTAAGTTTTGTAACAACTAAAATTTTTTTCAAACCAGGAACTCATAATTAGTGATAAATGCTTTTTGTAGTTGACTTTGGTTAATCCTTGCATTAATTCTATAAGGTATGGAAACAAATTAATTTCATTTTACAGGTGAAAAAATTGAGGCTGACAGCTGTGAAGCAGACTTTAGTAGGTAAGGTTTGAAAGTGAGTGTGTGTGTATTACTTGAGAAGTCATGAGTGGTTATATAAATCCAAAGTACAGAGTGTGGGTAATAGCGGGGTAGATGGAATGACAGAAAAATAGATGGGTAGGTAGGGTAGATGGATCAGAAAGATTCTCCCTTTAGTAATGTTAAAAGGGAGAGACAAATGACATTAGTTACAAAAAGAAAACAAAACAGAACCAACAAGGAAACGTGGGTACTGATGGGGGACAAGTTAACTCTGTGTATTGAGTACTATATCTTATTTTTCTCAAAATGTTACTGTCCTATTTTAAAAATAAGGAACCAGGTCTCAGAAAGCCCAAATAGATTTCCTAAGGCATCAGCCTGTAATTAGCAAAAGCTAGATTTGAACTCCAATTGTCTGACTCCAAAATCCACCTTCTACCTGTAAGCTCACGGTGTATGACAGCAATCACCCTGGACAAAGGAGGAAGCGTAGCACATCATTCAGAAAAGCCCATGGCCATTTGATCATTCACAGCATGCTCATTTATCTGTCAGGTCTCTGAGAGGGCTGGGACTTGACTTAAATGAAACTTAGAACCCAATCATGTGTCATCTTAAAATTATACATAATGAGCCCAAAGGACGTAACAGTTAATATTTCATGTGGAGCCACATATGATAAAATGCTACAAAAAAGAATCTGTAGAAATCTACCTTTCTTTCTCACTCTTTAAAATATCTGGACTTCTTATTGGGGCCAGTATGGGAATGACAAGGTGCTGAAATTCTTCATCCATTTTGAAGTTCCATCTCCAATGGGCTCTCTGCCACTAGATTATACTTCTTGTGAAGAGAAGTTCAAGTCCATGTTATCTGGGAATTCTTTAAACTCTCAAGCTAACCTGACCAAGCACTCTTTGAGCTCCCAGGGTACTTATTCACCTGTCTGATGTCCCTCAGCTTCTTACTTGATGCATCTTCTTCCTGCAAAGATGAAACTATTCTAGCAAGGGACTACGTCTATTTTTTAAATATATTTTATTATTAATTCTAATGGAGTGACACCAATAAATCAGGGTACATTTGTACAATGAAAACATCTTCAGGTTATCTTATCATTCAATTGTGTTGCATACCCGTCACCAAAAGTCAAATTGTCCTCTGTCTATTTTTAAAAAATACAGTGTGTCCGGTGAAGCCATGGTGCACTTTTGACTGGTCACACTGTAGATAGCACAATACCCTGCAAGGCAACATCATTTCCATATCGAGTGCTCTACTTATTATTTCCCAGTATTTAATTAAAGCATTCTCCCAAGAAGGTCCTCTAAAGTGCAGAGACAGAAAGAGGAAGCCCATAATTACCTTTCACTGCATTTGTTGATGTGGGTCTAGAATATTCTGAAGTTTCGGGGCTGGATGAAAAGGAAGCCAGTAAAGTTGCAAAGTCTACAAGATTCCCCAAAGCTGAGATTCCTGTGAACGTGACCAGGAGTTTTGGGGTGTATGAGGTTGCACATTGGGGACCTCTGCGATTCCTATCACCTTCTTTATCTGCGGTCTCACACTCACTGCTCAGTTGGAACGCTTAAAGAAGACATCGTGTGCTTGGATCTTGATACAATTCTTAATATTCAAGTTTAAGTTTCAAGAACCGTGGAGGAAGAAAAAAAAATCATTCTGCTCCTTAACTAAGAACACCAAAGGACAGAATAAGTGCCCTTCAGGTCTGGGGACCAGGGCAAAGAGGAGAGGTCTGGGAGCCTGCAGCTGCCTCTCAGCCCTCTGCTTTCTCTTTTCATCAAGTCTGACGTCCCAAGTGATGGATTTGCTCACAGAGTCTCAAAAAAGCTCTAGGTGACTGATGTGATTTCTGATTAAGATTGCTATGCATGTGTGGAATTGAGAGAGAGAGAGGGAGAGAGAGACCACCAACCTGAGAGGAACCCCATGTCCAACAGCGAGGAAGGCTTGGTGACAGACAAAGCCGTTAATTGTGAGCAGTTCCACTCAGGGGCCTGGGAAACTCGAGCACAGAGGGGTGGCTGTGACCCATTTGGCACAGGCAGTGCTGGCCTTGCATATTTCAGCCTCCTCCCTGGTCAAACACCTGGGCTACCTCCTGCGTGCAGCCCTGTTCTTGGAGATTTATGATGTTTACTAAATCTGGCTGCTGGCTAATTTGTGGGAAAGGTAATGCTTTGGGGAACCCACTCTGTAACCCAATGCTCCCCAGGAGGGCTTTAGTCCCCCTGCTTATTGTTCTTGCTGAATTGCTGGCCAGTGTTTGCAGCAAAGAAAACGCTTCCCACTCCCTTCTGGGCTCTCTTGGTATCTGCCATCAGTCAATTTTGAAACCAGCCCCCTCTTGTTGGAAAGATATGAGGTCCCCCCCACTTTTTTTAATGTGAGCTGAACTTGACCTATCTTAATTCATACCATTGCTTCACTTGGTATTTGGAGTTCTGGAAAATGCCTTGCTCCGAATTTCTCAGGAACAGGACTGGTTTGTCCCCCCAGGGGATTTTATTATGGGATTTGTGCCCTCTTCCTAGGAAGGGGGCCCTCAAGATGGAAATTGCAGGGGTAGAAATGAACGCAGAGGGGAAGCACCTTGTTCCAAGTGAGTGAGGAGACAGAGTGGAGCTGAGCTAGTCTGAGTTCAGAGCCTTGAGAATTTTCTTTCTTATCTCCTCTCTTTGCACCCGTTGCAAAGCTGCGGGTCTGAGGACCACACTTGAAGAACAGGTACTCAGCGTCAATTACCTTTCAAGTAAGAAGGATCTTAAGAGGTTATTCTATTGAGAGGTCTACTGACTATATTCAGTTGCGCCATTCAATTCTGAAGAGGTGGCCAAGGGTAGATGCAGTAGGCAAGGGGAAGGGTCCTTGCCTACTGATATAATAAGAGCAACTTATTTTTATCTGTTTCGTAGATTGGAGTTTTATACATGGCTTTATTTGATCCGAGGTTTTGGCTTCTTAAAACAAAAGTGAAACTACCAACCTAGTCCAGTGTTTTCTTTTTAATATGCAAGTACAGAAACAGAGGCAGAGATGTCGGACCCCAGATGTGTATGACCAGGTCTTTCCATTACTTAATGCTACCTCTCACACTCTACAGTTTAGCTACACGCATGTGCCGGGCTCTTGTCTTTCAGCTCCGACCCTTCTCCCCACTACAGTCTACCCTGTGATGCTGGGGCTGAGACACCGCAGACCACATTTCCATTGTGCCAGTTGTCCCTAGGTTAGGCTGTCGATCATGGTTACTGGAGAAAAACTCAGAGTGACTCAGAGGCTTAAGAGCCTGGGTTTTGTGTGAGTCCAGCTAGATTTCCCTTTTCCATGTTTCAAGAACTTGACTTTGCAGATACTGTCCTAACTTGCAAAGGAGAGAGCGGGCAAGGGTGTGATGCCAGCCTTGTTTATAGTTCTGGAACACACAAAATGAAAAATGTTGGGCTTGGTTTCTACTGATACCAGTCCAGAGGTTATAAGAGATGAGATTCTTTGAGGCTGCCACATTACTTCTCTGTGATTTGTGGTAAGAATGTAGATGTGTGATTGTCCCTTCTTTCTATGATCGCTCCAGAGTCCTCAGAAGAAATCCAGCCCACACTGCAGTCCTCATTGCCATCGTCAATGCGGTAGTAGGACGATGGCCTTTGGGGCTCTCAAGCCCTTTCTTCTTCACTGGGCACTCTATCACAATAGATCACAGGTGTTCATTTGATTAACTGTGATGCCATTGCATGGCACAATTATTAGCAGCCTCTTTTTCATGGATGTGGAGTTCAGACCCAAGGACATAGCCAAACCAATTCCTAAATGCCGCCGATGAGAGTCTGATTCCTGATCTCACACCTGCTGTCAATTTCTGCATCATTCAAGACCAGCCAAGAGATAGACCACACCCATTATTTTCACAGAGAGAATGAATATAAATACTAGTCAACCAGGTGTAAAGTTATTAACTAGGTAACTGACGAAACTTGGATTCACAAAGGTGTTCCCACCTCTGTGACACCCTTTCTGTCCCTAACAGAGAGGAGGGGAACCAGATTCCCTGACTGACTCACAAGGCAGCTAACACGTCTTCCTGTCACCATCCTCCCCTATACATCTTACTTTTGTTTCCAGGTGACTTAATTCCCAAAGTCTCTTCTGAGTGCCTCTGACTGGCAAGTCTCTGAATCACCTGCAAAACAGCGTTAAGATAGGCTGGCAAATATTGTTTGTTTTTAAACTTGTTTTCTTACTGTGTCTCTGGTTTGCTTTCAATTTTCTACTTCCTGGAAGAGGGTTGGGGTGGGTATTGAGTAAGCCAATCCATGATATAAACTTGGAGATAGAGAAGCCACATGACTCTCAAAGAAGTGTTTCTTTGGAGACTTCAGTGGGGAATGAGGTCAAGCAGGTGGGCTCTGGGCTGCAGCAAGATGGGGGAGGAACGGGAAACCAAAAGGGAGAAAAAGAGACATTCACGCAAATACAAACACCTAGAAGCATTTTGTAACATAATAAGTATAAATAAACATATCACAATATAAAATTATTTTGTTTTTATTCAATCTTTTTCCATTTGCTTCTCTTAATAATACCTGTGAAGTAGGTAAAGAGTCATTGAATGAGTCTTAATACCAACCAATGCCTTCACTTCCAAATGTATGTTTTATACATTTGCTTTATTGTAAATTATTTTAAGGTAGAGTCTGACTTTACTTAAAATTTAATACTTTAAAATTTTTATAAAAATATATAGAATTTTCTAGCCCTTTCTTCACCTTACATTCTTTTGATCTTCCCTTAGACCAGATGTTAAAAATTTCTCCAGTGTTAAAACTTTTCATTAAATGTAGGGAAATGTAGGGGAGAGGTAGGGGAGTGATTTAAAAAAAACTGAAAAAAGGTATGTGTCTAAACTGAATTTGAAAGCTGAGATATTTTATAATTTGTAAATTTATATAGGGATTTCTTCTAGCAAGCCTGTATTGAATGACATTCAAGCACCTGGTTTGGGAATCAGTCTTGTCCTAAAAAAGGAACTTACATGGTCGGGAAATCAAATAGTTCTCAGATGCTGTATCTCAGTGGATCCAGCAAGAGGCAGTATCAATGAGTTGAGGCAAGAACAGGAATGAACTTCCATCGAGGCTACCCTGACCCATAGGGAAAATAAGGTGGTAACAGCCACCAAAGTCCAAACTTCAAGTCTGATAGTCAAAGTAACTGGCATGTACACCATTCATCTCTGGATTGAATTTCAGTTGTTCCTCTGAGCAGACTACTTGTGGCATGTATGGAAAATCAGCATCACAGATCAAGCGGTGCTAACTGTTGGTGTCCGTCAAACCCATTATTTCCACATGAAGTCCCTGAGGGCTTGGAAGGAGACGTGAGTGCCCAAGATTTCAGGCTAACCAGTATTTGCCGAAACTCAAGTTCTGTAACCCTGTTTCTTAGTGCTGTGGTTTTCTTTTTATGCCACATTTAGCCCTGGCAACCTAAACAAGGGCTGTTTCCATAACTTCCTAACACATATGCAATCTTCCTAAAATGCAAGTCACATTTCATTCCAAGGAGGCATTTAAGATCTCTGAACATCTCAGGAGTGGTCATAGTTAGCAATGCAAACTCAAGATGGTCAATATTAGCGAGGAGGTAAATAAATTCAGAACACATTTCCAGATTTGCTGGAAGATGAAAACTCAGCTCTTTTTGTTACCCTTGGTCCAGATTTTTCTGTTTCTGTTAAAAACAAATTGTGAGTTAAGCTGTACAACCATTGGTTTTGGCATTTTTTCAAAGGTTTTTTCCCCCCTTTTTCAGAAGACCTCATTTATTCCTAGCTCCCCCTGCTCCCAGGGGGTTGGAAACTTAGCCAGGGCATTTGATTTATATAATTAGCCTTTCGTGAGTATGGAAGGCCCTCTCAGTCCAGCATGAAGTGAAGTGAGTTTGAGGAAAAGCATTCTTCCTTTCTCCTTCTCCTTACCCTCCCTCCCAATTCTAGTTCTCATTTGTAACCTGATTTCCCGGGGAAAGCAATGATTCTACAATCCAGTGTGATCTCACCCTGTCACAGCTTTCAGCCAGAAAGACTTAGAGCCCATCAATTTCATAATAATGGGTGTATAATGACGGTCCCTTTGGTATTGCTCTCACCCAAATCCCCATTTAAAGGCGGCTGGCGGGAAGGACAAAGGCTAGTGTTTCAGGAAGGGCAGATTTAGGGTAGATCAGCCATGGAAATCGCCATTGGCTCACATGTCCGGGACCTAATGAGAATCTGGCAGAGGCCCAAAAAGAATTGAATCCACTCTGTCTCTGCATTCTAGTCCCTGTTTCAGGATTTTCCATGAGAATCTGTACAATTGTAAGGGGAGGAGGTAAAAGAAACGTGCAGGGGAGGGGTGCTCACAAGAGTCTCTGCTATAGGTTGACCTGTGTCCTTTTTAGTATAGTGACAACAGCTAGAACCTCTGATTGTTTCTTTGATGAGGGCATCTTCCACACTAGTCTCTGTGTCCCACTGTGTGACTTTTGGAGTCGCTCAAGGGCTTCGCCCTTGACAGTGGTAAGTATGTATACTTGAAGTCCATGAGGTTTCCACTCGATGACTTGCGCTCATGAGAGTTTGCCAGCTTTCCCATCGGCTTAAAATCTGACAGTGCTAGAAGACACAGATAGTCAGAAAAGGGTCACCGGAGATGAAAAACTGTAAAAGGAAAAGTGCAAACAATTTGGACTAATGCCAGATTTTCTGGCACAACAGTTTTAGAATTCTGTTTGAAAGTAGCTAGAAAAGGTCAGTGAGGAAGTAGATTGTTTCCTGCAAATGCAACTCCCATCGAGTGCTAATGGTGCAAGTGATGTCCTGGTGGAAGACAGATGGACTGAAAGATGATAAAATCATCCTCCTGCCCCAACATTTTTATGTGAATGCATATGGTGCATACTTTGATTCATGTACAATGAAAACTTTTTGGGGTACTCACTGCAGGGATAGCACTTGCGTGACAAAAAAGAAGCAGGTTTTTAGAGAGATGATTCATGGATTAGGAAATGTTTACATCTTGTGGGGGAAAGGAGAAAATACAGTGAATGCTCCCAAATTATTGAAATCTTTCTAGTTTTGAGATTGATCTCAAGTGCTGATTTTATTTTTCACTTACATTGAGAGGAAATATTCTTTGTTGCCCGGTCTCTGTGCTGTTACCAAGTTGGTCACCTGGAAGACTGTTGGCCAGTTTGATTTGGGTCACTACCTTTGTTGCAGTTTGATCTTGGGCACATCAGCCAAGATTATAGAAATAAAGATAAACTCTGGGTGTAACCTATATATGCTATAACTTGCTCTCTGATATGTTGAACCATTTCCTCTGGATGGGTGTCGGACTTGATGTGAACGCTCAATTTGCAGCTCTCTGAGCATATCTTCCCAGCTCCAGAGCAGTGCCACCTGGATGTTAAAGAAAGGATGGTCCCAGTTCCCAGAGTTCCCATGCTGTCTCCTCTGCCTCCCCTATAGGTACATTCATTTTTTTTTTTTTAAGAAGCTGTAATATAAGCCGTAGGCATTCATTTTGAAACAGTTGACGCCATGTAGTTTGGGGAGGTGTGCAATGCTACTTTTCACCTGCTTGGGTTTTTGGAGAACCTACCACTTGCATCCACGTGGGTTCCCTTACTCCTTTCTGTCTTCCCTACACCCCCTCCCCTCCTCCTGTTTCATAGCATGCTTTTCAGCCAGTAGTGCTTTCTTTTGCACCCCCTGCTTATTGATGAATGAGTTTCCTTCATCTTTCTCTCTGTTCTATGGGAGGGTATAGGGCAGCGGGGTGGTCTGTGAATACCCATAGACTTTGCCTGTTCCCATTTTTCCACTTGGCTCTTCAGTTCCATGGAGACAGAAAATGGAGGGGAGCAGCAGGGTGGGAGGCACCAGGGTCAGAGGTCAAGAGTGGCCACTTTTTGAATTCAAGCTTCTGATTTTTGCTGAGGATGACAAAGGAACTATGTAAATCCTTGGCTGTCAGAAGGTTCAAAGCAAAGGGAGGGAGGGGGATAAAGGAAGGAAAGATCAGAGAGAAAGGGAGGGTGCTAACCCTGGGGTCAGTTAACATTATTTGCAGTATTTCTTAGGATAGTGTTTGGTGACTCCTTATGCTAATCATGGTGTTTTGTACCACCCTGCATATCTTCTCAAGGACTGGACATAGACTATATTATGCAGTCTATCTGGAGACTACACGGTCTCCTACCTTATAGACAATTTTATTTAAGACTGTTTCAAACCATTGTGCAAGATCAAAGCTTTTGCAGAGGGGGTGAGGGGAGAGTTATGCCACATGTTAAATGTGTTGTCACTTCTTAGAGACCCTGCAAGTCTCTGAGAGGCTATTTGTATCCTATTAATCATATACAAACTTAAGTTTATCTGTGTTAGTGACTGTCTCATGGCTCAAGAACTAGTAATTCTGTAGAAGCAGTGCAGGGAATGAGGTCTGCCTGGTTTTTCACTCATATATGCCAGTTTAATGCCTCAAATATAATTTTGATGAGGAGTGGATTGATATCAAAAGCAAATCCTAATTTTCTCACTGAATTTTAAGGGCTCAGTCTCCACTCTTTTGGAGTTTAAGCCCATAGTACAAACCTTAGCAGTGTGTAGAAAGAATGAATGATACACAAAAAGGATTTAAGAATTTCTCAGATATTTTTAGCACTTTTTGTATGCTAGAGTATTGCTTGGTTTCTAGCAAATGATCCTAATACAAATGGAGAGTCATTTTGTAAGAGGTTTTTAGGAGATTATATTTCATTTTGTCTGGGAAAAAGTTTACATTTCAATTATTTAATAATAATCAGATGGACTCCTCAAAAAACCACAATTCAATCTACATCTACAATAAAATAAAACAGGCTGCTCTATAGAACAGTCATTTCAAAATCTCTCATATCATCAGAATCACTTGGGACACTGAAAACTTCTTTTTTCTGGGCTCCATAACTAGTGATCCTGATGTGTGACTTGATCTGTGGATTGTCATAACACAGGGCAAGCAAAGAGAGGGTAAGCCTTGCAAATAAACTCTCTGAGTCTGAAACACTCAGTAGAATTCAGAGCCATATATGACAAAATTCCATTATGACAACAACGACAAAAATACAAAGAGAGTGTTATAAAACAAAGCTATTTCCATGTCTCATGCAGCTGGCCCATAGAAACAGTGCCTTATTGATATGATTACAATAAATACTATACAGTGAATAAACATGGACGTCCAGTGCTTTTTCTTTGAGGCCATATAAGTGATATTTATTGTTTTGTGAAGGAGCTAACTTGCATAGTTTGCATCAAGATGAGAGAGAGCAGAGCTCAAATGATAAACATTTTTTGCCCTACTATCAAGTGGCGTTTGCTATATAGTCTGACTACCTTGCAAGACAATCAAATGATATCATTTAAATGCAAATGATTTAGAATCATAAAAACACCAAATGTGTGCAAACTGAGGTCCACAACTGCGTTTCTTTTAACAAACTTCCATTTTAATTCTATAACAGTAACAACAATATTGTCTACTCTTGGAATTCCTTATTGAAAGTGACTTGTGGGAGAAGGTGCTGTTGGCCCTGTCAAAATCCTTGTGATGTTGGCATTGATTGGTCGCAAATTCAACTCTTTTGGGTCTATTTCTGATTTCCCTTCCTCTTTGCTTTACCCAGTCTGTGCTTCTGAATTTTATTTTACTGGATTTCAGCTGATTGCTAGAACTGTTTCTTTCTGTTTTGAATGAAACCAGCCCTTCCTTTTGCCAGTAGTTGAATATCGTGTTACTGTATTGACCACACGCAAGCAGTTTGATAAAAAAGAATTCGCAGACGTGGTTGTGTGTTGCCCCTGCTTTGTTTCTCATTGGCTGGGTCAACATCTTTATGACATGTAGCTTCCCTGAGGGTTAGGTTTCACCGTGGGAAGATGGGCATACTACAAATTGCCCTGCTTCCTTCACAAAATGGTTGGTATCAAGTAAGAAACTCTGCAGAACGCTCTTTGTAAACCATAAATTGCTAAGCAAGTGGAAGGACTTATTAGACCTTACTTTTTTATTATTACATGGACTCCTTTAAATCTTGGTATAATTTTTAGTTACACAGAATTTTTAGGATACTTATTTCTAAAAAGAGTGCTTTAGAATGTATTGTTTGCAAAACCAAACAATAACAAAAATGACAAATATTAAACATCATAAGGGACACACATTAATATCGGAATTTGCCTTTTAGCCATGAACAGTGCTATTATGAGCCCCTCCGAGGCCTCTCATAGGTGTGTTTCATGGTGTATTTGCATAGAATGGCAAAGCTACTAGTTTGATCCCTTGCTGTGTTCCTTAGGAAACTTGCTAAATGGCTTGATCTTTTGAAAACTCAGCTTTCTGATTTCTAAAACGGGGTCAACAGTGATAATGAAAGGGTAAGGATTAAATGAGATGAGAACATATAAAATATTTAGTATCGTGCCCAGAACCAAAACGAAAACACCAACAGCAGTAGCAACAAATAACAATGTTAACAATTACAATTATAAGTAGTCCATCTGGGGCACTGGCATGCCTGAATAACATGGCCTCAGAGGCTACCAAAGGATAGACACGTTGCCAGTGAATGGTAGGTATTCTGGATGGAAGCATGTAGGACAGCTCAGTGCCAGTTTGTATTAAATCCCAAGGAGCAGTGACCATTCTCATTTCTCTTAGTACTTTAACACCATTCTTTGGAGTTCTCCAGTTGTTCCTGATTAGTCCGAGGGTCACCAAGACTCACCTGCAACTGACTCCCAAGATGAACCAGGCCAAAAGCAAGGGCAGGCTCCCGTCTTGCCTCTGGTTTGTTGCTATTCGCCAAAGTTGATGCCATCTCATTTCTCTCATTCTTGGACATTTTACAGATCTTGCTTCAGTTCTTTGCTCACGAGCTAAGTTCTGGGGAAGAAACCGAAACAGCTTTGTTGAAATTCCTGGCAGTGAACCCTAACCCCTGCAGAGAGGTGGTGCCAGGAGCCCAGTGGGTTGAGAGAGTTGGCCGCTTCCTGCTATTTGGGGCAGGAAGGCAGGAAATAGTCCTGCAACAGGGGCTAGGGAGAAAGCGGGGCTTCTATGGAAACGTCTGTTCTCAATACGGTGCGCTGAGCCACCAAGCACGTGCGTCGAATTTTGACTGTGTCTCACTGTGTCTCAGTGACTAGCCAGCCCGCCACCATGTATTCGTTCACATGAATTATAATAAGAGGTTTATCAGTCTTTAATTACCAACATTGTTATCTTAAAACCTAGGTAAGGATCAGAAACAATTGAAAAAGAAAGTCCTACTAAGGAATCCTTCTGTATTTAATGACTGGGACAGTTTTTTTTTTTTTCTTTTTCTGTTTAATGTCTACTCAGAGACTCAGTATGCTTTTGGACAATCCAGATCAATATCTGGCTAAGTCAGGGGAAAAAAGAAAGAGAATCTAAAGCATATTTACTCGGCTAATGAACACAGAGTTGAGATTAGTTTCATTGAAATTCAGTCAAAGTTTGAATTAGCACAAATCTCAGGGTTGTCAGAAGCTCAAGATGAGAAACAATAATGTTTTTAAATCTAAGCATATTTCTCATACATTCCAAGTTGCACGTGGACCTATTTCATGTTGATTCTTGCTCCTTAATCTTTGATTTAGGTAGTGAGTGTTGAAAGTCTACCGAACAGCTGCTTGTGTCTTTGCTGCCTATAGTAGGAGTTACCTCTATCATGTGACAGGAAGTAGATTCAGAGTGAGCTTGTGTGAGGATAAATGGATACGGACAGAAAACACACATTTCCCCATTCTTGCCCACTGAAGGAAAGCTTCTAGCTTGGTGATACCCTCTTGATCTAACATCAGTTCTTTGCGATATTTTCTAACTGCCCCTCCAACTACCCTCTCCAATCTTCTTCATTCTGCTCTGCATAGCAGGAGGCTAGGCTTGTAAGGAAAACATCAATAGATTTCTTTGCCATCTGGCTGGTTTGGCTTTGGCCAATGGAGGCAATGTCAAGAGATCAAAGAGTGGGGAAACAATGAGTCTAGGCCTGTTTATTTCTCTCCCTCCCTTCCTGCTCTCTGTCACTTTCCAGAGGCTGATGGTCTTTGGGCTGTCCTCTCCTCCAGTCCTAGCCCTCCAGAGGTTCTGCGATGATCACTGATCACTTCACTTCCCACCTCAGACCTGAAGGTGGTAGCACCATCTTGTCATTGCTCACATCGGTATGACCCAACATCTGCCCTTGGTTTTGCTGAACCCTTCTCACCTCATTTTAAATAATGCCTTTATTCAACCCTCATCAGTGAAGCCACTTGAGGATGTCATTTGCTCCCTGCTAGGACTCCCCTGTTGATTTTGTCAAACCCCATTCCACTTGGTCGGTTTTACTCACTGTGCCTTAAGTATCCTCTGTGGCTTTTCTGCCTCCACATGTGTAATGACCCATGCCCTTTCATACCACAAAATCACACCAAAACCAAATTTAACCATGCTCACCTGGCAGGTCATTACAGAGAGAAGGGACAGGCATAGATTCTTTGGGGGGAAAATGACCATGTGCTATTTTATAACATGCTTTATTTAAAAATATACTATTCAACCTTACTTATCTGTTCACATCATGTGGAAGCTTCCTAGAACAGAGTTCATTTCTTTCAATTCTATGTATTTTCCCATTATGTAAACCTCTGTCCTATACCCTGGAAATGGTCTTTGCTGATTTAAATTAGCTCTGAATGGGAATATTTCTTGAATCTTTTGTGCAAGGAAGTAAGCATAAAAACAGCTTAATTTTCAGGACAGGACAGCAAGCTGCCCAGATAACCATGAGCATAACCATATTAGGACTTCCAAGGCCATTGGATCTACCCTGATTCCCAGGGTTTGACGGAGATTAGGAGCATTGGAACCTGCTCAGACACCCAGAAAAAGAATTGTGTCTCTGTGTTTGATATAGATGCGAGCTCCAAAACCAAGTGTCTCAACTCTGTCCTATGCTTCTACCTTTACGTCCCCCTTTCTTTCATTTACCTCTTTCTTGGTCAGCCTCACTATTTAAACATGAGTGTATTTTTAATATTTCTATTGAGATTTTTGTTTTGTGCAATTTACCCCAGAATTATGATGTTTTCACCTTTTATATCCCCAAAGTTTTCCTGATTTCTTACAGAATTATTATATTATTATTGTAAGTGATTAGGGCAATATGGTTCATAGTTTATCAGGTGGTTTCATATATGTTTATGTCAGTTGTTCTTTCGGTAGCAATGGAGAGATCAGATTGTTTTCATATTTATAAAACAGGTTCTGTAAGAGCTCATGATTGATTGGCTCTTGGTCTCCCAGTGAGTGAGAACACTCAAACCAAAGGAACCAAGGGTTTCTGATTGACAGCTGTGCCTCTCCATTGCATCATGCTTCTTAGACTTTTGAATCATGGTGACTAATCACTCAAGGTACAAGTGATCCACAAACAGAAAAGAAAAGAGGAAGACACTGAGGCAGCTTATTGTCCCTGTGATGTCCAAGTTCCTCTATTCATTGTTGTAAGCTTCTTGGAGGGCCTTAACCCCCTCTGCTGTGCTTATTTGTCCTGGCAAAGTGGAAAAATCAGTATGGGGGTAGGGTGGCCAATGCAATTATTTTATGAGCCACATACTTAATTGTAATTTTCCTTGTGTTCGCATTCTAAAAAGTAAAAAGAAACAGGTAAAATTGGAGTTTAATAATATGTTTTATTTCATCCAATGTATACAAAATATTATTGTAGCACATAGTCAGTATAACAAATGAATGAGATACTTACATTCATTTTTCTCTACCATCTTTGAAATGCTGCGAGTCTTTTACATTTACAGCACATCATAATTCAGACTTGTCATATTTCAAGTGTCCACCTGAGACAAGTGGCTATTTTGTTGAACAATAAGAAGTGGCACTTTTGCCAGGTGGCAGTTGGTAATGGACTCTTAACACATGTCCCTGTCCTTGACATTGCATCAGGGCTATAGTGGGTCTGCTTTGAGAATATCAGAAGTATAGTCAGAGTATTACTTGGAAAGGCCAACCAATAAGGGAACAAAATTTTAATAGTATCTACTTTTAGCTCCATGAGGGCCAGGACTGACTTGTCTTATTCATTGCTCTATTTTTAATGATTTGCACAGTGGCCAACTCTTGAATATCCAATGAATGAACTCTTGGCTGAATGGGTAAGATAACTATATTTGAGATATTTTTACACTTGTTTTTGTCCATGCTAAGTCTTTAAAGTCTTGTGTGTGTATTTCATAGTTAGAGCACATCTCAGTTCAGACTTCCCACATTTCATGACCTCAACAGCCACATGTGACCAGTGGCTGTGGTATTAAACAGGAAAGGTGTAGATTGTTGGGATAGAAGTCTGACTTTATCACCACAGTAAGTCATCAGTTGTATGACCAAAGGCAAGTGATACTATTTCTTTTTGTTTGTTTGCCAACTCTCTGAAGTTGAGTTCCAACTTAAAATTCTGAATCTCCTTATAAAAAAAGGAACCAGATGGCAGGAGATATCTGACATCCACACCTAATCCCAAACTTACTTAACCAAAGCAATTGCTATTATTTTCACCAACAATCCAAATTATTTGGCTAATGGCAAGGGGCATACATTTTTATAGGCTTCCTTATCTTCCCCTAAATGTATATGTGTGTGACATCAGAAGGCACACAACTAGAAGCACCGAGGGGAGACACTTAAGACACAATAGATAATGGGCTTTTCAGTAACTGCAACTTGGCGTGTTCTCTGGTGGCTGGGGTGGATGGCAGAGAAACTTGCAAACAGGCCAAACTCTTGGTGGGGGCATGAGATGTCCTGATGGGGAGCAAGTGACCCTAATTTGGCTTCTGACTAGATACTTGTCTGCCAAGCAAAGCAGCCAGGGACTCAGTAAAAGTAAAAGGGAGTGTCAATGTTCAGGACTAAGACTGTTGCACATCTTGCAACATGATGCAAAATTGTGCCCTGCACAAGGGTACCCAACCCAGGGGAAGAGTGGGCAGTAAAATGCACACCCCATGGACCCTGCTCGGGGCTTGCAGCACCTGGAGGAAGAGGCACATTGTTAAATTCTGTAAAAGAACACGTTAGGGGCCATCCGCAGCCCACTGTGGGGTCGAAGCAGCCATCTTCAGCACTCAAGCTATGGCTAGAAGGAAGAACTCCTGCTAAGCTGTAAAACACAATAACAATAAAAAATAAATTTGTAGCTAAAGTCTAAGATATAGAAGCCCATAAATACCTGAAATTGGTCTAAATATGAATGGGTGTTATCTCTTCTGAGAAATAAAATAAAAGGAAAGAAAAAAAGCAACTCTAAGTACCTGTATAAAGAATAGACTCAAGATTGTTTTATCAACACTTTTTGCTTGGCTGGTATACCAAAATTACTTTTCCTTAAAATTTTGAGGCAAATCCTAGACTTTTGATTATTTCATCTGAAAATGCCAAGATAAAAGTTTTTTTTAAATTATAACCATAGTACCGTTATCACACCTGCTAAAAATAATGCTTAAGATTCATTGTTCTAGACTTATAGTCACAGAGAACAGACTGATGGTTGTCAAATGGAAGGGGATTGGGGACTGGGTGAAAATGTGAAGGGATTAAGAAGTACAAATTTGTAGTTAGAGAATAGTCACGGGGGTGTGAAGTACAGCAGAGAGAATAGTGTCAATATTATTCTAATAACTATGTATGGAACCAGGTAGGTACCAGAAATACTGGGGTGGAAGAGGGTAGATACTTTGTAAAGTACATGAATGTCTAACCACTATGCTGTATACCTAAAACCAATACAAAATAATATTTAATGTAAACTGTAATGGAAAATAAATTTAAAGATTCATTGTTCCATTCTTTCTTAATAATATCTTCATTCGATAATAAATAGCTCAGTTTAAAAAGTAAAGTCAGGACACCTGTTTGCCATCTTCAGGGTCCCGGTGGAATCACCAAAAGCTTCACTTCCCAAGAAAAACTATTCTATCTGCCCTCAGCACCCTGCACAACGAATTCACTTTTAATTTCTTGCATTTCAAGTATACTAGCCCAGAAACTCTATCAATTATAGGATGAAAGACTCGTTAATGCATTTAGCGGTGTGCTTGCATTTTGCTTTCCCCCAGTAAATAGTCATGCTGCTGGGGAGGCAGAAAAAATGCCTGCCCGTATCAGCATGAACCAGTTTCAATGACTTATTTGTAGTCCCATGAGTCAGGAAGTAGGGGCTGGTTCCGTGCCATCTATTTATGGATTCTTCTTTCTCCCTCTTATCTCTTGACTTTGTGCTTAAGCAGTTTTAGGTCTAAACATGCTCTGTTGTGTAGCTTCATCACAAGACCCATTTTATATTAACCCATTTGTAGAACCAGAAATAGCTGCAGGAAAGGAAAGCAGTCCTGGGGGTGTGACATGTGGAAGGGGGAGTCTGAAGCAAGGAGGCTGTATGACCTGTGTTGGCTCCCTGCTTATCTCTGCCTGGTGTGTAGGCAAGACTCCTCATTTTTGGAAGTCCGTGAAAAGGGAAAACAGCAATTGACGTAACAGACAGTGGTAAATGTATTTGGTAGGAATTACACCACCCTTAAAAATAGAAGTCAAGTCGTAACAAAGAAGCATTAAAAAAATCTGGCCTGACCTGTGGTGGCGCAGTGGATAAAGCATCGACCTGGGAACACTGAGGTTGCCAGTTCAAAAAAACCCTGCACTGGTCTGGTCAAGGCACATATGGGAGTTGATGCTTCCAGCTCCTCCCCCCTTTCTCTCTCTCTCTCTCACTCTCTCTCTCTCTGTCTCTCTCTAAAATAAAAAAATAAAAAAATAAACTATAAAAAAAAAATCTTAATGGCTTGCAATTTTGAGAAAGACAACCAAAATTGTAAATATCATGAGATCATAAGCATGAAAGTGGGTAAAGTATTTAAGGTAATTAAAAATTAAAATTATTATTCTAGGGTGTTAGGACTAGGACTCAGTTGTTTTTTCTGTTTCAGATTTTTAAAATATTGTGGGTTTTTTAAAAATATTGTTTTATTCCGTATTTTCATTACTACTTTTTTCCCTTTTGGAAGATGATTTCCCCCCTCCCACAATGCCAAAACTCACTGACTTAACCCTAACTGGCATATTTTTTAGTGATAGAAATGGATATTAACCTACTCAATTCATGTGCATCTTTGGTTCAAGGCTGGCTGAAGACCCCAAGGGTCCTCAAATTTTATTAGAAACCTAGTTTTCATTCTCAGATGCAAAGGAACATGAACATGACATGGTCACTAAAGAAGAATGCTAAAGACATATCCCAATATAATGGGTGGTTGAAACCCTGGTCAGGATATACCTACTTCTTAAGTATGTCTAAAGAACTCATAATCATTTTTATCCCACTGTCTTTGGCTAGACGTTTATGGGTTTCAGCAACTCGAATTGGAAACTCAATTTAAAGAGGGTGGCATCCATAGCCCATGAAGGAGAGAGTGAAGGAAGAAAATTCCCTTCAATTCATTTCAGTTGGAGCCTTGGAGAAATGGAGTCATGGCAGACCAGAGTTCCCTGGCTTATCTCTTTGCTCAGCATAGTGCTGTCAGAAACATTCATTGGGACCCTGCAGTACGAAAGTCATTAGTAGGTTTGTGTTTGAGAGAGATGGGTAATCACATTTAATTACTGAAATTCTAATTTCACTCGAATAGTCATGCTGGTTAGACTCTTAACTGTCCTAAGACAGTTTAGAAATCAAATATACAACATTCAAATTTTGTTTCTACCAAGACTTGTATGAGTTGCTCAACATGCTTAGTTAACTTGTTTGTTTCTGTTTATCTGCCTGTAAAATGGGAATAATATGACCTATTTTATAAGGGCATTGTGACTATTAAATAAGAATATATGTGCTGAAACCTTTAGCACAGCTCTTGCACTGAGACATAGAATAAACAGTAATCTCAATTTTATTTCAATGAGGAAGGAAACAAAGAAAAAGCAGATTTATATATATTTTTTTAGTTGGACTTTTTAAAATTGAATCCACCATCCAGCCAAGGGCTGATTCTGCTTTTTTAAAAAATGCTTTTAAAACTGAAATTGGATCCCAAACTGATACCATTATTAATGAATATATCATATTTTTTTCTTTTTTGTTTATTTATTTATTTTACAGGGACAGAGAGAGGGTCAGAGAGAGGGATAGATAGGGACAGACAGACAGGAACGGAGAGAGATGAGAAGCATCAATTATTAGTTTTTCATTGGCGTTACGACACCTTAGTTGTTCATTGATTGCTTTCTCACATGTGCCTTGACTGCGGGCCTTTAGCAGACTGAGCAACCCCTGCTGGAGCCAGCGACCTTGGATCCAAGCTGACAACCTCGGGGTCTCGAACCTGGGTCTTCCGCATCCCAGTCCGATGCTCTATCCACTGCGCCACCGCCTGGTCAGGCTCATATTTTTTTCTTAAGGAATAATAGACTCAACGTTTCCAAACTTTAAACGAAAGTTTTGTTTTCCCCAAATAAATATTTTTTTATCTCTGTGTGTAAAATATATATTCTTAATTTCTGGGTCACGATACAAACTGAAAAATATATTTGCTTTTGGGATCATTAAACACATACATCTGCTAATAAATGTACGTGCTATGCTCATTAGAAGCCTCTACAATGTGGTCAGCTAGCTTTTTTTTTTATAGATTTTATTCAATTTTCAGAGGGGGGGGGGAGAGGGAAAGAAGGAGAGGGTAGGTGAGGAGAAGGAAGCATCAAATTCCATATGTGTCTTGACCAGGCAAGCCCAGGGTTTTGAACCGGTGACCTCAGTGTTCCAGGTTGACACTGTATCCCACTGCGCCACCACAGGTTAGGCCATGGTCAGCTAGCATTTAAAGTGTAAACAATGATCACAAATCTTATTTAACATAAGAGTGAACTGGAAACTGAGGAACCAGAGAATGAAGCAGGCAGAGCTCCCGAATCACTCCTGTTATTCTAGGAAGTCTTCGGCTGGAAAGACTGGGCTGTAAAACCAATTCATAACTTTGTTGCTTTATAAAATTCCTGAAAGCCAGTGTATCCAAGCACACAGTTTACTCACCTGTGCAAATTGCTGTCCTCTTAGAATTACTGATTGCTCACCTGGGTAAACAGTTTGGCTATGAAACAGCAGTTCATTTATCCAAACTCATTTTAAGACCTTCAACTCACTGAACTGTTTTATTGAGAATGTCATTCATTCCTAGTCAAGTCATGACTTGAAATATTTAACTTCAACTACTTGAGACCAGATCCCAAAACCCTACAACTATTCTCCTGGACCTACCCCTTCTTAGGCTTTAAGATACAGTCAAGGTTCTATTCATGACTGTAGTAATTTAGTAAAATTGGCTTTGCTTATTAGTCAATTGATTTTTCTGGTTGGCCTGCTGGTGGGGAGTAGACAGTTGATATTTTCAAATACCTTTTTATGATCTGGAAAAAAACTTTTATTAAAGAAAAGAAGCCATCTGGTACATCTCCCTGGCTTCAGAGTGGACCACATTGTAAACATTTGGAGAAGTACATGCAATACAAGGTTTTTAATTCTATGGGACATTTGTTTTGTTAAGCAGAGGATCTCCATTTAAATTTTCATGAAAACCCTGAAGTTTCAGTTTAGGTTCTTTATGGATGAGAGTCACATATATATTAATTTCGTATGTCTACAGAATTTGTACCTAATAGCACTTAATAAATTTTAGTTGATGGATTAGGAGCTGAAGGATCAATTTAAGGTAACTCCCCTTTCTAAAATTCTCTGAAAAATGTACCTTTTGTTTGTACTTACATCACATCCTGAATGACCCTAAGCAGAAAGGAACTGCACCTAGTCCCCCAAATAGCTGACAAGCTTTAAATATACATAGTAAACAGATTGGGTCATTCATAAATTTCTTTTTACGAGTCTTCTGGAAACAGCAGTTGTGTAAAAGAAACACTATAAGTAGAGGTGAACAGTGGATTTGTTCACAAAGTGTGTATGTGGAATGTTAGGAGAGAGACTGAAAAACTTTATTAGCAAAACAGCAAAGATTACACCATTTGGTGAACAAGCCTCGTTTATTCAGTCTGCTTTTTTGTAAACATACCACCAGAATGAAATTTCAGTCTCTGGGATGAGACAGCTGATGACTCCCTATCATAAATGATGAGACATATTACATGATAAATAAAATAATTGATTAGGATTCAAATCAAGTTCTTATATGGCTTCACAATTTAACTAGATGTGTTGTTTGGGGTAAATAATGCAACCTATTAAATCTTTAATTTCATAGTCTATTAACTACAGATTAACAATGCCTGCTATTGTTTATCTCACAATAATTTTGTGTAATTGAAGAGCATAGAATTATACCATTTTGGGGTTGAAAAGTAGTTAATGGTTATTTAGCCTAGTTAGTGCTTTAAAACAAAGTGCTTTAAGGAAAATAAATCAACAGCATATATAGGGTATTTTAAACATCAGATAATCCTGCTTTATAACTCATTCCAAAACTATTTCTCCGAATATTTGTTTATGTGTCTGTTTTGTTGAGAGAGTAGTTTGATTTCTACATTAGAATCATTCAGCCTGACCAGGCAATGGTGCAATGGATAGAGCACCAATCTGGGACCCAGAGGATCCAGGTTCGAAACCCCAAGGTCACCAGTGTGAGCATGGGCTCATCTGGCTTGAGCACAGGCTTCACCAGCTTGAGTGCCGGGTCGCCGGCTTGAGCGTGGGATCATAAATATGACCCCATGGTCACTGGCTTGAGCCCAAGGCTGCTGGTTTGAGCAAGGGGTCACTCACGGCACATGTGAGAAAGCAATCAACGAACAACTAAGATGCTGCAAGAAAGAATTGATGCCTTTCATCTCTCTCCCTTCCTGTCTGTCCCTATCTGTCCTTCTCTCTGTCTCTTCCTCTGTCTCTGTCACCAAAAAAAAAGAAAGAAAAGAATCATTCAGCATGGTGCCTGGTTTTTAGCACAAAGCCACAACCATAAACTGATGCAGTCCAAATGAATGGTTAAGTGAGAAACAAAATCTTTACCTTTGAGGAGTAAGCTGGCCTCACTTTCTCCTGACTTACTTTCTGTTGTGTTAATTTGGTTTATGTATCCATAAATTGGATACAATGGACCTCTTCTACCACTCACTCTGAGGTGTCAGGGTAATTGAGGTAGAAATTGGAATTGCTAGAAGCTAGTAACATGAATTTTTATGGAGGCTTTGTAGAAGTGATGAAACTCTGTCAGGATCCCAGAGGAGGAAAATAACCATGAATAGTGGCATTTGGAGATTTTTTTTTTAGTGAGCTAAGGATTTATGCCTTTATGTACTAATTGTGCCAATTAATTAACTTCATAGGTGTAGCCTTGTCACACTATCATGCCTTATAAATATCAGCATACATTGATGATCTTAGATATCTTACAGGTATCAATCAATACTATGAGGTCTGAGAGTGCTCTAATTAAAGACATCTCAGTTATTAAGAGTTATGTGACTCTACCCTAAATAATATATATGTGAATATGAGTTTTTAAAAATAATTTTCCCACATTTTCCTTCATTTTTATGCCAATGCCAGTAAATTTGACAGTGGCATTTATTTCCCTCCCTTTTACTTTACTATAGACCAGAAAACCAAGCAGCCAAGCCTGTAGATTATATGTAAAATTCAAAAGATAATGATTAATATCATAAGGGGATCGACCACATGTTATTGTTTCTTTGGCTGGTCAGTATTCTGAATTTCATTCCTTAGTAAATATTGTTCAGGTGCCTGGGTACTTTACTAAGCCTAAAGGTTGAAAGACCTTACCATTTTTGTGATACATGGATTTATATGCCAATGAAACATGATGTTATTATATGGTTTTAAGGAAATGATATAATCAAGGTGAACAACTACTTTAAATCTAGTTAAAATTTGCAACTGCAAGGTAATAATCTCTCATCTGTGTAAGTATGGTTTCCTGCTATCATAGCCACAGTAGCTATATTAGAATCAAAGTTAATTGTGTATGCTATTATCGATGTACAAGTTGCCAAGTATTGAACTTCATGTCTCTCTGAGAAAAATTAAATGAAATTTACAGTGAGTAGCTTCTAGCTCAACATAAGAAAGAATTTTCTAACAATTTGAGCTTTTCAAAAATAGAATATATCAATTTTCTCATTAGCTTGGTTTCTTCACCTATTTTTATCATTCATCTATATTAAATTATGGCCCAGTAAACCCTTCACTGTATCCTGTGAACTACTGGGAAGCAAGTTATCCTCTATTACAGAAGTTAATTGATTTACATGTATTCAAATGCAGGATTTTACAGTTATCATTGTTAGGTTTTAATTTTATAACAGTTATATAATACCTAACATTATCATTGTTATGTTTTAATTAATTTATTTCAAGTCAATATTGTACCAATGAGAATATAATTAGTCTTGATTTTATCATCAACATCATTTTCTGTTTGCCCCAATTTTAAGTAATCTGCACATTTAACTAGAATCCTTTTGGTATTTTTATTTTAATTATTAGTATAATTCCTTTTTTACAGACCAGAGTTAAAAAGAGAATCTACTGTGAATTTCTCATAAGCATCTCTCTGGATTGACTTATCTGGAATGGTAGTAATCTCACAATATACCCACGTCATAATGTTATTATCTAACTCAAGCTTCATTATCTTATCAGAGGTATATTTTCAGAAGGTGTCAAAATGTCCTGAAACCAAGATACTCTATGGACATGAAATCACCATTATTAGCCACTTTCTCACACAACTAAATGAAGTTTATTTGCATGACCGAACCGTATTGATTTCCTAGTTACTCTTTATAAATTTTAATAATAGTTTTAGTCCTTAGCCTAATTATTTCTAAAAAGGAGGGAGTCCAGTGAGTGGGGGAAAGAAAGGAAGGAAAAAATATTAACAACCTTCTCTCACATGGAAACCATGCAGTAGAACTTTAGAAGATCTTGGACAGGACAAGAAGCAAAAAGTTCTCATGCACCATTCTGAGACCTGATGCTCCTGTCTACATTCATTGCCAACATTGCAGAAAGTGAGTCATGTGAAAGGAGAATGAATGTAACCATGTATACAAGAGAGGAAGATGGTAGAAATGAGGTAAAAATAACCAAGTAAACAGAAGAAGAAAGTAAGCTTTAAGAAGACTAGGTGAGTGAGCAGAATCACAGTCCCTGTTTTTAATGTTGCTAATTTCCAATAGTCACATTTTTTTCAGCAGATTTTTTAGTAACAAACTTTTTGCCATTGCTAAAATTATGATAAAAAAATGCAAAGAATGAGGCTGACAGAACAGATGAGTATTGGGCCTCCCTACTAAACTGTAAGGCCACTGGATGTTTTAAACTAACCTGATGTAATATTCTGGTTTTAGATGTCACCAGGTCCCTAATGAAGTAGGTTTGCCAACCTTCTAACAAGATTTTCCCCTTTCCCAAAGCAACACTCTGCATAATCAACTAAGCTTTTCCTTGATTTCTTTTCTTGTCTCTTTTTTTCCTCCCTCCCGTTCTTTTTTATTTTTTTTACTCAATGAGTTCAGCCCTAAATGAAAGCTGGAGTTGGATGAACTGAATTGGCTGGAAATAGTAGCTGAAAGGCGTGCAAATCAAAGCTGGCAAGGTTCAGCTCTTCCGTTCTTGAAGGAGAGGCTAATTTCAAGCCAAATGGCTTCCTGGGTGATTGTTTGATTATTCTAGGGCTTTGTTCCCGGTATGGAACCAGGCATTACTAACCCAGCCTTTGCAAGCTAAACCAAGAAAATACACATCTCATCTCTGCCTTGCGGTATCTTAGTACCCATTTGGTCACTTCCTAGTAGTGTGGGAACTGTGTAGGAAGGGATGTTGTTGCATCACCGGTAGGATGTGGGTCGTTAGAGGAGGTAGTCTTCAGTCTCTTTGATATTTTCTGTTCTATTCTAACCCAGGACAGACAAAGGAGAAAGTAGGAGCTCTGAAGTCAGACAGCTCCATCTAGTTGTACTTGTATTAAAGTCAGGGACTTCTAATATTTTCACAGGAGATAATATATGTGCACATATTTGGGAGGGGGTGAACTTATTTGTAATTTTGCTTTTGAAAATTCTTTGCTTTCAAGTAATTCACTTCTAAACTATCAATAACATATTCAAGAGTAAGTGAGTGGATAAAATGCTGTGGTACTTTAAACAGTGGAATACTACTCTGCTATAAAAATGAAGGAAATCTTACCTTTTGTGACAGCAGGCATGGACCTGCAGAGCATTCTGTTGAGTGAAATACGCCAGTCAGGGAAAAACAAGTACCATATGATTTCACTTATATGTGGAATCTAATAAACAAAATAAACTAACAAAATAGAAACAGACTCAGAGAACAGACTGACAGCAGTCAGAGAGGAGGGGGACTGGGAGGTTGGGTGGAAAAGATGAAGGGATTAAGCAAAGGAAATAGATAATGAATACAGTGAATGGTGTGGTGATTACTAGAGGGAAAGGGGGTGGGGGGAGGTAAAAGAGGGTGAAGTGGGGATAAATGGTGATGGGAGGAGACTTGATTTTTGGTGCTGAACATACAGTATAATATGCAAATGATATATTATAGAATTATATACCTGAAACCTGTATAATTTTACTAACCAGTGTCACCCCAATAAATTCATCAAAAATTTTAAATAAATAAATAAAAAGGAATTCCTGAAAAGTGAGAAAAATTTAATCTAAAAGTGTTTTTCAAATATAGTGAATTTTTAAATTGCTGGATATTCTAGTTTGTGAAATTGACATCTAATACCTGGTTTTATAACCATTATTAAATGCTAGTTTGAATTCTTTCTGTTTTCTTGTTTTAGAGACATTTTTTTTTCACATCACGAATATTTCTGAGGGCCTCCAAAAGCCTATGTTGCTAAGCATTCTGAATCCACTTGTCTATGGGTTAAATGCCCACAAATGAGAGGGGTTAGTTCCTGAGTCTGTATTCTGCTTCCAAACTACCTGTTGCCCCCACACCCCCAGTTTTCTGGTTCATATAATAAATGATTAGTCATCCATTTAAAGTTTAATTTTTAAAACAACTTTTAAAGAAAAATGTTTAATTTTACTACAATATTAAACATTTTTGGATACACCGTTTATACATATATTTCCTAAGTAACAGGACCTTAAATCTACCATATATATTTCAGTTTGTTGAAGTTGTTCATATAGTGATAGCTCTCCTCTACACCACACACAAAAAAACACTGTGATAGAGAATTAAATAGAGACTCTGTGAATGTTGTTCATATAGTCTTGCTTCACATCAGCTTCTAGAAAGTTTAGAGCCAAATGTAGGGTAAATCCTAGTATGTAAGAGTACATACCAGGCATTTTGTATTTTAACTTCATTATTCCACTTTGTGATTACAAGCACAGATCTAATTTAATTTTCAGTGGTTTAGGTTGAAACCCTACTTCTAGTACTTTGTAATCTTGGGAAAATTATCTAAATTCTCTAACTTGTATATTTCCCCACCTATAACATTGGAATCATACTGACTGCATTATAAAGTTGTTGTGAGGATAAAAGTTAGAGGAAGCTCTTAGCACAGGGCAAAACCTTTTGAACCCTGATGGCTGTTGTCTTTCTGTACTTTTACTTGACCTTTGCCTTTTTTCTTTACTTTCATTTGTCCATCTTTCTCGAATGTTTAGATCTGTAAAAGCTACCTTAAACTTACGGGAACAAGTTGGACTATCCATAAAGTAAATAAGTCATCAAATACTTAATACACATTTAACTTTTTAAATTACTTTAAAAGTTATGGCTTAGGAGAAATGCTTATGGGACTTTCTTGTGCGTAGATGTTCACCTGGGGACCTTGACCTCGTGACAGTGTCAACTCTGGTTCAGAATGTGGGGGGTGAAGACTTTAGCATCTACATTTCTAACAAGTTCCCAGTTGCTGCTGGCGTGGCTGTTCTTGACAGTAAGACTTTATCTAGAAAGGGATTCAAAAGAGTGATGTGGACTATCCTTAGAACTTAATAAAAAACAAACAAATGCAATCTTGTGCCTTGGCCTTCTTGAATCACAACCAAGAGCACAGAGATGGTTCCTCATTTCTCTTATTCTTCATTGAGTAACAGCCTCGCTCTCTAACAAAAACTACCTGAAAGCATTCCAAGGGAGTCTATTTCTGACGAGTGCCATAGGTGTTGACACTTGTTTGAGTAATACCAGCACCCTCTGCAGGCATTTGGGCCCCGGACAGAGTTTTTCCCCCTAATATAGTATCAGTTCTCAAAGTCTTTTATTATGTCACCTTGAATATTTATTAGGCTTTTCTAACATAGTAACTTGACCAAGTCACACAGGAGAGTCACCGCCCAAGAAACAGTCTCTGAACTAATGTTAGTTTAGTTTAATGATTGTTTCTGAAACAGCTATTTGCTTTTTTAATTTTAAAGTTTTGCTAAAATGTACCTCATTGAGGTTACCATTCACCTCTTATTGCTCATTCCTGCAGGCACCTATCTACAATCTGAACTTGGTCATCATTTTTATTTACTAAAACTTCCTGAGTGCTTGATTTCCATGATTCAACCCCTTTGCTTTCCTCTTAGTTCCTCTGCCGCTACTCATAATTTATTTATGGAAGAACTAAAATCCTCACTTCTTGCCACCTCTTCACTTCTTACTCTGTGTCTTATTACTCAGTGGTCTCCTGGGGAAATCTGAAGTCCTCACACTTGTTGAAATAGCATCTGCTGACTCTATTTTAATTTCTATTTTCAGATTCATAACTACTGTCAATTCCAACAAAAACGCCCTACTGATTCCTCAAATTCAAAATGTCAAAATAGAGCTTGAGAACCATTTTCTTACCCTTAGTTACTTAACTTCTTTAAGCCTTAGGTACTGACCTCAAAAGTAGAAATAGTAAAAGAACCTAAATAATCAGGTTTTCTGAGAATTAAAATCACACTTAAACATATGTCAGCTGTTTAGAATAACGCAATCATTCATCTGTTTAGGTTTAAATATTATTTTCTTGCTATTTCTTTTTTATCTCCTTTATTCTTTGTTCCTTTATTCCCCCTTTACTGATTATTTTGGTTTAATCCAAACTTATTTTAAGTTGTCAACTTTAATTCTTACACTCTTAACTGTAGCTCTTTGAATTCTTTCTTCTAGAGGTTGCTCTAGTAATTGCCCTATGTATCCGTGACACATAAGTTTCTATTTAAAATGAACCATTACACCACTTTATATAAAATGCAAAATCCATAAAACAATATAACTTCGTTTTTCCCCATTTTCATTTTATTGTTGTTATATTTTTTACTTCTACATATGCTATAAACCCCATAACAATTTACTTTAATAAGTTATCGATTTTAAAAATAATAAAAAGTTAGCTTTTTATAATTGTGCACATATTTTCCATTTTCTATGTCTTTCATTCCATCTTATGGATCTGAACTATGTATGCATATTTGTCTATTTGAAATACACAAGGATATGTTATATATTATACATAGTAACATTTATAACACAGAAAGAAATATACAGTTTAATATGGCCATATAATATTTCCCTTTGGTCTGTACAACTGCATTCAGAATTTATTGCAAAGATAATATGCTAGCATCACATTTTTTCAGCCTTTTTTTCCCTGAGAATGCATTTCCTTGCCCTCAGTTTTGAAATATATGAATTACAGTTTGTGATTTTCTTTCTTCTGTCAGGTGTTGTTCCACTGACTTTTGGCTTCCATTGTTACATTGGAAATAATTGGCCATTTATATTGTAGTTCCACTATGCGATGTAACTCTGTCCCAGTTGCTTTATAAGTTTCTTTTTTGGCCTGACCAGGCGGTGGCGCAGTGGATAGAGTGTCGGACTGGGATTCGGAAGACTCAGGTTCGAGACCCCGAGCTCGCCAGCTTGAGTGCGGGCCCATCTGGCTTGAGCAAAATCTCGCCAGCTTGGACCCAAGGTCACTGGCTCCAGCAAGGGGTTGCTCGGTTTGCTGAAGGCCCGTGGTCAAGGCACATGTGAGAAAGCAATCAATGAACAACTAAGGTGTTGTGACAGCAACGAAAAATGATTGATGCTTCTCACCTCTCTCCGTTCCTGTCTGTCTGTCCCTATCTATCCCTCTCTCTGACTCTTTCTCTGTCCCTGTAAAATAAACAAATAAAAATAAAATTCTAAGTTTCTTTTTTGTTTTTTCTGTTTGTTGCTTCATATTTGGTTCTCGATAGTTTGGATGTGAGTGTCTATGTGAGACTTTCTTCATATTTGTCCGACCTGAGGTTTGCTGAGCCTCTTGGTTCTATGGGTTGATGTAATACAGTTTTAGAAGTTTTCAATTATTATGTCTTTAAATACTTTTGGTGCTGCATTCTACTCTTCTCTGCTTCTAGCACTCCTTAACTGGAGTATGATTGTTTAACACTGTCCTGTAGGACACTTAGACACTATTCTTATAGAAATAATTTATTGCTCCATTTTGAAGTTCAGATAATTCCTATTGATCGGTTTTCAACTTTAATGACTCTTCTGCTATATCTAATTCACTCTTAATCAATCCAGCATACATTGCATATGTATTTTTCCATTCTAGAATGTCCATTTAGTCCTTTTTAGAATTTCTATTTTTCTGCTGAGATTCCACATTCATGACTGTGGTGTTTCTATTTTCTCCTAGGAATCATTGGCAATGTGTATTAATTGCTTTCCTAATAATGTTGAACATCTTTTCATGTGCCTGTTTGTCATTTGTGTATCTTCTTTGGAAAGTGTTTAATTCTTTTGACCATAATTTTATTGGATTTTTCAGTTATTGAATTATAAATGTTCTTTTATGTATTTTAGATAAAACACCTTTGAGATACATATTTTGCAAATATATAGTTGTATAATTGATGTTTTGTATTGATCTGGTATCCTGCAACATTACTGAACTCTCTTAGTAGTTCTAGTAACTTTTTTGGGTAATTCCATTGAATTGTAAATAGAAATCTGTTTCTTGCAGGCTCTTTGGTAATTGTAGGCCATAACCTGTGAAAAGTGGTCCAGCCTCTCAGATACAATCAAGATTTATTGGGTAAAAATTTTCTGTGATAACAAGTCATAGTTCCATTTCCGGTCCAAATTTAAGAGTCTGCAGTAGACCGATTCACACATTTAGATTCGTCTTCACAATACTCATGTCTCAGGTGTTTGACTTTGTGGCAAAGGTAAAAGGGCATCTTCTCTGAGTGGGTGCTCAGGGATACCTTGAGAAGTCTACACTTTATATAACCATACCATACTTATTCTTTTCCTCCCCCAAATACACAATAATGTGGAACAGTGTTCATTTGCTTAGCAATGTTAGTGAACATGAAAATCTGCATGCTGTTTTGGTAATTATGTTTTTAATTGAATCACTTCATCTGAACAAATAAAGCCGTCAGTTATTAGAAATGCCATCTGAACTCAGTGGTTAATAAAGCTGTACTCAGTTGTTTAGAAGAGGATGAAAATGTGTGAGTAATCTTGCCAGAAATACCTTTTGGTTTGAAGTTGAGATCCACACATTTTTTAATGTGGTTTCTCCCAGAGCTAGGGTGAACGAGTATGGATTTGTTTTCAGTCACCATGGGGCATTTAGCTATGACTTATTAGCACTATTGACTCTTGCTTTGAGAAATTAGTTTGCCAATACAGATGCCTTTCTTTTGATTTTTTACTGCTGAATATTGAAAGGTGTCCTTTTAGCTTTGCAGAAGAGATTTTGACAAGAATATAAGACACTCCTCTATAATCACAAATAAATACTGTTGTTTTCATTAGAGCATTTTAGAGCTCAGACAAAAATATGATGTATACACTCATTGTCTTGTTCTCTATCCTGAAATTTGTAATTAAATGGCATTCATGAGATTAAATATAATTCACACTTGTGTCTTCCTTATAACCTAGCTTATTATATTGCATATAGTAAATGGTCACTAAATATTCACTGATAATAATTATGATTTCAAAGCCCTGCTTGCTTTGGTTTTGTTTATTTACAACACATTTTCTTCTTTTACTAACAAATGGAACTAATGTACTTCAGATTGGTCTCTTGATTGCTCACCTACAATTTTGGCTTATCCCATTCCTTCCATTGGAAATGCATTGCATCCCAAATTAGCTCATCAAAATTCAAAAAATCATAAAAGTTTGTTTTGCCACCATCTTTATGGAGAACATTGACTTAAATTAAAAAAAGAAAAAAGCAACCTCGAAACCAAGGCTCTTTAGCTGTTAAAAATATAATTAAAATGTATTTTAGTTATGATTACTGAGAACGCCCAGCCCTGGAATGTCTTTTATATTCCTGTGTGTTCTTCTGTCCACGGTCTTTTATATGGTTTCACTGACCAGAACTTGTTGCTATTCTTCAGAGGCCTACCATCTTGGGAGAAAAGATAATTAGCAAATAAAGATAAAGCTATAACACACCCAGCATTAATTTGTGCTAAGGAAAAAAAGTAAATAAAGCCAGATGAGGGAAATAAATATATGAAGTTAGTGTTATTTTAGATACTGTGGTCAGTTATCATATTGGATACAAAGCTATTTATTATTTTTTGCTTTATTTCTTTTTTAAAGAAATATATAAGTGATATCTATGGGTCAAATACTGTTCTAAATCTTACAGATGAACATAACATCAAAAATATAGCCTTCTGTCCCTTAAAGGACCTATCACTGAAGGAAGATGTATAGAAGTGTTTGTGTACACTACTCTCACACTATTATATATACACATACCCAATCACAATCACACATGTGCGCACAGAAAATTATATTACTTCTATTTCAAAAGCTTTTGATAGAACATCAGCACTAGAGAATATTCTAAATGTCAATCATGCTAATAGCATCTCATAAGGTCAATGGCTTGCATTGCCAGTAATCTGCCTTAGATGAGAATTTACTTCATGGCTGGTAGATGGAAACCAGTAAAATAGCTAAAGCATATTGGGAACATTCCTTGAAGATTTCTCAGTGTCTGCATTTTGGGACAGCTTTGTTAGTCTCTTCTTGTGTTATAATATATGCTATTTGTTTTTGTCTTTTGAGAAATAATTACCTCTGAAAGTAACTGCTAGTACTGGTCATGGAAGTCAAGAAATTGAAGGGGACTAAAAAAGTGATGGTTACTAAATATAATGTTCTAGAGGGCTCCTGTCAGTTTTCCGAGTTTTATATGATAGAGTATATTGAGTCAATAATACGGCACTTGTAAATTCAGGGGTTGTGAATGATCATAGTCTACGGAATGGGTGTGGTAAAGTGAGCTCCCGAGATAAAGAGGACAGGCAATATTGTATCAGAAAAGGCTGTGTGAAGGTGAAATCCTTGCACTAGATCTTGGAAGGTGACGAGGGTTTGCCAGGTAGGAGGATTGGGGGCAGGACTTTAATCACATGGGACAGTGTGGGATCCATGGATTGAAATGATATTTCTGGGTTTAGAGCATTGTAAGTACTTCTTTCTGGCTAAAGATATATGGATTGGGTAAAGGAGGCAAGAAGACAAAGTCAAATGAATTTCTGTGAGAAAGAAAAGTTTCAAGATATTATGGACACCCTAGCTTTAGAAGAGAATAGATTAGAGGGAAACAAGCAAGGTACCAGAAAGGTGAGTTTAAGATAGCATGATTATCTGTGACAGGGAGACATAGTTGCCATTTTTGCCCAGTGAAAATTCAGTGTTTGGGATGGAGGAAAATTCCATCCAAAATATCAATTTGTTGTCTTAGCACAGGTAAAGGTGCAGGAGCAAAGGGACTGTGGTACAAGTTCAGAAAGCATACCAGGAGAAGATATGGTGGGTCTGCCATGGGCCAGGTCTGTGTTCCTCACTTTTCATAATCTCTATTCTCAAACCACTGTGTGACAGACTTTATATTTATGTCTGCAGCCAAAGAAAAAGTTTCAGAGAAATTAAATGAATTGCTTTATTAGCCAGAGTTGGGTTTCTATCTTTGGTCTAACTTATCCTAAAACCCTTAACTTGTTTCTCTCTATATCAAGTTGCAGCAGACAGATATAAAAAGAATTCAAAGGAAACTAGAAAATTCTAAAATGCTTATTAGCGTTCATCTCTGGTTACTTTTGATTATAGCAAATGAAAGCAGTAAATGAATAATACAACCAACTTTGAATTTATTTGGCTCCAAAAAATAATTGAATAAACAGACCTTCTCATCAGAGTCATATTATAAAGGGAAACCTAATCCATTTTCATTGAATACTTGTTTTATTTTTTCCTCTCTCATTCCTGAATGCCTTTGTGTATTTAGAGTTGAATTTGAAGTAGAAAGCAATTTTTAAGCAACCTACGCATCCTGGTAAATATTAATAAGGGGCAGAGGGGAAAAGGCCAGATGCTTTTAGTCAAAATGGATTTTCTACTATATTACCAAATCAGAAAGCATGAATAAAAGAACACTCTGGGACATCATGTTTAAATGAAATAAACAATTGCTATAATTATTCTTGGGAAAGGTAAACATTTCCTAAAATGATGATTTGTATGGTTATTTTAAAATAGGACCTAAGATATTAACACAGGTTGTAAGCTAGGAAGATTTCAATTTGACTGGATGGTTTACCCATGAGCCAGTAGGAGTGAAAACTTGTTGGTTGGTTGTTGGTCAGACCTAAAGTGGATCCAGCGATTGTGGTAGAGGGAAGAGAATGGGTCAACGAGGAGAAGTGGGTAGCTAATTTTGGAATTCCTGAATTATAAAAGCTCAGAGGCAAAAAGAAAATTATCTCATCTCAGAAGAGAATAACGAATAACAAGTGATAATTGGGGGGGGGGGCTGATTCAAAATATTTATCAGTAAGCGATATCAGACTTCATGGGCTTTTAGTCATATGGAAGAGAGCAAGGACATTTTGAAAGATTACAAGGGTCATGTGAAAAGAACTTATGAAGCAATGTACTGAAGCTTACACTGGTCAAAGATGGGACAATTAGATTGTAAAATACAGTTGCAAAGTGAGATTTTTTATTTTCATTTCGTGCAAGTTAAGTTGCATTGACGCGTTCCCTGATTCTCAGTGTGGATCTTCCTGACTTTAGTGAACTCCAAAGAAATATGGAAATGAAGGTCCTTGAGTTTGTTTCAGCCTTCCAGCAAGTCAAAGGGCAAAATGAATTTGTATCCTAAAAAGGTTAACAGTCTTTAGCTGACCTTAAGTCATCTCTCTCCTTTCCTTTTTCTCATTTTTGTCTTGCAGTTTTGTCTTTTACTTTTGGATCATATTAGACAGCTCAAAGTGTAATGCTTATTATTTCTTACTTAAAAAACAGCACTTCCTTATACTGGGTAGTAAGAGTGTAAGGATGAATTACCTTTATTTAGCAATTCATAATATATTCCTTAATGTTCTTGTTAGCTCTATGTTTATATCTTGCATTTTCATGACATACTTATCAAGTAGTTGCTATCTGTAATCACTCCCACTTTGCAGATGTCAAGACAGAGGTTCAAATACCTGTGATTTGCCCAAGAACATTATAAAAATTAGATGGTGGAGCTGCAGTATAGGCCAAAGGTTCTGCCTCCAAATCCCGTGTTAGTCCAAACAGATCACTATCGGATAGATTCTAGCATCCTTGTCTTCTGTTTATATCAGATGTTAGTCATTGTTAAGACCTCTAGATCCTATTAAATTTAATGCGAAAGAGAAGGGAAGGTCTCTTTTCCTTTTAATCAACTATTTCTCTAGAGCAGAGATCAGGATTTAATAAATTAACAGTTTTTTTCTGAACTTTATTTCCCTTTTATCTTTGAGCTTCAGACTCATTAGTGATTGAGATTTCTCAATAGTGATTTCCAGACACCACCCTTTGTCAATGTTAGGCTTCAACTTAACCATTAAACCCTATGAAACTCAATCTTCGAGGTCAAATACAACAAATGATGGCAGTAGGAGGAGGTAAAAGTAAGTAAATATTCAAAAGAACTGAGCCAGCTTGGCAAGCTTGCTTCTTCTACTGTTTTCTTTCCCTCAGTCATGCTCTTGACCACTTAAGATCAATGCTCTTGCCTCTGCTCTGTTGGAGAGCAGGCAAAGTTAAAAACATAAAACTGGGTATATAGGTGCTAGGTATAGGCAGAGGTTTTTGCCTTTACTTGATGCTAAGGACAAATAATCAACTATGCAGATACCACCAGCAAGAGGACCCATTATCCACACATTTGCTAATTACTCATCAGCAAGGAACCAGTGTGTTAAGTGGGTATTGTTTGGGCAACTTAGATATTTTGGATAATTTTAAATTTAATTTATTTTTTTTTAATTTATTCATTTTAGAGAGGAGACACAGAGTGAGAGAGAGAGAGAGAGAGAGAGAAAGGGGGGAGGAGCTGGAAGCATCGACTCCCATATGTGCCTTGACCAGGCCAGTGCAGGGTTTTGAACTGGCGACCTCAGTGTTCCCAGGTCGACACTTTATCCACTGCGCCACCACAGGTCAGGCCTTTTGGATAATTTTAATCATCTCTTTTCTAAACCCTCTTACTCTTCTTTCAAATAACCTTTATTCATTTTCTCAACCCAGAAAAATCTAAGCTATCAAAATGTAAGCTTAAGCAGAGTGGTGACAAAACCTAAGGGTCGGGGAGAGGAGGTGGAGAAGAAGAAAGGTATTCTCCAACTCAAACCTGTTTCTGATCATGTATCTTACAGAGGTGACACCCTGTACACATGGAATTAGGTGTGTCTTTTCTTAGAACTTGTGAAGCCGAAACCCACTTCTTAATTTCTAAGCATTTAGCATTAGAAGGAAGAACAGACCACCCAATATTAGATTTTATAAAGTGGTGGAGATGGTGAGTAGCTAATTAGGATTTATTATTCAATGAAAGGACTAAATGACCAAAATATTAATTTATATTGGTAAATGAAATATGCTTCATCCATGTAATGGAATCTAAAGTCATCAATTAAAAAAACATTAGTAAAGAATAGCATTTCCAATGGCACAGAAAGGGAGACAAATTTACTGACAAGGATAACATTTCATAGGTATTTTTGAATGAGAGAAGCAAATTGCAGAGCAGAATAATCCTAATTCCTTATATATATGAGGTTTTATTGTTTACACTCAAGAGAATGTCAAATCATCTGAACTAATCTATTACCACTTCTGGAAAGAAAATCCTCAGAGCTAAGGACCCTAAGTTATTATTGTTATTTTTATATAAAACACCAGGTACACACCAGATGGAGATTAAATAAATGCCAGTTGGTTTGCTGCAGCTATTGGCTTGGTGTAGCCATTGGGAAGTGGGTTGTCTCCGTGCTGACAGAAACTTCTCAAGTTTGCATTGGCAGGGTAACCAGATTGACTCTCAGCTGTGACTTCGAATTCTAAGGGAGTTTTTCTAATGTTATTCTGGGGTTTTAATTCATATCAAATTTGGAGAATTTCAAATTATGAGTGAGTGGGAACTCTTTTTATTGTCCTACAATTTAGAGGATTTTTAGCACATGTGAGCTTGTGTGCTTTATACATATGAATGTATATGTGTGTGTGTGCATGTGTGTGCATATGTGTGCTATCCTTACATCTGTTTTGTGTTTCTCTCTTCGATGAACCAATGAATAATGGAATAATGATGATAAGATGATCATGACCATGGGAACTTATTTAAAAAATTAGAGATATTGGTCAATACTGATATATCTAAAGATAACAGCAAACATATATTTGCACAGATGATCCATTCATTGTGTCCATTCAAGTTATCCGTGTGGACTAGAACACCATGCTCTTTTTAAGAGTTATAAGATAACTATAATTATTGACATTACCAAGGGTCACTCCCAGCAAGACTTTCTATAGGAGTCTTTTCAAACACATGTCATGAAGATTCCTTTGTTTCTGTCATTCTTGATTCATACTTACCAAATGGTTGTGTGTGAAGGCTTACATGAAGAACCGTTGGATTTTGTCAGTGAATATATGACTGATAGTAAAAGAGCACTTATTTCGGTGGCTGTTTAAGAGAAAAGATACAATTGCACATAAGATAATTGATACAAATCTTCCTAAAATGTAATAGTCCAGAAATGGAAAATGGAGCCCTTCCTGCAGGAGTTCCGGTAATCTTCCTCTCTGACTTAGGTTGACACCACCTTCTTCTGTGTCTGTTTATTCCTAGAATGCAGTCCCAACAATACCTGCAGCAGCGTCGAAAATTTGCAGCTGCCTTCTTGGCATTCATTTTCATTTTGGCAGCTGTGGGCACTGCTGAAGCAGGGAAGAAAGAGAAACCAGGTGAGCAGCAGGGATATGAAGGCGAGACTCTTCATTGGTTAATGTCCTTCTGATCCGACTACCTCTTCCTTTCTCCCTCCCTCCTTCTCTCCCCTCATCCCTCCCTTCTCTCCCTTCTTTTATCCTTTCTTCTTCCTTCCCTCCCTTGCTTTCAAACGTTTCCAGGAACCTAAGCAACATCTCCTCTCATCTTCCCCCAACTGTAATTCCTGAAATATAGATGATGACCATTAACATAATGATCATAGCAGCAGCTACTACGTATAGACCATTTGACCAAGAATCAGGTGTTTTACTTATATTGCCTCAGTCTTCAAAAAGAGCCCTTCAAGGCATTTTTTTTAAGGCATTTTTGTTTTATCTCATATTACTAAAGAAGGAACCTGAAGCTCAGAGAGAAAGAAGCACCTTTTTTTGTGTCACTCCCAGTAAGGAGTCTGTAGAGTGGGCAGTTAGTTTGCACCACATCTATATTATGCTATTCTATCGATAAGAAAGAGAAAGGAACACTGACTTGTATTGAGAAAGCAAAATTAACAACTGTTGCTTCTAATAGAATGTTTTCTCATTTTGAGGGGTTTAACTGTTTTTGACCATCTTCTGTTTTATAGAAATATTTGCTTCTACAAGGAAATGTCAGTAAATCACTTAGCACAGTCCCTGGCACATAGTAAGAGTTAAATTAACATTAGTTTTCTCTCCTTTAGTTTTCTTCTTCCCTTCTGCTGGTCATTCATTGATTCCATCATTCCGCTAACACTTCTCAAGTTCCTACTATTTGCTGGACACTGAAGATGGAGGTGAAAAGTGCTGACCCTGTAATGATCTCAAAAGTTAAAGAGTTTTCTGAATGTTGATTATTCGTTCCTCCTTCCAGAAAAAAAAGTGAAGAAGTCTGACTGTGGAGAATGGCAGTGGAGTGTGTGTGTGCCCACCAGCGGAGATTGTGGGCTAGGCACCCGGGAGGGCACCCGCACTGGAGCTGAGTGCAAACAAACCATGAAGACCCAGAGATGTAAGATCCCCTGCAACTGGAAGAAGCAATTTGGAGGTAAGTCCCACCCTTGGAGTCCTACTGACTCAACCATCCACTTGAGATCATTCTTGCATTCTTCCACCAAATAACTTTTTGAGGTTGACTATCATTTATTTTCAATGAATTTCTTTTATCAGATAAAAAATAACAAGGCATCTTGCCTAATCCTAGGGTTTGTCAACTTTGGCACTACAGTAGGTCCTCAAATAAAGTTCTTTTGTTCAACTTCTTTTCATGATAACATTAGTGAGATGCTGTAGAAACTAAAGTCTTATTTATGTCAAGTAGTGTATGGTACCAATTGGTTTTAATAGACATTGTTTTGCATAGAGTTGTAGAAACTATTGACAATATTAAGTGAGAACTTACTGTAGTAACATTACGGGCGAGGCAGTTTTTGTTGTGAGGGGCTGTTCCGCGCACTGTAAGATTTTTAGCACCATCTCTGTCTTCTGTCCTTTATAGTTCCCACTAGCACCACCCACCTCTGCAAACAACTGAATTGTGTCCAGGTATTGCCTAATGTCGCCTGGGGGGTCAAAACAGCCACTGATTGGGAACCACTGCCTTACCAATAAGGACATAAAATATGTCCTTGATACCTCCTCATAATGTTCATTGATCCATTTTCTCTGTCCCTTCTTTTATTCTTCTATTTCTAAGCCCCTTGTGTCTTTTTTTCCCCTTTTCTTACTGATTCTCCCTCTTTTCCAGGTCTCTTTCAAGCCTTCTCTGTCTTTTGGTCGCTCTCCATTCTCTACACTGGTTTCGAGACTATCTTATTGAATCCAGGAGGGCTGATGATAGCCATTTTTCATAGACTTTTCTCCCACTGACTATTGCCAATTTCATTGGCCTCATCTACCTATCTGAGAAGGAATCTTTCAATATTCTAACTTTAGACCCACAATAACACACCCAAATTACCTGTGTTTTTTCATATTCTTGAATTTTTATCTTTCTTAGCCATGGTGAGACACAATGTCTCAAATACTCTCACTAGTTTACAGAAATGTACTGTGGCTAATAGGCCAGTGAAGAAGAGCAGTGAATCTGTACACTATGTTTTTGTCACTTTCAATAACCTTTGGGACATTTTTTTATGAATGGAGGTAAGTTATAAAAGCCTGATAAAATTTAGAAACCTTTGGTCTTAAATTGTATATGGGTACCATAAAGACTAACCTACCAAAAGTGTTTAAAAGTGTGTCTTATAGGACTTATATCTAGAATATATAAAGAACTCTCAAAAGTAACAATTCAAATAGGCAAAAGACTTATGATACAGAAACATTATACCAAAGGGGATATATAGGCAGCAAACACCTAAAAAGATACTCCAACATCTTTTCCCAGTAGGGAAATGAAAATCAAAACCAATAAGCTATTGCTTATTGGTTTTGCACTATATACGTATGCACTATATACTTATCAGAGTGGCTAAAATAAAAAATAACACCAACTACTAGAGAGGATATGAAAAAACGAGATCATCCATCCATTGCTGATGGGAATATAAAATAAAAATTGGAAGAGACTATGGCAGTTATTTTACAAAACTAAACATTTGTTTACCTTCCAATGCAGTGGTTTTGCCCTTGGGTATTGATCCTAGAGAAATGAAAACTTGTTTCCACAACAATCTGTACATGAATGTGTGTAGCAGCTTTATTTGTAGTAGCCAAAAGCTGGAAACCACCCTGATGTCCTTTAGCTGGTGAACGGTTCAACAAATCATACATCTGGAATATTACTCAGCAATGAAAAGAAACAGGCTACAGATACACACAACCTGGATGGACCTCCCAGAAATTATGCTGAGTGAAAAAGCCAATCTCAGAAGGCTGCATAGAATTTGATTCCATGCATGAAGATGAATGACAAAACTGAGATGGAAGAATTAGCAATAGAGAACAGAATAGTGGTTGCCAGAGGTTAAAGGGATGGGAAAGGAAGAAGCTATATTGCTATAGAAGGAGAGCCCAAGGGACCCTTGTGATAGAACAGTTTTGTATATCAATGGTGGTAGTTTTCACTTGTATCTACACATGGGATAAAGTTGCACAGAACTAAATCCTGCCTCCCTCCCCCACATACCCAAAACAATGAATAAAACCCAAGTAGGTTCTATGGATTGTATCCATGTCAGCTTCCTGGCTCTGCTATTGGACTATAACTGTGGAAGATATCTCAGTTAAGGGTATATGGGATCTCTCTCATTTCTTACAACTGTGTGTGAATCTACAATTATATCACTACAAAGAGTTAAAAACAAAAGTGTCTTTATTTTCATGGCACGATCACAGAATCTTTCAAAGGTTTCTGTTTGGTCTTACCCTGCCTTTAGCGGAGTGCAAATACCAATTCCAGGCCTGGGGAGAGTGTGATCTGAATACCGCCCTGAAGACCAGAACCGGAAGTCTGAAGCGAGCCCTCCACAATGCTGACTGCCAGAAAACTGTCACCATCTCTAAGCCCTGTGGCAAACTGACTAAACCCAAGCCTCAAGGTAGGTTTCCAGTCTCTCCTAGACCGTAAATTAAATATGAATAAATCAATGAACTCAGGCAAGATCTTCACTTTTCCATAGGAAAATCTTAGGTGAATTACCTTAAGAAAGAAATTGGAGCCTGACCAGGTAGATGGTGGTTCAGTGGATAGAGCATTGGACTGGGATGCGGAGGACCCAGGTTCGAGACCCCGAGGTCGCCAGCTTGAGCGCTGGCTCATCTGGCTTGAGAAAAAAGCTCACCAGCTTGAACCCAAGGTCACTGACTTGAGCAAGGGGTTACTCAGCCTGCTGAAGGCCCGCAATCAAGGCACATATGCGAAAGCAATCAATGAACAACTAAAGTGTTGCAAGGAAAAATTGATGATTGATGCTTCTCATCTCTCTTCATTCCTGTCTGTCTATCCCTATATATCCCTCTCTCTGACTCTCTCTCTCTGTCCCTGTTTAAAAAAGAAAAGAAAAGAAATTGGAAAAGAGCCCATATATTAAATTTTACACAAATACTTTTTAGCAGGAAATTGGAATTCTCTTTCTCTGCACAGATGTGGGGATTAGAATAGCCTCCTAGCACAAATAAACGCCATAGTAAAACAGGCCAATTAAGATAGTTGTTGATGATTAGATATTCCAAGCCCTAAATTGGGACAACATTTTGACAAGTATGTATAAAGGTCATGAGGCAGAAGATTTTAAGTCAGGTGTTTCCTAGGTGATCTAACAGATACCGTTACCATGACATCACCTTAATTATTTTACATTTTCCTTCTTTTACGGCTTACCTTGATAAGTTCTGTATTTCTTATACATCTTTGGAAGCCTTTACCTTCCCTTTTAGTTTGATTAACTCTCCAACTACATTTATCATGGAATGTTTAAATGATGGACAGCTCACTATGGAATTAGAAGTCGGCCAAGCCAAGCAGGGCTGCCAGGATGGGGGGGGCATTGTCCTAGCCCACGGACAGCCCTGTCTGCGGGTGCAGAGCTGCCCAGTTGATCTGGTTCTGGGGGGTCACCAATGTAGTGGGGGGTTTAACCTGAGGCTGAGTCAGGGCTTGTGCAGAAGGGTCCTCGAGGGGCTCAAATTTTCCTAAGTGCCACAGTGATGAGATGGCCTAATGATCACCTTGGAGTATTCTAGACTCTGAGTTATTGTTGACATAGACATTCTTAGTTTTTACTTATTAAATAAGCTACATCAATAAGGGGTATGGTGAAGCTCCTTTTGAAACCAACATGGCAGCCTCTGAGTCTGCCTGGGCAAAGGGTATTCTCAGCTGGTTTCTGGTTTAGTCAGAAGCAGGAGCATGTGAAACAGGGATGGATGCCTGTGTTACAGGTCGTCCAGGGAATGTGTTAATCCCTCCTGACATCCTGGCTGCCAACTCAAGTTCTGCTGAGACCAGACCCTTATTAAATTCTTCTGCTCACGATAACCCCAGTTCTTTTTATATCTTCCCAGATCTTTCTCAAAGTTTCCCCATCTTGCCGCTCTATTCTTTTGGACCATTGCCTAGCCTTCTTTTCGGTTTGACAATTTATCTTTAAAGATCAAAAGAACAGCAACTATTTAAGTGCAAGACTCAGCTGCGTGTGGGGCACCATTTTTTGGCAGATTATTAAATGGAGAAAAGGGTCAGGCAAGTGATATTCCCAGCATCCTTGATTCTCTCCCCACTAAATAGATTCTTTTGCCAGTCCTTTTAAAAATAAAAGAAGTTCCCTGGCTTTTTATTTTTCTCTTTTCTATTTTCTGGGCTCTGACATCCCCTAGGAATGAGCATGGCAATATTCTGTGGATGAGCTGTGCTGTGCTGGTGACTTCTGTGTATAGAGAAGTGTAAGGGCAGAATCTCAGAGCTCGGTGCCCCTGAGACCCTGCAACAGAAGGCAAGGGGGCTGATGGCTGCTGCCCTTGCATCTGACCAGAAAAAAAAAAGGCAGCCTGGATCACCTTGTGGGAATTTTGTCCTTGATCAGAGGAAAACACACTTATTCAGTTCGGTCACAAGTTACAATGTCTTTGTTCTGTTCACAAAAATCTTTGAACATCTGTATTTTATTTTATTTTTAAATCTTTAATCTGTTTGTGTTTACTCTTGTACATGGTATAAGAAAGTGGTCCAGTTTCATTCTTTTTCAGTGTGTCTGTCCAGTTTTCCCAACACCATTTAATGAAGACAGTGTCTTTATTCCATTGCATATTCTGATCTTTGTCATAGAGCAATTGACCTGATAGGTGTGCATTTATTTCTGGGCTGTCTATTCTATTTCATCAATCTGTGTGACTATCTATATTTTATTTCCCATCCATGCTACCGTATGTGAAGTGAGAAAATCTAATTCTGTTATTTTCTTATTAGAATGATATTATCTGGATTGTCTTCTGTAAACTGGAATCTATAATAAATATCTCCTAACACTGCTGTCCTTCCAAATGAACTTCTTGAGCTGGGTGTTTCTCTCAGCACCTTTTCAAGCAAAAAGAAAAATATTGATAATTACAATAATAGTAATTATAGTTAATATTTATTGTGAGCCAGGACTAAATTACCCAGCAGTCTGATTCTAGATCTTTGGCTTCCTGCGTAACTCTGTCCCCTGAATCTGTTCAACAGAGTAATCTCAGTTTTTTATCTAAGAAGAATAATGAATGTCAGACCCACTTATTCTTTCCTAAAATCCCTCTTTGTTCATGGTTTTCCATCCGCAACAGAATCATATCCTGGTTCCCTAGTAGGACATGCTGCTCAGGCATCATCCAGTTTGACGCCTGAGTCTTTGCCAATGGACTGTGGCCCGGCCACACCAAACTTATACGTCTGTTTATCTGTGCCTGTGGTTCTAAAAACCTGGAACCTGTTCTTCTTCTGCAGTTTATATATTTCATTCTGTAAAACCTACCCTGTTCATTCAGTAAATATGTACTGATGAATGCTGTCTGCTTGAGTTAACACCAGGGGCAAATTTATGACCATGCTGGACCTAGAGTGGAGTAGGAGGAGCAGAGGGACAAATCCCAAGGCACATACTGAAGGACAAATCCTGTGAAAGGCCTCTGGCATTCCTTCCAGTTTGTTCATTTATTTATAAAATCTACTAAGAGCCTTCGATGGAGTAGGCAGTATGTTAGGAGCTAGTAATACTCAACAAATTTCCTTTCCTCTTGCTAGTTGTTCTGGAGATGCCTATGGGTAGATAATAGTGACAAAGATAAATAAATAATTAAAATCATGACTGCATATTGGAGTAAGTAGTCTTAAGAACCAAAGAGCCAAGTGTTAGAGTGACTGGCATAGGATGAGGTTGGGGGACTAAGTTAGAGTAACCAGGGACAGCTTCTGTGAGCGGTAACTTTTGAACTTGCCATCCTGGTATTCTAAGTGAAACAAGAAGCTTGAAGGCTCTGTGGCCACACAAAAAACTTGTTTTGTTCAAAGACTAGAAACGAGATCAGTGTTAAATCTCAGCAGAGTTCCCTTTTCAAGCATTTAAGTTTCTGGGTGAGGTCACTCTGATGAGACATTCATTCATTCCTCTGTGGCAAGGAGGTATTTGCTGTTCATACCAATGAACATCGTAAGGGCAGGAGCCAAATGCCACTCACCTGTGTTAGGTGCCACACATATCATGGTGTCTAGTCCATGAGAGGAACTCATTGAATAGTACTGACTTGAGTGATTGACCAATGTATCCAACTAAATGTTGCTAGTCTGGCTCACTAGGACACATCATTCATTCACTGGCTTCACAAATGTACAGAGAAATCACTGTTAAAGGACAACACACTTACTTTCAAGGAAACACATCAGAATGTTTTACTACCGTCCTTATTAAGGGACTTTTAGTTCTAATTGCTGGGACAGATGTGAGAAGTAGGAACTGTAAATATTTGTGGGGTTTACTGCACACTGTGTCTGCTTTCATGTCCCTTGGTAAATTCCACGCTCGGAGCCTCATTAGCTGTGCACACACCAAACAGCCATGTAATAATTAGTATGGGGGAAGGCTGCATAATAGAATACTGTTCACACTAATTAGTTACTGGGTTGAGGGAACGCCTTTGGTTTTTGACCCCTGAAGCTTTTGTGTTTCTCCTTCTAACTTCTACCAGATTGAGAAGTTCTGTTTCATGTTTTAAGTTGTAGCTCTTGTCATCAGCATTTCCTGAGTGCTGTAGAAGTCATCCCATTTATTATTTATGATGTGACAGGAATTATACAAAACCCTTAGAATGCACTGTCTTGTTTAATCCCCGCAACAGCCTCAGTGAGTTTCACTCACATTTTACAAATGAGGACATTGAGATTGCAACTTGCAGAAGGTCAGCCATCCAGGGAAGAATTGGGCTTGAACTTGAGTCAGGACTGTCTATGCTCACAGTTCTTTCTTATTATACCACTGCTTTCCAAACTCAGTGCTTCCTACTCTTTGGGTGTACTCAAAAAAATTAATAATTTAGATTTTTGTTTCAATAATAATCCTAGAACATTAATATAAGCCTGCTGGAGGTCATTTATAATGGAGTCATGTCAGGTAATGTTTGGCTCACACTTGCCTTTGTATAATAATTGCATTGAAGCCAATGATAACTTTTTTTAGTGCTGCATTTCTCAAGCTGGGGTACATTTCTCGAGAGGGAGACAAAGCAGTGCAGTGCACCTGTCACACCCAGTAGCCTCCCAGGCAGGACCCTGACCTGGACTCAGGCTTGCCTGCTCCCCACAGTGAGATTCAGAACCACTCTCGTGCTTCTCAGGTTCAATGCACCGCCGTCCTGGTAACAAGCTCTGCCAGTGGGGACACTTGACACACTCCCAGTGATTCCAGCCAGCTTTGCAATGACACAAAACCTCCAGGAACCTGCAGGGAAATCAGAGCAGGCTGGCAGAAAAAAGAAAAACACTGAAGACTCTTTCCTGAGAAGTACCGTATTTCCCCATGTATAAGACACATTTCTTTCTGAAAAATTTGGGGTCTAAAAACTGGGTGCGTCTTATACAACGGTTGTAGATTTTTTTTTACTTGCATTTTCCACTTTTTTGTACATATGAGGAGTTGTATGATTTTCTGATGAATAAAACTTGAGTTCAGTAACTTTATGCAATACATTTTTTTTTTCAAATTTCGGTCCCCCAAATTAAGGTGCGTCCTATACATGGGAATATCTTATACATGGGGAAATACGGTAAAAACTATTTTCAGAAGAGCTCATCTGAAATCCAAAGAGCTCACCCCACCTTGCCCCCCACCCTCCTTTTCCTCTGGCTGTTGCTGCCCTGTTGTCTATGTCTGTGTGTTATGTACATATGGTTTTCTGGCTATTCACCTTCTTTTGTGCAGAGGAGGTAGGCAAAGGGGTAATGTGGGGACAGGAAAGAGACTCTCTTTGGAGTGGAGGGTGCACGATGCGGTGTGCAGATAGGGTTAGGCTGGGTTGTCCACTTGAAACCTGCATGGTTTTGTGAACCGGTGTCACCCCAATAAATTGAATGAATAAAAATAAAAAAAAAGAAAGCAAGACATTCAAAGAGCAAGGCTCAGAGCACTTTACCAGAAGTTTATGCTTTCACAGGACTCGCTCAGCCGAGGCCTTCAGAAATTACTGTTATTTTACAGAAAATAGCAAAACATGATTTTCAGATCTTCACTCAGATGCACAAGGCTAATCAATTAAGCAGCTATGAAGGCTGCTGTCTAAAAAAAATGTAGAGAAGTCCAGGGGAATTTCTTCAGATCTAACTTTTGCTGCTGAAGTCGGATACTTGGAGGTCTGAGAAATCATGTGGGTTGGGGGGCAGGGAATGTAGCTCACCTGCTTGGAATCTGGAAGTCAGGTGTGGAGATGAGGGGAATGATTAGTGTAGTGAGCATTTTTGAAACCATTCCTGAGCATAAAGTCCCATGTTACATAGTATCAAAGTCACCTTTTGAAATGGCATATATTTAAAATTCTTGAGGACTGACAAAGAAAAACAAGCTCCCATAATTTACACCTCTACAACTAAGGAGGGTGCCCTGAAAGTTAGAGAAATGAAAGACTGGTTAAGTTTCATTCACTGATGTCACAGTTCCCTACACCTGCTGTAACAAAGGACCTAGACAGAGTGGCTTAAACAGAAATTTATGTTCTCCCAATTCTGGAGGCTGGAAGTCTGAGATCAAGAGTTCTGCAGGGCTGATTCTTTCTCAAGTCCACGAGGGGAGGCTCTATTCCAGGCATCTTCCTTTGGCTCATAGATACCTGCCTTATCCTTGCCCCTTCCCACTGTCTTCCCTCTGTGGGTGTCTGTGTTCAAATTTCCTGCTGTTACAAGGATACCAATTATCTTGGATTAGAGCCCAGCCTAATGACCCTGATTGAACTTCATTACCTCTTAAAAGACCCTCTCTCCAAATAGGTTCACATTCCGAGGTATGGGATTTAAGAATTCAACATGATTTTCAGTGGACACAGAAGTCAGCACACAGCAATGGAAAAGAACAATCTGTGTGGCAGCAAATAAAACACGATTTATGGTGCTGTATCTGCTAAAAGTTTAAATATTCTAGAATTCATGCTTTTCTTCTTTTTCATAAATCATCATTTAAGTTTCCAATAGTACCGGCCATGTACGATTAAACATCAGGTATGATAATAGAAACTAATGATGCGCCAAGCGGGAACTATTTGTTATTGTTTATAATAAATACATTCCCATTTCCGACTTGGCTACCAATATAATTTTTGAAATTTTATACGATTTCTGTGTGCTCATTATTGCAGAAACAAAGCTTTTAAACATTTAATATCATGTCAGAAGTTAATATTTTTCTTTCCTGTTTGAGGGTGGAAGAGGTCAGTGACCCTGTGTATGTGGAGGTCACGGTCAAGAATGTAAGATCACGAGAGTGGTCTACACATTGAGGAAGAGGCAGATGCTTTTGCTGAATTGAGGAAACCCAAATATTGCTTCCTTATCCATGGTTTTCTGTGTGTTTGTTCACGCGTGCATGTGACCGAGAATTTAACTATGACACTCTATTCTACCTAACTCCATAAAGTCTTTTAAAGTAACTTTAGAAAACATGGGAATATAGTTAGGGACACTAGTACCACCAGGGGAGACAGTGTATAGCAACTGTCAAACCAACTACATGCGCACACGCTCTGAATCTCTAATACAGCTATCAGAACTGCCTGCTAACTGCGCCTGTGTGTTCACAGGCATAATTACACTCCCATTCTTGAAGCTACCTACATAAAATGATACATTCTTTGCAGAATTTACCTTGCTTTGACTATATTTGCTTCTCTTCAGTAAAGCTTAAAAATATTTTTGCCAAAGGTGAAAAAGTGCAGCTGAATGTTGAACACACACACACACGCATGGCTTTGGTTTTGCTTCTGTGACTGCATACAAGAGAAGGCCCCAGATTCAAAGACTTGCAGGTGAATCACCTCTGAGTCTCATCTTCACTGCTCTTTTCTGGGACTCTTAAAGGAGAAACCCATGAAAACATTCAGTTTTTATGCTTAATGTTTGTAAATTCCCAAATGGAAGATTAGGTTTAGCTCATACACAAGAATGTGTTGAACTAAAAAAACAGGGGTTCCTTCTGGTGAATTCCTACCTGGTACACACACACACACATTGATTTGGGAGTGACTCTAACACAGTCCTGACTCTACCATACAAAGAAGTGCATCCTAAAGTTGGGCGCTTTTTCATAATGGGTTGAAGAAGTTTATGGACTTTTATTAAACTTGTACTATATGGTTGATGAAATAATTTCCTCATCTCCTCCACTAGCGCTTCAGTGAAATCTACATCACTCACCAGTGCTTCCGTAGATGAAATTTCTATGTGGAGGAGATGCAATTAAGTACTGAGGTACCCCAAAAGGAAATGAGGGCAGAGCAGAGGTTCCTTAAAGGATCCAAAAATGTTTAGTTTGTGTCTAGCCAAAGATGCATATCTTTTATTCATGTCTACTTGAAACCAGAAAGCAGACATGTCGAAAGGCACACAGTTGAGAGGGCTAGGTAGATATTGGTTTGAAATGGAGAGCTGATGAACAAAAAGGAACATGGATGCCCTGGCCAGGTAGATCAGTTGGTTAGAACATCTTCCTGATACATCAAGGTTGCAGGTTCGATCTCCAGTCAGGCCACATACAAAAACCAACCAATGAATGCAAAAATAAGTGGAACAAAAAATAATTGTCTCTCACTCTCTCTCTTTTTTTCTCTCTAAAATTAATAAATAAAAATATTTAAAGGAAAATGGATAGTGAGATAGCAGGTAGCTCGTGGGCAGCATTGAGGAGCAGTAACATCTGTATTTTGCATGTATGTCTTCCATTCATAATTCTAGTCATATGTACATATATAGTCCATACACAATCCTGGAAGTAAGTGCCTCGAGTACCTAAAAGGAGAAATGAGATGAGTGGTATTACAAAATAAGAAATCAAAGATGAAACAACAATATAGTAATAATAGACATAAGATGGAACCATACCTGAGAATAATATATTAAGAAAAAATTTTTAAATATTATAATTTTTATTTTTAAATAAAAACCTCTTTCTGTATGGAGGCAGCCAATTTAAATTAAATTAGGCAAATGCTACCCATTTTAACCTGAAATATTGGGAAATGTAATGAATGGCCCCATATCAGGAAGCACCTAGCCAACTAGGACCTGGATTCCAGGTGGATCTCTGAGTTGTACATTCATAATTTAAAATGCTTTATTATCAGTTCTGAGGCACAGCAGTTATGGTGCAAGGGATTAAATGACTGGGTAGACAATTCTGAAGTACAGACAAGTTCTTTTAAATAGATTCACAAAGCTTTAAAAAGATCTTGGTGATATCCAGGATTTGGGGCATATTTGCATGGTGATAGTACTATTTGGCAGTGACATATTTGATCTCTTTCCTGGCTCAGTTCTCATGATTTATTGAGTGTGTCCCCACAAGTAAGCTTCAGTGGTCTCTATGGCACGCTTCCAGCTGTCCCTGTCTGTTGGAACTCTTAACCTCCGCATCCACAAGGGGTTAGCGTCCTCATATACGGAATTCTACCTCTTAGAAGGTACAAATCTCTGCTTCCTATTTTAATGAATAATTCTTCCTATTGGTTAAAAAACCCAAAGCCACTTCATTTAAATCAGTAGCAAAAAGAAGTTGACTCACTTTAGTTAAAATTCGGGCTTCTTTCAATCACTTACTCTCTTAACTTAAAAATAAAAAAGGTTTCACCCTGGCCAGATAGCTTGGTTGGTTTGAGCATTATCCAGAAGTGCGGCAGTTGCTGGTTTGATTCCGGTCAGGGCACATACAGGAATGATTCGATGTTCTTGTCTCTCTCCTTCTCTCCCTTTCTCTCTCTCTAAAATCAATAAAATAAACATTTTTTATAAAAGGAAATGAGATAAGCTTATTCCAGAATTCTCAATCCTTCCACTTCTTGGAATTATATTCCCATTCAATATCTTTGAAAAACCTTTAAGTTGACATCTTTCTTTCAATACCTACTCACAGCCCTATTTCTCCCCAGGCTTTTCTAATATTGAAGATGGGAGTGGGTGTTTTCCTATACCAACTGCATGGCATTCCCCTTCCTGAAAAGGCCTGTAAATAGGTGGGAAAGAAAGACTGCATGCTGTTTAATTATTTGTCTTTTGAAAGCAAGTTTGCTGTGATCGACTTTTATATAAGTTGCTGATAAAAATTGAAATTAGCACTTGCTTTTCAGAAAGAAATTTGCTAATACATATCAAAAGCTTAAAAAATATTCTGGCCTTTGACCCAGGAGCTTCTCTTCTAATAATCTATAATAAGTCAAAAATTAAACATACAATGATTTGCAAAACACATGTTGCATCATTATTGATAATAGCAAAAGCTGAGAACACACCAAGTCACCGACAGAAGGAGAAAGACTATAAACAGTATGGACCAGAATGTCATAAAGAAATACTACTCGGTTATGTTTCAAAATACATGGAATGGCATAGAAATAAATGCTTTTCAATGTTTAGGATAATATACTCTATCAACTGTCAATATGTTCCAAGTTAAAGTATATATATATAATGTATATCCATAGAAAGAAAACATAAATAGAGCCTGCTGTTAAATCTCTATGTTGTGAAGCTATGAGTAATTTACTAATAAGTGTGTTTTAAATATTTTTTAAACTGGAAAATGAATTAATATGTTTAAAGAAGAATGAAATCACTCTTCCCAGCAGGCTAGATCTACTGTAGGCATACATTTCTCCCTAGTAAATCATTCTCCCGGGGATACACTTTTACATCATATGCACCTGCAAGGTTCTAGTAAACTAGCAACAAGAGCAATAGGCATTAAAGCTATTCAAATAGTTGCCACATACCCTTGATCTTGAATATAAACGTACTTTCAGAGTAGCTTTGCAGTATTGAAAGACTCACATGAGCAATCTTAGAAACATTACTTGTCATAGAGCTCTGTGAGAGCAGAATTTAGGCAATTGCCCTTTTAGCCCAGGGTCTAGAATAGCACCTGAACTATAGTGGATAGAGAGTGTGTATTTGCTTAACATGTAAATGTGGGGGGTGGGGTGGGGGTAGTAATAGTTAAATGGGATCTTAGAGGCCATAATCTCACGTGGTGTTCCTGATGGTCCTCTGAGGAGCACATCCTAGGATTTATTATCCCTGGTTTACAGGAAATAGATGCAAAATGATGGGGTTGCCCAGGATCCCTGAGCTGGTCAATGGCAGATATCAATGAAAAGCAATTCCCTAGGGAAGACTTGGTTCTCATTATGATCCTAACAGAATCGTTCCCTCATTGCTTCACTAAACAAATGGCCAAAGGACCACTTACTACGTCAGTGTCCATCTGGATTTCATTTTCTATTCAGAATAAAAAAATTGTGGGTTCAGAATTCATTCCTATGTGCCTTCTCAATACCTCTCTTTTTTCTTACCATGGTTGCTGTGCAGTGAGCCAATTGTGTGGATTTTGAGTTTTCTACACAGGATATGGTAAAGACGGCAGTCTGGGGTCCAGGGTTGATGGCACTAGGAGGAGCAGGAATCCTTTCTAGAATATTCTTAGGAAAGTCTTAGGATGTCCTGAACACTCTCAAACATATCCATAAAACAATCTATTTCTGTGCCTGACCTGTGGTGGCGCAGTGGATAAAGTGTCAACCTGGGAACACTGAGGTCGCCAGTTCAAAACCCTGCACTGGTCCGGTCAAGGCACATATGGGAGTTGATGCTTCCAGCTCCTCCCCCCTTTCTCTCTCTCTTTCTCTCTCTCACTCTGTGTCTCCTCTCTAAAATGAATAAAATAAAATAAAAAATTAAAAAACAAGCAAACAAACAAACAAAAAACCAACCTATTTCTATGTTTATATACCTACCGGGAGCGAGGGGTGAGGACTATCCACCAGCAACTCAAAAATTGCCCCCCAAAGGGTACAAACTTGTAAACCCAGAAAGTTAAAACACTCCCAGGACACCCTTGTGAGTTTCCAGTGCAGTGATGTGCTCCTTGGGATCGTGCCAGGGAAAAAGAACAAGTCCCCTCATGGGCAGGTGCCTTTCTCTCTTACATTTTTTTTATTAATTTTAATGGGGTGACATTAGTAAATCAGGGTACATATGTTCAAAGAAAACATCTCCAGGTTATCTTGTTATTCAGTTATGTTGCGTACCCATCACCCAAAGTCAAATTGTCCTCTGTCACCTTCTATCTGGTTTTCTTTGTGCCCCTCCCCCCACCCCATTACCACCACACTCTTGTCCATGTCTCATAGTCTTGTTTTTATGTCCCAGCTATATATGAAATTATGTAGTTCTCAGTTTTTTTCTGTTTTACTTATTTCACTTCGTATAATGTTATCACGGTTCATCCATTTTGTTGTAAATGATCCGATGTCATCATATCTTATGGCTGAGTAGTATTCCATAGTATATATGTACCAAAGCTTTTTAATCCACTCGTCCTCTGACAGACACTTGGGCTGTTTCCAGATCTTCGCTATTGTGAACAATGCTGCCACGAACATGGGGGCACATTTCTTCTTTTCAAACAGTTCTATGGTGTTCTTAGGGTATATTCCTAAAAGTGGAATAGCTGGATCAAAATTTTGACAGTGGCTCATTTCCTGTTTGCGTCTATTTCTGATTCACAGCCTCTATCCACATGGGGAAGAGTGACATGTCACCTGGGTGTTATTTGATGTGTACCCTGTATATACTTCCTTCTGTTCACTTGACTGTTTTTAGTGTGAACTACGATGCCCTACTGGGTCACATTGGGATATGATCACACTGGCTCTTAAAACCTTTGACAGTAGCTGCTATGTAATTTCATCAGAAAGCACTTTGCCTTACCCATTTAGAGTGCTGGCCCGGGCCAACTCATGACTCTCATGCTCATGGTAAATATTTCTTTTACTGTCTAACCTTGAATGACTGCTACAATGGGACATTCCTTTTACCCACAGAATAATTTCAGGGTTCTACTTTAAAGACAAAGAAAAAAGTGTTGAGAAATTTGGATGTTATATATGTATGTGTTTCATCTTACTCTTCATAAATTATTTTTTGTTTGAAGAACTGACATATTGCAAGATTCTGATTGAATTTACACTCCATACTTTTCTTGGGAAAAACTATTTTCTATATGCTAATCACTGACCATTTCTATTTCCCATTCAAGGGTTCATTTCTTCACTCTGTGTGCTTCCACTGTTTCAGGAGCACTTAGAATATATCAGGCATCAAAGACACGGATATAAGAGAAATATATGGTCTCCACCCTTCTACTTCAGGGGAAATGCATATTAAATAATTAGATAGAAATCATTCTGGACTCTATTCCTCCTGCCTATTCTCATCGGGACTCTCCTGGCAAAAACACGTGTGTGTGTGTCTGTGTCTGTGTGTGTCTGTGTCTGTGTTTGTCTGTGTCTGTGTGTGTGTGCATGTGCACATGCGTGCATGTGTTCATGTACCTTGTCTATCCATTGAATCATGCCATTCCTGGCCAGTTATCAGAAAAGTGGCTTTTCCCCATTGCTTACTCATGGGATGCTTTTCTTTCTCTGTCTTTTTCTTTTCCAACTGCAGCAGAATCGAAGAAGAAGAAAAAGGAAGGCAAGAAACAGGAGAAGATGCTGGACTAAGAGAGACCACCTTCATGGGACAGGGAGACATCTGCCAACAGGACCAGTTTAACTATTACATTTATACCTACCGTAGGCTTTTTATTCAAAATGTATCTATAGCTTAAGTATACAGTAGGCAGAAACACAAAGAAAAGAACATTTTTGTAGTTGCATTTTTAAATGTATACCATAGTACCACTAGGGGCTTATAATAAAGGACTGTAATCCTATGTAGAAAGTTGACTTATAGTACATGATACATGATAGGAAATTGAGGTAAGTGTTTTGAAGTTATGTGATATTTTCCATTTAAAATCTTTCTTTTTTTTTACACTTTTTTTTTCCTTTGGCAGCAATTGAAATGTTATGACCATGTAAACAACTTCCCTTGTTAGATAAATTTTTTCACCTAGACTTTTTTTTCCCAATTGAGAAAAATATATACTAAACCAGGCAGCAATAAAATATAATCATCTTATTCAAGGAAAATACCTAGTAATCTGCCTATGCATTTAAATTTTTTTTTTAGTCGGCAAAATAGGGGGAGGGGACAGAGCACGCTCAATGTTGACTTTTTTTAAAAGACAAGCATTAAAGCATGCAATTCTTTCACTTTGACAAAAACATCTGTTTTCTTGATGAAACTATTTTTTCCATCTGAGGAAAAAAAAACAACTAGGAAAATAAATCAAGATGATGCTGAAAAAAAGGTGCTTTTGTGTGCAATAATTTGATATTGTAACCCTCTTGCATTTGTCATCTGCATTTCCCCTGTCAACCTGTTAGCAGTGAGAATTTATCATACAAAATAATTAAATCACTCTTGGGCACAAATGTTACAGAAGGTTTATATAGATGTAGATATAGGCATTGTATATGTTGACATAGAAATCAATATGTCTATATCTCTATATTTTTAACTTTCTATCAATATTTAGTGGGTTGGACTAGTGGTACTGAATTGAACTAAAGTCCCTAAGTAGTGTAGTTGTTAGAAAAATGTTTCTTATATTGAACCAATCTGGGTTTGCCAATCCCAAATCAGGATCAGAGGAGCACGATGCAAAATGGTACTTTGAACTTGGTTTCCAAAAACCAAGAATTCCTACTCTAGTATCTACCATATGCGTGCCAAAGATTCTGTATACGACGCCCCGTATCTGTGGGGCTCTAAGCAACAATCTTTAAGTAAACAAGACTATGTTTCCATCATTCAGAGAAATAGGCTTGGAAATCAGCTGAGATTAGCTTCAAAGTATTGCTCCTGAAGGAGCCACCTCTCATTTTAAAGCGTCGGGATGCAGTAAACACACACCTATCTACTCAGATGACTGTAAGTCCATTTCAAAAATTATGGTTTCAACATACCTTGGGTTAGCTATCAAATCATTACATCCTGGTCTGATGGTGAAGCCAGGGTAGCTCCAAAGCCACCTCTCTGTCATCTACTTAAGCAGAGAATATTGGGGGAGGTCTATAACTCCCCACTGAGTCCAAGCCAACTGCCAATGGGCAATAGAAAGAGGGGTGGGCCTCTGGGCACATATGTTGACCATTTGATGGACTGGTGTTTAATAAAAGCAGAGTACCTTGTACAGTGCTAATGACAGAATCATGAATAGTGAATGCAGTCGTTTTACTAGCAGATTCTAGTAGGAAAAAAGCACTCGTGAGGATGGATGGAGGGGATGAAAGAAAGGCATGGTCTTCCATGGACTTTTTGACAGCATGAGGATAGGGATGATGGAATAATCTGAAGCACATTTTCTTAGCCTCTCACCTCATATTGCTTCCCCATAAGCATTTAGCTAAAATAGCAGCCCATGAATCAAGAGTGAGCTAAGGTGAGTTAGAACAGAATCTCCCCAAAGAAGTCCAAGCCTCTGAATAATCATGGCATCCCTCTTTATCCTGGAGCATGGCCAGAAGCCAAGGGCTTCTTTGCTGCATCAACAATGAATCCTAACAAATCATATAGTAATACTCCCCGATTCTCTGAGCAAGGGTAGGAATGCTAATCTCCATCACCTAGGATGTAAAATTAGACTTCCTCTAAGTCAAGAGAATTATTCCACCCGAGCCTCAGCTTTAAACATCTTGCTAAGTGACTGATGTATTGAAACTGTACAAACAAAAGGAAAAGCTTCAAAAATCACTAGTTCTCACAAATAGGAAAAGAAAGACCATCATCAAGCATTTCATAGAATTCTCCAGCCATCCCGGAGCACTGAGACTCCAGCTCGACCCCCAAGGGTGCCAGTTCAAGTCCCAGTCAGGGCACATATAAGAAGCAATCTATGGCATAATTAAGTGGAACAAGTTGATGCTTCTTCACCCCCCCATCTTTCGCTCAAAAAATAATATATACAGTATATAAAATTAGGAAGGCATAAGGCAACCTCACCCAAATGCTAGCAATCCTTCAGTGACCAGAAAGTGTCCTTGTTTAGCTCAGTGACTGAATCCTCCACGTTGTGCTCTGGTAGACTTTCTGATTTATCTTGAATATATGAATGCTGTCACACTTGTTATATATCAAGAAGAGGACCTAGGAGAAAGGACATTTTGACTTCATATATTCCTGGAATGATATTTCAAAGTCTTGTTAACTCTAGGAGAGGAGCTCCAAACAATTTAATACCCTGAATATTATGGGTGAGAGTGTAATTAAATTATAAAGTTTAATAATTAAATGAAATTATGTAATGAAAAATGAAATAATATCAGTTGTTTGTCCTTGACTGTCAGGAGTCTTATTTAAGGAAAGAAAGTTTACAATCCTTCTCCCATTGAGAAGATCGTTTCTTTAGGAATGAGACACATATTATTTTCCCCTTTATATATAACTCTTGGTTTCATAATTCTGAAGGCCTTTGTTTTATAACTTCTTTAAATGAAAAACAGTGGTAAATATGATTTAAGAGACACTAAATGAGGCAATAGAAAATACCACTTTCACAAATTATATTATTGTGTAATAATTCCCAAACATTAAAATCAGAACTTTATCAACCGTTAGTTATGGGAGTTCCTAAGGGAGTCAAACAAAGGGCTTTCTTCTCACTAATCTTCTTCCAAAATAATAAGATACATATCCTTGGAAGTGGAATATCAAAGCTTTCAATCTCCTTTTATTTTTCATGGCTTGCTTTTAATTTAATTAGTTTTAACCCCTAAGTTTTCAAAAGAGTCAATCAGAAGGCGAGGGTGTATATCCAACACTTCATATGAACTAAAATTTTAGATTCTTCACTGTTTACAAGGTTATTTCTAAGTGGCAAAAATTTTCTCCCTGTCTTTTCTTGTATTGACAGGTTTTCCTCCTCTGTTTCCTCATTCAATCTGGGTTGCCACAATCATATAGACAGAAAGGGAGGGGACACTATTTTTTCTTGCATCTGGAAACCTTATCAGCATACAGTAACTGCTCCAGGTGTATCAAAGAGATGCATTTTCATTCTACTTTTCAAAGAAAATATAGAGTCTTGGAACACATGAATACAAGAGAAAAAGTATATAATGTTACTCTGAGCATCCTGCAAGTAATGCTGACCTCAAATTTATGTAGACTCTAATTCCCTTGAAATAAAATATGTGAAACATTTAATCAGAGAAGAACACCAATCTTATCAATCTGCCCTTCGCCTACTGTTTTTGTTCTTCCCAATCTTTCACTTTTCCAAGCAAGGCACCGAAAGAAGAGTGAAATAATCCTGTTACAGTCTTATGTAAAATAATAATTCAATAATATCTCAACACAAGGGAATGGAGGTTTACATCTCTATTTAAAAAATTTTTTTAATTAAAAAAAATAAAGAACAATTAGTTCTCAATACCTAATTTCTGTAAAGTAATTTATAAAAAAAGATGGACAAAACAACAGGCAGAACACTATTTGGTGTATTTCTTATGTACATTGCTCATAAAAATTAGGGGACATTTTATAGCTTTATATTAATTTTAAAATATCCCCTATTTTTTATAAGCAGTATATATACCCATTACAACTACTGTATTAAGTTACTCATGGGGTTAGCTAAGGAGGTTAGCTATCTAGATTATTGCCACATATTTTCTTTTGTTCTTTGAAAATGTGCATGGAAACCATAGACATTACATTAAAGAATGAAAGCATGGAAACTGTTGACATAATACCCATTGACTCCTGGGAAGGGAGGGATGCCTTCGAGACTATACAGACATAGTGATTGTGTTCATACTCTCAACTTGCTCTTAGTAGAGATACAAATGTTACATACAATAAACTAATTACAGAGAATGATTTTTCCCCTCTATCTTTTTAGCATCATAGAATTTATGCATTTAAAAATTTTGTCTTAAAATTTTTTACTTTAATATATATTATATTACATATTTACGCTATAAAGCTTAATCTGTCTTTGACTATCAGATTCATTAAGCACAGGACAAATAAATCTTCAAGTATCATACTTGATTCTTGGAGAATTACATCAATACCTCAGTTACTATAAATGACCAGCAAATTGAGATAAGTCTAAAAGTTGTATGCTTTTAAGGTTGTTATAACTAATAATTAAAATTCTTACCAATTTATTCAGAGATTCTCCTCTCTAATGTCTTACAGCAAGGAATAGGGGAGAGATATCAGAGATCTATTCTGGGATCTGGTGAGGAGAAGCATAGGCAAGATGTAGATAATTGCTCTAATCAAGCATTTTTGAATTTTCTGAATTCCATCTGTCTATATTAAGCTAAAAGATATCTGGCTATCTAAGCTTTGGGCAACATTTGATTTAGGTTCATATTAACTAGGAAAGTTAACTGGTGCTGGAAAATTGAATTCTGATTTTCTGATAAATGCATTCTTCTCAAGAAATTTAACTATATCCAAAATAAGATTCCATTCTTTTATGAAGTCTAAAGGCTTTTTGAACAAATATTATTCTATGTTAATTATACAGATTAATGAATTTCTGAAAATCCCTTTGGGCATAACTCCCATTCCAAATTCTGATTATACAGTTCACCCCATAGGCCATGATTAGTTTAAATTCATTAGCTAATTTATGCATGTCTTCACTCAACATGTTTAGCAAGTGCTCAGCACTGTTATAGGTGTTAGGGATGTGCCAAAGAACAAAATGGACAAAAACAAAAACAATTAAAACCCTGTTTTCACAGAATTTTTCCTCCTCCTAGGACACAAACAGTGAACACAAGGAATGATGTTTGGTTATATATCACTGCATAACAAACCACCTATGGTCTTAAAACAACAATTATTTTATTATTTCATGGCTCCTATGGTTGACTGAACTCCTCTGAGTGGTTCTTTTGTTCCACGTGGTATTAGCCTGAGAAGCTTGTATGTCCAAGATGGTTCACTCACTAACTTGGGCCAATGTCATCCTTGTTGAAAGTCCATGGTCTTCAGATTGGCAGCCTATGGGAATCACATATTAATGAATTAGCTCAATTCTTTAACGAAGGGTTGTCAGAAATTAAAGAGGAAATATGAAAAATAAAGTAGTACAGTAGTAACTATTTGCATTAGTTATTTTAATTGTCTAATATTAAGCTACTATTCATAAGGAATACTAGGAAATAAGCATGGACATGTGTTGGAACCATACAAAAATTTGAACATGAAGAAAAGACATGTTAGGCAGAGTCGTTGGTATTTTTTAGTAGAAGACTGAAGTGAGTCACAGTATTTACACTTGAAGTATGTTAATCTGTCACCTGGAAGTGGCTTATAAGATACATTTTAATAATAAAGCCTTTACAATGGGGAAAAAATTTAGGAAGTTACTGGAATTTTCCAACTGAGAAATAATGAATGCCATTTGGATCTGTCATACATTTTGCCTCTGGCTACTCAGTCATTTTTTCTCTTGAGTTTTTCTTTCTCTTCTTATATTACTGTTACCTTATTATTCCTTTGTAATCCAAGAGGAGGCAACTCAATGACCCCTCTTGCTTCATGCTTTGAGAGCCTAAGGTCACATAGAGTAGGTCTTGCTCAATGAGGGAAGCAGGTCTGGAGCTGACCATATGTCACCTGTTTCTTGGTACTCTGCCTTCACAGCCCTCCATTGCCATTGGCATAAGTCAGGCTACCTTGGCTTCAGGCTTTGTGAATGATCCTCCCCTAATTATTTAAGATGATCTGATTCAATAATAAGAAATTAAGCATCAAGCCAATCTTCTCTCAGGCCCACGTACCCCAGGTATAAGAATTCGGATCATGCCTTTCACTTGAGATAAAGCCTCCACCCTACTACCCTTTCCAATCCAGTCACTAATTAACTTTCTTGTAGTCATCCCAGTATTACAGCCTTTATAAGACTGGGCTCTGTTATTTTTCCTCAATTCCTCTTCTCCATCACATCCCCACTCAGGTGTAGCTGTGCTCGGAATCTGCCAACTGCTGGGTTGTCCTTTCCTTCTACCACCTGCAGCTCTGTCTCCCCCTTCCCTTTACCTTCCTTTCCTCTCCTTGCTTTTGGAAACTGTCCTCCTTGTGTGAAGATCTCCGCTTTCCGATTTAAGCCCTTTTGAACCTTCCTACCTGCTTGGAGTTTTCCCGTTCATCTCCAGGTGTGTGCGGAAATAGGGGAAGTCATTGAAATGTAATAGAAATGGGCAAAGGGGAGAGTAAAGAGCATAAGGAAAAGGGATATAAAAATTCTTTATCTACCCACACAAACGAGGATAGGGACTGTCATAGATGTCTGTTGTGTAAGAATCCTACAGAGAGGGTCTAGAGGGAGCTGTTTACCTGGATGGCTCAAGAACTAATTTGATAGAGGGGCGAGGAAAACTAAAATCAAAGGGCTAATTCTGAATGTAGGGGTTCTGACATATTTTGTTCCATAAACTCCTTCGGCAGTCTGGAGAAGCCTGTGGATCCTTCACAGAACAATGATTTTAAATGCTGAAAATAAATTGTATTAGGTTGCAAATTATTCCAATTATATTGAAATATAGTTGTCATACTAAGAAAATAAAAGTTTGATATGGAAATACTTTGCTTTACTATTTCTACATGAAATAAGATTTAGAGGAAAGTCTAATATCTACTGATACACATACATGATATTTTTAGCTACTGCAACAACTGTAATATGATGAGACTATCCATGATTTCTATTCATGACCAAGTCACAAATACTCCTAATACTGCTGTGATTTGTTGCCCACAGTTGCACTGGAAGAAAATGTTAAATTTTGGTTCAGGCAATTAAAAAATAAACATTTAAAAGAAAATTAAGTCATGGACTCCCCAATTCTCTTCAGGTACTCATTAATTAAGAACCCTGTTCCAACGGCAGTCACAATCATAGACAGGGCTAGAGAGTTTTAATAAATCTATGTCAATTACACTCCTTAGGGGACCCATCATAAATTTATTACACGGAGTCCTGCCTTTCTTCCTAAACACTAGTCTGTCCTTTCTGCCAAGCTGCAAACACAGACAGCTTTTCTCCAAAAGCCTTTGTTTCTGCTGTCCCCTTTGTTTGGAATGCTAGTGATCCTTGATTTACTGTAACCACAGGTGTGGGTGATTAAAGACTCGGGGACCAGGAGGCTGTAATTACCTTAATGACCTTCAAGGAGTAAAGGGCAGCCAATTAGCTTAACTTTCAAGGGGTTCTGGAGATGATGAATGGAGTTTGGTGTTTCTAGAGACAAAATGGTAAGACAAGGCAGTCAATGAGGGTGATACCAAACATCTACAACCAGGAAAAGATACAAACAGAAGAATGGGAGGCTGGGGGTGTTTGCCCCCCCCCCGGCCCCAAGGAGCAGTTATGACTCTTTGTTAAGTTACTAAATCTCAGCTAATTTTTATATTCAGAATCCAATTACCGAAAAGGTGTTCTGGTCTTAAGAAGGAAAGACTGCATGCAACACTGCGGTAAGAAACTACTATAATGATTCCTTCAACTCTTCCCCAGGTGAGTCTATGGAAAATTAAAAGGCTGACTACCCTGGGGAAAGGAGAATATCTGGACAGTTAAGAAATATTGACAAAGTGACTTGAGATTGGTACCCAGAGACTTGGATTATTGTTATTCTACACTTGCCCCCACCTCTGGCTTCACTGAGGGCTTAAGGGAGCAAGTCAAAATGGTGCACAGTGGGGCCACTCCATCTAAAGACTCATCCAAGGGTCATTTTTCCAGTCCCAGAATGGATCATTGGAATTGATATCTTAGCAATGGAAACAACCCCCATATTGAACCATTGGCCTTGAGTAATGATATCATAGAAAACCCCTGAAACACCCTCCTATTGTAGCCAATATAATTATTCAATAACAGTATTGCATCTTTGGGTGGGCAGTAAGTAGGCATTAGTGCCACTGTTATAAACCTAAAGGATACAAGAGAAGTGGTCCTGAACCTCTCTCTCTTTAATTTGACATGACAACCCCTAAAAATGATAGGATTTTGAAAACTATTGTAGACAACTACAAGTTAACCAAGTGGAAGCTGCTGGGCCAGTCCTGGTGTTGTTGGAGCAGACTGATGCTGCCTCTGGTACACTGTAGGCAGCCAATGATTTGGCAAATATGTTTGTTTTGATTCCAATGAGAGAAGACATTCAGACACAGTTTACATTTATGGAACAGATGCTATTCACTATAGTTTTGCATCAAATATGTTATGTCCATCAGATCATGCAAATTAGGCAGGATGAACAATAGGTGCGTTGTATGTGGGAGAACTTGGTAAGGCAACTGTGCTCCAGAGGATGGAAGATAAACCCTATAAAAATTCAGGGGACTGACACATCAGTGAGGTTTATAGGGGTTCAAAAGACACCTCCATTTTCAGGACATCGCCACTCTATAAAATAAAAGACAAATGACTGCAGCTTGAATCAGCACACAAAGGAAGCACAGGGTCTGGAAGACCTCTTCTGGAAATGGAGTTAATACATTCCAAATCTAGCTATTACTGCTCTGGCCCATACAACCAGGTGACACAGAACTGTCAACATTGAATGGGACCTTAATTAGGAAGATGCTCGGTGACAGGTCCTGGCAGTCACACAAGCAGTCCTGAAGCTTGGACATTATGATTTGGCAGACACCGTGGCTATGTATATGTGTCAGTCATGGGAAGTGATGAGGTAGGCCACTAATGTCAAACCCCAGTGGAAGAATTTCAAGACAGGCCTTTGGGATTCTGAAGCAAACCAATTTTTGCAGATTCGTTGAACAGAATTTCCATTACCACTGGTAGAGTGTGGGAATTTCCATTGTTCCTTGTTTTTGTCAATGCTTGGTGTTGTCGAATGTCTCAATTTTCTTCAGAAATAAACTACTAATTATACTATTTTATATTATTCGTATAGAAAAAGTAGAAAATACACTAATATTTTTGAAACAGCTTTGCCTGTTGTAGATGGTACTTTTTGTTTTTGTTTTGTAAGGTAGAAGCTGAGATCCAAAAGTTCTTCCAGTCAAAATAATCATTTTTAAAAAGTAGGGAAAATAAATCTTTATATTATGTAAAGGACTTTTCATAAATGAACCTTTAAACCAATTGCTACTTTATAATTTTTTTTCTAAATGGATTACTCCTATCTCAGAGTCCTCAAAATATATAGTAGTAGCCCAATTCTTGAGGTAAGGCTTCTAAATAGTAAAAGCGGAATAAAGGAATACATACGTAATAATAATATTAAATTTAGGTAGTTGATTTTTACATATTCAGGACTTTTGAAGATTACTTGCCCCTTTGCTGCTATAATTGGCTATATCTATGAGATATTTAAGTCTAGAGGATGTAAGAACATCTGAGGAAAAATTAAAATTCTATTCAAATCTTATGTGGAATCTTAAATGAATGATCACACTTTTTAGTTTTCTTTCTAGTACCTTTTTTATATTGAACATCAATTTTCTGTGGCTGAGAGTCTTTCTCTTACCAGGAATCTTCCATTCTGAAATACTGATGCTAGACATCCCTCAAGCTCTACTGGCCCATGTTATCTATGAGTTTACGGAGCCAAGAACTACTGTCTATGTGATGGATAAGGTTAGTTTAGTCTGAAGAAATAGATATTAATCTCTACATAAGAGAGAAAATTAATTCCATGTCAAAGTGAAAACCCAAGCCTGAGATATCATTTTTTTTCTTATTCTAAATTAATAGTAGGTTGGAAAAATTGTCATCATATGGGCTTTAGTTTTTTTATACTCTATTACCTTTTGTTTAGTGTGGGTAATAAATATGTGGTGCTCAAAAGGAAGTCACATTATTTCCTGGAATCAAAGATTTTTTTTCTAACCTCTACCTTGAACTCGGCTTCTTAATGACCAGCTGTCATGAGCTCTGCTTCCTAATTCCTAATTCTGTTGCTTTTTTCAGACTTGTATTAAATTAACACATTCCAATTTCTAATCGATTATGTAAAATTAGTTTTACCTTTTATCCACAGTTAAAGTCTACAGAGAGTCAGGCTCCAACAATTTGGAAAAATAGTTTTAAAAGAAATGAATTACCATCTGAAATTGAAATAAGAAATCACCATTTAATAGGGCACATGCAAAGGCAACTTAAAAAGAATGGCTGTTGGAGCAAGGAATGAAGTGGTATGAGATTAATGTCACAGAAAGAGTCATCAAACATGATGTACGATGTGTTGATCAGAACAAGGAGACTCGAGGGTGGGGGAGGTGATAAGGGGGTGGACAGCATAGTGAAAGGGAAGCTGCAATAACCCATGCTGCATTTCCATTATGAGCATCTCAGGGGAGGGAGGAACTTAAGCAAAAATACCTTCCACATCCACACTCACTGACTTGACAGGACCATTCTCATTGAAAAAAATATTTGTACCCCATTAAGGTCTATAGAAAGGAAGGAAATCAATGTCCTGTCAAAGTGAGTATTGTAATCTGAGATATAGTCATTTTTATCACTATCAGTTAATACATGAAGATCATGATATGTATCATATATATAATGATAATTCAATGTTTGAGTCAGCTGGGGGTCAACCCTTGATCCATGAAATACTAGTCAATCTAATGATGTTCCACGGGATAATTTCTAGTGTGAAGCTCGCCTTTTCCAAGTGATAATTCTTTCTCATGTAACTGTTTTTGGAATTTGTATGGTTGCCATGGGTCATTAAAATTAATAGAGTACAGAGCGCTCTGTATGAAATTATTTAAAATATCGTCAACTCTATAGTAATACAATATATATTCACAGTGATATGTACTTCTTTACTCTGATATCTGTTGGAATGAATAGTATGAAAGCCCGTTAAGAAACACATCAAAATTAAATTACCAGAAAATCTTATTCTCAATCAGTGGACTGCAAAACAAACTTTAATAAACTTCTGAAAGAAGCCTCTTATCACATTTTATGACAGTAGAGAAAAGAGAGATGTCAACATAATAAGTAGGTAAAGGAGAGTTCTTAGGTATCAAGAAAAATCTTCATGACTGGAATGACACTTCATAGTATTTATATGAGCTGCATATATGAGGCTCGTTGAAAATGTGTGTATTTCAATGACTGTGTCATCATCAAAGTGTCTGACCATGTTTTGACTATTGAAAAGGTCAAATTTTTTTATTTATTTAGAAAATTAAATTTAACAGGGTGACATTGATCAACAAGAGTACATAGATTTTGGGTAAACATCTCCACATCTTTGGACAATCAATTATGTTGTCTATCCATCACCCAAAGTCAAATTATCTTCTATCACCTTATATATATATTTGTTCCTCTTTATATCTTTTCCCCAACCCCCCATACTCCCTTTTCTCTGGTAACCACTGCACTCTTATCTATGTGCTTGAGTCTCAAATTTGTATACCACCTATGTGTGGAATCATACAGTGAAAAGGTCAATTTGAGGAGGAAAATTTAATTGGGGAGAGATGGAGTACATGTGGAAAGGGAGATTTCTCTGTCATTCTGTCATGTCATGGATTCAATTTTTAGTGTTCCTCCAATATAGGCTAAGCATGTGAAGTATTATTAAGTAATAAAATATCTTGCCTGACCTGTGGTGGCGCAGTGGATAAAGCGTTGACCTGGAATGCTGAGGTTGCCGGTTCAAAACCCTGGGCTTGCCCGGTCAAGGCACATATGGGAGTTGAAGCTTACTGCTCCTCCCCCCCTTCTCTCTTTCTCTCTCTCTCTCTCTTTCTCTCCCTTTCCTCTAAAATGAATAAATAAATAAAAATAAAATATCTTGGCAACGTGAAAAACCGAAGACAGTGTGGTCTTTCTATCAATCTCTTGATGAATTAAATAGAATACACAACAAAGGAAATTTGCCTTTTGGATTTTCTAGAAGAACCATTCACATATTTTTCTTATCTAGGAACTTCCATTGAACTGTCCTGTCTTAAATGTATTTATCTAAAGTATTATTTATTTAAGTAAATATTGCCACATATTGCCAGACGAGTACGCATGTGCACGTTACTCCCTTCCCCCACCCCCCATATTTGCCTGCCTCAAAGAACAAAGCAAGATCTGTGCTGCTGTGGTTGTCAGCTTGGGCTGCTGTGACAAAACCCATAAACTAAGTGCCTTAAACATCAAATATTTATTACTTCAAGATCTAGGTTCCAGTGTGTAGAGGTGTGTAAGTGTGAGAGAGAGAGAGAGAGAGAGAGAGAGAGAGAGAGAGAGAGAGAACATCTTATGAGGACACTAATCTCATCATGGGAGTACCATCTTCTGGACTTCACCTGCATGTAATTTCCCGTCAAAGGCCCCACCTCCTAATACCATTCTATTGGGAGTTAGGGTTTCAATATATTTACAATTGGGGATGGTCACAAACATGCAGTCTATAACAGCTGTTCTAAATGAATTTCTGTCTAGTGATAACTGCATATTTTATACTTTTCATATAACATTAAAGCATCACATATTAGTGCTGAACAGAAATCAGACCCTGCATACATACCCCATACTGAGAAAAATCCTAACAACCTCTCTGATAAATTTTAATACCAATGGTCATGGAGTTATTTTAAAATAATTGCAGGAGGATGGGATTATTCTAGTGACAGCTTTTATTAGGCATGAAAACAACAATAATAACAAAGACTTATTGGGATATAGGGAGATCTTCAGTAGCATTGGACCTCACCAAGACTGGAACTGAAAAATGGTCATTTATTAACAGTTTTGAAAACCTGAAAAGCAGCAGGTCATTGAATGTTAGTGCTCCACAATGAATGTGAGGTCAGACATCCTCTCCCTATCCTAATACCTTTCAGCTGGCTCCATACTTTAGTTCCACGGCCCCCACCACATCAGCAATACTTACCTGGTCTGTAGTGTCCAGAAAATGACTGAGTTCGTAGGCTCAGCGTGATAAAGTTATATTTGCAACCCCGAATTATAATGTTGAAATGTGATTTGTTTACAGGCTAAACAGTTCTTCTACCAGGGTGGGGGTTTCTAATTGCTTGTTAATTTCAATTACAGGTTATTTTAAACTCCATGATCTCATTACTACAAGAGGTACTGCCTCACCTTAGGTAGCTGGGAATGTTGCTGGCATGGCCCAGGTGACAATACCTAACCCTCTCAGCACTCAGTTCAACTAGTAGATATAAACTCAACACGATAGTCTAAGAATCTCCTGCCTCCTCTGTTCATACCTACTGTATGTGAAATAAAATTGTAATTTTCTCAGGGAACATTTGCCCCATGCATTTGCTTTGCTCCCTTCCAGTTCACAAAGCAGAATTAAAAGACTGAGTGTGATGTGATGGCATGTCCTTGGAAATAACTGATGCTCCTCCAACGAAGTGCATGCACACAGGCTTGGATCTCACAGTTACTTAAATTCAGGGGTTTAAATCATTCCATTGTGACTAACCAACTCTTGCTGGCATGGTTGACTCTTTGCTAGTGGTCCCCTACTGGAATCCAGTGTGGAATATCTAGCCCTTTCTTGTGACGGTTCTTGGACTAGTCCGCATCACTGTGCTGTCCCCTTCTAAAGCAGAAAATGATACTAATATAGGAAGAGAGATACAAGAAGGGCCTTGAAGAAATGAAGAAAACTTTGTCAATAATAACTTCCTCTTTAGATGAACGTTGTGGGATACATATATATTGTAAAGAGGTATTTGTTAGCCCTGGTCGAATTCTCTCAGTTGGTTAGAGCATCTTCCCAATAGCCAAGGTTGCAGTTTGATCCTTGGTCAGGGCACATATAAGAATCAACCAATGAATGCATAAAGTAGAACAATAAATCTATGTTTCTCGCTCTCTCTCTCTCTTGCTCTCCTTTTTTCTGTCTAAGATCAATCAATAAATAAAAATTCTTAAAGAGAGGTATTTGTTCCCATGACTCATAATTTGGAAGAAACTTGTTCCTGAAAAATAGATGCAAACAATGAATTCTCTTTTTCATTTTTTTGTGAAGTCAATTCAATAATTTCACAAGGTATTGAATAAAGCATTTATTCTGAGCCTTGGTGAGAGGCCCCAATTGAGATAATTAAGATATTTTGCTTTTTGTGAAAAGTTAAAGGATCTTCTTTGTACTATCTTCAATGGGTTTAGGAATAGTGCCATGGGGCATGTTGGATTGATATACCAGCTTCTTCAATTCTTTTGTGACTTTGAACGTAAACTCCAAGAACCTAGATTTCCCTATAAGCAAAATAGTGACAATAATAGACCTCTCTCAAAGAGAGATACTTTGATATAACCTATGAAAGTAGTCAGCACTATTTGTGACATCTCATAGGTGCTTCAAAATTATGTTAATCTAGTTATTATCATTATATTTTTCTTAGGTTTATTTTTTTCTTGTTTAAGTAGCAATTTAAAAAAAAATAACAAATAACAAGTGAGATTAATTTTAATAAATTTATTTAATCTAATAGATTCCAAATTATGACCGTTTTCATGTTAAATGAACATAAATAATTTTATATTATCCTGTTATTTTGTGTGGGGGGGGTGTAATTAGGACTTTTAAATCTTGTGTGTGTCTTAAACCTACTGCAGACCTCAATTCGGACTGTAGCATGATTTAAGTTTTCACTAAGCATCTTCATCCCCCATCCTCAACATTTGAAATGTGCTAGGAAAACAGTCAACAGGAAAAAAAAAAAATCAAAATCAAACCCCAGAAACGGCTGTCTCAGCCACAGATCGTGGAGCCCAAGCCAGCGACCTCAGCTATCTGACTGGGACACTGGCAACATGATACGGCTTTATTATAGGGGCTTGAAATGGAGGCCAATTAACTTCTAAAACAGAGAAGGATCTGAAAGCCAGTTTGCGGAGACAAGGCCACCATCATGTGGAACCTGGCGGAACTGCAGTGAGAGTCATGTCCCCGTTGCATGGGGACAACTCATATGCCCAAGATAAATCAGAGCTTCCCCCTGGAAGAAAACATCGAGGATGCTACTCCATGTCCCTAAGGAATGTGAAATAAAGCTGGAGGAGGGCCAGAGAAGGCTCAGGAAAAACCAATTTCTATTTCAAAAGAAATAAATGAAAGGCTGACATAGCTAGATAATAGGTGATCAAAATCAATGAAATAAAAAAGCGTGTAATGAAGCCTTGGACAAACGTCTGCGTGCTGAACCCAAGTTTAAAGCACAGTATTGGGTGAGATGCACACTTTGGAACAAGAAAAGTTTTTGGAAGTTTTTATTTTCAGTGGAGACAGAGATTTTGAATAAAGGGCTGTGGAATGATGAGCTATTATTTTAGAAGAATCTCCAAGACAGTGGATATGTCATTCATCAGGAAGATTGGAAGTGACAACATGTCTTGCAAATGTCAGATTGCTTTGGCAATATTAAGGAACTTAGGATATTAGTCAGACAATTCTACATAACAGTCCGTCTTCCAGTTTGAAAAACACTGGAATAACATTGTGTATAATATGATGAGTGTTTCAAAATATTCAAACACTCAGAATGTAAAGTTAAAAGGACCAGGGTGTGTGCAAGTTGAGAAAAATGGGGGAAAAGCGTGTAATATCCCAAGAACACTGTACTGCAAATATTATCATCATGTGTTTGCCCCACATCATCCACTGAAAGATCTGAGTTTTCCAAAAATAAAATCCTCATTAAAAAGAAAAAATCAGACAATACAAACAAAAAGAAAATAAAAACCAACCACAGTTACATCCTTCAGAGTGATACTGTTAGCCCACTGGCATATAGCTTCTCAGACATTTTTAAAACATGTACATTTAAAAAATAAAAATTCAGATTTTAAATGTAGTTTTCTTCACCATTATTAAATTTTATTTTTATCAAACAAACTTCTGTGCATTATTTGAAAAGCTAAAAATAAAGAAAGACTTTCCAGCTCCCAGACATTGCCCCTTGGAAAATTCTAGGACACATTATTAACCATATGCTTTCTGAGCCTGTAGAAAAGATGTGATTACTAGGAGCCAATATGTCAGAACAAATTAGTCTGTTTTGATAGGATTGGCATGTAAGGCATAATGATTTCTAAACAGCATTTAAATAAATGTTATCCTTTTTCCTGGTTAATAATATGGTGAAAAATGCTCTGGTTATTGTCCAGGAAACTATTGAGTAATTTCTCCAGAAATGTTTTCTTATTTCTATTTTCAGGGGTATTTTTAATAGAATATTACTAAACTCTGTGTCTCATCTTGTCTTTTTTAATATTTTAGCAATGACATGACTAAATGTTTAGAAAATATGGTTATTAGGCAAGATAGGCAGATGACATAAAGTTTGGAGACTGACTAATATGATAGATGTCATAATTAAGTCTTAAAATGATTGTGGTAGGCTTGATCCAAAATGAAAATATTTCACCAAGATAAATGATGCATTTTAGTTAAAACAGTAAATTTTACATGTGAATTGGGAAGACCTTTCTTTGAAACAACTCATATAAACGTTATCTGAAATTTTGGCTTGGCATAAAATAAATACAAGTTTTGTAACTCTCACACAATTTTATTTTAATGAAATGGAACTGTTCGGTCCAAATCAAATTTAATATTAATCCCACTGCATTCTGTGCTAGCTAGATAATATCTGAGACATTGGTTTCTTTCTCTGCTGCATTTTGAGAGAGATACTGACAAAGGGCATATGGAGAAAGAATTTTGAGGTAGTGAACCATTTTTTGAAAAATTCATTATAAGAAATTATAGTTATTTTCAGGACAGAGTGGTTATGCTATCAGAAAGAACAAAGTTCAAATCCCAGAATAGCCGGTTAACTTTGGCCTCTGACTTTGGGCAAATTATTTAGTTTAACTTGAGCCTCAGTTTCTGCATCTGTAAATTGCTTATGAAAAAAAAAAAACAAAATGACAAATACAGATGCAAGTAGAAGTTAAATTTTAGAGAAGGGATACACAGAAGTCAATATATTCCATTTAGCTTTGTAAGATAAAAAATAATCCATAGGAAAAAAAGGATTTTAATTTAATATAATCTAATAATCAAAATTACCTAATGGGAATTTAATTAATAAATTATATTAACCAATTAAATTCCCTAATAATTTAAGTTACCCAAATTACCTTTGTAAGTAATGAGCTATTCAAGGGAGTGTGAATTACCAGCTCTTAGGAAAAGCCTGCTCTTGGTGGAAGTTTGACTATATGTATGATTATGAATTCTCTCCTCTGTACAAACAAATATGTTATTTCTTTTTTAATTAAAAATTCAATTTAAGACTTTATTCATTTTAGAGAGAGGGCAGAGAAAGAGAAGGAGGGAGAGAGAAAGTGGGGGAGGAGCAGGAAGCATCAGCTCCCATATGTGCCTTGACCAGGCAAGCCCACAGTTTCAAACCAGGGACCTCAGCGTTCCAGGTTGATGCTTTATCCACTGTGCCACCACAGGTCAGGTATGTTATCTATTTTTTTAACCAACAGTGACTATCACCAGGCACTGCACACCCAACAGACAGGGAGGTGACCTACCTCTGAATCTCTGAGTTTACTGGAATTAGACATGAGGGCTCAATCACATTACAGTGGGTTAAGGGACAAGCGTTACCATATAACATAGGAGGGGCACCTCAGATAGTCATAGCTCATTCACCTGTCTGGTAAGATACCTTTAGCCCTTATTGCTCTTATTGTTTTTTCTTATTTGAAGCATCATCCTTTAGAATTAACACTATAATAACTGTTTGTTATTGGTCTGCTACAAATTCTCTGCTTCAAAATCCAATTCTGGCTTTCCTTCTTTTTCTTTTTTTTCCAAATCCTTCCTGAACACTTCCCCAAGTTTTCTCTTCTCATCTTTCTAAGGATGTGGAGATGCACCCAGTGTTTCTTCCTCTCACTGTATTTATTATTTTTTTTAAATAGACCAAACTCCACTGCTTGCTGAGGAGTGAGGAATAGTCATTATGGATGTATGACTGAGGTCCCAAATGTTTTCCATTGACAACTGTTTCTTCTAATTATTCAAATGGTCTTCATTTTAGAGCTGAGCTTCCATTTTGATGGAACTCGAGTGTTCCACAGTTGCTTTGGTTTTCTGAAAAACATAAACATTGTTTCCCCAGCTGTGTGGACATTCAGCCATATTCTTTTTCTCAGACCACTGTCTACCTTAGCTTTCAGTAATGCGGTCAGCACAAAATTATCCCATTTTGAAAGGGATAGGAGGAACGTATCTGTTCCTGTTAATAAAACCAGTTATGGGGGAATATCTGAAAAGAGAAGGTGTCTTGGCTGCTGAACTCTCTCTGCAAAGAATGTTTATAGGGTTTGAGCATTCTGCACCTAATTTATTTTTTATTTAATTTATTGGGAGTGACATTGATTAACAAGATTGTACAGGTTTTAAAAGTACATTTCTATGATACATGTTCTGTATATTGCATTGTGTACCCACTATCACAGTCAAATCATTTCCCATCACCATATATTTGGCCCCCTTTACCTTTTACTACCCCCCCATCCCCACTGTCTGGTAACCACTATCCTGTTGTCTTTGTCTGTGAGTTTTAGTTTTATATTCCATATATGAGTAAAAGCATATGATTCTTAGCTTTTCCTGACTGACCTATTTTGCTTGGCATAATGTTCTCAAAGTCCACCCACATTGTCACAAATAGCAGTATGTCATCCTTTCTTATGGCTGAGTGGTGTTCCATTGTATATATGTACCACATCTTTTTTGCCCAATTATCAATTGAGGGACACTAGTTGTTTCCATGACTTGGCCATCGTGAATAGTGCTACAATGAACATAAGGGTTCACATATTTTTGCAAATACATGTTTTCAAAGTTTTGGATAGACACTGACAAAACAAATTGCTGGGTCATATGATAACTCTATTCTTATTTTTTATGAGGAATCTCCAAACTTTTCTATAGTGACTGCACCGACTTACATTTGTATCACAAGTGAATGAGGGTTTTTCTTTTCCTTACAACCTCTCCAACACTTATTAACTGTCTTGTTGATAACAGCCTTTCTAACAGGTGTCAGATGGTATCTTATTGTGGTTTTGATTTGCATTTCCCTAATGGCTAGTGAAGTTAAGCATCTTTTTATATATCTGTTGATCATTTTGCTCATCTTCTTGGAAGAAGTGTCTGTTCAGGTCCTCTGTCCATTTTTTAATTGCATTGTTTATTGTTTGGCATTGAGTTGCATGAGGTATTTAAATATATTGGAAATTAACCCTTTGTTGGAGCAGTGTTTTGTAAATACATTTTCCCATTTGGTTGGTTGCTTTTCTTTTGCTGTGCAGAAGCTTTTCAGTTTGATGTAATCCCATTCATTTATTTTTGACTTTACTTCCCTTGCTTTTGGGGTCAAATTCATAAAATCTTCTCTAAGACTAAGGTAAGTAAGTTTAGTACCTGTTTTCTTCTATGTAATTTATTGTTTCAGATCTTAATTAATGTCTTTAATCCTGTTTGAATTAATTTTTGTACATAGGGACAGACTATAGTCTAGTTTCATTCTTCTGTATGTGACTTTCCAATTTCTCCAGCACCATTTATTGAAGAGGTTTTCTTCTCTTTGTTGTATGTATTTGGTTCCTTTATCAAGAATTATTTGCCCATATAAACTTGATTTTATTTCTGGGTTCTCAATTCTGCTCCATTAGTCCGTGTGTCTGTTTTTCTACCAATACCATGCTGTTTTGACACTGGGGAACAATTTTATTTTCATTTTTTACTGCATGAGGTTTTAGAACATTTTTTATATATTTCTGCATCACTGATTCCATATCTAAAATCCGGGTTTTTTTGGTGTATGCTCTAGTTTTTATGCAATTTTAATTTCTTTTTGTTACAGTTAATGGCATGCATTGGTTTTTTAAATTGGAGTTAAAGGGCAATGACTCTTGGATTGAACATAACCACAAGGGAATTAATGTTTTAGAAACATCACTTATACCTAATTGTAGTTGTTTTTAAATGTAAAAATTATTATCTGATAAAACACCCTCTTATTTTGTTTTAAGATTGAATCATGGCTTCTTTGGTTAGGAGTGAATGTGAGAATAGTCCTGACACCTTCTGTTATATATGTGGCTGTTACACACTTCAACGTCAAAGATGCAATATTTCATCATTTGTGACATGTGCACATATTGTCTATTTTCAAGTTCCCCTTGGCGATCAAGACAAGAATTGAGCTCCTCATATTGTGTGTCATAATTGTGAGGAAATGCTTCATGACTGGACAAAAGGAAAATTCAAAGGAATGCCTTTTGGTATTTTCATAGTTTGGCATGAACCTAAGGACCACAGCAGTGACTGTTATTTCTGTCTGATCCATACAAAGGGCATCGGCAAGAAAAAACAGCATATGATCGCATATCCTAATATTCCTTCAGCAATACAACATATTCCACACTCTGAGACACTCCCAGTTCCAGTTTTCAATGGTTTTATTTCTTCTAAGGATGAAGAAAGTGAACATGGTGATCAAGGGTATTTTAATAAGATGCATGAGGAAATGGTTGTAAAGTCTGAAGGGTCTTCTTCTGATGCCAAGCAGTCATTAACCCTTCAGTAGTTTAGCCAACCCGAATTGAATGACTTAGTAAGAGATTTGGGCCTATCAAAGAAAGCAACTGAGTTATTAGCCTCCAGGCTTCAAGAAAAGAATGTAGTTCACTGGTCAGCTATAGTATCCCATTTCTGGAAGCGTGAACAAATTTTTGTGGACTTTTTTTCCGGAGACAAACACTTTGTTTAATGTCATGATATCAATAGTCTTCTCAGCCAGTTAGGTGTTACCACTTACAGTCCAACAGAATGGCGGCTATTTCTTGACAGCTCTAAACGATGACAGACTACTGCTGGAGCATCAAACGAGATTGTCCTCAACAAGTACACAAACGCAAGAGCTGCAAACACAAATTTTTGCCTGAATAGAATTTAAATAAGTTTTGCACAAATTTTATGATTAAAATAAGTGTTTTAATAGTTCTATTTCAAAATTGTAGACAATTTCTGATGCAATCATATCTTTTCATGTATTTACTGCATTATATAAATTATTATATTTTCACAAAGATGATGCCCAGGAAGATAATCTACTTCATCATGTTAAACTAAATGTTGAAAATTTTATAATAAGATGAAAACCTAAAATCTTGAATTGCAAAAAAAAAAATTGTAGCTTACAGAGAAAAACTAATGTCAGATTTGAGATCAGCACACTCAAATTAGGTAAGAACAAGTGTTTTTGTGAAGGCAACAAAAGTTTTGTTTCCCAGTGTTATCATTGCTTTGTATAATTTGAAGTCAGATAGTAGATAACGCAGGCTTCATTCTTTTTTCTCTGGATTGCTCTGGTTGTTTGGGGTCTTTTGTGATACCATACAAATCTGATAATGTTTTTGTTCTACTTCTTTAAAAAATCTCATTGGAATTTTGATAGAGATTGCATTATATCTGAATACTGCTTTGAGTAATATGGACATTTTAACTGTTGATTTTTTTAATCCATGAACACAGAATATCTTCCCATTTTATTTTGTCTTTTTCAGTCTTGTTAATTAATGCTTTGTAGTATGTCCCCCTGAAGCTCTAGTGGTTAGGATTAGGTGTTCTCACCTTGGTACCAAAATTAAAGGCAATATCACTTTGGAGGGCACAACAGGACTGAAATAAATTTAGGATGATGCTGTTTAAGACTGAGCTTTTACCTAAGTCATATCCCATCCCAAATAATTATAGCTTTGTTTTCCCACTCCTTCCTCTGACTGCTGAATCCATCCCACATTCAGTGCACAAACTGATTAGATAATATAGGTGTATAATCAATCACTACCCTGGCAGAAAGACAGGGAAGGTCCCCCAGCCAGAGTCATCTGATCCCAAGGTGAGAGGTTGTGCTGAGGCTGTTTGTTGACCAGAGAGAAACAGTCAAGAATGAGACACTTTGGGATATTTTCCCCCTCAGGAATATCACCCCCTTCAGTTTATATTTAAGTCTTTGAAATATTGGCAAGCAGTACTTAGGAGTAATTTAATTTGTAGTTGCTTTTGTTGTTATTTCTGTTCAAATCTTGGTTTAATTTCTAGTTTTACTACCAAGTTATCAAAATTTACAACATAATCACTTTGAATTTTGAAATTTATTGAGCCTTTTCTTTTTTTTTAGAGAAAACATATGATCAGTCTTTGTCAATGTACCAAGAACTTTTAAGTAAAGAAGTACTTTAACTGTCAGTATATAAAAGTTAGGTGGTGAGAGGGGTATTGGGTCATTCCTATTCATGGCTAAAACTAAAACTCAGCCAATTTTCAATGATTCTGTGGGCCCATGAACCAGTACACAGATTAACCATAATGATAAAAAAAAAAACAACCCATAAATCTGGCATGGCTTTCTTGTAGCCCATTTACTTCCTGAATTGTTTTCTCTAATAAAATTTCTGTTAAAGTGCCTGTTTTTTAGCTACACAATTTTACTATCTTCTAATAGCTACTGAGTTCACTTTGTTGTTTTATTTCAGAAGGTAGTCTAAGTACAGGCAGGTTTTGTGTTTTTCCTATTTTTAACATTTTTTAAATCCATAATGCCTACCGAAATTTCTTTTCTGCCCTTGTAATGACAACAACAAAAAAGTTGTGTGGATTTATTTGCATTGAATTCTCTGGTATGTGATGATCTGATTCTACCTTCATGCTCATGTTTTTCTAATTGTTTGTTTGGTTTTTAGCTAAGGAAATGTTCATTGTGGGGTTTTTTTTTTTTATTACCATTTTAGGTCCAATTATTTTGTCGCTCATTCAGGAACAACTGTTATTCTTAGTTTGCATCTGCATTATTTGTTCTTGTTATCTGTTGTATTGCCATTGTTGTCTTCTCTTTTTCTCTCCTTCTACCTCCAGGGGAAGTTTGCCAGTTTTATATGTCATTGATTCAATTTCCTACAATGCCAGTTCTGCTTCCAATTCTGTTGCCAAGGAAGATTAATGTCCTTTTCAGCTGTATCTTTGTTTTCATAAAATTATTTTTTATTCCACTTATCTCTAACATATTGTACTTTCTTTTGTCTTTTAATAGTCTATAGTTCTTTTTCTTAAAAAAATTGGTTTTAGAGAGAGAGGGAGAGGGACAAATAGAGAGAAAGAGAAGCATTGATTGATTCCTGTCTGTGTGCTGACCAGGGACCAAACCTGCAACCTTGGTGTATCAGGATGATGCTCTAATCCACTGAGCTACCCTAGCACCAGGGTGTTTTTCTGTTTGTTTTTTGCTTGTTTTATAAAAAATTTTAGAGAATTAAAAAATATTTTGTAATCATATTCTGGCTATACACAACTTTTTAGAGGTTAGTCCTTCTCTAAATTTCTTTAAGTTGAAGTTCTCTTATTTTTTTAAACCCTGGTAATCTTTATAGAATCCAGGTGTGGTTATTGTTTAAATTTTCCACTCTCTTATCTAATGCTAGTTATTTTTCAGACTCAATTGTTTTTTAGGAGTGAATACCTCATTTCTACCCTATCTCCAAAGGTCAAATTCCTGTTTGGGTTCATAGTTAGGAGCTAAAAATTTTAAGCTCTGTTCCAAGTGCCCGACAAAATTTCATCATCATAATAATAGCTAACATGTATACAGCACTTACTATAGACCAGAGGTTGTTCCAAGAACTTTACATACTTCATTCACTAGATCCTCCTGTAAGCCTTCTCAGGTAGATAGGTGCTACTATTAACCCTATTTTACAGATGAGCCAACTGAATGAAGAACAGGAGGTTAGGTAACCTGTTGAGTTAACTCAACTGGTAAGTGGGAGAGCCAGGACCCTGACTCAGTTTGACCTTAAATTCTCCCTCCTGTTCTTACCTGAGATAGCTTGTTCTCTTTTATTGGTTTTCTCTCCACATCAGAAGTTCATACACTTTTTGGATTTTGCTCATGTCAATGAGAGAAGAATAAAGAAACACATTTTCTAGTATGTAGCCAGTATTTTGCATATAATCTTGCCTACAATGGTTCTCTGGACTCTCTGGGTTTAGATTTTATGCTCTAAACTGATCAAGTGCAAAGTTATTATGTCTGAAACATTCAAAATGACAAGCCTGTTCTTATGTTCCTGATGGTTTCTCAAAATATGTCTTCCCCTTTCTCCTGACATCCTGCTTAATTGCTTTCTAGAAATTGTGTGCCCCTAGCTAAAAGACATATCTTGGTGGGATAAAGTGAGGAACCACCTTCTGATAGCATCAAACCAAGCCCTCATGTAATAAAAAAAAAATCCTTATTAACATTCTAGGGATAAGCAAGGTGCAGAGTTTGGTCAGCAAGTCTTAATTTTTTTGTAATAAATTAGTGATGGTTTGTCACAAGTTATATTTTTCATTAATTACCAGAATAGTGGAAAAATCTGTAGTTTCAGTTTCATTGTGCTGTGAATTTCTTCTGATCTCATGAACATATTAGCAGAAATGAAGGCAATCATTGTTCACAGGGAAGCATCCAGGTTTTATAGTGCCAGAAACTTTTGCATTCTTAAGGATAATTCAAGTTTTTCTTTTTTAAGACTAAATTATGAATATGTTTATGGAAGGAATGTTTGTGTTCCCCTATAGTTCATATGTTGAAATCCTAACCTCCGATGTGATAGTATTTTAAGATGGGGCCTTGGGAGGCAATTAGGTCAGGAGGGTGGAGCCCTCATGAATGGAATTAGTGGCCTTATAATAGGGACCCCAAGGCTACCCCTTCTGTCATGTGAGTACACAGGATGAGGGCCAGGTGAATACTGGTGCCTTGACCTTGAACTTCTCACCTTCAGAACAATGAGAAATAAATGTTATTTCAGCCACCCAGTGTATATGTTATTTTTGCTTTAATAGCCCAAATAAAGACAATTGCCAATTGAGCACCAAAATGAACAATTTATTTACAAAAGGAAAGGAAACGGCAACACATTCCAAAGCTGACGAATATTGGTTAAATGGTTACGCCATTTCTCTGTGGAAGCCAATGTCAGCCTTCTGCTTGTCAGTTTTTGATGTTTCCGGTTAAGTCATGCAACACTCATGCCAGCTGCTCGTTTAGCTTACAACTGGAAACATCACAGACGAGCATTTGCATATGTACTGTGTGCCAGCTAAGCACACACAGGGGATGAACACGACCATGCAAGCTTCTCCCCTTTGCATGGAGCAAAACTCCACATGCAGCAATAGAAAGATTTTGCAGTAGAACCATGAAATCATAACATTTTTAGAGCTAATATGGACCTCAAAGGTGGTAGGCAACTGTCTCACAGAGGTTTTTTATTTCAGTGTAAATGAAAGATCAGGACCTGAGATGTGAGCATGAGAGGGGGAAATGGATTGCAAAATACCATTTAGTATGATAACTATGCTGTTAGAAAGAGATCAGTCTAAACATATATTTCTTGCTGGAAGCTGAGCATTTCCATTGTACTCTTTACATTTAATTTTGAGAGTAATTTGGGTATATAGTTATAAATTCACATGAGAATTTTAAATGACTTTAGACAATGATCTCTCTTGATTTTAATTTTAAAATAGGAGTTTCTCGATGTTACTGGGTCTCTCCCATGTATACAAGAGGTATACATGTTATTAAATTCCAATTTGTTTCTCTCCTGCTATTAAAAATAAATACATAAACAAACAAAAAAATAAATAAATAACATTTAAAAATAAATACAGACCTTACAGGAATAGTGTATTCTTTTTTTTTATCATCAAAGTACCCAAGGATGTTATATTAATCATAATTAATAAAATTAAGTACCACATTTTAGACTGAATCTTACCTACTAAAGACAGTTATTTTATAGAACACCAAAATGTTTCTGGTTCTGCAGAAGAACTGGTGACTTTTACAGATGTTCTTGAGGAGTGCTTTTCTTCTCCAAGTAAAACTTGGCAGGCAAACAAATTAAAATAAAAACAATTGTAGTAAAAGACAGGCAATGCCAGAATCCCAATTTGGGTTTTCTTTCTGCATATTACTCCATGTTTATCCTTGTTCTCATCGACTTTCTATAAAGTAAATGAAAAAATTATTCTAGTATGTAGTGAAACAGAAAAACAGAAAAAATAACAATTAAACATTCAGCTCTAAAAAGAAATTCAGCCTCATCTCTCTTTCTCTTCATTAAAGAATTTGCTTCCTGTTACCATTTTCAAAGCACCGAGGGTAGGTGCAGGGTAAAGAGATGCGGCAGTCCAGACAGACCTGAAAGTTCTGCCTTCACTATCTCTATCCACCGAAGAGCTTGCCATCCTCAACTGTTCTGTAGCTAAATGGTGGAAGCCAGTGACAATTCAAAGCATCTTTAGTTGGAGGAGGAGGAAGTTGAGAGTAGGGGGGATAAATTGTGGACAAGGACTTGACTTGGTGGGGGGTGATCACTCAATGTGGGATACAGAGATGTGTTGTGGAATTGGACACCTGAAACCTGTATAATTATATTAACTAGTGTCACCCTAATGAATTCAATTTTAAAAATTCCATATTGATCTTTTTTTTTTAAAGAAAAGCAGTTTTAGTTGATATAGTAGCAGTTGCTACTTAGTAATTGACCTAAGATTAGCCTATGAAATGTCAAAGATAAAAATTCCAGGAAAGTGATCAAATGATTTCTTGATAAAATTCTTGATAACTTTAATTCTCGAACCATTATCTTTGTCTGTCTATCTATCTATTTGTCATATATCTATCACCTATCTCCTTTATTAGTAAAAAGACTAATATTTATTGAGTTTATCAGCCTTTGTATATTTTCATAGAATATAGATCTTTGAGATTACTATTAAATATATTTTAACTTGCAGATCTCATTTTAATATCTAGTGGGCACAAAGCAACTTAGTTAAATTGTTATTTTCTTCTAGAGTCTTCTTTACCAGATAGCTATAAATTCATGACCTGTTTTTCTTTTCCCCCAAAAATAGATTCATTTTTTATTAGAATACATGTTTATTATAAAAGTTTGAACCATAGAAATGTAAAGAATAAAATAAAAAATGCCTGAAGTAAAAGAATGTTATTAATTTATTGCATTTGTAAATGTATACAAAGATATAAATAGTTGAATAAATATACTGCTCACAAAAATTAGGGGATATTTCAAAATGAATATGAAGCACTAAAATATCCCCTAATATTTGTGAGCAGTATATATATATATTTCGTTAAATTTTATAATCTAGTTTATACAGTGCCTTTGTTACTCAATGTTATATTACACTGTATGTAATGTCAGATGACATATATTAATGTTTCCAATGACTATAGAGAAATGTACTGGTTAAAAAAATACTAAAGTGGATTGATCTCATAATTTAATTTACAAAATGAGAAAATGTGAGAGGGGAAGAAGACACTATTTTTAATCATGAGAAGACACCACCCATGAACTTGAACTGTCCTAGAAGCACTAGTATATTTTGGCTGTATTTTATGTTGTATATTTACATGTTTATCTGGTCAATTTAGGAGATATTTGTGGGTGTGACTGGACACATACAACTAAAACTTGAATAGATCTTTCCAACATACTGTCCAAAAGTTTACACATATTTATACTTCCACTCAAAGCACAGCCAGCATGTTTCTCTTACATTATCTTCAAACAGATACAAAAGTCTTTTTTATTTTTGTCAGTCTGAGGGGTAAAAAGTGTAATATCTTGTTTTTAAATTTTTAAAATTTTGGTTTTAGAATATTAGTGAAGAGTTTTTATTTTTCTACTATTTAGTGCCATTTTGTATGTGGATGACAACACATGAGTGATAAAGGTGTTGGAGGGAAGAGAAGGAGAGAGAATATATCATTTGCTCTTATATTTCACCCATTTTTCTCTAGAATGTTCTTTTTTTGGTCCTCATTGTATGAATTTTTGCATAAATGAAAAGTTATTCTTTTATGAGCCAGTATTATAATTGTTATGCATACAAACTTTTAAATTAATCCAAGCTTAGTGCAAACTCCAGTTTCTAGAATTACTAGCTCTGATACTTTGAGCGAGATCATTGAGCTTTATGTGCTTTTTTTCTTCTATATAAAGTAGGAGTGCAGAGTTTTGGGGAAGATTAAATGACAACTATAAATGCTAAAAGATTGCTTAGCAATGAATACATCAGAGTATCTACCAATATTATGACTATTAAGATACGTTGCAGATAAATATTTCCATTATATCAGTTGTACCTTAAACTTCTTAATCTGTTTTATAACATGCAGAATTTCTTGTTCTTCTTTTAAAGGTCAGTAGAATATTAAAAAATTTCTGACTTTTATTGTCACATCTCCAAAAGGATTATCTCAAACTCTAGTAAAAAAAAATCATTACCTCACCCTTCACAGTTTAATTTTTTCATTTTCAGTCACCTAGAATTGAATTCACTATTAGAAATTAGAGCTATAGTTTTGTTTTCTTTTTCTGGCCCCAATGAGTAGCCAGGTTCCCAAGCTTCTATTAAATAATCAATTCTTTTTTATATTTGAAATAACACTTTTGTCATATACTAAATTATACATAAGCCTATTTCTGGATACTCTACAAATTGATGTATTTATCTCTGTTTAACTGTCATACATTCTTCATCTCACTGGACTGCTCTTGGCCATCCAATCTCCCTTCACGCATTCATAAACTTTCCAGTTGCCCCAGACTCTAGTATCCCAAATGGTCTCCCTATAATTCATACTTGATACCTAACACTGTCATTCCATTTGCCTTAAAAACATCTTACTTCCCCCCAAAACACACACACACACACACACACACACACACACACACACATCATAGAGTTTTTTTATGTCTTCAAACTCTTATTTCAAGTGTTACTTCCACTAAGCAGTCTTTCTCTAGAGTCTAGCTAAATTTTGAGACCCCCCCACCTTCTAGCTCCCTTGGAACTATCACTATATTTCCCCCAGGGTAGTTTTCCCATAGTAATCATTGATTTGCTTCTCTGTCTCTTCCTCTAGAAAGCTTCCAGAGACCATCTGTGTCTTATTCAATGTATATCCCCAGTGCCTGGAGCCTAGTAGGTGTCCAATAAATATCTTTAAGTGAATGAGTCAGTTCGTTTTATTAAATGTTGTAAAGTGTCCAAAAAGGGAAAACAGATTGTTCCCTTTAATAATTCAGAGCCTTTTCAACCAAAGGCCCAAGCCAAATGGTAAATTATAGAAACCAGAGGAGCAAGCAAAAGCCATGTTTTTGTTAATGTCTGCTGTAGTTAGATGGAGGAGAAGTGAATCTACTGCCCAAAGTAACCTCTTTCCAAAGGGAAAATATATTTAAAGGGGTATGCCTCTGGGAGGGTCAGGGGAACAATGGACATTTAACAATTTTAGTTTACTTTTTTCTTTGTGTTATGGGCCTCTGAAAACAGACTTAAGATCTTGGAGCAGAGACTTTGATGGACAGTTTCTGCCTTTAAGGAGCAGGGAGGGGTATTGGACTTGAGAGACAGAGGAAGGGGTCCTATGCAATACAACAGCTCATTTATGACCCCAGCCATGAATGAATCTTGAAAGGTATTTTGCTATAATCTTTTATTATAATAATAAAGTCTTACATGAAAAAAAAAATCCCCAAGACATAAAAATCAAAGTGTTGTGTCTATGTCAGAACAGTTGTATCCCCAAATGATTTCTGACTCTCTGAATGCCATTCTGTCAACAAATATTAAGTCTGTACTCTATGCTTGCGATTGTTCTAAACTATAAAGCTATAGCAATAAATATAGCAAAGTGGCTTCCTTCATTGAAATGGTAGATAACATGCTGTGTGCTCTGTCCCATCTTGGTATTCTGACATAGTGGGTGTGAAATAGAATTTTGTGGGTTGAGGGGTACCCCAAATTGAGAACTACTATTTTATGGGACTAGATGTTGCATATTAGTGGTTGCAGATGACATCCACTTTTACAAAATAAAGTGCTGGTATTTGAACACACAGCTTTTTCTTTCTCAAATGATTTAAACTTCAACAGACACTAAAACACTGATGGCTTCAGGGAAGTAGCCCTGTGCACGAGGGGTTAAGGGAAGAATTCTTGTTTATTGTTGGTAGCAGTCCTACTCTTCATATAAGGAGCCTGGGTACAACACTTGTTGGAGATGAGAGTAGCTGTTGCTTTTATGTCACTTTTGCATTTAATAGATAGTATACATAATTTCGCTCATCACCCATCGTGCCCAAATAGTCAGACATACCGATGCTTGGCATGAAGTTCAGTAGCTAAATTTTCATGTCTGATCCATCCGGGCATAAATGGTATGCTGAGTTTTATATGTGTTCCACTCTACCTGATTTAAAGAGCCATTAAATCATTAACTGAGTAAGGGGCATATAAATCATGCCAATGATGTCATGCTTTTTTCCCGCATATGTATACCCTTCCCTTGGCTGACTGGCAATCTCTCTCTATTTGTCTTTCTCTCCTACACTCATACACACACACACAAAAAAAAAAAAAAAAGCAAAAAAAAAAAAAAAAACTGTGTGCATATACTCAGGCACACGGATATAGTCTCTTTAGATTTTTTATTGGACTCTTCTCTCTCTTTGTAAAAACAATTAGGCTGACAACTGAAAAGAGAATTCGAAAAAAAATGTTTTCTTCCTTTTCTCCTCTCTGGCTGTCTCCCAACAAGCAGAGCTATGCGGCTCTGGATTCCGTCTGACACATCTTAACTACTGACATTTAACAGATGCTTCTCCAAGACGTGGGGGAGGGCGAAGGCAAAGCAGGGGTGTGATATAAGTAATTAGATTAACGATGTCTCCATTATCAAGATGTTCCCGCAGTGTCCCCTTCTGCCAGAAAATCTGGAAGAGAAAGGTTGCCTCTAAGGAAGGACAGGTTAAATAAAAAGATATATTGGTTTGAGTCTACAATAAGATGAAGTCAGAAAGTTAAAAGAAAAAAAAAGAGAGGCTATATATCTGTTTTTCATACCAAACAATAAGCAGATAAATCCAAGCCTGAGTCTCTATTAGATCACTGAACTGGCAAAACTAGACTGATAGAAATAGTTTACTTTTGAAATTACTTCCTGATATCTAACCCATTGCCATGGCTTATTTGATCATGTGTCCATGGTCCCCACTAATGTGAATGTTAAATAAGTCACCTTCTTTCTGCATGAGTCTCAGAAATTGGTTATTCTTTGATAGAGGACAAAGAAGTCTGGTTTTATTGCTTGGCTCAAAAATTGAATTTATCCAGTTCATCTAAGAGTAACTGCCTATGTCTGTAATTTGTGTCTGCATTCCATATCTGACTATGAATGTGTGGTACTTTGAGTTCCCTATTGGACAAATTGTAATATCTACTGTCTCCCTCATGAATTCATGAGTTAAAGAAAATATTTGACATGTGTTTATTCTGGATCTGTGTAGGAACCATGTTTGTGTCTCTTTTGTAAAATTATCCTTTGCCAGCCTTTAAAAAAATGCCTCTCCCCCCTTTTTTGGCTTATATTTTCTTTAGTAATTTCTGTCACTTGCGCCAAAGAGTTCTACTGCACAGAGTATCTTTTGTTTTTTTTTTCAATTAGGACAATCTACTTGACAAAACAAACTATAATGACAAGGTTGTTTTAAGACTTTAGAGGTAGAATAAATAAAAGTATTTCTATAAAATAATGAAATACTCTTTTTGAAAATACTGCATAAATGTTAGTGCCTATTGTTAATGAATGGAATTAAATGGTAGTAAGACAGTAATCATTAAAGCTCTGCTGATATTCCTTTCCATTGTGGATATAACCACTAAAGGTATTACCTTTTTTAACATAATAATTTGGAGCTTTATTAATTTAAGTAGTACTGTAGGCAGGATAAAAATGTCTCGTTTTCAATGACGTCTTCAGTTCAAGATTTTTTAAAAATTTTTTATTTTCTATTAAGTGATAGGTGGAGAGGCAGAGAGACAAACTCCCACATGTACCCTGACTGAGATCCACTCCGAAAGCCCCCTAATGGGGGGTGCTCTGCCCATCTGAGGTCATTGCTGCGTTGCTCCACAACCAAGCTATTGTAATACATGAGGAGAGGCCATGGATCCATCCTCAGCACCTGGGGCCAACCTACTCGACCATTTGAGCCATGATGCAGGAGGGAGAGAAAGAGAGAGAGAGAGAAGGGGGAGGAGAAAGAGTGGAGAAGCAGATGGTTGCTTCTTCTGTGTGCCCTAACAAGGAATGGAACTCAGGACTTTCATACCCTGGGCTGATGCTCTACTGCTGTGGCTCTATGGGGCAGGGCTCAGTTCAAGATTTCTTATCAGTGCCAAAAGTGTTCTGTCATTATAACAGACATAATAATAATAGTTCATGTCCACGATATATTATGGTGTCCACGATTGTAGCTTAATTTATATTTCATTCATTTTTTTTTGTAGCTTTTTGGTGCTTTTGCTTCACAAGTAAACTCTCTCCAATCCTCTACTGGCTGAGTTTCAGATGAGGTTGTGCACGGTTGTTTTGTGTTGATTTTGTTAGTTTCACAGTCTGACTTTTCCTGAGATTTGTGCTCCATTTCATTTGCAGTCCCAAGGTGTCATAACCACTGACTCTAATGAGCATAGTTTCAACAATCTGGCAGAGCCATGCTAGAAAATACCGAGGAGTCTGGTTCCCTGCAAGAAGGCATGCAAGAGAGACCTCTGCGCTTTGGGGACCAAAACGTCTCAGAGGATGGATGAGTCCTTCTGCTATAACATTAAGGGCTCAGGCAGGCATGGAATCAGTGTAAGTCAACATAAATGGAGCCTTACGCTTTTTAATCAATAGAATTTTCAGGGACACTGTTTAACAGGGGTGATAAGACACATAACAATGCATTTCCTAGTGTTGTTTTTATCAGGTGTTAAACATTGTGGTTGTCAGAATTCTAAGCCACCCACACCCCTAAATTTTCACCTGTCTAAGTCACTCCTCGTAAGTATGCTTGGGAGCAGAAACCGTGACAAGGTACTAATCCAGTGGTTAGCTCACTAATCCATTGACTTTGAATTAATCAAAAGGGAGATTGTCTTGGTGAGGGTGGTGCTGAACCAATCAGGTGGTAAAAAGAAAGTTGTAATTCTTGTACTTCTGGTTTGGAAGAAAGCAAGCAGACACAGTGTGAATGGCCTATGGAGGAGGTACCTGTGGCTAAGACCAGAGAGCAACCTCTAGGAGCTCAGTGGTCCCCCACTGCTGGCGGCAAGAGAACATGGACTTCAGTCCTACACAAATGTGAACTCTGCCAAGGAGCTGAATAAGCTCGGGAGAGCCCCTCTCACTCCATATGATCAGCGTCCCTGACAATACCTTGAAGTCAGCCTCCTGAAACCCTGAGCCGAGAACCTTTATGTCATGCTCAGCCTTCGACCTACGGAATTGGCCAGATAATAAATGGGTGTTGCTTCAAGCCACCTACCTATGTCTTTGGTGATTTGCCACTTGGCAATTGAAAGAGAAAAGAACCACACTTTATAAGTGGACAGAACCTGAAAGACAGGCTTATAGAAACAGATTTCTGCAGAATGAAAAGGGGGCCTTTTGAGAAAATCCACAGTGAGTCAATTCAACGGAGTGGAGCAGAGTTTGCCTAGGAAGCCCTGATGAATTTGAACACAGACATGCTATCTGGCAGGGCACAGGGATCATTCCCTAAAGCCATGCTTCTTGAAATTTGCAGAGGGCCTGCTCCCCTCCTCTCCCTGCTCAACCTGTGGTGGCCTGATCCTTTTGTAAAATATTATAAACATAAATGAGTAGACAAATAAAACTCTTTTGTAAAGGACATATGAAATACAATTATTATTCAACAGCCATAAAATCATTGTCAAACTGCCACGAAATTTTCCAAATGCTTACTCTCCATTTTGGTCCTTGTCACATTGCCGACTCATTACAAACAGCAGACCAACAGCTGCACGTGAGCCAAGTTCTGAAGAGTATGGCTCTAAGGGACATCGAATGCTCCAATGCCCTCTGTTTCTGTGTCTGGACTGAATGGCTAGTGTTCAGCAGAGATAATGTGAGATGTCCAGAGAGGACAGTGCCTAATAATAGAGGCACATTTTCCAATGTTGGAGCTAGCTTATTATTTTTTAATTTGGTCCATCGAACTTGCAATACTACTAATAATAAGTATACATTGTAGCTCTGCTCTACTATTTAAAAAATCATGGGATCCTCGTCTCATGGGTGCATGCTAGACTTCATTTCTCTTATTGTAATAGTGGTAATCATATTAGTAATCTGTCTCATACGGCTGTGGAAATGAGTGAGGTAATGTGTATGGATGTGCCTTGCAAGCTGTGAAGCAGTCTACACATGTATGAATTAATAGTCTGACTATTCTGAAGTTCTTCCTCAATAACTCATTTCAGTACGTTCTGCATGAAGGATGGAAGATGAGAAAAACTTGACCATGTGTTCTAAACAAGCTGATTTTATTGTGACTGACAATTTGTGGGAACAACCATAAATTGACATGCATGTGTCAATTGCAGATATCTAAAGGATTTATTCCTTACATGAGTAAGAGGCACCTCTGGGCATCTTGTTTATGTGTAGAGAGCTTCTGGTGAATAACATTAGCAGCAATTGTGGTAATGGATTTCCACCCTCTAATTATTCTGTCATTATTCTCAGGGTATGTGAGGAAGGACTGATCCAGATAACTCCCGCCATACTGTCTAGTCCCATCTGTGAGCACTGTGGCATCATAACAGTCCCACTCCGGAATTGCAATCGGGAAGACAGCAACATCTGTCCTTACAACAGAAACCTCAGTTCATGACCCTGCCCCAGCAATGCAATTATTTTTAAGATATAAAAAAAATAACAATACTATAAGAGTTTTATGAGGTTAAAATATTCCCCTCTATGGTTCTCTACCTTCTTCTTTAGAAGAATCACTTTAAAATAGATTTATCATTAAATAGATTTATTGGCTCGTGGTCTCATTCCATTTTGGAATTAAGAGGCAAGACAATATAATGGCCTCTGGGCTTTTTGCCCCTTGATACAAAACAAGTTATTCCTTTAAATATATTTTCCAGTTTACAATTCCAATGCATGTATTTTTCATTTCTATAGTAAACTATAAAAAAATCCCTTAGAGAGAGGAGACAGAGTTTCTGGTGACTAATACACTATGAATCACTGTGTATATTCATCATGGCCTCGGTATTATACTACATTTATGCCTTATGTATTATCCAAACATTGTCTTACAGAATTATTATGAAAAGGGAGTGTGTTTTGAGTGTCAGAGAGACCAAGAAATAATATCTTTTATTGAATGAGTAAGCACACCCCTCAGACACAATGGCCACAATTTGTGGTTAATCTACAATTCCATAAACAGGCTTAACAGACATGTTCCTGTGCAAAGACCAATGGAATATGTTCGCTATTGGTCAGCTTGCTGAATTTCGGCTGCTGACATTGACCTCAATTAAAAACATACCTGTATTCTTCTAAATTACAATCTGATAGCCAACAGATTTTGTAATAGGATTAAGTGTGAATTGAAATCATAAAAAAAATGGCAAGATAGTAAAACCATTAATGTAAGAACTATGAACAATGGCATTTTTAGGTACGTTTTGGTGTTCATCGTGGAGGAGAAGAATCCAGAGATTCTCTGGGTTTTCCCAGCTTCTCTGAATTTTATACAACTCAAATCAGAGTTTCTCTTTCTGTCCTAATTTCATGTTCTTCTATTTAACTCATGATTTCAACTCACTCAAATAAATTAAGGCGCAACCATAATCTGAAGTATAATTTTGGCTCTGGCCTTTTTTCCTCAATTTAATAAGGGCTCTTAGCCCTGTTCCTGAAATATGTTCATTTGGACCCTGGAACACTATCAAAACTCTATTCCTGTATTTAAAATATTAACAATCAGGACATACCCCCATCAAGCACTTTCTGTACGTCTTAGAAAGGTCTTCAAAACAATACATCTTATCAATAGGTGATGTCCACTGCCACTGTGAGGTCAGGTCTGGGCTGAATAATTTGCCAAGGATGTGCATGATTCTAGCCACACCCTTATGTGGGCTACAACTTCAATCTACTACCCTTAGGACTGAATCAGGGGCGGGCTTCTGTCTACAATCACTATCTTTTACTGAATGTCCCTCCTCTATGCTTGAATTCACTTATGTTCTGCAGACCCAGGAAACCTTTGGATCAGAGAACAGGTAACAGGTATAAGGGGTGGAGAGCCAGGATGAGCAGTGTAATTAAAATAATCCTTGCATTTGAATTCTCAAGCCACTCCTGTCCAAACTAGGTATCTTTCTTACTTTTAAATTTTGCTTCTACCCTATATTGTAACTCTTCTTCTTACCACTTTGGGGTATGTTGTCTCATGCTTTGACAAGGTGCTGAGCTATAGTCAGGGCACAGTGAAGACTTTGTTATGACTGAAATGTGAGGTCAAGAGAGATAAGTCTAGAAGATAAGGCTGGTAAGGACAACTGAGAACAACTTGTGACAGCCAAATGTTAAATGTAACGACTCCTTGTTATTGTAGATGATGATGATGTTATACTAAGTTACTGTCCTTTGAGATTCATCCATCTATTCCTAGATTTTTCCACTCACCAAATATCTGTAAAGGGTGATATATGAAAAAACAAACAAACAATGTAGTACTTTTGCATTAGAGAAAACAACAAAATCTCTCTCTTTGATGCAAAAAGAGAAACTGTTGAAAGGGAAAAATAAATCCATTCATAGGTTTATAGTCTAATATCACTTATGTAAATTAAATACTAGTTGAAGATTACTTTTGATCATGAGAAAAGATTAAGAAAGATTTTCCTACACAGAAATAAGGCAAAAGGATAACAGCATGACCTTCCTTGCTAAGAAACCTGCCTTAGGATGTACTGACTCTAGAGACATATGCCTATGTTTGATTTACCTTTCATTAACAGCAGACATTGTACAGTTCTTTATAGTCAGATGTTCATTTGGAGGAGACTCATTAGATGCAAATGATTTTGTCCAGAAAAGAAGATAAATCCAAAGGTTATGCATTCTCCTCCCTATAAGATGAAGCACTGTTGAATTTAGTTTAGCAATTTTATTCTAGCAAAGAAATAACTGCATGGAAAACAACTCTTGAAAACAGCTGTTTAATTTTATATCAAACCATTTAAAAAACAATTTTACTGTGAACTTGTTTGTTTGTTAACAGACACAAACACCCATACAAACATCAGTACATAAATATAAAATATTTAATCTATTATGATATGAATATTCATAGATTTAGAATGAAAACTAAACATGACTAAATTACTGGTTGGATGAAATAAGGAAATTTCTATATATGAGAGCAGTAAGTTAAGAGGGAATAAATTTAGCAAAATGTTCAAATCTTAATAGTGACTTGTTAAAATATTTAAGGTAACATTAAAAATTACAAGTGTTCTTTTGTATACAAAATAATCTTCATCCCTAGACACATTAATGTATTCCATTTTCTCTATGTCTGTTCAGCTTATAAAAATGTCTGACTGCCCCCCCGTGCCCCCACCTTCAACCTGGGTAGTGTGAAATAATAATCATCACTTCAAGGATGATATTTGGTATCACAATAGTGTTTTCTAGCACTGGGATTTCCTTCAAAAGAATCAACTTAACTGTGTAGAACTTAAATAAAAAGCTGGTGTGAATTTTCAGTACCAAAGGTTCTAGTCCTGAAGGTCTAAAGTAGAAATAATCAGAAATCTTCAGGGAGCACATTTTATTGTTATTACTTAGAGTGAATTTTCACGGGCTCTTGTCAACATATTGGTCCTCTCTCCTTTTGCTCTATTGGCAAAAAAATATCTGCATTCATTTGAAATATGGGTATTTTCCAGCGAACATGATTTGGCTTATAAACATGTACACAGTGGTGAATGAAAGTCTTGTATCTACAGTGCTGTTCCATAGTCTCACAATAACAAGTGTTGTGTTGTCTCTCAATTCATAATATTTGAGGAGAAATTGACCTTAATGTGTGACCTTTAAATTCAGCATTAAAAATTTCAAGAAGTAGTGGTGTCCTCAAATATCTAGAGGACTTTCTTTCTGAAATACTTTGAGAGAGTGAGAGAGCAGAAATAAACCCAGCCCCCATTTGATGAGTCATAATACCGTCTCACGAAGAATAGTATTACGACTGTGGTTAGAAGTTGTTTAAATTAAACTAATATGTGCACTTCAGACAAAACAGCAATTTTCAGTGGGGAACATGTTAATTTCTAGACGATATTTTGTGGTAGTTATTTTGGTTGTCACAAAAGTTCAGGTGCTACTGGTATTTAGTAGAGCTAAGAATATTAGAGTATTAGATAGATATTCATACAGTTACAAAAACCTGCTTTTTGACAACAGAAACTGATTTCATGTAAGTAGAAAAACATTTTATAAAGTTTGTTCTCTATTTAGAAAAATAACATCATTCTCATAAATATAATACATGGTATTTAGTTCACTTACTCACACCCCTGTATTACTGATCACTTTAAAACAGTGAATTCTGTGATTCCCCTATAGTTGAAAATCTCTGAATACTTTCCTGTGTGTTTCAGGGTAGTTCATTTTAATTATTTACATTGTGAAATACAAATTATTTTATTCTAAATGACTATCCTTGGGATAGGTTCCCATTACCTAAAGATGATAATATCTTTTCAAAAAGGATTTTAAAAATCAATTTACCAGAACTCATAAAATATATTTAAATACATGAATTAATAACACATTTAAAAATGTATAATTGATTACCTTTAGAGGATAATAGGGAACCAATTCATTATCTTGAAAACTATAGAAGAAGCAAAATGATGCATTTATCTTGCCTCTCTGTATGACTGCCTAATTTTGCGATCAAATGGTAGATTTAGGTAAATATCTTTTCATAAAAGTATTTCAATTAATAAATAAAACTAATTATTAGATTATAGTGTCATATTTTGCAACTCTAATAAGTTATTGGCTCTAAGCATTGCACCTCAATAGCTATTGCATACAAACAAAACAACCAGACATTATGCGATTTCTAATGAAATAAACTCAACAACATGTATAGTCTTGACAAAAAGATTAAATATAAAAATGAGCAAGCCTCGTCTGACTTGTGGTGGCGCAGTGGATAAAGCTTCGACCTGGGAACACTGAAGTCGCCAGTTCAAAACCCTGTACTGGTCTGGTTAAGGCACATATGGGAGTTGATGCTTCTAGCTCCTCCACCCTTTCTCTCTCTCTCTCTCACTCTGTATCTCCTCTCTAAAATGAATAAATAAAAAGAAAAAAAACATTGGCTTTAAAAAAAGCAAGTTTCTGTATTTAACTGCCAATTTTTCAGAAATGTAGAGGACTGAGAACATGTGGAAATACACTATAATTTAACACAATATTAATTAGAAACTCAGTAGAACTTTTGTAGGAATCAACATGATTATTGCAACATTTATGTGTAAATTCAAAGATGAAGGAAGAACAGTTCTTACAGGAATGGAGAGAGATAAGAAGCATCAATTATTAGTTTTTCGTTTTGACACCTTAGTTGTTCATTGATTGCTTTCTCATATATGCCTTGACTGTGGGGCTACAGCAGACCAAGTAACCCCTTGCTCAAGCAAGCGACCTTGGATTCAAGCTGGTGAGCTTTGCTCAAACCAGATGAACCCGCGCTCAAGCTGGTGACCTCGGGGTCTTGAACCTGGGTCCTCCACATCCCAATCCGATGCTCTATCCACTGCTCCACCGCCTGGTGAGGTGAAAGAACAGTCCTTAAAAAGAACAAAGTTGGAGAACTTATACTTACCTGAGTTTGATTTAAAATAAAACTAGAATATTCAAGATAAATATATCTTGGTATCCGAAGAGTAAATTCTCTCATATATTTTCAATTGATTTTGCACAAAGTTTGCTATGGGGAAAAATCGTCTTTTCATTCAATCGTGCTGGAAGAACTGGATATCCATAAAGAAAAAATTAGTAAGAACATTAGATAACATTTACACCATAAGAAAAAGTACTCAAACAGATTGTGGACATAAATGTAAAATCTAAAGCTATCAGATTTCTAGAAGTAAACATATAGAAGAAATATTAGCTACCTTGAATCCAAAAGTACAAATCATTAAAAATTTGAGAAACCAGACTTCAAAATAAAATCTCTAGATTTCCAAGGAGCATTAGGCAATTGAATTTAAATAACAGACTGAGAGACAATGCTCATATAGTTATATCCAGAATAGGTAAAGAATTTTTACAATTCAATAGTAGAATACAGACACCCAACAACAATAAAAATTTGCATAAAGATTTTCCCAGGTACTTTACTAAAGAAGATACAAATAGGTACACACAAAAAAAGATGCTTAAGGCCTTTAGAATTAGAAAAGTGCTAGTTACAACCACAGAAAAATATGATTATACACAATAGAAATTATCTGACTTAAAAGACTAATGATGTCAAGTCTTGTTGAAAATGCGATGCTCCTGAAATTCAAAAATTTCTGGTGGCAATGCAAAATATTACAGTCATTATGGAAAGCAGTTTGACAGTTTTTTATAAACTAGAGCATATACTTACCATACAATCCAGGAATCCTACTCCTAGATATTTGTCCAAGTGAAATAAAAACATATCCAAAAAGATACTTGTACACAAATACTCATAGCACCTTTAACATGAATCATCCCAAACTAGAAACAAGCCAACTTTTTGAGAACAGGTCAATAATAGATTTTAAAGTATCCATGCAATCTAATATTATCAATAATGGATAATTTAGGAACAAAATAAAATGAAACAAATTACCAATACATAAATTATTTGGATGACTCTCGAACGCTATGATCAATTAAAGATGCTAGACATACAAAAAAGTTCAAACTGTTTCCATTTATAGAAAGTAATTTAAAAGACAAAACTCATTTACAGTGATAGGAAGCTGGTTAGTGATTGGGCTGTTGGTTGGGACAGGGAGCAAGAAGAAACGTTTTGGAACTTCAGTACATTTGATTTTAAAACTATTGACTTTAAAACTATTGCCTGACCAGGTGGTGGCGCAGTGGATAGAGCGTCGGACTGGGATGCGGAGGGCCCAGGTTCGAGACCTCGAGGTCACCAGCTTGAGCATGGACTCATCTAGGCTTGAGCAAAAAGCTCACCAGCTTGGACCCAAGGTCACTGGCTCGAGCAAGGGGTTACTTGGTCTGCTGAAGCCCCGCAGCCAAGGCACACAGGAGAAAGCAATCAATGAACAACTAAGGTGTCGCAACGAAAAACTGATGATTGATGCTTCTCATCTCTCTCCGTTCCTGTCTGTCTGTCTGTCACTATCTATCCCTCTCTCTGACTTTCTCTCTGTCCCTGTAAAAAAAACCCAAAAAACAAAAAAAAACTAGTAAGGCAGTAAATATTTCAGCGTTTTTTTGTCTGGCCATCACAAATAACTTGTGACAGTAGATCTACTTTGTTATTTTTATTTATTCATTTTAGAGGAGAGGGAGAGAGAGTGAGAGAGAGGGAAAAGGGGAGAAGGAGCAGGAAGCTTCAACTCCCATATGTGCCTTGAAGGGCAAGCCCAGGGTTTTGAACCAGCGACCTCAGCATTCCAGGTCGATGCTTTATTCACTGCGCCACCACAGGTCAGGCGACAGTAGATCTACTTTAAAAAATAATAATAATAATTGTTGATGGTTTAATATTTATAATAAACTGAGCTAGATGACATGTACAGCTTTATTTTGTCCTCATAATAACCTTTTGGGTTTAGTTCATTCTGTGTTTACACTTAAGGAAACTGTAGCTCATCAATATTAAATAGCTTGGCTAAGTTCCCTTACCTAGTAATCATAAGAGCCATAAGTCAGTTTTATATCTGTATGATTGCAGAGAGCCTAATTTTAGTTAAAGCTATCTTCTTAGTCTTCTGAATCTTTTTTTTTGTGTGTGTGTGTGTGTGACAGAGACAAGAGAGAGACAAAGAGAGGGACAGATAGGGACAGACAGGGAGGGAGAGAGATGAGAAGCATCAGTTCTCCATTTTTGTAATTTAGTTTTCATTGATTGCTTTCTCATATGTGCCTTGATGGGGTAGGGGAGCTACAGCAGAAATGAGTGACCTCTTGCTCAAGCCAGTAACCTTTGTGCTCAAACCAACAACCATGGGGTTATGTCTATGATCCCACACTCAAGCCAGTGAGCCCACACTCAAGCCGGCAACCTTGGAGTTTCAAACTTGGGTCCTCTGCATCCCAGTTTGATGCTCTATCCACTGTGCCACTGCCTGGTCAGGCAGTCTTCTGAAACTTAACATTAAGCATTTACATCTTGTTTTCTTGCATGGGCCTTAAAGAAGCAAACTAAGTTGTTATGATGCTCTTTTTCTACACATCTCTTCAGTAAAAGATACTGAAGAGATATCTTAAGAAATCTCAGAAAGGAAAGGAGAATATATATATATCATGTAAGGATGCTGGATACGCAATTTTATGTTTCTATATTTTATACATTTGTAGTAATATTGTTATGTTACTTTTATAATTTGTTTTTTGAAAGCAACATAAGGCCCTGACTGGGTAGCTCAGCTGGTCAGAAGTCATCCCAATAAACCAAGGACCAAGGTTGCAGGTTCGATCCCCAGTTAGGGCACATACGAGAATCAACCAACGAATGCATAAATAAGTGGAACAACAAATTTATCTCTCTTATTCTCTCTCATCAATACATTTTTAAAAAGCAACATAAAGCTAAGAACTGGAAACATCTATTTCAGCATCATTCTTGCTGTATCTATTACAGGACCTATTCCCTATTCTATAATAGAAGTTTAATTTGTGAAATCCATGTCAGGAGAGTTTGCTAAAAATACCAGCCAAAAGAAGTATCATACTACTTCAAGGTAGTTTAGCAATCACATTGTGTCTGTGAATAGGGACAATCTAGTGCCAATAGCTTCCTGTTGCTGATTTGCCGTCACATAATCAGTCAGTCCACTCAACTGTATCTTTAAAATCTAACACCAAATTTACCTCCTCTCAAAAAATTTTTTAAAATTAACCTCTCCCTTCTGAATACCTTATTCTACGTGACTCATAATTTAAGAAATAATCCTTAATTTATGCACTAACTTCAATGGGCTTTTGTTTACCAATTTCATTGTTTTATGGTCCCATGAAAGCTATGTTGACCATCTGTCATTATTATCTATTCTATTAGGATTCAAAAAGCAACTAACTCTGTCATTGAGATATAACATCTGTCTATCTATTATCTATCTATCTATCTATCTATCTATCTATCTATCTATCTATCTATCAATCTATCTATCTTGTTTGGAAGAAGCAAGTACATTTTATCTTCTGTGCCCCTGAACGTGTAAAATTAAACTGTATGTTTTGCTAAACTCAGACTATACCCAGATAGTCTGATTCTTTCTGCCACATTGTCTAATTTCCTTGTTTTTCTTTGTCACCTCTTGATCTGTGATGGATGGTTGGGTGTTGCTTTCTTAAATCCCAATTCACTACCAAAAGTATCACTTTATTTCGCTGTAAATATCTTAATATTCTCATGCCATTATAAATATTTCATAACTTCCTCTATGTATACACATGTCTACTCCTTATCTTATTTTAATTTATTTTTATTTATTCATTTTAGAGAGGAGACACAGAATGAGAGAGAGAGAGAGAAAGAGAGAAAGGGGGGAGGAGCTGGAAGCATCAACTCCCATATGTGCCTTGACCAGACCAGTGCAGGGTTTTGAACTGGCGACCTCAGTGTTCCCAGGTCGATGCTTTATCTACTGCGCCACCACAGGTCAGTCTCCTTATCTTATTTTAGTAGCTTCCAAAATGTCTGTATGGTTCTCTTTGGGCCAATTTTTCTCCAATTTTCAATTTTCTTTTCTACTGTCTACCTACATATTATGAGATTTTTTTTCCCCCAGAAAATTGCTTCTGTGTGGAAGATCTTGCTATTTTTGGGTAAAATGGTCAGAAAGTACAAACTGCAATCTGGTCCTTTCCAAGGGGAGATCTAATTATGCAGCTGGCACTAAAGAATACAAACATTTTTACTCTGGACAGTGTTTATCTATGTGAGTGTGTGTTTGCAAGCACATCACTTTGAAAAGTTACTTGCTCAGCTAATCTGTAACTGTCATGAAAATGTAATTTTTCTCTCTTCCAAGCCAATAACAGGCACCTGGTAAGACTGCCATGTGCACCCATGCATGCAAGTCTAACCGTTTCCATGGTAACCTAGAAAGCCTCGTGTGCAAGGTTCCCAGCATCCTGCCACATTTTCCTGTTCTCTGTGCTGCTGGATCTGTCCATCCCTTTAATGCTCTTGAGTGTGTTCTCCGTGCTCAGTGCTTTGCAACAACGCTATAGTAGCCTTCTTCTCTATTCTTGCCCTTGTCAATGACTCGTTCTTGATGTGTTAGAGGGCAGAGCTTGGATCTCATTCGGAAGTGTACCCTCCTCTGTACTTAGTCCAGTGCCTTTGACATAATGGCCACTCAAAACGTATTTGTTGAATAGCATTGGATTAAGGGCTTATTGTCTTAGTTGGTTTTACTTTTGTGCTATCTAAAACATGCTCATTAAGAGATTTCTCAGCGGAATAATTGGGAAGATGAAAAGAGCCTGATGGCTGAATATAGGGTTTAAACCACCAATTTATATATTTCCAAACTAAACATGAATTATTGGCCCTCTCACATATCTTGTAAAAATTAAAGCTTATAAAATGTAGAAGTGAAAAAAAATGTAGAAATGAAAGAAAGTGAATTAATATTTATTGAGCAACTACTAATGATCAAAGAAATTTTAATTTCCTGTGAATTTAGTATTATTATTCATATGATTCATCTGTTAAAACCTCAGGAGGGTACAACAAATGTCACTTGGGTTATAATTATTTACTTAACGTTACCATTTCCTTAAATATCCATGCTAGCATAAAAGTTGTGATCATGCATTTGTAAAGGGTTAAAGTTAAGAATCTTAGAAAAAGCAGTAAATATAAAACTTATGGCCTTGTTGTAATAAAAGATGAATTAGTCTGAGAAGATACCTTAATATGCTTTTTAAAAAATTACTAATGGCAGATTCTATCAAGTGAAAACTGGACCATTTAAGAGAGAATACCTTAAATTAGAGGTACACCAATGTATAAAAATAATAATTACTGATAGAAAGTGTTTAACGACAACACACAAGAATACACATAATATTGCAGATGGTGATTAAGGTCGAAGCATTCTAAATCACTGTTTTTGTGCCAGAAGATGCAAAACCCCTATATTAATAATGAAAAGTGAACTTAATTTGAGATGTTGCAAGCCCACGGTGTTAGTGCAGACCATGTTGGGAGCTCCCCTTGCACTTAATTATGTGGTAACAAGGCACTTTCTTTCCTTCCTCAACAGTGTGGTGACAGATCTAGTGGAGGGTAATACACTCTATTCAGGGGTTAAGGCCATTTCCCTTAAGAAGTATCAGCAGAGACCACATGGAGATGTATTCCTTTCATTCCATCCCTGGTAATGAGGTGTCCTCCTCCTTCTCTGCAGACTAGGTAGCAGAAGAGACGTCATGGAGAGTCAAGGCTTTCATCATTGCTCAGCAGTAATAAGAACACCCCACAGTGTCAGTGGAGATCAGGTGGAGGAGAGAGGAAGCATCCCCTCCTCTGCAGATTGGTATCAGTGGAAGCTTAAGGTGGAGTCTGAACTCCTCCTTGCACCTACCTCAACTGCCAGTAGAGGCTGAGGGGAAAAACTCGACTTCCATCCCACCTGGCAGTAATGAGACAGTGCCTCCTCCAGGCGCACTGCTAAAGGAAAAATGCTAAAACAGAAGACTTCCAAAAAATCCAGCATCTGATAACATAGTACCCAAAATGTCTGGGTATCAACTAAAAATCACTTGCTATACCAATAACCAGAACCAGCTCAAACTGAATGAAGAAAGAAAAACACTGAGATGACAAGAGATGTTAAATTTGTCTTAAGAGTTTTATAGTCGCCATTTCACAAAAATTCTTCAATGAGCTACCATTAACATGTTAGAAACAAATTAAAAAGAAGAAAGACCACCTCAAGAAAGAAGGGCAAGATAGAAAGAAAAACTAAGTGGAAATTTTATAAATAAAAATCTCTAAAATGAAAAACTGACCATACCAAATGTCGGCAAGTAGAGAACCTGGAATCCTGAGAACATACTGCTTATTTTAATATAAAGTGGCACAACCACTTTGGACAAGTAAGAACGAAAACATATATACATACAGAATTTTGAACAAAAATATATATATATATTTTTACTTTGTCATTTTAATTTTTTTTTTTTAATGAAAACATCTCCAGGTTATCTTAACATTCAATTGTGTTGCATACCCATCACCAAAAATCAAATTGTCCTCTGTCACCTTCTATCTGGTTTTCCCTGTGTCCCTCTCCTCCTCCCTATCCCACCCTTCCCTCCCTCCCCCCACCCCATAACCACCACTCTCTTGTCCATGTCTCATAGTCTCACTTTTATGTCCCACTTATGTATGAAATCGTGCTGTTCTCAGTTTTTCTTTTTTTCTGATTTACTTATTTCACTCCGTATAATGTTATCAAGGTACATCCATTTTGTTATAAATGATCCGATGTCATCATTTCTTATGGCTGAGTAGTATTCCATAGTATATATGTACCAAAGATTTTTAATCCACTCATCTTCTGACGGACACTTGGGCTGGTTCCAGATCTTCACTATTGTGAACAATGCTGCCACGAACATGGGGGCGCATTTCTTCTTTTTGAACAGTGCTAAGGTGTTCTTAGGGTATATTCCTATAAGTGGGATAGCTGGGTCAAAAGGCAGTTCGACTTTTAATTTTTTGAGGAATCTCCAAACTGTTTTCCATAGTGGCTGCACCAGTCTGCATTGCCACCAGCAGTGCAGAAGGGTTCCCTTTTCTCCACAACCTCACCAGCACTTATTCTGTGTTGTTTTCCTGATAAGTGCCATTCTGACTGGTGTGAGGTGATATCTCATTGTGGTTTTAATTTGCATTTCTCTAATGATTAGTGATGTTGAGCATTTTTTCATATGCCTATTGGCCATCTGTATGTCCTCTTTGGAGAAATTTCTATTCATTTCTTTTGCCCATTTTTTGATTGGATTGTTTGTCTTCCTGGTGTTGAGTTTTATAAGTTCTTTATAAATTTTAGTTATTAACCCCTTATCAGATGTGCTGTCGAATATGTTCTCCCATTGTGTGGTTTGTCTTTTTATTCTGTTCTTATTGTCTTTAGCTGTGCAAAAACTTTTTAGTTTGATATAGTCCCATTTGTTTATCTTGCCTTTTATTTCATTTGCCCATGGAGATAAATCGGCAAATAAATTGCTGCTACAGATGTCGGAGAGCTTGCTGCCTATGTTTTCTTCTAAGATGCTTATGGTTTCACAACTTACATTTAAGTCTTTTATCCATTTTAAGTTTGTTTTTGTGAATGGTGTAAGTTGATGGTCTAGTTTCATTTTTTTGCAGATAGATGTCCAATTTTCCCAACACCATTTGTTAAAGAGGCTGTCTTTACTCCATTGTATGTTCTTTCCTCCTTTGTCAAATATCAGTTGTCCATAAAGCTGTGGGTTTATTTCTGGGTCCTCTGTTCTGTTCCATTGATCTATGTGCCTGTTCTTGTGCCAGTACCAGGCTGTCTTGAGTATAATGGCCTTATAGTAAACCTTGATATCTGGAAGAGTGATACCTCCTGCTTTATTTTTTCTTTTTAAGATTGCTGAGGCTATTCGTGTTTTTTTTTGATTCCATATAAATTTTTGGAATATGTGTTGAACAAAAATATTTTTAGCAGCTTTATTGGCATGAGCTAACATTGGAAACAATTACAAGTGCTCATCAACGCATGGATACATAAACAGATTGTGTTATGTCCATACAGTGGAATGCACAGCAGTAAAAAAGGAGCTATTGATATACACAACATCATGGATGAATGGTAAGATAATTTTGTGGAGTAAAAGAAGTTTGACAGAAATAGACACCCCCTATAGTTTTTGTTTATTCTAGAAAATGCAATTTAATATGCAAAGACAAAAAGAAAGAAAGAACTAGATCAATGACTGCCTGGGGTTGTGGGATGGGAGGGAAGATACAGGAGGAGAGATTGAAAAGTGGCACCAGGAGAGGCTCTGAGTGCATGCTGTAGTTCTGTATGGAACCTTTATGCTGCCTGACTAGGAGAGAGGAGATGGTTGTTTGTGTGATGGACTGTGTTCGGTTCCTGGAGGGCTCTTGTGGATGTCTTTAAGGAGGGCTTCAGTGGTTGCTCTGTGTCCTTGTTGCTAAGGCTACTTCTTGGGTCATTCTTCCAGCTGGAGCCAGATGGACTGACACCTGGGCTCCCACGTGGCTGTCTTGAGGTTCGTGTGACCTCCTTGCCATGTGATGAACACATCAGACTGCCAAGGTCTCTGAGATCTGCCAATCCTTAGCGAAACACAGCCCTGGAATAGAAGGAAGCTAAGTACATGCAAAAACTGCATCTGTTTTCACGGAGTCTCCAGTTCAGTCACATTATCCAACTATAAAGCTTCAAAGATCCCAGTTCAGGATGTCATTTCAGCAATTCTACTCTGCAACTAACCCTCTGTCAAGTACATTGAAACTTTCTTGGATTAAATAAGGCTACCAGCCCCACAGGAATTTTTTGGGGGGGGCGACTGGAGAGTGGGGCATGACATCTGCTGCAAGATTCTTAAAATTGTCTCACGCTACGACCTTCTGTTGGGTGCAGCTACACATTCCAAATGACTTAATCAGTGGAAATACATGATACCCGACTTCAGTGGCTAAAAATGTACTATGCCTAACGTTGTGTGGGAGATTGATGAGCATATCGACTTAGAGAAAATTAGAAAAACTTGTCATGATTGAGAGGACCTTGCAAAGTTGGCACCCGACTTTGGCAAGATTGTTGAAAGCCTCAGCTTATCGAAGGACTCTTTCACCTGGAAAAACGGCAATTGGAGCAACAGATCAAAGCTCTGAAAGTGACAGCAGCATAGAAAGGATCTGCTTGGTGAGCTCATTGACTTAACTAACAGCAAATTCAAGAGCATGAAGAGGGAACATGCAGAACAGCTGGCCAAACAGCATGAGCTATGCCCAGTGGTTGCACACGTGTAAGACAAGGAGAAAACTGTCCAACTTCAAAGAGAACTGCATACTCTGGTTACAGTACCAGGGACCATGGAAACGGTTAGGAAAAGAGCAAAAAATTAAGAAAATTTGCATTTCAGAAAGATGACACAGATGTCTGTCATTGGAAACTTAAGAAATCTTTGATGAGCATAGATGTCTTCCTTTTATTTTTCCTCTTCTTGTTAAAGTGAAATTACATGTACTATGATTATAGGTAATTGGTAAACAATTAAACTCAAATAAGACTAAAATGTGTGTAGCAAATGTAAGTCCTTCCCACCTTGGGCTACAGTTTTATCTACTGTTAATTTCTTACCATCTTCCCCCAAATAAACTGGGAGCATATATCTACCAGAATATGTATGTGTGTATGAATACAAATATTCCTCTTTTTAATACACATTATACATAGCATACTCTATGCAATGTCTGATATCTTGCATTTTTCATTTAAAAAGATATGTAAGCCCTCATAGCATAATGAGTAGATTACAAAATTCAATCAGATAAAATTCAGGGTTACATTATATAAGGGTTAATAAAATGTCTGGGGTGAGACTATACAATTTAGCCTTCAGGAAACAAGGGCTTAACCCTTCCTGGTCTCAATTCAATTTTGCTCCTACCCTGGAGATAAGTTTTGTTTCCACTTAATTCTCTAAGGGAAAATTCTGGCCCCAGTTGCTGGCTAAATTATTCAGTAAAATGGCAGGGATTCCGGCAATTTATTTCTCTTTTATTTTATCAGACTGGTCCAGAGGGGTTTGCCCAAGCAAACCTAAGAGCTTCCCAGATTGGAATTACCTGCTTTTCTGGCCCTAAACGTGCTTCTCACATCTTCCCTCCTAAGATAAGGACTCCAATCCACCCACATTTGGGCTGGCTGGAAGCCAATAGCTAATCAAGTTACATCCAAATTATGTTTTCCCAGGCTTGTTTATTATTTTCACTGTTATTCCTAGTTTGTCAAGGTTATTATTTCCTATCAGTAAATGTAGATACACCTTGTTGTTGTTGTTTTTTTAATGGCCACGTTTTCTCGATGGTGTAGATATAGCATGGGCATTTGGCCAGATAAATTTATTTTACTTTCCAGACAACATTATTGAGGCTGATCAATAATGTAGATGCTTTTTAATGGTGCCAACTTCTCCAGGGCTGGTCTGGGCTTTTAATATGCCATGTGTATAGTGGCTGGAAATTTATGAATGGGCTTCTGTAATGTTTAATTTAAAGCATCTGTAGTCTGCAGTTTATCAATAGTCACAATTATTTTCCTCTATCTTCCTGTTCCTATCTAGACTCTTTTCTCCCTGGGCTTGTTATACAGCTGCCATCTCCAGACAGCTCCCCATCATCCTCTTGAATTGAATTTATTTTTTCCTGCATCCATTGTCTCTGCTTCTTCTGGTTTGACAAATGCATATTCTAGTATCTTCTAGGAAAGATTAATAGAAAGCTAACTTTATAAATTCCTAAATGTCTAAAAATATCTTTATTCTATCCTTACAGTTAATTAGTAGTTTGACTAGGTATAAGAATCAAGATTGAAAGTCATTTTCTTCCAGAATATTTAAAATATGGGCCTACTATTTATTGTCAGATACATGGTCAATTGGCATGTTTATTTTATAATTTTGTTATCATTTTAATTCCATTTTTATTTCTATCAGAGATATATATGTGCATAATAATTTCAAATTGATAATTTTACAAGTCTCGTAACAAAAGAAAGTATTTTCCTATTCTATTCTTGCTCTACTCACCCAATTCCCATTCTTTACTGTCAACTATCTACTTTCAATACTGTTAGGTGTTTCTTCTGGCATTTATAAACACATTCTCTGTCTGCCCTTGATGGTTGTAGCCTTCTTTGTGTTCATATGGACCATGAAAAACAATTCAGTTGGGACTGCTACAGCTGCTAGAACATATGGAGGTCTTGCCAAGGGAGAGAGCATCAATACTCCTAATTAAAGAATGACTTTTTACACAGATATTAATTAGTTAGTGAAGAAATAGAAGAGGCCAAGAACACAAATAGGCCTATCCCGATTTTTTACCCTGATTTATTTAAATGCACAGGAGCTGAGCTAGAGGAACAACAGGCTAGAACTCTAATCTGCATGCTTAGAGTTTCATCTTGATTAAAAACAACAGCAGCAATAACAGAAAGCTTCCCTTTTTCCATTATCCCTAGCATCTACTCTTTAATTTTGCTACTATTTGAATGGTCTCATGATTCTGCCTACTTTCACGAATAAATTAGGTTCACGAATGCTCTTTCTTGTATCATTATTTTATTGGATTTTTTTTTGTGTGTGTACTAATTGGTTTTCTTCCAAGCTTGTACAGACAAAATATTCTTCCATTATCCAAATTATGCAAAGAACCAATGTTTACCTTCTGTGATATCCTATAAACAATAGTTGGTTTTAAATTACCTTTTATATATTTTGCTGCTTGTACATGTGTGTGTGTGCACATGAGCAAATCTTTCCTCTTCATTTGTTTTATACTCAGTTTTACCAAATTGCCATTTAATTATCCAATACTTATGCTAATATTTCTTATTTTTCACTTTTAGACTTATCCTTAATGTCCTAATATGAAAAATGGGACTTTAGATTCCCGCTCCCTATATTTAGAATACAGTTAATGGATCCTTTGGTTAAATTAACATTTGATGTTTATATTTGAATAACACAAAACTTTCATCTTTCTGTGGTCAGCTATCTTTTTCTTTTTGCTTTTCTTTTTACCTTCCAAAAGGATACGGGTTTATACAAGGCAGCAAAACCTTACCAATGATATGGAATCAGCCTTTCTTATAGAGATTGGGTCCGAAACAATTATAGGAGCTGGTGAGAGGGTTTATGGAAGCTTGCTGCCTCTGGATTTCATGGTAGTGATGGGTTGCTATAGGTCAGAGGCTACAAATGGGAAGAAAAACTGAATGAGAAGCAGAAGGCAGTGAAGACAAATTAGAAGCCCTGAAGAAAATGTATAACCTGATTCTGATGACCTCCGACTTCACTGATCCATCCTTTGCAGAAAAGCTGGTACTTATTGCCGTGCACTGCAGATGTCGCTGGTCTAGGACTTAGGGGGTTTGAAGAAAGAGACCTATAGGAGCTGGAGGTTCTGTGGCCCAGCTCCCAAGAGTAGCCAGCAGATCAGTGACAATTTTGTGAGCTGCACTTGTTGTCCTGCACTGATCAGCTCTAACCCAGGACAACAGAGGAAAGGGAATTCTGGGAAACAGTTCCACCTTAGATTAATTGCTGGTACAAAGCCCCCACAGACACCCAGAGAGATGAAAACAGACAGACAGACAAACACTGGATCCATGAAATAAAACACAATGTTGTTAAAAAAAGATTTGAATTTATTTTTTAAAAACTTTAGAAAAATAAAAATATTACGCAAGACTTTTATAATTCAATAGACTACTTATAACTATGTATAAATGTTGTTCCAAAAGAATTGAACAATAGAACAGAGAGAAGAAAAACGGGAGAGAAAAACACAAGGTTCTCGTAGGATCAAGCTAAGATATCCAAACAAGTGGATTCCAGGCGAGAGAGCAGAGAAAATTAGAAGGAAGAAATTCTTTGGTGTAAGACAAAGAGAATGCATTGACTGCACTGATGTTCAAGACCTTAATTCCTCTGCAGAGAGAGGGAATTTTGAGTATAAGAAATCTGAGCCTGACCATGCAGTGGCGCAGTAGATAGAGCATTGGACTGGGATGCGGAGGACCCTAGTTTGAGAGCCCAAGGTCACCAGCTTGAGCGTGGGCCCATCTGGCTTGAGCAAAAAGCTCACCAGCTTGGACCCAAGGTCACTGGCTCGAGGAAGGGGTTACTCGGTCAGCAGAAGGCCACGGTCAAGGCACATACAAGAAAGCAATCAATGAACAACTAAGGTGTCGCAACAAAAAACTGATGATTGATGCTTCTTATCTCTCCGTTCCTGTCTGTCTGTCCCTATTTATCCCTCTTTCTGACTCTCTCTCTGTCCCTGTAAAAAAAAAAAAAAATCTAAAAAATTTATAGTAGTATATTGTACTGTGTGTTCCCCAACTCGAGTCAAGTCTCCTTCCATCACCATTTATCCCCCATTTACCCTCCTCTACCTCCCCACCCCTTTTTCCTCTTGTAATCACCATACTGTTTGTGACTGTGACTTCTTTTGTCTTTGTGTAATCCCTTCACCACTTTTGTTTCTTAGATGAATAAATGAATTTGCATTATACATCAATATACAAGCTAGACAACTGATTAGGGAAAAGGTTGGAATTTCAACAGCGTAAAATAGGCAAAGATAAAACTACAGGCTTGTTTCCCTGTGTATATAAAGATGCAAGGTGTTATTTACTTGACTAAAATAGCTATTGCTACACAGATAATTTGAAGATATCCAGCAGATGGATTATTTCTTCCATATTTACATATCCCTCCCAGACCCCTTTTAGCTAGTTGGAATTTCTTTTAAGAATTCCAGTTTTTGAGCAACGATCCTCCAAGCCCACAGTTTCTGCTAACACACATTATAAATACTTTTAATGCCAAACTCTAATCCTGAGCTGGATGACAATTTTACATCTCTAATTCTGAGTCACACGGAGGCATTTCACACGCCTGTGTGGCAGCCGTGGGTGTCCAAGCTGTTGAGCTCACTGATCCTCCAGCATTTATCTTCTTATGGAAATTTTGAAAAGCACAAAAATGCTGATAAAGCTAACCTTTAGGTCTAGCGTGGTGATTTCTAACCCCAGATCTGCCAATCATTCGTGGGAGAGATTACGGTAGGAATTGCTAGAGGCTTTAAAAAGATTTGAAACTCAACGACTCCTTCATTTATATATATATATATATATATATATATATATATATATATATATATATATATATATATATATATATATATATTTTTTTCTGGTTTCATGATAAAAAGACAAGAGGGTACTTTTCTAGAAGAAATTTCACAACACCCGTAAAGTGCCAATGCTTTAATTAGAACAATATTTCAAGTGTCATTGGATAAGACGACTGAGTAAAAAAGAAGGGTAAGCTGGTGGAGATGGGAAAGTCCTTGAAGGCACTTTAAGCTCCGTGGAGAATAAAGAAATATATAATATTCATCATAGAAGTAGATAATTTAATATATATCCCTGGATCTCAACATAATTAAATATCATTTTATTTTTCTCACTAATGGACTTCTGTTTGACTTTCAATGATTGCATTGACAATGCATTACATTTTGTTACAGAGAGTGAATTCTTTAGCTTGCTTCCTTTTTATTATTATTTTTTTTTTTGCATCGTCACTCTTTCCACTTTATCCTCTGAACTGAATTTGGATCTACTCCGTGGACGTGGCAGAGATATGCCATTTGCTCTACCTAAAATGCTCTTTCCTTTTCTCCATCGCTGCTTAACCAGATGGTCTTGCATGTTCTTTGGGACTCATCTTGAATTTCCCCCACTGTCTTTTCATGTTTCTCAAATAGTCCTTCTTCAGAGTGCCATGACCCCCAAGTTTTCTCACGTCTAACCACTTGATGAACTGTGACTGTTTATTTCTGAGTTTCTACCAGTCTATATGATTGTGGTTAAAAGCCTGGACTCCTGGGTCAAAATATACCCACATTGTTATCATCTTTGCAAATATCTAGCTCGAGGACTTGGAAAAGTCAGCTAACTTCTCTATGCGTTAAAATGGAAATGATCACAGTGACTTTTTTCATAGGCCCACAATGACGCCAAAATGAGGTCATGCGTATAAAGAACTTGCTACAGTGCTTGGCTGAGTATATAGTCCAAAATGTTTTTATTATTATCACTATTTTTCATGATGACAGGAATTGTGTTTTATACCGAGGGCCTTGTTTAGTAAAGGCCTAAAAACGTTTAGTAAATGAGTAAGAAACATTGTTTTTCTTATCCTAGTCATTAACCAAGGAAAAAAATAATTTTAAACTATAAAAACAAACAAAGAAAGCTAATAGCAGAAAAAAAACAAAACTCTTCCCTCTTCCCTGGTACACATGAGAGTAAGAGGGATAATATTTTTACAGAGGGAAGACATCCAAGTGAAACAGATGTACCCTGCATTAATATCATCACAATAAAAGCTGTTACCTTAAAAATTTATAATAAGAATCAGTGGTGGCAGAGGTCTGTTTTTAGGTTATTACAGTGCAGTATCTGTATTTGGTTTGCATTACAGGTCCTTCCTAAAATATCATGTATTTTACAAATATACACTTAGCATTTTAAAGTGTTCAATATTTTAGATTTTCCATTTTCCCCTTGCGTTGCATGAGAATCTGTCTGTCCAGGGTAAGCAAGAAATCCACAAGTTCTGAGTTATTACCTTAGAAGTTGTTTGCAAATCAGTGATGTCTCTCCCAGTTCGGGTTCTACTGTGACAGAGTCAGACTTACTTGGCAGGAAAATCGTTTCCCAGCAGGACAGCAACAAAAGGAAAATAAGATTTCCTATTGCTTTCTTTGTTTTCAGTGCTTTAGTTAGATTTCCTGTTTCTCATTGAATTGTTTCAAGTTTGCCACCTGGCTTCAAAGCCAGAATGACAGTGACAATTATTATACATTGCACTTAAATACCAGCTTGCAATTGACAAAGTCTGTCACAGTGATGAATTCATTCTCTCCTGACATTTTTAGTTGGTAGGGAGACAAACCAGCAGAGACCTGCAAACCTGGTGTGTATTAGTGGCCCGGCCAAAGTTGCTTTGGGTATAATAACACCATGTGGCAGGGTCATGCCATGGAAATTTTGGGATGGTGTGCTGTTCACTATAACTAAGGGTGATCTATTTTGAAAGATGCACAGAAGAATTTTTTTTACTCCATAATCTAGGGAGTAACTGGGATTCTCTTGAGTGATTTAATTATGTGGTCATTGTGCACTATGGAAGTGATCAGGTGTCCTTCTCTGTGTTAACTGATAGAGCTATTACCTCCAGTTTTGTCGAAAACCAGCAGCAAGTACATAGGGCTTATATTAGCCTCATTCTCATCTTGAATTTCTCTGTGCTTTTTTTTTTCTGTCATCTTTTTTTTCAGATGTATGGCACCTTGCCGTATTTTGTGCGTCACCCTAAACTATTTTATATCCTTTTTTAAAAAGGAAGGACATACATTATTAAAGTGTTTTCATATATAATATTTTATGTACTTGATTCTCACATCAGCCCTGCAAAGTGGGCCTATTACAAACCCAATTTTAATTACCCATCCCAGGTTTCTCACTATTTCCCCCCAAAACAGACATTTTCTGCAAAGTTTGGGAACCGTCTTCAGCCCTGGATCCTGCTTTTTGTAACAGATACCAAATATAAGCTTATGCAAGCAGGCAGCTCGCAATCCTTGCCAGGAGCGTGTCTCTCCAGCGCTGATTAATTCCTGTGTCTAAAAGCCATGTGTTCATTGTGGATGATAAGCTTGTTGCACAAACACAGGCGAACCACACTGAGAAAGTTTGGCATTAGTTCTGCGCAAACCCCAGCGAGAAGGATATTTGCCAAGAGGAAGGAGAGAAATTCCTGCCAATTTAGGCATGAATGAAATGTTTTGAGGCATCTGTGGACTTTACACGCTAAATAGAGACAACATACATAGATGAAGCTGATCTGAAATGTATTCCCTCCTCAAACTTGTTGCACTGAGGAATCCTAGATTTCAGGCTTGGGAAGTGGTCAAGACCTGTCCTTGGAGGCCAGTGTGCCTAAATGCAAGTAAATATAAAATCCCTAAAAAGTCAGAACATCCTATTTTACTAATTCTGCTCCAAATAGTTATTCATGAAGAGAAATAATGACACTATGTTGTAGTGTACTAAAATGTGATTTCTGTGGATGTAATTATAGAAGCCTGAACATTTCCAGATCAATTTTTTCTCCTCCTACGATGAAGGAAGGAAGGTAGGGAGGGAGGGAGGGAGGAAGAAAGGAAAAGAGAGAGGAAAGGAGAGAGGGAGGGAGGGAGAAAAGCCTTTAGAAGGGCTCAAACCACCAAGTGAATGATGCCATCAGAATCACTGTGCTCTAGTTTACCTTTATGTTTAAACTTTGGAGCTTGACGTGTGGAGGCGCAGTGGATAAAGTATCAATCTGAAATGTTGAGGTTGATGGTTCAAAACCCTGAGATTGCCTGGTCAAGGTGCATATGGGAGTTGATGCTTCCTGCTCCTCCCCTCTTCTCCCTCTCTCTCTCTTCTCTTTAAAATGAATAAGTAAAATGTAAAAAAAAAATAACTTTGGAAAAATGCTACCCCTTTATTTTCATCTTGCTGAAAGAGAAAGATGAAGTAAGGTCCAATTAGAGGCATAGAGCTTAGCGCTGAAAGACAACCTGGGGATAATTCACTGGACCAGCTCACCTGGTGGGGAAAGTCGAAGGGAAGCAGAGTTTGCCACCCCAAAATATGCTTTCTGGGATATGGATTTTAAGCTGGTTATCCAGAAATGAAAGACTCAAGAAAAACCTTTGCCCATCCCCCAAAGTGCCCTGCAAGGAATTTAGATAGAGGACCCTCTCAGGGAAGAGAGAAACCATCACAAATAGTTTATTGAAAACTGGTGTGGGATGGACTGAGTGGAACCTAGCAAGATCCATTTTGTTGAAAGTCCTCTTTGAGTCCCAATTTTTGAAGATGTTCCGGCAAACTTTTTCTTACCAAAGCTTTGCTCTTCCACCTCCTTCTGAATTGCCTTCCTACCCTCTGAGGTCCCAAACCACAGCCCCCCTTTCTCCTTAGCTCCAGCTGGTGTATGAACCTTAACTGCCCCGTGCCTCCCCAGGTCTTACTTCTGATGGCACCCCTGAATGTACATCTCTAATCAATTTTGGACGTTTTCTTCTGTTGATTTTTCTCATGTTAATCTGATTATTTAGCCTAGCTAGAAGAACTCAGATGGTGGAAAGAAAATTATTGTTTGCACCCCCACAAAGTCTTGTGGCTGCATCTCTGATATCTATGGTCATTGATTCTCAACTGGACAGTCCCACCATGGGATGACTCAGCTCATCTCCTCGACCACCACCACCATGAGAAAGGAGTCTTGTTCTACCTGACAGTATCGTTGACAAACTCTTTTTTTTTTATTATTAAAGATTTTATTTATTGAAGAGAGACAGAGAATGAGAGAGAGGCAGTGGGGGAGGAGAGGGAAGCATCCACTTGTAGTACTTGCTTCCCATATGTGCCTTGACTGGGCAAGCCCAGGGTTTTACACTGGTGACCTCAGCATTCCAGGTTGATGCTTTATCCACTGTGCCACCACAGGTCAGGCGACATCTCTTTTTCACATGTCTAAAATTTTTTATTCCTGTCACTTCCACCTCTTCTTGCTTTTTGTAGCAGCAAAGGATCATGGTTTTTCTGTTACAAAATAATCCTTCAAATTAACGGGCGAAATTTAACAACTGTCCTACTGTGAGTCTGAGATAAACCCATATATTTTTCTTCATCTGTTCCACATGTAGTACAGTTTCTAGAACTTTCATCAGTCTGGCCACTCTCCTCTGAAGAAAACCAACCTGTTTATGTTTTTCCCTAGAACTACCTGATAAAATGTCATTCTCCAGGTGGGGATGGATCAGTCCAGGCTTCTGTGGGACTATGACATCCTGGGATTAAGTTATGCAATGTTTCTATTGACTTGTCCTAAGACTGCATTGTTTTTTAATAACTTCATTAACATCATTTGCTTTTGTGAGCGTTAGAGTTGAAAAACTCTCTAACCTGTCTAAACCTTTCCATATAAATATTTTCAGCCCATTATAGTTATTTTTTAAGCCAAATACTGAAGAAAAGATTGCATCCTCAATCTAATAAGGTTTCTTAGAACTGTATGAAAACAAACACCCCAAAATCCTTAATTTTAAGCTACAGATAAATTATCCAAGTTTTGTAGACATGTCTTATTTTAAATCATCTTTGTATGTCCCAACCATGTCTCTGTACAAGGGGAATCTGAAACTGGTTTCTTATTCATGCATGGTAGCAATAGTCACCCCTAACTGTAAAATATGTATAACCAGGGTATTGAGCAAGGATAATATGAAAAAGTTTTCTTTTTGTCTCTCCTCATTATTGTCTTTTGAACTGGCTCTAATGAATATCCCTCTTTCCTGACCTTGAGAACTCCATTGGCAGCTTCTGGAGCTTTACTTTCATTTTCAATTAATATACATTCTGTTTAAAACACCTTTCACACTGCCACTTAAATGTCATTTCTCCTCCCACCAGTGCCAGGTCAGCCGTGGCCTGAGGGATTTGGCAAGGGCTGCATGCTCTGTACTCCTCTTCAGTCCTTGGAAAGGGAAGGAACAGGAGAAGCAGGGACCCAGATTATCTACCTGTATCGTGCCTAGCTTCTCTAGCTAGGGAATGATGGAGGAGGTATAATGCCATTTACCTAATTTCTCGTGATTGTCATCCTACTGCTTAGCATTGACTACCATGTGATGGTCCTGAAAGATACCTGTCTACATGCTGAATTCTTGATGGAGCATTGTACATTTTCCTCTGTCATGTGCAAGATCTCTATCTGGCTTGACCTATTTTGCCATGACTTCCCACTACTGGCAGAAATTCCCATACCTTCCTATCTCTGGGGACGCCCTTATCTGGCTGGCTGTCTTCTTGGTTGTGTTTACAATATGGTTGTGTTTACAGTATGGCCGGGTTGAACCATAGCAACATCATACGTCCTATATGCACCAAAGAACCAGTGGCAGGCTCCCACTGTTGCTCTCTCTCTTTCATAACAACCTCTCTCCAAGTATCTTCTAAATCCTGTGTCTAAGGCGATTCAGCAAATGCGTTGCCTGATAGGTCTTCCTGGATAATGAGAAGCTAGTATATCACCTACTTGTTGAAGGGTTTCCCTTTCTGGAATTTTTAAGAAGAAAAAAGAAAGTTAGGAGTGTTTACAGTTTCGAATTATTGAGAAATTGTTACTTAGTGTTATAGCCTCCAAGAGCTTTCTCTAGATATTTTTAGGCTAAATGATATTAAGTGCAATTTTTAAAATAAATATTAAAGCATAAATTTTAAGATGATCTTGCACATTCCCCAAGGAGCCATTTCTTTAGGACATAACTGCACCATTTTGCTTTAAAGAGTTACATAGAAGGATATCAAAATAGAGAATGTGGAGATAGAGCTATAATTTTCCAGGTTATGTGTAGTGAAGATACGCAGTAGACAAGGCCAGGACCTCCCTTCAGTTGTCCTTTAATATGAGAATAATCTGATCTCAGTTACTTCTTTTGCAATCCAACTGTCAAGCCAATCGTAAAATGCTTGACATGATCCCATTCAGGCTTCTAAATCATCTTTATCTGGACACTCCCACAGAAGCACCCTAGTCCTGAGCCACCTGGGACATCAAGAGTATTCTAGAACAGATCTGGGCTCATTAAATTCTCTCTGGCAATGAGAATTTAATGCTAGCCTGCTCAAGGAGCACCCACTAGCTAAGTAAAATCAAATGGTGTTAAAGGACAGGATAGTTGGACAAATATAGAGAAAAAAAATGGGCATTATGCTGAATTCTTTATTTTCCATCTGAAAATGTAACTTTCAACTCAGGAAAATTTTTCTGAGTTATTTTGTAAATAATTTCATCACATTCACTTTTTTTCTACTCAGTTTGGAAGTGATTTTATGTAGATGTTGGACCTCCTGGACTCTTCCTCTAGCTTTCTTATGGTTTTCTCTATTTTCCTAATCAGATTCCCCCTGCCCCCTGCCTCCTCAGTGATCACCTCAACTTTATTTCCCATACCTTCTACTGACTTTTGAATATCCGCCATTATGCTTTTATTTTTAAAGAGCTAGCATCAAATTTTTTCAACATTCTTCAATACTTGTAAAAGCATGTTCTTATCTCACATTTGCAAAGGTTTTTGTCCCTTATAATGTTAGTTATAGCTTCTTTCAGATTTCCCCTCTTGGATCTGGTTAACCACCTTAACCAGCTGATGAACGTTAACCATCTTAACCAGTATAACATCATTAATTATTCTTGCTGGTGGGCCAATCTAAACGTTTAGGCTTTTAACATGAACACAAAATAACATCATCAGTAGAGTAGAGCTCTTTTTAGAAAATATAAGAAACAGGGAAATAAGCTTAAAAACATCAAATCCAGAATACAGGATGTTTTATCTACAAGACAACTAACCTGGACTCCTCAGAGCACTAGGTGTCATGAAAAACAAAAGACAGAGGGACTGTTTAGAGTAATCAGAAATAAACTAAATATATGCAAAGACAAAAAATGTAATTCAATGAACACCTGATTGAATCATGGAATAAAAGTGAGGCATCAATAAAAGTCACTTGTGGGGTAATACGGAAGGTAAATGATAAAAAATTGTTATTCATTTTCTTAGAAATGAAAATGACAATATATTGGGAAAGCCCAAATTTTTAGGAGAGATATGCTGAATTATTCATGAGTGAAATTTCATAATTCAGCAAGAGAGAGAGAGAGAAAAAGCACAAATGTGGTAAAATATTCATTGCACTATTCATTCAGCTGGTCTTCTGGTTTGACATTTTTAAGATAAAGGTTGAGGGAAGGTGTTATTTTCCTGCAGAACCTGTTTGTCTAAGTCATGCCTTTTGTTCTGGTTGTTTTCTGTCTTTTACTTTGGAGGATTTCCTCTGATGGCAGGTAATCCTTGGTTATCTGCTCACTCACATTTAAGAGTAGAAAATTAAGATGTGAATCGTGTACTATGAATGTAGATGGAGTTTGTTTACTGTGATTTAATTGTTATATGTCTGGGTAGTATTTTTTTTTTTACCTTGCTATAAATATTGTTATGTACCTCTTCGTAGGTTGGTCAGATTCTCTAAAAAATAATTTGTCAATCTCTTATACATAGTGATAAAGCCTAGGTACTGGGAGATGGTAAAAAAGAAAAAAGCCAGGAATCTCAACATTCATTATATAAACCTACACTTATTTCTCCATTTTCACTTTGATGTGTGTAGGGCCGGGGGCTGCCACCGTCATGGCCATGCACATGCAGGTTCTCATTTGATTCAGACAGACGGTAAAGAGACAGTAGAGCCAAAAAATGGTGGGCTATTTCTTTATTAAAGTCTTGCACCAGCCGACAAGCAAACACACAGGGAAAACACTTGCCTCTCACTCATTCAGAGCTCCCAAAGCCCTGATGTATTCTCCGATTCCACAACCAGAAGAATCTTTTCTGGTTTCTGCTAGACTCAAAGGCCCCACCAGTCTCAGTGGAGCTTGCAAAGCCCCTCAGCTCTGGTTCCCCATCAGCACACCTTCTCTCTCCCTACCAACATGGCTTCTCTCTCCTGCAGCTCTCTGCATCCCCTCTTTTCTCATTCTGTAAACATGGCTTCTTTCTTCCTCTTCTCCTTCTTCCTGGAGAAACAGGCTGGGGGCAATCAAAATCCCTCCCCCAGCAAACATTAGTAAAACAATGGCCCCTCCCAAGCAAGAAGGTAATTTGCAATTTCACAGACCACATATAGGTGGCCCTGCACAGCCCCCCAATGCAAACTATAAATGACCAAACATAAAAATCATATTTTACAAACTTATTTGATCAACAGTGTGTATCTCAACTATCTGTCCCCCATTCCTCTAGGGCAGAAACCCTCCAATTTTCGTCTTTAGAATACAAATCCCAAGTAAGAAAGCCAAGTTATCTGGCTAAGAATGGGGGGAGGGAGGAGTTGAGGGGATCTAACAGTCTTTGATCAAGCCTCTCGCTTTAGTTCCTGTTCACTTCTGCTCCGAGGTGGCTGGCTTTGTCAATTCCTGTGCCCTGTCAGGGATTCCCCACTGCCCACCTAGGATTCTACTTTCTCATATTTGCAAAATCAGTTACCACTCACCAGTCTGCTTTTGTCTTTCAAATGTTTGCTGCATTTGCCTCTTTTCCAGCTATTTTTGTTCTTGTAGATTTATAATGGCTATTTTTCTAAATCCCTCTGCTCTCCGTTTAGTGGAGTTGTGTGGGAAAGCCTAGGTATATCTGCATGTATAACCTATTACTTGTGCCCAACTTTTCCAAGAATATATATATTGATAAAGAAAAGCACTGAAGAGATGTTGCTAAGAAAATCAATATCTCTTTTTTTAAAGCATGTATGCAGTCATCCCAGTTTTATAATGTTAGTTTATATATGCATCAAAAAGTATTGAAAGGACCTATATCAAAATTATAGGATAAAAATAACTAGGGTAGCACTTCAAGTGAATTTCTATTTTACCTCTCTTGCTTATACCTATTGCTCATTTTTATAGTGACAGATATTCATTTTTTAAATCCAAACTACACATAAAAACTACATCATAAAAAAATAACAAATAACCCACACATTTTTACTGTTTTTATTAGGTAGATGATCAGAATGCCAAAATTAAAAACAATTGCTAAGAATATAAATTTAACAGTATATAATTTCAAGTAGTGTTTCCAATTTTAACTATTAATATGCTGTGTTTGAATGATAAGTCCCTTCCTTGCTAGGAGATGTATGCTATGTCTGCAGTAGAGAACCCCAAATCCTTCACAACTTCACTCTAAGAAAGAATTCTTATCCCCCATCATGAGAACAATTTAAAGGGCTAGTCTCACTAGAAAAGCAAATTTATGCCTGCCCCTTCATGGGCAATGAGTCTTTTGTCTTATGCAAACTAGAGCTCTGTAACTCCAGGTCAACAAGATGAAGCCCATCAGGCCCAGCTGAATCTGATTTTGAATATATCTCCATCCACAACGAATTCAACAACAGACTTGGAAGGAGGCGGAAAATCATGAGATCTTCATTTAAAAGCTTTCAGAGGACTTGATGACACCCAGTTCTGCTCTCTGATTGTCTGCCAAGAAGAGGCCAACCCCAGCGTCTGTGGAAGTCATGTTCGTTTGCCCTCTCTCTCTTGAACAAAGACAGGCAAATAGAACACACTGTTTCAAGAACTGACTTCTGTATTTCATTATTTAAAATCTACATCAAAATCTGATAATGAACAATATGACACTTGGTGAAACGCAAAATTCCAAGAGAGAAAAGAGTGCCAGGAAATTGCACTTTGAAGTAGTTGGGAACATAGATTGTATAACCCTGCGCCATGAACTACCTTGCTTTTTACCCTATTGCCCTTCAAAGTTAAGGTTATATGGACCTCTGGATCTTCACTTTCAGGCAACCTGATCTTGAATGAGGGAGGAATACTCACTCACAGTCTATTCAGCTTAGCATTGATTTCCATTTTCCCTATTGATGTCTTTAAATTTCTGCTGAAGCTTCTGAACTAGCATCTGACTGCTTCTTGCCTCAAAGAAGATTGCTAATCTTTTAGTTTCCATTCTCCTACTGTGCTTCCCAATCCAGACTAATATTTTCCTCTACTCTGCAAATCTTGAAGATTTAAACCTGTTCCATCTACTTGTTATACCCTCTTGTAGCTGCCTGCTCTGAACATAATTCTAAAACCATGTTGTTCACTGAACCACTGCTAAAAGTGACTTTCTAATCCAGTCCAAAGTCTCAGTTTTGTTTTCTTTTTGTTTTTGTACATTTCATGGAAACTCAGAAGAGAGAAAGCAAGCATCTTTTTCCCACATGCAAATAATCTGGAATAATCCTTATTGTACTTGGATTTCTTTTGATCGTATGTTTTTGAATCACAGATTTTAGAGGGTGATCTTCATAGACTGTATCTTATTTCTCTTCAGTCTGGAGTAGGATGTAGACCACAAGCTGAACCTACTATAGAAACATTCCACACAGATCCTTGAGATCTTAACTTGATTAAGTTTCCAGATAAATTATTCCCCACAACATGTTCTCAAAGTATTTTTTCCCATCCTTTTATTTTCAACCTATGTTGTCTTTGATTTCAAGCACATCTTTCAGAGACAGCCTATAGTTGATACTTGCTCTTTTAAAAATCAGTTGAACAATTGCTTTTTGATCAGAATATTTAGGTCATTTACATTTAATATTATTTCTAGTATTATTATAGCAATATTTTTATTTAATTCTGCACTTTGCTATTCATTTGATTTGTCTGTGTAGAAAACTCTAGATGTATTTAGAAAAATCACAAGGTCAGTATAAAATACTGACCACAAGATACAAGGTCAGTATAAAAATAGGATGTTTAAATCTATAGTAGTCATGGAAATAAAAATATAGGTGACCTTATTTCTGGTATGTGATTCTTTTCTGCAGAGAAAAAGCACACACACACACACACACACACACACACACACACACACACACACATATGCAATATATTATTAAAAACCACCATTGAAAGGCACTGGAAAATGGTTTAAAAAAGGTAACAGTATGAACTATGACAAATAAATTTCTGTTGTTTATAAACCACTCAATCTGTGGTTTTTTATTGAGCCTGAATGGCCTAAGTCTTTCATATAATACTTAAGTGATGAGCAGAACTAGAAATTCTTTTTTATAGACTTGGAAAATACAGAAATTGAAGTGTTAAAGACCAGGGACTCTTAAATCCAAAATGTATTATCAGAATTTTCTTTCATCCTACAACTTTTGGGTGGCACCATACTTATATCATTTGAGAAGATAAATATCAGTTCTCTTTTGAAAGATATTTAAGTTTTAGTGGGAATGAATGTATTTTTCCTGAAAAAGAGGTTATTTTTATATGGCCAAACTAAAACAACATATGATATTTAGACAGTTTGTAATTTACCAGTTTTGAAAAGGAATTAATTTTCCAGTTAATCAACCAAAGATTTTTTTCCAACTATCTCATCGACAGTTTATTCAGTAGATGCCTGTATGTTTAATACAGTTACATTTTTGAAATGAAGAAAATATCTAGTCGAGTCATTCTCCAAAACTGTTTTTCAGAATACTAAGCCCATGAGATAAGCTTTGAAAGAAAGAGTTCCCTAAGCAATTATTTTGTTTTCCTCTTGGGACTCATGGTGCATACTAACACACTCCAGTAAGTCATCAGTAAACAAACTTGCATTACTATCTCCCATAATAAGCATTTCACATTAAAACCCATGAATATGTTGTAAGACATTACTATGGAATAGAACGTATTTTAGAAAACACAGATCTAAATTCATACTCTATCCTAGTAAACTAGAAATCTACAAAACCATGAAAGGAAGCACAGTTATGAATTATAGTACATTTTTGCCAAGCAGAAGTCATGTGGGAAAGATTACACTGGAGAACAATTATTTTTCTTTTCAGTTGCATGAGGTTTTACAACTGTTTCTATATATTTCTCTATTATTGATTCCAAATATAAAATCCGTTTTTTGTTGCATGCTCTAGTTTTTATGCAATTTTAACTTCTTTTTGTTACTGTTAATGACATGCATTGGTTTTTAAATTGGAGTTAAAGGGCAACGACTCTTGGATTGAACATAACCACAAGGCAATTAATGTTTTACAAACATCACTTTTACATAATTGTAGTTGTTTTTAAATGTAAAGAATTATTATCTGATAAAAACACCCTCTTATTTTGTTTTAAGATTGAATCATGGCTTCTTTGGTTAGGAGTAAATTTAAGAATAGTCCTGACACCTTCTGTTATATATGTGGCTGTTACACACTTCAACATCAAAGGAGAAATATTTTATCATTTATGACACATGCATATATTGCCTATTTTCAAGTCCCCCTCGGCGATCAAGACCAGAATTGGGTTCCCCATATTGTGTCATGATTGTGAGGAAATGCTTCATGACTGGACGAAAGGAAAACACAAAGGAATGCCTTTTGGTATTTCCATGGTTTGGCGTGAACCTAAGGACCACATCAGTGACTGTTATTTCTGTCTGATCCATACAGAGGGCATTGGCAAGAAAAAACGGCATATGATTGCATATCCTAATATTCTTTCAGCAATACGACCTATCCCACACTCTGAGACACTCCCAGTTCCAGTTTTCAATGGTTTTATTTCTTCTAAGGATGAAGAAAGTGAACATGGTGATCAAGTGTATTTTGATAAGATGCATGAGGAAATAGTTATAGAATCTGAAGGGTCTTCTTCTGATGCCAAGCAGTCATTAAACCCTCAGCAGTTTAGCCAACCTGAATTGAATGACTTAGTAAGAGATTTGGGCCTATCAAAGAAAGCAACTGAGTTATTAGCCTCCAGGCTTCAAGAAAAGAATATACTTCACTGGTCAGCTAAATTATCCCATTTCAGGAAGTGTGAACAAATGTTTGTGGACTTTTTTTCTGAAGACACTTTGTTTACTGTCATGATATCAGTAGTCTTCTCAGACAGCTAGGTGTTACCACTTACAGTCCAACAGAATGGCGGCTATTTCTTGACAGTTCTAAACAGAGTCTGAAATGTGTTCTCCTACATAACGGTAATGTTTATGCAGCGGTTCCAATTGTTTATTCAATTCATCTGCAAGAAGATTATAATGACATAAAAATTGTCCTCGACTTTGTGAAGTATGAGGAGCATAACTGGATCATTTGTGTGGATCTTAAAATGCTAAATTTTCTGCTAGGACAACAGAGAGGTTTCACGAAGTATCCTCCTTGCTTTCTGTGTTTGTGGGACAGCTGAGCTCAAGAGAAACAGAAGGAGTGGCCAAAATGTGAAACTCTGGAAGTACGGATGCAAAATATTGTAAATGAACCTTTAGTTAATCAAGACAGGATCATTTTTCCCCCACTTCACATCAAACATGGCTTAATGAAGCTGTTTGTTCAGGTTTTGAATAGAGATAGTGAATGCTTTCAACATATTATTTCTGTTTTTCCTGCCTTGTCTTTCGAGAAGATTAAAGCAGGTGTATTAGATGGACCTCAAATTCGAACCCTCATACGTGATGAAGAATTTGCCAGGAAGATGAATAAGGAGGAGAAAGCAGCATGGCAGTCTTTTGTGGCAGTTATAAAGAACTTCCTTGGCAACAAAAAAGCAGAAAACTATGAACTTCTGGTTCAAAGAATGCTGTTGGCTTTCCGTGACATTGGATGTAACATGAGCATTAAGATTCATTTCCTGAACAGTCACCTTGATAAGTTTCCCAAGAATCTTGGAGCAGTTAGTGATGAGCAAACTACTGCTGAAGAATCAAATGAGATTGTCCTCAACAAGTACACAAACGCAAATTTTTGCCTAAATAGAATTTAAATAAATTTCGCACAAATTTTATGATTAAAATAAGTGTTTTAATATGTTCTATTTCAAAATTGTAGACAAATTCTGATGCAATCATATCTTTTAGTGGATTAGTGTATTTATTGCAATATATAAATATTATATTTTCACAAAGATGATGCCCAAGAAGACATTCTATTTCATTATGTTAAACTAAATGTTGAAAATTTTACAATAAGATGAAACCTAAAATTTTGAACTGCAGAAAAGCTGTGGCTTACAGAGAAAAACTCAGATTTGAGATCAGCAAACTCAAATTTGGTAAGAACAAGTGTTTATGTGAATGCAACAAAAATTTTGTTTCCCAGTGTTATCAAAGTCTTGAGCCAAAACTTTTTGTATTCAAAGCCGTAATGACTCAAGCCTTTACTCCCATCATTGAAAAAAAAGAAAAAAGGTGGTACTATTGAAGTAATATTTGAAAATCCTCAAAAGAAAACAATTTCTTTGAAAAAATATATAAGCAAATGGACCTTTATTTATTTAGCAAAGAAACATTTGTTGTCAAAATATCTGTCTACAATATTTTCTGATTTGTAAATCATAAAACATGTTCCTGGATAAACATGTTTAAAAATGTGATATAAATGAAAAAAATAAAAAGTTAAGTGTTCTAGAGAGGTATTGAACAGTACAGCTGGGAAAAAATCTTGCTTGAGTAATCCAGGCAATTCTAGTCTTCATATAGGAAGACAGTCTCTACAGTTGGAAATAAAAGTAAAATCAAAATGTTACTTCATGTCTGCACTTATTTTTAAGCAACAGCACTATTATTTTCAAGAGAAATATTATCCAGAATTCTACTATTTAAAATTGATTGAGGTTTTGCAAGACTGTTTGGAGACAAGTGCCCTCCAGACTCCGTTGGCTCTTAACAACTACTGCTTCTCCTTCATAATGATTCAACAGAATTTAGAATCATTAACAGTGTTTTTCACCCACTGGTCTGTGGATTGGCCTGCCAGAAATTTTGTGCTGGTCCACAAAAGAATTAACCACCCTGATATTGCATGAAAGTTACAGACCCAATGATCTTAGTTGGATGTGCTTATTATGCTCAGGGTGATTTCTGCCTTAATGGTCCCCAAAATAATTCTCCTATTTTCACCGGTCCCCAAGTATAAAAAGGCTGAAAACCACTGATGTAGAGAAACGTATTAAAAATGTAGAATTCTATTAAGGTGACCAACGTTTTACAATGAATAGGAGGACAAAAATCAATTGAAGAAAACAATATCGTAAATAAAAGAAACATTTTATTCATTGCAACAATAATATACTATAATATGATAAGTGCATAATAAAAGCATTTATAATATTTTATATTGCAATTATGCTTACATACCTATTAATTTTTAATAATAATTGTAAGAAAAAAGTACTCATTTAGATACGAACACGTCACATCACACACAATGGATTGACTCTGCATCGATCAAAACAGACATTTACAGATTAGTCTTCCAATATCAAAAAGGAGGACATGTAGGAGGACACTTTTCAAGGGAGAACAGAACTTACAAAAGAAGGACTGTCCTCCCTAAAGGAGAACGATTGGTCACCTTAATTCTGTATCTCTTGGGAAGTGGCCCTGAAGGAAAATATTAATATCGCGTTAGCGTAACTTGATCTGATTCAGAAGTCCCTTTTGGTTCAAACACTCCCAGTATTTAAAAACCCACCTCCTTTAATAATATAATTCTAAGGTGTGTTTAGTGCTTTCTCCTAACTTGAAAGTTGCATGTTCCACTGACCTTCTCCTAACAGTGTGCCCCAGGAAGCCTACCTTTCAATGCCAGATTTCTAGATTTCCAAGGTGGACTGTTCTGTGCCTTTATGGTGTCATTATGACTTATATTTTTGACTCACTAAGGAAAGAAAAAGAAAAGGAAGATAATAAATAGCTACACTGAGAAGCACTGGATTCTAGTCTCCCTTTCAAAGCATCTTTTGCTAGTCTGTCTGTTAGAGCAAAGTTTAATCACTCCTTTTTTGTTGTTTTGTCCTGTTACAACTCATGGGTTCCATTTTTTTTTCCAGGCTAATTCATCTGAAGTGCTTAATATTCTCATTAGATCTGCAGTGTTTTTGAATATGAAAACAGACTTTCTATTTTATTTTATGTTTTTCAGAGTACAGATTGAAAAAAATAACAGCCCTACTGATTAACTGACCTTGCACTGCAGTGAACCCAGTATTCTAAGTAGTTCCATTAACAGAAGGGAGCTCACATAGTGGGAACTACAGGACTAGAAAGGTTTGAGATGCAAGGAAATTGTTTTCAAATAGAATGTTCCTGAAAAGGTTCCTGTCAATTAATTTAGGACATCAAATATGATTCCAAGAGCACTAGGGAATTCAACTTGGGAGAAAATGCTTGTGAAAAGTAACCAAGCCACTCTGTTTTGTTTTTGCTATTTTGTATTCTTGTTTATCAGGGTTTTGTTAAAGCAAAACCCATAAAAATGGATTGTCCTTTCTGGTAATAGCATAATGAGATTAGTGATTTTCTTCTTGTTTTGTTTTAAATGATAGCACTTTGACTAAAAGATTCTCCATGACATTAATTGTATTCTCAGCATGAGAAGATCAATTACTTTCATAAGTGTGTTTGTGTGTCTGTGTGTGTGGGGGTAAATTGTTCCTGATTCTCATGTCACAGTAAAGACTTTCAAACCACAAATAACGTTCTTAAAAAAATTCCAGAAAAAGTAAATAATTAGAAAGTGCCCGTGTTTGCCCTGCAAGGAACAAGTATTTCCAGAGTACCTAGAGACTGTAGATCAAGTTGAATTAAAAATATGAAACTATATAATGTTATTAATCAATGTTACTCCCATACATTTAATATTTTAAAAAAGATCTGATATTTAAAAAATTCTTTATTGTTTCCAGAGTTTTATATTTTCAAGATTGAAGTTATCTTCTAATGGGAAATTATCAAACATTTAAGTTCTCTTACATTCACTTTGCACTTTTTCCTTGTCCATTCACTCTTGAAACTCAGTTTTGTTACTTGTATTTTGTTTTAATTTCCTAGGCAGACTTCTATACCTTCATTTCACAGTTACATAGATCTGTTAATACTTATTTTAAAATTTTTTATTTACTCACTTTCGAGAGAGAGGAAAGGAAGAGAGAGACAGAAACATCAATCAGTTCCTGTATGTACCCTGACCAGGGATTCAACCCACAACCTTTGTCTATCAGGATGATGCTCTAACCAACTGAGCTATCTGGCCGGGGCTATAAATGTTTTTCAACAGAACATTTCATATCGTTACTGTAGTAATTTGGCTTTCTCTGAACAACTAAAAGCAAGATTATTGGATAACTTCTAAACTGTTCATCACAATTTCTGTATATCACACACCAAGAAAAAGGAAATTATATCTTTGGACATCTTGTCTTCTATAAATGTGTACATCACATCCCTACCCAATCTATGATTGTCATTGGGACCAAAGAAAGTGGGCACTGGGGCTCCAGAGCAAGGACTGATCACTCCTACTTTGTGTAATACTTACCTTTGAGTTGCTATGACTATTGAATGAGGTTCCATGATAGCATAATCACCCTAGACCTGAATGCTTCTCCCTTGTTTCCTTTTTCTCAGAAGTACTTCTATTATTATTAATATGGTGAAATTTAATAATCAGGATTTAATACCAATTTCTGCTCTTGAGTCCTACTCACTGTTGGGGTATAAGCCATGACTGAAACTAACCCATAGCCACATCTGCCAAGTCTTGTATAAAAGCCTTAACTAGAAACAGCGGCTCAAGCTTTCGAAACAGACAAAAAATGGATACACTATTTTTAAAAAACAAACCCTAATCATTAAAATATGGTGCTCTTAAGAGTTGATGTAAGAGGTTGGGTAAGTAACTCAGCTGTCAGAAATTTATTGTCGCTCAACTTTGCAAACCACTATAAGGACCAAAAAAGATCATTCACATATACAATACTTTTCTTGGGCTATATGATTGGACATCACTTTCAAGCAGAGATATTAGGCAACATTCACGATGTATCTGGAAAAACAAACCACAGAAGTCCTGATATCTTTATTAAACCAATAATGAAAATATCTAGAAAAAGAAAGCCAAGATGATAAAAATGTCCAGGGACCTAGCATCAATTTAAGAAACAGACTGTATGTCTCACGATTACAGTGAGACATATCTTCTTTTTACCTAAATGTATAGATTCTGAGAATTTCTATAGTTTCTCAAAAGGCAGGATTTAGATATGAATACTAAGAGAAAAAGAAAACAATTTTTAAAAACTCACCAGTGACATTCCAGTAATAATGAACACCCTTAATGCTCAGATTTTAGATTCTAAAGAAAATATTCCAATGATAGATGCCAGAGTTCCTTAAAGAAATGGGTGATTCTAATACTGGGACATGGAAAGTACAAGATGAGCCTAGAGATTCTTGTAATGCCACAGACTAAAAACAAAAATGCTTAAAAAAACAAACCAACAAAAATGTGGTATATCAAATTGATGCAGGAGCCAGTGTTTCCAATGGCCCAAGCTGAAACGGTATGAGTAAAAAAATGAGTACTGTATTTTATCCCAAAGAATAAAATAAATATTCATGAGATTATACTGATACAAATTAATAATTAAAGAAATAAATAGTGGAGAAGGAACTAATTATCCTTACAGAAGAATTTTAAATAATAGTTAATTTATCTCTTCTTCAGTATGGATTGGACTTAGTGACTTATTTACAAAGAATGTATGAAAAGGAAATATAAATAGTAACTTTCTAGTGGATATACCTGGCAGATACCACCTTCCCCAAGCAATCAAGTTTACACAATCAGTGATTAATACTGCTGATACCTCACTCTTCGATTTTACACAATGAGAGAACATCTCACCTGTGTGGTTTTCTTCTTCAAATCCATAACTCTAGTCTAATTATGAAGGACCATCAGGAAAATAAAAATGGAGGATATTCTTTCAAACACCATGATGACTCTTCAAAAGTGTCAAAGTCATACAAAACAAGAAAACACAGCCCTGGTTGGATAGCTCGGTTGGCTAGAGCATCGTGCTAAAGCACAGAGGTTGTCGGTTCGATCACCGGTCAGGGCACATACAGGAACAGATCAATGTTCCTGTCTCTGTCTGTCTGTCTCTCTGCTTTCCTCTCTCTAAAATCAATAAAATAAACATTAAGAAAAAAGAAAAGACAAATTTGCACAGAGGAGACACTAAGGAGGCATGTTGGATAAATATAAAGTTGTATTCTGGATTCCATCCTGGAACATTAAGGGACACTGGTGGAAAAGCTAGAGAAACCAAATTAATTCTGTGGTTTAATAGTATTGGAATGGTGTTAAGATTTGAGTTTCAACTGCTGTTACAAATAAGATAAGCTGGGTGGATGATGTAACAGAATTCTCTGAAGTATCTTTGTAACTTTCTGTTAGTCTAAAGTGATTTCAAAATAGAAAGTTTATTTTTAAATCTAAAAGATGGTATCGTTATACAGATTACATTTTGGTTTCTGTATAAAGTGGGAAAACATTTGCTTCATGCAGTCACTTTATCTTCCTACTTTTCCCACGTGCTAAGAGACATGTACTCTAAGGACAAAACTGATGTTTATGGTCTTAATAAAGATCACTCATGTAATTAGGTCTACAAGGGCTGGCCCAATACCCACAGCTAGTGGTTCTCAGTTCTCCCTGTTCATCAAGCACCCAGGATGCTTAAAAAAATATACAGAGACTGGGGCCACATCCTCAGAGGTTCAGATTCCATTGCTCTGAAGTGAAATCGAGTCATTAGTATTATTTGAAGACCTTCATAGGAGATTTTATTATATAGTCAGACTTGAGACCCAACACATCCAATCTATTGAGGCATGTAGCAATTAGGTTTCCCAAAAGATGAATGAATAGAAAACACAAATGATACCTTAATTTCCTTAAGCCATTTGTTAATTTCCAAGGAAGAAAAAAAAAGCCAAAGACAATTGTCCTACTAATGAACAAATTATTCACATATTACAATTGCAGGGTAGGGATACAAAATTGTCTTTCTAAACAGGGTGCCAGAGAAGCAGGGAAATAAGAATCTGTCACTTATTTTGCCCAAGGCTGCCTTATTAGCCTCATCCAATCAAAGCAGCAGTCTCTCCTTATGGCTGTTGTCCTTTCAATTAGTATTCCAAGATTGCATTGTTATTGGTAAGTGACTTTCATAGCACGTCAGCCGCCATGAATACTAATTCAGGATAATGAAAAGTATTAATGTCAGAAAGAATTTGCACTGGAGTTCTTGCTATTTCCAGCTGACATCGGGGCAACTCTGAACTCCAAGGGCAAGAGCCTTGACCTTCTTTTGTCCAGCCTCCCAAACCCCTCCCCTCTGACAGCTGTCAATCTGTTCCATGTTTTCATCCCTGTGTTTCAATTTTGTTTGTCAGGTTACTTTATTCATTAGAGTCCACATATAACTGAGATCACATGATACTTGTCTTTCTCTGACTGCCTTATTTCACTGAGCATAACGCTCTCCAGGTCCATCCACGTTGTCGCAAAAGGCAAGATTTCTTTAGTACTCCATTGTGTAAATGTACCACAGCTTTTTTATCCACTCATCTACTGATGGGCACTTGGGCTGTTTCCAGAGCATGGCTGTTGTAAATAATGCTGCATGGAACACAGGGGTGCATTTATTCTTTCAAATTAGTATTTCAGGATTTTTGGAAATATTCCTAGAAGTGGGATTGCTGGTTGGAAAGGCAGTTCCATTTTTAATTTTCTGAGGAAACTCACATCATTTTCCACAGTGGCTGCACCAATCTGCACTCCCACCAACAGTGCATGAAGGTTCCCTTTTCTCCACATCCTTGCCAGCACTTGCTGTTCGTTGATTTATTGATAATAGGTCAATCTTAACCTAAGTGAGCTCTGTACACTATTCTCATGCATCTGGGATAACATACCTTTGAAATGTCAGAGTAATTTTTTTCTAGAGCTCTTGAAGTCATAACCACTGACACCAGACCACAGAACCCTCACTGTTATCTTGTTCCCCACATACCATCTCTGTGTGCTATAAATGTTAATTATTAACTATCCAGCCTATGTAAAAGAAGTATGTGCTTCTCCGTTGTGCTTTTTATCCTAGAAACTTTACTTTCTCTTGCTTACCTCCTTAATCTCCCACCAATAAATTTTACGACCCTTCCTTACATTTTCTCCTTTGATTTTAAATGCATTAAAAAAAAAACTTACAAAATTAACATATCCTGGAGCATTTTCTCAATCCGTTGAGATCCCGATTCTGGGCATGTCCTCAAAAATTTGGCTTAAATAAACTTATAAATCTTTTCTAGCAGGTTGGATGTTCTTTCATCAACAGATTAAATATTTGATGAATGCTGGATTAACAAATTTGAAGACAGGGTCCCAGTCTTCATTAGGTATTTGGCTTTCTTGTCTTAGCTAATTAGTTTTGGTTGTTTTGTTTCTCATATTTGTTTTATTTTGTCTCATTTACTCCATGGATAGTCATATTTTCCTTTAATTTTATTATTTCTTCTGCAGTAATCTCTTCAGACACCCTTCCAAGGAATTTTCCCCAACCCAGTGAATGATAAAAAGTGTTTATTGCAGGAATCAAAGGAAGACAAAAATGCCCAGACAATTTGATGAAGGAAGTAGAATTTATTAAAGCTGGTGGAGCACGTGAAGTTTGTAGCTCCAAACACAGGCTCCCCGAAGTTGATTTTCTTACAGGTTATATACCTTTATAGTATCTAAGCAATGGACATGTGATTTCTTTGTTTAAGGTTTCCCAGGACTCAAGGGGGAGGAGGGAGGAGCTTCGGTGGAGTAAGCAAGAGGGAAGGGGTCTCCAGATTACTGGCCATATTTACATACAGATCCTGCTATTCTTGCTTTGTATTGTAACTGTGGGATAAAGTTAATTTATCACTGGCTGACTTGGTTACCCCTGCTGGCTCCTTTCCCTTGTATTCTTTTCATTTCTTCCTTCTCAGGGAAGAGGGGGTCTGCCTCTCCTTCCTCATATTGAAATTGTTTTACTAGGCATATACCAATAAACTATAGTTTTATATGATGGGTCTAATAATATATTATGATGTGTTTTGATTTGTATATTATTATTTTTCTAAGATTTTAATGAAAATTCATCTTTCATCTGGGTTGAAATTAATATTTCTTAAATGTATGCTCAGAAATAAAATACGAAACACCCTGTGCTATGAGAGGTTATCATTTTAATGACTGGCTCCCCCCCCCCCGCCCCCCCCCAAGAACTTGAAGATGGGGGATAATGTCTTTGGCCTTTGATGGAAAGTGTAAAGGAAAGCAGACATTTAGCATAATTTCAAATTACAGTATCATTGCCCTGGTTTTGTTCCTGAGACAGTACAGCTGCTTATAATTAATTTTTAATTATAGCTGATAAGTTTACTATCAGATCAAATAAACTGCTTTAAATGAAAGGTTATCCTACTATAGCTGATGGCATTTATTTGAAAAACCTGAGAAGTATTTTCATCTGGTTAACCATAAGATCTGTAGGAAAAGGAACTATTCTTACAGACTGGACAGACTTGGATCTACCTTTAGAGTGTGGAGGAAAGGGGGAATTAGATATTTCTTTTCCTTTTTTTTTAGAGTTTATATTTTATTTATTTATTTATTTATTTATTTATTTTTATTATTATTTTTTAAATTAAATTTAATGAGGTGACATTATCAAGAAGAGTACATAGGTTTCAGGTGAACATCTCCATAGCATTTGAACTGTTGATTGTGTTGTGCGCCCATCACCCAAAGTCAAACCACTTTCTGTCACTATATTTGTCCCTCTTTACTCCCCTACCCTCTGATATTTCTTATTCTGTCCATAGTTTATAGTAACCTTTTGAGAGATATTTAACAATGCTTGCTGCTTTTCTGTTTAAAGTAAATATTTTCAGATGGACATTGTAGTGCCTTTGGGGAACAAATCTCCAAAAGGTGTTGTGGTTTATTTGTCATTAAATCCAAACAAAATTTTTGTGTTTAACTATGTACTTTTTTTCTAGGGGATTATACTTCTGCATTATTGGTGAAGACTAAGGTGTTTGAGGTTTTTGGGGTGAAATTATATGACATATTTCTTATAAAATTGGTAGAGAAGATTCTGATATGAAGGTTGTCCCAAACTCTGCAACATGACTGAAAATGGTGAACAAAGTAGCTGATTAGCCAAAGTCACAATATGAACTCAGAAATCAAGGAGCTCAAGAGTCAGGGAGCAGTAAATCACTAGATAGCACCTAAACATGCAATTGAGTAGCTCTGGTCAGTGAGATATTGTATCGAGACAGTGGATTCTAAATGTCTTTGGTCTGGTACACTTGACCACCCTCAGGTTTAGCCAGAAAAAAAAGAACTTCAAGAAGGCAACTTGGTACAGTCTCTTTATTAGCAGTGAAATAGCACCAGGTGTTAGAACTCAGTTCAGCAACCTCAGTACAAGACTCAAACTACAAGAGAAAGTTTATTTAGAAAGTCACAGAGGTAGAAAAAGTGAACCATAAAGAAATGGACTCAGGGAGCAAGTTACACAATAAATTAAAATCAATTAAAAAAAATAAAAAGACAATTATTAAAGAGTTTTTTTTCTTAATCTAGTGTTACAATTGAGGGTTGATTTGCTATAAATATTTTGTTACTGCAAGTATTTTTAGCCACTTTGAAAATTTAGAAAAATTGAGACATGTCAAACTCATTTTCTGTGTCATTTGGTCATTGAATATTGATGTAATTCAAGAAAGAGGTATGAAATCACAAAATGCTATAACTACTTGATAAGTCTATTATATAAGTATAAAGCTTAATCAAAATAGAAACATAAAGAAATGGACTTGGGGAGCAAGTTACTGAAAAAAAAGAACCCTCGGAGCTTAGGAGAGAGAAAGAGATATATGTCTTGAGAGATGACAGAGGGAAGAAAGTTGAGGGCGTGTTTCAGAACAGGAAGGAAGGAAGGAAGGAAGGAAGGAAGGAAGGAAGGAAGGAAGGGAGGAAGGGAGGGAGAGAGGGAGGGGGAAAGGAAGGAAAGAAGGGAGGGAGGGAGGGAGGGAGGGAGGGAGGAAGGAAGGAAAGAAGGGAGGGAGGGAGGAAGGAAGGGAGGAAGGAAGGAAGGAAGGAAGGAAGGAAGGAAGGAAGGAAGGAAGGAAGGAAGAAAAGAAGGAAGGAAGGGAGAGAGGGAGAAAGGAAGGGAGGAAGGAAGGAAGGAAGGAAGGAAGGAAGGAAGGAAGGAAGGAAGGAAGGAAGAAAAGAAGAAAGGAAGGGAGAGAGGGAGAAAGGAAGGGAGGAAAGAAGGAAGGAAAGAAGAAAGGAGGGGAGGGAATGGAGGGAGGGAGAGAGAGGGAAAGAAAGAGAAAGGGAGAAGGAGAGCACTCACAGGAGCAGTCTTAACAGTTTTCATCTGGAGGTTTCAGGAGAGGATCTCATCAGCTTTTCAGGGCTATCTCCTCCTGATCTCCACTGATTGGTCAGCACCAGGAGGTAATTATTCATCATCGCAGCTGATCTTGACCGTCAGCCATGGCGGCTCCACGTAATTTGCTGCTTCTTTGGGCATCAAGCTGAAAAGCAGTTGAGGCCTCAATGTTATCTCCAGGGGTTAATGATTAAGGGAGTGGTAGTTAAAGGGCTTGTAGTTTTACGTGTTTCTAGGCACCCAGGTCTCTGCTCCTTGGTGAGCCTCTGTAGTTGGTCCATTCTTCCTACTCTGTTCATGCCTTTCTAACTATCTACCATACCTTCATTCAGAATTTAAACACTAAGATGCCCTGTCTGTGAAGTAGTTCATACAGTGAATACTTTTTTAGGGAAATATCATAGGCTATTGATATATTTTAACAACACTAAACGCCAGTCAGGATGTAGAAAAAGAATTGGATTACTCATGCCTTACTGATGAAAGTGGGAAAATGGTACAGCCATGCTGGAGAACAGATTGGAAAGTTCTTAAAAACCAAACATTTATCTGCCATCCAACAGAGCAATTGCACTCCTTAGCAGTTATCCCCAGAGAAATGAAGACGTAGGTTTACATAAAATCCTGTACTACATGAGTGTTTATAGTAGTTTTGTTTGTAGACCCTCCAAAAGGGAAACATCCCAGATGTTGTTTAAGAGGTAAGTGATTAAACTGGTATATCCATGGTATGGTATAGTATACCATATAATATGCCAGCAATAAATGGAATGAATGATTCAACCCACAGAAACCCGTGAATCCTGAGACTAAAAATATCCAATCTCAAATGGTTATATGGTGTTAAATTTTATCAAATGCTTATTTCCTGTATCATATTGTCATGTGATGTTTTTCTTCTTCTTCAGCTTGTTAATATAGTGGATTTTATTGAGTGATTTACAAATATCGAATCAGTCTTGTATCCCTGGAATAAAGCACAATGAATTACAGTGAAAAATTCTTTTTATATATGATGGATTTTATTAACTCATATTTTACCAAGAATTTCTGCATCTATATTCATTATAGATATTGGTCTGCAGTCTTCTTCCTTTATGCTTTGTCTGGTTTTAGAAATAACACTTTAGAGAACATGTTGAAAAGTGCTCCCATCTCTTTTTATTTCTGATAGAAATTACATATAATTGGTGTTAATTCTTATTTAAATATTAGGTAGAATTTTTCCAATGAAACTATCTGGGCCTGGAGATTTCTTTTTTCCTTCTGGATATCTTTAAATTATGACTTCGATTTCCTTAATTGTCTGGAGATATTAAAATTATCTCTTTCATATAGGGTAGGCTGTACAGTGGTACCTTGAGATACAAAAAGACCAACTTTTTTAAGATACGAGCTATGACTCGGTCTGTATTTTTGTTCGAGATCCGAGAGAAATTCCGAGATACGAGTCATGTTCGGGAAGCTGCCACTAGTTGGCGCGTTGGCGCGCAGGTCCAGTATCGGCAGTTTGATATACGAGTTGACTGACTTATGAGGTCCGTTACAGAACAAATTAAATTCATATCTCAAAGTAGCACTATACTTACTTGTGTTTTGAGGAGGTGACTATTTTATCTAAGTCATAGAACATGTATATGTAGTGTTGTTTATAGCCTTCCCTAAGTATCCTTTAGATATCTGCAGGATCTCTAGTGATACATCATGTTTAATTTCTGATATTGGTAATTTGTGTCTTTTTATTTTACTTTGTACATTTTCCTAAAGATTTATCCACTTTATCAATGTTTTCACACAACATGTTTGTTTCAAGGGTTTGCTGTATGTGGGAGGGGAAATGTTCATTTGTGGGGCTTTATTATAAATTATCAATTTCTCATGAAAACAAAAATTTACTAACAAGCTCACCATTAGTGGAAAAAATTAATCCTTTTGTTGAGACTAGCTAGTATTTAATTTTAAATTTTGTTAATTTTTATATAAAAATGGAACCTCTATTATTTTAATTTGCTTCTTTTAAATAAAGAGTGAGAATAAATTTTCTTTTGTTTTAATAGTTTTTAATTTATAGTTATGCTTTTGGAGTGCTGCCTCTTTATGTCTTTGCCAGTCTTTTGTAAGGCTTCACTTATTGCTATTGATTTTCAAGCACTATTTATATGTTAAGAATATTCATTTTCTTTATTATATATATTGCAAACAATTTCCCATTTGATTTTTAGATTTGTTTAAGAAGTTTTGTGTAACATAGATTTTTAAATGACTTTCAGAGACAGACATAAAAATCTTTTCCTTGGTGATTTGTGCTTTGGGTGGCAAAGCCTTACGTTTCTAAAGCATCCTTCTTGGACGTGTGAGATGAAAACAAGGATCAGATAATAATAGCCAGCCATTCCACATAATATTCTGTAACTGTCAGTGTTTGTAAAGAACTTTAGCTTTCCTTGAGATTGAATGGACATTGTAATGTGTTTTAACCTCTACCCTTTGATCATTATAACCAAATGGAATAAGACAAAAAATAAACCAGACACATTATTATGCTTAATTCAGAAAGGGACATATTAAATAAAGTTGACACTTTTGTTTTTTTTGTGGAAAGAGGTCAGAAATAGCAGAAGCAGGAGGTGAGAAAAATGCAGGAATATTACAATATTGAAGTTTTCTCACAGAGGATTTGTCATCTACATAATGCAAGAGACTTTCCCAAATTTAGATAGATATTTCCAAATATTCTAAAATATCAAGATTATTTTTCCTTCCTTCAGATAAAGAATAAATTCACCCTTGTGTATTTATGAGAACTCATTCTGTTGCCTATAAATTACAGTAACTCCAAAGTGTCAAAATATAAACTTCCTAATGATTTCTTCTAATGGTTTTCATTGTTCTACTCAATATTTCAAAACAACTGATACAATTTTTAGATCACTAGTAAATATTTTAAGAAGATGTGAATGATGGTTTATGTGTTCTTTCATTTTACTCCTTGTTATTTATGATGCATGTAGAGTTTCTTTATCTCCTTTTATAGGGAAAATATGTTAATCTTATATGATCTCAGTTGTAATGATGAATAAACATTTCAAAATAGTCACATAAATGACTACTGACACCTTGCTTAAGTTTTTCTGCATATATTTTTAAAGATTGTTCACAGAAAACAAATATTTCATTTCTTTTAAGCAATACATTCCTGGTATATGCCAGAGACTTGAAGCCACCATGGTTAAGTGATTACATTTTAAATGTTTTTGAAAATCAAACATTCACAAAGAACATGAACTATGTCAGTAACATATTCAGTCACTGCCTTATTCAAGGCAGAAATTTTGACAACTGTCATAATCCCCTCATTGAAATTTCTCTGTCCACCACTGCCCACCAGGAACACACTACAAGAGTGGTATAATATTTAAAAATTTCAAATCTGATCAAATGCCATCCTCTTCAAAACCTGTTAGTAGCGAGGCATAGTCTTGAAAATCTTTACTTTGGCCTCACCAAGGTCTCCATAGACAGGGCCCTCCATAAACCAGCCCCCGGACTCCATCCTCTCATTTTTCTTCAGCCACACAGACCCCATGATGGAGAGACCCTTGTGCCTATTCTGTGGGCAGGACTCAGTACCTACAGCAGAGCCAGGCAGAGAAGTTCTGCTCAATGCATACTAGCTGAAAAAAATAAAAGCATGAATAATAACTGTCTCCGGACTCGTTTTGCCAACTCATTAAGTTAGATCATAGTTTTAAGAAACAGTGGATACTTAATAGCTTTCCCATTTCTTAGTGTTTGTCCTGATATTTCTGCCTTTTAAATTCATTGTTTAAGAACCAGAGTCCTCAATTATTTTATTAATATAAAAACTTAAAAAATTGAATAATTGATATTTTAGAGAAAGGGAGAAAAAACATCAATTTGTTGTTCCACTTATTTATGCATTTATTGGTTGATTCTCATATATGCCCTGACCAGGATCAAACCAGCAACCTTGGTGTATTGGGATGATGCTCTAACCAACAGAGCTACCTGGCCAGGGTCTTAAATTATTTTTTAAAACATAACATGGAAATTAGAGGCTTTCACTCTGCTTCTACTTTAATGAACATCCCTTGCTTATTATCACTTAGAGACACAGTCAGTAGCAGTCTGTTAAAAATAAGTTCTTTGAGGAAAGTTTAACAAAGGTAGTTAATATGTACAAAAACAAAGGCAGTGCTTATGAAATCCTAAAACCATGGGGCTATTAATGGTGAAGGGTCACTACCACCAGCCTTTGCCACCCTTAAGATTCACCACCTAAGAAAGAGGTAAGTTACCGAATCTAGACAGGCCATCTTCACAGGTCTCTTGTAGAAGGACACAGTCAAGTTATGGTGGACCTAAAGGAAGTTAGTTCAGGAAAACAAATATGATGATCTCATTCTCCTCCTATCCTTTGACATCCTGCAACATCTCCTGGCTGACTCCAACTAGAAACTAGAAGGCAAAGAAGCAGGTTAAAGCAATGCCTACAGATCAGCTTGCCGGAATACACAGATCAGGATTGAGAAGGGAGTGGATTGAGAGGGGCTAAAGAAAAACACCCAGTTTAACTTGTGACATGTTGTCCAGTGTCCAGATGTTAGAACGTGGCCTAAGGAGCAGTGATAAAATTTCATTCTATAGTGCTTCCATCTCCATCTATTGTTCCCTGCAATTCTCTGCTCTTAGCTCTATGTCATTCATTCATGAGAACCCTCTGCATGCTTTGCTGTATAGTCCTTAGCACTAATCTGTCTCTTTCATCTGACTTTTCTTTTCAGGTCTGACTTCACTTTGAAATGAAAAATTGTTTCTGACTTCTGAAACAGTTAGTGTAAGATATATGATTAGAGCTCTTGGGAATGAATAAGGGAAAATAAAAGTACAGTATCAGCTTTCATATTTAATAATTTAATTTGAAAATCATCTCAGCTTTAATGGTCAATAATTTAATTTGAGTTTGTCCTAGAATATTTCTAAAGATGACTATGATTTTTTGACATTCCCCTTATCAAAAAGAAGGAAACATTTTAATTTTAGCAAGTTTATATATAAACTATAGTAGTTTGAAAAGCAAAGCTAGTAGTCATTTGAATGGGCACACTATTTTGAAATAAATTTAAAAAATTAAATCATTGGATCCTATAGCTGACTCCACCAAGCACAATTTGGAGATGACATAGCCAACTGGTCTATAGTGACATGACCTCAAGTAGTGTCTGCTTACCTATGCCAGTATTCTAAAATCCTGACCTATAGTAGCCCCTAAGAGTTTCCTTACAAACTTGGGTTTATTAGGAAAGAAATATACAATATTCTCTACCATAAACACATATGAAGTTTATCATCTATTCATTTCCTGTGGCCTGAATATGCTCTTTTTAAATGTGAAAGAGCAATTTATTTTCTTATTTATAGGCAATACGAGTGGTGAAGTACAAATCATTTAATTTTGAAAGTCACACATTCTTCATCCATAAAAGGGGATAATGGTGGCTGCTTCCAAGAGTAGGTAGAGGGATTAGCTTGGGCAAATGTGTCGAGTTCATGAAATAGTCGGTAGGCATTTTACGAAGAGGCATTTTGTTCTATTAATGATTTCACTATTTTGTTGGAGGTTAGTAGAAACTGTTTTCTTTGAAGACTAATGTCAGAGTATCTGACAATCTTAATAGAAGTTCCAAATATTTCAGTAACTAAGAAAATTGGGAGGGTTAAAGGAAAAGGAAAGCTGTTATGTTATGTTATATTATATTGTTATGTTATGTTATGTTATGTTATGTTATGTTATGTTATGTTATGTTATGCTATCCTAAGGTTCAAACTCCTAAGAGCAGCACTACTATATGTATTTTGGGAGGATAATATAAGACACATACTAATTATATCAGGTCAGCCAGTATAAGTCAATCCTGGATCCAGGAAACCAGGTCAAGCAGCTTTTATGTGCTTCCTGCTTGTGATAAATGACTTTTAGGGTTTGCATTCTGGCTGTACACATACAGACCAGCTGTGACCTTGGGCAATGACTTGGTCTCACAGAGGCTCCAATTCCTCATATTTAATGGGTATAATAATAACTTTTCAAATGATTGTGGCTTTGTCTAAGTAATTAAATGCCTGGCATATAACATGACTTAGATCTGTGAACAATGCCAATAATCTCATTACTGCAATATGTGTGATTATTTAAGCAGAAAAAATAAATGAGAGAATATGAGCCATGTCATTAAAGGGAGAAATGGTTCATTCTGGGCGTTTCAAGATTAACTCACTGTTCTGCGGGTGTGGTCCTGAGTGTCCAGAGCCTCATTTGTTACAGTAAAGCACTGGCTGGCTTGACAGGGTGTTTAGGGCTCTACAAAGTAGCTGTTATTCTGTATTACAACTTCCCACTATAATGTTATAGACACAGAGCTTTTATCGAATATACTCTTGTTTAGGCATTCTTCTAGGAACTTTTCAAACTCCATGGGTACTTCTAAGTCTCTCTATATGGCTCATGTAAATATATATAATAGCAATAACATATTATCTTCACATAGGGTTATCTTTACATAGGTAGAAATTAAATGACTTTCTCAAGGTCAAATAACTAGTAAATGGAAGAAAAATTGTTAGAGAGAGAGAGACAACAGTGCCCATGTATTGGACACTGTCTCAGGCAGTCAGATGCAGACATTGTCTTTGTATTAACAAAGCATACAATCTCCAGGCAGAGAAAAATAAGTTATAAAATAGTCTTACAAACATACATAAAATTGCCTTTGTGAACAATGCTTCTGGAACTTAGTGGAGGATCTGATGTAGTCAGGAAAGTCATGGGGAGACATTCTCAAAATTGCCATCCTTAATTTGAGATTTCAAAGACTATTAGCAATTAACCTGGTAATAAAGAGTGAGGAGAGCTTCCCAGGCAAAGATGAGACTAGTTGGCAAATAATATTTTGATTAACCCCAAGATTCAAAAGATTTAAGTTTGCCCTACACTTGAGTGAATGAATATGTCTGAATGAATGCTTTCCAAGAGCTGGGGGTTGGCATTACCCCATTGGCAAGAAGACAGTCATGTCTAAGCCTACTCCCCATGGTACTTCTTGGCCTGTGTATACTTGACAACATTTGGTATTTGTTGGTGTGGGTTTTAATTTGCTTCTCCTTGTTCGAAAACTGGAAATGAATTCCAGATCAATATCTCAAAGTCAATTATTTGGTGAAGGCACACCCAAAAGAAGAAAGGTTTTCTATACCTGTCACCCACCAAGTACTTCTAGAAACCTGACCAAATCTGGAATCTCTATGTGAAATACTATTTGAAAAATGGAGAGATAAAGAGGGTCCTCTGGGGAAGTTTTCATCTGGTAGTTAGAGAAAGAGAGATGGGTAGAGCCAGAGCTCCCGCAAACATACACTGAAATTAGTACCGTATAAACTAGGTGGTATCCTTTCTTAAGAAGGACTGAAGAGTACCTAGAGTCTGACTTCCAAGATGTTTACAAATGTGTTCTAAACGTGAAGAGTCATATCACAAAAGCATTTTATTCTTGAACTTTCTGACTGGTCTTATTCTACATTTAGGAGTATATCTTGGCAGAAAGACATCCAAGGACACGGCAAGCGATTGCTATTGTCTTCCAACTATTTCTGGGCTTTGGCACTGTTTCCTCCCTGCTGAATTTGGAAGTTGGAATGTCTTTGCATACATGTACCATCAACACTTAAGCCAGCACTCCTTTTAGGTATGTGGACTGCTTTCCATTGGTACATACCTCATTCCTTGTATTTGTGAATCACTTGCCATAAAATTCCTTTTATAAATAAAATCTGTATAAATTATACAGACTTGTATAAATATATGTAATTTATAGCAATAATACATTTATATATAATCCAGTTTATATATAAATTGGGTTATCTTTAAAGACACTATCAAAAAGTATACTTATACAATTTATGGACTATAAAATATTTTGTTTAAAAGTATACAATCTTTGATTATTATTCTAGTGGGTGCATTTCTTGTATTAAATAGTCTCACTATGTGTTTTGAAATTCAAATCCACTTAAGTAACCGTCTTTTAATATAGGATTTTAAAAAGACTAGTACTCTATACTATGTGTTTGTAACACACGTCCTATTTCTTTTTTAAAATATTTTTTACTTATTGATTTTAGAGAAAGATAGAGAGAGACCTCAATTTGTTGTTTCACTTATTTATGCATTCATTGGTCGACACTTGTATGTGTCCTCACTGGGAATTGACCCTGCAACCTTGGTGGATAAAAGACAATGCTCTTACCAACTGAGTTACCTTGCCAGTTTTTACTCTTACATAAAAAGAAAAGTAATGAAAACCAGAAAAATACCAGTTTTTTGGCATGACAAATTTGTAGGAATTACAGCTAATGTAACCTTATAATTCCAACTCATCAGTTACATAAAATATTTAACCTGTACAAGTCCAAGGAATACTATTGTATTTGCTTCCAGATAGGTGTACACTGAGCATAAACTTTGGATCTCTTTTGTATTGTATCTGAAACTTCCAATAATTTTATTTTTCTTCAGTTCTGCCAATCTTGTGATAATGTTGAGCTTCTCACACACTACATGTTCAAAAAAAAAAAAAAAAAAAGGCTTGGCAGGCTTTATCTTCCTGGTATGGACCTGAAATTAGTAGTGATGAGTGGATAATCATGCCCACATATGTCTCCACAGGGTTTGGTTTAAAACAGCGTGTTGATATGTTCAGAACTCTTCTCAGCCTGACTGAGGGCCAGGATCCATCACCCTGTGGACAGCTGTATGATCAAAGAGGAAATCAACACCATGTTGTTCAGAAACGATTACATATGGAAACCATCATGACATAGAATTATTTTTTCATATAAAGCTATAATTTTGTCGTTTGTCCATATCTTTGCTGTGGTATTTTGTCTTGGTATATAAAGCACATGTGACATTATAAGCAGTTAAATTTTATATTATTATTTTTGTTGGTAGAGTGCAGAGCATTCACCTGGCAGCTGTGGGTGATGCTAGGCTGTGAGAACACTCCAGCACAGTGTTTCTTAACCTGGGTTCTATCGAACCCTAGGAGTTCAATGAGTCGGTCTCAGGGGTTCGGAGAAGCCTCTGCCACGAAGGCCAGAATAAAGTAATGCCGTAATTTGTTGTGAGTTCATGCACTTTGTTGGTTTTGTTCTTTAGCAAGGTGATGTTCATGCATGGCTCATTTTGTGCACCATTAAAAAAACATATACCTATGTCTTGAATTTGGAAAACAAAATCATATTTTATTTATCACTAAAGAAGGGTTCGGTGAATGCGCATATGAAACTGGTGGGTTCGGTACCTCAAAAAAGGTTAAGAACCACTGCTTCAGCAGGTTAATCCCTCCTGGGAACCCCCAGAAAGGGAGCTCACCTGCTGTAAGGAAGTGACTCAGCGCCAACCAGGCAGCTCCCTGATCTGTTTGGCCACTGGCCTAGAAGAACACGCTGTAACATCCTATTGGCTGAACCCATGCATATAAGCTAGTTTACTTCCTGAATAAAGTGGATCTGCATCACTGAACCTTGCCCCAGAGTCGGGTCCCTGCAGCTCCGTTGTCCTCACCCCCAGTGGGCCTTGTCCACAAATGGCTCCTTGAACAGGGACCTCACTGGCATCTACGGGACGGGACAGGTGAGTGACCCTCTGCAATGGGAAGCCTTTCCTGCAGGTGCAAGCCCTGCACCCCCTATTGCAGAGTAGGTGAGTTAAAGTTAGTAAAAAGAATCTTTGTCAGAGAAAGTCCCCAGTGTGCCTCAGGCAGGTTGTGCAGAAGGGCCCGAGAGTCTTCCAGGAGCACACGGGGTTAGCAGCTGGCTACCAACCGGAAAGGAGTCTAACACGTGCGTGAGTCAGGGGCTCACACGAAAGCAGTCGGGCCGTGCCTGCAGTCTCCCAGCGGATCTCCTCCAGCCGGCGACCAGCCGCTACTGGGCGCATTTTTACCTCTCTCCCTGAGGGGCCCCTACCTCAGAACCATGCCCTATTGCAAAGTTAGTGAGTTAAAGTTAATGAAAAGGATCTTTGGGAAATCCTCTCAGGTTTCAACCCTTGGCTTGGGGACAAGCCTCTCTGGGACCCAGACGCTTGGGCCCGGGCTCTCCCATGCATTTGTTTTGCCAAAGTACACGAAGGCCTAATGGGGGTGAGGGACGGCTTTGCTGGAAGCACTCCCCTGCCTCGAGATGTTCACTTTGTTAAAGATGGCACTGTCCACCTGGAAGCCAGTCGCCCAGTGATATTAATGTGTGTTGGGGGTGGGCTGTAGGCAGGCAGGCCTTGAAGCCTGGGGCTTGGTTTTAGGACTAAGCCTTTCCCACCCTTTTTGATGTGGGGTGGTCCACTCTCATGAGTAATCCCATTATGCCTCAGATGAGTGACTTTGTGTCAGAGACTTTCTTATTTATAGATTGGCTTAAAGGTTTGGATTTCTATACTATAAAGTGGGGCAGACTGAGAGCTTGCTCTCTCTTGGTTTTAGAGATTAGCAGGGAAAGGAGAGCAGAAAAGGGCCATGTGGATGAGGCTAGGAGAGAAAACTAAACGTAATTCGTGCCCTTCGACAAGCCATGATTTGCCTTGGTGTACCTTGGGAAATTAAAACTGACAATGGGCCCTGTTATATCAGCAGCCAATTTAAGGCCTTTTGTTCCCAATGGCAAATCACACACTGCCTTGGCATTCCTTATAATCCCCAAGGACAAGCCATTGTAGAAGGTGACACAGAGACATCAAGCTTCAAATTCAAAAAGAAAGGGGGGATATGCCCTGGGCCTCACCTGGAGAAGTGCTCCTCAGTGCTGTATTCACTCTCAATTATTTAACTTTTGATTCTGAAGGAGTAACTCTTGCTTATAAACATTGAGAAGGCCTTTGTAGCCAACCAACCCCATTGCTGTTAGTACGCTGGAAGGACCCAGCCACAGCTCAGTGGCAGGGACCACACCCCCCTCTAACGCAAGGAAGAGGTTATGCTTGTGTTTTTTCAGAAAATATCCGCCAAGTCTTCCTATGTGAAGTTTCTGGACAACAGGACATGGATCCCAGGAAGGAACGTACGGCCACTCCCAGAGACCCAAGATGCCCATGGTCACCTCTTTGCCCGTTCCTATATGTCAAACATCTAAGAACACTCCCAAGAGAAGGAATTCCCTGGAGAGACTGCCGCATTGCCTCTGGCCTGGATGCGCAGACCATCAACCTCATCGAAAGCTGAGAGACGGAATGAAACCATATGCAGTACATGGCAAGCCATTCATTCCGTGTTTGGATGCTGGGACCTTTGTGGAAAGGGGGCGTGCATGGACCTACGTCCATTTATTACAATCAAAAATGGGATTGTGTTTAATGGCACCTGGAAGCTCTCTGTAACACAATGACATCCCACCCCTAGGAGGAATTCCCCGTTTAAGGCCCCCATCCTATTTCCTAACTAGTAAGCCTGCCTCATTGTTTAATACAGCTAATAATAGGTATTATAGTTGTTTAGTTCTACTAGGGTTCTATTGCATAATGCATAGCATTCAGAAGCTACGACAGCAACAAGCAGTCATCAAGCAAGTTCAACTGGTCTTAATTAAAAGAGAAAGGGGAGATGTTGGTAGAGCGCAGAGCATTCACCTGGTAGCTGTGGCTGATGCTATGCTGTGAGAACACTCCAGCAGGTTAATCCCTCCTGGGAACATCCAGGAAGGGAGCTCACCTACTGTAAGGAAGTGACTCAGCGCCAACCAGGCAGCTCCCTGATCTTTTTAGCCATTGGCCTTGAAGAACACGCTGTAATATCCTGTTGGTTGAACCCATGCATATAAGCTAGTTTACTTCCTGAATAAAGTGGATCTGTGTCACTGAACCTGGTCTCCAGAGTCAGGTCTCTGTGGTTCCATCATCCTCACCCCTGGTGGGCCTTGTCCACAATTTTTTTGCTTCCTGGAGTAGCAGCATGAACTAAAATAAAAACAAGCTCTAGCAAAACAGCAAGTTTTAGGTTTGCCTCTCCAAACATTTGTACAAATTACTTTTAAAACAGAATTAGTAAAGAACTTAGCAAAAATACTAAAAGAGATGAAGTAAACATACCCAAAATACAAAGAACTTTGAAAAAAGAACTTCTATTAAATATTTATTGTTGTTCCTTTGAGAGAGCTTAGAGATAAGTTGTTTGTTATTTTCTCTCACCAAGATGTCATATTTTTATCATTTCTGTTTTATTTTTAACTTTATGCTTTATAGTTATTTTTCTGCTTAAATGCAATGTTGTTCAGATTATATATTTTTATGTAGGCTAAGTTATCCAATAGGGTTGAGAAAATATAAAACGGTCTTATTCAGCCACTTAATATCTAGTCATTAAATGAACCCCTGTACTTTTTTATTAATAAGCTGAAATAGAATTACAAGAAAAGCAAAAATATTTGCTTGATAATCTTCCTTGTTCTGAAAAATTAGACATGAACACTTGACTTTTTGTTTATTAATTAGGATCCCAGACATTTTGACTGTTTGATAATCTGTTGCATATCCAGAGTAAATATCACTCTACATTTCTATATCATCTATAGGCATAAAAAGCTATCAACCTAAAAAGAATGTCTGAGAGGGATTTCAAAGGGATGTGCTGAGAAATCATCTTGTATTTCTCCCCCTCAGCATTCTAGATAGTGTTGTTGATATAAAAAGAACCATATTATAGTTGTATAGTGTTCGGGGCCAACAATGAAGGTATGTATTTGTAGATTGTATTCTAGGTTTTATGGTGGACTTCTCCAATCTAGGCATGTTTTTGTACCATGATTCCATATAATCATTGTCATGCAGTAGAATTTTTAAATTCAATATCACTTAGCTGACCCAAGAGTTCAATGTCTTCTCTAGCACAGCTCCAAATGCCAGAAGTAAAAGAAAGGTTATACACAGCATTGGAATTGAATGGGAGAAGATATTTGCCAATGACACATCTGATAAGGGGTTAAATATCCAAAATATGTAAGGAATGTGTACAACTTAACAGTAAAAACAAACAATATGATTAAAAAATGGGCAGAGGATCTCAACAGACATTTCTCCAAAGAGAACATAGAGATGGCCAATGGCATATGAAAAGATGCTCAACATCACTAATCATCAGGAAAATGCAAATTAAGACCACAATGAGATATCACCTCACACTTGTCAGAATGACGCTCATCAACAAATCAACAAACAGCGTGAGTTGGCAAGGATGTGGAATAAAGGGAAACCCTGTGCAGTGAGGTGGGAATGCAAACTGGTACAGCCATGAAGAAAAAATCTATGAAGGCTCCTCATAAAATTTAAAATAGGATACTCATTTTTTATTTGACAGATCCTCCAAGGATATCTACATGTCCAGTAAAGATACAGTTTAAAGATTTCAGATGAATGGCTGGGTATACTGTTCAAATACAGAAGATAGGTGCCTTTTTAGTTACTTTTGCAGTCTTCCATGAGTTATTGTGTGAGTATATGTTTAGGAAGCCAAAGAACTGATTTTCTAGACTGTCACTTACGTTTCACAGTTACTACATTCTGCTTCTTCTGGGGTTTTTTGTTTGTTTGTTTGAGAAAGACTGATATATATGTTACATAGTGGAAAATTCTTCCTTTATGATGGGCAGATGTTTTTTCTATCTCAGTAAGTGACTTGCAACCACCTCGTCAGAAATAGCAGTTGACAATTCATCAGTACAGAATTCAATTCAAATTCTAAAAAGTGAAATGAGAACAGTTCACTGGAACAATAAGAAACTAATGAGAATTGATAGAAAACTCAATTTTTCCCTTCATTTTTTTCCCCCCAGAAATGACTTTAGTTTAGATAAAGGACAGCAATTCACAAGGATGGATTGTGGCATGAAGGAAGAAATTATAGGAAGTGACGAGGCATTGAAATATGTCACAATGTTTGAAAGAAACTAGAATTCATTTAAAAAAATGTCTCTCCCACACTGCCTGTGTTGGTATCTAAATACTAATAGAAATCTTTCAAATATTCAATGTTTATGATTTTTCTATTGAAATGAAAGCATCTCTTAGGATTGTACACCCAGTATCAACTAATATAACAATATTTGCTTACTGAAAACTCATGCTAATAATGGGCCAAAGAAAATGTTCTGGGGAATGTAGATAGTTGAGTGGGCAGCAAAGATAGGAAGATGATAGCAGTAGAGAAAATATAGGACACTCAGAAATAAACCACCTCTTTGGTAATTTCTTGGAACAACTTGCAACAATGTACTACACTACACATTACTGATATTCAATGCACAGGGTGCTGTATTGGACCCAAGCTAAGAAAAGAAAACCAGTTAATAAAGTGCTTCTAGAATTTTTACCTTGGTTTTCAGAATAAAAAACATTCTGAAGGTCATCCTTTCCTCCAAGGATGATTATTTTTTATTTGACAAAAAATCAGTTAACTTGGAGATGAGGGAAGCCATTTGTCAAAGAATCAGTTGCAGTCTCATCAGGCAATCAGCTGTGAGATCCACACAGCTGCTGGGACCGTAACAGCTTGGAAGGTTCTAGTCAGAGGCCGGGCAGAAGAGCAGAAGCAAACAGCATTGTTGTCCCATGGGGTGACACCAGCAAAGATTTATTAATATATTCTTTTAAGAAATATTTAAAATCAATGTCATGCTTTCAAAGAGTATAAAACACTTTAATAGTAATTTGGGTAAGATTTGGGGTTGTTTTTGCACCTCCTCCTTTAAAAGCAAAGACTGCTTCCTTTGAAAAGTGGGCATATGAAGTCTAATCTTGTTACTCTGAAGCAACATATACCATATTGCATATTCAGTTTTTGTGTATAATATATTTATTTGCATACAGAAATATGTATTTCTATTATACATTTTATTACTTTATTTATAGAATATGTATATTAAGCATACAGCATAGTCCAGGAAGATACATTAAATACGCACACAGTTCATGCTGCAGCGTGCACCCTTTGGAGAGAAGCATACTGGGGAGGCATGGGGTTGTATATACATGCTGAAAATACACTTTGCACAATTCCTCCAGCTTTGGATGCTTTCCTAATCTATTTGCAACACCAGGGCTCTGGTTGTTGAAAGGGGTATCATCAAACTGGGGAAAAGGCAACTGTCAATGAATGAAGTGGGAGAAAGAAAAGTAGATTGCATCTCTATGTGTATGTGGTCATCAGTTTAAATTCTCATTTCAAATCTTCAGGATTAAACAAGCAGTGACTGGACAAACAGTAGGAGTAGGTGGGACCTCTGGCTTCCACCTCCTCACTGGAAAGCTTATCTCACATGACTTATTCTTATTAGTTTTTGGATTTTACTTTTTTTTTAAAGACTTTATTGTTTAGAGCAGTTTTAGGTTCAAAGCAAAATTGAGCAAAAGGTACAGAGTTTATCCCCTGATCCCCACACAAGCATAGCCTGCCCCCCAACCCCCATCAACACCCTGCATCAGAGTGGTACATTTGTTATAATGAATGGCTCTACATTGACATGTCATTTTTCTTCACCCAACATCCATAGTTGACATTAGGGTTCATTCTTGGTGTTGTACATTCTATGGGGCTGGACAAATGTAAAATGACTTATTATATGTTGTCCTAACACTTGGGATCTGCCATTAAATTCATGATGAACTGGTAAAAAGGCAACCATTTATTTTTTCAAGAACTGACCAGGCTTTTTCGCATATTTCATTGCCTCTTCTTATTAGACCACTCTGTGATATTTACATTATTGCTATGAGAAGAGAAGAAATTCTTGATAGTCACCTTTCCAGTGGAAAAAAAAAAGGAGATGACACATACTGTTTCTGAAAGAGGCTCTTAATGTTCTTGAAAGGAAAAAGAGCAGCTCCAAATGAAACTGATCACATCAATGCAACCATTGTAATGGTCAACTATTAAAACCTCAATTGACTGGACTCTGTGACAATCATAATCGGACATTGAGTTGTTGGAAACAATGCACTACGTGCCTGATCTGTTGGTTCTGGATATGTAGGTGTGACCTGTGTTCCCAATCTATGAATTACAAATACATCAGACTCAATGGATGATGTGTGTCTGATACTCGATTGGTGAGCATTACCTTTTTCAAACAGGTGAGTAATTTGCATTGATGTTCTAGTAGTGATATAGGATTCGTTTCCCACGTATAAAAAGCAAGCTCTAGACCACCCTTGAAATAGACCAGGGTTTCTCAACTTCTGCACTGTTGACATTTTAAGCCAAATAAATTTTATTCAGAGACAGGGCTGGGCTATCCCATGCATTGTGAGCTGGTTAATAGCATCCTGAGCCTTCATCCACTAGATACCAACAGTCTCTCCTCCCCACTTCAGTTGTGACAACCAGAAATGCCTCTACACGTTGTTAAATATTCCCTGGGGCAACAAAATCATCCCTGGTTGAGAGCCACTGAAGTAGATAAAATCCAGCAGTACTTAATGCAAATCTTTGAATACAGTCTCCATATCTTTCTAATCATCTACCATTTTCAGTATTCTTTCCATTTTCTTGGTGCCGGTTGACAAAGCCATTTTTCTTCACAAATCCTTTCTTTAATCCTTGCTGGTTTCTCTTTCAATAGGGTTGTGATGGCCATGGTGAAGATAAGAAATAAAAGGAACAAAGGGAAGGATACAATGGCGATGGAGAGTAACAAACAGCTTAACTCAGAGTGAGTTGGATTGTTACATACAAGAGAACCAAATCCGGAATCCATCCAGAATCCACAATCCTTGAATCCAAACAGTTCTCTTGACTAAAGCCGAATCTACATCATAATGCTAAAAGTTAATAAGTGAAATATTCACCTAGTCAACTGTTGTTTACAGGGAACCAAACACTCCATTGGTTTGATGTCCCTTCCAGTCAATTTATTCATCAGTTTGAAGAAATAAAATAAATATGAATTTAAAATACAAAAGCTTACATTGATGCCATTGTAGTGTAAAGGAATCTGTCTGAATTAGTGCTGTATGTTCATACTGGAAGATTTGGGGGGGGGGAGGACTAAAGTTGCTCAAGCAGGAAGTTGTTTTTATAACGGGTAATTTATGTACAAATATTGTTGGCAATTTGCTTCTTCCTGACTGTTCTTTTTGTTGTTGTTTACATTGTGCTTTTGTTTAACTCTCAAAATTGTTGAGATGCCATCAGTGGGGCCAGTCACACAAAATAACTAATTAAAGTGCTAAAGTCTACTGTTGGCTCGGCAGTAGAGGATCGGCCCGGCATGTGGAAGTCCCGGGTTCAATTACTGGCCAGGGCACACAGGAGAAGCGTCCATCTGCTTCTCCACCCTTCCTACTCTCCTTTCTCTCTGTCTCTTTTCCCCTCCTACAGCCAAAGCTCCATTGGAGCAAAGCTGGCTTGGGTGTGCTGAGGATGGCTCCATGGCCTCCTCCTCAGGCACTAGAATGGCTCTGATTGCAGCAGAGCAACACCCCAGAGGGGCAGAGCATCGCCCCCTGGTGGGCATGCCAGGTGGATCCCAGTTGGGCACATGCAGGAGTCTGTCTGACTGCCTCCACCCTGCTTCTCACTTTGGAAAAATACAAAAAAAAAAAAAAAAGTAATAAATTAAAAAGAAAATAAAGCGCTAAGGTCTACTACTGACAAGTTCATCATGTGACCCACATAGAGATTACTGGTTAAGATAAAGTCCATAAGTCTAAAAAGAAATATATGAAATTTGAAAGGGCTGGTATAATTTTTATTTCTATTGATAGGGTCATCTTTAGAAAATCTGATTGGAGGACTACATACAACAAATAGAGGACTAGTTAAATGTGAATAATAGAATTATATTTATGTGGGGTGTCAAATTAAAAGTCTCTACATGGACAAGATTATTGAAAATCCATTCATGTTGGATAGTAGTTCCAGACATGGCTTTTTTTATGATCTGGAATTAGAAAAATATGAGAAATGACACAGGGATAGCCATCCACATTCTTTCAAATGCTGCTGAGCTCACCTGGACTCTGTTTACGTTATCCGTGACACATCTGTCACAGAGATGACTATAGTTCTATCGATAGAATTTTAAAGTTAAAAAAATGTAGGGAAAACTGACAATTTGCAAACTATGAAATGTGTGGTTTCAGCAAATGTTTTTAAATTACCCTCTTTTTCCTCAGCTGGGTAATAGAATGGTTATAAACAGCCTCATTTGACTACGAACTGAATATTGGCTTTCAGAACGCATTGAGGAGAAGGTCATAAGCTCTTGAGACGGACCCAGAAGTCACTGGTGCCACGTGAGTACGTTAATCCTATTCAGAATTCCAAATGAAGAAAGCAGCGTCTTCCTGCTGACAAAGGCCAGAAGTTCATGATTTACAAGTTAGCACTTCATACGTGGGTCAGGCAGATTCGGGTTGAAACAGAATGCCCTTTGGACCTTTTATTTTCTTATCTCCAAATTTGTCTGGCCTCAGTAAACTTTCTCCAACTGGAACAACCATTATTTAACCCGCTGAAACCTCAATTAGAAAAAAATCCCTTTGGCTTCTTAAGCATGTTTACATATTGGGGAGGCTATATGCTAGTAAAATAAGAGACAAGTTTGGGAGAAAACCAGATTGATGGAAACATTTCCCATAAAGGATCAGAAGTGAATGACATCCTTACAGGCTTTTCATACCCCCACACAAGACAAAGGACACAGTGGGCAGGGGTGAAATGCCCCTTTTCATGACTGTCTCTGGTTGGATTCAGTGAAAGTCCTCTATAACTTGCCTTCACACAGCGTAGATCAGTACGATGAATGCCATAATGAGAAAAATAATGATGTGGTCTAATGGAGTTTTTATTGTTTGTTTGTTTACTTGCTTGCTTGCTTGCTTTTGATGGTGGGAAAAGAAAAAGGTTAAAATAAAAAGCATTTATTACATTGCAATCCTCCAAGTAAAACCATAACAAAAAAAAATCATATTTGCTTAGCATTCCGAAGATCTTTTATACACTTTTGGGGGGGGTATTTTCTTTCTTTACTTCCCCATTGTATAATGTCCATTTTATTATGTTCAAGTCTCCATGTTAGCTTGTAACTGTGGTCTTTCATTCTTATATAGACACATATGGGGACAACAACAATGGAAAAGAAGTGAGGTTATTATTCTTCTTGTGCAGAGACTGATAAAATTGTAGATTCAGAAGCCCTTCTTCAAGAGCCTGAGAAAACACAGATTGTTCCTTAAATCCATAGTTCCATCATGTCACATTCACGGTCTCATTGCTCCTACACTGACAGGGTTTGTAAGGTGTGAGTTTCTCAGACTGGAGCATAGGCACAAGAGTGTCACTATTGGGCTCCTTAGTTGCACGTCCAAAATAAGACTATAAAGTGCAATGGCAGAGATTTCAAAGCTAGCTCTTTTACCCTTCTTCTTCTTCCCAAGCTCCCCTTGCCCACCTTCCTTCATCCCAAAGAGGTTTTACCTTGTTGCGCCTATGTTCTTGTAATGACACATGAGAAGGTGTTTAAAGGTCTTCTTGAAGGTGGCATTGCACAGTGCATAGCAGGCAGGGTTGATAGTGCTGTTGATGTAACAAAGCCAGTAACCAATGGTCCACACTGTGTTGGGAATGCAGGGTGCACAGAAGGTGTTAATAAGCACCATGACATTGTATGGGGCCCACGTGATGATGAAAGCCAACAGAATAGCCAAGATTGTCCTGGTCACTTTCTTTTCTCGGGAAGGAGGAGGCTTCTTTTTGGCAGGTTGCTTTGTCATCTTCACAATCTTGCGAGCTACAATGTTCTGTTTTTCATCTTCATTTTGACCTGAAGAACCAATGAGCTCCACAGTGGTATTAGTCGGGGTACATGAGTCACCTCTCTGGGTCTTGGTGACACTTCTGATGCATGTTTGCTTAGAGTTCTCATCTTTGGAATGACACAGGGAAGTGGAAATTGTGTTTTCATCCTGGGTTATTTCATCATCTCTCATATTCGAGGCCACAGCACTGACCGAGGTAGAATCATTGGAACTTTCTTTCTCTTCTCCTTGGACACAGTTCTCAGTCACAGCCTCTCTGAGGGCTTTGCCATTCTGGATTTTGTTGTGTTCCAGGCCATCATCACTGCCGGGCGTGTTGTTGTTGTTTGGCTTCACTATCCGTCCTTGGACCAGACTTGGAGACACAGGATCTTGGTTGGCCACAGGCTCCTTCTTGTCCTTCTTGATCCTGCTCTTGCTGGCCCGGGATATGTGCCAGTATAACACGGTCATGATGATCACTGGCAAGTAGAAGGCTGCAATGGCGGTACCAAAGGTGACGGCAGCATTGGAAAAAAACTGGATGTAGCATTCTCCATCCTTCACAGTCCTCACTCCTACAATGAACTGCCAGAAGAGGATGGCTGGGGCCCAGAGGATGAAGGAGAGGACCCAGGCAGCTGCTATCATCATACCTGCCATTTTCGTGGTCCGCTTGACAGGGTAGGTGAGCGGTTTTGTGACACAGAAGTACCTGTCAAAGCTGATAATGAGCAGATTCATCACCGAGGCATTGCTGACCACATAGTCCAGGGCTAGCCAAAGGTCACACACCACAGGTCCCAAAGGCCAATAGCCAATCACAGTGTAGAGGGTATACAAGTTCATGGAGAAAACGCCAATGATGAGGTCAGCGCAGGCCAAGCTGAACAAAAAGTAATTGTTGACGGTCTGGAGGTGGCGGTTGACTTTGATGGAGACCATAACCAGGATGTTCCCAATAATGGTCACCAAACTGAGGGATCCAGCCACAAGGACAATAAATACTACTTCAAATGTCTTATAAGGACTGGCCAGAGCCAGGCCATTGTTAGAAGAATTTGTTGAGTTATTCATTTTGTGTCCTGTAATCAGTAGTCAAGTAGCCAAATAAACATTTAAACCTGCAGGGAAATAGAATAAAATTAATAGATGTAATATAAGCATTGCTTTAAAATATATCAGATTTCTTCCTTTTGAACCACACTGACCAAAATTCTTTCTTCCTTCTGCTCCATGTTTATTGTAACCTACCTACCCCAATTAAAAGGGGATTCAAAAGATTGTTTTGGGTTGGAAATATACTCAAAGTCTGACCTAAAAACTAACTAAATGAATGGGAAGACAAAATTATCATTCATCACACACACATTACCAGGCATCATCAACTCTATGAAACCCTTTTGTTTGCTCTTTTCCTGCCTGTTTTTCTTTTCCATCTCTGCTTCCATTGTATACCTCCATTATTTTATTCTGTTCTGTTGTTCTAATTCACTTGTTTGTTTGGGTTAGGATTATTTGAACATCAAGTGTAAAGCCAAGTTAATCACGCTCCTCAGATCAATAGTTTCTGCAAGGTCTTTCTCATATTTTATATTCTTTTCTTTCATTTTTAATTCTCACATCCCATTATCCCTTCTCTCTTTTAGAGCTTGCTTGGATTGCCTTAGACTGTATTCTTTGGCTAACTATGAAACCTTAGAAAATGTGGGATTTTTCTTATAATTTTTAAAAATAATTATTGAATTTATTGGGGTGACATTGATTAATAAAATTATACAGGTTTCAGGCACACAATTCTATAATATATCATCTATATATTATATATTGTGTTACGATAAGTCAAGTCTCCTTTATGATCTTAATTTACTAAACAATACTGTGTTCTCACTTTTGTTGATTTTTATTTTTCACTCAGTACCATGTTTTTATGTTGTTCTAGCTGTTTCAAACATATTGCTTCCAATTCCATAATCAGCAAGTCATGACATTTTTTCTTATATATTTCTCTAGTGATGGGCATGTAGGTGACCTTAACTGTTTGAAATGGTGCTGAAATAAAAATTTTTACATCGTTTTATTGATTTGCATATGAATTTTCCTGTTGTATGTATATGCCTAGGAGTGAGACCACTGGATGATAATGTGGGTATAAATCTTCTTCTGGCTGCCACCATATTGATTTCCTAGATGGTGGCAACAGATGCTGGTCTGACCAGATCAGTCCTGTTTCACATTAACCTTTGCACAATTGTTATGTATCTTCCTAATATTTGCAAACCCGAGAGAAGTGTTTCTTTTGGTTTTAATTTGTATTTTCCTGCTTATTAAGGAGACTGAGCATTTTCTTCATACAGTGAGTAACCTTTTAGGTTTTTATTTTTGGAGATTTCCCTATCCATACCTTGACCCATTAAACACTGGTTGATATGTGTTTTCTTCCTTCACTTGAAAAACAGTGAGTTTTTACATCTTAGTCTTTATAGGTCTACCATCCAGCCCACTGGTGATCAGAACATGTTTGTTGAGTCAATACAGGATCAACAATTACTATTTTTAATTCAACCCCTATTTACCTAATTATTAGAATTGTTTCAATAATAATTTTCTGTAACACTACTTTTTTTGGTTGTCATTCATACAATTGTTGATTCATGTACTTTATTTGAAGAAAATAATTTCACTAATTAAATCTTTATTCCAATGACTCCTCATTAGCTAAGGTAACTGTAAAATCAGAGTTATGACTTGCTTATATCCTTGCCTTTTCTGTCTCTTCATTAGTAAACTAACGGACATTTTTTTTTTAATTGAATTATTTGTGTATGTATTTCACGAAATGTTAATTTTAATTATCTTTGATTGAAAAATACCAAACATTTATTTTCTGAGGGTTCTGTTTGACACTTTAATTTATTCTTCACTTTCATTTTAATAAAACATAGGAGTATATTTTAGTTTTAAAAAGCTTCTTGGTCACTTCTTCTGAAAAATGATGTGTAAATATAGCATTTATGCTAAAAAAGAAATAAAACTAATTTGAGCTCTTATCTTACAGATTAAGAAACTGTAAGCATGAGTAAGTGATTTGCCCATGGCCATCTGGTTCTTGCCATCACTTGCACAAATAATAATATTATTCTAAAACTTTACAATAACATAGAGCTGCATAATTCTCACTCTACCCCCCTTCTATATTATTTATTCATTAGTATGTTTTCTCTCTTCCTTTTTCTTGTTCACTATGAGCATGCATCACATTTTCAACAACAATAAAAAATCATATTTAAATAAAAACACAGTCTTAGGACTCTCAAACATACTGTGTGTTAACTCACTTAAAGTGAACAACTCTTTAAAATGTACTGAACAGATCCTATCACCCTTTTTTGCTGAAGGAGGAAGCTTAGGCTATATGGAGAGATTAAACAAACGGTCTGTGGTTTTAAAGGTCAGGATAAATCTCTGCACCTAAAACCAGTATCTTTACCCTGATTTCCCAATACGAGAATTACATTTTATACAGTAACAGGTGACACTGTTAGGTATCTGTCTAATGATGAATTATACCCAGAGGCAGACTCCTTTTGAGGGCCCTGGAATTCTTCCTCCAGTAGAATGTAGTAAATGTTTATAAGGTTAACATACTCAGTTGCTATCTTATCCTCTAAATTTTTGGTTATAGTATTGACTTGCTTCTATTAATGCTATCTGCAAAAATGAAAGTTATTTCACATAGAAGCAAGCACAGTGTTGGAAGGATGGCATTCCTTTCTCCCCACGCGATGCATAAGCTATATAGAAGGTCGGTTCTTCCAGTAAAAGAAAAAAGAAATTCTTTTGTCAACCCTTTGTCACCTCTGCTGTTTACATTTCTGTAATAGTTTTTACTTCTACTGTGTCATCATCAGACCTTGATAAAACAATAATTGTTGTACCATTGATAAAAGAACATAGTCACAACAGACTAAACAATGAAAAGGATCTTCAGAAGACTCAACATCTCTCTAAGGCAAGCGTATAATCATCGGTTTGGTATTTCACAATGTTAGTTTATGACTAAGTCCTGAAAGTACTATGGAAACTTATGAGAAAATAATTCCCTGCCTTTAGCTTTTGATGGCTTGAATTCCTCTACGTAGCAGCAAGGAACATATCCTGGTTTAATATTATCCTTGCAAAGTTGTGAGTGCAATTTCTGTCTCTAATTATTAGTTGTGGGAATCTGGTATGTCACTTAACTTCCAAAAACCTTGATTATCTTATTTTCCCAAACTAAAATAATAATAACTATTTTTCTTCTAGAGGTCAGGATCAAAGTGAGATAATGCCTCTGAATTATGATCTATAAATATTAAGCATTAAATAAGTGTCATTAATATTTGCATTTCTTAAATGTATGTAAGTTAATCACCTCTCTTAATAGTTAACAGAAAATTGTGGGTGTGTATGAAATACACTGCTCACAAAAATTAGGGAATATTTTACTGCTTCATATTCATTTTGAAATATCCTCTAGTTTTTGTGAGCAGTATAAATTCAGAATGTGGAGGTGTGGGCTGTAGCTATAGAGGCAATACTACATTATCATTACCAATGATATTAAGTTATCAATAATATTGAATTGTGGATGATAATATTGATAACAACTTATATTGAGCATGAGTACTCTTCACAGCAACTCCTGAAGTGATCTGTATTATTATTACATACTTTGTAAGTGTTGAACTAGAAACCAAAGAATTAAGTTAATTGAGATTCAAACCCCATGTGCTTCACTCCAGATATTGCTATAAATGTTTACTATTTGTCTGGGGGACAGTCTTATCTAGCAGTAAATGTGGGCCCCAAATATTTACCCCTCTGACTTGACATGATCAAGCCCTCAGCCCCAAATTCAAGTTGGTTTAGACAACATAGGATCAGTATACCAATGCTAAAATTGTGACTTTGGGCAGCAGATAGTCACATTAAGATACAGTGTTAGTAAGTGGTATTCTGCATATGAAAAATATAGGACATTTAATATAAACATTTTCCTAACAACAATCATCTTAAAAATATATCACCTTGTAAATTGATCTATAACCTCTCATAAAAGCATTCATATTAATTGCATTGAAGTTCTAAACATTTATAGTAACATTTTTATGAAGTGGCAGAGAAAAATCTTAATTCAAGTGATATAAAAAATAAATCTGAATAGGTCATTAGATACACAGTAGAAAGTAAGTAAAATAAATGGTAATTTCTCCACACTCTGCCCAAGTTGCACAGGATGCCTGATATTCGGTGATCACAGGTGCAGCCACAAAGTAATAAACTCATAAAAATTTATCAATAGGTGAATAATGAAAGTGCTAAAATTTTTGCACATTAAATTTTTGAATTCTCAAATTAACCCTGCAAAGAAATATCTTTTTCAGTTTTACAGATGGCAATGATAAAAAAACTGGCAAGTGCTAGGTAGTGTCTGATTCCTAGGTCCACATTTTTTCCACTGTACCAAACCATAACACAAAACCTAATTTATTTATTTTTTTATAAAAATCTCCGATTGATAACAACTAGAATCCAGAGAGGAAAGGTATGTACAAATTTTATAACAAAATTTCAGAAAAAAAAATCAAGAAGCATTCTCATGAAGTTGAATTTATGATTTTTTATATTTATTAAACTTCAGTTTTTAAAATGTAATATTGATGTATAGACCTTTTATAGCTTTCTGATTTCTGTGGTGACTTGAATACATTACCAAAAATGGCAGCATGTTCTGGGAGCTGTCTTTCTTTTCAGACACTGATCTCTAAAGAGCAGCCTAATTATTGAGCAAACACTAGGGATAAAATTAAGGCCCATGTTAACTTTTTTTCCCATTGATTTCACAGAGAGGAGAGGGGAGGGAGAGAGAGAGAGAGAGAGAGAGGGAGAGAGAGAAGCATCAATTTGTTCTTCTACTTAGTTGTGCACCCATTAATTGCTTCTTATACGTGTCCTGACCAGGCATTGAACCAGCAATCTCAGGGTCAAGCAGGTGGTCCCAGGATCCAGGCTGCTCTGGGATGACACTCTATCCATTGTGCCACCAGTGAGTGCCCCTTCTTAGCTTTATAAACAGTATATATAAGGGCTAAACACCACACTCTGTCCGGAGGTAATCAAAAGTGAACCCATGATGGTTGGGCCACTACAAAGTCATGCTTGCCAGCCTCAACTGGGTACTGGGAGATGCTCAAGGCCTTGTTTCCATAGTCAGCGCTGTTATCTGTTCTGTAAACATGTTGACATTCAGTGAGAAACTGAAATCTGGCCATGGGGGCTATACATGGGGTTCCAGACATGGTCCAGTCCTACCAGGACTGCTGAGAATAAGTCCGAGTGTCTCACTTAGAGCCCTGTAAATGCCTGCCATGATGTCAAAGCTGAATACAGTGTGACATTTGAAATTCTCTGCAGTCTCCTATTTATCCACACATATCCAGACTAGCAGTTGATTAGATCAGGTGTTTGCTTAGATCAGCAACAAATCAGGCAAACAGTTGATTAGGTTAGTCCCATATTGGACCAGTTGTTTGATTAGTTTGATTGATGACTTAAATTAGTGCTGATTAGATCACTGACCAATCAAATCATCAGTTTATTAGCTGGGCAGCTGTTGGGCAGATAAAATATATTATGCTCATTTTGTGAAGATGGCGCTGCCCACATGGAAGTTCGTTGATATTAATGTGTGTTCTGGAACAGGCTGTGGGCAGGCCGGGTCGTTATAGCCTAAGGCTTAGTTTAAGAGTAAGCTCTTCCCCACACCCTTGACTGATTGGATGATGTGGGGTGGTGCACTCTCCTGAGGAATCCCATTATACAGAGACTTCCTTGTTTGTATAATTGGATTAAAGGTTTTGATTCTATGGTATAAAGTGGGAGAGACCAGTAGCTTGATCTCTCTCTCTTGGTTCCTGGGTTCCTGAGGTATTAGAGAGGAGAGCAAGGTAAGGCCACATGAAGGCCAGGAGAAGCAGCCAAGATGGCACAGTGCTGAGGGAGAAGCCAATTTGTTAAGAGTTTGTGCTGGAGGAGATGGGGGACAGAGGTGAATAAGTCTGGTGAGCTAGAAATCTTTGATTTTAGGGAACTCGGATAAGTCAGTAGCTTTGTAAGCACTGAATGTGTGGGTTTTGGAGCCCAGTGTGTGTTTTTGCTTGCCCACCGGGTGTAAGCTAGAATTAAAGCTGATGGCTCACCAGTTCTTGGCTCCTTTGTTTCATTACCGACTGTTCGAATCTAATGCGAACCTGCATGGGTCAGGCGGCTGTGATCCCGGCCTTGACTACTGGCTTTACAGCAGCCAATCACATCAACATCTGATTAGATCATAGCAAATCAATCAACAGCTGGCCATATCAGACCTGCTGATCAGATCAATCCAACCAATCACCATCGGATTAGATCAAAGCCAAACAAATCAAATCTGATTAGATCAGTCCAATCAAGCAAAGCAGGTGATTAGAGCATGTTGTCTGATTGGATCCAGCCAATCAACCAATGACTGATTAAATCACAATTGTCTGCTTAGATCAGTCCAATCAATCAAGAAACTGAATAGATCACACCCATCTGATTAGATCAGTCCAATCAATCAAACTCTGAGTACCTGTAGATCAGGCTTTCTGATTAGATTAGTCCAATCAATCAATGGGATTAGATTGGGTTGTCTGACTAGCTCTATACAACTGCTTGCAACACACAACATCTGGCTGAGTCTAATTAGGTTTTCAAGTAAGTTGATGGAGAAATGAGCTTATGCACTTATCTAAATGGAGAAGCATGACAGGTCTTGAAATCACACTTCTCCCATCAAACACAGCCATTGCATATGATGTAGGAAGGGGGAATAAAGCTTAAATTGTCTTTCCTCATCAAATAGATGGTCAATAATGATAGGTCTTGTATGACTTGCAATGGGAGAGGGTCTTCTTGGTTGTTTTTAAATTGAGTTTGTTACAGGAATAAAGAAGAATGGAGCCTGATGTTGTCAGGATGGTGCATGCAGAAACATCAACACTGTCACAAGCAGCGCTATGAATGCACCTGGATCACTAAACTCCACTCTTGGTGAAAGGGGAATGGAAGGCATTTTTGAAGTTGGGAAATGGCCAGCTTGGTGGAATGGTATTAGGTGACTTGGCCCTTGCTTTGTCTCCTTGTCAGAACCTGAATACTGTCTCTGCACACTATTCTGGAACAGTCCTCATCTCAGAAGGTGTTTTCCTTTGAAAGTAGCCATGTTAGTTGACCTGTGCTAGTGCCCCGGAAACTTTAAAAGAAGAGCACTCCTAAAGCAGTTTAATATTTAAATAATTCAAATTTTAAGAGTCAGGAGCATAAAAAAGGATCACTTTAGTTTAGAGAAATTCCCTAAACTAAACTTCTTTGCTGGTCTCTTTTCACATTCCTAATTTGGCGTCCACCCAGCCATCGACAACATCTACCTACTTGCAGCAGCAGAAAAGAAATGTGACTTAACGTCCTCTTCGGGACAATACAAATCTCAGGACTCCTTCTAAGAGATGTGTTTTTGTTTTCTTTTAGAGATAAAAAAGACCATTTTATCTTTCCTATTTGTGTGCTTACACAGGTGTAAAGTCTGTTTAACTTGTATTTTCAATCAAGGCTCTATTGGTTTTCCTAACAATTGTGGGTACTCGAGTTAAATAGACTTGAGCTCAAGTTCAAGTTGTACCCATTTCCAGTTCTGTACATTTAGGAAATCAACCTCTTAAGCTTCAGGGTTTTTTTTTAAATCTGCAGATTAAGAACATTTCTTCTACCTAACAAATGGGTTGCTGTGAAAATTAAATGAGAAATAAATATGCAAATGGACATTTTATATGTCACTATTCTATGGGAATGTAATTCTGTTCCCCTCTTTAAAGTAAGGTTATGGAATTGAAATAGCAAGTAAATAATGTTAGTTGTTCTTTAATTTAACTCTAACAAAATAATCAGAATAAGTATAGCAGGACTTACTATCTACATATTTCAAGCAAGGGGACAGAGCTTTATTTAAATTACATGAATTAAGGAAAGGTCACATAGCTGGTACAGTGATAAAAATAAAACTCACATTTTAGTGTATTTTAAATTGGCAATTTCGATATTGATGCAGAGATGATAACACAGTTTGGTTATATATAATGACCCATATAAGTAACTTCCAATTTCACTACAAATAAGAAAGATTTCTGGCCTGGGACTCAGAAGACAGTGCGGCTTTGATAGCTGACATTAGTGGTATTCTACTCTGATATTTTGATAAAATTAGGCAGAAATGCAGTGAATTTCCACTTTAAAAAAAATCAGGTTTTCCTTTGAGCCAAGCAACACATTAGGAGCCATCATATATATTGGGAGCTTTTTCACGAGCTCCTGAATCTCACTACAAGAACAGCTAGCGTGAGTGGGGGTGTGGGAAATCAGGGCTTTTTCTGTTACTTTCTTCATTTTAAGACATCCTTTTGAACTTCTGTTGTGATCAGATTTTTATATGCTTCCAAAAGTTGTGGAGTATGAAATAAAGGAGAAATAAATGACCAAAGAAAGTGGAGCACATTCTTTTCCACTGGGAGTTTATAATCTAAGGGAGACACAAATTGCTGATGAAATTTCCAGCTACACAAAACAACCCTGGACAAATATAGTGACAAATGCCAAGAATGAGAATCCATGAAGGAAGGCTGGTCAGATTGGGGTGAAATAAATATAGACGGCTTCCTAAATCTATCTCACTTCTCTTTCTCTTTTTGTCCTTCCCCTCAACATTCACTTGTGTGTGATGTATTTTGTGTGTATATTTCTTTATATTCTGTTTTCAAGATTCTATATTATTGTTTGTTCTCACGAGAGTGTCATATACTGATAGAGGGTGTTTGTCTACTCAAGTGCATTGAGCCTGACGACTTGTAGGTTCAGAAACATGGAATGACCTTAGCCACTGAATCACCTCTACTGAGTCTTTAATTATACAGAAAAAGATATGGAGACAGCATTCTGGAAGCAATGGGTAGTTCTTCTCATTTAGGAAATTGCAGCATAGTATAGCAGTCTTTACCGGATGTGCATTATGTAAAATATTTGAGAGAAAAAAAGCCATGATAAAAACATAGTGCACTTATCAAGCTGTTACCTCTACGTTTATGCATCTCACTATATGTAAGTTGCACTTTCTGTAAAAAAGAAAAAAAAAAGTAAAGCAAATGGTAAATTAGAGTGAAAGCAGCTGAAATAGCAATTTGTTCCCCATGTTAGGGCATATTCAAAAGAAGTCATGCATTTTTCCAATGTGAAAACCTTAACAAGTTCCCAAGCCCTTATAATGATGTAAACATGTTCGCACATGTAAACATGGCCTCCTGTCAAACATAAGACTATTCTTCATGATACCTGACAAATTCCCACTCCACGTTCACCTATCTATTCCCTTTGAAGATGTGTCTTTTCCGAAACACATTATGAACACTGCTTACTTCAGAAAACAATTCATGACTAAGAGGGAAAGAGACACCAAAATGAGGGAACTAGTACCCTTGCCCCTGTCTCCATGTTTGTAGCACATTTCAGTTACTTTCCCACACAATTCATCTCCTGCCCCAAAGGAAAAGAGGTCTGGACAATTATAAACAAGGCACAATCTGGAATAAGTCTTTTGATGTTTAGAAATGAAATTCATTTGAGTAAGCATTACAGGACCTTTCCTTTTTTGTGTCCGGGACCTGACGGAACTCCAACATGGGTGATGAACACAGTCTAGTCAATGGTCCTGACTAAGTAGGATGTGCGGACCAAACAGAGCAAAAGTAGAACCAGCCCACTGTCTAAAGGTTACTCCGTTCTCACAGGGACAAGGCATGGAAAAAAAAATGGAAGCCACGCTCGGAGAGCTGCTGGAAGTTGTCTGGGATTAAGCAGCTGTTTTTGAGTCAAATGTCTGTGTCTTTTTTACCTTCTTGAGAAGTTGGAAATTTGTATAGTCAGCTTTTTTATTTTTTTGGTTTCTTCCTCAAGTTGGCAGGCTGCTGGTTTATTAACTCCTAAATTAGTTAATTCATTGCTTTGAATTAAACATGGCAATCAAATTTTCAGAGGAATGGAGGCTTGTTGTGACTTTTATAGAAAATTCTAGAATAAAAGCTGTTGTTCTAGACAAGCTGAGCAGTTCCAAACAATGCAGTCCTTTTCAATGGTGCTCGTGACTTCATTAGGAGTAGAGACAGAGCACAAGGCCACATGGAACTTTGAATAGTAGATCCAGGACAGTTTTGAAGAGAGGAATGGAAATAATTTTAGACCCAGAGATGAGCTAAAAAGAGCAAGTTAATATTTTTTCTCTGAAGAGTTGACTAGAATAGTTAAGAATTATGCTAAGTGAAATAAACCAGTTAGAAAAAGATAAATACCAGGTGGTTTCACTTATATGTGGTATCTAATCAACAAAATAAAGTAACAAACAAAATAGAAAAAGACTCATAGATAGAGAACAGACTGAGGGGAAGAGGGTTGAAAACTGGGTGAAAAAGATGAAGGGATTAAGAGAAAAACGCTCATACATACAAATAACAGTAATGTGATTACAAGAGAGAGAGGGGCAATGGAGGAGGTAGAAGAGGGTAAGGGAAGATAAATGGTGATGGAAGGAGACTTGACTTGGGGAGGTGAACATAGTGCAAACATACAGATGATGTATTATAGAACTGGACACCTGAAACCTATGCAATTTTATTACCCAATGTCACCGCACTAAATTAAATTTAAAAAGACTGTATGGCATCAGAGGTTGTGAAAAGATTTGGAGGTGGACAGAGAAGTGAGTTTTCTTCTTCTAAGTATAAAACATACAAATTTAGATAACACATTTATAACTGTAAGTAAAAAAAACCATTTAGTTGTACTTAAAAATCTATATTTTAAGCGTGTCTCTACTTAAAGTTGCATGGCTTATGGAGAGAAAGGAAAAATGAATGCACGTGTTACACTTTTCATAAAAATATACATATGAAAAGTAAAGGGAAGTGCATAGTGTTTTACAGACATAATATTCTTGGTTATTATTATTATTATTATTTTAAAACTTCTTTTTTTAATTTTATTTATTTTAGAGAGGAGACACAGAGTGAGAGAGAAAGAGAGAAAGGAGGGAGTAGCTGGAAGCATCAACTCCCATATGTGCCTTGACCAGACCAGTACAAGGTTTTGAACTGGCGACCTCAGTGTTCCCAGGTTGATGCTTTATCCACTGCGCCACCACAGGTCAGGCTTGGTTATTATTTTTTAAAACAAATGCACCCATAAGTATAAGCTTAGCAGACCACTGTTCTTCTGGTAACAATTCCTAGAATGTTAGTATGAAGTCCCAAGAAAGGAATTCACATCGATTAGGCTGTCTTGGGTCCTTTGACTTTTCAATGACAGAAACAACACAGGTCTCATATACTTATGATTCATACCAGATTCAATGAGGCTATAAAAATAAAATAGTAATGAAGCGGAGAGAGTAATAGGCAGCAACTATTTTTATTGTTTCCAATCGAAAGACAAAATGATTGTTTTCTTAGCATCTGATTGCAGCCTATTTCTAGCACTGAGCAAAATGACCACAGTGTTATCCCACTAAAACTTGAAAAATGAGAGCAGGGAGAAGATTAAAGTCTTTACTAAATGATCTAATGGCAATTGCGATGAGGGACCATAAAAAGCTACATCAACTCAGCAAAGATTTTTGTTATCGGAAGCACTAATTGAGAGTTAAAGCAAGTTGGTTGGAGAGAATGATGAACTTCATTTGATAAATTTGGAAAGTCATTTCTTCTACCTGCTTGAGACATAACAACTTTCTTAGTGATAACCACAGGGAAATCACAATGCAATTTACATATGTAATATATGCCATCATATGCTGCCCCAATCCTCTCTTCCTCCACCCCCTCCCCTTTCCTATCCCAGCACCATTAGTTCAAATCTATTTAAATATTTAAATACCCCATGTCCTCCTCACCTTCATACTTTCCAAACATTTGGAAAATATCAGCTTTCTCATTCAGACTGAGCTAGAATCACAACCCCCTACTCTTTATTTTTCCCCAGGAGGAGGGTTCCACATTGACTGAGCCCAATGTGAAAGCTATGACAACAATGACATTTCCCTTCTTGGGTTATGCCTGTTGGCTAGTAAATATCCCCAGCACAGTTTCTATGTTCCACCATTTCATCTAGTAAAAAGATCCTAAACTTTGAGCAGTTCACATTATAGATGTATTGAAATTGAATGTCTTTAAGGAAGAAAAGGTTCAAGGAGAGATAAATACCTGATGGAAGGAAATTTGACTTAGGGTGGTGAACCCACAGCGCCACATACAGGTGTGGTATCATAGAATTGTACACCTGAAACCTATAAATTTGACTAACCAATGTCACCTCAACAAATTAAAGTTCCACCAATAAAAAAATAAATAAATACAATGTCTTTACTTAAATACTGCGTGGTAAGGAAAGATCTTCAAACAGATCAACTGCAAAAGGATAGGAACTTGAGCCCAAATCTGCGAAGCAGGATTATTTTTTCCTTCAAGCACAGGTGTGCCATCAGTGAAGCAGTTTTAGTTTGTGGTGTCTACTGGGACAGGAGTGTACACAACCTTACCTCTAAGAGAACTCATTAAGGCAGGATTCTATAAATAATTGAGTCATCTCCAAAACAATGAAAATTGAAAAAAAAAAAGGAAGCAAAGTGAATTTGCCCTGGATTCCATCACCTAACCATTTGCATGTGCAAACATGTGCCACGCGTGGGAGCTGAGGAAGAAGGGATGTAATACAATGAGGAAGGGAAGAAAGAAGGAATGACTCTGATCTCACAAAGATAACACTCTAAGGAAAATAGTCTATCACTTCCTCTTGAGAGAGAGAGAACAGCAAAGGTATAGTGGGCTTGGCATCCTTCTATGAGACATACCAACAGGACTGGCCTCTTCGTTTTGTAAGGGTGGTCCATCTCTACTTTCTGTAACCTTTATGCACAGATAACTCTGTTGCACCTCTGGATGTGATAGATAAAGCTTTGAAGTGAAACCTATCTCTGCTAGTTTCTAATTGTGAGAATTTAAATCTGTTGACCCACTTTCTACATCTTAAAAAATGTAGAAAATAAAATGTACCATTCAGATTTTTTAAAATATACACAATACACAAGGCTTCTAGCAGGTGTTCATTAGGTAGTCACTATTATTAACTTTATTATCTTTTAGCAAATGGTTCTAACCAACAAGTAGAACATTAACATAAAAAAAGAAAGGGAATGAAGCATGCATTCTGTTTGCCTCCCAGGAAAATAAGGAAGTAATTTGAAGCAGTTTTTATTTTGTATGGGTCTAGTCTATGTCTCTTTTTTTTTTTCTTTTCTTTTCTTTTTTTTTTATTCTATACCACTTTTATTATTTGCTTCATTCATCTTAAGGACTTGGAAAATCCCATGATCATTCTATGCTATCCTGATTCTTAAGGTAACAATCTTCAATCTAAACTTCAAAGAACTTCATTCTAAAAATTTGTAACTAATTTTCTTCCTAAACAAAAGTTCAGAAGGTAACAGACAAGTAAACTTCTATTTGAAATTCCTACTGTACAAGCCCTGGCCAGTTAGCTCAGTCAGGTAGAGCATCATCGCAAACACCAAGGTTGCAGGTTCGACCCCGAGTCAGGGCACATACAGAAAGCGAGCAATGAATACACAAATAAGTAAAACAAATGAATACAAAAAATTTTAAAAAATTAAATTCCTACTGTACAACCAAGAAAGATTATTTAGCGATTCTATATTGAAATTTCGCTGAAAGATCAGTTTATTTCAGAGAAATAGATAATCTTTTAGAGAGACTAAAAAAAAATTATGGCTTACATATATTTAGAACAAATAATGAAACTGAGAAACCTATTGTTATCAAATTCAGAAGTAGCAAAATTCCATTCTATGGTTAAATTGTGAAGGCTCAGAGTAACGTGGTCACATCATCTATAAATATGCATAAAAATAATGTGATTTACTTTTTACCATATGACTCAAAGTGAAGTTTTCAAAGAAATTATTATTTTTAAAATTTCATCTTTGCAGTTCTGCTAATTGAAAGTAAATACCTTTGCCTGACCAGGCAGTGGCACAGTGGCTAGAGCAGGGGACCCCAAACTACGCCCCACGGGCCGTATGCAGGCCCCTGAGGCCATTTATCCGGCCCCCACCGCACTTCCAGAAGGGGCACCTCTTTCACTGGTGGTCAGTTAGAGTACTGTATGTGAGTGGCGCTGCAAAGCATGGTTGCTCACGTACAGTACTACTTCCGGTGACGCGGGATGCACGCGTCATGGCTCCAGAAGCGCGTCATATGATGTGTGTGCATATCTGCAGTGTACATAGAGATTTGTTCATAGTTTTTTTTATAGTCCGACCCTCCAACGGTCTGAGGGACAGTGAACTGGCCCCCTGTGTAAAAAGTTTGAGGACCCCTGGGATAGAGTATCGGACTAGGACACAGAGGACCCAGGTTTGAACTTCGAGGGTCACCAGCTTGAGCACGGGCTCATCTGGTTTGAGCAAGGCTCACCAGCTTTAGCCCAGGGTTGCTTACTTGAGCAAGGGGTCACTCAGTCTGATGTAGCCCCCCATCAAGACACATATGAGAAAGCAATCAATGAACAACTAAGGTGCCACAACAAAGAATTGATGCTTCTCATCACTTCCTTCCTGTCTGTCTGTTCTGTTTCTCTCTCTGTCTCTCTGTCTTGTCAAAAAAGAAAAAAAAATAAAAAAGAAAGTAAATACCTTTTAACTACAACAACAGAAAATATAAAGTATTTATTATGCTATGTTCTAGTTGTTGTGGGCTTTTTCTTGCTTACTCATGCTTATTTCTCGTGGCTTCTCAAACTCTGTATGCAGATCCTTATCTTCTCCAAATTTATTCACCTCTCCCTCACCCATCCTGTTTTCAGTGGGTGTAGCATGTAGGAGGTGACATAGGTCGTCAGAGGGACCACCATAAGAGGTCAATTTCTCAATCTCCAATGTCATGTTCCTCGTTTGCCATGACTTGCTAGAAGTAAGAAACTTAACCCTACGATATGGTGAGTACAAAACATTTATCTGCAAATACTATCTGACAGACAGCAGGCATAGCCTCTTCATCCGAGAATCTCAGGGTCACGACGAGGTTCAAGCTGACCTCCAACAGCAAGACAAAGGATTTCCACCTAGTGCATGGATAGTCCTTGGGGTACCAGATGACCCACCACAGCCTGCTGAGCAGGCCTTCTCCAGTGTGCTATGGCTCAGTTCTCACCCTAAGCCTGGAGATGAGGTCTATTCATTTCTCAATCACTCTCCCCTCTGGCTTATGCATAGCTGCCGAGATGGAAATACTTAGCCCAAGTGTCCTGAGGACAGATTCATTTGGAGGCGGTCTCGCAGTCTCTGCCCTTCTTGATAAAACATCCTCAGCTCTGTGTCTGCTTTCAGGAATGTAACTTGTGAGCTGCTTGCTTCTGGCTCTTCCCTTGTTTGGTTGCTTTCAGAGCCTCCTGTAAAGCTGGAAGGTGACAGCTTGACTTGCTTTGCTCCATGTTTTATTTTATTTTTCTCTTTGGTACTGTTATTAAAATAACAAACGAAAGTTGTGAGGATGTGCGCAGAGCCGTAAGTCACCGTGGTGCAGCCCCACCTAAGGAGAAAGTGGCTAGACTATAGAAACACCCAAACCAGGCACAGTGGGAGCAGGGATAGTGACATGGTGGGCAGCCATTTTTTTTTATTATGTTTGGCATAATGCCCAGGACATCCTCAAATTGCCAAATTGTGTTTTAAAAACCAAGAGTGGGAGCCACTTGAATTCAGTTTAATTTCTGTTTAGACATAATTCCAAGTATTATAACTAAGTTTTTAACACCAGGCCTATAGCTAGGGCCTGTATCCTTAGTATGATCTGCATATTCCTCCTCAAACAAAAACAAACCTTTAAACTGCTAGAAAGACTCAATGGTGTTTCAGAATCCAAACAAAATGTTCACACATTGGGGTTAAATGAATTAGAAATTTATGAATTACTTTCATTAAAATGGAAATTTTCTGATGTAAAAGCTAGCAAATAAAGAATCATGAAATGTAGTTTTGTACCTATTCAGGGGTGGGATGGGTAACTGAGCAGCAAGGAAGACAGTCTGCTATTTTGTGACTTGAGGGTAAAGCAAAGTGGAAGTAAAAAGATAATTGGAAGGAAAAGTAGGCTAAGAAAAACCTTTAAAATTATGTGGCTCAATTACTATAAAAAAAAAGAACCACTTAAGCTGTAGAAGAGAAAACCCTGGTGAGTGACCTAAATATTTAAGAGCAATACACATCATTGGTGAGGCAAGAGCTTAAAGAAGCAGAAAAAATTGATATCTGAAGGATATCATTATGGGGGTATAAATAGCCCCAGAATTAACCTTGCAACCAGATGGGAAGGGGTTAAGAGTAAGGGTAGATTCAATTAGTTTTGGAGATATCAAGGAACTAGGTATTTAGGAAACTTCCTAAAGGTTATCTATTGAGTTATGAGGAAGGCAGGGTATGGCAAAGGACTTAAGGAGTCATGGAGACTGAGAACTCTATGGCAATGAAGATCACTCAATATCTGAAACTGTAATAACCTATCAGTACCAGCAACCAAGCTGGCATCAAGAGTCATCTCATAGACCAGGATCTTTAACTAGATTTCAATTGCAAATCAACCATTCTTATTGCTTGAGTCACTTTCTCTCTCTGGATTCAGTCCTGGCTTGACCCAATATTCCAGCCACGAGTTGTGTGATCATCTTCCCTTTGACTACCCCAAACTCCAGTTTAGGTACACAAGTCCACTTCCACTGTTTAGCAAGTTTATAAATTCTCCAAGAATATGTTTTCTCATTGTAATGATAACAACTGCTCAGCAGACCCACTTCAAGAATTAAATGAGATAGTACAAATGGATTTCAATCTCACTCCTCAGTATTTATATATGAACCTAAGTCAAAACATAAACTTGTCTCTCTGACGAGGGCGGGACTGGATATGGGAAGAGAATTACTTTCACAGTTTGTCACATTGTTGAAGGTACAATAGCTCTGTTTGAACTGTTGTTTGACTCCTCTGTTTATTTGGAAAGGACACGCTTGAACTTCTGAGGTTCACTAGAATCACAGACATTTCCTCTATTTAACGGCATACAATAATTTTCATGAAACTGAAACCTGTTACATTCAAATCGTCACCATCTATTAATGGACTCTGTATAAGTTTGATAATACATTTGCTAACAAGTGTTTCCTGTTCAGTAACATTAAACAAAAATAAATCCCAAGTTGCCAGGCAGCAGCAGCGTATGTACTGGAAAGGATGCACATACTATGGGTTATGTGTTCTCCTTACATACCCTGTTACATAGAACAGACAGCCTCAGACTATAAATATCCAGAGGCAAAAATGGCCCAAGTATGACTTCTGTTTAACTACTCATACATTTTCAAAGGATGAGAAATAGTAAGTGGCATTATGAATGATGATTCAAATGCTTTGCATTTCTAGGCTACAGGATGAAAAGCAAATAAACAGAAAAGAAAGGGGGCTGGTGAACATAAAATTACGTTCATGGGACAATTCAATGACTACATTCAACAAACCTACCATGTGAAGAAGCATCAGCCCCCAAACTATCAATTTCTCAAAGTGAGAGTTTCCCTCCAATATTAGGATTTGATACTGTGTGACCTCACAGATGAAGGATCATGCAAACCACCGATTTTAATCTCTTTTAGGAGCTAGTAGCTGGTCCTATGGTTTTTCCCTGCCAAGCCCCTGTGTAGATGTTTTCTTGTTTTAATTTAGGAATTTGGGGGTCACTATCTGGAAGGGGCTTTATTTTGACTCGGTTTCATCCCCCAAACAAAATGTTTAATTATGTAAGATAGTGTCCTCCTTGGGATTTTGAGCTGTCTGAACACCAGACACATAACCACACCACCCACTCTGTTTCCCAAGCAGATCTGTTTGTTCTGAAACAGCAGTGCCCGTCCAAAGTCATTCAAAGAGTGAGGTACACGATGTTAAATCGGGAGATGGTGTTTAACCTCCCTGACTTTGATTATTGTCCTCTGGCAGTGAGAACATGCAATTCAAGGGTCTCCGTTAGCTCTGAACGCATTCTAGGATTCTAATTTTAATTCTCTTAGTATCCACGTAATGCTGATTGGGAGGTCAAGATGGCCTCATTAACTTCTGTCTTAGATCTCTATTTTCCTAACTGCTCTGTCTCTTTTGAATTTATACTAATTAGGCTTTGCTGGTCTTACCAAAGAGGTCTCTGCTCTGTGGCAGCTGGGTTTCTTTATTACGATCACCATGACTCCCACCCCCAATATCCTGGCTCATCTCAGCTTCCCTCTGTGACCCTTCATCCAATGCAAACTTGAGTATTCCATTCCAATTGCTATCCATGTTTCAATTTCATTTGCAACATTGAAAAAGTACATGCATGAACTTGGTCCCTTGACCTAGCTCCCTATTTACCTACCAACTCATTAAAAGTGGCTCTGGCCCCGAAGCAAGGGCTTATATGTTAGAGAAAGAAAGCAATTTAACTTGGCAAGTTCACTAGAGTGTTCTCTCCAATGTCAGAGCAAAGGTCTGTCCTTGGGATGAGGCTGCTGGCTCCCTTGGTCTGTTCTCTCTGGCTGTCTGATTCTTCAATTAACTGAAACCTCTGTGCTGGTGACTTCATCCGGGCTGATTGAGTGGACAGGCTAGAAATAGTCGTCCGGTGACTTACACGCTGGTTGCATAGCATCACTTTCATGCTGCCTAAGTATTTCTGCAAAGAGGGATTTTGGGGACAGAATGTGTTTGAGATGGATAACAATTTTCAAAGGGGAAGGAAGGGTATTTTGATGATTTTCACTGGAGGCCCAGAATCTGAACAAAATGACAAAATCCGACAAGAATAAATCCACTCTTATATTATTAGGTCCTGTGTTACGGAGCAGAATTTGGTGCCAGGAATTTCTGTGTGAAGTCTCAATTATGCACAATGTTTTTCTTTTTTATTTAAAAACCATGTGGATTCATTTATGATATATTTCATTCTGCTTGCAACGTTTCCTCTGCCTTTGGAGGTTCAAATGGCAAAAATTACTTTTTCTAGGAATTTTCTTTCCTATTTTCAAATAAAAACATTAGACAAAGTAAACAAACAAAAAAACATACTGAATCATTCATACCTGGCCAACAAAAACTACTACCCTATTTACTTGAGCATTCAAGAGATCATTTTGTTTTAGTTACCCTCAGAGGATAAAGTAGTGAACAATATTGACTTGTTTCCTGTTGTCAGAGACCTTACACTGTAGTTGGACGCACATGTGAACTTTTACCGCTGTTGAAATCTTGTATATCTTCCTGTATACATATATATGAGCATGCGCTAAATACACTCACCTATATATGCATACAAACTTTAAATATTTTCAATCACCTGGTATATATCAATTCATTGTCTCCCTGGGGCCAGACAGGGGACTGAAAGTGTGAGAGAAGCAGGTTGTGTGTAACTGAACATCTGTGAAAGCTTCACTGCTGGTCAGCCTTGGACAAGCAGAGAAGTGGAGTAGCTGGCAGCTACTCCCCTCTTCAGCTCCAGCTGACGTTGGAACGTGGACACCGTTGTTAGATATTCAGAACTGTAGCAATACACTGGAAATCTGAATTTTTATGTGTGTTATCCTAATTGGCTCAGCATCATAAAATACTGACAAAGAAACAAAACACGTCTGTGTGTGGACAGATCTGGCCAAGAGGCCCTCTTTTATGACCTATGGCATTTACTGTCTTAAAACATTTTCAAATAAAGATAAACATAGGCATTTTTCTATGACATTAGATAATCTCCTAATGCATCATTTTAATGAGTACTTCAGATTTTGTTTTGTGGCAATACTATAATTTAATTCAACAATCCTTTATTTGTGACACAGGTCATTTTCAATTTTTCAGTCTAACAAACAATGATACATTGTTTATTTAAGTCTAACAAACAATGACCCTTTTATATATGAAACTAATTTATATGGACTCTATTAGAATAATGTATAATAAAATTTAATACTTATTTTTTCCAACTAGTTTAAAAATTACCCCAGTAATATTTATTGAACAACTTACACTTTCTCCACAAATTTGAAAATCTAATTCTATTGTCTACTAAATATTTTTATAAACATAGATTGATTTTGAGGCTTCCCATTCTATTTCCTGGTTTTATCCTTGAAGTGATAATGTCATTCTCCTTATTGTAATTTTATAACTTATTCTGAGACTCCAGTTATACATCCCATTTATTAGTGTACTGTTTTTCATTATTTTTATTTTCATCCTATTTTAATACAAACTTCAAAATACTTTGTGAACCTTTTTTATTCTTATAGAATTTTTCTTGGACTGTTATAAATGAAATTGGGAAGAATTGACAACTGCCTAGTAGCTAGTCTTCCTATAAATAGAAATGTTTCCATTTGTTCAAGTTTTCCTTTTCATCTCTGTAGAATGTCCTATACTTTTCTTCCGATATATCTATCATAAAATTTTTAGAGACTTGTATTTAATATAATTTTTATATATCTGGCTAAGATGGACCTTACTTATTTCTAGTTGCACAATGAATAGAATCTGTCACTGTATTTCTAATTTTGATGGAAGTATATGTCCATAATTCATATAGACTATAGAGGATATGTTAATAAAAATAAAATCATTAATCTGCATTTGGCCACCTGTACATAATATAAATAGGACATATTCATATATGAAAGCTATTATTTAACTTCCCACTTTCCACCTACAAATAATTGACATATTACTTCAAAATCTTGCCAATTAATTTACTCTAAATTATGCTTCAATTATCCTGTGCAGAACTAAGAGTTTTGCAAAATAATAAAGGGAGCACATAGATCTATCTGCAAAGCCCCTCTTCCCAATTAACACACTATCTTACTCTATAAGTTAGCTGAGAGGATACAGGATCTAGTCCCTCTCATTAATTGGTTTATATGACATAATTTAAGATACTTATCAATAAAGAAATTCATATCCAAAGTATTTATTTCTTTAATCACATATAACTTGTAAAGTAACCTAATAATTATGACAATAATTTGAATAAAGACACTAAAACTAAATGGTTTTTTTTGGAACGGTGTTGAAGGCACTTGGGTGAATATTTTATAACCAAGTAAATACCTTTGTATTAAGGAATTGATGTGGCTTTTCTAGTGTGGCCCAGCAAAGGGGGTATAGTATTTATTTTTAAGCATAAGTTATATTATTGATTAGATTAGAATTCAATAACAACTTGAAACTAACTGCTGTATAAAATAACCACGGAAGGTCAGTAAGCGCAGGCACAAAATGCATTACTGATTCTTCTGGATCACCATTGATGTTTGAGCTCTGACACTTTTGACTACAAAAATGACAGGTTTATTTTTGTTCTAGAAAGTCCCTTATTCTCTGCAAGGTCTGTCGCTTTGTGATGGGGAGGTCAGGGAAGGGGCTGGTGCCCGCAGTAGGTATACTCAGGGAGAGAGAGAGCACGCTTTTGGTATGGCCAAGTCCTGATTTCACCTTTCATTCTCGAGTCTCCTGCATTTAAGTGGCATCACAACAGTCACACAGAAGCAAGCCAGCTTTAAACTAAACACACACACACACACACACGTATATGATAGAGCTACTGTCATGGGTGGTACTGTTGCCATCCTCTCTTTTAGAGACGAGAAACTAAGGCACATAAAAGCTAATAAGTCAGTGTTCCAATGCCAGCTGCTGTTGGTGCTCAAACATAAAACCAGAGGCATCTAATAGCAAAATTTTTGCTCCGGGTCATGTAAACTTCTCACTTGTGGGGGCATGGTATGTTTGTCTCTCTCTGTCTCTTGATACAGTTATAACTCACATCTATAGATAAAACCATCACCCTGTAGACCAGGGGTCCCCAAACTTTTTACACAGGGGGTCAGTTCACTGTCTCTCAAACTTTTGGAGGGCCGGACTATAAAAATAAAATTATAAAAAAATCCCTATGCACACTGCACATATCTTATTTTAAAGTAAAAATACAAAACGGGAACAAATACAATATTTAAAATAAAGAACAAAAAAAAAATAAAGAACAAGTAAACTTAAATCAACAAACTGACCAGTATTTCAATGGGAACTATGGGTGCGGATGCATCCTGTGCTCCTCTCACTGACCACCAATGAAAGAGGTGCTCCTTCCGGAAGTGCAGTGGGGGCCAAATAAATGACCTCCTCAGGGGGCTGCATGCGGCCCGCAGGCCGTAGTTTGGGGATCCCTGCTGTAGACTGTGCTCACCTTAAGCTCTTCAACATCTCTCATAACTGTGATGGTTAATTATATGTGTCAACTTGGTTAAGTCATAGTATCCAGTTAATTAATCCAATACAAATCTAGATGTTTCTATAAAGATATATTTGTAGATGTGGTTAATAGCTACAATCAGTTGAAGTTAAGTAAAGGAGATTTCTCTCAAAAATGCAAGTGGGCTCCTCCAATTAGTTGAATCCATAGAGCAAATCCTGAAGTTTCCTGGAGAGGAAAAAATTTCAAACAGTAGCATTAACTTCTGTCTGAGTTTCTAGCCTACTGGCATGATTTACAGACTTTGGACTGGCCAATGCCCACAACTGCATTGACCAGTTCTGTAAAATTAATCTCTTTAGATGGATGAATGGATAGATAAATAATATAAACACAGACAGATAAATATGCATACTGTCAATCCTTGTTATTTGTGGTAGGTATGTTCTATAAAGTCCACATGAACACTAAATTAGTGAATCCTAAACCACTATTCCTAGTTGACATACAATGTCAGGTTCCGGCTATAATGAATGGAGACCCAATCAAGTTTCTGCAAAAGAAATTACAATGAATGAATGTGTATCTAAAGTAGATCTCTGAAACTGTTGTGCAGGGCAGATCATTAGAAGGGACTAGATAGGGAGTGTGGAGACCAGTAGTAAGTACCTCAGTCACAACAAAGATCCACAGCAAATACAGACCTAGGGCAGAAATGAGAGGGATGGGAAAGAGCTTCTGGGTTTGAAAATGTGTGATTAAATGTGGGGGAGAAGGAGTCAAAGATAACTGTCTATTTTTAGTGTAGACTCTAAATGCAGACACACTCCTTACGAAAGGCTAATGAGACCATGGTAGATATCAGCAATGCATATCTTTAGCTGGGAGCTTGCAGGACAAGATAGATTTTAGTCTCACTAAGTCAACTGCTTCTTAATTAGGCATCTGGCTTTGGGTAGGTTTGCTTTTACCACATCTAACACTGAGACAGAAAGAGCCCTTAGGTCCTGATGACCTAAGTTTGATTTCCACTTCCCTCATTTACAATTGTGTGATGTTGAATAAGCAAAGTAACTACTTTAACCTCCATCTCTTTAAATATAAAATAAAAATACATTACCTCACCATGTCTTAATTGTCTTTTTTATAAAGTGGAGAAATGGTACCAATTTCTTAAGTTTAAACCCCTTAAACTTAATGTGCACTAAATAAGTGTTACTTATTAATATGAATACATAAATTTGTGTCTCTCTCAATATGTATAAAACATATATGTATATAGACATATATTTGGCTGAACCATACAAATTGCCAATATTTAACCATTTTGAGAAACAAAATGGCAATGACATATAGTTCGATCTTATGTATATATATAATATTCAATAATAATATTTGACGTAATATACAAATATATACTTTTTAAGCTCTTTTACTATCTTTCTTTAGCTGATCTTCTCAGGCAAGCAAGGGCTTCAGGACCATTGACTTGAGGCAGATAATACGGTTGGGTTCTAACTCAGACCTATGTAACCTTGGACAAGTTACTTAACCTCTCTACATCTCAGTCACCTCCTTTACAAAATAAAGAAACTATAATAGTGTTATATTTTAAATGAGATAATGTATGTAGAATACATAGCCTATAGTCTAGCTGATGATGAGCACTCAAAACATGTTAGTTATCAGTATACAGATTGTTAATTATTCACTTAAATTCCATTTCCTCCAGATGATCACATTTTATGTTATTATGTGATTTACTTCCTTGCTTTCCCTTCTCTCCACTTTCTTCTCTGACCTGACTTCCTTCTCTTCTGTCTCCTTCTTTTTTCCCCCTGCCCATCAATTTCCTTTCCTTTCCAATGAGAAACCACTTTGATGTGATTACATCTGAAATTTTCTTTTGACATACCTGTTTATCAAAGAACCCTTCCTGGAAGATAACACGTTGTATTTATATTTTTTAACGTGGGTGAGGGGGAGTACCTGTGTATTGATTTTTGTAAGTAAGATTTGCATATGTAATATTTCTTCTCATTCTAGAAGAAAAAAACACTAATTCAATACTAACCTACGTGCCCTTGTTTTGTTCCCTACCTATTTACTTGGGAAAAAAAAATGTAATAAAATAAAAATACTCAAACTCTTATCAACAAAATGTTACATACTTTTTAAGAGAGAAGGACTTAATTGAAGCCTGAAGTGTTTCAGAGAATACTTAAATGGGCCTGAGAGGGCAATTTGGTTATGACTAAAAAAGAAGGGATGCAAATTGAAGAGGCCCATCTGGAAATAGCCATTACATGCTAATTGATGTGTTTGCCTTCTACAGCTTATTCACTTGACCCACCCCAGTCCACTGGCACAGCTGTGGTCACTGTGAGGTGCCATGGCAAATGTTACTTGAGAGACTTAGGGGGTTTATATCTCCAATGGTTAGGACTATGCTAGGTAAACTATGGGTGTGCAATAAACGGTGTAAAGCATAGCTTTGAGGGAGATTTTCTCCAGACTCATCTTCTGTCCTCTAATCCGGAACAACAAGGGGAAGTTTCCGGTTTCAGAATATGCAAATGAACACAATGAGTATACCCCAGGGCAGCTCCCTAAAGTGAAGAAATTGAGCTCCATAGACCTCAGCAAATTTACATTTATACCTAGGGAACTTAAGGATATACTTGCATTATAATATGTCCTGAATATAAGAGAAACAAAATTATGCTACACTGGAACAGTCTCTAAGATGCTGAGCTGGGTCCTTTTTTAGAAGCATTCTCAGAAGACTAAAATGTAATCTTATCTTATAATGGTACACACTCCATTGGTTTCTTCAATGTCATGATACAGGACATTGAAGACATTAGATGTGGCTTTTAAACTTAATTCTAGCAATCTGTAAAATCCTTCCAGCTGGTCAAAAATAATATGGCTGAAACGCACACGTTCTAACACCTGCAGATTCCTTCCTAACCCAATGCTGCTGTTGTTTCCTACACTTGAGCATGACACTAGACCCTCATTTACAAAGTATGTTCTGCAGAATGTCAGTTCCATGAGTTATTAAAAGATGTTCTGTGGAATAAAGCATTTCATTGTCAAATAAGTTTGGGAAAAGTTGAACCCTCCGTTCTTTTTTTTGCTGAGTCACTGTTGACACTGGTATGTAAAAATGTTGCAGTAAGAAGCCATAAACATAGATTATATCAACATTTCTCAAAACTATTGGAGCAGAAATAATTTCTTCTCACAGAACATGTATTACTATCCTGTAAAAATATGCCATGGAACACACTTTGGGAGTGCTGTGCTACCTGAATCAATAAATGGACGGGCATTTGAGTTGAAATAACTGAAGTCCTATGCAGTCCCATTAATTATTTTACCTCCTTGCCTGAACATATACTGTTCTGCTCCTTCTTCCTGGAATGACAATCTGCCATTAGCAACCCACCCAATGCTCTGTTCTGTCCCCGTGCTGAATGAGACCTTTTGTGTAATGTAATTTAAGGTACCAGCTTAAAAGTAATTTCTGGTAGAAGCCTTTCCTGGTACCTTAAGAAGGCATGGGGTGCTCCTCATCTGATCTTTCTCAATGTTGTGAAATAGCTTATATTAGCATTCACAACTGTTTTACATCTTGGAATTGGTCGTGCTTTATTCCCTGTAGTAAACCTAGAGCCTCTTAGAAGAGCCTGTATATGGGAAATGGTAAACAAATGTTTGTTAAATGAATGAGTGGGCAAAACAAACAAATAAACAAACAAACAAAAAGGTTCAGGGAAGCACATCCCCTGGGAGGTTTGTCTGATGAGAAAGAGACATAATAAGACCCTAATGAGAGAGATTTATGGAGTCAGAGGAAATCACAGTTCCCCTTTACCAATGGAAATGTGTCCCAGAAAGAATGGATATCATGTAACCATTAAAATCATTTAATTGGTGCTAGGGGACATTAAACTCTTAGCCATGTGAACAAGAAAGCCCTTGGGATAATTTCTTCATAAATTGCTTACTAATCTGCCTCGAGGGAAGCCATGTGGAGAGTGTCACTTGGATTCCAAAGCAAACAGATGTTCTGTCTCCCACAATGATGCTGAGTGATTTACATTTCTTTCTTTTTTTTTTTTAACTTAAGAGCCAATAGTTGTACACATAGTACAATAAGAATTTTATGGAAAAGCAACTGCACCATTTACATAGTTAATAGACTGCAATGTTTCCAGAAACAAAACTCAATGAATGGGATTAAGAAAATGACTGTCTTTGAGGGAAAGAAACTATAGCGGGTGGCTGAAGTTGGAGAACTGGGGGGGGGGGGGATTGTCCCAGGGACCAAGTTGATTCAGGCCATGTTGCGAGGTCCATCTCTGCAAGAAGGATAAGAGTTTCTCTATTTACATGAGCTTAAGCTGTGCCTGAATCGGCATCACGCTCTGAGTCAAAGTAAAAACAATGGTTGACAGAGAGGGCAAGATGACAATGGAGTAGGCGGACGTACAAACTTCCAACTCCCAGAACCAAAGTGGATTATAACTTGATTTTAAGAACCATCATCTGGATAAACCAACATTGAACTGGACTGAGAGGACTCTTCAACTGGGGAACACTGAAGAAGCAACATTGAGACTGGTAGGAAAAGTAAAAATGCGGAAAGGGCTGCCCAGCTCCTGGGGGTGAAAGGCAGCCCAGAGAGACTCGTGTGGCAGGAAGAGAGGCTAGCGGAAGGGTAGGGACCTGGGTCCCAGGAACAAAGCCCCAGCCTACAGCCCCAGAGCCTAGAAGAGGTGCGTGGACAGTATTTAGCTGTGAAACAGGTTAGGATACTGTTTGTGAGAAAGAGACAGTTGTCTCAGACCCAGGATTCTTCTTAAAGGGACAGCACAGAAAAATTCTATCAAAACCACTCACTCGGGACTCCGGGAGACAGGGAGAGAGGAGAGGACCAGAGCAGCGGGAAGAGAGTGCAGTCTGGAAGGCACAGGGAGAAAAGCTTTGAGGGACAGCCACCCTAAATCCTGGGCTGAGTCAGTCCACAAATCTGAAACAATATTTGCCCTGGAACCAGCAAGGGGAAACAGGACACCAGCCAAACAGGCTCCCCTGTGGCAATTAGAGCACAGTCGCTTAGAAAAAAGGAACTTTCAGGACTACAGTATGAAGTGTTAGGGTCTGAGCTGCAGCACCCCCACCCACAATGCTGAGGGATTGCTGTAGGGCAGGCGGCAGAGGGAAGCGAAAGCACAGTTCCGTTGGTGGGGGCAGAGGCCGAGCTGGCTGATGTGAGCTCGGTCTAGCCCAGCGGGCGTGAAGGGAATGTGCAAAAGTGGTCCGGGGCTGTGGGCCCGCCTGTGACCCAACCAGTTGGGGAGAAGCAGGAGCCCGGAATGGGCAGAGATCTGCCGCTGGATAGGGGTGAGCAGGCGCGCAGCCTCACCCAGCCTCCGAGGCTTAAAGCCCTGCACGAAACGGCTTTGCCCGTGGAGGTGGGGCAGAAACCCAGGCTCACAGTTGAGTGCACGCCAGCAGCCCCTCAAAGGCGAGGAGCCAAGGTTGGCGGGGGCAGGGTGGAAGCCTGGCTAGCAGCTGAGCACGCACCAGAAGCCCTTCCCGGCCAGAGGAACAGGCTGACAGGGACCTGAAGCTGAGCAAAAGAGTTCACCCTTGCCCTTAGTGCCCAGGCTTGTGGCCTGAGTGTGGTGCGCAATCCCACCGGTGGGTGAGGGGCGAAGGCCAAGACAGGCTGAGGCTTATAGAGCCTGGCACGAGAACACAGCCCCTCCCACGGAGGCCAGGCGGAAACCGCAGGAGCAGCCGCAGCGGGCGGCACCAGCAACACCCATACACAACCGCCCTAGGCAGTGGCAGAGGGGGTGGCGGGCCTGCAGACAGACCACACCTAGGGAACACAGAGGCAACACCTACTGGACTCCAATAGCCAAACCCTTATTACACACAGACAAAATGGGCAGGCAGGGAAATGCAATCCAAATGAATCAAGAGAAATCCCAAGAGAAGGACCTGAATGAATCAGATATAACCAAACTACCTGATGCAGAGTTTAAAATAACTATAGTTAGGATGTTCAAAGAGCTTAGAGCAACAATGGATAGTCATTACGAACACCTAAATAAAGATATAGCAAGTATAAAAAAGGAAATTGAAATAATAAAAAAAAATCAGACAGAAATGACAAATACAGTATCAGAACTAAAGACCATGATGGAAGGAATTAAAAGCAGGATGGATGAAGCTGAGGATCGAATCAGCGAGTTAGAGGACACAATAAACAAAGGCACAGTGGCAGAGCAGAACAAAGAAAAGAGACTCAAAAAATATGAGGAAACTCTAAGGGACCTCTGTGACAACATGAAGAGAAATAACATCTGCATCATAGAGGTTCCAGAAGAAGAAGAGAAAGAACAAGAGATAGAAACTTTGTTCAATCAAATCATAGCTGAAAACTTCTCTAAATTAAGACTGGAAAATGTTTCACACTTTCAAGAAGCACAGAGAACTCCATTAAAGAAAAATCAAAGAAATCAACACCAAGACACATCATAGTTAAAATACCAAAGCTAAGTGATAAAGAGAAAATTTTAAAAGCTGCTAGAGAAAAAAAGGCTATCACCTACAAAGGAGCCCCCATAAGGATGACATCTGACTTCTCAACAGAAACACTTGAGGCCAGAAGGGAATGGCAAGATATATTCAAAGTAATGCAGAACAAAAACCAACAACCAAGACTACTCTATCCAGCAAGGCTAACATTTAAAATTGAAGGAGAAATAAAGAGCTTCCCAGACAAAAAAAAAACCCTCAAGGAATTCATTAAAATCAAACCAATTCTGCAAGAGATGCTAAGGGGCCTGTTGTGAACAGTTCAAATGGCGGGAAAGAAAATAGCAAAAGAAGAATACAGTATTAAGAATAAAACGGCAATTAACAACTACATATCAATAATAACCTTAAATGTAAATGGATTAAATGATCCAATCAAAAGACATAGGGTAGCTGCATGGATAAAGAAACAGGACCCATACATATGCTGTCTACAAGAGACACACCTTAAACAAAAGTTGCACATAGACTGAAGGTAAAAGGATAAAAAAAATATTTCATGCAAATGGAAATTAAAAAAAAAGCCGGGGTAGCAATACTTATATTTGACAAAATGGACTTTAAAACAAAGGCTGTAGTAAGAGATTAAGAGGGACACTACATAATGATAAAGGGAATAATTCAACAAAAAGATATAACCATTATAAATATCTACGCACAGAACATAGGAGCCCTGATATACATAAAGCAGACTTTGATGGATATAAAGGGTCAGATTATCAGCAATGCTATAAAGGTAGGGAATTTCAATACCCCACTAACATCACTGGAGAGATCCTCAAGAAAAAAAATTAACAAAGAAACAGCAGACTTAAAGGATACACTAGATTAACTCGATTTAATAGATACCTTCAGAACTTTTCACCTTAAAGCAGTAGAATATACATTCTTCTCAAGCGCTCATGGTACATTTTCTAGGATAGACCACATGTTAGGACACAAATGTGGTTTCAAGAAATTTAAGAAGATTGAAATCATATCAAGCATTTTCTATGATTACAATGGCATGAAACTAGAAATTAACCACAAAAGAAAAACTGAAAAATACTCAAACACTTGGAAACTAAATAGCATGTTATTAAATAACGAATGGAATAACAATGAGATCAAAGAAGAAATAAAAAGGTTTCTAGAAACCAATGATAATGAGCATACATCAACTCAAAACTTATGGGACACAACAAAAACATTACTGAGAGGGAAGTTCATAGCACTATAGGTATACCAGAAGAAGCTACAAAAAGCTCAAAAAAGCAACTTGACCCTGCATCCAACAGAACTAGAAAAAGAACAGCAAATAAAGCCTAGGACTAGTAGAAGGAAGGAAATAATAAAGATCAGAGAGGAAATAAATGACATAGAGGCTAAGGATACAATACAGAGGATCAATGAAACCAGGAGCTGGTTCTTTGAAAAGGTAAACAAGATTGATGAACCTTTAACTAGACTCACTAAGAAAAAAAAGAGGGAGGACTCAAATAAATAAAATTGGAAATGAGAGTGGAGAAATAACAACTGACATAACAGAAATACAAAGTATTGTAAAAAAAATGCTATGAAGAACTATGTGCCAAAATATTAGACAACCTAGGTGAAATGGACAAATTTCTTGAATCATATAAAAATTTTCCAAAAATCAATATGGAAGAATCAGAACACCTAGACAGGCCAATTACAACAAATGAGATAGAAACAGTTATCAAAAAACTCCCAAAAAAGAAAAGTCCTGGGCCTGATGGCTTCACAAGTGAATTCCACCAAAAATTCAAAGAAGAACTAACTCCTATTTTTCTCAAGCTATTTCAAAAAATTCAAGAGGAAGGAAGACTTCCAAACTTCTTTTATGAGGTGAGCATAATTCTGATCCTGAAACCAGGCAAAGGCAACACAAAATTATAGGCCAATATCCCTGATGAATTTAGATGCTAAAATTCTCAACAAAATATTAGCCAACTGAATCCAGCAATATATGAAAAAAATCATACACCATGATCAAGTGGGGTTTATTCTGGAGAGGCAAGGCTGGTTCAATATTCGCAAATCAATCAATGTGATTCATCACATAAACAAAAGGAAGGACAAAAATCACATGATAATTTCAATAGATGCAGAAAAGGCATTTGATAAAATCCAGCACCCGTTCATGATCAAAACTCTCAGTAAAGTGGGAATACAGGGAACATTCCTTAACATGATAAAGGCCATCTATGACAAACCCACAGGAAACATCATCCTCAATGGGCAAAAATTACAAACAATCCCCTTAGGATCAGGAACCAGGCAGGGGTGCCCCCTTTCACCACTCTTATTCAACATAGTTCTGGAAGTCTTAGCCACAGCAATCAGACAAAAAGAAGAAATAAAAGGCATCCAAATTGGAAAAGAAGAAGTAAAACTGTCATTATTTGCAGATGACATGATATTGTATATAGAAAACCCTAAAGTCTCAGTAAAAAAACTACTGGACCTGATAAATGAATTCAGCAAGTTGGCAGGATATAAAATTAATACTCAGAAATCAGAGGCATTTCTATATACCAACAATGAACTGTCAGCAAAAGAAATTAAGGAAAAAATCCCCTTCACTATTGCAACCAAAACAATAAATTACCTAGGAGTAAATTTAACCAAGGAAGTTAAGGACTTATTCTCGGAAAATTATAAAACATTGATAAAAGAAATCAAGGCAGATACAAATAAGTGGAAGCATATACCATACTCATGGTTAGGAAGAATAAACATCATTAAAATGTCTATATTACCCAAAGCAATTTATAAATTCAATGCAATACCAATTAAAATACCAATGACATACTTCAAAGATATAGAACACATATTCCAAAAATTTATATGGAACCAAAAAAGAACACGAATAGCCTCAGCAATCTTAAAAAGAAAAGATAAAGCAGAAGGTATCACTCTTCGAGATATCAAGGTATACTACAAGGCCATTGTACTCAAGACAGCCTGGTACTGGCATAAGAACAGGCACATAGATCAATGAAACAGAACAGAGAACCCAGAAATAAACCCATACCTTTATGGACAACTGATATTTGACAAAGGAGGAAAATGAGTAAAGACAGCCTCTTTAACAAATGGTGTTGGGAAAATTGGACATCTACTTGCAAAAAAATGAAACTAGACCATCAACTTACACCATTTACAAAAACAAACTCAAAATGGATAAAAGACTTAAATGTAAGCTGTGAAACCATAAGCGTCTTAGAAGAAAACATAGGCAGTAAGCTCTCCGACATCTGTCGCAGCAATATATTTGCCGATTTATCTCCATGGGCAAATGAAATAAAAGGCAAGATAAACAAATGGGACTATATCAAACTAAACAGTTTCTGCACAGCTAAAGACAATAAGAACAGAATAAAAAGACAAACCACACAATGGGAGAACATATTCGACAATAAGTCTGATAAGAAGTTAATAACTAAAATTTATAAAGAACTTATAAAACTCAACACCAGGAAGACAAACAATCCAATCAAAAAGTGGGTAAAAGAAATGAATAGAGGCCTGACCTGTGGTGGCGCAGTGGATAAAACGACGACCTGGGAACACTGAGGTCGCCAGTTCAAAACCCTGCACTGGTCTGGTCAAGGCACATATGGGAGTTGATGCTTCCAGCTCCTCCCCCCTTTCTCTCATTCTCTCTTTCTCTCTCTCTCACTCCATGTCTCCTCTCTAAAATGAATAAAAATAAAAAAAAAAAGAAATGAATAGAAATTTCTCCAAAGAGGAAGACAGATGGCCAATAGGCATATGAAATGCTCAACATCACTAATCATTAGAGAAATGCAAATTAAAACCACAGTGAGATATCACCTCACACCAGTCAGAATGGTGCTCATCAGCAAAACAACACAGAATAAGTGCTGGCGAGGATGTGAAGAAAATGGAACCCTCCTGCACTGCTGGTGGGAATGCAGACTGGTGCAGCCACTGTGGAAATCAGTATGGAGATTCCTCAAAAAATTAAAAATTGAACTGCCTTTTGACCCAGCTATCCCACTTATAGGAATATACCCCAAGAACACCATAGCACTGTTCGAAAAGAAGAAATGCGCCCCCTTGTTTTTGGCAGCATTGTTCACAATAGCGAAGATCTGAAAACAGCCCAAGTGTCCATTAGAGGACAAGTGGATTAAAAAGCTTTGGTACATAAATACTATGGAATACTACTCAGCCATAAGAAATGATGACATCGGATCATTTGTAACAACATGGATGGACCTTGATAACATTATACTGAGTGAAATACGTAAATCAGAAAAAACTAAGGACTATATGAGTCCATACATAGATTGGACATAAAAATGAGACTCAGAGACATGGACAAGAGTGTACTGGCTACCCGGAGGGAGGGGGAGGTAAGTGAGGGGATAGGGAGAGGGGAGGGACACAAATCAAACCAGATAAAAGGTGACAGAGGACAATTTGACTTTGGGTGATGGGTACGCAATATAATCAAATGTCAAAATAACCTGGAAATATTTTCTCTGAACATATGTGCCCTGATTTATTAATGTCACCCCATTAAAATTAATAAAAAAATAAAATAAAATATAAAAAACAAACAAACAAAAACAATGGTTGACATATGGACCTCCCATTGTCACTCACGGTCAGTACCTCAAAGTCTCAGATCTCTATGTGACAATAGAGCCCTCAATAGTTACTCAGCTTTTCTTTTCCCATTTGCTTTGTCTTAAAAATAACAAACTCGATGCAGAGATTAAGATGCCATACTGCGCCCAGTTCATAAACCTGCTTGCTCGTGTGCTCTGCATTTCTTGTGCTAAGTACCTGGCTACTTCCTCAGTCTACAAGTCTGAAAAACAAAAATGATAATATCATCTACATCATTGAGTATTATCAGGATTAAATTAGTTATTACATGCCTGGCACTTAAAATAACAAGCACTCCCTGAGTGTTAGCTATTGTTAATATCATTAGCATTCATAACATTATAATTTTATCATTCATAAAGCAATAATGTCAGTCACTCCCTCACCTATTTAAAATATTCTAAGATAGACCTAAATCTCAACTGCTAACTTTGAGAACATTCTGTGATATAATACTTTATATCCAACTATTTATACTTAGTCTAAAGTTCAGCCTGGAGATTTCCTAAGTATACCCACAACATACTTAGCCCTTAGCTCGATCTTGAGGTTATGTATATATGGTTCTCTTTCCATAATATATTTTTTCTTCTTTCTAGGGAGTCAATTTCTAACCATTCTTCAGGGTCTTGTTCCAAAGGAACTTCATTGGAAAGATCATTCTCCCATCTCTATAAACATAATACTTTATTTTCTGAAGCAAACAAAACGACATCATGTCACACACAAGTACTGATGTTTATTTCACATAGAAATATCTCATTCATCTTAAAAATATGAGCAGGAACATTATTATTTTTGAGAGTGCTGGAATTTCCTGATCTACAAATAGTGTGGTTAGAGATGGTTATAAACCTTCCTGCTCTATTTTCTTGTTCTATTTCTATCAGCTGGCTTTTGAATTAGGGACACTAATCTTACAGGCTTTCCCCCCAACATTGTAACAACTTGCAACAATAAAGCCAATAGAAAGAGATTAAATCAGTGGAAATATTATAGCACTCTTGATAAAGTATCAAATATATACCCTTTGATGTTAGATACCTTGTTTGATGACAGTGAAAAGTGACATTTTTAATATTGGGGAATGCCAATGTGATTATTTTATTGTTGAATTTTATTTTGTTTTACTGGGGCATTGCAGATTAGTTTTTCCCAACCTAAGAAAATCTTACTCTCTGTTCCTTACCCATTTTTTTTGTGCAAACAATTACTAATTAGGTCCTTTCTTTTCCCTTTCCCCCTGCTCTGTCCTTCTCTACTGCAATCTAGAATAAAGAATCTATGCATTTCTCCACTTAGAAATACAATTTTATTTGGAAATGGGCTGTGGGCCATGTCTAAATGCATTTACCTTCATTTTCAGAATAAAAGGTAGGGGAGAGTTTCTTCTGTGGGAGTCAAGTGACTTTTCAGAGCACAAGCAAGGAACAAGATACTTCCCAGTCACTCAGGGAAACTGCTTTCTTATAGAGTGTATTATGTAGCACTTCTCTGATATCTCAATTTATATCCTGATACCTTCTGCAGAGGGATCTTTAGTTGCTACTCAGTCCTATGAACTTTCAAGTACTTATTTTTGAAACTACATAGTTTAGCAACTATGTATACAATGTCTTGCATTGTTTGGTCTCATGCTATAAACCAGATACCTGGAGACTATCTTTAAATCTTCCCATATCTAAAAAACTTGTTTAACTGCCTAAAATACTCTTTCTTCTATATCTTATGTATTATTATTCATCACCTTTGCATTTTTACCATCACAGTATTAGTTGAGAGTATCATCAGTTCTCACCCGTAAAGGCCACCCAACTGGTCATCCTGACTTTAGTCTTATTCATTCAAATATATTCTCTATTCTGTCTCCTCAGCAGTCTAAGTCACAAACTTAAATATGCCTATCTGCTGTTAAAAATTATTCAATGGAGAATAAAATCCCAACGTGGAATGGCCTACAAGACCTTTCATGCAATGGCTTCTGACTGATTGTCAAGCCTCAGCTCAAGGTGGTACCCTGTTCTCCCATGCACACTGCACTTTTACCTGAATAACATGCTACAGAACCCCAAATTCACTGCAGTTATCATAATAAAGACAGACTCATTCCACCCAGTGGCTTTTTATGTACCTGTTCTTTTTATTGAATGCCTCACTGCTTACATTGTCCCTCCAACTTTCGGATAAAATGTTTCCTCCTCAAATTAAGCCTTCTCAGACCTTGCCATGAAACTTAGACCTTTCTTTCCTCTGATCACCATTCTAACAAAATTCTTGCTATGCAACAGTGTTTGCCATTCTATGTTCTCAATTGGAGCACGGGGTCAAGTGCTGTACTTTCTCTTCTTAGCATAAGGTCTGGAGCATTAAGGTGTGATTCCATAATTTTTTATAGAAAAAAATTAATATCATATTGTCTGACTTAAAAATTATTCATCTGAAAACAGAAACACTGATAACCCTCTCCATGACAAAATCAGCATTGAGTGCTTGGGAGAAGCTTATTAAGTATATTTTGATAATTAGACTGACTTATTCAGGTGACATAAGCATAATACAAAATAAACACTGTTAGTAATTAGGAATTTCATGTTATTTCTTATATTTATCATGAGATCTCCCATATAAAAAAAATGAATGAAAATCTGAGACTGCAGTCAGAGACAGTAAGAGTAACCCTATAACAAGAAAAGCAATTTAACTACTTTGCATCCTGAGACTCAGACAACGAGTATAATACTGATTATCAATTATGTGCTGTCATGTCAGACTATTAAATTATTTGCTATATTTTTTTCTCTATCATTCTGCAGTGGGACCAAACCATCCCCCCAAACCACTTGGTTTTGTAGAAGAAAAGGCAGACTGCAAAATAGGCACCACCATCATCACTAACATTACCAATACCACAAACCCTATCATAAAAATACCACCACCATCACCACCACCATTGTCACCACCACCACCACCACCACCACCACCACCATCATCACAACGATCATTTTGTATTCCTATCACATTGACCACTAACCCTTCATTAACAATTCAAATGCTGGTCATGAGTATATGTTAAAGCCCAGCCTAATTCATTCAAAACTGAGTTTCCATTCAGCAGAACTATCAGCCATAATTATTTTTTTCTCTCACAAGAAAAGATCAGAGCTAGAGGGAATGGAATCACTGGCCTGGAAAAAGAAGAGCTCTTGCCAGGCGGCAGACTGTTATGTCACTGACAGAAGGAGAGAGAATAACTAATGGAAGCCCTACGGGCTATTGTTTCTGGAAACAAGATCTATAAAGTCATAGACACTGTTATTCTCCACGTTGGACAAAACAAGACGGAGACTCAAAGATGGAGGACAGGTGAGCCAGGCTGAAAATGGACATAGATAACTTCCCCCAAGGAGGAAGGTAGAAGAGGAGTTTAAAAAATAAATAAAAATCTTATGTTCACAGAATGAAAATAAATCATTGGGTTTTGTTTGATCTGTGAGCAGATCTCTGTGCTTCTGAAAGATGGCCTTTACTGAACTTTCAGAGAGAGCCAGGGTGAAGACAAGAGTCATGCTGACACTCCTCGGGGTTCCTGCATTCCCATTCCTCTATGACTCTGACTCCATGTGCATAATGTCCAACTTTCAGATTGATCAAAACCAAGACAGCCAAATCCTTTCGCCTTGTTTAGAATCATGTAAGCAAAAGCAGCAGCATTCAAATAGTTAAACAGAAATTTCAGAGACTTTACGACTATTTCCTCCTTTTGGAAGTTGTAAGGCCAGTAATCGCAGCCATCGCAACCATGCAGGTGTGCAGGTGCAGGTTCCCATCTGATTCGGGCGGATGGTAAAGAAACAGTGGAGCCAAAAAATTGTGGACCATTCCTTTATTCTAGCCTTGCAACCGGCTGGCAAGTAAAAACACACATCAAAACCCACTCACACATTCTCTGGTTTCACAACCAGGAGAATCTTTTCCAGTTTTTCCTACAATCAAAGTCCCCCACCAGTCTAAATCACCTCTGGTTCCCCATCTGCCAACATGGCTTCTTACACTGCAAAACTGGCTTCTTTCTCTTTCCCTTCCATCTTGGCCTCCTCTACAAACTTTTCTTGGTGCAAAAACCCCCTCCTCCAGCACACATTAGCATAACAATGACCCTTCCCAAGCAGGAAGGTAATTAGCAGTATCACAGATCATATACCTGGGCAGTGGCCATTTTTAACAATAAAAGTGAGCAACTCAAAAGTTATATTTTACAAACTCATTTGCCCAAAAGAAGTTAACATCAAAGATACAAAAGCAAGTAGTGAGTGCAAAAAAGAAAAAAAAAAAGAAAAAACTATCCCATAGCTTGTAAGAAACACCAAATTCTTCAAGTGTCCTTTGTTTGGTTCAAATGAAGAACTTTACCAAAGTCATGAACAAAAACCAGGAATCACCTATTAAAAATAAATAAATATATCTGTCCTCTTTCCTTTTATGTGTTTTACTTCCTGGGTCTTCTCATAATTGTACTTTCTTGGTAATACTTGCCCCAAAGTCCTTCAGTATATGTTTGAGTTTTCCACCAAAATCATTGCAGTAAGGTAGTCTTTATGACATTAAAGGGTTCAGGGAATGAAGTAAGGGTCAGTCTGAGTTCTCCTCTAGCTTGGCTATTCTCTGTCACTTTGGGGCAAACATTTAGCTCCTGTGGACTTCTATTCCATCATCTAGAAAAATGAACAAGTGGATCTAGATGATCTCAGATATGCGGCCCTAATTATAATGTTTCCTGTTTCTATGCTGGCAGATTTCAGTAATTGTCCTGAGAATTATTTCATTCAACATTCAATCTATTTTTTCAGTGCTTAAGATTGCCAGTCACTGGAGTAAATTCGCACTATCCAACAGGATGAAGAAAAAGAATTCATTTCTTTCCCTAATTTTTCCAATCATTTTCCCAAGATGTTTTGAAATTTGAGGAACTTAAAAGGACATTGTCTTCCACGTCTCTCTATTTTGTAATGAGATCCAAAGGAAAAATGGTGATTTAGAGTTTATGGCACACGCAAAATCTTTGAGAGTCCCCGGTGAGGCAGGCAAATGAGGTGGTCTATTTGTTTAATGTTATAAAGTAAAAGGTGAAAAGAGAAATGGTCTATTTTCCTTAAAAGTATTGACATGGAGTTTTAAGAAGGGTAGAGCATTTTGAGAATCAGATGACTTGGTAGAGAATTATATCCACCCTGCTAGTGCAAAGCAAGTGGTTATTAAATGTTGTTGAATGAAGGAAGGACTCAAAGTGAATCAAATATCCCCCCCCCTTTTTTTGAGACCTGTGTACTCAGTACAAAGACATCTAAGACAGTGGTTCTTAACCTGGGTTCTATCGAACCCTAGGGGTTCGATGAGTCGGTCTCAGGGGTTCGGAAAAGCCTCTGCTGCAGAGGCCAGAATAAAGTAATACCGTAATTTGTTGTGAGTTCATGCACTTCGTTGGTTTTGTTCTTTAGCAAGGTGATGTTCATGCATGGCTCATTTTGTGCACTAGTAAAAAAAATATACCTATATCTTGAATTTGGAAAAAAAATCATATTTTATTTATCACTAAAGAAGGGTTCGGTGAATGCACATATGAAACTGGTGGGTTTGGTACCTCAAAGAAGGTTAAGAACCACTGATCTAAGACATGGTTTCTGTATTACCCAAGAATCACAATGTCATTGTGGAATAATACATTTTAGAATAATAATAAAAGACATATAAGCAGCTAAAGATGGGTAAGATTTAAAAACTAGGGGGTATATATCCTATAAGGGAGTCATGAGAGCAGAAATAGCAACATGAAGAGTCAATCAACAGATTTAGTTAGAGTTATATATAAAGGAATAAAAAAATAAATAAATAAACCTAGAAATATGATTTAGAACCAGACTGTAAAGACACATTTTGTTATGACTAAATGTTTGTAATCCTGTCACTAAATTCATGTTGAAGCCCTAGCCCACAAGTGATGGTATTTAACCTTTGAAGGTAATTAGGGTCAGATGAGGTCATGAGGGTGGGTCCGTCTTGGTGGGATTAGTGTCCTTGTAAGAAGAGGCAATAGCTGTCTTGCTCTCCCAGTCATGTGAAGAGGCAGTGAGAACGTGAGAAGGCAGTAGTCTGCAAGCTGGGGAAAGAATGCTAATCAGTATCGAGTCAGCAGGCACCTTGATCTTGGATTTCCCAGCCTCCAGGAATGTGAGAAGAAATAAATGTTATATTGTTTAAACCCATCCATCTATGGTATTTTGTTAAGGTAGCCCGAGCTCACTAATATACTCTTCATCCTTTATCCAGTGGGAAACCTTGATTTTGAGACACCGGTTTAAGGGAAATAAGCAATAATTAAGATAGTATTTTGAAAGATTAATGTGCGGGAAGAATGTATGCTAAGTCATGGGAAACAAGGAGGCCCAGAGCAGAAGGAATACAGCAGTCTCAATTCCCAAATAGAGGCTCTGGGAATAAAGGAGTGTCATGATGTGATGATTTTCGTGGGTACCAGGACCTGAAAGGAAGCTCTGAGCAGAGGATAAGCATGAGGTCAAGGCTTGGCCAAAAGGACACATCAAACCTGGTAGGTGGTTTGAGATCAAAGTTTTAGAATCAACTGAGAAATCTGAGGCGAGATGCTTTCTGGGTCTAGAGGTGAGCAAGGCACAGGGTCCAAATTGGTTAAGCAGTGGGTTAAGACTTTGGAGGCACAATGACCTCCAAGATGAAGGCGAGGTAGTAAGCAGGCAGATCATTAGGAGTCTGATGAACCCAGATAAGGAAAACAAACTGTAATCTAGGACTAGATGGAATATATAGAACCCAAGGAAACAGACAATTTGGATTGGAAATTTAGGGGGTACTATGAGGTAAATATGTGTTTTATTCTTTAAAATATTTATGAAGTTATACCTCAGTCTTTGTTTTAACATTTCTAGTGCTGAGAAGCCTGCAACTAAGAAAACCACTCATTCTACTTTTGTACTGTAAGGCCAAGAGCCGCCATCGTGGCCATTCACATGCAGGTTCCCATTGGATTCGGGCTGACGGTGAAGAAATGGCAGAGTCGGAGGATGGTAGGCCATTCTGTTTATTGGTGTCTCACCAATACAGGCAAGCCACAAGAGAAGACAAGGGAGAAGCAGAAAACCAGCTTTTCCCATGGAGGTCAAGGGATCAGGGAGGCCCCTGCAATGGGGATAGCAGGAACCGAGAGAGCTCAAGCTACTGGTCTCTCCCATTTTATAGCATAGATAATCCAAACCTTTAATCCAATTATACAAACAAGGAAATCTATGTATAATGGGATTCCTCAGGAGAGTGCACCACCCTACATTATCCAATCAGTCAAGGGTGTGGGGAAAAGCTTACTCTTAAAGCCAAGCCTTAGGTCATAACAACCTGGCCTGCTTACATTACAGCCTTTCCCCCACACCCATTCCAAGCACAAGGGCAAATAATATCACCTGGGTGATGGGCTTCCATGTGGGCAGCGCCATCTTTAACAAAGTGAGCATATTATATTTTATCTGCCCAACATGTACCTACCTAACTATAAAGATTCCTCGACCCACAGCTGTGTCCCCACATTTCTGAACCCTGATTGCAAAATAAACAGGATATTTAGCAAAAAAGAAAAAAAGGCAATAAAAATAAGTCTGTCTTTATTCTTAAATGAAGTCTACCAACTCATCCTTTAAACATAATTGATCTTAGGTCTGTGTTCCAGACATATTTAAAATATGTTTAACTTTTACATAATGTCTTCCACAAATAACTGAAGATGACTATCCCTGCCCCTTTCTAAGCAAAATAACTTCCTTCAAACATTCCTAGTATAACTGAGTTTTTATGTTAATAAATGTAGAACTGAATATAATATTCTAATAGGCTGTGATGAGTGGAATTATGACTGACTTTTCCCCCAAACTGTATTTCCATTAATGCTCACATCAGAAACCTTAATAAAGTTTTGATTTTATACAGTTTTCTGAACTTATGATTGTTCCCAGTTACCACCCCAATGTTCAATATGTGATTGAGCCAGCAGTCTAAACATAGTTTGCTCTTGCCTAATATTAAGTTCACCAATATGTATGTTCTTAAGTTACTCTTATTCTGCTCTGTGAAATGTTGAATCAACACTTTTCCCTTCCTTTCTTTTTTATTTTTTTTCTTATTTGTTTATTTTTTAATTGAATTTATTAGGGTGATATTGGTTAATAAAATGATATGTTTCAAGTGTACAATTCTGTGATACATCATCTGTATATTGTACTGTCTGTTTACCACCCCAAGTCAAATCTCCCTCCATCACCACATTTATTCCCCCTATAATCTCCCAACCCTGCCTACACCCCTTTCCCTCTGGTAATCACCACACTGTTGTCTGTGTCTATGAGTTCTGTTTTTTTCAAAAATTATTATTCTTTAATCTCTTCACTGTTTTCACAGTTATCCAAACCCCCTCCCATCTGACAGCAGTCTGTTTGTTCTTTGTATCTATGAATCTGTTTTTATTTGCTTGTTAGTTTATTTTGTTCATTAGGTTCCACATATGAGTGAAATCATATGGTTCTTGTCTTTCTCTGACTGGCTTATTTCACTTAGCATAATAATCTCCAGGTCCATCCATGCTGTCTCAAAATGCTATCACCGAGTAGCATTTCATTGTGTAAATGTACCACAGCGTTTTATCCACTTATCTTCTGATGGGCATTGGGCTGCTTCCAAATCTTGGCTATTGTAAAACATGCTGCAATGAACAGAGGGGTCTAGATATTCTTTTCAGTTGGTGTTTCAGATTTCTTCAGATATTCCCACAAGTGAAATTGCTGAGTCATAAGGCATAAGGCAGTTTCATGAGTCATAAAGCAGTTTCAGTTTTAATTTTCTGAGGAACCCCCATACTTTTTCCACAGTGGCCACACCAGTCTGCATTTTTACCTACGGTGCATGAGGGTTCCCTTTTCTCTACATCCTTGTTGTTTGTTAATTTATTGATAATAGCCATTCTGACAAATGAGAGGTGAAATCTGGTTTTAATTTGCATTTCCCTGATTCCTATTAAGGTAAGTAGAGAGTTGCTGTTAGTCTTGGCCCATTTCTCAGAAAGAGGAGAGAGAGTAAGAAAACTGAACAGATGTCAGAGGGAGAAGAGAGATTAAGTATATTGCTATCTGTGTTACAGAGTCCTATGGTCAGTTTCCTCCTAATTAGCACTAGCCATTACATTTTAGAAAGACAACCTACTGGTTAAAATAAAAGACATAAGAGTTAAAATTGTTTGATTTTAGTTTTCAAGGAAATTAATGTCATTTAATGTTTCATTTACTTGAAAAAAATACACTACAATGATACTCTACCCAGAAAGATGAAATAATAAGAGGCATTCATAAAACAATTAGATTTAGTGCTCAAAATCTAATGATTTTTTAAATGACTTTTTCTTAGAAAATTCTTTTTGTCCTTTCCCTATTTCACAAAGGTAGTCATTTTGTATTTAATAAAGAGAAAAAAAATCACATTGTTGTAAGACTCAATACTGTTATTATCTTTTTTAATAGTCTAGCCAAAACAGCTGAAAGGCATTAAAAATGAATTACCAGCATGCAATTACTATAGGTAGAGACTGTGTTGTCACCCAAAAATAATGGGTGAATGGCAGATGAAATGCATGTTTGATGAGGTGCACTTTGTAACCCAGAATGTGGTTTCTGATAAAGCATGAATTGGATAATTAAGACAACAGAAATAAGCACATTGAGAGATAGGTTTATCTAATATTTATTGTGAGAATGGATGTTATTTACATCATGCCTTTACTAAGAAATTAAACTATGTTAGTTCTCAAGAAAGAGAAAAAGAAGAGGCCTTGGCTGGTTGGCTCACTAGTAGAGCATCAGCCTGGCATGTGGATGTCCCAGGTTTGATTCCTGGTCCGGGCACACAGGAGAAGTGACCATCTGCTTCCCCACCCTTCCCTCTCTCACTTTTCTCTCTCTCTCCCCCTCCTGCAGCCATGGCTCAATTGGAGCGAGTTGGCTCTGGGCACTAAAGATGGCTCCATCTCAGGCTGAACAACAGAGCAAGAGCCCAAATGGGCAAAGCATTGCCCCTAGTGGGCTTGTTGGGTGAACCTCAGTTGGGGTGCATGGGGGAGTCTGTCTCTGTCTTCTCGCCTCTCACTGAACTGACGAAAGAAAGAAAGAAAGAAAGAAAGAAAGAAAGAAAGAAAGAAAGAAAGAAAGAAAGGAAGGAAGGAAGGAAGGAAGGAAGGAAGGAAGGAAGGAAGGAAGGAAGGAAGGAAGGAAGAAAGGAAGAAAGAAAGAAGAAAGAAAGAAAGAAAGAAAGAAAGAAAGAAAGAAAGAAAGAAAGAAAGAAAGAAAGAAAGAAAGAAAGAAAGAAGTTTCTGCAAATGAAATCTATGGCATTGAGATCAAATGTCATATGGACTCAACCAAATGGTGCAGTATGTAAAGGGGAAGAACAATCAGAGGATATAAGCGCAACCAAAAGAAGTCATTCTTCATTCTTGTTGTAACATCTGGAACCAAGCCAGAAACGAGTAAACCTCTGCTGGCACAGGAGTCTGTCTGAGTCTCCTGATAGGCAGATGCCCCCAAAGCATGTTAGAACCCTCTGGGGAGGTTTTTAAATTAATGCCTTTGCCCAGTTTCCCCCAAGGTGATCTATGTAGGCACAGATGAAGCATAGCTTATCTGTCTAAACCAGATTCGTGGAGACATGTTTCTTGAACAAAGAAAAACCAATGTCACACATTATTTTAGTATTCTACTTCCTTCCATTTTTATCCTTGAAAACAAACCATCTGAGACCCTGGAGCAGTGGTTCTTAACCTGGGTTCTATAGAACCCTAGGAGTTCGATGAGTCGGTCTCAGGGGTTCGGAGAAGCCTCTGCCGCGGAGGTCAGAATAAAATAATACCGTAATTTGTTGTGAGTTCATGCACTTTGTTGGTTTTGTTCTTTGAGCAAGGTGATGTTCATGCACGGCTCATTTTGTACACCAGTAAAAATACATATACCTATGTCTTGAATTTGGAAAACAAAATCATATTTTATTTATCACTAAAGAAGTGTTCGGTGAATGCGCATATGAAACTGGTGGGTTCGGTACCTCAGAAAAGGTTAAGAACCACTGCCCTGGAGCAAGCGTATCTTGTAGGTAAGTTTACTTCCCATGAACACCTTTCTCTGGCAGAGTGTCTCTCACCTTTGTCAGGTAACCAATGCTTTACGACTTTGTTCCCCCTGAAATCCCATTTCAGGGTAGGGATCATGTAGTCTTTAACTGTTCTTTCATCGCTCATCATTTTGCCTGGTGCTTATGAGATAAATCCTTGCTCAATAAATGTATTAATGAATGGAAAATATAAAGGAATGGATAAGCAGTCAGACCATAGCATCTCCATTATTCTGGCTGTTCTTATCTTTTTTTTTTCTTCTGGTCTAAACTTCCTATTGTCTTCCCTTCTGTTTATCTTTTGTTTTGCTTCTCTTGAACTGGGGATAATATTTAGCCATAAGAGTTATTGTCTCTCCCCACTTCCCACATCTGTTCCCCTTCAAGGATGTGCTGGACAGCAGAAATGGCCATTCATACCTTGGCCTGAGAGCTCGGTTGGTAGGATTGTCCTGATATTCAAAGGTTATCAGTTCAACCCCCAGTCAGAGCACATACAGAGACAGATCGATGTTTTTTTTTCCCTTCCTCTCTCTCTAAAATTGATAAATATATATATATATATATATATATATATATATATATATATATATATATATATATGAAAAGAAATGGTCATTCAAAGCCCTGACTTAATGCCCCAGTTGAGTTCCTGACCCATGGTGTGGGTCAGGACACACCTGACAAACACATGTGGAATTTTGGCACTTAGTTTGCCAAAATGGTTGCCAACCAGGTCAAGTTACCTAGTTCTTCCAGTAGGTGCTACTGAGGAGACTTGGTGGAGGGAGAGTGTTGGGCAGATAAAATATATTATGCTCCCTTTGTTAAAGATGGCACTGCCCATATACAAGTCCATTGATATTAATGTGTGTTGGGGGACAGGCTGTGGGCAGGCCAGGTCATTATAGCCTAAGCCTTAGTTTTCAGAGTAAGCTTTTCCCCACACCCTTGACTGATTGGATGATGTGGGGTGGTGCACTCTCCTGAGGAATCCTCCCATTATGCCTCAGATAAGTGACTTTGTATCAGAGACTTCCTTGTTTGTATATTAGATTAAAGGTTTGAATCTACACTAAAAAGTGGGGCAGACCAGGAGCTGGCTCTCTCTTGATTCCTGAGGTTAGCATTAGAGAGGAGAGCAGATTAAGGCCACGTGGAGGAGAGGAGAAGCAGCTAAGATGGCAGAGTGCTGAGGAAGAAGCCAGTTTGTGCAGAGAGAAGGAGATGGGAAACAGAGGTGAATAAGTCTGGTGAGCTAGAAACCTTTGATGCTAGGAAACTCGGATAAGTCAGTAGCTTTGTGAGCAATGAATGAGTGGATTTTGGAGCCCAGTGTGTGTTTTTACTTGCCGACTGGGTGCAAGCTAGAATTAAAGCTGATGGCTCACCAGTTCTTGGCTCTGTTGTTTCATTACCGACTGTCCAAATCTAGTGCGAACCTACAGTGGCCAGGTGGCTGTGATTGTGGCCATGATGGCTACTGGCTTTACAGAGAGTTTTCCAGCTTCCCCATGCACTGGGTCCCAGTCCTAACCTCACATCACCTGAAGGGTAGCCTCCAAGCACCCTCCAAAGATAGCACATCCCATCTTTGCTGAGGGGTCAGTGGAAAAAGAGGTCATCATTCCACTGCTCACACACATCCTCTGGTAAAATGGGTATAATAATAACAAAAGCAAAAGAAAATAAAGCTTCCCGTGGCCCCATTCCCTCTCTCTGTTCCCTGTCTGCATTGATTTGTTACTTCAGTTCACATTCAACAACCCTCCTGGCAACTGATTACATACCCACAGGCAAAGGGATAAGCGTTGAGGCTCATGTGAATTTATTTAATAATAAAGATAATGTAAAGAGCCTCCAGTAATGGAAAAGAACAGGTATGCTAGTCATTTTCAAACCCTCTGGGCACAGGGGAAGTGGGAATGTGGGTAGAAGCTTCTTTTGCAACTGATAATCTCTATGTATATCATTTTATATATTGTGTTCTATAACGGAGGGTTCAACTACCCTTTCCGGTCTGGGTTTCCTGTTACTGTTTATTCCTGTTCATCGTAGCTGCTCTTCTAGATGCCTAAGAGTTGGCATTACCCCTAAATAGCATATGTATATCAAGGGTCCACTAAAAGATAGTTCAAACAAAAAATAAATAGTATATATAATATATCACATAAAAACGAAGGCAGAATCAAAACAAAAAGACCACTGACTAATAACACTTTCTCTGCGTTCTCTCATAAAGGCCATGTGCGACAGTCTATGCCCATCCAGACTCCTGAAATAGATCCATCCTTCTGCGAGCTCACCCTCCCTGTTTCCAAATTCTTCTAAAAGTCCACTCGCTATGATAACAGTGATGGTATCTCTTTGTTTCCCACCCCAAATCGACATTGTGGGAGACAGAGAATCCAAACATTTTGTTCTTTGGAGTTGCTTCTAACAGCAAGAGTGGAATAAAGGGGAGAGATGGTGCTCAAATAAGTATCAGTTGATGCATTACCCTGGTTTATGCCAGTAAAAGAAAATATGTAACAAAGAAACTGAATAATAGTGTTCAGATGGTGACTTATAACACGTGGCATGGATAACCTATGTTGAATATGCTGAGTTGAAATTCAGGAATCAAGAGAAGATGTCTTTGTTAATTGTGACTTAGTTTTAGGATAGTAAAAAAAAAAAAAACAAAAAAAAAACAGAAAAGAAAAGAAAGTGAAAAAAAGCTAGCACCAAAGGGTAGAGACAATTTCCCAAATATCACTGTTTTAAGAGAAGTTTCTTCAAAATTGTGCAAATCTAACTGCTCAGACCAAAGGCCACTCTGCCGAGGACTCCAGCTGCTTGACTGGGTCAACTGTGCATCCTTAAAAACATATAAAGAAGAAGGCCAGGGCAGTCCTTATGGGATGACAGGGTAAAACCAAACCGTGTTTCATTGTGGCTGTGAATGGAGAACTCATAGGCACAATCTGATGACTAAAATACTGATAATCCATGCAGTAGAATGTATCCTATTTTATTCTGTTATTGAAATTGATACTTTGCCATTGGGGAATACTAAGGAATAAAGGAGCTCAGGGTCTGAAGATAGAAATTTGCCAAGAAAGTAAACATGTACCGAACTGAGTCATCAAAGGAATAATTACCACAAGTGTCATTTTCACTCATACTATTATTTGGATAGCCACATCATTTATAAAAATGGAATTAATTAGTGCATTGATATGATGAGTGTCAAATATCTCGGCTAGCAAAGGGAGCAGTCAGGACACATCTTATAATTCAGTCATGAGAAATTGAGAGGAAAGGTGAATGTTTTTCTCAAAAAGGAGGTGCCCCATGTTAAAGAAAACACAAATGTTTGAAACTCTTTCAAGGGGAAATGAAAATTGGGACTATGGGAGCAATGAGGGAAACTGAAGAAATGGCTAATCCTGGCGTTCCTCTACTGGTGAGATAATTAACACCCAACTAGATGAAAATCATAATAGAGATTGAGACCTGCTCCATTTAAATTAACATGCTGTAAAGAGGGCAAAACCATAGAAACCGCTGGTGAGAAATGTTATTAGTGAGAAGGGAGTCTAGCTACCACATCTTTTTCTACAAATACAATACCTAGCACATGTTAAAGAATTTTTAATAAAATTTGTTATTATATAGAGTCAACTATGCCATGACTTCTGTTACATATTAAAATTTTTCAAGAGATTTTTACTTATGATTTTATCCATTTCTTGCATGGCTGTAACTTAGCCATTATATATTCTTGAATAGAGGAAATACTCATGGGTAAGGACAAGAGGAGGGGTCCCTGTGAGCACTTTGATAATTTCCTCCTCCTCCATTTTGGTGGCTTACCAATGTGCCGTCACTCACAGTCCACAAAGGAGGAGCACCGAGTTTTGACGGATATAAGCAGCTTAGCTCTAGAGTCTCTCCACTCATTCAAAAGGCCATTTTGTGACCAAGATTCATTCCTTGTTACATAGTTGACTCATTCAACTTTGGCCCAAATTCCTCTCTCATCATGATGTGGGTGGGGATGGAAGTGACATTGGATAGGAAGATGATACAATGCATGTCCCACCATTAGTGGGCAGTGTTGATGGCCCCAAGTGGAGGGAATAATAGGGGTACAACCCTGAGCCAACAGGTACTGCCTCTCTGATGCTTCGTGCCTTCCCCTGGCTTACTTAGTCTACCTGAACTCATTCTCTAAGGCATGCAATGCCTGTACTGTCATAGAATTAACATGTTTGGCTTGTGTGTCTGTTTCTGCCACTGCCTGTGAGCTCTCTGAGGGCACGAGTCATATCTGTTCTCTATATTTTCACTGTCTGTCAATTTGAATGCATGCAACAGATATTCATCAATGGTTGCTGAATGAATTGCCGTTCCTGTGGCATAATTAAATGTCTCATTTGATGTGAGATTTTACTAAATAGGGGTTCCCAAGGATAAGTAAAACAAATTACTCAAGATATTTGTGACCTTGGACAACCCCTGCACAAATGAGCACCAGCAAAACTACCTCTAGATTGCACAGCATTTTGGTAAGCTGTCACAGAGGATAATGACTATCTGCAGGTCTCCGTAAGGTCCACTCGTGAATTCCACAACATCAGTGGTATTGATATTCACAACTAACCTAAAAGGAAAATCCAATAAAAATATTGCTCTTAAAAGTATTTTGCCCTCTGTAGTGCTAGAACATGGTGTAGTTACAAATATTATATTTTATAGTGTCATATTAGAAACAGAGAACTATTTTTCCTATACCAAATACTGTACTAAAGATTACTGGATATCCCCGTGGTTTGTTCATACTTTTAGTCTCCTCACAAACCCTCCCATCTACTTATGGAATGGTATATCGATAGAAAAAAATATATGCTTTTCCTCTAGTTCGACTCAACATATTGTTTAATAAAATTGACTTCACTGTTTAAAATGATTCCGGGTTGAGAAGAATCGAGAGAATGAATGAGTCAGTACCTGAGTAAATTCACCAAATCACTGCCCTTGTACAGTATTCCTCCATTTCAGACCTCAAGCCATTATGTGTAGACCTCATTAGGAAATGACATAAAAGCACTTTTCTCTCCATTCTTATATGCTAGTCCAAACTCCCAGTTTTCTCATATGCAATCAGAGGGGGGTAGAATGTTGAACTATTAAGTGTGTTATAAATACGATCAAACAAAGGGAGTATAAGCTGCAGTGATAAAACCTCCTAAATACGACCAGTCAGCCAGCCTCTTGAGCGAGCTTTATTGTTTTCTGCTCAAACTGTCATTCCTTTAATGTCTATCATATATCTTACCCAAGGTTTCAAACCGTATCGACAAGGACCCCCACCTTTCTCCAGATGGAGAGTTCTGTGCTAGTGGCTGCATTGTTATAGATTCCACCAGTCATCGAAATTGACAGGGCTCCCTCGCAACTGATGTGTCTGGCACAGTTTGTTCCACTTCTGCTGGAAGAATAAAGCTGGAGTAACAGGAACCATCCTGGCTGGAGATTCCACAGGGTCCCCTGCCAGTGGCCTCCCTAAGGGGCCCCCTCTGTTGGAGGAGGAAGCCATGACACAGTGTAGAAGCACTGGACTAATTCGATACCAGTCCAGGCTCTTCCACAATTTCCTGAGTGACTTTGTGCACCTGACTTCATCTTCTTGATACAAACCCAACATTTCTATAAAATGGAAAGGTCCCAATAGAAAAAGGTAATAACTCCACTAAGACAGAGAATAAAAATATATTAACAGGCACTTCACAGAAGAGGACAGATGAATAACCAATAAACAAATAAGATCTTCAGCCTCATTAGTCACCAAAGAAGTGCAGGCAATCAAGAAATGATGACCACCGTGAGATACTATTTTACTCACACTAGATTGGCAACAACAAAGAAGTATTACAATGACCCTGGTCAGTGGCTCAGTGGCTAGAGCATTTCCTTGGCTTATGGACATCCCAGGTTCAATTCCTGGTCAGGGCACATAGGAGAAGCAATCATCTGCTTCTCCCCACCCTCTCCCCCTTCTCTTCGTATTCTCCTCCCGCAGCCAGTGGCTCGATTGGTTCAAGCATGGCCTTGGGTGCTGAGGATAGCTCTGTTGCAGCATGTCAGCCTCAGGTGCTAAAAATAGCTCAGTACTCCAATGTTGGTACCAGATGCGGTTGCCAGGTGGATCCTGGTCGGGGTGCACGCAGAAGTCTGTCTCTGCCTCCCTCCTCTCACTTAAAAATAAAGTATTATAACAACAAGTGATGAAAAGAATGTGATGAGCAGGCTCCCTCCCACATCGCTGGAGAAATTTTCCCTTATAGAAAACAATTTCATTTTCCCTTATAAAGGTGCATATTTCTACTTTCTGCATCTATTCATTCCTCACAATATAGGTATAGAAACATGATTATGTTGAAAGTTAGCGAACAGAGTAATATAGTTGTAGGGATTAAAGAGTACCAAACAAGAAAAGATTCATCAATGAAGAAGTTAATATATGCATGCATATTTTTATATGTTTATTAAAGACTAGTTTGACAAACATCTCACTTGATCATTTAAAAAAGTCAACTAGTGTTAGACAAAGTTGCTATTTTTGCTGTTTTTTGAGAAAAAGAATCAGAAATACACTTAGGTAGAGCAAGTGTGAACCCAGGGATGGACACTGATTCTTCGAAACTGGTGCAAGATAAAGAACATTCTGAAAAACCTGGATTTGTAATTTTGTATTAAGCACTTGCTGGCATTAATAACCTTGAAAGAATTATTTCACCTCTCCGAGTTTCTGTGTCTTCATCCCTTAAAAAACAAGGATAATTATGTCTACATTCTGGAGATTTTATGAAGACTAAATCTGATAATTTATCTCGAGTGCAATAAATATTTATTTCTGACTTCTTTACAATGGGCTATTTTGCAATGACCCATTGCAAAATAATAATAAAGGCCATCCTGCTGGACTATCACCCAGAGTCTCTCTGTGACTAAACACAGACACATCTTTCAATCATTGTTGCAGTTGGCCAGCTCGACCCTGCCACTTGCTCTTGACATCCTTCATTATCATAGCCCCTTGGGCCATTGCCCTCTTTCATTCCACCTGGGCTGCCATCCACAGCTGCCCCCCTTTCCTGCTCTATAATCACTGTGAATCCACTGAGAACTGACTTGTCTCTACCTCCCATCTCAGGATGCTGCCTTCCTGGGTTATTTATTGCAGAATGCTCATTTTCTCACTGTCTGTGTACCACAGGGCCTATGGAAGGAGAGTCTTCTCACTTCCACCTCTTTTTATGTTTCAGATTGTCTCCTCTTGACATTCTTGCCATTGAATACTATCCCCTCTGCCATTTAGCCAAATCCATGCTCACCCAACCACTTTGCCAGAAGAATTTGGCTCTTGACTCATACTATTTTTCTGGACTTCTGATCCCACTGACAAACTGCTTGGGTGATTCCAATGTCCACACAGTGAACCCACTAAATGTCTTAGACTAATACTTTCTTGGCCTCTTCAAGCCATCGGCCCCCACTTCCACTCCATGTCAATGATCCTCTCCCATTGGTGCAAGGTTGACCTTGTTACAATTCAGAATTATTTCATTTTTGAAACCTTAAACTTCAGTATTCTCTTCTCTGACTCCAACTTTGTATCCTTGCTTGCTACTTTTCTTACTTCCAGTATACTATATTCTTAACCGCCAAAAGACCCCTTACTGGGTACTCTATTTTCCTCCTAGTTAATAATTTTTGTCCTATTGTCCTGTTCTTCTTTCCATTCATTGGAGAAGAAACAATACCCCATGGTCAATTACTTTACCCATTGGTACCTAGCCCACTTGCTTCTTGCTCTTGTGTGAAATCCTTTTTGTGAACTGGACCATTCCAACAGCTTCAGAGGCAATGGGAACTATGGGCTGCTGCAGAAAGTCACCCAACCATGAGGATTGGAACCATGATGAGGACAAGATTCTGATATCCCCAGGGTTCTCCTTAGTCATCTCTCTATCTTAACTCTCTCAACATCTATTTCAAACCTTTATACTCTTCTCAAGTTGCCCCAACTCTCCAAATTGTCTCTTGTCTCCCACATTATAGAAATTAAGGCTTATCAAGAAGGAGAGCCCCAACCATCCACCCTGACACCTGCTGACTATTCTCCAAGTGTACCTAATCTTGTCTCCTGACTTTGCGGAATGCAACCTCTTTGAGCTGCATTCATCTTCACTGCCAGCTCCCATCAATTCCAGCCTCCTTGAGCTTCTTAACCTCTGTTTCTTTATAAATTGTAATAATACTATTCCTTGGGGAAATTGTTTTTCTTAAAGAAGCAGAGCTTTTAGCAGCAATTCAAAATGGGAGAATCCCTATCAGGTTTACAAGTACATGACATAACTGAAGACATCTTCTGGGAAGATGCCCAAACCAGCGATAATGAAAGAACTATAATAAATTTTCCATGGAGAACACTGTGTTGTGACTTAAGTTAATAAAGATCCATAATAATTATTTTACTGCATAGCTACACTAAACTTGTCATAATCAAAGTGAAAAAAGAACCTAAGTACTTCAAACACTGTATTGTTTGTTCCTCAATTTGACGTTCCAGCTATTTATGATATAACTGTTCTAAAACTCCCTACCCATAGATCTTAAGAAAACAGGAGAACTTCAATAATAAAGGCACACACATGCTTTTTTTTTTTGTAGGTTTACTATAGGTCTCTCTTCATGTTTCCTTTCTCAGTCACCTCTGCATCTTAAAAAAAAAAGAAAAGAAAAACTCATTCTAAACTGCTTTTATAGTTGACAATATCATGGTGTTCCAGATACTTAGACATAAAATCAGTCAAATTCTTCCCCAAATGGCAGAGACAATAATGATTTGGTTGAGTTCATCATTGGGGAGGAGAAGCAAAAATAATTTGGCCAGCATATAATGAAGGATCTTTAAAACTAAGTTTATTGATGTGACATTGGTTCATAAAACTATATAGGTTTCAAGTGTGCAATTCTGTAATATATCATCTAGTGTATTGCATTGTGTGCTCACCACCCAAAGACAAATGTCCTTCCATCACCATATATTTGAACCCTTTTACCTTTTACGCCCTCCTCCTCCTTTCCCCTGCTAAACACCATACTCTTGTCTATGTCTATGAGTTTTGGTTTGTTTGTTTGCCTTGTTCATTCATTGGTTGCTTTCGGCATAAAACAGAAAATTTTCTTTGGGCAGAAATTTCAATTGGATGAAATTAGTGATTTAAACCAGCAACTATGGGTAAACAGTCCACAATGGAAGATAACTGCAATGATTATATTAATTGCCAGCCCCCGTGTCTGTCACTGAGAAGCCAGAAACTGGCGGAGTGGACCCCATGGGTTCTGCAGAGGTCAACAAGTAGTTCTGGAGGTCTTTCTCTCCTTTTTGGAGAAAAATGCTCCCTCCAGAAATATCTTCATTCCTTTCTGCCTTTACTTTGGAAACAGATTATTATGTGAGTATTACAACTTGCTGCACCTCTCCAGATTCAAGTGATGTCTAAAGATGTTTACAAATGAGTGGCATAATTCTACTTGTAATAAGTTTGAATATAATATAGCACATAAAATGGAGGTACCAGGCTGAAATATATACTCTGATTTGGGAGTGAGTGAAAACAATAGCCAAAAAAACATACATACATAACATGCAGACATAGTCAACAGTGTGGTAATTGACTGGGGGAAAAGGGGTGAGGGCTAGGTGGAGGTGAACAGGGGATTGAAAATGGGAACAGAGAGAGACATTGCTAGGGCCTGACGGTGCACGGCGTGGTGGGCAGATGGTGTTTGTTGAGTCAGGCACTTGAAACCTATATGGTTTTGTGAACCAAAATCATCCCAATAAACTCAATGAGAAAAAAACAACAGCCAAATCTCAGTTTTGTCCACTGTGCTATCAAGTCATAATAAATTCAAAAGCAGCAGTATAGTTTATTGTCACAGAAACACATACTAAAAGTAAAATTTTATTTTCTGAAATATAGCAACTAATACCAGTAAAACCCTTTCAGATTCTAAACCTTTCGAGGGAAGAGCTAAGCCTTACCCATCCTTAACTATCCTACTACTCTGCACAATGCCTGACTTGTAGGCGCTCTATGAATGCTTTGCAAATTAATACATAATTGACTTAACAGGTTTGTATCAAAGTCCTTATTTTCAGAAAATTTTTATAAGCATTATATAACTTGATTGACAGAATAATCCTTGAGATAGGTTGCTATTCCTATTTGTCAGCTGAAGCAACTGATCCTAAGAGTTAAACAGTCTGCATGGTGTAGATTTAGCTAGGAGCAAAGCTGAGACAGGAATCTCTGGTTCTTTCCATTTTAACATACTGCTGCTATTTTTCATCCCATGCAATGTAATCTAGACAAGATCAGAAGAATTGAGCTGACTCTTGAAGGTCATTTGGATCAATACGGAAGAATAACTGAACCCTATCCTGTCATGGTGCTTAAATCCTTTGATCTTATAGCTAGATGAATCTTGAATTACTGGAAGCATAACCTTTGACAGTCATTTAACCTTTCTGATCTTTGTCTTCTTCTTCACCAACAGAAGGATACCAGTATCTACCTTATCCAGGTGTGACGATTAGCTGAGATACTGTAAAAAATGCTTAGCATTTAGCTAGCCACAGAAATTATCCAGTAAATGATTGCTGAAATATAATAGTTAATATTAGTTAAAAGAACCTAACACATTCTCAGACATTGAAATGAAAAAGTCTTCCGGGATTTTTTTAATACTACACATGTGACTGATGACATGGTCAAGGTTTGATTATTTTTTTTCCCTTTCCATTCTCCTTTTTGTTCTAGTTGACCTCTTTCTCACCTGGCCCTCCATAATCACTCACACACTATTTCTTGCACTTTCTATGCAATTCATCTTTCTGAAGGCTTCTCTCTGTGTGCTTATCTGCACCTGGATATCCACGTATAGGTAATTCTCAATGCACAGCCCCTTAGTGGCTTGGAAGATGTACCTACATCTCTACCAAATTCCTTCATTCCCTACTGACAAAGCTCCCTGTTTTTATGGAGGGTTATATTGGTTTTATTATTGTAGCCATGCTGGGAAATGCACATTCACATATCTGAGAGCCCTTCTAAGTGCCACAGAACTGTGCATTATTTTTGATTTGGTTCTGCATTCATGTTTGAATGTGTCACAATATCCTCTTTTATATATATGGGAAGGTGGTGTCTAAATGTACTAAACTCTCTAAGAAAAGTCTATAAGTCAGTGTTTTTGTGAGTAAGCACATTCCCTCCTTTTGTGGCATTTAGTTTGAGATACTTCATGTTCTCTGTGAGTTTATGGACTGTATTAATCTCTGTGCCATTCCCCTGCTGAGTTCTTCTGATCTCATCTGACACTGTATCAATTTAAAACACCATCCTGCCCTCAAATGGTTGTTGGTTATCGTCTCCATTTCTTGGTGTTTGCAAAAACCTCTTTCTTTCTTGCCCTAAAATGTTTCCAGATGATAACACCAAACTAAAGACTCACCGGAAAGAACAGATCTTTGGACAATGAAATATTAGCTTGGTGTCTGTTACCAGCTTACTAGGAACAGTATGTATCACAGATGCAGACACTAGCCGATTTGAAGAATTCATATTATAATGCAAAGCATCTTAGGTTGCATTAGTGAAAGAAACACAAAGGCTACTCCAGCGACAGAAAGTCGTGTTGCTATTGCGCTGTTTTCAATTGCAGGGAGAAAAGAGCCATGGTAAGCTAAATTGTTTCAACCAGAAGTTAAAGAAACAAATCAGGCAGCCTCACTATGTCAGCAATGGTTGGAGGCATAGATAGAGTAAAAGGAGCATGTGAGAAGAGATAACAAGTCTGAGTGGTGAAAGATTTATTCTCCAAGGCTCCAGAGACAACCTCAGCAATGGTGAGATATCACCAGGAAACAGATGACGGCTAAAAATAAGAAAGATCCCTGGTGATGGATATGCTTCTGTAATGGCACGAACAATACTGTAGACCAGGGGAGGCTCTGGACAATGAAAGTGTCCATATACAAAGGGCAAATGGCTGTCTGTTCCATGAGCTGAAGACAGACTGCTGTGTGAGCTTGGCTTGGTGACCTCCAAGTTCCCTTCCAACCCTCAAAGGCTACTATGATTAAAACAGTAGAGTGAATATACACCCCTAGCATGGAATGAAAACTCTGACAGCATGAAGTTAGACAATGATGAGAAGGACAAAGACAGATTTTGAAGGGAGGAAAAAAAGAAGAAGAAGAATAACTGAATAATAAAAATAATACTTCAGTGCATTGTCTGTGGCTACCCCAGTAAGCACCACCAAAGCATGAGAAAAATTATAGAGGTTAAAGAGATTTGGGGAAGAACAAAATTATTTATCTGCATCCCTCCTCATCACTGAGGATGACAAACAAATGAGCTGCCCTAGGGTCATTCTTCCCTGACAGAGAAGGTGAGGCTTTGTCAAGGAGCAACATGCTAAAGGAAAGAGGAGAGGGACAAGAGAACTGAAAATGCCAGACCTCACAGAGAAAGAATGCTGAGTTCTGAAAGAAGGAGACAGCAGGACTTTGGGCGGCTTGACAAAAATGTGCCCTTCAAAATAATCACCTTGAAACGATGCCCTGTTTCTTACTGAGTTTTGGAACAGGGGCTGACACTGGTCCTTTAGGACCACCAGCTAGGAACTCTTCCTAAGGGATGGACAGTGATGACCTTCTGCAAGCTTCCAGGACACACATGCCTGCTTTTCCCATTACATGAATCCAGAGTTAAGAAAGACTTGCTGTGGTTGGCTTGGATGGGGGGGGGAGGGGTCTACAGAAGTTGGTAAGATGACCGTGGGACCCAATGAGAGAAATATAAGAGACCATAAATACTGCACATATTATTTTATTATCCTCTTACATTAATGTGTGAGGATCTATGGTAGGTGTTCAAATGAAGAACTGTTACTAAGCTGAACTCCTTGTATCTCCACCTCCTCTAGAGATGCTGTTCAACCTCTAAAGGCTGAACGGGCATTTCCAATCCATTCTTTCAACAAAACCTCACAAGTATCAAAAAGTAAGATACAAAGGTCCATTACTAATTAGGACGAGGAAGCTGAGGCTCAAAGAGGTGGCTTATTAGCTCAAGGTCACACAGCTAGACATGAGCCATGATGCGAAACCTGGTCTGTTTGATTCCAGAACTGGAACTCTTTTCTGGAAGCTATGAATGTATTTTAGCAATTGTGCAAAAGCATTCTCCACCACCAGGATACCTCTTCATCCTTCCACAGGGTTCAGAGTTAATATTTCCAAAAACTTAAAACAAAAAGCACGAGAATCTCAGTGACTAGCACACAACATTTTGCTTGACTAGGCTTGGAGTTACACTTCTATCTTTTCAGCCAGTCAGTCTAGACATATTTATAGGTTCAAAGAAAACTATCAGAAGATACTTATAACAGGTTGTAAGAAAAGATGAATGTTCAAAGCCATGAAAAAATCATAGAGGAAACAGGAATGCATGTGACTAAGCAAAAACAAGCCAACTTGGAAAGGCTACATGCTATGTGATTCCAACTACATAGCATTCTAGAAAAGGCAAAACTGTCGAGACAGAGATGTACGGGTTCCAGGGGTGGGGGTGGAGAGATGGATGAATAGGCAGAGTAGAGAGGATTTGGGGGACAGTGAAAACACTTTAGATGATACCACAACAGTGGATACATGTCCTTTATCTGTTCATCAAAACACATAGAATATACAGGAGTGAACCCTGATATAAATTATGGGCTTTTGGGTGATTGAGAAAAGTCAGTGTAGGTTCATTGTAACAAATGTACTACTTTTTTAGAGGGATGTTAATAATGAGGGAAACCCTGTGTCTAAGGAGGAAGAGGATTGTGGGAAATTTCTATATCTTTTCTCTCAATTTTTCTGTGAACCTAAAACCGCTCCAAAAATCGTTTTTAAAATTGGGGGTGGGGAGATAAATAAACCTCTTTGTATGGAAGAAATGTAGATGGGAAACCTACCATATTGCACAGGGCACATGTCATTGCTTTGAATATTTTATTCCTCTGCCCTCTTCTCTTTTTTTTTTTTTAAATTTATTTTATTTTTATTTTATTCATTTTAGAGAGGAGACACAGAGAGAGAGAGAGAGAGAGAGAGAGAAAGAGAAAGGGGGGAGGAGCTGGAAGCATCAACTCCCATATGTGCCTTGACCAGACCAGTGCAGGGTTTTGAACTGGTGACCTCAGTGTTCCCAGGTCGACGCTTTATCCACTGCGCCACCACAGGTCAGGCTGCCCTCTTCTCTTAATCAGCTTTAAATCATGTGATTTTTCAGAGTTTCATTTACTCTGATTATCATGGTGGGATAGAACTACATTATGTCTATGGCACCTTTTGGTCTTAAAAGTAAATGATTCTGGAAAGTGGTTGCAACCAGGCCCCGAATGATTTTGAAGGCCAAGTTAAGGCATCTGGACTTTATCCTGCCTAGAATGGAAGAAACAGTGAAGGGTTTGAAGCTGGAGGCTGATAGAATAGTGGTTGTATTTTTGGAAGATTTAATCGCATAATAGGTTGCAAGATAAATTGTACTAAGAAAAGCTTAGTGGTATGAAGTTCAGATGAGAGATTAAAGCAGAGCACCCGGGGCTGAATAGATACTCAAATGAACTAGAACCCTGTCCTGGAATCTGTATGTAGGACTATATTACTAGCTTAGCAAGGTCAAACCCCTGTTCAAGTTGACCATCCTTCAAATGTTAGGGACACTATATGCTTTTTAGTCCCTGCTTGTCCTGATTAAACTTCCTCAGCTGTGTCATCCGATCCTCAAATGATCATTAATTAATGGGTAAAGGTATTTCAAAGCCAATCAATCATTTATTTCTTATTGGTTGTGTCATATAACCTTCCTAATTCATAGCTTTTCCAAATACAATATAAACACAATAGTACCGAACTCCTGGGATTTTTGAAAGGTTACATAAAAATACTTTAGTTTTTGGTTTGGAGTTTAATAAATGTTCTTTATCTTTATGACATCCTACTTGCTTCCTCTGGAAATATTCCAGGTTGTAAGTGCCTTTCTAAAGTTGTGATTGAGAATTAATAGTAATAATAATGGTTACCTGACTTGGCACCAGGTCCCATTTTGATCACCTGGGCTATGCTATTAACCCTCAGAATCACTTCATTGCCATGTACTCTTGCTAACTTCATTTTGCAGTTGAAGAAACCAAGACCCAGGACGATTAAGTCACTTTCCCAAAGTCACACAACTAGAAGGCAGTCACAAAGCCAGAATTCAGCTAGGCAATCAAAGTCCAGAGTCTATGCCCTTAGCCACAACGTAAGGGTTACTCTCAGGAGCGGTCTCAGAGAGGCGGTACTGCTAACTGCTTCTTGTTCTTTCTTAAAAACTACTATCTTCTTCCTGTTTGGTTTAGGTTTTCAAATCTTAATGTATAATATTGTTCTGCTCATTTTAAATATCATCTAATTAGTTTTAGTTCATTACATGAATCTACCTGCTATGTCGCTTAGATAGCTGAGTCTAAATGGTAAAGCTATGCTCTTCAGCTATTATTATCTACAATATATCAAGTTTTCCCCCCTAGGCTTTATCTGAGCTATCAATAAACATATCACAAAACGTAAGAACCAAGAACAGACCAGAACAACACTAATGACCGAGACAAACAATGATAACCAACATTCACCAATTATAACTTTATCACTGGCTATGAACTCATTTAAATAAAGTGTCTTACATTTCACAATACTTCATTTTCCTTGCAAGTACAGTTTCTCCTGTGAAACTTCATCAAATGCCAATTTAAAATACACTAAAATGTGAGTTTTATTTTTTTCACTGTACCAGCTATGTGACCTTTCCTTAATTCATGTAATTTAAATAAAGCTCTGTCCCCTCTCTTGAAAAATGTAGATAGTAAGTCCTGCTGTACTTATTTTGATTACTTTTGTTAGAGTTAAATTAAAGAACAACCAACATTATTTACTTGCTATTTCAATTCCATAATCTTACTTTAAAGAGGGAAACAGAATTACATTTCCATAGAATAGTGACATATAAAGAGTCCTTTTGCATATTTATTTCTCATTTAATTTTCACAGCAACCCATTAGTTAGGTAGAAGAAATATTCTTTTTTGTGTGTGTGTGTGTGGGGGGGCAGAGACAGAGAGTCAGAGAGAGGGACAGATAGGGACAGACAGACAGGAAGGAAGAGAGATGAGAAACATCAATTCTTCATTGTGATTTCTTAGTTGTTCATTGATTGATTTCTCATATGTGCCTTGACCGGGGGGTGGGGGGGAGTGTACAGCAGACCAAGTGACCCCTTGCTCAAACCCGTGACCTTGGACTCAAGCTGGTGAGCCTTGCTCAAACCAGATGAGCCCACACTCAAGCTGGTGACCTCAGTGTTTCAAACCTGGGTCCTCCACATCCCAGTCTGATGCTCTATCCACTGCCTGGTCAGGCAGAAGAAATGTTCTTAATCTGCAGATTTTAAAAAAACCCTGAAGTTTAAGAGGTTGATTTCCTAAGTGTACAGAACTGGAAATGGGTACAACTTAAACTTGAGCTCAAGTCTATTTAACTCGAGTACCCACAATTGTTAGGAAAACTAGTAGAGCCCTGATTGAAAATACAAGTTCAACAGGCCTTACACCTGTGTAAGCACACAAATAGGAAAGATAAAATGGTCTTTTTTTTTTTTCTAAAAGAAAACAAAAACACATCTCTTAGAAGGAAAGAGTACTGAGATTTGTATTGTCCCGAAGAGGACGTTAAGTCACATTTCATTTCTGCTGCTGCAAGTAGGTAGATGTTGTCAATGGCTAGGTGGACGCCAAATTAAGAATGTGAAAAGAGACCAGCAAAGAACTTTAGTTTAGGGAATTTGTCTAAATTAAAGTAATCCTTTTTTATGCTCCTGACTCTTAGAATTTGAATTATTTAAATATTAAACTGCTTTAGGAGTGCTCTTCTTTTAAAGTTTCCGGGGCATTAGCACAGGTCAACTAACATGGCTACTTTCAAGGTAAAGCACCTTCCGAGATGCGGACTTGTTCCAGAGTAGTGTGCAGAGACAGTATTCAGCTCCTGACAAGGAGACGAAGCAAGGGCCAGGTCACCTAACACCATTCCACCAAGCTGGCCATTTCCCAACTCCAAAAATGCCCTCTACTCCCCTTTCATGAAGAGTGAAGTATAGTGATCCAGGTGCATTCATAGCCCTGCTTGTGACAGTGTTGATGTTTCTGTATGCACCATCCTGACAACATCAGGCTCCATTCTTCATTCTTTCTGGAACAAACTCTTAATTTAAAAAAAATCAAAAAGACCCTCTCCCATTGCAAGTCATACAAGAGCTATCATTATTGACCATGTATTTGGTGATGAAAGACAACTTGAGCTCTATTTCCCCTTCCTACATCATATGCAATGGCCGTGTTTGATGGGAGAAGTGTGATTTCAAGACCTGCCATGCTTCTTCATTTAGATAAGTGCATAAGCTCATTTCTCCATCAGCTTACTTGAAAACCTAATTAGACTCAACCAGATGTTGTGTTTAACACCGATGCATGTTGGAAACGGTTGGACTGAGCTAATCAGATGGCTCCATCTAATCCCATTGATTGATTGGACTCATATAATCAGATGGTGTGATCTAACAAGCTGTCTATTGATTGGGCTGGTCTAATCAGCAGGTCTGATCTTATTGGCATTTTTATTGATTGGACTGATCAAATCAGACAGCATGATGTAATCAGCTGTCAATTGATTTTGACTGATCCAATCAGATGGCATGATCTAATTAGATCTTTGATAGATAGGGCTAGCAAAATCAGTTTGTCTGATCTAATCAGCCTTTGAGACTAATCCAATCACATGGCCTGATCTGATCAGATGTTGTTTGTTATTAGACTGATCTAATCAGATGGTCAGATCTAATCACCCTTGACTGGTTGGCCTGACCTAAAAGGTTAGTCTGGCCTAATTAGCCATTGATTGATTAGACTGATCCAATCAGGTTACTTGATCTAATCAGTTGCTTAATCTAGTCAGCTGTTTGATTTGATTGGTCTCATCTAACCAGCTGGTCTGATATTATCTTTCTATTGATTATATTGGTGTGATATAATCAGCCATTGATTTGAATTGATCTGATCTAATCACTTGAGTGATTGGTTTGGTCTGATATGATCAGCTGTTTGAACAGATTGGCATGATATAATCAGACGTTGATTTGAATGGCCACCCATCTAAGCTACTGATGATTTGATTGGTCAGTGATATAATCAGCACTAACTTAAATCATCAGTCACACTAATCAAACTACTGGTCAACTCTGCGACTAACCTAATTAACTGTTTGTTTGATTTTTGGCAGATCTAAGCAAACACCTGATATAATCAACTGCTAGTCTGGATATGTGTGGATAAATAGGAGACTGCAGAGAATTTCAAATATCACATTGCATCCAGCTTTGACATCATGGCAGGCACTTACAGGGCTCTAAGTGAGACACTTGGAATTATTTATTTATTTATTTATTTTTGCATTTTTCTGAAGTGAGAAGCAGGGAGGCAGACAGATTTACACATGTGCCTGACTAGGATACACCCAGCATGCCCTCTAGGGGGCAATGTTCTGCCCATCTGTGTTATTGCTTCATTGCAATGGGAGCCACTCTAGCACCTGAGGCAGAGACCATGGAGCCATCCTCAGTGCCCAGGCCAACTCTGCTCCAATGGAGCTTTGGCTGCAGGAGGGGAAGAGAGAGATAGAGAGAAAGGAGAGGGGCAATGGTGAAGAAGCAGATGGGGGCTTCTCCTCTGTGCCTTAGCCGGGAATTGAATCTGGGACTTCCACACGCTGTGCTGATGCTTTACTACTGAGTCAGCCAGCCAGGGCACACTTGGACTTATTCTCAGCAGTCCTGGTAAGGTCTGGATCCTGTCTGGAACCCCATGTGTAGCCCCATGGCCAGGTTTCAGTTGCTAACTGAATGTCAACATGTTTACAGAACAGAAAACAATGCTGACTATGGAAACAAGGCTTTGAGTAACTCCTTGGACCCAGTTTGGGCTGGCAAGCACGACTTTGTAGTGGCCCAACCATCATGGAAAGAGACAGAGAAGGTAGATTTGGTTTCATTTAGGAAAGAGGATTTTCTGCATGGATGTGACTGATCTGAATTAGTGACAAGAGTATGTAAAGTGATGGGTTGTAGGATTTAAACCAGTTGGAGAAAGAATCAAAGAGAGAAAGAAACTGACAAGTTAGAAGAGCAGCACTGTCTCGGAATGCCCTAGAAAAGGGGTCCCAAACTTTTTACACAGGAGGCCAGTTCACTGTCCCTCAGACCGTTGGAGGGCTGGACTATAAAAAATAATATGAACAAATTTCTATGCACACTGCCCATATCTTATTTTAAAGTAAAAAGACAAAACGGAAACTAATACAATATTTTAAATAAAGAACAAGTAAATTTAATTCAACAAACTGACCAGTATTTAAGTGGGAACTATGGCTGCAGGTACATCCTGTGCTCTTCTCAGTGACCACCAATGCAAGAGGTGCCCCTTCTGGAAGTGCAGTGGAGGCCGGATAAATGGCCGCAGGGGGCTGCATGCAGCCCGTGGGCCCAAAGTTTGGGGAACCCTGCTGTAGAACCTCACCGATGCGGTCAGTGTACATTTACAATGTGGAGCTGATTAGCTCCACTCATCCATGTGATTATGAGTGCACTGCATCCCTCAGCTCTGCAAACTGATGCAAGGTCTCATTCAAAGTCTGAATCACGTGCAGTGTTGACAGACACTCATTTGGTCCCTTTGTCATGCCCCCCCCCAATTTATTTCACTGATAATGGTAACAGGAAGGAACTGGGCTGCAGGAGGTTTCCACATCTTTGCTAAGGTTACCTGGTTACTTAGCTAAGAGCAAATGACAATGGCCTGATTCAATGGGAAATGATGGGGAAAGAAAGGAAAACATAAAAATCAGTCACAAAATACACAGCTATCAGAATAGCTGAGATAATTTAGTTACAGGAGAGGATCCCTGGATGCTTGTCTGCATTCCATTCACTAAACCTATAAAAATCTAATAAGTGTTAGGGAAAAAAAATTACTGAGGAACACTCAGGAGTTAACTATATAATCCAGACTTTGATGCCAACTGTGCCTGAAGTGTAAGTAGGACACAATAGGGCTAAAGGACCAAAGTAGTAAGAATGGAGTTGGGCAAAGGGTCAGGAAACACTTAGTTCCGCTAGAAAGAGCTTTCTGTAACAGTGTTACATCCGGTACAGGGCTGTGCAACGCTGTGGTCCATTGGGGGAACTGTTTTTGTTTCATAAGATTACAGATTTAAGGGTGAGGAGAGAGAAAGAACAAACTGGAAAGGTAAGAAGAGACATGTCTTTGAAGAACTGATTAGAATATGGACTAATCCAAAGGAAATGGAGATTACTGAAGGGTTCTTTACAGGAAGAGGACTTGGATGGATCTGCAAGTTCGAAAGAGCACACTAACTTCATTTAAAATATAAATATGAGATTTGAGATGATTTAATACTACTTGATATTCCTAGTAATGATTTTAATTAAGATAAGCCATATTCATTAGAGTCTTTGACTATGTGGGAATATATGACATTTAAAGAAGTACTTCTATCCAATGGCATCTTGATCCTAATATAATCCGATTTTAAAATTTTAAGTTGAGGGCAGTGTACTACCATTGGTTCAAAATTCCCTTACAGAAACATATTTTTCTCCCAGTAACGCTGGAAAAATCATTGGTTTCATAGCACTATATGAACTGAAAGCAGGCACACTAAATTGTTATGACATGTCCTAGGGGTCTTCAAAAGGTTGAGCATTCAGCACAATATAGAGGAAATGGCCAACTGTTTTCTGCCACATTGCACTTTAGAAAGAGCTACACAAAGTTCTAAATGTTCATTGTCTGGGGAAAATATTTGGACCATTAGTAATAGCTATTTCTCCTGATACACCCAGAGTTTCACTTTGTTAAGGAGCCATTCAGCATAATTTCCCCATATTCATATCTCATTATGCAATGACATTAGAGGACGCCAGCATGTGCTTCTCCCCAAGAGGGACCACCAACATAAACTATACATCACTGAGAGCAAGCAGTGGTGACGTGGGCTGCGAGCGTTGCCTAGGATACCTTTCCCATGGCATTTACTTTAAGTTGTGAGTTCCCCACTGACCAGGAATGAAACCCAGGGTCAGAAAGGTCCCACAGAAAGATATACCACTGAGCTTCTGGAAATATCTCTATGACACCAGCTTGGAGCATCAATAGCCTTTCTGACAATGTCAAAAGAGTCACTTCAGGGGAACATTTTCCTCAAGTAGTTATGAGCCCCACTTCATGAGCATGAAGGTTTGAGAATGACAGCAGTGATGATGGATGAACACAGGGGTATGGATCTAGAATTTTAGTATCAACTTAACATTCAATAATCTAAGTTTTTTTCTGTTTTAACATCTAAAAGGAATAAAGTGAAAGCCTAGTTGTTAGTAGCTAGTAATTTGTAGGTAAGAATTTCATCTAATATCTATATGATAAGTAGGGAGCATGATGCATGAAGAAATATAGTAAATTTCAACCTTCTGTCTCTCCTGGGGTGTTAGTAATTACTTTCTAATTCATTTGCCCAATAAATCCTTTCCAATGTGTGGGAAGACATAAAGCTTTCAGCTGAACAGCTTCAGTGGTTTATAACCTGGTTGGAAAGACAAGGCATTTTGTTTCTCATGAATCTGTTTTGATTCTTTGTTCTCTAGCCTTCATTCATTTTCCCCACTTCTTAAAAGCTTGCTTTCTTGTTTCTCAACAGAAATCAGTTATTCTAAAACAAAGACCTGATATGATACATATCTACTGTTTGTGAATTTTGAAGTTGATTACCTCTACTACGTGATGGATTATCCATTAGATAGATTATGCACATGCTTAAGGCCTCAGGAAAACCACCCAAAATAGCCATATCAAATATGACTCCACCTACTTTTTAGTAGGCTGGATCTTACCTACTACTGCTCCCTAAGGCTAACAACCCTGATCTTATTGGCTAATTTAGTTATGATGAAGGGAGAAAGGTTCTAAATGAGAAGATGGGCTGTAATGAGAGCGTTTCCCAAACTGGTACTGTACTTCCAGGAAAATTGTGACATTGATTCATGGATCAGGGTTTATACTTAAGACTGTACATTAGCCCTGGTGAAAGCTATTAGCAGTCTACTACCCATGCCTTTTTATCTTATTCTGTCCTTGCAAAAGGCAGTAAGTGTGGGAACAACAGCTCTGAGGATTTAATAATGCAGAGTAGAACCATGGGGACACACAGCCAACTAATCTCTCAGGACCTCTTCATGATTCTGAGCCTGCGGACAGCCAGCAACCCCTTTCCTTTCAAAAGGACAGGCAGTAATATGTCCTCACATTAAGAACTGACAGTAGGAAAATAGATACAAAGTTTATTATTCACCTGTTATTTCCCTATGTCAGATCATGAGTTAGATCATCACTACTCTATATTTTAAAAATGATTACTCTATTAATTCAACAACAATATATTAGCACCGTTAATGAACCAGGCTTGGAGAAAGTCAGACTTATATAAAGAAGAATATGGCAGAGTCATTAAGATATACAGAATTCCTCCTGGCTTCGATTTCAAAGTAAAAAAACAATGTGAGTTTCCAATACACATTTTAAACTAAACACATAAATAAATAAATAAATAAATAATAAAGAGTTTCTTCTTTTCAAATATCTCCCAAGTGGGAATACATAACTGTGCTTCCACATTTTGTACTGTTTGGTGTCATGCTGTATGGAGTTCACTGAAGCTAGTCATTGGCAGTGTGGACGAGAATTCTGTCACAAAGAATAATAGTAGGCATTTCTCTGTCAGCCTTTCTCACTGAGTTTCTGAGAAATTTGCAGATCACTACCAACATAATCCTTTCTCTTAATTTATCAATTTTGATCAGGAGTTGGAACTCGTTAATAATGTATGTGGGTCTAAAGAAGAAATTCCATTTGAAAGTTATGAGATTCCTCAATCTCCCAATAAAGAAAAACATTTTCTCATCCCTCAAAAGTCTTGGGGTTTCTTAATAATATAGGTGGGATCAATATGCCCAAATTACTGATCACTTCAATTTAAAACCAATCAGTCAATTCGGGGAAGGGAAATTAGTCATCTCAATGATTCATTATAGTCCCTAGACTTTAAAATTGAACAGACTTTTCTTAGTGAATTATTCAGTAAATTAATCTCAGGGTGTACATGTACAACCTTAATTAATTAATCCTGTTGAACCTGAGATCAATGATGCATGAATGTACCCTGTGACTTCAGGGAAGTAATATAACTTTGCAAGAAGCATTTCTCCCTCTACTCTGTTTTCCCTACACTATCAAAGTGAGCCTTGAAGTAGCTATACATCTGTCTTCCTAAATATATTTCTTTTCTCCCCATGTACATTTCTCACACAGATGATTTGAGCATGGCAGTAGACATCTGCAAGTTAATGATGCTTACTCTTCAAAGGTCTGTAAGTCTTACTCTGGACTTAGCATAGATGCTTTGCTGGGTGCATTAATCCAACCCTCTAGTCCACTAAGGTATCACATAAGATCTCAATTCTTTGTTCCAAAGAGAAACCAATGATCATCTAAAAGGCCTCAAAGTACCGAATGTCTTCATTTGCCCTTCACTCAGCAGAGACGACTTTATTATACTAACAAACATTTGTATGTAAGTTACAATTTCCCAAAAGGTTTGCATGATCTCACTTGTTCCCCTGCAATAGTTCTATCTGACAGATAAGATAGATTTAATTAATATTTGTGTTTACAGGTGAGGAAATGGAGGCTCAAAATTCCACGGCTGATTAGAGCTACCCAATGTACCATCAGGGTAGCACTTGAAGCAGCCAACAGCATGTCCCTCCTGTATAATTCTGCTTTGTTCTGCTTATGTGTCTTAAAGGGGCTCGTTCTAATTCCTCTCATGGGCTGCTCCAAGTGCCAGTCGTGAAGCTCCTACATGATCCTACTTGCGGAAGTGGGAGAGATGAATTAATTTGTGGTGGGAACTCAATATGAAAGCCCTCTGTCACCCTCCAAAGAGCCCTGCTCTGTCTTTCTAAAATAATCAGGCTGCAGTGCTCATTCTTTTACCAATCACTGTAATAGGCAACAACAAACAGAAGCTATAATTTTCTTTTCTTCCAAATGTACTCTTGTTTTAGATGCTGTGGTACGAATCCTTTGCAATCAACTGGAGGGTTAGGTGAGTGTGAGATTGCCACCCCAATGATTGCATAATCAATTGAGAAAAATTGCCTGAGCTGGAAAAAGAGATGAACAATTGGAACAATAATGAAATGGAATAAAAGGAAGCAGAGGTAAGTAATTGTGTGTGTATTTTTGGAGTCCTGATGCAAGATAGTAGATTGACTTAGTCATGCGAGAAAAGGAGTTCATTCAGGTTTGACTGGCATTGCTCAGCAATAAGACCCAGCCTTACCATTCAACATATTAGCATGGCATTTAACAAGGGACCAGATGGTAATGGCATTGTTCTTGGTGCAGCGTGCTACCCAGCCAGATAGATATAGTTCCTGCATTTGAAAATGGGTTTTGGCAAATAAGTCTAAAGTGGGCAGTCAACTACAATAGGGAGAGAAAGGTTTTAGCATGAAAATCCCAGATCTGCTCTCTGCATGTCTTGCCATTTCTCTTGGTTTCAGCGTTTTTATCTTAAAAACAACAACAACAACAAAAAACAAAAAAAAACCCCACTCATAGTGTTGTCTTAAAAATTCAATGTCACTAAAGTGATAGGCACTTAATACACATCAGAAACAGTAATTGGTTATTAGGTCCAGCTTCAAGGGCAGAGACAGTTCAGCCCTGTTTTCTGTGGGCAGAAGCAGAGAAGAAATAACTCCCTGCCCAATTAGGTGAATGTGCTCAAGAGACCTTCAGAAACTGAATGACAACTTCAGCAAACTTCCTAAAGATTCCCTTTGCTTTTGAGAAAAAATTTCTTTATACAACTCCTGGTAGAAACAGAAAACATCTTCCATCTTGAATAATAAAGAAACTAACCTATGATTTATTTTATTTTTACTTACAATCTCTCAATCAGAAAAGTGCCAGTCATGAAGAAGGTGTTCAAAAGTATTTATCATGATAAATTCACAGAATAGTCTGTTTTATGTTATGGGAGTGTTTGGATAAATACTGAATCCTCATGAAATTAAGTATTTTGTCATGAGCTCAATGTATTAAAATGTATTAATGGTATATTTATTATAAATCAATATATTAAGTCAATTTTCCACTTGCATTCTAGGTTCCTCTCTTTTTTTTGTACATAATAGTAATAAGCTAAATAAAACTGGCATAGCAATAATATAATAATACTTATTGATGCTTCTCATATGCTGAGCATCCCAGCAAGCTGTTTGGTGGATTATCTCATTTACCCTGCATGGCAATTCTATGAGATAAATATCTTTATTATCCCATTTCAAAGAGGGTGAAACTAAGGCCTAGCTAAATTAATGCTTTGTATGTTGGTATTAAGTGTATCTAAAGTCAGTCAGCATCTTCTTAGTTGCAAAGACAAATACTTATTTGTAGAAGTAATATGGTATTTTCATAGGATAACAATACTTTAGTTGTAAACTCTTTGTCACCTAATAAGCTATGCCAAGAAGTCTCAACTTTGCTTTCCATTAGTGAGAAAGAGGAGATCTCCCACGTGTTCTTAAGAGTTGTTCCCACCCACATAGGGTGATGTGATTAAGAGAATGCATTGGAAGGATGGGAGGAGAACATGGGTTATGACTTCTATCAGGATTTATTATCTTTGTATCTCTCAGTGCAATAGTTTTCTTCTTGCAATGATACACATGGCATCATGAGGCGACACTCCATTGGGTACATTCAGAAATTAATACGCAATAAATATAATTCTATTTTTTCCCCTCTTACCCAATTGAATACACTCAAATACTAGTGATCTGCTCTAATATATTAAGAAAGGAAACCATACACATACATACTTTGCCCCTTAAATATTGTTGTCAATAAGTTGTTTGTAAAATATATAAAAAATTGATGGGGGATCACACCGAGCTAACTCATAGGGTATGCTCAATAGACATTGATTCAATTGAATATATGTAAAAGGCGGAAAGAAGTCAAACAACAACTATTTTATTCCGTGACAGTATCCAATATTACAGAAGTAAATAATTAAGCCTAAAGGAAACAATAACGCTATTGAGGGAGGAGGGGTCAGAAACATTTAATTATCTTTTTCCTGATATTAAAAAATTTATTTTCCTATAAAAAGCCTCTCATAAGAAGGTATAAACATGAAGATCTATGTTTTAATCACATTTTTATTGCAAGGACAAAATTGTAACAAAGTAATTAATACAAAGAAGATGGGAAATCACTGTTAGCCTATTACTCTCCACTTATTTTATTTTTTGAAAGCATTGTCTACAGAGATAGATATTTAATATGGTTGTAATATGTAAAAAAGAAATGGGAGAATTTTATAGGTGGCCATTTGAGAATTTAGTGGACTATATTGGAAAAGAGGACCTCTCTTGTCCACAAAATATCTAAAAAGCTGCTTAAAAGTTGTTGTAACCCATAGTTATAAGAATATCATAATAAGTATAGAGGAGGAAAAAAATGCAAATATATATATATCAGGTACACCAGAATTATAAATATTGCATAAAAAGTACAAGAGAATTCAGTACATAAATTGCTTTGGAAAAGAGAAATTGATTGAAACGAGACATTTTATGGCTAGGTTGTAATTACTTGCTGTGTTATTTGCAACCAAATACAATTGTTCCACTCCCTCCTCCTTCCTCCAAACCAGTGTTTACATCAATATAGAGCCCAAAGATCCAAATAAATTAGCATCAGTACAGGATGATGGGGAGGACAATGGGTTTTGGGTCCCAGCCCTCCCAGAAACTAGTCCTATGTCTCTGGGTAAGTTACTCAATAAGTATTTTGATCCTTAGCTTACCCAAACGTAAATTGGGAAAATGTATTGGCATCTAATTTATAGAGGTTGTACATGTAGACTACTTAGGCATGCACTGAATGTACCAGAAGCACTAAATCAATGTCACCTTTGCTTGTTTTGTTGTTTATCTTGGTGTTATGTTTAGGAAGCGATCAACCTAAGTTATATATTGGATATATTATTAGGCATTGCATGTTTAACTATGGTGTCAGTTATATAAAATGACACAATGTTATTTTTTAATCCACATCACTGCTGGAACCCAACATTTTGTTTGCTGAATAAAACCCATTTACTTCTGGGATGAGTAATTTAGCATCGTTTTACATTAAGATTTGCTGGTTCTTTTATTCTTTAACTAAGGCTATTGGAATGGGATTGACCAGAAATAGCTAGTTTTTCTCTGGAAGTTACAGGAACTATGAAATGTCAGTTCTGCTAATGAGGAATAGAATCTTTTTATTGGAACAACTAAATTATCAAGTAAAAACTAAATGAAAAGCACATTATTTGGAATGACAACTGAGAGACTGTAATTTGAATGATTTAACTGGGCATCCTCTTTCTCTCTCACTCTCTCTCACACACTCACTGCTTAATTTTATATTTTTAAATTTATTTTTAATCACATTTTTTGAGGTACAGGTTTAGCTGTGCAACTCAATAAAATATCATCTGCTCACTACATTGTGTGCCCATCACCACAAGCAACGTCTCTTTTGTCACCATTTCCCCCTCTTTGTCCACCTCCACCTACCCCTACCCCTTTTCCCTCTATCACCACATTGTGTTTGCGTGTTATATATATATGTGTGTGTGTGTGTGTGTGTGTGTGTGTGTGTGTATTATATATATTTGTTTATATATATTTGTTTAATCTCTTTGCCTTCTATCATCCACTTAATTTTAATGAACTAAACCCAAGAATGATATGCCCAGGAGTTAGGGATTCCTCATCACTAACAGAACATCAGTAACATGGAAAAAAGAGCAACAATAATAAAAACCAGACACAAGTTTGCAACAATGGCAATCTGCCACTGAAAGGTGAGAGAGAAGAGGGAGGGGGTAGGTTTAGCTGTGCAGAAGTATCAGCACACCTCCAATCGTAGTCCTTTTATGTTCTCCGTTTGTAAACATGGAAGGTTTTATTCTGGGTATCTCAGGGATGAAAAGAGATTCACAGACTTCACCTTTCACAAAAGTGACAGGTGGTGGAACAAAGCTAATAGAACATTTGGTGCTTTAATATAAAGAACTTAAAGTTCTAAAAGAGGATTCATAATCCTGTTGGAGGCTCTTATTGCAACAATAGTTACTTGGCTTCAATTCAAACTCCCAGAAAATAAGACGGCATTGGGGTCATGGTGATGTAGAATATTACTAAAGAAATCAGTATGTATATGTTTGCTATGCTAATCCAAATCATAGCTAATTAATATCTGCTGAGTATTTATAAAGTTATGACACCATATTCAGAGCTGGGCAATACTTTAAATAGTAAGAACAAAATGAATAGAAAGGCAGATCTCTGTCTGCTTGAATCACTTAAATTATCTGAATGCAATGTTGCCTTTGCTCTTTCTTACTTACCTTCTCCCCTATCCCCAACCCAAACCCTTACTTGGCTAAAAATTATACTTATGATTGCTCACCCAGCTATATAAATGGCTCTTGGAATGAGCAAATGTGTGTGTGCATGTGTGTATAATTTTATCTTGGGAGGGAAATTTTATTCAACCAATAACACAGATTTCACCCATTGTTGGTTATACTGTACAAATGAGCTAGTAAAAGATGATTTCACTATTTTAAAGTCAGCGCTTCTCTGACAAAAAAATAGTGGTGTGTCTATGCGTATTTGTGTAGGTTTAGGATAGCTATGTGATGAATAGGTATATGTGCGTGCAAACTGAAGAAAGTGTACCTAGTGCTGTGCACTCAGGTAGGTTAGTGTCTGAGGCTAGAGATACACTTGAAGAACATGGACTTCAAGAGTGTGCTTTTTCCTGCACATGTATCTATCTATGCATGTGCATGTGTGCACGCATAGATACAGATACAAAAGACCTTCTTAAGATGCAGTTCAGTATAATTCCGAACCCGAACTCTACAGCTCCATTTTTTGTATTCGAATCCTAGGATCCACATTTATAAACAGTGTGATCTTCAGTAAGTTATATGAACTCTCTTTGCCTTACTTTCCTCATTTATAAAGTGGTTATAAGATTTTACCTGCCTTGTGGAGTTGTAATAAAGAATAAAGAAAGAGATCTTCTAAAAGGCTTAGTCCTGGTACACAGTCATCAGTAAACATTGTTGTTTATTACTACTTCCACCCAGAGAAAGGCTACACGCTCAGAGAACAACTCTGCCCATGTCTCCTGTGCATATATGATATCCTTTTCCCCCGTACACATAGGTACCTTCTCTATTATTGGAACAAAGTAAAAAAATAGCCAGAAGGATACCTGTGTATTGGCTCAAGAAACATTGAGTTCATTAAAACAAAACAAGGTATTTAAACCATTGGCAAGAGATTAAATCAGAACAAAGAATTAAGAAATGGAGAGATCCTACTATGCAAGGACTTGGAATCCCAGGAACCAGTAAAACCAGAGGTAGTAAAGTAATGGTTATATAGTGCCAGGCAATGGAAAATATCGAACTGAAGAAAACATGTACAGATGTATATGCATATATAACAAAAATACAAATCTTAATAGCAGTTTTACTTTAAATCCTTGTGTTATATCACAAAAGATCTGAAATGAGTGTGAAATAAGCAAATGCTGATTCACAAAAGCAGTGCATCATATTCTTGGCCTTGATCACTACAATAAAATAATGATAAAATATAGTTTATTAAAGTAAAACTAAAAGCTAATTAAAATTTGAAAACTGATATATATTCTCCAAATCACCATTTGGGAGAGAGACAGTTCAGAAAGCAAAAGATGAAGAAGAAATAAAACACAAAGTATAAAATGAAAGCAGATAAACAGAAAAAGAGAAAATGTGAGGGGATCAAACTACGAATATAAAAGCAAATACTCAAGGATCAAAAATAACTAGATCTTGAACTTCTGTCCTGTAGGCTGTGAGAAAATAAATTTCTGTTGTTTAAGGGCTCCAGTCCATGGTATTTTGTTATGGCCACCCTACCATTCTAATAACAAATAGTCTTTAAATTAAAAAAAAATCCAATTATACACTAAAAGAAAACAGACTTGAATAAATGGCACAAAGAAATTAAAAATAAAAGTATAGCAAATGTTTCTCAGACAAAGTAAAAGAGAAGAAATAGCAGGGAGTTTCATATAAATTAGAATTACAAGAAAAACATTTTGAAGAGAACAGAGAATATAGTAATAATTAATTACATATAAAATTCAAAATATATTTTAAAAAACTACTGGAATTTGACCAAAACACAATAGGTGAAAGAAATGCAAATACAGCTACAGATCAGGTAGTTTTAAAAAAATAAGAACAAAGAAAATGAATAATAAATATGAGAAAAAATGTAAATAAAATGTGTATATGTATGTATAATTGGCCCTCTTCTGTTCAAATAGGACCACCTTCTCAGTTATGCAAGTAATTCCAAAACAAAAGGACTTATTTGCCAAGTGCTATAAGTTATAATGACGTCTTAAAGATCTTGTTGATATCTTCACAGACTTTATTTTCTTAGTGTATAAATGACTAAAATGCTAATATTAGACATGTGTCAAGTTTATAAACATAAAAAAAATTTCAAAGAATAGACAATATAGGTAACATTTCTGTCCAAATGCAATAAAAATTTAAATTTATTAGAAAACTTTAAACAACAAAAGCAACAAATATGCAACAGTTTAGATATTAAAAATTAAAGTAATTATCTAGTTAAAAGAAAAACCAAACTATAATTTCCAACAAATACTGCTATTTGTCTTGAACTTTTGATTTCTCTGTCATTGTACTATATTCTTACAAATACATTAGCTCATTTAATCTTGCAAAGCATCATATGGTAAAAATTATTACTATAAATTACAAGTGTAGAAAATGAGTTCAAGTTCCTTTCACAATATGTGCAGAAATCAAACTTAATCTTGCCTCTTTTTAGGTTTATATTCTTATTAACCAGACTACATTTTAAATCTTTAAATGAGACCAAAGCAATTGTTAAAAACAAATTTATAGTTACAAATATTCTCAATACTGAACAAGAAGGACTTCTTCCAAAAAGAGAGCTAAGCATTTAACTCAGGAATTTACAAAAAAAAAAAAAAGAGAAACAAAAATCCTCATGAAATTGAGAAGATATAACTACAAAAAAAAGTAATGAATTATAAAATAAAAACAATAGAATTAATAGAATTAAAATTCACATAATTCTGGCAAAATTTACCAAAAAAAGAGAAAAATACAACTAAAATTAGCAAGAGGAAAATTAATAACAGATTTAGAAAATAATCAAATTTAACAGAATCAGATGTACAATTATGTGATAAAAATTATATGGACCTTCATTAAAAGATAATAGGGAATTTGTAATTTACCAAAATTAATTAATGGAGATATATAAAATGTGAATAAGCAAATTGCTTAGAAAAACATTATGATTTATTTTTAAACTTTACTAAAAAAGAATTTGAGCTTTTTACCAAAAGTGGTAGATCATTTAAACATTTAAGAAACTGATAATCCTCACAAATTTTATAAACTCTTCAACAGTACATGAAAAAGTGGGAACCACTCATTAATTTTATATAACCAGTGTTTTTATTTATATCAGTACTTTATATAACTGATATAAATATGAGCCACATATAACTCAAAATATTTTTTAAACTCTAAGTCAATCTCAGTTATCAATGTAAATGCATGAAGCTTTAGTAAAATACTAGCAAATGAAATTCAACAGCATATTTAATAGAGTAACATATCATGACAATTAAAGCCATCAAATTTGGAAATGTGTTAATTAGGAAACTGAAATTTGATACATCACATAACAGTTCTAATGAAAGTACATATATATAATTCACAATACATTAAAAATAAAATATTTGATAAAAGTCAATTGCTTAATATCGTATATAACACCTACCTGAAACCAACCCTCAGTTCCATATTATTGGTAAAATCCTAATAGAATTTTTATTAAAATATAACAAGAATGATTGCTTCAATATTATTATTGTTTTATAACAATAATCTTGGTATATTATCAGTTTTTTTTCAACATGTCTATTATCAGTTTTATAGCAATATGAAACTTTTACCCAATTCAAGAAGATGTTAAATAAAATCAAGGAATATACTTTTTGCAAATCAAGTAACATTATTTCATTAGTTATTAATTATATACTTTTATACCAACTAAGCCAAATAAACTAAAATTTTAGAAAAAAAATGCATTTTTTATATGATAGGCTCACCTATTACTAAAACTCCTATTAGTCATAACTAAAGCCCAAAAATAAATATTCTAATTACACTCCTGTCATTTTTAGTGAGTGTTTATATAAATTTTTATAGTGTTTTCATCCTAATAGAGTACATTGTGACACCACCATAAAATATAAACAAAAATAACATTTTGATGCAGGAGTCGGAAGTTTGTCCTCATTTTTGAAATAAAGAAGAGAAAGATTTTGTTTTGAAGAAGGTTTGCATATATATTATGGAAGACACCAGTTTAATTCCTGAGAAGATGGGGTCAGGAGTGTCCGCTGCTTATGAACAGCTCAACAGCATGGAGTCCTCCAGGTTGGTGTATCTCAAAATGTGACCCACCTGGAGATCCATGGTGTCGAACAATGAACTTTCCAAACCAGCAAGGTCGCCATAAAGTGAGGGGAGCTCCTCTTCACCATCATTGGTTGAAGAACACACAACCTATGTCTATACTAGCCCCAAATTAATTTCTGTTCTTCGTCTTCTCTGTCAGAAATTTCTCCATTCATTTCCCATTTATGACCTTAAGCTCCTGGCCCTAATCATTTCTTTTTTAATTAGAAAGACAAGGCCTGACCAGGCAGTAGCACAGTGGATAGAGCATCGATTGAGACACGGAGGACCCAGGTTTGAAACCCTGAGGTTGCAGGCTTGAGCGTGGGCTCATCTAGTTTGAGCAAGGCTCACCAACTTGAGCCCGAGGTTGCTGGCTCAACCAAGGGGTAACTCAGTCAGCTGTAGTTCCCTGGTCAAGGCACATTTGAGAAAGCAATCAAAGAACAACTAAGGTGCCACAACAAAGAATTGATGCCTCTCATCTCTCTCCCTTCCAGTCTGTCTGTCTCTATCTGTTCCTCTCTCTCTGTCTTCTCTGTCTCTGTCTCTGTCACACACAAAAAAGGAGAGAAGGATAAAAATTAAATTGTACTCAACCTTGCAAGACATGATAGGTTAACTTCTCACTGCTTATAAAGTTGTTATCTAAATCCAAACTCTTCTGAAATTTATATCACTTATTAATTCTGAAAGTAATTCTAATTATCTTAATTATTAGCAGCTGACTGCAAAAATAAATAGATGAATAGACAGAGAGTTGAGTTTAAAAGGAAGATCATAGTACGAATGTTAGTAGTAAATGCTTATTTTCATCTTCTGATCTGAGAGTAGGCTTTGATGTGCAATAAGAAACCTGGAGACTGTTGCAAGAAGGAAAAACAATGACCTTATAATAAGAGCTTGAAGTGTCAAAGACAGTTCTCCACTTATCTAATCTAGTTTGATTTAAGAATACCATTCCAGCCTTGGCTGACTGGCTCAGTGGTAGAGCATTGGCCTGGCGTGTGGCGGTCCCAGGTTCGATTTCTGGCCAATGCACACAAGAGAAGTGCCCATCTGCTTCTCCCCCCTCCCCCCTCTTCTTTCTCTCTGTCTCTCTCATCCCTTCCCAGAGCCAAGGCTCCATTGGAGCAAAGTTGGCCATGGCGCTGAGGATGACTCCATGGCCTCCACCTCAGGCTCTAGAATAGCTACAGTTGCAGCGAAGCAAGGGCCCAGATGGGCAGAGCATTGCCCTCTTGTGGGCGTGCTGGATTGATCGCTGTCGGGTGCATGTGGGAGTCTGTCTCTCTGCCTTCCTGCTTCTCACTTCAGAAAAATACCAAAAGAAAAAAAAAGAATACCATTCCATATGTATAGGAGGAAAGAACAAGCGATCCAATCTACTGATAGGTCTTCCTATCTGGCAATTCAGTAGATTAGCATATTCAGAGATACTCCCACACTCTTGTGTTAGAAAACCTGAATTTTACTCCCATCTTGGGGCTCTAACAATTTATAACCAGCAGCATCTCGGCAAGTCACTTAGCCCCCGAGTTCATGCTTCTCCACATATTATTTGAAAATGATAAGAGGAGTCTTAGTCTTTTGAATAAGATAAAATATGTGTGCAAGTTCTCTGTATGTTGTAAAGCTTGCACACTTAAGAAATTGTCAATATTGTTGTTTTAATAAATGCAACTGATCAAAAAGCTAAAGGGTTGTGTCCTTACCACATTATGGGATCAAACAGCATCTGAACTTTTCTCATGATAATAATGGAAAGAAGGAGGAAAGATGGGAAAGGCCAAGGTGAGTTCATTAACACCCAAAGATCATTGGCATTTGCATCACTGTACTATGGGCTCATGAGAGCAGCTGCCAGTCTGCTTGGTTCACTTGAGCACAGCACATGATAGATGCTACATAAATATTTGGGGACGAAGAAATACATATTATTCTTTCCCGTTGGTCAGTACTCAGTGTGTCTGTTTTCATATCTGCTTAGACAGCAAAACCACAAAGACATCGGAAACTTGCCATTCAAGTACCTATGTTTGATTTGCCTCAATCCATTTCACCTGAATATAGATGCAAACCCACTGTATCTTTCTACTTTTCCAAGAACCAGGCGTCACTGCTCTATGTTCTTGATTTTGTGCCATTCAGAATGTTTTGGGTCTTGAAAGGACGTTTTTACTTTCCCAGTGCAATGGTCTCCACATAGGGGTGACTATACTCCAAGATAATCCATTAGCTTTCAGGAAAAATTTATTTTTATCTCATCCTTTTAAAAAATGTGCATATAGACTATAATATACATAATCAAAAGATATTCCATCTATTTATATAATTTATACATAAATATTCATTTATTGATCAGGGCTCAAAATAATGTTATGATTAGAGGTGTGTAACTGACATTCTCAGTACCCACCCGTATTACTCATGTCTGTGTACTCCTGATGACTTTCATTTGCCTAGATCTGCTTCTTTGTGTCTGAGAGCTATTTCAGGATCGTAGGATGTCTGCTCTGCCCATTTCTTAAAGAAGCTGAAAATGTCCCAGGAATGCACAGCCCCTAGAAACAGCCTTCAAAGAATGATTATTTCTGCCAGTGCTATATAAATATTTGTAGAGCTTGACAAATTCACCATAAGCCATAGATCAACCAATACAACTTGATCACATAAAATTTGCTCTCTACATAAAGTAACTTTTTAGAATGTTCTATTGTTCATAATTTTTTATGTCTGTTCTTATGTTAACAACTAGATTTAAAGCTCTTTGAAATCTGTTATTATAGTGACACAGTGTTGGGTTTCTTTAACAAATAAAAACAAATTAATTTACCACTCGTGTAGCCGTCTCTTACCATTAATTTGTTTACCTTCCAAATCTACTGCACTCAAAATACACTGAATAAAGCCTTTATCTTACTTTCTATTTACTATGTGTCAAGATATATCTTGTTCTTTCTGGTAAGTTACTGTGTCCTCTAACCTTGAAAGTGAATCAGTCACTAGAACTAATACTGTCTTTATCAGAATTATAGGAAGGTTTCCATATATAATCTATTATTTAACACACACACACACGCCCAACACATAGTCTTAGAGATTTAACAAAGTGATACAATTAGCTTCATGAATGATAAAAATCAATGTACTAAAAATTTGGTAATTGATAAACAATCTCTTCTGCTAGCTGCATTTAGTGTTGGTCAAGGGAGATAACTTGTCATCAAGTTAACAGTATCTTCTAGGTTTAACACTACACTTAGAACATTTAGCAACCAAGAAGCTTTTGTTTTTAACTCTACAAGCACATGAAGCTAAGATGAGCTTCTCAAACAAGCATTCCAAAATGAAGGGAAAAAAAAAGACACATTTGTATTGACTATGAGAAATACATAAACCTTGAGAAAAACATTTCCTTTTCTTCAATGTTAATTCTAACATTCGGTTCTTCTGGTAAATTCGTTTTCAACTCTTCCCGTGAAGTATCTAATGACCAGAAATAAGATCACCTGGAATGTATTTATTGCCATCTCAACGTGGCTGTTGCTGAAATCAGTAACAATCCCATATTCTTTAAGAAAAGAGCATATATTCCAGCATGACCAGCCTTTGTGTTTCCACTACAGAAGGGAGCAATTAGATAAGATGCTGATTTTAGATAAGAGATGACATTTAGAATTTTGTTTTCTTTTGATTAGAATTCTTATCTAAAAAAACAAAAACAAAAAACACTGAGGGAAGATATAAATAAATAACAAAAAGTGGGGAGAAATTGTGATGAGGCTTACACAAAAGTAAAAATGAGGACACGCAGATATGCAAATAGGAGCTCTCCCTTGTAAAATACCACAGAAACCAGGCCTGTTTTCACTTTTCATGACTGTTATTAATGGTTGCTAAAAATGGCTCCAACCGCGGTGCCACTCCGACCCCTTCATTAAACTCCTAGTTACACCTAGGTATTCAGAAGGCAAACACAGAAAACAAAAGCAGGAAAATGAATAAAAGATAAATAGTTTTTAGTTAAGAAAAATGACCTAGCAAGGTTTTCCAGCTCGAGAGCTCATTTATTACAAATCGTCTTTTTTTTTTTCTTTTGGTCACCTCTTGGCAATCTTACTTTCTAAAGAGATACAGCATGAGAACTATTGAGTTGGGGACAGTTGAAAACGAACAGTTTATATGTGAATATGCAAATGCAATTGCAGTCTGCCATGAATATGCTGATAAATGCTCAATGTGTCTCATCAGTCCAGATCTGTCTACTAAGATTTGCCCATCCAATAGCATATCCTAATGCTCCTCTAAGCATGCGCGGTGTTTCTCAAACGCAAGTGTTCAAAACTCAACTAATCACTCTTCTTAGGAGACTAGTGCCGTCTCCATTGCCCATTTGCCTATCCTAGAAACTAACTGCTCTTCTAGTCTCATTGTGGGGTGAGGGTGGGGGGCTAACCTACCGCAATGTCCAATCACTAGGGCCAGTTTTTCCTGTGTCTTATATTTTTAATTGAAGAGTTGACTTCATTTTCATCAAAAGTAACTACTGATAGGTAATAAGTTACCATTGCCATTTTGTTAATTTTTTTCTGGCTGTTTTATAGATTCATTGTTCCTTGTTTCTCATCCTGGTGCACATGTGTGTGTGTGTGTGTGTGTGTGTGAGAGAGAGAGAGAGAGAGAGAGAGAGAGAGATGTATTTTGGTATTGATATGGTTTGACTTCCTTACCCTGTCTCTTTAATAGTTGTTCAGTCCATGCCCTCCTTGCCACCTGGATCAACACTGACACAGCTCAGGGACCTTCTTCCTTTCTTATTCATGCACTCCGCTGACCTCCCTCTTTTCAGTCTTCTTGCTAAATCATTTTGCATTCTTTGATCACAGTCATTTCTCTTAAACACAAATCAATCATTTCTACCCTTGATTAACCCTTTAATGATGCCTCACTTCCCTAACTCAACCTTGTCAAGGCAATAAGAGTCATGATAACCGGTCTTTGCTGACTTACGAAGCCACATCTCCATCATTCATGCCCCCATCAATTTAGTCGAGTTGTCCTGAGCTACTTTCATTGAGCAAACACATTGTGTTCTCCCCTCTGGGGATTCTTCAACCCCATGCTGGATTTCATTACCCTAAAGATAATCTTATGTACTTTTTATTTGTAGCTAGAACCACTTTGAAGACAAAGGTATGAATGTAGATACCTGCCCCCTCTACCCACCCACACACAGAATTACTAACTTTAAAAGCACTCAGCCTTATATCTCTCTGGGTTATATGGGACTACAATTTATTGAATAATCTTCTAACCTGGAGAGTACTACATTCTACCTAGAAAAATAACCCATCCTAGTAATAAAATTAATATTGCCTTTAGATGATGTACTAGAAGATTTTATTGTAATGTTTTCCAATGCCTAGTTTAGACTAGGGAATTCATAAAATCAGCATTTACTTTAACTGTCCATAATCATTGAGAAATAGTGTTTCATCTCTGAGAGAGCTGTGGGACATCTCTGAGACAGCTCTCAGTTCAGAGGTCATCTGGTGCGACCCTCTCACTGTAATATGAGGAGATGGAAGCCCAGGTGAGTGTGACACTCCCTCTGAACACGTCTACTATTATTGTTTTTATTTTCTTTTTAGAACAACTTAGATGTAATTTCCTCATAGCTCAAATGTTTTCATTTTCCTCATGCATTATCTTTGAAGAGATAGAGAAGTCCTTAGCTTTTGAAGCCCTGGACTATATGAAGTATGAATAGGTAACACAAATTTTATGATTAAGGAAACAGTCCACCTAAGAGGTTCCCCCAATCCAATACAAACCACACATTTCCTCAGACACCAGAGAGGTATATCAAATTAACTGATCTGAATGATGGTCTACAGCTTCAATATTTGCATAGCCAGAAGAAAAGCTTTATACTTCTAAAATTACTGGACTCCAATCCATGTTTTAAATAGTAGTTGGCTATATCTTTGTTTACTTAACTCTTTAATTGCATATAAAACAGATTGAAAATGTTGTTTATACTTTTTAAAGATGCAAAAAAATTTTTACATGTGTGTTTCATGAAACAAAGCAAAGCTGCAACAAATCAGTCACATCAATAATAATAAGCCTCAGCAAAATGATACTAATCCATCAAATACAATTTGGCATTTGAGCCTTATGCCATAAAAAGGAAAGTTATTTAGCAAAAGGATATCACTTTAAGGGTTTGGGGCAGGAGGAAGACAGTGTAGTAGCAAAAAAGTTTCAATTAAGAGAATTTTACTAATGCAACCAAGAGAGAGCGCAATGGGCAAATTAAGACCCAAACTACCAATTGTTTACTAACAGCATCCTTAAATTTAATTTCAGAGAATCCACCTAAGAAGAGTAAACTGAATCATAGACAGAAACAGCATGGCCAGAAGAGCAGAAATTTCAGAAAAGGTTCACAGAACCTGCTGATCAAGTCTGCATTTTCAATATAGCTCCTGCACCAATAGAGATGGAGCTAGAAGGAAGGAAAGGAAGGAGGTAGTTCCAAGCTTGTATCAGGAAGAAAAATTTGAGGATTAAATTGCTAACACCTAGAGGATTACAAATTACATTTTATTGTAAGAGGCTTCTGCAGTGTTGTTAGGATGTAGAGCCTCACTGTAGGTGTTCAAAATGTTCTTATTCAGTGTAGGACATGTACCTTGCATCAAACTGGAAATGAGACCAATTGTAAGCTCACAGTATTTTTGTTTCTATCCACAGGCCCAAACTGAAGATCAAAGAAAGAATAATATTGTGAAAACAAAATTTATACTTACATTACATGGTGAGAATATACTACTATTATTTCTAGAAATACTCGAATCTGTGCAGATAAAATATTCTTCTCTAATTTCCTTTGCTGATTCTAGAGAAGGTTTCCAACTCTAAGATGCAAAGTGATGCCTAGATATTCCAAAGCACTGGAAGTTGATACTGAATCAGGAAAAATAACGTAAGCAAGCTCCAGTGCAAACATAAAGCTCCATTCAGTAATAGACTTCAGTTTGTCAGTTTTCTTACATCCATACCTGATGACAAGGACAATCAGGCCCTGTTGAAGAAATACAGTCTTTTCTAAAGAATTCTTGGGGACTAATGGATGGCCAGAGTGAAGTGTTGGATGCTTATAAAATATAATAGATTGCATGTTGTTTATAGTTTGAAAACATGAAGACTATTTTTCTGATTGAGAAGTAAATGCATACACACTGTAAAAATTAAAATAGAACTCTGAGTATGCAAAGTAAAAGTTGACTATGTTTTTCTCAATTGTCTGATGACAACTTCAAGATCAGTGAAGTGGCAGCTTTAAACACAGAGAAGAGCAGGATAAAGGGGCTTGTCTTTGTCTCATAGGCCAGAGGACAGAAGAGACATGGCCCCTTTATTTAACTTCACTGTAAAAAAACGTCAGTAAGAATACCTTATAATGTTCTCTTCCTTGGTATCACCCTAGACATCTTCAAATATTTATGACTTTTCTCTATTTGGGGGCTATAGCCCTTACCATTCGGGGACCCATATTAACTTTAACACCTGTTTGTTGGCTTGCTTGCTTGCTTTTGAGTCTGGCCCAAATTTTTCATTCCACTCATGCTGTGGGTCATTTTTGTTTGTTTGTTTTTCTTGAAATTTACTTATTGTTTTGCACCATGTTGATATTCAGGGACCATCACATACAATCACCCCAGTAGGGACTCATAAAACCAATGTCATATCACTAAAGAGTTAGATGACAGTTTTCCTTCATTTATCCCAGAAATCTTGTTCATTTTATTTTCTTAAAGAATATTCTTGATTTATATATCCAAGCAAGAAAGAGAACTGATATTAACTAAATTAAATGAAGCATAATTACCAACTATCAATAATTTAAGAAAAAAAGGAATTGTCTCAATAGAAAAAGAACGATCCAATGCATGGGCCTTTCCCCTAATCTTTCCAAGTCATGCTTGACATTTATGTAAGACAACATGATTCATTCATTCACTCAGCCAGCAATAAACTCAACTGTATACCTGGTACCATTGTAGGTCCTGGTGATTAAGTGGTAAATTAGGGAGCTCTTGTCCCTGCCTTCCGGTGGGATATTAAAGACATAAAGTAAAAGTTACACAAATGACTACATTCAATTCTAGGAAGGCAATAGGCAAAGGGCTAAGATGGCTTAGAAGCCAAGCCATTATTTTAGAGTGGATTCACAGGAAAAGGCACATAACCAGACTAAACAATGACAAGGTGCCTTCCATGCTAAGTCTGAGAAGCTTCTCTACGCAGAGAATAGTATACAGCATATGCCCTAAGCAGAAACCTCAAGGCAAAAAAACCCTGAAAAACAAAGAAGTGTGGTCTAAAACCTTATTGAGATAGCTCAAGACAAGACTGGAGATGGAAAATTCTAGATCAGGCATGGAAGACCATGATAAGGAGGAGGAGGAGGAAAGGTGGGGAATATAAAACATGAATCATCACAAATACTCAGTCAGGAGATCCATCTTAAATTAACATCACCAAGAAGTCATGCTGATAGTGTTCAAACCCAAGGCAGGCTGCCCCCACAGATCCCACAACTGGTATATTGATTATTTTGAATGAAAGTTACTTGAAAAGCAGCCGGTGAAGAAAGGGCACATTGACCCTCCCTTGTGTCCTTGAAGCAGGAAGTAAATTTCCCCTGTGACAGGTGCCTTTCTGGCTACAAGGGCGCTGAGAGAGACATTCGTTATCACCAGAGTTAAGGAATTCATGGCCAAAAGCCTATATAAACAAACCTTGTTACTTCTTACTAACTTCCTACCCCTAACTCATTTTTGTTTAGATTCCTTTCTAATGAGCACCCCAATGAGAGTTTCTCAGTTCCGTCTGTTCTTCATGAATTTCTTGTTTGACTAAAATTGTAATAGATGCCTGCTCTGGTCTTTCGCTCAGCGTCATTTATGATCTCCTGTGTGCATGTCTTATACTGGCTTTTTTCCTACTAATTTGGTCTTGCATCAATGTTATTATTAGCCCAACAGTAAGAACTCAGGAGGGGTAGAGGGGTGAATGTCCCTTTCTCCAAGAATAGCCTGGACCCTTATACTTCTGTGGTCTTTCTTCCCAGAAAGCCATAGCCTTAATCTAACCATGAGACATCAGACAAACCAAAATGGATATTCTACAAAGTATCTGACCAGGACTCCTCAAAGATGTTCAAGTCATCAGAAACAAGGAAAGTTCGGGAAACTGTCACAGTGTCAGGAGCCTATGGAAAAAGAAATAACAAGAGCAGAACGGTGCCTGCAGGAGCTGGGGCAGAAGAAGAGGGGTGTCATTGTTTAATGGGTACAGAGTGTCAGTTTGAGATGAGGAAAGTTTTGGAAATGAGTGATGGTAATGGTCGCACAGTGATGTGGATGTATTTAATGCCACTGAACTGGACGTTTTCCAATGGTATATTTTATGTTCTATATCTTTCACTTTGGTAGAAAGAGTAAATGGCTCTGGGTAGCAGGAACACAAATACTTATTTCTTAGTATCCCTTTCAGTGTTATAAATGTAGTATCAAAGAACACCCAAGTCCACACAAAAAAATGGGGAGAGCTGAAAAGAATGGTGAGGGTTGAGGAGGACAACAAGTCCAGAGGGAAAGTCAAGCAACCGTGATCCTGAAGTAGTGACTTCCAGCAGCTTGACATTTTCTAAGTGTCCTTCCCAGAATATCTTTTCCTTAAATGCTCCTGACCCCTTCTGTGACCACTCCTGAGGATGACAAGGTGATGTAGAAACAAATACACTAACTTGCATTTGAATCCTAGCTCCAGCTGACTGGCTCTATGATCTCATTTTCCTAATCTGTAAAACAGAGGTGAAATTTATCCTGCAGGTTTTGGTGAAGACTGATTAAGGTAATAGATAATATAATATATGTATATGTTACTTTAATATGTATATATATAATATATATATATATATATAAAGCAATTGGACCTTAAGATATACTCAATGAGGGGCAGCCTTAGTTACTATAAACAGTGTCTTTGAATAGAGACATCTGTCATAGTCTTTCAGGTGGGCAGAGTCAGTCTGGAAGGCTCTATTACTCAATAGAGCCAAACCTATGGTTTCTGGCTGTTAGAATGAAGGCAGTCCTCTGGGCTTTCCCCTAGAACACCCTGGTAGACAGAGTGTTTCATTTCTGCAGAAAATGGTAATTTTCTTTTTTTGAGACTGCACCTCCTTTGCAGATTCTGCAAAGGAAAAGTACTTAATTTGAAAGGTAGCTAATGGTCACAAAATATACTCTTCAGAAGCTTCTTTTTATTTTCTCAGAATCTTCTGATCAACAGCAACAGTTGTTCTTAGCTGTGCACATGCAGTGGTACATTGCCTTGTGTTAGAGGCAGTGGCATGAAAGGGCCCTGTGCTGACCTCATGGTTCTGATTCTCTGTGCCCACATCTGCCATCAGATTACACTTCTGTTACCTCCATTTTCCCCATGCATCTCAGCAAGATATACATCAGAACATCCAGAAATTATATTTAAGTGCAAACAAAACATTTCTTAATTCTCCCCAAGACTGAGAATATATTGTCTCAATTTTAAAGGAATTTATTTGAAAATTTGGCCATAATTTTAACCTATGACCCCAGGTTAGAAAAAAAAAGATACCTACCAATTAATTCTATAGTGCATGCTGGGCTTTGATGGAAAAACAATCAGGAATATCTGGATATAAGGTATAGAGGAGCAGGGAGAATTTCTTATTCCTCACTGGCCAATCCTAGTCAGCTGAGAAGGTGGCCCAGGGGTCATATCTGCTTTATATTTGTGAACTATCACTGGGTCCAACAGTAACAGCTAAGTCAGTCTAAAAAGTCAAGAAATATAATTTAAAGATATGGTCAACCTATTAAAAAAATAACATCTGTCTAGCAGTACTCCATAGCTAAACAAACCAAATAAAAAAAGTTGGAGGCTTCATCTCAATCTAAGTTATTGTAAATGGTAATAATCATTTTAATACCCCCATCTGCACAGCATTTTAAGTGTTTGCAAAACATTTCCAAATATATTTTTTCTGCCTCTTGAATAAGCATATGGAGTCAGAAGCACATGTATTGGTATAATTCATCATAGAAATGAAGAGGCTTCAGGGTTATATGATGTCCTACAGACCACCGTTTTGGAAAAAGCTGTGTTGCATGTTGATTTGGGGAAAATTGCTTTGTTTTCTGATTCTGTCATATATTTCAAGTTGAGATTGGACCAACTCTTCAATACACACAGTCCTCACCTGGAAATCAGTAATAACACCAACCTCAGGATTGTACAGAGAGCAAGAAATGCGAAAATAAACGTGAAAACAGGAAATATTCATCAGGTATAAAGTGCTTATTGCCTTCTTTAGTTCAAGAAGAGTGAGGCATGCTTCAAGGTCAAGTTACCTTTGTGTAAAAAAAAAGTGCTGCCTAGAACATGCATAGCTGCCTGCCTGCCGAGGGCTGGAATTCAGTGATAACTGAACACACAACCTCACACTGCCAGTGCTTCTTCTAGAACACCTCTACCTGTCAGTATTGAATACTGTAAAGATATTCAAGAGCAACAGTTCTGAAGGAAGGAAATGAGGACAGTGCAAATTGGGCTATGAGACAGATGCGCTCTTTTATTGAATAGGTGATCAGTTTTAATTGGAATAATCACATCAACATTTCTTTGAAGCTCCCAAGTCACTTTATTAACAAGAATAACTATACTTACAATTTCCCCATTGAAGGAAATAAAACAGATCGTAGTCCCATTTTAAATTAAGAGAAACTGGAAGGCATGGGGCTCATCAATAAACAAACAGTTGGAGGAGAAAAGGCTGGTCCCTTATATCTCAAAATTTATTCCCTAGCAGAGAGACCTTTAGCCCTGGAGACCCCGGGTGGATGATTGGTGTGACTTGAAAAACATTATTCCTACTCTTATATGTAATTTCTTTCTGAAAACCTACTAAAATATTTCTCACTGAATTCCCATACCTTCCAACACCAGAGGTCAACATTTCACTTAAGGCTGAAGCAAGGATTACACCAGGAAGGTTCTCAGAGGTGTCACACCGCTCCTCTTCTGGGGGCAGGCATGGGCATGACCGTGTAGATGTGTACATCACAGGGAGGGGGAAGATTCAACTCCTATTTATTATAAGTAAAGCCTTTCTTAGGTTTTATATTGGGGACCCAGGGACAAAGCTATAACTTGATGTTCTAGTTCTCCATGGGAGATGGCAGCACATAGGTAAGTCAACTATTGAAAGACACTAGAACAAAGCAACACGGCCAGCAGAGCGATGACAGGGAAGGAACGGGAAATGGAGATTGTTCAGTTTAATTCAGCCCTGAGGGGACTGCATCTATCAGGGAGTCCTAGAGACTCTCCTCAAGGTTCCCCAGGGATACCTTAGGCTCCACCCAGAGGATTTTCAAATCTTATAAGTTGCTATCTTCCAAATTTTCTTTCCCCCAAATTCCCAAGCTGGGGTTAGATCACTGAATCAACGATGGTCAGCAGAGCACCTCCCAAACATGGAAAATTTTCTTCCCATACCTGTTTCTTCAAATATGAAATGGGGCGACAGTTAGATCTATATCCAAGTAAAATTTAATACATATATTTATTTAAATATATATATATATTATTTAATCTATCTATCTATCTATCTATCTATCTATCTATCTATCTATCTATCTATCTATTAAGTGCCCCATAGAGGGAACTGCTTCACAGAGATCAAGATCAAACATCAGAGACTTCCTTGCCTCTCCAGAGTGGAGACTTGGTTTCCTTGGGAGGCAGACAGACCCCTTCTGACAAGGCAAGGTCAGTGAAGTTTTGAGTTCTACAATGAATTCCCTGTTCATTGAGGGTGAGTTGATTCAAGCGAAAAATGGGAACCCATCATTCTTTTATTTTTTTATTTTATTTTATTTTTACAGGGACAGAGAGAGAGTCAGAGAGAGGGACAGACAGACAGGAACGGAGAGAGGTGAGAAGCATCAATCATTAGTTTTTCGTTGCTGTTGCTACACCATAGTTGTTCATCGATTGCTTTTTCACATGTGCCTTGACCACGGGCCTTCAGCAGACCAAGCTACCCCTTGCTGGAGCCAGCGACCTTGGGTCCAAGCTGACGAGCTTTTGCTCAAGCCAGGTGGGCCCGCGCTCAAGCTGGTGAGCTTGCGGTCTCGAACCTGGGCCTTCTGCATCCCAGTCTGATGCTCTATCCACTGTGCCACCACCTGGTCAGGTGCGGGACCCATCATTCTTAATTGACCTCTCTATAACCCTCTTAGAGAATTTATCACAGACGAGTTTGCAGTTGACTTTTGTTACATTCTCAAGGGCATTCCTGGCAAGGACACAGTAGGTCTTCTATGAGAAAGAATGGAAAATTCCACCAGGCAGGAGCTGGGCATTCTGAATCTTCCTCCAAGCTGGATCACCCTGGACAAGGCACCGGAGACTGCCGATTGTGAACTTCCTCAATTTGTTATTATCAACCTTTTGGAGTGTTTGCAAAAAGAAAAATGAGGTGATGGCTCTGATATACTTGATAAATTGTAAAAGTTTTTTTTAAAAAAAATAACAAAGTAGTGTTTATTTGAAGTCATTATTAACTAAATAATGAATATGACTTCAACAAAGTAGGACTCGAGCACCAAGATGAAGAGAAGGATGTGTGTTATGAAACCCAAACTGGGACACCTGATCCACGAGGCATATTTATGGAAAACGGAATATAGAGCTCATCAGAGCCAACACAGCAAATCAGGTTTCCTTAACCCGAACCTCACACAAGCAGGCTATGGAGCTCCCCCATCTGGCCTCCATTTCATCTGGGATGACATAGAACTAGTTACCCTTGGAGAAGTGCTACATGCACCTGTGAAGCTCCTTCCAAGAAAGGAGCCAGGAAACCCTTTGTAAAGCACCAGAGAGTAAATATGACAGAATCAGAAGGCCACATTTGTTCTCTACTGTGTGAGCTTTTTCTTTTTCTAATTTTTTTCACTTTCAGTATTTATACACCTGGGTCTCAAGAGATTAAGATGGTTTCTCAATCAATAAAAATCAAAATAAATGAAAAATACATAAATTGAGGACACCAGAGGAATGCAAAACAAGAGCAGGAATATATTACAATTAGCAGATAGCAATCTCTAGTATGGTCTACCTGCATATCACTACAGGTTTTTTGTTTTTGTTTTAACAACCTTTTAATAATGAAAAAAACATTCTTGGCTAAAAACCACGTAGAAATAGGTCAAAGGCTGTATGTACTTGGCCCTGATCCCTGCTCTAAAACAATGCAATGATGAGCTTTGGGAACACAAAAGTCACACACAAATATGAGGTCATTTGTTTTATTCAAACCCATGCTATTCTATTTATGGTGCCTCTCCATGTGTACTTTACATGTTTTGATACTTTTTTTTACTCTGCCATGATAGTCATTCCTTGATAAGGTACAGTACAGTTATTCTATTCGTATCTCATGCACACCTATAGTTAGAATGGTTTTATATACGTTTTTATCAACAAAATAACATACATATAATAAATACACAATTATGATGTTTGTTGGTGAAGCTGTCTGGTCTATAGTGCACTTGATACAGGACCCCAAGCTGATGAAGGCATCCCCATTCACCCAGCAAAACCCCGCCCCTCTCTTTAATGTTCTGTGAAACCAACCTTCAGCTGAGTGAGTCCCCCTTCTCTGTGATTGCAGGAATCTAACACCTCTATCAACACCCCTGGACATTGTGTCATTGTTTACCCCTCTCCTTATCTCTCAGGACACACTGTAAGGACTGGCATTATGATTAATGAACATCATCACCCTGTATCCTAGGTGTCCAGCAGAGTCCCCGGCAGCACCTAATTTTTAAGCAATAACTGTTGAAGAATAAATGAATAAACAAACACTTCCGGTGTAACAGTGTCTGTCCCTTGTAAAACACTTACATGTGCTGTCGATCTAAAAACTGACCATATGCTGCAGGGAAACAGAATGAAGAGAGTATGACCCTGACATGAGAAATGGATTCTTTTTTTCTCAGTTTTAAATATGAATAATGTCCCCTTCACATGTATGTAGATAGTCCCTCTGGAATTTCAGCTCTTTTTTAGATGGGATGATATTGAAGGGTGTTCCCCAGTCCTGCTCATCTTGCACGCAAGCTCTGTCTCATCTCCCCAGGGAATTTATAGGAGTTCCATAGACAAAAACTGTGGGAAACACTGGGATCTGATCTCCTTGTCCCTTTTCCCAATCATTAATGTGATACAATTTGCCAAAGAAGGATTGTCATTCTTGCCCAAATCTTTTTATTTGAACCTCTATGAAGATGAGTGAATCATTGTCTAAACAGGGGTAAGCAACTTAGCCTTCAGTCTCCTTAGATACAGTTTCTATCTAACAACCAAGTCCCGTTTGTCTTGTGATGAATTGCTTATGGGTACCAACTCATGGCACCAGGTCATTGCTCAGCTTGTGGAGTTCACATCAGAGAAACACAAAACAAACAAACAAACAAAACAATTTCCTGCCTACTCTGGTTGACACATTCCCATTTTAATTTGAGTTTTTCATTGAGTGTGAAATTGCCCTCTAGTGAGGCAAGATAAGCAGCTTTATTTCCTGGCAAAACATCCTTTGATGTTTGTCACTAAAAAGTCCCTGAAGAGAATACAGTATTTACAAACAAGACATCTGGCAGGTTCCCCTATACTTCTTTGTCTTCCCACAGTTCCCAACACCTCTTAAAATAGCTTTGCAAATGCCTTTCCAACATTCCCCAGGAGCACATCAAGTTCCTGTGTGAGTGACAGTGGTCTGAGAGAGCATTCTGTCACCTCCCTGTGACTTTCTCTGGACCATGAAATGCCCGGTGTCCCAGACGACACCCAATTCCTCTGCTCACCACCAATTGCTTCTCCTTTTCACTTTCTTATGATATAACACAAAGCAAAAAGACAACTAAAAGAAAAATGAGCATTTCATTTGGCAGATCTTGGTGGCCAAGCTGATTATACTTAACGATGACTGGGACTTCAAGATGAAGTCATCTGGTCTTTGGGAAAAAAGAACATTTATAGGACTGGGAGAGGTGACATCAAATTACAGCTTCCCAGCTTGTCCCTTTTCCTTACTCTAAAAGACTGCATGGACCGTTTTTGCCCATTTGGCAGAAGATGTTATGACAAAATTTCCGGATGACCTTATGAAATGAGGAAGAGGAAGGGGACTTTAATTTTATTTTTTAAAAGACCACCCATCATACTTCCCTCAGCTTTATTAAAATTGTCATACATCTTCAGAGAAAAATACATTGTGTGATTTGTTTGAATCTCAGCCTTTCCAACAAAATCTCACCACTAAACCACAAGACCCCTTGGTAAAACATCAGGAACACAGAAGAGGGGAGAAGAAAACAGAAACAGATGTCCCACCCAAATGAGAAATAATAACATAACCTTTGTTTTGTTTTGCTTAGCTCAAATCTTTCTGAGAAGGTATTAAGATTTAGGATTAAAAATAATCATGTGGAACATAAAACTGACAAAAGGGTGTACATCAGGATATTTAACCACAAATCCTGGCTCTATCACCTCAAGTTACCATCACTTATAGGACAACTCACTAGTATTCCTTGGTCACAGTCTCCTTTGCTACCAAATTTAAGTGTCAAATGACATGATGTTGAACACTTCACTAAATTCTTGAATCTATGATGTTGAAGGAACTAATGGTACATTGATAATGGTACAGTTGTCTCCAAAGAAATATTCTATATTTTAAAAATTTTCAATTACACTTTACATTCAATAGTATTCTGTATTTTGTTTCAGATGTATAGCAAAGTGGTTTAAAGGGAAAAGAGAGATAGACTGAAATATTCAGAACATAACGAATTATGTGGCTATGATTGAAAAGTTCCAGATTTTAAGAAAACAGAAATGTAAGGTTAGAAAAAATTAAATACTGGACAAGAATAAAATAATAGAGTATACATGATAAAATGAAAAATACATTTTTTTAATAAATAGCTAGAATTTACCTTCAAAAAGTAAGGAAAAACATTTACCAATTTATTGAAAATACCAAAAACAAAAAAACCACATCAAAAACTCATGCAATGAGCCTTGGTTGGTTGGCTCAGTGTTAGAGCATCAGCCCAGTGTGTGGAAGTCCCGGGTTCAATTCCCAGCCAGGGCACACAGGAGAAGTGCCCATTTGCTTCTTTACCCTTCCTCCTCTCCTTTCTCTCCGTCTCTTTCTTCCCCTCTTGCAGCCAAGGCTCCATTGGAGCAAAGTCAGCCTGGGCGCTGAAGATGGTTCCATGACCTTCAACTCAGGTGCTAGAATGGTTCCAGTTGCAATGGAGCAACAGCCAAGATGGGCAGAGCATCGCCCCTAGTGGGCATGCTGGGTGGATTTCGGTCAGGAGCATGTGGGAATCTGTCTCTCTGCATCTCTGCTTCTCACTTTAGAAAAATACCAAAAACAAAAAAAGAAAACAGAAACAAAAACAAAAACCAAAAACTAACACAATAAAATATTATTGAGCACTAAAAATAAATGAGCTCCCAAGCTATGAAAACACATGATGGAAAGCTAAATGCATATTACTAAGTGGAATAAGCCAATTTGAAAAGGCTACATACTGTATGATTTCAACTATATGACGTTCTGGAAAAGGCTAAATTGTTAAGACAGAAAAGTGATGAGTTGTTGCCAAAGGTTAGGGAGAAGGGTGGGAGGAATAAATAGGGTAACATAGAAGATTTTTTAGAGCAGTAGAACTACTCTTTGTGATGCTATAATGGTGGACACGTCTACACATTTATCCAAACCCATAGGGCATACAACACAAAGAGGGAACATTAACGTAAACTATGACCTAGAGGTGACCATGATGTGTACGTGTAGGTTCATTCATTGCAACAAAGGTAGCTCTCTGGTGCAGGATGTTGATAGTGTGGGGAGGCCGTTTGTGTATGGAGGGAAGGGGTACATGGGAACTTTCTATGCCATTTTTCTGTGAACCTAAAACTACTCCAAAAACTAGTCTATTAAAAAAAAAAACTAATGCAGCAAAGAACTTATCGTTCAATAATTAAACATAGTCATGGGGAAAAAAAGTTTGAGTTTCAGATAATTAAGCTATTGCTATGTCTTTATTTTCCATTATATTGGAAAAGAAAAATAAGAGCACAGGGGAGTTTGGAAGAAAATAAATACTTTATTATTTGCTGCCAGTGAAACGAACAAGACACACAGCAAACAAGGAGCATGACCTTTAGAAAATCTGACCAATATATGGTGTAGCGATTTCAGTGATCTGACATTTTTGTCTTAGGGAAATCAGCTACCGGAGTTAGTCACCGTCAATTATTTCTGAAAATGTATCTCACACCAAGGGTTGCCGAAATACAGAAATTAGAGCGTTATCTGTTAAAGGAGAAGAGAGCTGGGACTGCCAATTACAGTCAAATCTCTAGATTCCATGTCTATAAAATAATGGGACTAAACCAGAGGGACAATATAACAAACCTTAGACATAAAAACGGCTGCAGAGGCAGGAGCAATTAAGGAGCTGAGGATTGAGAAACAGAAGAAAGATCCAAGAGGAACGGACCATGGAAACTCTCACTGAGGTAAAGAAACTAAAATAAGCCAGTGAACATCAAAGGGGAGACATTTGACAACCTCTCTTCCATGAAGACGACCCCGGGGATTCTATCTGAACATTTCGATGATAGAATGATGTCATTTTATTTTGTCTGACTAGGGAAACTTGCTGGGAAAATAATTTGACCTCCTTTCTCTACCCCTGCTTGACAATAAAAATAATTTGAATTTTTGATGAATTCTTATGGAGAGAGAAGCCAAGGAATCTTGTTGTAAGTGGGGGAGGCTAAGAGAGGAATGCTGAGGATGCGATCTGCCTGAAGAATGTGTTATGTAACCAACAACCTGTGAGGGTGAGGTGTCATTACCACTTTAATTAATTAGGGCCCCATTGTGGCTCCCTTGTGAAAGATCGTCCTTGATTAAAAGTGTCAGCATGTAAAAATATTGACTGATATTGAAATGTAAAAGGATGAAATTTCAATTAAATGTAAAAAAAATTAGCTCGTATTAGCACTTATCAATAGACACTAATGATTCTTAGGTGACTTGGGACACAAACAAATAGCAATGGCAGTGGACATTTAAACAGGAATGAAATTGACCCCCGGGTGCTCATCCCTTAGAATAATTAGCTCCGTTGGCCTTTTGTTTTATGTCTGCGATGCAGAAGTTAGTGTTAAGTAATGGCAACTATTTTTGCAGAGAAAGGTAATATAATGATATAAAATAGAGGCAATCAGATCATATATTTTCTAATGCATAGTATTTTTATAGTCAGCAGAAATGTTCCAACATAGATACGTTTTAGAAATATTCACAAAAAATCTTATTCTATGCCTCAGAATTTCTATAGCTGGAAGCCGTACTGAGACTCCTGCCCCCTGTGCCTAGAAAGAGCTTCCAGGAACTACAAAGGAACAAGTGTCTTCCAAAGCAAAGTCTGTAATTAGACTAAGCCAGGAGGTGAGGGGTCAAGACAGATTCTCAGTCTTACCTGAGATTGAGTCCACTAACATAAACTGTTCTAATTGTTCTGTTTTCTGAGCACTGACTCAAAGTGTGACATGCTTCTATTTCTCTCTCTTTTTCCTTGGCTTTCTTGGGATTCAGTATCAAATAATACAATGGGGTATTCTTGTAGAGAAACTGCTTATGGAAGAATAAAACAAAACTAACAAAACCCAACACATTTTAAAAACATAACTTTGTGGTTAGACTTCAGACTGATGCCCAAAGCAACAAACACACTCTTAGTCTCAGAACAAACGATTTAGTGTCACCGAGCACTGATTTCTATACTTATGAGAAGAGATAACAAACATCTACGACATAGTGTTGACTTGGGGTAGAGGAATAATATATGTAAAGAAACAGCATGGGTCCTAAACTTAGGTAGACGCTTAAGAAAGGGCAGTGGCTGCTTCATTGTTTTTCTTGTCATCATTGTCACAGAAGAGCATGTCATCCAAAATTCTGAGATTTTCTCTAACATGAACATATGTAGTCATGGAAAATATCCAGTTATGCTCACTTGAAAATAAAAGCAAAATCGTGACTACTTGTTTACCTTTGAGTGACACACCTTATACAGAGACAAGAGAAATTAAATCTACATCACCCACCACTCCCTGGCCTTCAATACCCCCAGAACACAAATCAAAGGGAGCAAAAACGATCTGTAATATTAGGTTTACTTGTGAAGACATAGATGCCCACTCCACTGATAAAATCTGATAGAAAAGCAATTTTGAGGATGAAACAAGAAAACAGCAGGCAGGGAACATTCTAGCTTTGGGGCAGTTCTTGATCATTTGCCTAAAATGAAACCAAACGCCCTGAAGCCCTCCAAAGAACATAATTGAGTAGAGTTTGCCTTTCTTTTTCTATTCTCAAGCTGGTTCTATGGTAGAAGCCTCTTCTCTCTGGAACAGTGCCAAGGAAGGCACAAAGTATTAGAAAATTGTCTTCGCGATCAGCAATATGAAATGGTGTGAGAAATACATGTTCTTACTTCCACCCGTCATATTATTTCATGCTTGGCTTTTATGAAGAGTGGGGAAAATTGGCCTTCAGGTAATTTTTAAGCTCCTCATCTAACTCCTCCTGAAGAGCCTCTTAGTAGTTAATTAAATAATCAAGAAATAATGGGCTCATCGTCCCATATTATTCCATCTTGTTTATTGGCTTGGCACAGCTGGGGAGGTAAGCAAAAGCTTCCTTGCTTTATTAAAGGGGAAGAATTATCTTCATGACCAAGGGCAGGCAAAAACATTGTTATCACTTTCCTATTCCTGGAGGAGATATTGTGTTATATCAGTGACTGGGGATCATCACAGTGCATAAACACTTTGCAACAGTAGCAGCAAAATGTATCCCCATCAACATTTCAGACAACTCCTTCATTCTCATGCACCCCCTCCACCAGGGCTGGGAGAGAAGAAGAGGAATCAGGCCATGTGCTTGGTCCAGCTAGATGACTAATGAAAATCTAGACAGGACACTAGATAGGAAAGAAAACAGAAGAACTTTGGAATCGTGTACACAGCTTCCCAGAAATACCTCAGGGTCATAGCCAGTATAAGCATGGTGTTTATCAGTGGTTATTAGTATCATACAAATAATAAATTAGATAAAGAGGGCAGTGAGGAAGAACAGGAGGATAAAGAGAAAAATAAAATGTATTGGACAATATTTATTTTGTAAGTGCTCTGCACCACTCATTATTTTAAGCCGTTTATATGTATTGTTATTATTGTGCAGTAGGGGAAATGAAGAAATAGTTGATGGAGATCCAGCGTGGCAAAAAGGCTTTGATCAGTTATGGAAGATCTAACACGGGCCTGACGTTAGAGTTTATCTTAGTTGAGAAACAGTGAAGAACTTTTAATAAGAGGACGCACGTTCAGCTTTGCATTTCTGAAAGGTTGTTCTGGCAGGAAGAGACAGGAGGTGGAGGGGCCAGTCCCAAACCCAAGGTTCTGGTGGTTGTTCATGTGAGCAATGCTACAGGTCTGAAAAAGATGTGTGGAAGGAGAGGGGGGGGGGTGTGAATTCTAGTCAAGCCTCAGAGGCAGGTCTGACTTGATAATATCATTAAATGGTGAGAGCAGAATTTGTAGTGAGGAAGAAAGAAGACATATTTAAAGTATATCAACCTCACTTCCAATTTTGTCATGTAATTTGTGATTAATAATGTGCTGACTGATTTTACTGCTCATACCATAATATAAATTTCTAAGTTTCTCCCATAAGAAAACAACTAATTACATATATAATATAACGTAAATTTATATTTTACATAAAATATAGGAGATAGAACAACATTCCCATTCTAAAGACAAAAAAACCTTCACTTTGAAATTTTAAAAATTTAAACATATAGAAACTTCCATTAGATTCTTCTTCCAGAAATATCTCAATAGAATCTCCTTGTCTGCTATAGAAATATTTTCACAAAAATGTTAAACACCTAAGGGTATAAATATCTCCACTTTCTCATAATTTCTACAATTCTACACCACAAACAACACTTAATGTGCTCAGGAAATGAATGTCTTCTACTAATCTCTTTTCTTAAAAATATACTAATTAAAAGTCTTCTTGCGGTTATCCATTTGACATTATAACTGAAATTCAGAGTTTTAAAAATGATGTTCTTTCCCTATCGGAAGTAACGTGCTTCCTGTTGCTGAACACCAGAGGGCATCATTCAGTGTAAGCCTGGATTTGGGAGAGAAGGAGAGAAGGAATTCCATTGCTAATGAAAGAAACTGATTCTTTAGTGGGTACCCTTATACACCATGAAACATTACCATGGTAACAGCACCAGTTAAGATGATCATATATTTAGGTCACAGTATAAAAGAAGGATCTTGAACATGTGGAGGGGAGAAAAGGGATATGAAATGAAGGAAGACAAGAATATAGAAGCTGTGGAAGGAGGTGAACCAGCCAGAACCTACCTTACTCTTCGCTAGAGTCACATTATGCCTTTCAAAGCAAAGGTAGATAATAAATTCTCACTAAAATTAAAAGCTGCCCTTGAAATTCAGACCCTTAAGCACCAGTAATCTTAATAAAGGAAGAGGAACTCATTCAGAATGGCAAAATGAAGAGATGGCTGGACTGGCAGTTGGGAGGTTTGCAGTTCCTGGTTAAGCGTCACATTGAAAAAGCCCCATGCTCCACCCCATATGAGCTATACTGGGAGACATCAAAATTCTCTTTCATCCTTTTGCACCAAAGAAAATCTCAGTGGAGCTATAGGTACAAATATCATCTGCCAAAATATCAGGTGGTTTTGATGCCCTCATTTTTCTCCACCAGAGACAATCACTGATTAATCCAGACAAGCATGTTGTGCCAACTAAGAATCTAGCTGGCTCTGAATGCTCCTTACTTAAGATCTCGCAATCCAACAAGAGAGGCAGAATTGAATTAAAAGGAGGGGGAGGACACTGTCAAACTCTGAACACCACCGTTTTGATTTCCCAAACACAAACAGGGTTACAACAACTCAAAGAGCCAATTGGCACAACAGCAGACAGACTAAAGTCCAACAGGCTTGTGTCTGAATCCAGGGGCTGCAACTGACTAGCTGTGTGATTTGGGGCCATTATTTGGCCTTCTGGACTCTGGTTTTCTCGTTTGTAAAATTGGGGAAGAAGCATCTATTTCATAGAATTATTGCAGTGAAAAAATGAGAAAACTGATTCACCTCTTCACGCATTTGATGAATACTTCCTAGCCTCCCAGGATGTGTCAGGTACTGTCTTAAACAGAAGGAACAGAGTTCCCACAGAACAGATAACGTAATACATGTAAAGGTGCTTGGGACAGGGCTGGGGACTTGGAACACACTCTTTGAAAATGCATTTCTAAGGGGCAATGACCTGTTTCCTTTGCACCCCACAAAATACACACTACTAAAATTACCACCACCATCACCACCATGTGACCCGACTGAGCTTGGGGGTATGCAGTCACTACCCTTGCTCTGATACCCTTTATCAAAGCAGTCCCAACATCTGCTCCATGAACCAAAGATAGACAAAGGGGGGGGTGCAGGTGACAGGGACTGACAGCCACAAAAAGGACATTGACGATGTTTGCTATATAAGTACCCACTGAGGAAACTCACACACAGAATCCACATCACAAAATGCCTGATCACTTCAGACATAAGTTTAAATGAAGAAAACCACTCCGTCAGAGAACCCACTAATAAAATATTTCTCTCAAGCTCTTGATCCTACTGAGTAAAGGGAAGAAAGACTAAGAATAGGGTTTGAGTGGTCAGGTATAGACAATTACGATCGGCATTTTCTCCCGGGTGTACCCCAAACCAGGAATGAGGCCAGTGATGGAGGCTGATCCCAGCACTTGTAGCTGCTAGTAGTACACTCGCAGGTTCCCACCTTTTTTTTTTCTTTCTTCCATTTCCTCTTTATTTCCCTTTATTCTCCTGCCCCTCTCCATCTATTGCACTTGCTTCAACTTTGTTGGCTGCTGAGTATCAGAGAGGCACATGCCTTCTCATCTGCTCACCTATCTTCCTCTCCTGAAGTGGTGCAAACTGCTGGGTTTTTTCCTACCTCTAACACCTGCCCCTCTCCCTTCTGTGCCCTTGAACCTGGGGGCTGGCTGCCCTGGAACTGGAATTAGGAAATTCCCACTGAGTGTACATCCAGCTGCCTGCCGTTTGGGGTTATCTGGGTAAAGAAAGGCAGGCATAGCTTCCCATTCGGAGCAATGTGTGAAGACAGCACATTAAATGCCCAAAGTTGAAAGACTGTGGGGACCATTTGAAAGAGACTTTTACCTATTGTTTGACGGCTAGTCTCTGCCACCTCTATCCTGCAATCAGTTGAGAGCTGCAAACACACTCTTTGGGTTCTCTTAAACTTGAACTATGATAAAGATGTTCAAATCCATCCAATTTTCTCCAATGCCCCTCCAGAAACCAGCAGTCACACTTACATAAACACACCTATATCTTTGTAAAGAAAACCAAATGTCTGTCAGGGAGCTCACCCTGAATTTTGGTTCCTGGGACTCTCCTTCCTCCCACCTTCATTCTGATTTTAAAACAGTAAGCAGACTTGGCTGGGATTTCTACACCTTTTTGGGTTCAAGTTTTATTTTCCAGTTTTCTCTGGCTGAACTGCTTAACCCAGTCAAGCATACAGAGTCAAAAGAATGTCCTTATCTCGGCTGGCACCGGAGCACGTTACTAATAATAGTGATGACAGTAAAAGTTCATCTGGCATTAACTTGTGCTTCTTGAGATCTTAGCTGCCAAATCCTACAAAGCTGCAACACTGTCAGCACAAAATTCTTCTGTTCATTTGACTAAAGTCTCCAAAGTCCACTTTCCGAATTGCAGCCTATTAACAGCTCCCAGTGTGAAACTGCCTTTTGGCCAAAACAGCCGGTTTACTTTACTTCCATGATTATCAGTGCCCTTGTGGTTATGGCCCCAAAGAAGATCACATATGCACACACACACACACACACACACACACACACACACACACCTGTTTCTAGTGTTTAAAGTGTAACATCATCCTTATTTGCTTAGCAATGAAAATGCACTATCTCCTGTCACATGCTTTTCAATATAATCAATACGATGTATACATTCATACAGATCACCAACAAAATAGCAGCGCAGGGCCTTCGCAGGGTTGAGGATCAGAAGACAAAGACCTATCTCACTTCCAGAGCCCTCTCCATTCTGGTAAAGCAGAATGGCCAGGAGAGAAGTGGGTGACATCCACCCCAGGGCCTAGCCATCTGGACATCCCTGAGTGGCTGGAGACAGGCTGCCCACCAACAGTGGGCTCTAGCTTGAGGTCTGGTGGAACTGACAGCACCTTCCCCCCTCCTCCAAAGCTTTCCCCCATCCCACCCCCCAATCTAAATTCTAGTTTTTCTCAAGCCTTTCTGTCACCCAGGGTTTCTCTGGAGTCTGGGTAGGCTCCGTTCTCTTCAGCCCGGGCCTCTGTGGTGCCCAGACTGTGGCCCTGGCTGCAGCCTCGGCACTGTTCAGCCAGGGCTGCATGACAGAGCGCTGGGACATGTGCTTGTCTTGCTGGCTGCGTGTCCTGGGGGACACAAGGCTGGCTGCCAGGTACTCACTGCCACCCAGCACTGAGAAAAAGAGCAAGGAAAGCAATACAAACCGAATAAAGAGAACATGCACATGAACTAGAAAGTCAATGTGGGGGATTCTGGAGCTTGAGGACTGGCAGGCGTCCTGCTTTGGCGGGGCTGGTCACGCCTGAGCTGGCAGACCTGTAACACTTGGTGGCCTCAGTCACAGACCTGCCGGGGCCCTGCACTGACATAAAAACACCCGAGGGCGACTCAGGTGAGTGTCTTCAGGCAGCTCTGCTTGTCCTAAGTGTCTGTCTCCGTTCCCTGCTCTCCTCCCACGTCTCAGCACCCAGGTGGTGTTCCCATACAGACAGCAGCCCTGGGCTCTAGCTCACTACGGCGATTTGGTGGCTCAAGGTAGCCTCCAGGACAGCAACATCAGGAGGGTAGAGAAAGAGCTAGGGACACTAGAGGGGGATGGAGGCAGGGATGTGTGCCGCTCTCTGTGTCAGTAATTCAGGGGGGGTCTTCACCTCTGAGAACTCCCCCAGGCAAGCCTCCTCCCATCCCGCTGAGGGCGCCCCAGGGGCCCCAGCAGGGTTCACAGGGGGAATTTCTGCGGGGTCCACCCGCACAAGGTCTACCCGCACGGGTTCCACCTGCGCACTGGCTTGGACGCACACGGCTTCAGAGAGCTATAAGTTATTTGCGATCGTACACGTCCGCAGGTGCGGACTGCCAGGGAATTGGGAGTGCAATGACCCCTGCCTACGACCTGAGATCCGCCTGGGTGACCCAAGGCCCACGGCCCACCCTGAGGGGGATGTTGGTGAAGTCCAGGCATGGTCTGGGACCTCGCCGGCTCCGGGCTGAGACCTTATCCCCAAGCCTAGGCGGAGAGCTGATCCTGTGTGCGAAGCTGAAGTGGGATGGGGTTGCAGAAGGTTTCCCCCTCCTCTGGCCTGGGACCGTTAACTCATTCTGATACATCTTGCCCCTGCGGTCCTGGACCAAGGGGCGGAACTGGGGTGTGGTGTGGAGCCGGGGTGACTCGGGCCTCCACCACAAACGTCTGGAAGATGTGGCCAGTCTCTAGGCAGGAAGGAGCGTGAGGGGCAGGAGAGGGTGAAGCTCTCCTTGCCTTCTCTGTGAAGGAGTCGCGGGGAGTGGAGGTGGTCGGGTGACAACGGAAAGGTGGCGGGTTGGAAGAAGGAGCGATTCCAGGCAGGCGCAGCTCCCAGGCTGCCCTCCACCTTCCGCGGGACTCAGGGACCCGCGATATCACACCCCTGCCCCTCACCGTGCCTCGTTTTCTCCTGCCTGCCAGACCCTACATCGTTGCCTTCAGCCCTCCAAGCCCCCGGCAGACAAAGTTTCCGTTTAAGAATCTGCACTTGCGGAGGACCATCGTCTTGTTTCCCGACCCCTCGGCGCCCGAAGAGACCCCGCTGTGCCCGCTGTGCCAGGGTCCCTTGTGCGGGCAAGCCGAGAGCAGGGCAGCACGGAGCTCTTACCTGCTGCCGGTTTGGCTCCAGCTGCCGCCACTGGCTGCGATTTCCCTGGTGCGGGCTGGCAGAAACGACGAGCCCTTCGCGGGTTCGGGGCTGACCCGCCAGGGCGCGAGCTGCGCAGGGCTCAGAGTCCTAAACCAGCCGCAGGCTCGCTCTCTCCCTTGGTCTTGTGAAAGAAAAGGAAAAGATTAGTTGGTGCCGCGACATCCAAAGGGGTGGGGCGGGGGAGGCGGGGAGAGAGCGGACTCAAAGGCTTGGGTGAGATCTGTGGGGTGCCGGCGCGCGCGACCAGAGTCGCGCACCTTACATGGGTCCCCAGTCACTTGGCGAGTCAGAAACCCCTTGGCGGTGTAGACTGAAGTGAAACTGACGCTCCCTCACTGTCCACACCAAATCACCCAAGGAGAAGCCAAAAGGGACTTTCAAACCTGGCTTTCCCGGAACAGATGAGTCTGGAGAACAAGATAAAACGGAGACCGGGATGGACTGGCGAGCTGGGCGGGATTCATTTCTTCGCCAAAGTGCTTGGGAAAGTAGTGATTAGAGAAGCGGCGACACCTACTTCGGTGCCTGTGCCTGTTTCCTAGTGGGATCTGCAGTTGCAAGACTCTGGCCAACCCGCAGACTGGCTTGTGTGTGCGTGTGTGTTTGTGTGTGTGTGCGTCTGCGTGTGCGCGCTCGCGCTCGCTGGAATGGGTTTCTGCACCCTGAGCCTTTGGTATAGCAAGAAAGTGGGTCTCTGTTCGTGCGTCTCTGTTCCATTAGCTGCAACGGGCGGACAATTTCTGGAGAGAACGTTTACAATGTTCTTGCAATATGACAGGATTAATTGCTGTGGAAAGCGCTCCTCCAATGAAATTGTCTCTGCTTTCTGATTTGGCGGTTCTTCTGAGCAAATATGACAGCCTCTCCTCCGGGCTCCTTTCCGCTTCTCTCCACCTCCATCCCCAGAGCCCGGCTCCCCATCTGCAATTTCTCCATCAGAACCTTTACAGTTACCACCACCCAGTCCCATTCTTGCAAGTACAGGAAAGTAGCATGCCATACTGGGAAGGGCGCAATGTTGCTTTTTCGATTGCGGAAGATGCTTGAGCACAGTTTTTCCAGGTGGGAAAATGTTACAATAAGTCCAAGATGCTTTGTAAACACATAATCGTGCTAAGCTGTTCACGGATTGAGTATTTTCTTGGGGCATTGAAAAATGTGTTAGAGGGAGAGGAAAATTTTTTTTCTTGTGTTAAACATGGGTCGATGCCCATGTTTTCAACTAATAGGCATTCGATCATAAAGTATTTATGGTGTTTCATGGAATTTGGGATCTCCGTAAAACAATTATAATGCAAACTTTTCCTGTGCTCAGATCAGCCTTAGGTTTTTATTTCTCCATTTTAATGAGAAATTCCCTCAAAGAGCACTCATTATCTTTAGGTACTAACCCATTTGATAAAGGCCCAATGACAATGTTAAAGGAAAGGATAGGACTTGCTTTTATGAACAGGTATGCGTCTATGAAGATAACATCAATGAATGACATGTTAAGCTGCATTTTTTCTCATGCACCTCTGGCGATGAAATGAAAAAAGTTGAAACCTTAAATTGAATAACAAAATTAGATGCACCCCTTTTCCATCATAGACAACGAGCAGGTTAAAGATGCATTGGTTTAATATAGTTAATTAAATTCGGTTCAATTCTCAATGCCCAAGCCTTTGCTAAGTGTCAAAGAGCACAGAGAACAGCAAAGGTCACTTTCATTGTTCTTTATCATCTTACTGCCAAGGAAAGACACTCATATGAAACACTAGGTATATAGCAGTTGACAATCAAGATCATTTTTTTATCCAGCATATAAATTCATTAGTAAATGGAAATCCCATAGTTCAAAGTTTCTGCCCTTTTTGTTAACTCGGAGCTAATACCAAGCAGGACTTGGCACAGATTTGATTTTGTTTGATTAAAGTCATTGTGAAATAATGCATTACAGGGCTGTGGCTCTACCTTTCTCCTCCGCACCCTCACATCCTAGCATCAGTGGGATATGTTAAGATACTTTTTAGAAAATCGAGACAGTTCTGTTCCATCTAGATCTTAGCCTCCACCAGCGTTTGGTCCATTATATTAACTATCTGATTTTGTCATTTCTTCTCTTTTAGGTCCTCTTTGGAAAATGAATTTACATTTTCCTTCTTTATGGCATTAATTCTGTCTATTAAAACCTCCATAAATCCGTGGAGTTGCTTGACTCTTTTTGAGTATGTACACGCACGCGCGCGCGCTCACACACACACACACACACACACACACACACACACACACACCAGAAAAAGAAAGGGTAAAGGATTCCTGACAGGCAATAGAGAAGTGGAAAACCCAAGGATCTGTTGCTATTTTGCTCTTTCATATCATTGATGCCTTCTCACCAACAGGACTTCCAATTCCCAGAAGAGCAATAAAGCAAAGACTCAATGAGAGCTAAAAATATGTTCTTAAACTTGAAGAAAACTGAATCTGTGAGGAAGGGAACTACTATGTCCAATAGAAGTCACTACGCTATACAACCTTTTGGAGAAATGCTACAAATGGTAGCAGCATTTTTAGCGAATAAGCGACAATGATGCCCACTGTCTTCTTCTATGTCATCAATGAAAACATATATTTTTAAAAACACTTGAGCTGTGTCACTAAATGTGTGATGCTGGAGAAATCATTTTACTGTTCTTTGCCTCAGTTTCTTAATAAGTAAAAGGGACCTCATAATATCCCCAGGGGTTGTTATAAGGAATAAAAGGGTTAATGCATGTAAAGTTTTTAGTAGAGTGCATGGCATATGGCAAATTAGCCATAATTATAAGACTGTCAGTCAGGAATTTAAAGCACAGGTTCCTGAGGCATGTGGCTTACCCACTGAATCAAAACATTTAGGAGTGAGTCTTTACAATGAACACCATCAAAATCACTCAATAAGTATGTTAAAAATTGTCTATCATAATATTAACCCCAAGAAACCCAATTCTTTTTCCTTTCTAGTTCTTTCTTCTTACAAACAAAGATCATATATATTCTGAGGATTGTTTTAAACCTTGTAAACCAGTTCATTTTCACAGATAAAATAGTACTTGCCTACTCTAATCCCAGGAATATAGCTCTTACATTTATTAGTAATCCACAGTGTGGAACATTTTTTAAAAATGCTTTTTAAAGACTTGGTAGAAAGCATCTATGGACTTCCCTTTATCTACATGCCTATTTTCCACCTCAAAGAACACTAATAAATTAGTAATTTCTATTCGTGAAGCCAAACTTTACTACCTACAATCTCACAAAGCTAGGTTCAGGCATGCGCTGAAAAGCTAAGAGGGCTGGAATGGGCACCTTTGAACCTTCGACAAAGCTCACTTTTGAGTAAGACCAGAAAGAGGCTCACCACTAAGGTCAGGAGAAGGGGAATGACTGATGGGTCTCCTTCCTTGGAAGGTGGTGCCTATTTTATTATGCCACCTTGATTTCAGTGCAGTAATGAGATGCACGAATCAGCACTATATCCTCACAGGTGGATTAATAGGATGACAAGTTCAAGTCCACTGATTTCCCACCAGGTATGGCAGTCATTAACATTTTCTTAATTTTCTGCTTTCCAAGAACCAAGAAAATGAAGGTGAGAACTCTGCCTATCTGAGGATAATGAGCCAAAAGCAAGAGATTTTGCCTTGTTCTTCATTTCCCATGCACACAGACTGTTCCAGAGTTGAAGTAGGAAAGTGCATCCTTTGTCGGCAGGAGGTTCAGGAAAGACAGGCTGATTTATCTGATGTGCATGAAAGGGTTCAGCATAGAATGCACCACTTTAGCATGTGGATTACTTTGAGCTAACGGCAATCCGGACTCTCAAGGCTTAAGAAATGCTTTCACCTCTCCCTTAAAGAATTTAAATTGCGGGCTTTGCCCGTGATGAGTTATTATTAGAAATAAATTTTTATGTCTTATCTGGAGGGCAGGGCGAACACCTAATTACTGAACATCTGCTCTCCTGATCATCTTGTGAATTGTCCTCTTCCCCTCAGAAGCACTGGGTCCCATCCCATTCCTTGGCTCAAGGTGGCATATGTATCTTATTTTACCTGTCTTGGAATCTCGTGTGTGTGTGTGTGTGTGTGTGTGTGTGTGTGTGTGTGTGTGTGTGTGTGTGTGGTGGGAGGGTTTCTTGTACATATGCAATTAAATTACATTTTCTCCTGTTAATTTGTCTCATGTCTATCTGATTAATAGACCAGCCAAAAAACCTTTGTGTGGCTTAAGAAAAAATTTCCTCCCCAAAGTATGCTAAAGGAGACTTTCTCCTCTTTGACCTCAGTTTGAAATAAAACAATCTTGAATTAAAAGTGACCATCAACTAAATGGCAGTCACTTCCTGAAATGAGTTTTTCAGTCTCCCCCACTATTTTGAAATCTTAACAACAGCTTCATAATAGACACACTCTTCCTCTTAGAGTTATTTATTTTCCCTACAGACCTTCTCAGAAAGTCATTTAAATGCTTCTATTCTTTAGCTAGAAAAGATTATCTCTTTTTCCTCCCAGAAAATCCTAAGCCTTCCTTTCTCAGCCCCCGCATATAGGAGTTTCCATGTACAAATGGGACACATTCTGAGTGATGTTTGGTGACAGCCTCACAAACAATGATTTGCTCTTTCTTTCTTTGCCTTTACTCTTGAAATTCAGCATCACAGCTGTCTTTAAAGTCTTCCTCTCCTAGCAATGCTGTTGTAATCCAAAGCCTGAAAACATTTACTGTTGCTGAGTTGAAAATATTTAAAATACAGAATTCTTTTTTAAAACAGGGACTATGAAAGAGAGGGATAAAATGAAACAACCATGCAGAATGTTAAATTACTGCAATGGTGATAAATCAGTATTAAGGATGCAGGTAAAAAAAAAAAAGCCATTTGGGATGTGCATTTAACTTACAAGTGTTTTGTGACTGTGCGTATTCCTCCTCCTAAAGGTAACACTGAGTTCCTCTGAAGAGGTGAACCACTAAGACAGGAGAACTAAAACATTTCAGCCACATCCACTTCTGGGTATATTCTGATGAACAACTTCAACTTCCCCTTTCTACAGCTTAAGTTAGATACTACACTCTCAGGTGGAGATAAGACTGTGGAACCTTCCAAGTGACGGTCTTATCAGACTCTTCTCGGTGCATGGGACCCCAAATTATTTGGATCAATGGCTCTTTGTGCTGGAAGGAGTCATTTTTAGGGATACTCAAAATCTGGAGTCTGTATGGAAGCTTAATTTCTTAGAATTCATAGCAATTTCAGCACTTACTAATAGGAAGTCACATAATTTCTTAGATCGTATGCTTGCCTGATTCTGAAGCTAAATAAAAATGGCCCTTCAAGGGGAAGGTGGACATTTGAACACATTTTATTTTATTTTTTTTCTTTAAATTATTTTTATTACTTGTTCATTTCAGAGAGGGGGGAGAGAGAGAGAGAGAGAAGGAGGGGAGGAGCAGGAAACATTAGCTCCCATATGTGCCTCGACCAGGCAAGCCCAGGGTTTCAAACCAGCGACCTCAGAGTTGTAGGTTGAGGCTTTAATCCACTGCGCCACCACAGGTCAGGCGTTGAACACATTTTAAAGAAACATACTAGGAGACACCACAACATAGGACAACCTCCTCATTACATTTGATGTACTCTGATTTCTTGAGAGTGACTGAGATCATTGGGATGTAGAAAGCACTGTTTTGCCGCTGAGCATGTCTTGAGAACATCACTCTGTGTAGACGTTTTCACTTCAAAAACTGACTCATCCTTCAACTAGTGTGCCCCTCCCTTCCAAAGAGAGCATTCTCTGAAGCATTCCTATTTTACTGTACCTGCTAAAGTGAATCCTGGAGACGTCGTCCTTTCTTTCTCATTTACTCAGCAAGGTGATTGGCTTTCGGTTGAAGGGTCTCATTTACAAAACCTCGTGGGCAGTGTTCAAAAAATTCCTGCAGAAAGAAACAAGGTCGGGCCCCAGGCAAAGTCAATGTGCCTGCTACATTCCTACAAGGTTTTTATTGACAACCATGTTCCTGGAAAGTGAGTTAATTTAAAAGAATGCCCAATGAGCATGCATTGGGCATTATTGAACGTCTTCAGCAACAACCACTCAGAAGCTGCTCCAAGAGTGCCACAGCCCACACCGTGTCCTCTCCTTTTATTGATATCTGGATGTGGACTTCAGGTTCTCCTGCCTGATGGTGACCCACTGGCCCCATTTCTTTAATGAGCCAAGCCCCATAGAAACTAGCTGCATGGCCTCACTTCTGATATATAACACCCTTCCAACAATGCCAGATTGCATCTCTGAAAACTGATTGTTTCTCAGGAGCCTACTATAAACTGTTTCAGGCAGGTGTTTTCTTCTTAATTAAACATATGCTGACTTTGGAGAATATTAGCCAGTATGTGGCTGGCCACAGGGAATGTTTGGGGCAGAGTGTTAATCTTGTTCATTCGGATCACACAAGAAAAGAATGTGAGTATCCTTAGCCAAAAGATGAAGGAATCACTGGTGTCTTTTTTCTTTAGTTTCTTAGTCTCATTAGCTTCGTGTATAGGATATTAAACCGCTTGTCCTTATACGGCTCTCAAGGAAGACCGGTGAAATCTCTCCTCTAAAACAAAGATGCCTGTCCTGCCCTGTATTGAACATAGAACTCCCAACTGTTGCTTTGGTTTGGTTAATTTCTTAGAATTCATAGCGATTTCAGTACATAATACTATTAGTGCTACCTGTTCACTATAGAAACTAGCATCTAGCCCCAGAACATAAGTGCTCTCTGATAGTAAAATGATATAGAAAAACTCTCGCTGAATCTATGTGTTTATACAAGAAACTCAGATTTTCTTTCTGACCCAGATAAATTTACAAATGTCTTTTTGTTCCAGCCTTTTAGCTCTTAAACACCCTCTCAGGCCCAATTGCTATTCTGTCCTTATATGTATTAGTCAGGGGCTTGAGATTTACCAGATAATCTTGACCTCAACCCTCTCTTTCCTAATGCTCTGTGAAAGTTTAGATTTTGGACTCCTCCTTAAATTAAAAGTATATGGGTTTTTTTCCTGGTCTGAATCATGCTCCCGCTGTCTCTTTTAAACCTTACAACATTTCTTATACATCAAGGTATAATCACCAAAGCTGGCTGTAAGCATAGTAAACCCTCTTCCCAGTCACCAAGTCAGTTTTGTTTAAATATATTCAATTTCAACTTTATTTTAATGTGGTTAATTGCTCACAAGTTGAACAGCTGTAGGGAACATTTCTTGGGATACTATTCTATAAATATGATGATTATTTTTCATGAAGGAATTTTAAATTCATATTGCAATATGAATTGTCTTTGGCACTGGGCTTTTTTAGTAACCTGGGCCAGAGCACTAATATGCATATTAGCATAAATGAATTATTTATATATCATTAAAAATAATCCCAACACATTTAAAACATTTTTACTACAACTGCTTAGTGATAGTGACTTACCCTGCAGTGTAAAAACTGCCAACATTTCTTATTTTATTCTCTCTCCTCTCCAGAACTTTTGATTTTTACTTTTGGTTTTTATCTAGAGATATCACTGAATTTAATTTGTGACCTAAAAGGAAAGCACTGAATCAACACACTAATGAAGACAGAAAAATAGGGGTAAATCATAACCATGATAGCAATGCCGCAGAGAGTTTAGGGTAGAGAGAGGAAGTGTGAGAAGAGACACAAAGACCAATGGAACAGAATTGAGAACCCTGAAATAAACCCACATCTCTATGGACCAATACATTTTGACAAAGGATCCAAAAACAAATGATAAATAAAATTGGAAAAGCCACATGCAAAAGAATGAAACTAGACTGCTATTTGCTCCCATATACAAAAGTTAACTCAAAATGGATCAAAGACCTAAACTTAAGAGTTGAAACAATACATTATATAGAAGAACAGTACAGAGGTTCCTCAAACAATTAAGAATAGAGTTACCAGCCTGACCTGTGGTGGCGCAGTGGATAAAGTGTCGAACTGGGAACACTGAGGTCGCCAGTTCAAAACCCTGCACTGGTCTGGTCAAGGCACATATGGGAGTTGATGCTTCCAGCTCCTCCCCCCTTTCTCTCTTTCTCTCTCTCTCTCTCTCACACTCTGTGTCTCCTCTCTAAAATGAATAAAATAAAAATTAAAAAAAAATTTTTAAAAATAAAGAAAAGAATAGAGTTACCATATGACCCAGCAATTGTCTTCTGCATACCCACCTTAAAAATTTTAAAACAGCCATTCACAAAGATATATGAACCCCTTGGTTCATTGCAGCATTATACATGTTGATCAATACATGGAAGCAAGTGAAGTGTCCGTTAACAGAAACTTAGATAAAGAAGATGTGGTACATATATACAATGGAATACTATTCAGCCATAAAAAATGAAATACTGCTATTTGTGATAATATGGATGGATCTTGAGAATATTATATTATGCAAAATAAGTCAGAAAAAATCAAGAACCATATGATTTCACTCATATGTGGAATATAGAACTGAAAGCAACAAATCAACAAGAAAGACAAACTAACAAACAAAAACTTGACACAGACAACAGTATGATGGTTACCACAGGTAAGGGGGAAGAGAGGTAGTGAAGGGTGGAGGGGGAGGAATGTACGGTGATGGAAGGAGACTTGACTGGGGGTGGTGAACACATGCAATATACAGATCGTGTATCATTGAAACGTACACTTGAAATCTATGTAATCTTATTAATAAATGTCACCCCAATAAATTTAATTTAAAAGAAATAAGGCACTTACCAAGTGAAATTTGATATCCTAATGGAGCCACTATTTATGGTCTTAAAAGAGACAACAGAAACCAGTTTGCTGTGTCCTCCACAGAATACGCCCATGTAGAGACAGGAAACAGAAACAAACCCTGTCAGGAAAAGGCAAAGACATTGTTTTGTGCTCCTTGGCTAAACTGTTACAGTGTGGCCCTCATGCTAACCTGGAAGTTCTCAGTGCCTCAAATGCAGCTTATAAACAAATCTATTCTAGTAAAACCTCCTTGGGGGGTAAATATAAGTAGTAAAAACCCAAAAAAAATCCTGAAAAAGCTTCTATATTTTTTTCTTTTTGCTCACATTCTCTCTTGTGTGGTGACAGTTCTCTCTGTGATCATCTTTAGAAACCTGACAGTGGAGACAAAAAGAACTTATTTAAGAGAGACTGGGGGGGTGTGATGACAGGGAGGAGGAGAGAATTAGAATGGGTTGCAATCTAGTTGCTAAAGCTAAGGGTCAGAGAGTCTAATACCCCCCAAACCAGTGTGCCACAGTATTTCTCCAAATGGATCCATGATGAACCAGAATATTTAATATAACTGTTTTATTAAAGATATAAATAGAATTTTCAATGCTAGTTTTACAAACCACAGCAGGGCTAGGGAGACAGCATTTTTAAAAGCATTTCTGTGTGGATGTGTAAACACACAGAGTATTTATTTAACTTCCAGTTAGCCCTCAGGGAAAAAAGTGACTTTTTAGTATAGATAATACTTCATAATACAATTGCAAACAACATAAATTTCCAGATGAAGTGTTCTTTGGGAGTAGATCTCAAGTCTCCATTCACCTTCCCTTAAGTCTGCTCCCATCATCGCTAATGATCACGTTTTCCCTTCACAAAGACCATCTTGACTCCCTTAAAAAGAAGTCTCAGAACATTTGTATAATTATGATCACACTTCTGTGTGATGAGGTCAGCAAGTGACAAAGTTCAGCTCCTCAGAAAGAATGTACTCTGTACATAGGATCACCCTATTAAAGTGTCATGAACTGTCTGACTCGTCACCTGGCCACATCTGGGAACATCAACCTCTCCTGATTCTGGGTCACCTGAAGCGTTGAAATCATGTACGCAGAGGAATAATTACTGGGCCAACATCAAAGGATGAACTCGTTCTATATTTTTGAACTACCCTAATATTGTAAATTAATGAATTTAGGCTTCATGAGTTTCCAAACAAATGTTAACCACTGGATAGATTTGTTCTAAAACGAATCGGAAAATAGTCTGGCTTCTTAAATGGAACCCAACAGTGATATCTTAGTAGAAAGTGCCTTTAATCCTAATCCTAATTTATCCGAGTTATATGGCCATTTTAATTTATTTATTTAATTAATTGTGTTTATATAGATTCTAGGGAAACCCCGACAGCATCCCTCCTCCCCCATTTTTCCCTCCACATCTCCCTTTCCCCCTTCCCACAGCGTCCTCCCCACTTCCCTTCAGGTTTATCCCATCCTATCATCCCCTTTCCCTCTGTCCTCTTTTCCTCTGGTCCCTTTGATCCCTCCTCTGTATCAATTCCTTTCCTCAGTTCTCAATGTTCCTTCGATTCCTTAAATGAGTGAAGTCATATAATATTTTTCTTTTTCTGCCTGGCTTATTTCACTCAACATAATAGTTTCCAGGTCCCTCCATATTGTTGCAGAAGGTATTATTTCCTTCTTTTTCACGGCCCCATAGTATTCCATTGTATATATGTACCACAGCTTTTTAATCCACTTGTACACTGATGGACACTTAGGCTGTTTCCAAATCTTTGCTATTGTAAACAATGCTGCCAGAACATGGGGGCGCATTTCTTTTTTTCAGTCGGTGATATGGTGTCCTTGGGATGTATTCCTATAAGTGGAATAGCTAGGTCAAAGGGCAATTCCATTTCTAATTTTTTTGAGGAATCTCCATACTGTTTTCCTCAGTGGCAGCACCAGTCTGCATTCCCACCAGCAGTGCAGGAGGGTTCCCCTTTTTCCACATCCTCGCCAGTACTTGTTCTGTGTTGTTTTGCTGATGAGTGCCATTCTGACTGGTGTGAGGTGGTATCTTATTGTGGTTTTAATTTGCATTTCTCTAATGATTAGTGATGTTGAGCATTTTTTCATATGCCTATTGGCCATCTGTATGTCCTCTTTGGAGAAGTGTCTATTCATTTCTTGTGCCTACTTTTTGATTGGATTGTTTATCTTCCTGGTGTTGAGTTTTATAAGTTCTTTATAAATTCTGGTTATTAACCCTTTATCAGATGTGTTGTCGAATATGTTCTCCCATTGTGTAGTTTGTCTTTTTATTCTGTTCATATTGTCTTTAGCTGTGCAAAAACTTTTTAGTTTGATATAGTCCCATTTGTTTATCCTGTCTTTTACTTCATTTGCCTATGGAGATAAATCAGCAAATATATTGCTTTGATAGATGTCAGAGAGTTTACTGCCTGTGTTTTCTTCTAGGTGCTTATGGTTTCACGGCTTACATTTAAGTCCTTTATCCATTTTGAGTTTATTTTTGTGCATGGTGTAAGTTGGTAGTCTAGTTTCATTTTTTTGCAGGTAGCTGTCCAGCTCTCTCAACATCATTTGTTAAAAGGACTGTCTTTTCTCAACTGTATGCTCTTACCTCCTTTGTCACATATCAGTTGTCCATAAAGATATGGGTTTATTTCTGGGTTCTCTGTTCTGTTCCATTGATCTATATGCCTGTTCTTATGCCAGTACCAAGCTGTTTTGAGTACAATGACCTTGTAGTATAACTTGATATCAGGAAGTGTGATACCTCCCACTTTATTCTTCTTTTTCAAGATTGCTGAGGCTATTCGTGTTCCTTTTTGGTTCCATATAAAATTTTGGAATATGTGTTCTATATCTTTGAAGTACGTCATCGGTATTTTCATTGGTATTGCATTGAATTTATAAATTGCTTTGGGTAATATAGACATTTTAATGATGTTTATTCTTCCTAACCATGAACATGGTATATGCTTCCACTTGTTTATGTCTTCCTTGATTTATTTTATCAATGTTTTATAATTTTCTGAGTACAAGTCTTTAACCTCCTTGGTTAAATTTACTCCTACGTACTTTATTTATTTTTTTGTTGCAATAGTGAAGGGGATTGTTTCCTTAATTTCTTTCTGACATTTCCTTGCTCATGTATAGAAATGCCTCTGATTTCTGTGTGTTAATTTTATATCCTGCCACCTTGCTGAATTCGTTTATTAGGTCCAATAGTTTTTTGACTGAGCCTTTAGGGTTTTCTATATACAGTATCATATCATCTGCAAATAATGATAGTTTTACTTTTTCTTTTCCAATTTGGATGCCTTTTATTTCTTCTTCATGTCTGATTGCTGTAGCTAGGACTTCCAGTATTATGTTGAATAAGAGTGGTGAAAGGGGAAACCCCTACCTTGTTCCTGATTTTAGGGGAATTGCTTTTAATTTTTGTCCATTAATTATGATGTTGGCTGTGGGTTTTTCATAAATGGCCTTTATCATGTTGTGGTATGTTCCCTGTCTTCCCACTTTGCTACGAGTTTTGACCATAAATGGGTGCTGGATTTTGTCAAATACTTTTTCTGCATCTATTGAAATTATCATGAGGTTTTCCTCCTTCCTTTTGTTTATGTGGTAAATCACATTAATTGATTTACGAATATTGTACCACCCTTGCCTCCCCAGAATAAATCCCACTTGATCATGGTGTATGATTTTTTTCATGTATTGCTGGATCCGGTTTGCTAATATTTTGTTGAGGATTTTAGCGTGTAAACTCATCAGGGATATTGGTCTATAATTTTCTTTCTTTCTGTTGTCTTTGCCTGGTTTTGGAATCAGAATTATGCTCACCTCATAAAAGGAACTTGGTAGTGTTCCTTCCTCTTGAATTTTTTGAAATAGCTTGAGAAGGATAGGAGTTAGTTCTTCTTTGAATATTTAGTAGAATTCACCAGTGAATCCATCTGGCCCAGGGGTTTTGTTTATTGGGAGAGTATTGATAACTGTTTCAATCTCTTTTGTTGTAGTCAGTTTGTTTAGGTTTTCTGATTCTTCCAGATTGATTTTTGGAAGATTATATGTTTCAAGGAATTTTTCCATTTCACCTACGTTGTTTAATTTTTTGGCATACAGTTCTTCATAGTATTTTCTTACAATATTTTGTATTTCTGTTGTGTGGGTTGTTATTTCTCCACTCTCATTTCTAATTTTATTTATTTGAGTCCTCTCTTCTTTTCTTGGTGAGTGTCATTAAAGACTCATCAATCTTGTGTACCCTTTCAAAGAACCAGCTCTTGGTTTCCTTGATCCTCTGTATTGTTTCTTTAGCCTCTATGTCATTTATTTCCGCTCTGATCTTTATTATTTTCTTTCTTCTACTACCTCTGGGCCTTACTTGCTGTTCTTTTTCAAGTTCTTTTAGATGAAGGGTTAGGTTGTTTATTTGAGCTTTTTCAAGCTTCTTAAGGAATGCCTGTAGTGCTATGAACTTCTCTCTCAAGACTGCTTTAGCTGTGTTCCATAAATTTTGAGTTGTTGTATGTTCATTATCATTTGTTTCTAAGAATTGTTTTATTTCTTCTTTGATTTCATTGTTAACCCATTTGTTATTTAATAACATGCTATTTAGTTTCCATGTGTTTGAGTATTTTTCAGTTTTTCTTTTGTGATTGATTTCTAGTTTCATGCCATTGTGATCATAGAAAATGCTTGATATGATTTCAATCTTCTTAAATTTGTTGAGACTGCTTTTGTGTCCTAACATGTGATCTATCCTAGAGAATGTACCATGAGCACTTGAAAAGAATGTATGTTCTGCTGCTTTAGGGTGGAAGGTTCTGAAGACATCTATTAAATCCAGTTGATCTAGTGTGTCTTTTAAGTCTGCTGTTTCTTTGTTAATTTTCTTTTATGAGGATCTATCTAGTGATGTTAGTGGAGTATTGAAATCTCCTACTATTATAGTATTGCTGTTGATCTTGCCCTTTATATCCATCGAAGTCTGCTTTATATATTTTGGTGCTCCTATATTAGGTGCATAGATATTTAGGATAGTTACATCTTCCTGTTGGATTTCTCCCTTTATCATTATGTAGTGACCTTTATTTCTTACAATAGCCTTGGTTTTAAAGTCCATTTTGTCTGATATAAGTATTGCTACCCCAGCTTTTTTTTTCATTTCCATTTGCATGAAATATTTTTTTCCTTCCTTTTACCTTCAGTCTATGTGCATCTTTTGTTTTAAGATGCTCTTGTAGACAGCATATGTACAGGTCCTGTTTTTTATCCATGCAGCTACCCTATGTCTTTTGATTGGATCATTTAATCCATTTGCATTTAAGGTTATTACTGATATGTAGTTGTTTATTGCCATTTTATATTTTAAAGCTGTATTCCTCTTTTGCTATATTCTTTTCCCACTTTGATCTGTTTACAACAGGCCCCTTAACATTTCTTGCAGCATTTATTTTGTTGTAATGAATTCCTTGAGGGGTTATTTTTGTCTGGGAAGCTCTTTATTTCTCCTTCAATTTTAAATGATAGCCTTGCTGGATAAAGTAGTCTTGGTTGTAGGCTCTTATTTTGCATTACTTTGAGTATTTCTTGGCATTCCCTTCTAGACTCAAGTGTTTCTGTTGAGAAGTCAGATGTCATCCTTATGGGGGCTCCTTTGTAGGAGATAGCCTTTTTTTCCCTAGCAGCTTTTAATATTTTCTCTTTATCACTTAGTATTTTAATTATGATGTGTCTTGGTGTAGTTTTTTTTTTTTTTTTTTTTTTTTTTTTTGGTTTCTCTTTAATTGAGATCTCTGGGCTTCTTGAACTTGTGAGACCCTTCTTGCATCAATTTAAGGAAGTTTTCAGCTATGATTTGACTGAATAAAGTTTCTATCCCTTGTTCTTTCTCTTCCTCTTCAGGAACCCCTATTGTACAGATGTTATTTCTCTTCATGTTGTCACATAGCTCTCTTAGAATTTCCTCATACATTTTGAGTCTTTTTTCTTTTATCTGCTCTGATTCCATGCCTTTGTTCATCTTGTCTTCCAACTCGCTGATTCGATCCTCAGCTTCATCCATCCTGCTTTTAATTCCTTCCATTGTGGTCTTTATTTCTGATATTGTATTTGTCATCTCTGACTGATTCTTTTTTAATATTTCAATGTCCTTTTTTATACTTGCTATATCTTTATTTAGGTGTTAATAATGACCATCCATTGTTCTTCTAAGATTCCTAAGCATCCTAACAATCATTATTCTAAACTCTGCTTCTGGAAGCTTGGTTATTTCCATATCGCTGAGTTCATTTCCTGGAGGATTCTCTTATAATTTCATTAGGATTGCACTTTTCTGTCTTCTCATTATGTCTGTGTATTTGAGTGTGTTGTTTGTAGAACAGTTTGAGTCTAGGCTTGGTGTTGTCTGCCTCCAATTTTCAGTTGTGTTATTTCTAGATCTTCTTTGGTTGGCTACAGCTGTTGTTTCTTTCATTAGGAAGTTGCAGTTCAGGACACTCCAGGAGATTGCCCCACATATGGCCTTGGATATGCAATTAAACTCATCCATGCTTTACTCTCTTTAGCTGAAAAATGGCAATATGTCCATCCTAAGTGATTTTAGATTATCTTTAAAAGATGTTAGTAACACGAGATTTATTATATTTTGAGAAATACAGCTAGTCATGGTAATCTTTTGGCCAACTTTATGATGATTTTTGTAATTTTCAATGTTAATGTGCACTAAGAATGGTAGGCAGAATAACGCCTCCTCCTCCAAAGATGTCCAAATCCTAATCCCTGGAACTTTTGAGTTTGTTACCAATCATGGCAAAAAGAAACTCAGATGGCAAATGGAATTAAAGTTGCTAATCAGCTGACCATACTATAGATTTATTTTTATCCTGTATTATCCCATTGGACTAATGGCATATTTAATGGCAGGCACATCTCACCCTGGAACCTGACTTCTGAAGGTTCCCACAAAACCCCAACTTTATACTTTTTCCCAATGACACTAAGTTTGGTTTCATATGTGCAATTTTAACATTAATAGTATATAATATTTTTTATTTATTTAAAAATACTGTTAACATCTATTTTTATTTCCCTTGTCTTGCTCTTTTTTTTTAAGGGGCCCAATATTTTCTGCTGTGCCCAGGGCCTCAAATGACTTTAATCTGCCTCTGAGTTGGACCCAATGCAACACCAGGGTGCTTAACATTGGGTGACCAGGCAGAGGAACTCAGTGTCAGAGTAATGTTGTGTGAAAAGAACTTTACTGGCCATTGATGGTTTTGTAGATGAAAGGGGTCATGAGCCAAGATGTAGGAAGTCTGTACAACCTGGAAAATGTTAGAGAACATAGTCTTTCCTGGAGTCCTACTAATGCCTTGATTTTAACCCAGTGAGATCCATACTGAACCTCTGAACTACTGAATTTTAAGATAATAATCTTTAATTGTTTTAAGCAACCAAATGTATGGTAATTTGCTAGAGCAGCCATAGTAAACTAACACACCAAACTTCCACTACTGTCATAAAGAGTGATGTGGGTATCATAGGCAAAACATTCATTTAACTTGTCCAAATTTCCAGGTTAGTGCTTGTGTTAGTTGCAATATAATTACGCCAAGTGTTGTGCCCAAAGGTCTCAGCCCAGTATTATGGTTACAACAACTTTCCTAACGTGGAGGTAGGATGGGAAGTATAAAAATTTTCAGGAAGCAGTTTATCGATACTAAATGTTCAGCACTTAGGACAGTTCAATGATATTTATCAGTTTTGAATCAGTGCCTTGGAGAGAGAACAGGACCCATTCTTTTTGAGTTGAGTATCAGGATAGACCCAAATGGTCAATTATTCTGTGGTGTCAACCTCTGTCAAGAACTCTGAGATTTGGAGAGTGATTGGACTAATCATAACCTACAAAAGGGAGTATAAAGTCACCTTGTTTGGGGATAGCTTTTGCCCCATTCTCAAATTTCCTCACCCGAGTTTTGACAAAGCCAATTATAGCTAAAGTCACATTTTCTCTGACCCAAATCTGCATACTACATGCAGCTCCTGTAAACTTTCTCAGTTTAAATGCCTTCCTTATGTCTCCACATGTACAGATCTCAGATTCTGCCTTAAATCTCATAGCTCTTTCTCATAATCTTTCTTTATAGTCTGGCAGTGCTTTTGACTTAGAATAAAGGCAAACTGAGCTCATTACTAAAAGCCTTGGGAAAGAGGAGGTACAGGTTTTTTAAAAGCCATTGTACATTATTCACTCATTCACTTAATAAACAATATTGTTTACTGCCTACCATAAACCATGCATGATTCTACTTGCTATTGATAAAGGTGGACTAAGATAAAAATCTTGCTTTCATGGGCATGTTGTGGGTGGAAGTGGGCAGTAAACAGCTAGATAGAGAAACAAAAAGTCAGATAGAGAGAGAGAAAGAAAGAAAGGAAAAGAAAGAAAGTCTAGATAGATAGATAAATATTAAAAAATGATAATTACTACAAAATGCAAAAGCAAGTAAAGAGACACTAGATAAGTGTTAGGACTAAAATTAAGTGCTAACTCACTTAGAAGACAGACTTCTACCAAATGCAGTGCCTAATACCTTTGAGTTCACCCTGATGATCCTTTGGTTAATTATGTTAATGTTGTTCTTTAAAATGGCAGCAAATCTCATAAACATTTTAGATTAACTTCTTTAAAGAAAAAAATGACAGCACTTGAGGGAGTAATCTTGAAAATTAAACCTTTCCAAACTTCTCAGTAAAATTTGAGCTAGATAAATATGTAAAACATGGATTAATCAGTGCATTAGAGAATAGTCTTTCCTGATTTTAGACATTAGCTAGGAGCATATTTAAACTTAGTGTATTAAGTTTAGTATCTTAACTTAGTTTTCATGGACTGCCAACACAAAGGACTGCAGACTGGGTGGCTAATAATCTAATTTTAACTTGTAAAGACACTATCTCTATAAACGTTAGCAGCCTGGCCCTGGCCACGTGGCTTGATGGATAGTGTCATTTGGCCCTCCTGGGTCTTGGGTTCAATCCCTGGTCAAGAAACATATGAGAAGTGACCGAGGAGTGCACAAATAAATGGAACAACAAAGTGGGATAACGAGTCGATGCTACTCTCTCATTGGAAAAATTAAAATAATTAAAAATAAGTAAAAAAAAGGTTCACAGTCTGATACTGGGATTAAGGATTCAACATCATGAATTTGGGGGAGATACAATATAAGCCATAGAACTTGACCACTGTGCAAAATGAACAAGTGAGTAAATGAATAAATATTATAGTTTCTACCTGCTGTTAATGTTGGTCAAAGGCATGCTCTTTGAAGTTTATTTTAGTATTGCTGATAAGTTGCTTTAGTCTGCTTGTCTTATCCACTTCATGATCGAAAGCAGCAGTGAATAATTAATGATTTCCCACTGTGCTTCTATTATATTTATCACAGTCAGTCTGGTGCTCAATTCTTCCAAAAATATCACCCCTTCAAATTCCCTTGTAATCTTCTTGTGGACATGGAACATATATTGATCACCTAAAGATACTTGTTGCATCTAGCATTGTGTTTTGGACATGATTAGTTATTAGTAATCATTTTATGAGGTGGCTTAAATTGGAATGTTAGGTGAGATAACAAATTTTCTAAGTGGCTATGGAACTGTGTGAAGTTAATTGACTCATGGAGGAGATGGCCTTATTCTCAGGCACCAAGTCCTAATTAAATAAGATAATGAAAACTTGACACATGGTGGCTTATTTAGACCACGTTGATCTATTTTGTCCCTGGACAGTCATTGATCTTGAATTCTAGGGATGAGTTTAATGAGTTGAAATAAATTGAGATTCTAATCCCAACCCTATGACAGTGAACTCAAAGATCTGGTGGCCATACTGTCTTCAAGAGTCATTCCAGTAACATCTTGTATCTGGCTAATGAGGTGGGCACAGTTACAGTTCACCACTCCTGATAGAATTTTTCCAAAGGTTCACATGTTATTAACTGAAACAAAAGTAAAAGGATAAATACATGTAAATAATGCAGTGTCTACATTGTTCTCTAATTTACATATAGGTTCTGATGTCATTTTAGGTGATTCAAGTCTCAGTTCTAGTGTCACCCTTTGAAGGTACTTTCCCAATCATACAATCTAAAGATACCGGTCTCCTTCATTCCTTCCCAATCACTTTCTCTTTTTATGAATTTCCTTTTTGTGTGCTGACCACTACTCAATATAATATTTTACATATTTGTTTCCTATTTACTGCTCCATGCTCCCCAATCCTTCATTCTTGCTTACTGATAGCTTGCTCATCAGGCATAGCTAGGGTAGACTCAATATTTGGCCATTGTGACTCTAGAACCCCTTCTGTCCCACCACACATCTCTTCTCACCTTCCCCTCCACCCCCCGAAGCTGTTCCCACCACTGAAACCATCGGTTTTCGGGTTGTTCTTCAAACACCTCAACCAATACTTCCTGTCTTTGAACCTTTGCCGTACTTGTCCCTCAAGTTGGAAAGTTCTGACCACCAAAGTCTGCATGTGTCATGCTTTCATTTCTCTTAGGACTCTTTGTAGTATACCCCGTTGCCTTTTTCATACGAAAGCGCCTCCACCCCTGAGACTCTAATGTCTTGCTTCGCCTTATTTTCCTCCATAGCACCAGTCTCCACCTGACATACCATATGTTTCTTTGTTGTATCTGATGCTGTGATGCACCTCTCAGATACTAGATGCTCTTTCTCCATGCTGCAGAACATGTTGTCTGCTCACAGATCACAGGTAATTAATAAACCCGCTCCACTGGACATTGCCTTGACTAAAAGAAACTGCCTCACTCAAGGTTCTATCCCTCCCTGGGGGCAATGACATCAAGTATATAGTCAGAGAAAATGCTATCTCAACTCCAGGATACCTCTGGGGTTTTCTGAGTCTCCTTTTAAAATAAGTCCCAGTGTAGCTTTCTCTCTTCCTGAACTGGCCTCATTCTCTCTCTGACATGTGTTGATCCCTATTAAACTTCATATGCATAAATGTTGATTTCAGAGTCTGTGTTCCTGGAAACAGAAGAGAAACCCCAGGAGAACAGTGCCTTTGTCTATTTGATTCACTCTCATTCACTGAAACACACCCCAGTGTCTAGCACAGTGCCTGAAAGGTGCTTGATTATTATCTGTTGAACAAATAAATGAATGAGAAGGCAGTATCTCTCTTCCCAGAGGTGAAGGTATGGACATGAATGGATTATATGTTTTTACTGAGAGACTATACAGAGCTGCTTAAAGCAGAGTTATTCAACTTCTTTTGAAGAAAGAATGCTGCCACACTATGAGGAACCCCCAGGGATGATTCGCCTTGAATATCACAAGTCAAGTTTATAGAGTTTCCACAGAAATATCCAACATCACTCCATTGTGATTTCATAGCTCACTTGACTTCCCTAGAAACTGCATGAAGAAGGCATATGAGCAATTTTCTCTAATTTTTAAGAGATGAAACTGAAGATTAAAAAGTTTAAATGGACTCATCTAGGCCACTTGTTATTAGCACATGCCATGGCTGATAGCGAAACTAAAGTCCTCTGCATTTTTGGTGCCAGGCTCCTTTTTATTATTTTGTTAAGAATAAATTTATCTCTGAGCCCATCCATGCTGTCACTAAAGGTAAGATTTTTTTCCCCTTTTGTTACAACCAAGTAGCATTCCATTGTGTAAAATGTACCACAGCTTTTTTATCCACTCATCTACTGATGGGCACTTGGGATGCTTCCAAATCTTGGCTATTACAAATAAGAGCATTATGCTCAGTGAAATAAGCCAGTCATAGCAAGATAAGTTCCATATGATTTTACTCATATGTGGAATCTAATGAAGGAAATGAACTAACAAGCACAATAGAGACAGACTCATAGATAGAGACAGGCTGGCAATTATTGAGGGGCTGGGGTAGGGGAGTAAAGGAATTGAGAGAAAAAAAAAGGAAAAACTCATGAACACAAACAACAGCATGGTGATTGCTGGGGTGATGGGTTTAAGGGGAGGTAAGGAGGCTATAGGGGCAGAGGTTTGATGAATGTAGACTTGACTTGGGGTAGTGAACACACAATACAGTGTATAGAGGTTGTGTTGTAGAACTGTGCACCTCAAACCCGTATAATTTTATTAACCTGTGTCAGCCCAATAAATTCAATACAAAGAAAAAAATAATCCATTTTTAAATGATTGTTTTGATTTCATATAAATATTTACAATGCCCTCCTCTCTCAAACACATCAGACTTGCCCAAGTTTTTTTTTTATTAACTTTAATGGGGTGACACCAATAAATCAAGGTAGATATGTACAATGAAAACATCTCCAGATTATCTTATCATTCAATTGTGTTGCATGCCCATCCCCCAAAGTCAAATTGTCCTCTGTCACCTTCTATCTGGTTTTCCCTGTGCCCCTACCCTTCTCCCTTTCCCACCCTTCCCTCCCTCCCCCCACCCCGTAACCACTACACCAAGTTTTTTTTTTTAAACTTAATATCCTTGTTTAAGCGACCATGCTTCTTGCTTTGATGAAGACTCACAAATTCTACTTGTAGAGTCGAAACAACTTGAGAATTAAATAAAAAGATTCTATTGCATTTAAGGTTCATTTGTGAAGCTCTTAATACATATGCCAGGGAATAGTAATCATTATGTCATTGATCATCACAAGTTTTCCTTTTAAGAGCCACCAATTAGTCCTGTTACTATAGCGATGTCAATATAGCTTTCTTACATAAAGTCTGTATTTGAATAGAAGATATGCACAAAGTATTTAATATACAAAGGGCATATTTTATATTGATGTAGAGATCTCTTTTTATGCACCCATGTATAGATACACAAAAAAGAAATAAATTTAATCAAGATATGTATAATAAATTCTAGCTAAGTAGTGTTTTTCACTTTTTATTTTTATTAAATGTATTGGGGCAACATTGGATGGACACATGCAATTGTTTTATTCCTTGTTATATAGCTACTAACATTTTAAACCTGAAAGTGCAATCGTAAATAAACCAAAATATTTCTTTTTCTAGAAAGCATTTGTGTTTATTTGGATGTCCTATGTAAGGAGGTATGAGAGATTACCCTTTGGTAACCATTGCATCTTGGGATATATTGTTATCAGAGTAAGTACATTGAAAGAGACCTTGGGCACTTACACCAGCTACACCAGTAATTAGCCACCAGCTTCTGGGCAAATCATCATAGGCTTTCTGAGTTAATGTTCCCTCAAGCTTAACACCATTGTAATACCCAGCATCCTTAGTTCAGAACATGGTGCCTATTCAAATAGAGGCAAAGTGTTTACAAGGATGATGCAAATTAGAAAGGTTGGACAAGAATAGAAAAAATTCTCATTACAAAAAGTCTATTTCAGCCTGACCTGTGGTGGCGCAGTGGGTAAAGCGTCGACCTGGGAACACTGAGTTCGCCAGTTCAAGACCCTGCTCTGGTCTGGTCAAGGCACATATGGGAGTTGATGCTTCCAGCTCCTCTCTAAAAAAAAAAAAGAATAAAATAAAAAGAAATTAAAAAAAAATTTTTTTAAAGTCTATTTCGTAAAATTGGAAAAATTTAAACCACTTGATATTTCAATTTCATTTGTATGGACAAAATTTGCACAATTTGAATATGATTATGTGGGGGGGAAGCTCCTCATGACCTTTCCTGTATGTTGCACATGTCCTTTGTGGTTTTCAACGCTTAATGCACTGTGCTCGTGATGGCTAATGCTGGGTAGATCATCTCATTTCCATTTACAGGCAGAATATAGATTTTTAAATGTATCCCCTAGAATTTATAAATCAGTAACCAAGACACTAATAAATGTAACCTGGAGTTTCCATTTGAATCACTTTATTTTTCCTCCCACAAGATCCTGTAGTGACATTTACATTTCTGTTTAATAGTCTCATTCCTCAAACTAAAATATGAGCAACTAAACTACATCTTCCAGCCCCAGCCCTTCATTATTCCAAATCAGGTCCAAGATTTCTCCTGTTTTTCTATAACCATGGCCAATAGGCAATGCGAGTGCCATCTCGCCTTTATTTATTTAAGGGCCTGTAATGAATCCTCCCCACACTTCTAGTTCCTTATTCCTTCATTTCACTGCAAATCACAGTTCTGAAGGCTTTAGTTTGGCAATGTGCATCTTCTCCGCTGAAATCATGAATAATTTGCCATTAGATAAGGTTCATCCTCTTTAGCGTGACACTCCAAACTGTGGACAATCTGATTCAAACCTTTTCTGCAATATTTGTCATTATTCTTTCCTATCACCCTTTTATCCGTGGGGGGACAAAACGGTTTACCATTTGAAAACCATAGTTGCATTGTTCCACCTTCATGATCTTCCTATCCCAGAAATGCTCATTCCCCCTCAAAGAGAGTTCATTTCTGAACTTGAACGGTCTTGAGAGATATTGAAAGCCCTTGGTTTTAAACTGAGCTATAGAAAGAGTAGGCAGACCCTAATGTTTGCAATTTCCACTGTGGCCAGCAGCTTGCAGAGCGATGGAAACTTAAATGAGGCTAATCCCCAGATTCTGTGGGTTCCAACACACTGTTCTCTGAGATCTCACTTAAAGGTAACCCTGTTGCCAATCCTTCATGATGAAGCCAGTGGGGAATTTGCTCTATCTTTTCTCAATTCCTATATCATTCTTACTGTCTCTGTAAAATACATGGATATTAACCACCATGATATCTCTTCATTTTCCTTATTGATTTTTAAATTACAAAAGTACTAGCCACTTGCTATAATCAATTAATACTGCATGGAGATGTACAAAGAAAAAACATAAAGATGACTAACTACAAGTTCTCTACCCTGAATAACAACTCTAAGAATGTATTATTGTCTAGAATTACTTTTCTATGTATCTACCAATGTGTGTAGTTAGAATACCTAGAAAACAGCCAGTCCATCCTCCACAGGGCTCATATTTAATCTTTTGCTTGCGTTGTCTCTCTTTTGTTCTCTTGCCCAAGTGCTCATATGCACATGTGTGTTCACACACACACATTTTAATGTGATCAATGGCTATATATCAACTAATCAATTATTTATACATTATATGTGTAATGATGATTATATATAATTTATATATGAATATAATTGTATAGATAATTTTTATATAAATATAAATTTATGTATACTTTTTGGACTCTTGCAATGTTCTGCTATGACAAGAAATTCGATGATTATCGAACAATTCTGCTCCTGAGTGGAACACTTTTATAACATTTACAGGAGAGATTTATGAAAAGGGAGTTTTTATGACAAATGTATATACACTTAAAATTTAAGTAAACTGGACAAGTTTCCCTCCAAAATTCATTATCGGTACATAGGAGGATTTATTTTTCCTTAGACTCATCAATTTGATGTTTCCAAGTTTTACCAATCTGACAAAATAGGCTACATATTATGATAAAATATGCATTTATTTTTATTTAGCTATCTTTTCTGTTGATTTTAAACCACTTTTCTTTTTCTATATGTTTTCCCCATTTTTAACATTTCTCCCATTCCCCACCCCCAAGCCTTCTTTTTACATATTTTGCTATGAATTGGCCTCATTAAATGATTTTCCCTTATTAAAATTAGAATGAGAACTCAAGGTAAATATTTTCTTTCCACCTTTGTTTTTTCCAGAGGTTTTAATCATGAACTTGCATAGAGTAAGTGCTCAGTAAGTGCTTACCGTTTGCTTTTCTATGACAGACTGTCTACCTGTCAATTTTGAAAGCTGAGTTAAGCCGAAATAAGAGATAACTGAGGACAGCTACATTTGAATTACGGGGTCGAAAGGACTGTCTACCAGGAGCTCAGAGCCTACTAACCAGATACTAAGTTTGTATAAGGATCAGGCTGTAGGGAGAGGGTCCACTTTAAAAAGTTCATGGAGTTGGATATATTCACCGCCTCGCTGACCTGTCAGACGATGCTGCTTTGAAAGCAATCGCCTTCTACATTTTTTATTCCATTGCCTATTTCCCTCTTGGTAGCATCAGCATGCACATTTTAAAGCTCCTTCCTCTTCTTTGCCTTCATGTTTTAAATTCATATCATGTGTTTTGGAGAAACATAAACTACACTTGACATCAAGAAGAAAGAGTCAAAGACATAAGCGATCTGTTTCCTTTCTTTTAATCAGATAAGAAAATAGCTCATTTTCTCCATGCAGGTGGATAAAAAAAAAAAAAAAAAAAAAAAAAAGCAATGAAATGAATAGCATAATGGGTGGGAAGAGAGGGAGAAAGTATAATCTGTGTCCTTTGACCATGACAAGTATGTGCATGTTGAGAAAATTCTTAGGCTCAGGGAACCTGGGCAACTCAGGGTGAACTTACTTCTTTATATCCCTTGAGAAAGCGGCAACCCATCTGCTGCCCAAGGAAAAAAAGCCATGAAATCCAACTCAAGTGTCTGTCAAACTGAATACTCTGTCTCTTCTGGCACTGAATTTTATATTTTTCGATGAAAAGTATAGAAGAAATGTTGAGAAATGTCTTTCCTTGAGTGTTGCATCGGCGGAGCTCTGAATCCGACGCTCTCAAGAGCTCCTGAGTAGGCTGCTGTTTCCCAGGGTTCCCGGGGAGTACAGACACAGACGGCTGCTCTTCTCCCCCAACACTGCCTCTGCGTCCCCCTGCCACGCAAACCATTCCTTCCATTCCACCATACAAACCGCTCCCCAGTGACCCCACCACCCAAGGATAGACATTGGTAGTTGCATAGGCGATGTCACATGTTTTATTTATATCTCAAGAATATTTAGAAGTTTATAGCACTTGTGCTTGCCAAAAGAATGAACACAATGTTATTGCTGCAGCCGAACTTGCTGCTTCCTTTGTGTTACAATTGCTTCCCCCATGTCACATCTTAACCACCCCCTTGAAACAATAGCAACTCATTCTAACCACGCACCACTCCAATGTCCTCTGTGTTTTCTTCCTCCTCCTTCTTTTGTCCAGTTATCTAAATATTTCCCTCTGCTATATTTCCTCCTCTCTTTTCTCACTTATACTTCAGGGCCTTGGTTGTTTTTCTTAAGAATTATACATCCTTACCTTTCTTCCCAGAGGCCTTATAGGTAGCGGCCCTTAATATTTTCTATGCTGGTTTGTTATGTAAAGGATTCTAAAAGAGCTGTTAGAGAGCCAGCAACCTCTGTGATTTATGACTATTGCTCAAACGGTCACATAGCTGGAAGAATTGAACAAACACAAGAATCTCGAGGGAAACAAAAATGCCATAAGCCTCTCATTTCCAAAAGGATATTTACAATAATCTAGTCAAGCCTCAGTGTTGTTGTTGTTGTTGTTGTTGTTTTATATAAGAGGATACTGCAGATCAAAGATGATAAGTAACTCCCTGAATGGTTACTCTACTAATGGAGTGGCCATACTGAGAAAAAGGTAACTAGACCCAAATCTCCTGCTTGCCACTTAGGTCCCTTCCTTCATTTCTTCCATTATTATCATTTCACTCTGAATTTTCCAAGGTCCAGAATTAAGTACAAGCTATGAGAATCTTCTCTCACTAATCTAGGGCTGCACAGATCTGGTACACATCAAGGGATTTACTTCCTAGGGAAGAGAAGTCAGTCTGACAACAGATCAGAAGCTCACAACTGCATTATTTTAAGAGCAAACTGCCTCTCTGTTCTGCTTTCTAAATTATAGGGGAGGAAACTTCCAGGCTCCTTGTAAAGTTTAAAATAGACTGCACCGAATGGCATGCTAACTTTGAATAACTGTGCTCCTGATGGTTAAAAGCCAGAACATTTTGAACAACAAAGTAATTATAATATTGTATCATAATCCTCAAACAAAATAAACATCCATGAGTCCATTCTGAGATAAGTAAATGACTGAATGACTAAGTAAATGAAGACAGATCTCCCTTACAGAAAAGTTCCATAATAAATATAAAAAGAATGAGGGAAATAAAAATTAACCGCAGTAATAATTACTGCAGTTGGGACCCACTAATGCATGCTAAAATTTGTGGTTGAAAAGCTTCAAGATGGGACAGTGTAGCTGGACAGTTTCAAAGTATCTCCCCCAAACATATATTCATTGCCAGGGTGATTCTAACAAATGTCCACACATTATTTGATATTCCTGTCTCCAAGAGGTAGCAGTTCATTCTCCTCCCTTTGGCTGGATTTGGTGACTCAGGTCTAATGAACAGAGTACAAAAGGAAAAAAGAGGATTTTGTGGTGGAGAAGGTTCACTGATACTAATTTAACAAAACGATGAAAGTCAATATCATCAGTACTAAGTCCTGTTAATATCATCTACCTCCTACTATGATGATGAGGGCCTGCCTCCCAAATTCATAACCTCATTCCAACCGTAAGAAAACACCAGGCAAATCTAAATAGAGGGAACACTCCACAATATACCTGACCAGCCCTCTTTAAAAAGAGTCATGACCATGACAAAAAAGGAAAAAACTAAGCAACTGTCACAGATTGAATGATACTAAGAATACAGGATGATTAAAATGAACATGGCATCTTGATTTGGGTCCTGGAGTAGACCAGGGGCATTCGTGGAAAAATCTGAATGAAGTCTGCTGCTCAGTTAATTCTATTGTCCAGATGTTAATTTCTTGGTTTTGATAAATGCGCCATGGCAATATCAGATGTTAATGTCAGGGAGCCTTCCGGAAGGGAATATGGGAACACTCTGTATTATCGTTAAAACACTTTTATAAACCTACAATTATTCCAAAATAAAAACTACAAAAACAAAAACTCTTTCAGATTTGTCTATGGCGCAAGATAGGGACGCTCCACCTCCCTCTGTCATTCCTGCTCCTTTTGTCTCAGCAAGATGCCTATCTTCTAGCCCTAATACTTGGGGTGTTCCCTCCTGCCACAGGGTTCACACAAGGTGCAGACGTTTCTCTTCTGCCTTTCATTAGAGCCCCAACCTCCCTTTCGAGTGTAGCCATCCCTTCCTCACACTTCAGATCTCAGATCAAACATCTCTGACTCACTTTGACACCCATGACATGAACAAATTCTTTTACCAGCTGTCACATGTCATGTGCCCCTTCTTCAGAGCCCTAGTCACAGTTATAATTGTGCATTTGTCTGTACGATTACTGATTGATACTTGTTTCTTCCACCAGACATTAAGCTCAATTGTAAGGGACTATATATACTTTAACTTACTCAGTGCATAACATACAATCTGGCACATAGTAGGTACTCAGTATACACTTGTGGAATAAACAACCTGGTCTCTTTTCTATCTGGAGCATCCAACATTGTACCACTACTTTCTCACAAAAGGGGAAGGGAATGTTTCCCTCTCCATCAAGCATGGTAGGAAGGAAGACAACCCAGTTATAAATGCTGTGTGGAGAAGTAGGGCAGAGTTTTCAAGTAGTACTCTGAGAGCCTTCATAATAAGCAAAAAAATGTGACAGCTCTCCTATGTCTCTCTCTGTTTGGTCCTCACCCCAGAAAACCTTTCAGCTCCTCTGCCTGCCATGTGAAATCTCATGGCTCCTCAACGGCGACTTTTATCCAGTGGATCAAGAAGAAGGGGCTTCAGACAGGTCTATACTGCCAGCCAAACAAGCCTCATCTCGCTATCTGTTCTTTCACCTTCTTTGTTGTTAATTGAGAGACTTTCAAACACACTTTGCGATTTGCCGTTTCTCAGGCAATTGAGTGTTTGAGTTAGTTTCCAGGGGGACCCACTTTGCATGGTGTGGCCATTCCAGTTCAGTGACAGCAGATGGAACATCACAGTTATGATTTTACAAAGAAAGACAATAGAATGAGTTCTGGAAAGATAATAAGGCATCAATAGCACAGGAATAAATAAATAAATAAATAAATAAATAAATAAATAAATAAATAAAATGGGAAAGATGGCTGTTTGGAACCAAAACCTGCACCCAGAGAATTGGGAGATGGGGGACAGGAAGAGAAGAGAATATTAATTAACTCTTTCTTGGTGGATTTTGGAATATTGCTTGTGGTGGAGGTAACTTACTGAGAATGGGAATCCTTTATGTTGCTTTTATTTCTTGTAGTATCTAACATTTCTTTTCAGGGGGTGGGGAAGGAATAAGAGGAATTCAATTCCTTTTGGCACTCAGAAGAGAAGCCTTAGTCCTCCCCAAGCATGTTGTATTTATTATTTGACTCTCTGCAGAATTGTTACTGGACATTAGTTGCCCTAAATAGAGAACAAAATAACTTTATTACTATTATTATTATTATTAAAAGATGATCATGTTTTAATGATCCAGTAGGAAAGTATTTCTGATGATGAGTGTTTTTCCCAAATTGTAAAGCTCAACTCATTCCTCATATTACTAATTTTGGCTTGTTTTATAAGTCTTATTAGTAGAATAGATTATGAAAAGCTTATGATCAGGAATTTCTCTGCAATCAGCATATTCTTAAACAAACAAACAAAAAGTATGTACACACTCTATGTTAAAGTTTAGAAACAAAGAAAAGATAATAAACATTATTCGCCTATAATCACACCACCCAGAGATAATGCCTGCTCCCCCTGCATGTGTTTAAGTTATAATCACAAAGAATAATTGTCAGCACTGTTTTTATTAAATCCTTAATTTTCTCATATGATGAATGAGTCTTCCTAAATCAAATGGAATTGGGTGTACAATATGGCAGCAGCCAAATAGACAAAAGAACCCAAAAAAGTAAAAAAACCATGAGACTCAAACTTCTAAGAGGTCTCTAAGCACAGTCTAAAGTGTGTGCTGGGCGAGGACTGGACAGGTGACCTAGCAAGATCCCAATTTGTTTCTCATCTGATATGCCAAGCTTACAAGCTGAATTTACTGCCAAAGGTGCACTTTATATAAACTGGCAAAAATTATTTACTGGCAAGAGTTAACCTTACCAAAGACTCTGCCATGTCAGCTGCAGGTTTATCAAGAACTTCTTTTAGAGAAAGGTGAAGAGACCCTTCTCCACTTCAGATGTGATATTATGGGCATTGCCACATGAAAGACTGTGTGCCCTCAAATTGCTCCAACACTCTCCTACAATTTTGTGGGAGATTCTCTGTTTTCACACAGATGTTTGGGATTAGACAGTGACTGTTTCTGGAAGCTCCTTGTTATAAATGTAAGTGCCACAGTCTAAGTCCGTGAAGGGAAGGGATCAGAGGAGTGGGGACATTTCCATGGGGGCAGGAAGGTGGCCTAACAGGTGGGCAGGTGAAGGTCATAATGGAGTTCTGGATCACTGAGGAGCCCTACCCATGAAAAAAGGCCGGTAAAGGGATCACTGGGTAGTCCTTTAGAAACTGAACATAGGAGACAGAAGGAGTAGGTATGTCCTGCAGAAAAGAAGAGGTAGGCAGGAGAACTTGGAGGTAGAGGTTGCTTGAAGTTTGCTGGACAGGGGCTATCACAGAAGTTGCAAAGTTTAATAAGGTCAAGGTCAGGATATTTATCTACCCAGTTATTTATTTATTTATTCATTTATTATCTGCCACTTGTGCATATCATAATTACCGTTAGTTACGCATTAGCTGACACTACCTGGTTCACCTGTCTTGCTGAGTGTTTGTGTTATTTAAGGTGATTTTTTCTAGTTAAGATAATTGCTTGTTTATGGGATGGAAGAGAAAACACTGAACGTGACAGTAGATAAAAGTCAAAGATCTCGGCTCCCACCACCATCCCCTTGGTGTGCCACCTTCTGTTTGTGACAGTGACATGTTCTTGCAAAGTAATATAATCTTGCCCAAAGTCCTTCCCTCTGAAAATGAATCTCGATTCCACACAGGAAGACAGATGGCATTTATCCATAATTTACTGAAATTACCTTTTAAATTACCTAAACATCCACATCAACAACGAAAGGAATAAATGTGGCATTTAGAAAAACAAGGTGCTGCATCCTCACACATCAGATGAAAAAGCATGAACGCTGGATGCTAATTAGTGAAGGTGAGCTGGTACAACTGCCCCTATTAACTTTAACAAGTTGAGACACAGCTACAGGACATTTTTATCTTTCTTATGATGAATAAATACTCTTTAGTAGACCACGAGCAAGTATACAGTTTATCAGAATGAACTTGGGTTTGTGTTTCTGCCTTCTCCCCTTGTATAAAATTTTACCAAGGAGGTAATTTTCATGAAGATTATTGAGGAAATGAAGCACTCAGTAGCAAAGCCTTCTATTCTTTGCCCCAAGCTTTAAAAATAAGGACAAAGTTGGAGAAGCATCTTGTCAGTACTCACATCTGGTGCTTCGCTGGTGACTCTCTGACAGTTGGTCCTCCGGGGAGAAAAGTAAGGAGCCTGGATTTGTAGCATTTGTTGATTTCCCTGGTATAAATATTCCCATCACGGCCAGAGTTGATGTGACAGCAACTAGCTCCCAAAATTCCTGAAAACTTAACAGTTGTCTCTCCCGAGCTGTTCTGACCTGGATCCAGCACACATCTGCCTGTTATGCCTCATTCATGAAAGGCATTTGTATTCCATTAGCCAAAACTCTGAAAGATTAATCTTGCTTCCACCCTCCCTCTTCTGTAGGGATCAAAAGCAAATCTCCAGGAGAAAGACTGACACACCACAAGCCACATGCTGGGCTCCTTCCCTCTTTGTTTATCCACACTTAGGTCATTTTACTGAACCATGGCCCCATCTGGGTTGGGCAGGTCAAGGAAAGAACCAGAATCACTTAAGAGGAAGTATCTTATCTCTCCTTATATGAGGATATAAAGTGGTAGAACGTAGACCGGCACCCCAGCTTTGAGAGCTCACAGCAGCAGCTCTTACCATTAAATGCATTATTAGAATCGGCCAGGGAGCTTTACCAATGCACTCACCAGACATTCTGCTCTAACTGGGCTAGGGTGAGGCTTGAGCATTGGCATATTTTGAACGCTCTCTAGGTTATCCACTCAGGTTTGAGAACCACTAGTTTACAGAGGTTGCTTAGAGTTATATTTCTAGATAGATGGTAATGAGCAGACGCAAATGTGTGGAAAGGCAGGTGGTAATATATAAAAGGTCGAAGATGTATGTTTATGCTTTAAGAAAAAGTTATTCACATTATTTTACTGAAGCACTTACTAATATTAAATAGGGTCATTTTGACAAATTGATGTAAAAGGAACTAGGTTAACATATTTCTGTTTTGTCAGAAGTTGTCTTTGAGTTGACTGTTTTCCCTGGGACAGTTTCTAAAAGGTCTGAATTAGAACCCCAGAGGTGCTACATCTTTAAGGTGCTTTTCAGTTGTACTCAAGATAGATAGGTAGATAATAGATAGATAGAGATAGATAGATAAATAAATAGATAGATAGATAGATAACCAGACTTTTCTTCTGTCTAGGTTTTACGATAGCCCCAAAGTTAGAAAAAAAGATGAATAGGGACCAATTAATTACACTATTACAAAGGAGTATTAGACCACCTATTCACGACTTCCAAGAGTGATGTACAAAACAGTTTTGGTTTAAGTCACCTACCTCCAGGCTATAAATAGAAGTCTTGATTCTTCTCAGGGATGGTTTCCTAGGGATCAAATTTCGAGAGATTTATGGACTTACCCACATTCTCCTGCCCATGGAGAAAGGGTAAGGGTTATTTTCATTCTCACTTCAAGTCAAATGAGAGGGATTTTAAGAGCTACACTCAGATAACTTGAGACATATCCCTCACAATTTCGAGAAATGCAAGGGACAGATTTTCATCCTATGTTTCAGAATGTTAAAGGTACAAGTTATGGCTGGACCTGGTGGGAGAGGGTAAGAGATGTCTCCATGGTGTCAGCAAAGCTTCCACTAGCAGCAGCACAGAACATGTCTCTGCTTTGTCAGGGCAACAGCCATGGGGAGGCGGGAGTCTGCAGGTCACTTTAAAGGGAACTTATCCTATAGTGCTCCCTTCCAGGGAGAGGCTATCTAGGCAGAAAGAAGCTAAAGAATACCCAGAGACACAGAGGCAGAGGGGACTGTCATCACTGACCACATCCTAACTGGAGGAGGAGCTTAGCCCATCATATTAAGAGAGATACAACCAAGTATTTCTTGACAGAGAATTTCTAAGGGATTCACTCAACTACCATGCAGGGAAGTCAGATTTAAAAGCTCTCTAACCCTAGACAACAACACCAGAAGACCATAGTTTGATACATTAAGATCTTTTCTGTCCCCATTTTACTCCATACTGTCCCACTTATACCTCTAGCCAAGGGTCAGCCAACTTTTTAGTAAAGGTTTCCTTAACATTACATCCCCTGTGAGGGCATTTTTCCCTGTGGATTTCAATGCATCACCATTTTAATTGGCATCTATGACATGTAGACAGGAAGTCATCAACCAAGCTTTTGTCACAAGACCTAAACACTTTCAGTTGGAAAGGAGAGTGCTGCTGGACCTTTCCTTCTGCAGGCATGATATCTATTCACTCCAGCACCCCCCACCTATCTCTAAAAAGCAGCACAGAGAATCACAGAGCCAGCCAATGAAAAACAGCAGTTCCAAGGTGAAATTCTCCCACCTGTCCTCAGCTGTCATTAGTACAAGCAACAAGGAGACTATCAAAGCCACACTGTCAGAAATAAAAGTACATTCAAGTGGGACTCTTAGGCTGCTGATGCCACAGTGAGGGCCTTATTTAACATATAGCTTGGAATTGTGATTGAATTGGATGGAGCACTTTTAATTATGGTAATGGAGACTTTTCTTTTGATTAATGGGACTTGAGGACTTTTAATTTTTAATATACAAGAGAGTGTAAAAGTTATTAGGTCTGGCCAAGAGCAGTGGAAACAAAAACTTGAGCCTAAATAGTGGGTTCAGAGAAACATATTTATTTTTGCTTTACCTTATTATAAACTCCTGGTCTTTTTACAACATACCAGCTGTGCTATTTCACCAAATCTTAGTGATTCTGAAAGCCAGTTTAAAGTCTAAAAACCCATTAGAATGTAATTCTTCACACTGTAAGTGTAATTTTCCCTGAAGTAGCATAATCAAGATGAATGATGACAAAGGCCAGTCACTCTACAAGGTGCATGCTGGGTGTGGAAAGAGAATGAATGACAGGAAGTTAAGAAAACAAAGGCTCAAGTCCGGGCTGTGCCATTTTTAAAGTGTGCAACGGAGGGAGTCACTTAACTTCCCTTAACCTATGATGTCTCTGCAAACCAGAAATAGTGGTCTTTGCCCTGCCTTGCTTCCCAAAGTTGTGGGGAGAATGTTACAAGAAGATGCTTTGGAAGACAACAAAGCTCTATAAATGTATCAAGTTCCAGGAACGATCACAGGACTCAGAATACAAATATGGAGTGCAGTTCAGAAACCTCGCTGTTGTTCTTCCTAACCTATTTTCACTGCCTTTTTTATGTCAGAGAAATGAAATCTTTTCTACACAGTATGCCGTTCTCTCTGTTGGTTTCATCCAAGAAAAGAAAAAAGTTAGTTCTTCAGCTTTTGTTAGCCCTGAGTGCATTTCCCTGGAGTGGTAAGAAGCAGAGAAACATATTTCTTATATTTTAAACTAACACTGATATATGATATAAAAATATGCGTGTTGAATAAAATTTGGAAATATATAAAGAAGTATAAACAAAGGTCTCCCGAAATCCCAACATTTAGTGAACAATTAATAGTAGAATTCTACCATGACTTAAGCGCTAGGAAGGCAGGTATGTGGTTCGTCCCTTTGTATTCTGTTGTGGAACAGCATGAGGTACACAGTAGTGCTCAATATATATCCGAATAAACATGCATTAAAACTTAGGTATATTTCATTCTAGTTTATCTTCAGTGTGTGAGTGGATACATGTACATAGACTTATCATCCATAAATAGGCAATTATAAAATTGGGGCAGTGTAGTCTTAACATCTGTTGGGCTTTGTAGTTAGTTACAAGGAACAGGATAATTTGGGTAACACTGAATTTAGCATAAGGAGATATATATATATATATATATATATATATATATATATATATATATATATATATATATATATATATATATGAAAAGCAACTCTTGCAGGTACTCAGGAATATGCAAGTCATTTGTCCTTATGGAGACAGGAATGGAGGTTAGGGATGAGAGTGTTATCCAGGCCTGCCTATCAGTTTTCAGTAATAAAATACAGTGTGTCCGTAAAGTCATGGTGCACTTTTGACCAGTCACATGGTCATAAGTGCACCATGACTTTACGGACACACTGTATTGTGGTTTGATGAATTAGAGCTCTAGCACTCATGTTTCTTGGGTGTTTTCCACTTCAAGGCTGTTTTCCAAGTGTTTTTGTTTGTGGTTTGTTGTTGTTGTTTTCACTTTTATGCCTATTTAAAACTGCCCAAGTTTCTCTCTGTTGAAAAATTTCAGTGACCCAATAGAGTGAATCCAATTGTTCTAAACAGTCTCCAGCACCCACACGTGGCCAAAATTTGCCCCCAACCACCTAGGCCACTGGCTAGCATAGAGTTTGGTTAAGTCAAATGACAACTATAGTCTTATCTACTAGGCCCAGGTTATCGTGGGAATGTGGGTTAAACTTTTAAATACACATGTCCACTATTCCGAGTCCACACTGGTGCCGAAGTTCCACTGTATGTTACTCAGGACCTGCTTTTTAATCTGATATATAATCATCTCATTTAATTCATAATGTCATAAAACTCGATTAACAATACTTGATGTGTGTGAATTGGGATTTTTAAAAGGATTCTCCTATGACCAAATATTTACACTACTTTCATGTTCTCACAGGTGTGAAATAAACTGGTGTTTAAAAATCTCTTTTTACATTTTTGATTATTGCTTGGGATTAAAGCTCTTTCCACTTGACTGTGACATTTTCTATAACATGCTTTGTTCTTAATGACCCTGACAGTTTGGAGGACTGACTGGTCAGGTTGCAATCTTATTTTTAGAACACAGATGATATTTCTGGATGGATATAGCCAAATCCAACAATTTTCCTGTTATTGGTCCTTTGAACTGATCCTTTTTTCATTATTAAAATTTTAATTTGGCCTGACCAGGCGGTGGCGCAGTAGATAGAGCGTCGGACTGGGATGCGGAAGACCCAGGTTCAAGACCCCGAGGTCGCCAGCTTGAGCGCGGGCCCATCTGGCTTGAGCAAAAGCTAGTCAGGTTGGACCCAAGCTCGCTGGCTCCAGCAAAGGGTGGCTTGGTCTGCTGAAGGCCCAAGGTCAAGGCACATATGAGAAGGCAATCAATGAACAACTAAGGTGTCGCAATAGCAACGAAAAACTGATGATTGATGCTTCTCACCTCTCTCTGTTCCTGTCTGTCTGTCCCTATCTATCCCTCTCTCTGACTCTCTCTCTGTCCCTGTTAAAAAAAAAAAAATTAATTTGATTTAAAAAAAATGCGTCATTTTATTCCTGATTTTTTTTAAATTACAGACAGCCCGCTCTTCCTGTTGGTAACCTGTTACACTCTGTACTGATTCATTTTCCACCCTGGAGTGTTAGGCTACACATGTAACTCTCTCTCCCTCACTTTATGTGAACTCAGAAATAAAAATGATATTCAATCCAGAATCTAATTCTTTCTTGTAAGTCACCTATTGTTTTTGTTCACTCTTCTGCTTTGCTTAAGTTTCTTTTCTTTTCTTTCTTTCTTTTTGCTTTTTTTGGTCTCAATGTTTCTGTGATGGTTTAGTGGTTCATATTTTAAGAGGAAAGAAATTAATATACAGCTCACAAAATTAGGGGATATTTCAAAATGAATATGAAGCAATAAAAGAAGCGTTTATTTTTTTCTTATTAAACAAGAAAGAACATCAGAAAAGCAAATGACAAGTCAAAGTAAGTTGTTCAATTATGCAAATGAGAGGCAAACCCAACTTTTATTTCATTGGTGAAAATGCACTAAACACAAGGTTGAAAGTACTGGAGTAACTGCACCTTCTCTGATCCCCTAATTTTTGTGAGTAGATATTTTATTTTCAGTGATTTCAAATGACTCAGGTTTTCTTTAAAGCTGATTTCCCGCCCCCCCTTTTCTATTGTGGCTACTGCTTCACTTTCATTTGTTATTTTCCATTCTGTAGAAAGCCAAACAAGCAGTAATTTATATGAGAAATGAAACAGATTTGTCAACTATTCTTTTTTTTTAATGCAAATTAGTTTTCACTAATTTCTCTGTGTGACTGAAAGGCATTCCTTACTCTGACTGGCTCTGTTCTGTATAAGTGCCCTATTCTTTTCTCTTCTTTCTGACTCAACCAGATTTGTCAACTGTTTGTTTATTTTTATTTTTGTATTTTTCCGAAGTGAGAAGCTGGGAGGCAGAGAAACAGTCTCCCACATGCGCCGGAATAGGATCTACCCAGCATGCCCACTAGGGGGCGATGCTCTGCCCATCTGGGGCATTGTTCCGCTGCAACCAGAGCCATTCTAGCGCCTGAGGTGGAAGCCATGGAGCCATCCTCAGGGCCTGGGGCCAACTTTGCTCCAGTGGAGCCTTGGCTGTGGGAGGGAAAGAGAGATACAGAGAGAAAGGAGAAGGGGAAGGGTGGAGAAGCAGATGGGTGCTTCTCCTGTGTGCCCTGGCCAGGAATCGGACCTAGGACTTTCACACACCTGGCTGATGTTCTACTGCTGAGCCAACCAGCCAGAGCCAATTGTTTATTTTTATATTTAGTTTTTGTTACATTTTAATGTGATTGTTGCCATGCAAAAAGCTAGAGATAACTTGTATAAAATATAATGCACAACACTAGCAAAATCCTCCTACTCTACAACTAAAACATTACCAACACTTCAATCCCATTGGCTCTTCCTGTGTACTCCCCCCTTCCCCCACTCTGTTCTCTCTCTAAGGAGGAACATGTCTCATTTTATCTTTGTCATCTCTCTGCATTTTAAACTAGGTTTTTAAAAATATATACATATATGTACATGCACTCATATTCATGAGAATTCATTAATTATTTTTCTTTAATTTAATTTAATTTTTTTTTTTTGTAGTTTTCCAAAGTGAGAAGTGGGATATGGCAGACAGACAGACTCCCACATGCACCCGACCAGGATCAACCCGGCATGCCCACCAGGGGGCGATGCTCTACCCATCTGGGCCATTGCTCCGTGGCAACCGGAGCCATTCTAGCGCCTGAGGCGGAGACCATGGAGCCATCCTCAGCACCGGGGCCGACTTTGCTCCCATGGAAACTTGGCTGTGGGAGGGGAAGAGAGAGATAGAGAGAAACGAGAGGGGAAAGGGTGGAGAAGCAGATAAGCACTTCTCCTGTGTGCCCTGGCCAGGAATTGAACCTGGGACTGCCACATGCTGGGCCAACGTTCTACCACTGAGTCAACTGGCCAGGGCCTATTTTTGTTTAATTCTAAGATAAATAAAAATGGTATCAAGCTGCTTATATATTTCTGGGAATTTTATTTTTCTCTAACCATCTACTATAATGTTTCCAAATTCTTCCTATTAACTTGTAGCTAGAGTTTATTTGTTTTCATTTAAGTATGCTACCCATTGTGTGATACACTATTTTTATTTATCCATTGTGACAATGGACAATGTGCATTGCCTCCAGTTTTCTTTTTAAAATTAGGGCTGCACTGAACGTTGTGTAGATGTGTTCCAAGGCACAGTCAAGTGTTTCTTTAGAATTTTGACTGAGAGTCTAACTGCTGTGTCAGAGGTAATGTGCATATTTATGTTCACAGAGTAATATCAAGTTGTTTGCAATCTGCTTACACCAATTTAAGCTCCTACTATCAGTTTATAAAAAAAGCAAAAACAAAAAAGAACTCCGAAGATGATCCAAGCCTCTTTTGACATTTTCAGAAGTTGCTGTTTTTGTCAACATAATTGGTTTAAAATGATATCTCCTCATGCTCTAAATTTACATATCCCTGATGGTAATTTTGAGTATCATTTTTGTAGGTTGAGAAATCAATGGTGGGTCTTCATCTGTAAAATGTCTGCTTGTGTTTTGGCCCATTTTTCTGTCGAATTGTTTTCTTATTGATACGTCATTCTTTTAGAGAGGTTCCATTACTTGCTAAACACTCTCATTTTTGTTTCACTTGCAATGCCTTTATTTTGCCTTTGTTCTTGAAAGGTTATTTTGCTAGGTGTGCAATTATTCTTGACAGTCATTTCTTTCAACACGATGAACCTATTAATTCATTGTCACCCGCCTTCCACTCTTGCCTTTGAGTCTGCCTAGTTGGCATTCTTCTTAAGTCTTATGATTTCTCTTTGCCTGCGTTAAAGATCTTCTTCATCCTTTATTGTTATTTATTTTATCATGATATAGAAAAGTGTTTTTTTTAACTCTTAAGTGGGGTGAGTATATGTGCATGTTTGTGTGTGTTTGCCTGATATTCAAACCATCAACTGAGTTTTAGATTTCACAATTATAGTTCATGTTCTGAAGTGTCATTTTCTTAACTTCCTTCTTATTCTCTTGTTACTTTTGCATTTCTGTTTTGCCCTTTAATTCTTTAAATGTTTTGTAGAACACTGGTCTAGTTTACATCTAACAATTACAGTATCTTCAGTTCTTGATATCCATATCCAGTGTTTCTTGGTTTTGTTGTCTCTTTAAGTGTATTAGATCTTCAATTAACTATCATCATTTGATTCTAATGGGTGGGACTCTTGTGGGTCTAAATGCAGGATGCTTTTCTTCCAGGGGAGTGGTCGGCAAACCGTGGCTCGCGAGCCACATGCGGCTTTTTGGCCCCTTGAGTGTGGCTCTTCCACAAAATACCATGTGTGGGCGCAAGGGCCATCTTAGGAGTACCCTAATTAAGTTAATAACAATGTACCTACCTATATAGTTTAAGTTTAAAAAACTTGACTTTCAAAAGAACTTTCAATTGTTGTACTGCTGATATTTGGCTCTATTAACTAATGAGTTTGCTGATCACTGCTCTAGGGAAAGATAGTTTTGGTTTCTGCTGGAGCCAGAGTCCACTGGATGGGAATTCTGAGCTTAGAATAGGACCCTTGGCTCTTACCTGTGCTATTCATCTGGCTCAAGGCTCAGCAGCCCAACAGTAATGCTGCCATAGGCGATTATCCTCAGGTCAAACTGGCTCTTGAACTTTCCATTGCTTACCTTTCCCAACAAAATCCCCTTGCCCTTGGAAAAGCTGAGTAGAATTGTGAACCCCAAAATAAATTGTTTAAATATAACTCTAGGGGGAGGCAGAGATGGAGAGAGGTTCTCTGAGCACATATTGCCAAAGGTGGAAATATTTCAACTTCTGCATAATATGTTTCATCTCCTCCATTCCCTCTGTATTTCCTTAAGGAGTATCTGAAGTTCATCTTGCTCATCATAATTTAATTTTCTGTAGTGTCTCTCTGTTCTTATTTGTTCTCACACATATTTTACTCCTGCCCATATATTTTTAATGTTGTTATGAGCTGGCATGTCATTTTTTACCAGCTTTTTAATTTGTATCTGCCTCTCATAGACTTTTCTCATCACACATTCTAGTCTTATCAATTCTTTGTTCATTTTTCATTTCTTAGAGGTCATACATTCTTAATATTATAGAGAACCCATCACAGATAAATTCTAGATTATATGTCTGTTACCTGAAATATTTTCTCAGAAGAATGAAATCCTGCCATTCAATCACTACATCTATTCTTCAGTCTTTAGAGAGGGCCTTAGTTTGTATTTCCCTTGGTGCAGCAAAGAATTTCAGGCAACTTTTCCTTTCTATTTCTTGGTAATTACTCCATATTTTTACCCAACTTCTCAACCCTTGTCATTGACTCAAAAGAAAAAAATGTTAATCTTTCTGGGTAAAGGTGGAGGACTTCACTTTGATTCTTGTCCCACTGATTCCTGTGTGACCCTCTTTTATCTATTTTCTTGTTTTCTATTATTTCACTTTTTCCAAGCACCTTGATTTTTTATGAGTGACTGAATATGCTTATTTTTTATTGTGAAAAAATTGTCACCATTATCCTAATAAGGGGAAAAAAGAATTATCCCTAACTTCTAGTGGAAGGGAGGCTATGCTAACTACATCCCACATATACTTTAAAATTTTTTATTGTAGTAAATACATACTACATAAAATAAGCTATTTTAACCATTTTGTATTATACAATTCTGTGGCATTATTTATATTTGCATTGTTGGGCAATCACTACCACTGTCTATTTCTAAAGCTTTTCTATTACCCCAAACAGAAACTTACTACTCATTAAGCAAAAACTCTCCATTCCCCATCCTACCAAACCCCTGGTCATCTCTAATCTACATTTTGTCTCTGTGAACTTACCTATTCAAGATCACTCATATTAGTGAAACCATATAACATCTGTCCTTTTTGAGCTAACTTATTTTACCCATCATAATTCATTCATTTTACTGCTCAAGACTCCTCCATGGTATAGCATGTATTCGAACTTCTTTTCTTTTTATGGCTAAATGCTATTCCATTGTATGCAAATACCACATTTGTATATCCAGTCCTCTATTGATGGACACTTCCACCATTTCTACCTTTTGTCTATTATAAATAATGCTGTAATGAACAATACTGTAAATGTGTCCATTGGAGTCTGTCATTTAATTATTTGGGGTATATATCAAGGTGTGAAATTGCTTGATCATATATTTACCAGTAGCTTTCTGAGAAACTGCCAAACTTTTTTCTACAATAGCTGCACAATTTTACATTCCCACCAGCAATGTACAAGGGTTTTAATTTTTCCACATCTTTGTCAACACTTGTGATTTTATTTCTAATTATAACCATCTTAGTAGATTGTGAAGTGTAACTCATTCGATTTGCATTCTTTAGTGACTAATGACGTTAGGCAGCCTTTCATGTACTTGTTGAAAAAATTATATTTGCCTTTGTTACATTCAATAATATCACAATGTGGCTTTGGTATTGTCACTTGTATAAATATAAACTTAGGACTATTTTTACAGTCCTCATCTCTCTTGTTACTTTCTTCAATCAGGTTATCTGGGCAAAGAACTAGCCACATTGGGATAAACAAAACTAAAAACAAAGACACAACTATATTACCATATTTTTATGTGTAAATTTATGTTCCCCCTGTTTTATAGAACTCATTCAAGTCTTCCTTTCTCCACACAAGGTTTACTGAGTATAGGTGTTTGTACTGAGGAATACACAGGTGAAAGAGAGGCATACAAATCCAAAAACTATCAAAATTAGAATCAATAATTTATGTATGGATGTATACTTTGCCTTATCCCAAGAAAAGGACTTGAATGGTCCAAATGATATATAAAAGAAAAAGGCATCAATGTTAAACACTCACAGTCTGTTATCTTGTATATGTGTGTGTGTGTGTGTGTGTGTGTGTGCAAAAGTAAAACAGCACAAAAAAGACCTCTATTATGGTGCATTGATTCCCAAACTTGTACAAAATGACATAAAGGGCAGACTGGCTGGACTGATTTACACTGGGAAAGACATAGCAACACTCTGCAGAAGAAAGGACTTTAAGGCAAGAGGGAGGTGATGAAATAGAAGAAAGTCTTTGAGTGCTGGATTTTAGGGGGAGGATGGTTTAAGTCAGAGATAGAGGGATTGACAATTGAGCTCTAATGAGGGAAGTTTTGGGGACATTGATGGATAAAAAGAAGAGTTAAGAAATATATTGCACTGTGTGTGAATGGAAATCTGGAGTGGTTTTCATTTAAACCCCATTAAAGATTTAAATAGCTGTTTAGTACTGGAAGTGGCCCTAGAATCCTACATAAATGAAGTTATAGAAGAAATATCTGACTGTGGGAATGTTGACTCAGTTGCTATTTGCAAGGACTTAGTGAAGATCAACATCTAGTCATAAAAGAGAAAAGTGTTTGTGACAAAAAGGATGACATGTCCCAGAGGAAGTGAGACTGGCGTAAAACTTCACATTGAAAAATCGCTCTGACGTATTTCATAACATTGAAAGCATAAGAGATAAAAGTTTAGAAGTTGTTCCAAACTTAGAATGGAGTATGACAATTTGCTAAGGCATAATAAAGATACTTGCTCCATATTCTAAGTTATGATGGGGAAAAAATACAAGCACTGTTCAAATTACTGTTGACCAATTTTTTTACAGAGAAATAAAACACTTTAATTCTGAAGGTTTCTAATCTTTAAATTACAGTGTACTAAATATATATATATAGTTAGTATAATATATAAATAATAAACAGTTTTAAATTTATTATTTATTAATTAAATTTATAATTTAATATGGCAATATAATTATTATAATTGTATAATTATAATGATATAGTATTGAAATTATGTGTTAAAACTAGTAAAATTTGTACAGTTTCATAAAGTTATAAAAAATTGAATACATACTGATTTAATAAATTGATTTATGATGTTTTCATTTTTCTACACATTTATAATTGACAGAACTTTTATTCTTTAGACAGACATTTGTTAAGGTTGAGAACAACTGTGATTTTTCTCATTCATTATGGTCCTGCACTCTGTGCCACATAAGGTCGCCTATATTTAAAATCGTAATCAGCTGCCTTACCCCTGCCTACGCTTTAGTCCTGATTCCTTCGGGCAACTATATTTATCTCTTGTAGCTGTGTCTTGTGGCTTTTTATCTCCATTTTAAAATAATATGCTGTAATTGTCTTTTGACTTGTTTCAATATACTATTTTCTTATTATTTGCTACCTTTACCTGCACTCTTTTTTTTTTAATTTATTTATTCATTTTAGAGAGGAGAGAGAGAAAGAGAAAGGGGGGAGGAGCAGGAAGCATCAACTCCCATATGTGCCTTGACCAGACAAGTGCAGAGTTTTGAACCAGCGACCTCAGCATTCTAGGTCGACGCTTTATCCACTGCGCCACCACAGGTCAGGCACCTGCACTCTTTTATAGCAGTATATTATTCCATTGCCATACAATATTTCATTGACTAAATAGAAACTAGTTTGTTTGAGTCTTTTTATTAGTTTTTAAACATATCTACCATTGCAATAGCTATAAATGCATAGGAAAGCCATTTCCTTATTAACTCCTCCTGCCATTTTAGAATGTGTCTATCATCATTGTAGACACATGCAAACATGCACACACACACACATACCCCACACTCAATATATTGAGTTTTTTTTAAAAAAATGCAGCACCTTCTCAATAGAGAATGATAAGGGTCTGATAAGCAGACCCTTACCATTGAGCCTTCAAGTGAACATATAGGAAAAGTAGTGTCGGTGGAGTTTTGTTCTTAAAACATTTTGTTGAATTGTCATTAGTACCATATAAATTAATCTTTATTTTATTTGATATCATGTTTCATAAAAGCTGTTAGTTAACTGCATTGATAATGTGATAATATAAGTAAGAACGTGAGGTATAATCAACTCTAAAAAGGAGATAAGCCATTTTCAAGCTCTTTTTGGAAACTAATTTTGCAGCTGATGTTTGCATACAATATGCTAATTTAAATGGTGCTTATTTAATCCTTGGAGAAAAATATATCCAATTATCCCCCATTTGGAATAACTATATATTCCCCAGAATAAGCCCACATGTTTTAGAAAATTTTCCTCCATAATCTCTTATATTTTAAAGATATTTAATTCATTTTCTTTTACTGAACTTGTTTAAGTTGAAAGGCAGTAGTTTGGTGGAAAGAGAACAAATTTTAACGTTAGACAAATCTGAGGTCTAAAACTCACTCCATTATTCTCTACTTCTGTAAACTTGGGCAAAATTAACTTCTTCACATTTTAATTTTTATTTATTGGTTAAATGGAGATGATAATGAATACCTAATTTCTAGTCCTTCGAGTGGTTTAATCGAGATAATGAATATAAACTTTGAACTGTATAATTTCACAGTAGGTAGGATATAAAACTGAGACTCATGGACATGGATAAAAGAGAAGTGGTTGCCAGGGGAGGGTAATATGGGGGAGGGGGGTATAGGGGAACAGTAAATTCAATATGAAATTAAGTGGTGCAATCAAAGTAGTTTTATTTTTTTGAGCATGTTTAACCTTGCTTTTCATGCTCAAGGAATGTAGGAGACAGTCAGAAATGCGAAGGTGAAATGACTATACAATTCAGTATATGTTTGTTAAGTATCATTATGTCTTGTGCTTTATTAGGTGCTGATGAGGCAGATATAAATGAGCAGTACCCCAAACTGTAACTCCCATACATTGCTTATGAAAAGGTACACTTTGGAAAATAGCATGGCATTTCCTCAAGTTCACCAAGCTTATTCAGCCCCCTGAGGTGGGTTCTCAAATTTGTTATGTAAAGAATACTCTTCTAGAAGGTAGAAGAATTTTTTAAAGGCCAAGAAAAGGAACAGTATAAAAAGAAAGGCTGTAATTTGAATGCTTAGATTTGCTGTGTTTTCCAAGTCTTTTACCAAGACCAAGTAATATTTTTAGAATAGGAGAAAATACTATAACTTGAACAAGGAAGAATTTATTATGTATGAAAACGAGTACTTCAAAAATTCAAAATAGCTCTTGAAGAGGGAAGAGCAGAGGCTGAGTGTATGTCTTTGTCTTTGTCTAAAGTCGACCTAAGTCATGCACGTATAGATGCTCTAACATACATGTCTATAGTCATGCATATATTTATAGGCCAGCTTCCTAGAAAAGGCATCTCTCTGCATCTAGTACAGCTGAACACAGGTTTGTATTTGCTAAGTAGATTGATCTGCTCAATCAAATAGACACATACACAGATTTTATTGGTATGCACCCAAATACACAGCTACAAGAACACTGATACCCACACTCAGAGGACGTAGCTCCACCAGCTGAAACTAATTCTTCCATTTCAATGAAAAGAAGAGAGTGATTTTTCTCACAACAATCTTTTAAGCCTTTGTTGAAACCTTTCTTTTAAACCCTCTGCTAATATTGATGAGAAGGTTTGTAGTCTTGGCCAATTAACTCAGCCTCCATAGAACAGTAAGTTTAGGGTCATTCTGAGTGTCTCAGCTGAGAGAAGACAGAATTAGCAAAGTGCCCAAAGGACAGCATAGCGTGTTCCCTTTAAGGAAGAAAAAAGATATACTGAGAGGACAAAGTTATGCTTCAGCTTCTGATCAGCGAGAATGGTTTGAGCTCTCTAAACTGTAGCTATGGAGCAGCCAGTCCTCCAGGTAATGAGTTAACGATGTGGCTGATTGCTTCTATGCACAGTCATTATGACTGATACTGGTCATCTCACTTAACCTCTTCTGGTCCCAGTTTCCTCATCTATAAAATGAGGATGCTGGAAGAGATAACTTCTGAAGCCCCTTCCAGCGCTAACATTTTATGATTTAGCCCTGGATGGCAACTTGGCCTCTAGGAGTGCTACTGTGCACAGCCGTGCATGATGTGAAACTCTCCCCTATGGCGTGCCAGCTCATCTTCATAACTTCAAGTGAAAAGAGGTAGCTTAAGGCAAAGCAGCAAAGCAATCTTGGCTTTATTTAACCTTCTTTAAGTTTTGTTTAAACCTGACTCTTCATTTCAGGCCACAGAGGGTTCCTTACATTTCCTCGTGACCCTGTCTTCATGCTTCACATTCAAAGGCATTTTGGAAAGCATGGGGCAATCTTCATTGGGTTATTAAAAACCTCTCTAAGGTACTGGGAGCTGAAGGTTGATTTAAAAAAAATGTCCAAAGGTAGATGGTAACACCAAGACTTCTTGCAGACAATAGTTACAGAATTTAAAGGAAAAGCCTGGGTAATTGGGTTCGGAAATCCAAGCAAAATATTGGCAACAAATTTGAGAACTCACCTGTAAGATGACTGCATGAGCTTGGAGAACCTGAATGAATGGGAACCTTGACACTGAAACATATCCTCATTTAATCCAGAATATATCCAAACATGTGGTCATTAATGGCTAGAAAGAGCCCAAGCTTAGTTAGTTTGGTGGGGAAAAAAAGGAAGAAATAATTGTAACTTCCCTGTCAAGAGAGTATGTAGGCATGTAACCTGATAGAATTCTTCCCACTTCTCTTGAAATCTGACCATGCTTTTGTCTACGGCTGATTCCTAAAGAAAAACTGATCACTTGGTCTGGAGTCCCTGAAAGCTGGCTGCAGTTTTCTGAACAATTGTACAAACTCCTTTCCATTTCCCTAAGCTGGTGGGGAGAGATGGAGAAGCATGTATCCAGGAATGAGGTGGTCCATACCTCTAATCAAGACACCTGAACTTGAGCTTTCTTTCCTGAGCACTGGCTTGTCTCCATATATAGGTCACTTTCCTTACCTTCCACCCCCACTTTGTAACCACCCATGGTCACATACATGATTGTGTTTTTCTGCTTTTGACTATCCATCCAAAGACAAGTGATTTAGAGTTACTATCATGACAGTCCTTCTATTATCTACAATGTTCAGTATCAGATCTTCAAGAGGGAATAGCTGAAAAGGCTCCCAGACAATGCAGTTAAGAAGTAGAGACAGAAGAACAGAAAAGAATAGTAAGACCTCAGCACTTGGCTGCAATAGGTAACATGAGGCGAATCAAGATTTAGAATTACAGTATTGCCTCTGAATAAGTGTTAGTGCATGTATGTAAATCTAAAGAAAAATGTTGGTTGGTATCATTGAAAGATAATGTGAGTAGTACATTATTTAGAATTACAGTAATGCCTCTGAATAAGTGTTAGTGCGTGTATGTAAATCGAAAGAAAAATGTTGGTTGGTATCATTGAAAGATAATGTGAGTAGTAACAAAGGGAAGAAATTTTTAAAATCAAACTTTACTATGAAAGAGCAAGAGTAACTTCGAAATCTTGAAGAGATTATTTGTGCCTGTGCCTAATTATTACATAGAATAATATGATGTAGTAACTACTCTACCATATTAGCGATAGCCAACAGCTTACGTTTTCTATGATTACATTACATTCTGATCTCATATGCTATGATTCTATTATTTTATAGTTCACTTTTAGAGGGAATATAGTTATCTGTTCAAAACTAAAATGTAAATTAGAGGGAAGAGAGAATAATTGAACTGTTAGGTGTACAGATTCAGTCTTAATGGTAAATGAACATTGGTCTCTTTTATCCATTTCCAAACCATCAGAAATAAGCTATTCTTGTATGAACTGAGGTGCAACTCAGAGGCCCAAATTTTACTCTTTAATCATTCCCTTCATGCAGACATGGCTTGGAAGAGAACCTGCAATCCAATTCATTTATTTCTATACCGACTGGCTAGAATACACTGAGGCAGAGTAATTTTAAATAATCACAATCAATTTTGCTTTACCCTTCAAAGCTTTTTTATTGAATACAGAATTCAAGAGTTCCTTATAATATTATCAAGGGATCTTTTAATAAATTCAGATAAAATCTTTGATTAATTTTAACTCTAATCTACTCTTCATATTTAAGCCAAGTATAGAAATCTAGACTGTTTTCCAAGAGTCCTTGACTTCTTATAAAGCACCTGCTGGTCTAGAGGTAATAGCAGAATGCTTAGATGTTCTGGGACATAGCAGAAAGAGAGTCATGGCACGTTTAGCTTAACTAATGCAGGAGCCAATCAGAACACAGCTCTTTGCTGTAAAGCACCGACAAAGCCACACATTCTCAAAAAAAAAAAAAAAAATCCTACTATAATACTTCAGGTGGCAGGGACTATAGGAGCTATCCTTGACAGTTTATGAAGAAAATGGCAAAGGAATGGTATAAAAGTAAAAATATTATAAGAGCATAGAAAGGCTGTTTTCAAACCTCAGCAGCTGCAGTGTTATAGCTTCATTTTTTGCCATATTCATGTACCACCTATAATAATTTTACTTCAATGTACTTAAATAGACTCATTTAAATAGTTTTTATAAGTAGCCTCTTCTGAGTTAATATAAGTGAAAATTTGAGTTTTTATTAGTTACTTTTTCTATACTTGTATATACACACATATGTATGTATGTATATGTATGGATATATATCTTGCATATTATATGACAATACTGGTGACAATACTTTGCTTGCCTACATCCACTCCACTTCCAATCAAAAGATTGAATCTATTCTTCTAACCTTTGAATCTGGACTAGCCTTTGGACTCACTGTGGCCAATAAAAATGTGGTCGGAGCAATATTATGCCATTTCTGAGATATTATACCTTAAGAGATTTTGTATGTTTCTGCTTTCTCCTGGGACTCCTGCCTCCACCATGGGAAAGTTTGCTATGGTGACACCTAATTGACAGAACTACCTACACCTTTTGTAGTCTTTCTTATTCAATTGAATAAATCCAGGGATCAGAGAGGATGGAATCTTGGTGAAAACAGTGAAGAGCATTTCTTTTCTTTTTTGGCTCACTTTTAGCAACAAGCACACCTAATTCCCAGGTCTTGGTGTCTTAACACCCTTCTCTAATAAAAGGAACCAGAGCTTCTTAGAGAATTGACTGATTCTACTAATGGAACAGGGAATATACAAGATGAACCTGGAGAATTTTGTAGCACAGGAAACTGCTAAGAACAAACGAAAAACAAAACAAATCAGAAACTCCCATAAGTCAATCCTGGGGGACAGGTCAGATGGGTACAGGATACAACTGAAAGAGTTCCTGATGACCAAGGTGGGGGCAGTTTGAACAAAAATTAAGCAAAGTAACATTGGATTATAATTACAAAGTATGAAATAAATATCCCAATCCATAATGATGAAAATAAGTAATTGAGTATGCTAAAAAATGGAGGAGAAGAGATGAATCTGTGTAGAAAAAACTCGATAACATCAGTGTTACTCTGCCATAAAGAAGAGAGAACATAACTCCCCACTCCTTAAATGTGGTTGCATATAAGGACTTACTCCAAGAGAGTACAATATGCAGAAAAAACCTGAGGAGAAACCTGACAATCACTACTTTAGCCAGGTAACCAGGTCAATGTCAACAATCAGAAGTCACATGGACCAAATGTATCCTTGAAATGATATGATGAAAATGATGCTTTACTTTCTATGACCTTCCTCTCCCCAAACCTATAGCACCAGTCTGAGAAAAACAGCAAACAATTTCCAATAAAATATCTGATGAAGTTTCTGTGTATGTGAATGTAATGTATAGATAACTACAACCTGAAGGGGGAAGATAAAGATATTTAAATGGTGGTCAAGTTCTACATGAAGTGGTGAAAACATCAGTAAAATGTACTAAAGTAGCAAGAGAAACCATAAAAATTGTACCAAGGGAAATGCAAATTAAAATCACTCTGATACTTCTCTCAATTTTTTAAATGTATAAAATAAAATAATTGACAATACCAAGTGTTTGCAAGGAGGAAGAACAACTGGAACATTGTTGGGGAGAATGAAAAATCAACCAACTACTCTAGAAAACTGGCAAATTTTTATAAAGGTAAACTCTCACTTACCATGTGAACCAACAATCTCATTTTTAAGGGTTCACACTGGAGAAATGAAAACTTATATTTGCACTACTGTACACAGATGTTTATAGCAGCCAAAATGGCCTTCCATGGGCGAATGGATGAATAAATTATAATATATTCATGCACTGGAATACTACTCAGCAATAAAAAGCAATGAGCTTGTGATACTTGCAACATCTTGAAAGAATCTCAATGGCATTTTGCTAGCTGAGAGAGCTTATTCTAAAAATGTTAAATTCAATTTTTAAAAATTTATTGTGTTGAGATGGTTTCGAGTGCCCCATTCAATATTACACCATCTACATACCACACTGTGTCCCGTGTCCCATGCAATGTCTCTTTCCATGTAACATTCTTATAAAGACAAAACTACAGATCAGATCAGCAGTTGCCAAGTTTAGGGGAGTGTGACTGAAAACAGAAAGCAAAAGGGAGTCTGTTAAGGTGATCAAACTATTCTGTACCCTGATTGTGGTGGTAGCTGTACAAATTTCTACATGTGTACATTAAAATTCATAGGACTGCATATACAGGTTAATTTTATTGTATGTCAATATAAAAAGTACACTTTTCAAAAGGCACTCACTAAGATAAAAACAAGATTAAAATTAGAGGAGCCAAATGAAATCTATCCCTCTGTGGACACTGAATGTAATAAATGCAAAATATCCTGCTGTCAAAATGTGTTTTGAACTTGATAGGTCAAAGATAGCAACACAATAGTCCTAAGGTTGCTGGTTCGATCCCCAGTCAGGGCATATAGAATAATCAAACAATGACTGTATAAATAAGTGGAACAACAAATTGATGTCTCTATCTCTCTCAAATCAATTAAAAAAATATCACCAAGCCAGATGGCATTTACTCCAAATGTTTTGAAGAAACTTTTTAAATGAGAAACTGGTTCTTCTCTTAAGTTTTTCCAGTCATAATCTGTTTTACCTCTGAATTTCTAGCTACCAGAGTGCCTATAGCACTTTTCATTTTCTGGCAATTTATTGACAATCACAAGCACTTGTAAGGGTGAAACATAAATTCATAATACTGGAGTTCAAAAGAGAAGGGATAGATTTTTAGATTTCCCTGATAGTATTCAGTGAATGCTTGTTCACCAAAGTTATCCTGATACAGTTCCTTCTGATGTCCTGTGAAGGGGTGGGCAAAGATGAGTTTTATAATGAGAGCCACTGATGTCTTGGAGACCGATCTCTTGGCCTCTGTGAAAACTATCAGGCAGAGAATGAATGAAATCAGCTGTAATCATGGGTAATTGACATAAAAGTAAAAGGTGAAAGAGAGAAAGGCATTCCGGGTAAAATAGAATTGAGAAACTGATTTAAATTTTTGAAGACTTTTCTTCTGATTATTTCTTAAATTCAGATTTATTTATTTCCTTTAGTGGAGAGAGGAAATGAAAAGAATAAATTAAAGGTAACTTTTTTTAAAAAGTAAATGCTTTTGTTGTTCTTTTCGTGTAGTTATCCAGCAGGGTTATTAAAGTAACCTACAAGGATCAGCTCCAATCTTCATTGTTACCAGGCTGACATTTTTATAATTCTTTGACACTATTATGAAAATTCTGACATAACCTGTTCTCTTTGACACTATTATGAAAATTCTGACATAACCCACCTGGAGGAAAATGGATTACTCTGACTTCAATAAAGTCATTTTCCAATTTGGTTAATTTTCTGCAATTGGTTGAGGATTAGAGGCTAACTAACATGATAACTGTTTCTCTTCCAAATCTTGGAAGAGTTTGAGAGAAAATTGGATCGGACTACCAGTGCATCATGTCAGAAATGAGGCACAAAGTTTCCAAATATAGAAATGAGAACAAATGGAAATGGCGGAATTTTGACAACCCAATCCAAAGAAAAAAATTTCTAAACAAATGACCCTATGTAAAGCAGTCATAGACCAAGAGTTCTATGTTCCAACTGCAGTGATAGATACTACTTTATATATGTAACTCAAATAAATTCTCCCAGCAACCTTATGAGTTAGGTTTAACAGAACTGAAGGAGCAATTCATTGCAACACTTAGATGATCTATGGTTATCAAGTAAGCAACTGAGCAGGTGACATGTAACGGTACCTCTGCTGGACGTTGGACTCAACAGGGCCAAGAGAGTCCCTCCCTTTATGGAGCTATGTTCTGTGGGGAAAGGGGGATATTAAAGAAATAATGATGTCCAGGAGTTTTCTATAAGAGCAACTAAATCAAACACAGGGATCAGAGAAAGCCTTTTCAAATACTTGCTACTGAGACTGAAATCTGAGAAATGAGTATGAGTTACCTGGGCTGGATTAGATGTCTCCTCTGTGTGATGTTGCAGCCCACCCACCTAGTCACTGTGCCCTCTGCTTAATTCCATGCTTCTGTCCTCAATGAGCTCATAGTGACATGGTAGAAGAATTATAAAAGTAAATGATGAGATTCGAGGGCACGGCACAAGATCTTAGGTCCTAAAAATTAACTCCACTTCCTGATGAATAATTTGGGAGTTTTAAAAATAATTATGTTTCATGAGGGAATTATTAAAACCCAAATATTCCTAGACTATAAATAATAATAACGGAAGCTAATATAATAGTTACATTGTTCCCGGTTCTATTCTAAGGGTTTTATACATATTAATTAAATTCATTCCTATAATCACACATGAAGCAGACACTAGCATTATCCATTATGTAGATGAGGAAAATAAGGCACAGAGAAGTTAATAAAATCCTTTATGAACACACAGCAAGTAGGTGGTGAGGCAGGATTCACACCAAAGTTCCATTTTCTTAGCCTCTTACTCTCTACAATCACTTATCAACTAGTTGAAAATACGACCCTATAATTAGAAAACCATAAGACAGGTGTCAAGGAGAATGTAGGGGGAGATGGCGACTTAGAATACAGCGAAACAGAAGAAATCATTTACAGGGAGATGATTCAACCCTGATAGGAGAGATGAGAAGAATCACCAAAAATTCCACACTATTTCTTAATAAAATAAAACGCTGTTCCTGAACACATGTTTTCACTTCTACCAATAATTACAATAACTTTGACTAGGTACAGAGTGGTGATCCAATGTTAAACTTTTGGGAGTAAAAATACCCAATAATAAGAATTGAAAGCTATAGCCCTACCTCCAGAAAAATGCAAACATACATACTTTTTCGTCTAGGTTTGAATATTTGCAGTCCTCCAGGAAGTCACCTATGAAGCTGACCATCTCAGGGACCCTGTTTTTGTTGTTATTAGCTTAACTGGGTTGAGATGACTTTATCAGAATGCTAAAGCCAGGAAAAGAATCTGCCAGCAATGTTTAGCATTTACTACAAGTTAATGAGAAGGTTCTAAAAATTCCAATGATCAGGGCAGCAATAGAGAAGAAGACTAGATGACTGTAATATTCATGAATACCTGTTCTTGTGTGACCCTCACTCCTGTCACTTATAAGCACATAGCCATTTTATGCGTTTTCTGGGGTAGGAAGTAGAATTCATATTTAAAAATATTTATCTTGGTTTTTATAAAAGTTTAGGAATTTTGCAAAAATTCTTTAACTGTTTATTTATTGATTTCAGCAAGAGAGGAAGGAGATAGAAAGACAGGAACACTGATCTGTTCCTGTATGTGCCCTGACTGGGGATCGAACTGGCAATCTCTGTGATTTGGGATGATGTTCTAACTAACCAAGCTCTCCAGCCTCAGCTGGACTTTAAAACTTTTATGGTAGATTTCCAAAAGGGAAAAGAGTAAGTGGAATGATTTTCACAGAAAAAAAGAAGAAAAATTAAATTCCAGCTGTGGGTGGACTCTGCCCCTTGCCCGTCCCCTGAAGGGTGGTCTCAGTGGTAGTGACCAGCATACAGGTAGAAAAACAGGAACCTGGGCACTAGCATTCCTAGGCCTGGACAATTTTTATGTCCCAGTATGTCACTCAATAGAGTTGCCAGAGAGTAATGACTGTGAACCTTGGAAAATATGTTGCTCTGCGACAACCAATGTGAACCTAAGTCTGAAAGGATCCTCTGATATATTTTGTTGCAAACAACATAGCAAGACCTTTGTATGATCGGCAGTTAGAGAGGTGACCCCTTAAATAACTTCTATGAAACTTCTAGGTAGGGCTTTTAATTTTATTTAATTTGACTCAATGAAAAAGTAACATTTTGAGGGATTTTATGTCACCACACTTTAGTTTAAAAGGAATACTGATCTTATTATATAAGAAGGAAGAAATTTCATATTTGGTGATTTGGTATTGACTGAATCAAATTTAGATGACAATCAAGTGAACCAGGTACCAAGGTAAGTATAGTCGTTGTAGAGAAAATAACCCCTCACTTCTATCCTCACCTTGAAAACAGCTGCTAGCCCTCACACAATCCCCACTAGCAGCAGGAATGTTGGTTCGAAGGCATTCCATGTCCTAATAGAAGCTAGACTACAGGAAAGGAACTAATGAGGTTGGCCTTTCTTATTTTCTAGTTTTCAAACTTCATTCTAACTGAGAAACAAGACATGAAGCTTGAAATAAAAATGGCGTTAGAGAAACTACCCTGCTTGCTGAACATGGTCCAGGCTGCTCCTCTGGCCTCATCTGCTCTGATTCCCCTACAGTTTCTCCACATCTGATGCTGTGTTAGCCTCCAAGGCACCCACAGTGCCTTCTGCAATTAGCATCCCAGTGTTTTGGTCGACAAGGTATCCTGGAATGAAGTCAATGTTAATGGTCCCGGTGATTGTAGTGTTTCTGTTTATTGATGTTTACTTCTCCCTTTATCCCACCTCCACACAAATGTTTATTCTATTTGAAAACAACCTAAAATGATAAATTATTTTGTGGTTTTCTGCTGTGGTAGGATTTAATTGGGTTTCCCTTAACTCAGTTCAATTCCTGACATGAATAAGTCAAACCCTTGAACATGAGGGACAGACAGCAGGTAAGATGGTGAATAATGGGGCCTGAACATTATAAAATTCTACTGAAAACCACTGTTACTTACATCCCCTTTTACTTTTCTCTCTCTCTCTCTTGTTTTGGAAAAAATACTTCCATAATCACACGGGGTAACATTAGGACACAGAAATATTGCAAATAGAATTAACATCAAAAGAAGCTAATTAATATTCTCACTCACAGGAAAGTAAAATAGTATAAACTTCTTTGCAACTTTCTCTATAAAGAGAGTGTTGATAATATTTGCTTCTCTCTACTAATGGAAGAAAAGTTAAAAGGAAATACTGAGTGCACCATCTATATACTGAAGTGGAACAGACTAGTTGTGATTCTTTGTTGCAGGGTCAGCTTTCTGGCTGGTTTTTCCTGGGCTTATCATGTGGTTATCACCAGGCAGCCTGTTGCCAGGGGCTGCAGGATCCACCGTGGCCTTACTCCTATGTCTGGGCTTTGGTGCTGTCTGGCAGCTCAGCACTGTCTTCAAATATATACACATATATACAGCCATCTATATATGTATATATTCATATATACATACATATATTTCATATTTCATGTATACATACATATATTATGCACACACACACATTCTTCTTTCATGATTCCCTGTAATTTGATAGAAAGAATCATCAAACAAGTGCTGGCCAGGATGTGGAGGAAAGGGAGCCCTTGTGCACTGTTGGTGGGAATGCAAATCCACGCAGCCACTGCGGGCAAAGGTATGGAGGTTCCGCAGAAAGTTAAAACTAGAACTTCCAGCTGTCTCAGCATTCCCACTTCCAGTATTTATCCAAAGAAATTTAAAACACTAATTCAAAAAGATTTATGCATTCCTACACTCACTGCAGCATTATTTACAATAGCCAAGATATGGAGGCAACGTAATTTTCCATTAATAAATGAATGGATAAAAAAGATGTGGTGTATATATATAATGGAATATTACTTGCCCATAAAAAAGAATAAAATTTTACTATTTGTATCAGCATAGATGGACTTAGAAGGTCCATACTAAGTAAAATAATTCAAACAGAAAATGACAAATACCTTTTGATTTTACTTATATCTGGAGTTTAACCCCTCCCAAATAAACAAACAAAACAGCAACAAACTTACAGATACAGAGAACAAACTGATAGTAGCCAGATGGTATGGAGAATTGAGGAACTGGGCAAAAAAGGTGAAGGGATTAAGTAACACAAATTGGTAGTTACAAAATGGTCATGGGGATGTAAAGTTACAGCAGTGACATGATATGGATTATAGTCAAGAATACTGTTTAACTATGCATGTCGGCCTAGACTTATGAGGGCATTACTTCATAAGTTATATAAATGTCTAATTTCTACACTGTAAACCTAAAACTAACATATTATTAAATGGCAACTGAAATTGAAACATAAAACTTTTTTAAATAAAATAAAATCTTAAACGCTATAGGAATTAATTTCTTTGGAAATTTGAGAATACTAACAATTACGAATTTTAGAAATACAAAACAGGTCACTCTCTCTCTCGGTAGCACTAACTATAGTGGAGGCACACATGGAAAAATGAGAACAGCAACCGTGGGAATGTATACATTGATACTGTTCCTGACATACCAACTGGGAATCCAATGCTACCTCTTCTGCCTTCTGCTTAGACAATATTTTTAAAAAACATTGCAGTTCCCCCCTCCTCTGCACCCAATACTACCTATGCTCTTTTATTTCTTTTTAAAAATGTAAATATGTATCATGCAATTCTAGGAGCTCTCTTACAAGTCACTTGTAAAACTTAATATAAAGTTACTTAACCAGAGGATATCTATACATCAGCGCTCTCTAGAGAGTCAGTTAATTTTCAGTGCTTTCTGAAATGCATGTGATTTCAAGTAGTCTACCATTTTGTTTCCATCAGTGCGTTTATGAATATATGTTTAAGGTTAAGTATGTTCACCACATTAAAAAATGTAAACTGCTTTTGCTCGCTATTGCTCCTGATCTTCATCTATTCTCCTGCTCCAAGACCTGCTCTCAGATTTAACAGAGGAGATAACATTTTAATAAAATGGAAAGGTGAAAATTATTGACTAGAAAAAAAGCAGGTTATACAAATATCTAGAGCGTGTGATTGTTTTCTTGCTGAAAAAAGAGAGAGAGAGAGAGATGCATGTAGGTTTGTGTTCCTCACCTAACTGAGAGGGAGATTTAATCACCAAACTCCAAGATGAAGGGGGGTGGGGGGGGGAGGAAGAAGATGAGTGTGGGGTGTGGGGCGGGGAGATCCATAGGGTATAAACTAAGGTGTTAACACTGAGCATACATTTTTATTATTTTATGTTTTTTTATTTTATGTACCTCTTTATTTTCTACAATACCTATGTAGAGCACATATGTATATGTGTGTGTGTGTATAGCAACCTGAAAAAAGCACTAATTTAAGTATTGTTTGAGGCAACTATTTTACTCTTCTGAAAAAAGAAACAAAATTAATATGTATTCTGTTGCCAAAGATAAATCAACTCAGATCCAACAAGAGGTTTCAAGTTTTCCTGGAATTTCCAAGTTCATGAACCCTGGAGTGGTCTCTAAATTTGGAAACCTGTATTCCCCATTGCTAATGTCACATTCTCCCTACTATCACACACAAAGCATGGGTTACCCTAAATAAACACTATAAAAATAACCGTCTTTATTTATGGTCACATTGTTTCAGATGCCCACAGCCAACTGTTTCTTGCTTTGGATGCCAGCCCTCTTCTGGTCTCTCTTCATTTCACCCTTATAACTCCCAATTCTCTATCAAATTTGGTAAAGACTAAAAAATAACAGGAAAGTCTATGAAAGGCGATAAGCAAACCATATATATCTCTTATACCCTCTTACGTGTTCATTTAGTTTTCTTCATATTTTACAGACCATAATTCCTTTAAAAAAGAAAAGGTATTTGGGAAACAAGAGTATGTCATTGTTAGTGGAATAATGAAGGATAGACTAGGAGGTGCTTTTCCAGATGGATTCCCAGCAGCCTTTGCAACTTCTCTAGATCACTTACCTTAAAGACTCCTCCCCTAAACTTTCACTACCTTGCTACACTCTACAGAAGGCCTTTTATAAGGGTATAAAAAGTGTTACTCTTTATTTTCCTACAAAGAAAATGGCTTCCATGGTGGAAACAGGCAGACCCAATAGTTTGTTGTAAAAAATATTCCCAGAAATAAAGAGGTAAAAAGTAAAGGTTATTTCCATTTCTGTTCCCTTCTTGCTCTCTCTACCTTTCCAGAGTGAACATAGTTTTCTTTCTGCAATTAAGAAGAGTCCGTCCGAAGGCTGAGTTCCCTGAGACTGATGAGTGTGTGGGCATTCAAACTCTATTATTTATAATGGCTGAGAACCTTGCCAGACTGCTATAATGTATTGATAACTTCAGAGAAGTAAGAAAACATTGTAAGATTTCATTAACTTAATGGCTTACAGATTAATTGAGTTCCATACAACCCTGACTGTGATACAAATCTCCTTATAACATACTGTACTATTTTGTAAAACAGTACAAATGACTCTTATATAAAGATAGTGTTGTTTTTCTTTTTTTGAATTTACTAGCTCCAACTGACCCATCACATCAAATTTATATGTAGACATTGTAGACTGAAAAAAATAGAATTATATTATTCCTCTGGCTTCAACAAAAAGCAGGATTCTACTATATTGAAACCTTTAGTGACGTGCCCCAAAACAGAGTTGACTTACAAGAATGACTTTCAAATAGGAGAAAATTGCAACTGTACTTCAATTTTTAGACTTTTTTTTTTTGACAGAGACAGAAAGAGAGGGACAGATAGGAACATACAGACAGGAAGGGAGAGAGACAAGAAACATCAATTTTTTGTTGCAGCACTTTAGTTGTTCATTGATTACTTTCTCATATGTGCCTTGACCGCGGGCCTTCAGCAGACTGAGCAACCCCTTTGCTCAAGCCAGCAACTTTGGGTCCAAGCTGGTGAGCCTTGCTCAAACCAGATGAGCCCGCACTCAAGCTGGTGACCTCAGGGTCTCAAACCTGCGTCTTCCTCATTCCAGTTCGATGCCCTATCCACTGTGCCACCGCCTGGTCAGGCTGTCCTTCAATTTTTAAAAAACAGTCATTTTATTATTCTTTTCTTTAACTAAGAATGAGACAAAAATATTGTTTGACCCATTTTGGTCTTTAGAAAGGTTTCAATTCTCTTTGAGTTGTACATTCAATGAGCATTGAAAAGAAATAAAGTCAAAAAGCTTCCGTCGAGACACTTTCTCCCCTACAGAGCAAGACCTGTATTGAATAAAACCATTTCAAAGAAATTTTGATTAAATAAGAAGTTTGACCAATCCACACACTTGTATCATTAGAAAACAAAATTAATGGTCATCATGAAAGGGCTGTCAAAATTCAGACATGCAAGCAGTCCACACAGTAGACAGAGAATTGTCACTAAGAAGAAATAAAATGGCTTTGAATGATGGGCTCAATTTGGATACCTGGAGGTAAAGAGTATTCTACAACTAAAGTGCAGTCTACCTGGAATGGCCATTTCATGTGAAAGAAAGATGGTGACATTGGAAAGTTTAGGGACGTGGTTTGGGGAAGGAGATGGAAGCCAGTAAGATAGAAAATAGGAGAAATCCTTAAGTACTCATTTGAGAAGTTTATATTTGATCCTTCAAGTGGTAGGAAGTTATTGAAATCTTCTGAAAAACTAAGACTGTCATCTCCACAATGGAGGGGGAGAACGGAGACATGAAATGCAGGGAAACAAAGGGTGGGGAAGCTCTTTGTGATGTTCGTTCCTGATTTATGAAGATGGGAGTGATAGACATTGGAATGGAAGTGTAGGAACTGGAGTCACGGCAACAATAGAACTGTGAATCACTCGAAGGAAGGAGTCAGCATGACATACACCTGCCTTTGACAACCGTTGAGGTTTTTATAGCACTAAGTGTGCTTTTGGCAGTAGAGACAATGCAGAAGGAGGGAGAAGGGGGAAAAAAAGAAGATAATAAAAGAGAGAGCTTCAAAGCATGGGATAATGGGATATACTTTCAATTCTTGACTTGTAAACGGCTGGGAAGATGAGGGGAATAAATGTTTTTCATGAACCCATCAATTTTGAAGCAATCAATTTAATGAACTAATTAATTAAATATATCTATTTTTAATTAATGTAAATCAGCTTAGTTTATTTTCTCAGTTCCCTAGTCTTGTTGCCAGATTAGACAGTTCCCTTATTCTACAGGGGGACCTACTAGTGTTTCCTATATTACACCAGGGATTCTCTAACTCCCTCAATGTTTCCACTTCTCTAGCACCTTCTTAACAGTCTCTTAAGAAGTCTTTAGAGTCTCTTTCTCTCTATCACTGCACCACGTGGTACATTAGAGTTTACTGTTCTCACAATTCTAATACTATACAGCTAAAATAACATTCCTCCAAAATTTTATATCCTCCAAGATTTTATATCTTTTCATCTCCAACTTCCCCATTTCTCTCTTCAGCTTTTAATTAACAATTAAGCTTTTTACAAAACTGAGACGATGAAGATGGTCTGTGAGCACTTTATTATGCACTTAGCGTCGCCGGAGGGACTGTCTCTAGCTATCCTTTCAATTCTCAAAGAATTAACATTTTCCCCTTCTCAGGGCTGAGTTTCCCCCTGAATGCTAGGCCTGATCACACTTTGCCTTTCTGAGGTTTTGTTTCCACCACAGATATTCCACCTGCTTTTGAGTATGTTTCAGGTTACTATTTATCTTTGGGAAAAATACACACAATTTAATGAGAAAAAACATTTGTTCTATTAATTAGTGGGATTTTTAATGTTTGGTTTCCATTTTCCTAATTCCTATTAGGGATTCTTAGGCAGGACGGTTGACTAACCAGCCATGACTTCCTCTCCTCCTTCTTCAAATCTCATTAACATGTGAGAAAATTGAAAGAAAAAAAAAAAGGAAATGAAAAACAACTTTGCACCACTAAATCTACTGTACCACTGCCAAAACCAACAGGATATGATTGTATTATCAGAACACAGAGGAACTTCTTAACAGCAGAAAAAAGATTGTTTATGAAACCTGACCAAGCCTAGTCTTTTGCAACTCATGACAAGAAAAAACAAAACTCCACCAAATATGAGTTTACTCAGCAAGACTTCCATAGTCCCCCTAGTCCCCTGGTCAGCAAACTCCGGCTCGCAAGCCACATGCGGCTCTTTGGCCCCTTGAGTGTGGCTCTTCCACAAAAATACTAAGTGCGGGTGCTACCTTGATAAGGAATGTACCTACCTATATAGTTTAAGTTTAAAATTTTCGGCTCTCAAAAGAAATTTCAATCGTTGTACTGTTGATACTTGGTTCTGTTGACTAATGAATTTGCCGACCACTGTCCTAGTTCAAAAGCAGCTGAAATGAGTAGGGGCAGCCCTGTCAGGTAGTTAGCAGGTTGATTAATTCAAGGACTTTGGAACAGTTGGATCAGGAATAAGGTATTTTCCTAGAAGCTAAAACTAAGTAAATAACATTCTACATATAATGGAAGTTCTGCCCTAAGGGACCGTCTTCATGCACAGCAGGTGAAGGAAAAGGTGCAACAGTGGACAAAACACTGTTGTATCCATAAATTTCCTTCTTCTCAGGAAAAGCCAGACACACAGACCTTCTCCCCATTCTCACCACTTCTCACATGCTTGTTCTCAGCCAAGGTCCTTCATAACCAGGATCCACATTCACTGGGAAGGAGAAGGCTTGCTTGACTTCTTTTTTAGAGATACCTCAACCTAACACGTTGCTAAGTCTGGACTATTAGGTATAGTTAGGAACAAATTAGAACCTCAAACAATGAAGGGAAAACAAAGACAAGAAAGAGAGACAATAGACTGAATAAATAAACCCACAAGTAAACCCAATGTGATAAAGGAAATAGGAGAAGATAGCATCCAACATAGCATGTTTAATAACCTCAGAGGCTGAACAGAATAGCATGTCTCTACAGCAAGAACTGGCTACTAGGAAACAAAAGTTACCAAGTAAACTGAGTTCTTGAGTACTAAATAGACCCAGCCTGGTGGCTCAGTTGGTTAGAGCATCATTCCCATATAACAAGGTTGCAGGTTCAATCCCGGTCAGGGCATGTACAAGAATCAACTAATGGATGCATGGATAAGTGGAACAACAGGTCGATATCTCTCTATGTCTGTCTCTTTCTCTCCCTCCCTCTCTCTCTTTCAAATCAATAAATAAAAACATAGTTTTAGGTTTGAAAAAAAATAAATTGAAACAAAAAGAAGACATTCAAGTGTTGAGGGTGACACTTGTCTTTAGGACTGTACAGAGGCACACCTCAAAATTAAAGTCAAAGATATAAAAATTATGAATGGGAGGTGAAATGGTGAGAATGCAATTAGGAAACCCAGAAAATTGATTCAGAAAATCAAGCAATCATTCTAGAAGAAAGGAGTAGAAAGAATGGAGTGGAAGGAATAATTTAAAGAAATAGAAGACAATTTCTCTTCCAGATAATACATGTGGTACAATGGCAGAATTGTCTGCAAGTGACCCTAGATATTATCATGTTTCCTGGACAAACTGGCCTCTTTTACTTCCCTGGGAGTGGTGCCCCAAGCTTGGCTTTCATAGCCAGGAAGACTGCAAAATCTCATGCATCCAAGGTCTCTACCCAGGTACTAGTAGCTGGTTTCCCAGACAACTGGCACCATGATTCCACACTAACGAAGGTCAAGAAATGTATTTCCCCTGAAATCCTCTGTTCTCCTGCTTGCAACATAACAAAGCAGATACAGAAGGGACAATGACCTTCAAAGTAGCTCAGACTCACACTGAGGACCAGGAGAATACAGGTCTTAGTCATCCCTCCATGGGTTGTGGGAGAATGGAAAACCCACGCCGTCGTTGGCTTCTCTTCCATTGAGTTGTCCTTCTCCTCAATGAGCCTTGTTCTTTAAACCACACAGAGTGGTCCTGTGCTACATCCCTAGTGGAGACTGAGAAGGGACTCACCATATACAACAAATACTTGAATCCTCAGAGAAAGGACCCATCAGATGTTTTACAAGATTATCAGTTATTTAAACATACCCCAAAGAAAACATGTGTTCAAGGATAAAAAGAGATTGCCTACATGTTTATATTTTGAATGGATTACTTTAGAGAGCCAGTTCACCTTTGCTTCGATGGGATTCCAATCATGTTTCAAACAAGTATTAAAGATGAACTTGATATGCCAATTTTAAAATTTGTTTGAAAGGAAAAATATGAATAAATAATGGGGACATTTTTTTTTTGACATAATGCACCCTGTAGTGGACACTATGCCTTCCTACCCAGATCCCTCTTAAAGACTGAAGGGCATATTTCTCCTCATCCTTGGGGTGCTGCTGCCAATGGCGAGCCCTTGGTGGCCCCTCCCTTCCCAGGCTTGTCTCTCAGCTGAAAGCCACTTCACTCAGTTTGTGCTCCCTTCTTAGAGGCAGCCTGCATTCAGTTACTGGTTGATGCAGGAGTATAAAAGCTTGGCCATCTCACCTCAACTTGGGATATCTCTGGAGAACTGTCCCCTATTCAGAGCTCCTGGTGGGGTCAACTGTTACTTTCTTGGGATATCTCAGGTATATTTTCTCCCTCTGTCCTCTCTTGCACCATTCTTTTTTCCCACAGGTGCTGATCACCAGAGCATTCATTCATCAACTTCCCACATTAGCCGCATTTATTTAAACCAGTTTATGCAAAATTTCAAAGCAAATAGTCTTCAAAGGTAACTCAGAAAACGTCAGAAAGCATTGCTCTAGAATACATATAATTACATCCATGTTTATAGAAATACATCTGTAATATACAAAAACTATACATTATTATAGTGAAGGTAAAAATAAAACCAATGAAGCCCCTGTGCTGATATTTTCTCTATAATTCATTGTGAGATTTATTTCTTAATGTGTATTTTATGTTGCTAAAGAGACTTTTAAACTTTAGCCCATACGTTTTATATAGAAGTGCTATAAAGAGAAGTGTTTCAAACACTTGGAAATTAAAAAGTGTATATATAAACGCGGTCTTCAATGGGCCTTGCATATCTGGAAAATAATTGTTTTGGCATAATTTTCTAACGCATGCTGATGATCTGCAATCAAAGAGCTGAGGAATATTAAGATGACTCTAGTTATGAAAAAGGAATTTATCAGTAATCGTTATATTAAAAGTTACCCTTTACAGAACTCAAAGGAAAACACCCTCCTTTTCATTTTAAATTTTAGCATGCCTTGTTCTCTGATCAAAAGCATTTTAAGAAAAACTAGATATTTCTGAGGAACCAAAATATAAGCAAGTATTAAATAATTAAGGAAGAAGCTTAGTGAGGCTAGGGAATTGGTGAGTTATTTCTCTTGAGTCATTTTAGATTTGAAGCATACAGACAGTGGCGATCTATTAATTTTCCTCTGAGGCTGCCTTATTTTTTCTACTTAGTGTTCATCAAATGCTAAGCCAACTACCAAACACTAATCAATAGACAATTCTCCCTAGCAGAGGCAAGGATGAAAAGTTCCAAGAAGTACATTACCCTTACTCATTACCCTTCCTCACATTATCTGCGCTCTATCCTGGTATGACCCTTCTCAGTACTTAGTGATAACTTTTTAGGAAGGAAACAAACACAGTTTCATATAGAACAATCTTCTCAAAATCTTTTGCAAGGAAAGTTCATTTCCATTATGGCCAATCTACAAAGTCAATACAAGTAACAAATTCAGATGAGCAATGAAACTAATATATATTATGTAATGACACTGATTTACGGCTAGATGTTTACAGTTTTGTGTAACACAAATTAATGAATGCATTCTCATTTTAACTTTATAGATGAGGAAACTAAAGTTCCAAGAAATTAAATGTTCCCAAGGTAACATAATTGGATTCTAACTAAGGGTTTTAAAACAAATCTTTGAAACATGAGCCATCCATTTTTTGCTCTATCCATGACATAATATGAATTTATACTCCTTTAAATATTTTGTCAGCCATATTGATCTCAGATGATCTATCGATTGGCATGAAAGTAGTAAAGAATAAAAAAAATAAAATTATATATATTTATTTTACATACTTGAAATTTAAGTTTAGCCTGACCAGGCGGTGGCACAGTGGATAGAGCATCGGACTGGGATGCGGAGGACCCAGGTTCGAGACCCCAAGGTTGCCAGCTTGAGCGCGGGCTCTTCTGGTTTGAACAAAGCTCACCAGCTTGGACCCAAGGTCGCTGGCTCGAGCAAGGGGTTACTTGGTCTGCTGTAACCCCACGGTCAAGGCACATATGAGAAAGCAATCAATGAACAACTAAAGTGCCACAGTGAAAAATTGATGATTGATGCTTCTCATCTCTCTTTGTTCCTGTCTGTCTGTCCCTATTGATCCCTCTCTCTGACTCTCACTGTCTCTGTAAAAAAAAAAAAAAAGAAAAAGAAATGTAAGTTTAATTATAACTGTATGAAATATATTCTTCTCAATTATGACATTATTAAACATTGTCCATTTTTTTAGAATGACAGATTGGGTTGTCAATTTTTCCAAAGTTTATCATGTTACTTTCATGGTAATTTTTACATATGTTGAACTTATTAAACTTTTGCTCTTATTTTTACTCTACCTTGTATCCACAGCTCCTAAAGATGTCTCAGAAATACTTTGGTAACATATAATATTAGTGATAAAATGTATAACTTTTGTGGGAAAATACATTCCAGATTCTAAAAAGATTAATTTAGAAGATAAACACAGAGAAGAAGCTAAAACTGTTATTTTATTACTCAAAATTGCATCCCAGAGAGTTAAAACAAGTACAAATCACAGTATGGCAAGGTATTTGCAAAATCAGGTAGAAAATTAAGAAAATTAATGTTCTGTTCAAAGAGAAGACAGAGAAAGTTAGTACTCTCCCCCCATTAACTGATGTTTTGGTTCTCACATTGTAGTGATTACATGCAACATAAAAGAACAATCATTATCATCACATGATCAGTCCACCAGCTATTTTGGTCTATAGTTACGTGAAACAGCAGAACAAAATATGACTGCCCTTAGACATATGTGGTACCTATATTAAGAAGAAAGTCTTGGTTAGTATTTGCTTGGTCCTTAGCTAAAAACCCAAATCACTGGGGAAAGGCATTTCATTTAGTTTACATGTATTTTTTTATTGATTTTAATTTATTGTGTTTAAATAGATTCAAGTGTCCCACCAAATACATCCCCCCACTCCCATGTTCCCTTCAACATCCCCTATGCACCCTCCACCCAACACTCTCCCACTTTCCATCCAGGATTTGTTTTCCTGCTCTCTATAACGCTGTATTATGTATATATAATTTCACCAATCTCTTTCCCTACTATAATCCCATACTTTCAACCCCTTTCCCTCTGTCCACTTTCCCTCTGATCCCTTTAATCTTGCCTCTGCCTCTATTCCATTCCTCAGTACACATTGTTTATTGTATTACTCAAATGAGTGAGGTCACATAATATTTTTCTTTCTCTGCCTGGCTTATTTCACTTAGCATAATAGTTTCCAGGTCCATCCATGTTGTTGCAAAAGGTAAGATTTTCTTCTTTTTCATGGCTGTGTAGTATTCCATTGTATATATGTACTACTGCTTTTTAATCCATTCATCCACTGATGGACACTAGGGCTGTTTCCAGATCTTGGCTATTGTGAACAATGCTGCCATAAACATAGAGGTACATTTCTTCTTTTGAATCAGTGATGTCGTGTTCTTAGGATATATTCCCAAAAGTGGGATGGTTGGGTCAAAAGGCAGATCCATTTTTAATTTTTTGAGGAATCTCCATACTGTTTTCCACAGTGGCTGCACCAGTCTGCATTCCCACCAGCAGTGCAGGAGGGTTCCCTTTTCTCCACATCCTCGCCACATTTATTATGTGTTGTTTTGTTAATGAGCGCCATTGTGACTGGTGTGAGGTGGTATCTCATTGTGGTTTAAATTTGCATTTCTTTAATTATTACTGATGTTGAACATTTTTTCATCTGCTTATTGGCCATCTTTATGTCCTCTTTGGAGAAGTGTCTATTCATTTATTATGCCCATTTTTTTATTGGAATGTTTATCTTCCTGGTGTTGAGTTTTATAAGTTCTTTATAAATTTCGGTTATTAACCCCTTGTCAGACGTATTGTCGAATATGTTCTCCCATTGTGTGGTTTGTCTTTTTATTTTGTTCATATTGTCTTTAGCTGTAAAAAAGCTTTTTAGTTTGATGTAGTCCCATTTGTTCATCCTGTTCTTTATTTCACTTGCCAGTGAAGATAAATCAGCAAATATATTGCTGCGAGAGATGTCGGAGAGGTTACTGCCTATGTTTTCTTCTAAGATGATTATGGTTTCACAACTTACATTTAAGTCTTTTATCTATTTTGACTTTATTTTTGTGAATGGTGTAAGTTGGCGGTCTAGCGTTATTTCTTTGCAGATAGCTGTCCAATTTCCCCACTCCATTTGTTAAAGAGACTGTCTTTACTCCATTGTATGCTCTTACCTTCTTTGTCAAATATCAATTGTCCATAAAGGTGTGGGTTATTTCTGGGTTCTCTGTTCTGTTCCATTGATCTATGTGCCTGTTCTTATGCCAGTAGCAGGCTGTTTTGAGTACAATTGCCTTGTAGTATAACTTGATATCAGAAAGTTTGATACCACCCACTTTATTCTTCTGTTTCAAGATTGCTGAAGCTATTTGTGTTCTTTTTTGGTTCAATATGAATTTTTGGAATATTTGTTCTATATCTTTGAAGTATGTCATTGGTATTTTAACAGAAATTGCATTAAATTTATAAATTGCTTTGGGTAATATAAACATTTTAATGATGGTAATTCTTCACATTCATGAACAGGCTCTATGCTTCCACTTGTTTGTATCTTCCTTGATTTCTTTTATCAGTGTTTTATAATTTTCTGAGTATAAGTCTTTAACCTCCTGTGTTAAATTTACTCCTAGGTACTTTATTTTATTGTTGTTGCAATAGTGAAGGGGATTGTTTTCTTAATTTCTCTTTTAGACAGATCATTGTTGGTGTATACAAATTTCTCTGATTTCTGAGTAATAATTTTATATCCTGCCACCTTGCTAAATTCATTTATCAGGTCCCGTAGTTTTTTACTGTAACTTTAGAGTTTTCTATGTACAGTATCATATTATCAGCAGATAATGATAGTTTTATTTCTTTTCCAATTTGGAAGCCTTTCATTTTTTCTTCTTGTCTGATTGCTGTGGCTAGGACTTCCAGAACTATGTTGAATAAGAGGGGTTAAAGGGGGCACCCTTGTCTTGTTCCTGATCTTAAGGGGATTGCTTTTAATTTTTGTCCATTAATTATGGTGTTTGCTGTGGGTTTGTCATAGATGGCCTTTATCATGTTGCGGTATGTTTCCTGTATTTCCACTTTGCTGAGAGTTTTTATCATAAATGGGTGCTGGATTTTCTCAAATGCTTTTTCTGCATCTATTGATATTATCATGTGATTTTTCTCCTTCCTTTTGTTTACGTGATGAATCACACATTGTTTTACAAATATAACAGGCTTGCCTCCACAGAATAAATTCCACTTGATCATGATGTATGAAATTTTTCATGTATTGCTGAATCCGGTTTGCTAATATTTTGTTGAGAATTTTAGCATCTAAATTCATCAGGGATATTGGTCTATAATTTTCTTTCTTTGTATTGTCTGCCTGGTTTTAGAATGAGAATTATGCTCGCCTCAAAAAGGGAGCTTGGAAGTCTTTCCTCCTCTTGAATTTTTTGAAATAGCTTGAGAAGAATAGGAGTTAGTTCTTCTTTGAGTATTTGGTAGAAATTGCCTATGAAGCTATCTGGCTTAGGGCTTTTGTTTTCTGGGAGATTTTTGATAACTGTTTTGATCTCATTTGATGTAATCACTTTGTTTAGGTTTTCTGATTCTTCCAGATTGATTTTTGAAAGATTATATGTTTCAAGGAATTTGTTCATTTCACCTAGGTTGTCTAACTTTTTGGCATACAGTTAGTTCTTCATAGTATTTTCTTACAATCGTTTGTATTTCTGCTGTGTCAGTTGTTACTTCTCCACTCTCGTTTCTAATTTTATTTATGTGAGTCCTCTCTCTTTTTTTCTTGGTGAGTCTGGTTAAAGATTCATCAATCTTGTTTAGCTTTTCAAAGAACCAATTCTTGGTTTCATTGATCCTCTGTATTGTTTTTTAGCATTTTATGTCATTTATTTCTGCCTTGATATTTATTATTTCTTTCCTTCTATTTCCTCTGGGCTTTACTTGCTGTTCTTTTTCTAGTTCTTTTAGATCAGGGTTAGGTTGTTTATTTGAGCTTTGTCTTGCTTCTAAAGGTATGCCTGTAATGATATGAACTTCCCTCTCAGGACTGTTTTTGCTGTGTTCCATAAATTTTGAGTAGTTGTATGTTCACTTTCATTTGTTTCAAGGAAATTTTTTATTTCTTCCTTGATCTCATTGTTAACCCATTCATTATTTAATAATATGCTATTGAGTTTCCAAGTGTTTGAGTGTTTTTTCTTTTCTATTATAGTTGAATTCTGGTTTCATGACATTGTGATCTGAGAAGATGCTTGATATGATTTCAATCTTCTTAAATTTATTCAGACTTGTTCTGTGTCCTAATATGTGGTCTATCCTAGAGAATGTTCCATGAGCACTTGAAAATAATGTATATTCTGCTGCTTTAAGGTGAAAGGTTCTGAAGATATCTATGAAATCCAGTTGATCTAGAGTCCCTTAAGGCGCTGTTCCTTTGTTAATTTTCTTTCTTGAGGATCTACCCAGTGATGTTATTGTGGTATTGAAATCCCCTACTATTATAGCATTGCTGTTAATCTCGCCTTTATGTCCATCAAAATCTACTTTATATATTTAGGTGCTCCTATATGAGGTGCATCGATATTTATAATGATTATGTCTTTCTGTTATAAGGTCGTTATGTAGTGATCTTCTTTATCCCTTACCTTGTTTTAAAGTCTATTTTGTCAGATATAAGTATTGCTACCCCAGTTTCTTTTTTCATTTTCATTTTCATGAAATATTTTTTCTATCCTTTTACTTTTAGTCTATGTGTATCTTTTGTTTTGAGGTGGGCCTCTTGTTGATAGTACATGTATGGTTCCTGCTTTCTTATCCATGCAGCTACCCTATATCTTTTGATTGGATCATTTAATCTATTTACATTAAAGGTTATTATTGATACCTAGTTGTTTATTGCTTTTTTATTCTTTAAATCTACATTCTTCTTTTACAAGATATTTTCCCACTTTGTTCTGTCTATAGCAGGCCCCTTAACATTTCTTGCAGCATTAGTTTGGTTGTAATGAATTCCTTGAGGGTTTTTTTGGTCTGGGAAGTTTCTTATTTCTCCTTCAATTTTAAGCAACAGCCTTGCTGGATAAAAGAGTATTTATTGTAGGTTCTTTTTTTTGCATAACTTTAAATACTTCTTGCTATTCCCTCTGACCTCAAGTGTTTCTGTTGAAAAGTCAGATGTTATCCTTATGGTGGTTCCTCTGTAAGTGATTTACTGCTTTTCTCTTGCAGGTTTTACTATTATTTGTTTATTTCTTAGCTTTGGTATTTTAATTATGATGTGTCTTGGTCTAGGTCTGTTTGGGTTCCTCTTTAACGGATTCTCTGTGCTTCTTAAACTTGTGTGACTTTTTCCTTCATCAATTTAGGGAAGTTTTCAGTTATAATTTCTTCAATCAGTTTCTCTATCCTTGTTCTTTCTCTTCTCCTAGAGGAACCCCTATTATGCAGATGTTGTTTCTCTTCATGTTGTCACAGAGCTCTCTTAGAGTTTCCTCATACTTTTTAATCCTCTTTTCTTGTTGCTGTTCTGATTCTGTGCTTTAGCTTATCTTGTCCTTTAAATCACTGATTCGATCCTCTGCTTCATCCAGCCTGCTTTTAATTCCTTCTAGTGTAGTCTTCATTTCTGATATGGTGTTTGTCATTTCTGTCTGGTTCATTTTTATGATTTCAATGTCCTTCTTGATGCTTGTTATCTCTTTATTTAGGTGTTCATTATATTCATCCATTTTTGCTCTAAGGTCTTTGAGCATCCTAACAATCATTATTCTAAACTCTGCATCTGGTATCTTGGTTATTTCCATCTCATTCAGTTCTTTTTCTAAAGATTTCTCTTGTTGATTCATTTGAATTACATGTCTCTGTCTTCCCATTTTTGTCTCTGTATAGGCTGTTCCTTTGGATGTGTTGTTTGTTTAACTAGCTGTGTATGGGGTTGGTATTGTCTGCCTCCAGCTTTCAGTTGTGTTGTTTCTAGATCTTCTTAGGTTGGCCTCAGCTGTTGTTTGTAATCTGCTGTGGGCTACTTGTCTGCTGCTACTTACTCCTCTTTTTGCTATTTGTGTCAGCATTTTCTATGCTTTTGCTAGGTCAGGTATGAGGAGCCTTTCCTTAAGATACCACTTTAACTAGGGTTGTTAAATCCTGAGCTGATGCTCTTCGTATCTGGCCACTGGATGTACAGCCCTGGACATCCGTGGTTGGAATCCGGTGCAGACCAGTGGGGGTCACTGCTTATTACTGGCCTTTAGCAATCTTGTTGGAGCTACAGGTGATCCAGAATTTGTGGCTGCCTCTGCTGGGCTTGATCACCTTGTAAATATCAGCTGCACTCCTGGTATGGCTTTTATCTACTATTGGCCAGTGTGTGTGGCCTCTCTATTTCCGAGATGTGGTCTTAGTGCGAGCCCCCCAGTGCCACCGCCTCCTCGGGCACTCAGGCAACAGCACTTCTGGGCACACAGGCTTGTGGGCCACAGCTCGGGCTGCCCTGCAGGTGCTGGGGACTCCTTGCCTTGCCTAGCCCTGCCCCCAACTAGCACGTGGGCTGCCTTTCAGGGCTCTGCCCCCTGTGGGTGTGCAGGACGCCTCTCTGGGCTCCAACCCTCACCATCACTGCAAGGGCCACCAGGCTCTGCCCCCTATGGGTACATGGGACCCATCACCAGGCTTCGCCCCCTGTGGGCACACAGACTGTCTCACTGGGCTCCGCCCCCCACCACCGCAGGGGCCAAGGACTGCAGCTGCTGCTGTAGCAAGGCCCTCCCGCCCTTGGGAGTGTAATCAGCTGTTTGTGGGGGCGGTGTAGCCCAGACCTCAGCACTCAAAACTATCTCTGATGTGCCCCCTGTTTCTAAGTGTCTCTTTGCACTAACTGGAGCAGGAGAGCCTCTGGTGGGCAGGGTAATTGCTTCCCTTTGCTGGCTTGGTTCTCCCAGGAAAAATGGTCACTTTAGGTTTGGGGAGTGACCCAGTACTGGGGTCAGGGTGGCTGTGCCCCACAGTCTCTCCCTGTGCTCTCTTCTCGCTACTCCAGTCCTCTTGGTGTTCCCCGCTCCTGGAGCCCTGGGTAAGTGGCTGTGAACAAGGTTTTCTGCATGGTCCCTTTAAGATGGAGCCTGGGTCTGAGAGTTCTGTCTCCCTCTCACAAATAATAACCCGGCTCTTCTTTTAGCTAAATACTGCCCGTATGCCTCCTCTAGTCTCTGGGGCTCCAGGCTGGGGTTTGGTCCTGGGGCTGAGGACCCACAAATTTCCAGGCAACCCTCCCCACCATGAGAGACCTCCAGGCTGCCTCTCACTCCTGGGAGCATGGCAGCCCTTTCCGTGTCTCCACCTTTCCTACCAGTCTCATTGTTATTTCTTTGGGGATGTTTGGTTATAGATTCCTCTTAGTTTAATCCAAAGTTGGTTTTTCAAGGTGATTGTTCCTAAGGTAAGTTGTAATCCACTTTGGTGTTTGGAGGTTGGAGTTGTAACATCTGCCTACACCATCGCCATTTTCACTCCTCTAGTTTACATGTATTTTTTTAAGTGACTGATTGAGTTTAGAGAGAAAGAAAGGGCAGAGAGAGAGAGAGAGATCAATTTGTTGTTTCACTTATTTATGCATTCATTGGTTGACTCTTGCATATGGCCTGACCAGGAATTGCACTGGTCACCTTGGTGTATCAGAACGATGCTCTAACTAACTGAGCTACCCAGCCAGGGCCAGTTTACATGTGTTTTGGGTACAATAATTTAACTGGAGAAGAAAGCATTAAGATCAGTAGTAAGAGAAAATCAGCCATACATGTACCAAGAAAGGACATTTCTGTGTGAAGAGATGTAGACAATGGACACCAATCCACACAGTGTTTTAGTCACAGGAAATGGCTGGTAATCAAAATTAGATTTCTGGATCCCGACTCAGTGATGAAACAAACAGTAAATCTCTTAACAATGTTCAAAGCCTAGTCTCTGGGTCTCCATCTTTTTAGTGTGCCGAGTGGGGAAGTGGACAGCCAATGCCAACCTAATTTTTCATAAGAAGACTGTCATAAGCACTTCAAAGTTAAAGACGCTCACCCAGACTTAAATAATGAAACATGAGATAAAACTATATCTTAATGAATAATTCTAATATTGGAAGTTCAAATGTTTCTATGATTTTACATGGCTTGCTCAGGTGGCATCGACAAGGCATAGATTAGTGATATATGCACCAAGTTGCAGAGTCTAAATCTATTATTGAAAGCTCTCAAGATTATTTTTAATATTGGGGATAAGAGAACAAAATATCTTAAGGAAAAAAAGTCTACCTGAGGGTGTATTGCTCAGAGTTCTCTAAAGAAACAGAACCAACAGGAGATATCTATTTATCTATCATTGAAAGAAATCGATTGATTATAAGAAATTGACTCACGTGAGTATAGAGGCTGAGAAATCCCACCACCTGTGCTTTCTGCAAGTCTGGAAGCTGGAGACCCAGGAAAGCCAGGGGTGTAATTCAGTCTAAGTTTGAAGGCATGAGAACCAGGGGAGCTAACAGTGTAAACTCTGGTCTGAGGGCAGAGAAAATGAGACAAGGTGTCTCAGCTCAATCAGTGAAGCAGAAGAAAGGGACAAATTCCTCCTTCCTCTGCCTTTTGTTCTATTGGGGTCATCAGTAAATTGAATGATGGCCACCTGCACTGGGGAGGGTGGTCTACTTTACTGAGCCAATCCAATCCAATCCAAATGCTAAACTCATCCACGAACACCTGTACAGACACACCAAAAAATGCCTGCTCATTTACTTACTCGCATGGCCTTCTCCCTTTGGGTCCTTCTTTTGTCCAACAATTTAAAAACACTTAGCTACCTCATACCCTTCTGAAATACCTAGAGTGATTTCTTTCTTTCCCCTTAACCATGTTTGGTACTGAGGTCTAATTAACAAATAACATTGTAAAATATTTAAAGTATACATCGCTATGATTTTAAAGTTTTTTTTTTTTAATTCTTAAATTACAATTTACTTCCAACATTATTTTGTATTGTCTTCAGGTGCACAGCACAGTGACCAGACAACAACATATTCCAAAAGGTGACACCCCCCACCTCCCTGAGAATCACTAGCAGTACTGATTCTGCAAAGATGATCAGTAGATTCAAACCATCATTAAAATAGTAAAGGACTCTCTCAGATAGTTAGGTCGTTTCCATTTCTCTCTGGTTGAGGGGATGACTGCTATGAAAACCTGGTAGGAGCATATTTTAACTATAACCAAAGCATCTAAAAGAAAATCACTTTGCCCTAACCCGAAGCTATAAACCAAATTCATTTAGTTTCTGTGAGTATCATACACTAAATGTTCTGATGTAAAATAAATTTTATCATCATTTTCCACAATTAAAAAAATATATATTACACCTACTACTCACTCACTTCAATGTTCACTACATATTTCCAGTCAGTCTTGTTCAGATTCCCTTTTACTATGTACCCATAAGTTAAATATATAGTCTAAATAAAGACACAAGATAATTTTTTATAGAAAAGTATACTGTATAACATGTCATGTTCCCTGTCATCCCTGCGACATTCTTAACCATTAGAAGATATTAAGTGCCTTTTTTGGCTAACATTAATTTGGGGCAAGTTACAAGAGGAAACAGAGAAATAGTCTATATTCTCTCATAGAGCATCATGTTTTATTTTTGAAATAAAAATTATTTTTATTTCCTGATTACCAGAGTAATACATTTTCATCATAAAAAATATTAGGTAAAGCATTTGCTCTAACATAGAGAAACTGGACTGAGACCCAGAAACAAGAGAATAAAAATATTCCCAAATGCACAATTAATTAATTATATATCAATGGCTAGTTAATTTGTTTCTTTATACCAATGAGAACTGAAAGTATAAAGAACAACAGTGCTGTTTTCTTTTTTGTTCTTAGAGCATCTAACAGTTTGCAAACACTTTTTTTATACTTAAACATAGGTAGTTGGGTATAATTGCTCCTGTTGCTATATTCTGAGTGCTTATAACTGCCTATTAACTGGTGTCTTGATCTGTTTCTGGTCTGTGATTTCTAGAACATATTATTACAATCTGATAGAGTAAGGCTATCTCATAACATGTTTGATGGCAGTATTTTCAAGAGAAAGTTAGTACAATCCATGTTCACTATTCTCTTTCTCTCTCTCTCTCTGCAGAATTTATCATTTATATCCTTTCTTAGGGCTGCTGTAACAAATGACCACAGACTGGGTGCCTTAAAATAACAGAAATGTATTTTCTCACAGTTCTGCAGGCTAGAAATGTGAAAATCAATGTGTCAACAGGGCCACTTCCTCTAGAGGTCTGTGGTAGAAATTGATTCCATGTCTCCCTCTTAATGTCTTGTGGCTACAAGCAATCCTGGCATCTCTTGGTTTGTGGCAGCTTCATTCTAGTTTCTACCTCCATGTTGCCCGGGCATTATACTCTCTATGTATGTCTGTGTCTCTGTATCAAAGTATCTCTATACCCCTCTGCTTAGAGGAAAGCCAGTTTTTGAATTAAGTCCACCCTAAGCCTGTATGATCCATCTTAACTTGACTGCATCTGCAAAGACTATTTTCAAGTAAGTTCACAATCACAGGTATGACATGGGTGTGGTGGGGAGAGTTAGGACTTCAACTGATTACTTTGAGAGACACAACCCAAACCACCTTGTTCTGTGACTCTTGCTATTATATATGGCTTCCTTCTAGACTATTTCTTAACTAATACCTCTTAGTATTTAATTTTATTTTATTGAAGATTAATTTAGAAGTAGACATGTATCAGTTTTTAGAGAGAGCATCAAAGAACATTTAGAGAATAAATCAATAGACACATTTCCATCTTAGCATAATTCTTCATTGAGCTGTGGGTAGCATGTTTACTTGAATATCTCCTGAGCATTCTATGACCTTGAAACATGGTCCCCAGATGCCAGAAACTTCCCTTGGTGCTAGCCTCTCTAGTGAGACAAGTGCCTAATACTGCAAGCCAAGATTACTAAAACCTGGCAAATACTAGGCACTCAATAAATACATATTAAATAAATGAATAGATAAATGAATGGTCTAAAATATAACAAAAAAATTTACTTAATCCTAATGTGTCCAGGTAAAACCTGGTATCACTGGAACAAAGAATGCTCCAGGTTAGCAAAAGTGTATGTTTCCCTCAACCTGTGGGAACACTCTAGAATAAAGACTAACACTAATAGTTAGAGGAAATTATAATAGGGATGTTGAACCAGCATAATGAGTAGGATGCAATAAAGTGAAAATGTATCTTTGCTGTCCACCATCTTTTGTTCAATGAAGTAACTTACTCTAAATCATAATGATCAGTGTCTACTTGCTAATGAGAAAACCTGGTCTTCTGTTTTATCAGCACCTTGAACCTGACCAACTCAGACTACCCTCCACTGGACCCTGTTCCACGTTCTCCTTCTTGCAAATCAGTCCTTTTGGTCCAATCTGTATTTAACTGAGGGAGGGCATACACCTTTCTTGACGAGGAGAGTGATTAACTGCTGATCCCACTTGATATTTAAGCTTCCCTTTTGGGGGTACTGCCCTTGGTCCTTCAGATGCCCCCTTGTCCTCTTCACTGGAGCTTTCCTGTGGGTCACGTTCCTTCCTTATCCAGCAGCTGCTTCCAACTTAGCCTCTTATTTTCCCCTGGATTCCTTCCACACAGAACTCCCCCTTGAAATCCCCATCACCATTTCCAGCATTGTAAGAGGCTCCAAATTAGCTCACTTCTTGACTCCGGACCTTAGAAAACTTCATGAGAAAAACCCAGGTGCTCTTTAAGATGATGCCTTTTGTATCTGGGGAGAGCGCAGTTTCCATTGATTCCAAATCAATATCAGTCTCTCTCTCAATTCTTCGAGCCAATCACCACTGTCTCTCTTCTTAAGATAACTCAGATGTGTGGCAGACATTTTATCCACTGAGCATCCTAACTATAAAGAATGTTTCCTTGAGGCTGCCTGTCATTCACCTTGACAACAGAGGGAGCCTCCCTCCTTGTTCTTACTAGGCTGGAATTCAAAGTGTGGGCAGCAACTCTTCACATATCTGTGTTTAGCCTCTCAAGTCTAACCTGTTTCTATCTTTCCTGTGAGTCTGACCACTCTCTCATTTTCTTCAGACACTTCCTGGGAAATGTCCACTCAGCAGCCTGACACGTTACTTGGAAATTCCACATCTTTAGGGCCCAGTTGACTCAACTGAAGCTTGGGAACAAAGACTCCACCTGTGTAAGCATTCCATTAATAATGGAGTCTTCTTTCATTCAAAAGTACCTAGTATGTACTACAGTAATTGGTAAATGGTTAGATTCTCTCCTACACACACTTTCTTTTATGTGTAAAGTAGTAATTAAATAAAAAGGTGTGTTATCTTTTAACATGGCTATGTCAGTTTTTGTATGGCCAAGATACCATGTCCTATGATGATGACCCAAATTCATTATATAGTCTCTGGGGAAATCGCAGGGGTAGTCAACCTTTTTATACCTACCGCCCACTTCTGTATCTCTGTTAGTAGTAAAATTTTCTAACCGCCCACGGGTTCCACAGTAATGGTGATTTATAAAATAGGGAAGTAACTTTACTTTATAAAATTTATAAAGCAGAGTTACAGCAAGTTAAAGTATATAATAATAATTACTTACCAAGTACTTTATGTCGGATTTTTGCTAAGTTTGGCAGAATAAATCTTTATAAAACAATTTACTATAGTTAAATCTATCTTTTTATTTATACTTTGGTTGCTCCACTATCGCCCACCATGAAAGCTGGAATGCCCACTAGTGGGCGGTAGGGACCAGGTTGACTACCACTGCTAGAGTATTCACTGCAAATCAAAACGGAAAATGAAAGTAAAAAAAAACTATTACCAAAAATCGAAAGTAAGTTTTAGCTTTGAACACAAATAACCAATTTACTCATTCAAATAAGTTAATAAAAGGAGGCATTGGCAGCAAGCATTCCATAAGCAGCCACAGTGATGGTAAAATGTCATTTATATTAGCATTATCTTTAGTTCTCCAATGTCTTCCTCCTTTAGCTAAAGTGAAATCCTAGGTCCAAACTGTAATCTGCAAGGCTCTCCTGTGAGCTGGCCTCTGGCTGCATCCAGACTTTATCCCTTCCACTCTCACCCTAAATCACTACCTTCTAGACACACTAGATTTTCATATGCCACCTTAAGCTTGCTGCTGTTAAAGGCCTTTGCAATCTAAAATGCCTCAATCCCAGTGGTTCTCACCCAGAAGCAATTTTGCAAATCTGTAGGGATTGTTAGGGGAGGTGCCCTTGGTATCTACTGAGCAGGGGCTAGGGAAGTTGCTGAACAGCCTATAATCGCAGAACAACCCCCATGACAAATTATAATTTGCCCTTAAATGTCAGTAGTTCCAAGACGGGAAAAACCCGCTCTGGCGGCATGATCTACCCACAAACATCCCTATGGCTTCTCCTTCTTTACATTCCAGCCTGAGCTCAAAGCTGCAGTGAAAGGCTCTTCCAACATCAAGCTCACGTAGCTCGGATGGCACCCTTCCCCCAACCCTAGGTCATTACCGGAAATTGCTTGTTGTGAACTTCATTGTTTTATTGTTTTACTCTCCCATAATCTCTAGCTCCAGAAGGAGATTCCTTGTCCTTCACTTTCACTGCTGTATCCCACCCGACAGCCATTAGATTTGTGTCTGATTAGTGAGACAGAAAGGCGCGGAAGCGTGAGTTATTAAGTAGCTTAAACGTTTTTCTTTAAAGATTTTTTTTTCTGAAACAACCTGCTGGGTCAAAAAAGAAGGAGCGGGGGTGGGGAGAGTTCAGGAACTGATTTGCAAAAACAGCAGAGATTTTCAAATGTAATGCATTAGCAGATTAAGATTTTCGGTGGCATCCCAGATGTTTAAAAATCCGGGTAAATCAGAAGAGAGTTGGCACGTAACACACACTAGTTTTTACAGGAAACATAACATGTTCACCATGTTCACACAATGGTAACTCACACTACAAAAGTAACAGCCCCACCGTGGACAAATCCTACTGAGTGAGTGGCCAGGATGGGGAAAGGCCACTCGGTCCCTCCTGAGGATAGAAGGAGAAGCAGTGTAAGAGCTGAGACTGTTACTTTCATTTGACCTTGGAATTGAGTCAGTCTATTTGCTGTCAATTCATGTCAAGACAGTTGTGTGTGGGCACCCGCTTTCTCCAAGCACACCAGAGGAGTGCTTCCTGTTGGCACGGTGCCTGGCAGTAGGAATGGCATCCTATAACCTGCTATGTGAGGCTCAGCCTACAACCTCTGTTGATGATTCAGCACAGGAGAGACAAAGGCATTCCCCATGCAATCCGAATGTGGCTGAAGTTTGCTCGTTTTTCATTATCTGCTCAGGTCTGACTTTTAAGGTAGCAAGATTTTCCAAATTTCAAACACTGGGTACTCAGGGGTGTGGGGTGGAGAGAAGACACCAGGGACAGAGACAGGAAATCTATATCTTATGAAAATACCAGGATTTCACCCCAGTTTTACTTTTAGTCAAGGGCTACAGACTCTACAGATCTATAATGGGAGTCTATGAACCTCTCTAAATTAAATTAAGAAAAATGCTTGTGTGCATTTGTTTTATCCTGAAGATAGTCTCCAGTACTTGACTAGAAGTTCTAACATTTCCTCTCTTAGGCAGTCTACACTCTGAGGACAGTCGTGTTTGGCGACATAGCAACCAATTATAAAATGAGTATAAACCGGGGCCTATTTCAATGAACTTGGTAGAATTTGCTGATACGTTATTCACAAGTTTTCTTTGCAGACAGTGCAAAGATTTAGTGGAAGAGAGTCTATGACTCACTCGAAGCACATGGAATCTTTGGGCTGGTGAGAAGCTATTCCTGAACATCCTGTTACACCTGCTGACAGGAGACATGAGTAAAGAATAAAGAAGGAGACAGGTGTTGTCTCCTTAGGGCAAACGTTCTAGCAAGCTCAACAGAACTGGGACTAAAGAGTTGACTCCCCCAAGTTGACCGCACCCAATTGTTTTTCCATCCAAATATCATTTTTGCTTTGCAAAATAAAGGAATTTATTGGACGATGTTTTCTATGATCAGAATTCGCAGAAAGGTATCAGGAGAAATCTGGGGGAAAGGGCTGCTTTCGAAGGGAATGCTGAATGCAGCACGGTAAAGCAGGACAAGTTTGGGAGATTCTGGGTTTTCACAACTATTTCAGTGTCTGAATTTGGAGACATAAAGGGTGACAGATGTGAGAGGCTCGCCTCCTGCTTTCTCCTTCCATGTTCATCAGTCATACTCAGGAAAGGGGCTTGGGTTTTATCTCTCTGGACTTCATTTGAAACTTGTGACAAGTGAAGAGGGATGGCAGTGACCCAAATATTGCCAAGTAAACTTGTAGTAAGTGACAAACACTTATAATAAAGGAAAATGCTGCAACTTCTGCATTGACCTCGACAAGGGATTATTTATATTAGCTTTGCCTGTGGCTTTACTTCATGTAGAAATATGCAATATTTGTGCAAAATTATCCTATACCTAGGATGGAGGTAAAATGGAGGGGGAAGTACTTTGTTACTTGGCAATCCTGAGCTCTGGAAATCAAGTGAAGTTTCTTTGGGCATTACCCTGCAGCTTTATAACAAAGGTATTATAGGGAGCCAGAGTTCTTTGGTGACTAAACCTTGACCTCTATATCAAAAATGAATTGTCTCTTTCAATAAGAAGATGTGGGAGTGAATCATTATCTCCCTATTTGAGGCTGTAAATCAGATATGTCACTGATAACAATTCTGATTGTGTGTATTTATGTTGAGAAGCAAAATTAAAGCAGGCATGCTCAAAGAAGAAAAATCATGGACTACAAAGTCAGGTTGTGTTTCACATCAATAAAGCAGGAGATCCAAGCATGCTTTCTTGTCTCTAAAAGCACTTGGCAACCTCACCCACATATTTTAAAAAAGAAAAAGACCATTGCATAAAAAAAGTATGGCTAGTAAAGAAGAGATTTGATGACTCGGGTTATGTGAAACTAATAAAAAGTATGGTGAATAATTCTTCGTGAAAGCTCTATAAGCACGGCTAGGCACCTGTTAGAGGAAGGATAGATGAGGATGCACAATCAACCCAATGAGCCCGTCTCCTCGGAGGAAGAGGAAGTGTCTCCCAACCTCACATCTATACTGCTTGAGGGCACAGCAAACAAATGTGCTCCTTTTCTTTGATGTTCAGATCTGTAATTGTGTGATTACACTTGGTCCTTGGAACAGATGGCTGTGAAGCTGTCTTAGGCATTAATAGGGATCCCTTTGAGAGCCTGGCACAGCTTCCTAGAAAAATAGCTTTCTACCTGTACAGGTATATGACAGAGAATCACCTATACTCTGAAATTTGAGAGGGACTCAAAACCCTTACTCTAGTTACCCCATCATTATAATCCTGAGAGGCTTTAAAATACTACCAGTCAATTCCCTCTGCACAGGTTTTCTAAAGGTTCTTAATATTAATTAGGCTAGTACTATATTGATCTCAGCACCTTGTTAGCTAGCTAAATGGCAGCAGGGCTTTGCTAATGTATTATATTGTATTGTATTGTATTGTATTGTATTGTATTGTATTGTATTGTATTGTTCTGACAAATTGCAAAAGGTGATAAGCACAAAGACTTTCTGATGCAGAATTAAGGAAGGGAAGAAGGAATAAGAAAAAAAAATCTGTTCATCAGCTTCGGATTACAAAGGTAGAAATCCAAAGCAGTAAGCATAAAGTACTTGATTAGGGGTGGTGAGAAGAAAGTAGGATGACAATTCAAATTGTTTTTTCTGGGTCTCTTTTCAAAGGGAGTTTTATGGTTCTATATCTTGACTGAATGTATTGCCCGCACCAATTGTTCCATCAAACTCATCTTTTCCTTGGAGACCTTAGTCCTGCAGAACTGAGACTGATCTGGACTAGTTTTTCTCGAGACCTACTACCCATTTGTCAACTTGGTATCTCTCTTCACTATTATCATGAAAAGTTCTCTCTCCTCTCTTCCAGGTATAATTCAGCCCTTACTTGAATTATACATCTCCTTCTTTCATGGTTTACGCCCATTGCTTCCTGGGAAAGTCACTTAGGAAATACATTTTTTGAGACTTCGCTAATTGACTAATCGCTTGACTGAGGGTAGAATTTTAGGTAGGATTAACTTGTCCTTGAAATTTGCCAATAATGTTTTATTACAGTCAGATTTCTAGTGCTGTGGAAAATTTTTATTTTATTTTTACTCTCATTGCTTTCTATGTAATGAGATTCCCTCTCACCCCTTCTTTGAAAACTTTGATAATCTTTATTCTCTTTTTATAAAATTTACAATAGTGTATGCTATATGATCCTGTTCTATTGCTGTATGCTCGGGCACTTGGTAAGCATTTCTATTTTATTTATTTATTTATTTATTTATTTATTTATTTTTAAGGTCATGGTAGGCATTTTTAATTAGCAAACTGTTATTCTTGGTTTCAGTGCTTATCCCAAATTATCATTGGTAATTTTCTACCCTCTGTTCTTTGCTCTCATCAACAGAGACTTCCTGTGTTCGGATACTTAGACATTGCTGCTGATTCCTTAACTTTATTATCTTACCATTTCTACTACCTATCATTTTATTTTTGTTGTCATGTTCTAGTTTCTGATAGATTTCTGAGACTTCATTTTCTAAAACTTTATTGTCATTTTCATTTCTGATCTTATATTTTTAATTTTCAAGATCTGGGAAGAGAGGAGAGTTGTTTCCTATTATTCCCTGAATATCCTGGTTTGTAATTTTAGTTCTTTTTATGGGATCCTTGAATATTAATGCTAATTGTGGAAGTAATTGATTCTGTGTCTCTTCCAGTGTGTGTACACGCACGTGCGTGTGTGTGTGTGTGTGTGTGTGTGAATTTTTGCCTATTTCATTGTTTTTTACTCCTACTTCCTTCTTTCTGCTTTTGTTTGATTTCCCTCTGTTGTCATGCAAGAGGTTTTTTTTTTTTTACTATCTCATGATTCTTTAACTGTACATTTTTACTTAAGAATAAAATATCAGCCTGACCAAGTGGTGGACAGTGGATAGAGCATTGGACTGGGATGAGGAAGACCCAGGTTCGGGAGCCCAAGCTCACCAGCTTGAGTACGGGCCCATCTGGCTTGAGCAAAAGCTCACCAGTTTGGACCCAAGGTCATTGGCTCCAGCAAGGGGTTGCTCAGTCTGCTGAAGACCCGCAGTCAAGGCACGTGTGAGAAAGCAATCAATGAACAACTATGGTGTCTCAATGGCAATGGAAAACTAATGATTGATGCTTCTCATTTCTTTCTGTTCCTGTCTGTCTGTCCCTACCTATCCCTCTCTCTGACTCTCTCTCTCTCTGTCCCTATAAAAAGAAAAAAAGGATAAAATATCAGAGAACTCTTTGGAAGCAGGTGTTTTTTTTTTCAATGCTTGGTTTTATTTTAAGATAGTTTGTATGTGCCATTTAATTGGGTGATTCCCAGTTTTTTTCCACCTGGTAATTACCCCATAAAGAAAATGCCCAGTTTCTTACTTGGAAGGAATAAGCTCTGCTACCAGAATTTTCTTTAATCCAAGCAGGAGACAGAGCCCAGCAGTGTTTATTGTTTAAAGAGGAGACTTTGATTTAATTCGTTTTCTGTGCCACGTGGGTTTGGCGCCCATGAATACAGTTTTCTCTCATTAATAATTATCTTCTGGTGGTGTGAGAATGGAGTCATTATCAAGCTGAGATTCTTATACAAATTTTCAGCCAATTCTGTTGTCTCAATGCCCTTCATGCATCCTCACTTTCAGATCAAAACAAGTTTCAGGGTTCCCAAAATTTCCTGGAATTCTATGGTGCAAATCAGCATGATTCTGGTTCTGACTTATCCCCTTATAAATTCTCTCTCTTTCTCTCTGTTTCCTTTTCCTTTATCCATCCATCCGTCTGTCCGTCCATCTGTCTGTCCGTTCAGTCAGGATTTTGATGCTGGGTTACTGCGTAAGGAAGCAATGATTAATTTTCTCTTTTCTTGCCTCAGTACTAAATCACTTCAGAATAATACAAAGGAAGGAGGAATCTAGAACACAAAATAAACATTTTGAAATAATATTGATATCAAATAGTGTTTGTTTTATCTTCAAGAAAGTGGACTTCCTATTACCGAATGAAAAGACCAACCCAGCAGTGCTGGAGAGAAGCAGGTCTTCATCTCTGACCTAGAGCTACTTCTAGAGATCCAGGACACAATACATATTACCTGCAGTCTGATGGATCCTTAGAAAAAAAGGAATCTACTGACCACACATGCCCATTTTCTCCTTACAATCCCACCAGTCAGGGCATTCCACCTCCTATTGGGCAGGGTGAATAAGCAGACAACAAGAGACCAAGAGAATCTGGTGATGCCAAAGGATCTCCCCTTACATAGAGATCATCATTAGGAGTAGGGTAGAAACATCACCATTTCCCATATTCCCCAGGGTTTGTTCTCTTAACTGATTGGTCTAACCATTAAAGCTATAGTCATTTGGGAATGTGCTACCTTCCCTTGGGGAAAAATTAGCTGTCCATCAGAATAATCCTTCATGATGCCACTCTGTATTTAACAACTGCTTGTTTGGCTTTCTTCTTGGATATGGGTCAAAAGAGTGCATTAATTAAATCGTCCTCAAGGCCACTCTGTACTCAAGGCTGAAAAGTCACTCTTTAGTCTATGTCCCTTCTCAAATTATGTCCAGCCACTTTTTCAAAGGTCCTCAAAGAGACCAGATGACATCATAAATATATTTCAATAATAAACTACATAAAGGCACTGGAACATTAAAATTCCAGCAACACAGAGATGCTTCAGATATGAAAATAAATCTGCCACCATCAAATTCCCTGGCAGAAAAGAGATCTAACTATTAAATTCCCTTGTAAGTCAAAAGCCCAAACATCAAAAGATTTGTTGAGTCAAAATAAATTATATTGAACTTAAGTGTTAATAGTCCAAGGAAATTTAAGTCTACCCCAATTTCTTATTTCTCCTCAATTTCAAAGCCTAGTTGTCTTTGTCTAAATCAGTGGTTCTTAACCCTTTTTGAGGTATTGAACCCACCAGTTTCATATGCGCATTCACCGAACTCTTTAGTGATGAATAAAATATGATTTTTTTTTCCAAATTCAAGACATAGGTATATGTTTTTTTACCGGTGCACAAAATGAGCCACGCATGAACATCACCTTGCTCAAAGAACAAAACCAACAAAGTGCATGAATTCACAACAAATTACGGTATTACTTTATTCTGACCTCTGCTGCAGAGGCTTCTCCGAACCCCTGAGACTGACTCATCGAACCCCTAGGGTTCGATAGAACCCAGGTTCAGAACCACTGGTCTAAATATACTTCTTTTGGCAATAGTAGTGGATAAAAGTAGAGTCTGAATGAGATTGGGTTCAAATCCTGTGGGCATTCCCTGATAGTTGGGCAATCATGGACAAATTATTGAACTTCTTTGTCTCTCAAAAATTCAACCTATAAAATAAAAGTGATAATCACAGCCATTGCATGAAGTTGATGTGAGTTTTACTTAAAATATGTAATGTCTTTAAAAGATTGCCTGGGATATAATAAATTTTCCATATGGTTTTAACATACATTCTTCAGTGGCTTGAGCCTGGACTGTCTTCCATAGGAATGGCTAGAACTCCTTTGAATCTTCAGTACCAAGTCTCTGAGGCTGTTAATTTTTAGAATCCGTATCATTAACATGACATCTAAGAGTATGACAACATGAACTCCACACCCACCAAATAATATAAAATCTCCGGGCCTAGAGCTGTTATCCCAGGCAAAATTACATTCCCAGCGTCCATATTTGGAGCTGACCAAACATCACTGTGCTAACTTAGTGGTAACAGACTGAGAAAACATAAACAGAGAAAATCCTTCTTTAGACTTGCCATTATTCAACTAATTCAGAATTCATAAACCATAAATTTAACCCTTTGAGTAGTGAGTTTTTTTCATGCTTGCTGTCCCCTGGGAGCAAATTTCTTTTCAAAAAACAAAATGAGCTCCAGTTACAGTTTTATTACCTTAAAATCATGTTTGTTTGATAACCAATTTATGGAAACAAGAAGAACATACATTTGCCTATTTTAATGTTGCCTTACATATTTTTTTTAATATATATTTTATTATTATTAATTCTAATGGGGTGACACCAATAAATCAGGGTACATATGTACAATGAAAACATCTCCAGGTTATCTTATCATTCAATTGTGTTGCATACCCATCACCAAAAGTCAAATTGTCCTCTGTCACCTTCAATCTGGTTTTCCCTGTGTCCCTCCCCTCCTCCCTATCCCACTCTTCCCACCCTCCCCCCATCCCATAACCAACACTCTCTTGTCCATGTCTCATACCCTCACTTTCATGTCCCACCTATGTATGTAATCGTGCTGTTCTCATTTTTTCTTTTTTTCTGATTTACTTATTTCACTCCGTATAATGTTATCAAGGTATATCCATTTTGTTATAAATGATCCGATGTCATCGTTTCTTATGGCTGAGTAGTATTCCATAGTATATATGTACCATAGCTTTTTAATCCACTCGTCTTCTGACGAACACTTGGGCTGGTTCCAGATCTTCGCTATTGTGAACAATGCTGCCACGAACATGGGGGCGCATTTCTTCTTTTCGAACAGTGCTATGGTGTTCTTAGGGTATATTCCTAAAAGTGGGATAGCTGGGTCAAAAGGCAGTTCAATTTTTAATTTTCTGAGGAATCTCCAAACTGTTTTCCACAGTGGCTGCACCAGTCTGCATTCCCACCAGCAGTGCAGAAGGGTTCCCTTTTCTCCACATCCTCGCCAGCACTTATTCTGTGTTGTTTTGCTGATAAGTGCCATTCTGACTGGTGTGAGGTGATATCTCATTGTGGTTTTAATTTGCATTTCTCTAATGATTAGTGATGTTGAGCATTTTTTCATATGCCTATTGGCCATCTGTATGTCCTCTTTGGAGAAATTTCTATTCATTTCTTTTGCCCATTTTTTGATTGGGTTGTTTGTCTTCCAGGTGTTGCGTTTTATAAGTTCTTTATAAATTTTAGTTATTAACCCCTTATCAGATGTGCTGTCGAATATGTTCTCCCATTGTGTGGTTTGTCTTTTTATTCGGTTCGTATTGTCTTTAGCTGTGCAAAAACTTTTTAGTTTGATATAGTCCCATTTGTTTATCTTGCCTTTTATTTCAGTTGCCCATGGAGATAAATCGGCAAATATACCGCTGCTACACATTTCGGAGAGCTTGCTGCCTATGTTTTCTTCTAAGATGCTTATGGTTTCACGGCTTACGTTTAAGTCTTTTATCCATTTTGAGTTTGTTTTTGTGAATGGTGTAAGTTGATGGTCTAGTTTCATTTTTTTGCAGGTAGATGTCCAATTTTCCCAACACCATTTGTTAAAGAGGCTGTCTTTACTCCATTGTATGTTCTTTCCTCCTTTGTCAAATATCAGTTGTCCATAAAGCTGTGGGTTTATTTCTGGGTTCTCTGTTCTGTTTCATTGATCTATGTGCCTATTCTTATGCCAGTACCAGGCTGTCTTGAGTATAATGGCCTTATAGTAAACCTTGATATCAGGAAGCGTGATACCTCCTGCTTTATTTTTTCTTTTTAAGATTGCTGAGGCTATTCGTGTTCTTTTTGGTTCCATATAAATTTTTGGAATATGTGTTCTATATCTTTGAAGTATGTCATTGGTATTTTAATTGGTATTGCATTGAATTTATAAATTGCTTTGGGTAATATAGACATTTTAATGATGTTTATTCTTCCTAGCCATGAGCACGGTATATGCTTCCACTTGTTTGTATCTTCCTTGATTTCTTTTATCAATGTTCTATAATTTTCCGAGTACAAGTCCTTAACCCCCTTGGTTAAATTTACTCCTAGGTACTTTATTTTTTTGGCTGCAATAGTGAAGGGGATTGTTTCCTTAATTTCTTTTGCTGATATTTCATTGTTGGTGTATAGAAATGCCTCTGATTTCTGAGTATTAATTTTATATCCTGCCACCTTGCTGAATTCATTTATAAGGTCCAGTAGTTTTTTGACTGAGACTTTAGGGTTTTCAATATACAATATCATATCATCTGCAAATAATGACAGTTTTACTTCTTCTTTTCCAATTTGTATGCCTTTTATTTCTTCTTCTTGTCTGATTGCTGTAGCTAGGACTTCCAGAACTATGTTGAATAAGAGTGGTGAAAGTGGGCAACCCTGCCTGGTTCCTGATCTTAAGGGGATTGCTTTTTTTTTTTTTTTTTTTTTTAAATATATATTTTTTTAGAATCTTTTTTTTTTTCTTTTATTCATTGTAGAGAGGAGACACAGAGCGAGAGAGAGAGAGAGAGAGAGAGAGAGAGAGAGAAAGGGGGGAGGAGCTAGAAGCATCAACTCCCATATGTGCCTTGACCAGACCAGTGCAGGGTTTTGAACTGGCGACCTCAGTATTCCCAGGTCGACGCTTTATCCACTGCGCCACCACAGGTCAGGCCTTAAGGGGATTGCTTTTAAACTTGTCCATTTAGTATGATGTTTGCTGTCGGTTTATCGTAGATGGCCTTTATCATGTTAAGGAATGATCCCTGTATTCCCACTTTACTGAGAGTTTTGAGCATGAATGGGTGCTGGATTTTATCAAATGCCTTTTCTGCATCTATTGAAATTATCATGTGATTTTTGTCCTTCCTTTTGTTTATGTGGTGAATCACATTGATTGATTTGCGAATATTGAACCAGCCTTGCCTCTCCGGAATAAATCCCACTTGATCGTGGTGTATGATTTTTTTCATATATTGCTGGATCCGGTTGGCTAATATTTTGTTGAGAATTTTAGCATCTAAATTCATCAGGGATATTGGCCTATAATTTTCTTTCTTTGTGTTGTCTTTGCCCGGTTTTGGGATCAGAATTATGCTCGCCTCATAAAAGGAGTTTGGAAGTTTCCTTCCTCTTGAATTTTTTGAAATAGCTTGAGGAGAATAGGAGTTAGTTCTTCTTTGAATTTTTGATAGAATTCACTTGTGAAGCCATCAGGCCCAGGACTTTTCTTTTTTGGGAGTTTTTTGATAACTGTTTCAATCTCATTTGCTGTAATTGGTCTGTTTAGGTGTTCTGATTCTTCCAGATTGATTTTTGGAAGATTATATGATTCAAGAAATTTGTCCATTTCACCAAGATTGTCTAATTTTTTGGCATATAGTCCTTCATAGTATTTTCTTACAATGCTTTGTATTTCTGTTGTGTCAGTTGTTATTTCTCCACTGTCCTTTCTAATTTTATTTATTTGAGTCCTCTCTCTTTTTTTCTTGGTGAGTCTAGTAAAAGGTTCATCAATCTTGTTTACCTTTTCAAAGAACCAGCTTCTTGTTTCATTGATCCTCTGTATTGTTTCCTTAGCCTCTATTCATTTATTTCTGCTCTGACCTTTATTATTTCCTTCCTTCTACTTGTCTTGGGTTTTATTTGTTGTTGTTTTTCTAGTTCTTTTAGATGCAGGGTTAGGTTGCTTATTTGAGCTTTTTCTAGCTTCTTATGATATGCCTGTAGTGCAATAAACTTCCCTCTCAGAATTGCTTTTGCTGTGTCCCATAAATTTTGAGTTGATGTATGCTCATTATCATTTGTTTCTAGAAACTTTTTTATTTCTTCTTTGATCTCATTGTTAATCCATTCATTATTTAATAACATGCTATTTAGTTTCCAAGTGTTTGAGTATTTTTCATTTTTTCTTTTGTGGTTAATTTCTAGTTTCATGGCATTGTGATCAGAGAAAATGCTTGATATGATTTCAATCTTCTTAAATTTATTGAGACCATTTTTGTGTCCTAACATGTGGTCTATCCTAGAAAACTTACCATGAGCGCTTGAGAAGAAAGTATATTCTACTGCTTTAGGGTGAAAAGTTCTGAAGATATCTATTAAATCAAGTTGATCTAGTGTCTCCTTTAAGTCTGCTGTTTCTTTATTAATTTTCTTTCTTGAGGATCTATCCAGTGTTGTTAGAGGGGTATTGAAATCCCCTACTATGATAGTATTGCTGTTAATCTCGCCCTTTATATCCATCAAAGTCTGCTTTATGTATGTTGGGGCTCCTATATTTGGTGCATAGATATTTACAATAGTTATATCTTCCTGTTGAATTGTTCCCTTTATCATTATGTAGTGTCCTCCTTTATCTCTTACTACAGCCTTTGTTTTAAAGTCCATTTTGTCTGATATAAGTATTGCTACCCCTGCTTTTTTTTCATTTGCATTTGCATGAAATATTTTTTTCCATCCTTTTACCTTCAGTCTATGAGCATGTTTTGTTTTAAGGTGTGTCTCTTGTAGACAGCATATGTATGGGTCCTGTTTCTTTATCCATGCAGCTACCCTATGTCTTTTGATTGGATCATTTAATCCATTTACATTTAAGGTTATTATTGATATGTAGTTGTTTATTGCCATTTTATTCTTTAAAGCTGTATTCTTCTTTTGCTCTATTCATTCCTCCCTTTAAACTGTTCACAAGAGGCCCCTTAGTATCTCTTGCAGAATTGGTTTGGTTTTTATGAATTCCTTGAGGCTTTCTTTTTCTGGGAAGCTCTTTATTTCTCCTTCAATTTTAAACGTTAGCCTTGCTGGATAAAGTAGTCTTGGTTGTAGGTTCTTGTTCTGCATTACTTTGATTATTTCTTGCCATTCCCTTCTGGCCTCAAGTGTTTCTGTTGAGAAGTCCGATGTCATCCTTATGGGGGCTCCTTTGTAGGTGATAGCCTTTTTTTCTCTAGCAGTTTTTAAAATTTTTTCTTTATCCATTAGCTTTGGTATTTTAACTATGATGTGTCTTGGTGTAGATCTTTTTGGGTTTCCCCTTAAATGAGTTCTGTGTGCTTCTTGAATGTGTGGAGTGTTTCTCAGCCTTAATTTAGGAAAGTTTTCTGCTATGATTTGATTGAACAAAGTTTCCATTTCCTGTCCTCTCTCCTCTTCTTCAGGCACCCCTATGATGCGAATGTTGTTTCTCTTCATGTTGTCAGAAAGCTCCCTTAGAGTTTCCTCACATTTTTTAAGTCTCTTTTCCTTTTTCTTCTCTGCTTCTGTGCCTTTGTTTATTGTGTCCTCTAACTCGCTTATTCGATCCTCAGCGTCATCCATCCTGCTTTTAATTCCTTCCATTGTGGTCTTCAGTTCTGATACTATATTTGTCATTTCTGTCTGATTCTTTTTTATTATTTCAATTTCATTTTTTATACTTGTTATCTCTTTATTTAGGTGTTCATAATGACTATCCATTGTTGCTCTAATTTCTTTGAACATCCTAACTATCATTATTCTAAATTCTGCTTCTGGTAATTTGGTTATATCTGGTTCATTCAGGTCCTTCTCTGGGGATTTCTCTTGATTCATTTGGTTTGCATTCCTCTGCCTGCCCATTTTTTCTGTGTATAAGCAAGTTGTGGCCACTGGAGTCCAGTAGGTGTTTCCTTTGTGTTCTCTAGGTGTGGTCTATCTGCAGGCCCCCCACCCCCTCTGCCGGTGCCTAGGGTGGTTGGGTATGAGCGTTGCCAGCGCTGGCCCACTGTGGCTTTTGCTGTGATTTCTGCCTCTCCTCCGTGGGAGGGGCTGTGACTGAAGCCACAAGATTAGCACCAAGGGTAGAGGTGAGCACCTTTGCTCAGCTGCGGACCCAGCCTATTTCCGGACTTCTGCCCAGAATCAGCAGTCAGAGCCTGCTCGCTACAGTTCCGCGGGTTAGGCGGGGCTTTTGACGTGCTCTCAGCTGTAAGCCTTTGCCCGTCCGGAGCTTTAGCCCCGCCCTCAAGGCCAGGGCCCTTCTGCGCAGGGTTGGAAACCAAGGTTTATTGGGGCGGGCGTGTTTGCTGGCTTCCGCTTAGCTGCATACTTCCGCTCGTCCCGGACTCTACCCCGCCCCCGCGTTGGGAGCCCGCTCTTGCACGTGTGAATGCTATCCGCGGTTTCTCCAGCCGGGTGGGGATAATAGCATGGGCTCAGCTTCGAGCCTCCACCCGTCTCGGGGTCCACCCCGTTCCCGCGCTCGGAGCCCGCTCGCGCACGTATACTGGCCAGCCGCGGTTTCTCCGGCCGGGGTGGGGGGGTGACTGGTAGCGTCAGCTCAGCCGCGAGCCCCTGCCCGTCCCTGGTCCTAGCCCGGTCCCCGCGGTCAGGGCCAGCTTGCGCAGGGCCTGCCCGTTCCTGGCCTCCCGCTTTGTCCCCGTAAGTGGGATTAAAGGCGGGCCCGCAGCTTCCGGACCGCTCTCGCGCTTCCCCTTGGACCCTCTGGGCTAGACCGATCTCCCACCGGCTTGGCCTCTGCCCACACCGACAGAACCGTTTTTCAGCGTCCTGCCGCCCCAAAACCTTAAGCAGCCCTCAGCAGAGTAGGAAGGGACCTAATACTCCACACTGTAGGCCTGGGAGCTCCCTCACTTGTTTCACAGCTCAATACTGTCCAAACGCCTCTTCTAGGCTCTAGGACTGGAGGCTGGGGCTTGGTTCCTGGGACCCAGGTCCCTCCCTCTCCGCCAAACTTTCCTCCCGCCACACGGGTCTCTCCGGGCTGCCGTTTGCTCCGGGGAGCTGGGCAGCCCTCTTCGCGTTTTTGCTATTCCTACCAGTCTCAATGTGGCTTCTTCTGTGTTCCTTGGTTGAAGAGTCCACTTAGTTTTGTTCAAAGTTGGTTTGTCCAGGTGATGGTTCTTAAAATTGAGTTGTAATCCACTTTGGTTCTGGGAGTTGGAAGTTGGTACGTCCGCCTACTCCGTCGCCATCTTGCTCCCCCCCGTTGCCTTACACATTTTTAAAACAAATTGATCATACTCTGGTCAGGAGGCACAAAAACGTACATGAACAGTCCTACTACTCAAAAGATTAAAGTGTCCAGCAAGATGTTAATTTGGGCAGATGCATTTAAATAAATAATGAAGGGGAAAAGAATCCACACATACATACTAACTCTTCTCCTATGGATTGGCCTTTGTGCAATAGCAACCCTGCTTATCAAATAATTTGAAGTTGGTATCTTTTTTTTCCCAGTAGATCACAATTTAATTTTCACTCCCACTTTGAATCTCTTGTGTTCATGTATCTAGGACAAAACTGAATGGGAGAGAGAGAGACAGAGACAGAGACAGAGGGATTCTGGCTAACTGTTGTCAGCTATTCCTTCCAAATGCACTAGATAATTCCAGCTTTCCAAACATAAATTATGAGGGGAAAGAGAGATTATGCTAATGAACACTTTACACATGGAAGGGTACCTACCCGAAGAATGGGGATAAATTCCATTAACATTTTTTTCTTTTATCTTTTCACAGAACTTAACATTTGGCTTTGTGGGTCAGTTTTTATTTTAGCTTGTTTCCTCTTTCTCTAATTTATGTTTTAATATTTATTTGTGTTTTCCTCCTACTTTCATTGGATGAATTCTGTGTTATAATTTTCTAACTTGTTGAACTAGACATTTAACTCATTGATTTTATGATTTATTTTATTCTAGAACCCCTTTGAAACATTCTTTAGTGGCATCCTACAAATCTGGATATGTAGCATTTGACTATAACTTAGTCAAAAAGTATCAGGTCACCATTTTAATATCCTCTTTGACTATGAATTTCTCAGAAGGCTGTATTAAATTTTTAGTTCTACAAAAAAGCTTTCATTTTTCTTTTATTTTTCTGTCTAACACTTGTGTGATAGTAAGAAAATGGGTTTTGTGTAATTCTAATTCTTTAATTCTTAATAAGGCTTTTTAAGGTCTACTATGCAATAAATTTTATACAAATGTCCCTAATTTGTTTACAAAGAATATATATTATCTAATTGTTGGGTTCAGTGTTATTTTTATTGAATTTATTGGGTGACATTGCTTAATAAAACCATACAGTCTTCAAGTGTACAATTCAATAAAATAGCATTTGCGTACCGCATTGTGCACTCACCACTCCAAGTCAAATCTTTTCCCGTCCCTATTTGTCCCCCTTTTGCCCACTTCCACTTCTTCTTCCCCTCTCTGGCTATCACCACACAGTACATAATATCTGCCCAGTATATAATCTGTGCAATCTCTAACATCCCTTACCCTCATCTCTAACCTTCTTTACCTTTTGCATCTAGGGAGGCTAACCTTTTCAGAATGCATGAGAAGGAGAGGAAGGGTAGGGTATTTGATCCTGGTAATCCCTCACTGGGAGGCCACAGTTGTCAGTAGCTACATTTCTCCACTGAAAGCCACAGCTGTCAGAAAGCTGTCTTGTACAACCACCATTATAACTATACCTTACACAGCATTCAAGGACACTGTCCATTACTTGCTCTTCTGTATTGAGTAGAGTGGTAATGGTTCCATGCTGTAGCTAGCTCCTAAAAAACTTCATTTTCCTTTGTTGGTTTCCTTAACTCTGACAATAACCCAGTTAACAGTTCCTTAACTCAGTCCTACTCAATTAACCCATGTGAATGTTTCCTTCTGGGGTCATAGCTAACTGATACAGTTCTATTCAGGTCTATTCAATTAATATCATCAATTGTATGGTTACTTTATTTTTACATCATTCCTATTATTTTTTTGGAAGAAGATCAAGTATTAAGATCAATGTCCTAAATAACAGACATACTAATTACAGATTAATTTTCCATTTAAATTCCTTAGCAAATTGTTACTTTTTTTATTATGTAGTCATTTGCTTTATAACTCATTGACTTTTGTTCTTTTATCACATTATAAATTTTTACTTTGGGGGCCTAATTCATATACAGCAAAATTCACCCTTTATATGGTAAAAACCCTATAAGTTTTTTTATTGTAATGTAATCATCATTACAGTCAAAATATAGTATATAAAAGTTTCTTTGTCCCCACAAATTTCTTTACTTCTTTTTTAGTTTCTCTTATCTCTAGTCCTTAGCAACTATTGATAAATGGCCTGCCCTTATCATCTGACCTTTTTAGAATGTCATATAAATAGAGACATATATTACCTTTTAAATTTAGGTTCTCTATTTAGCTTAATGCATTTGACATTCATCCATGCTGATGCAGGTATCAATAGTCTGTGCCTTTTTGTTGCTAATAATATTCTATCATATAAATTTATGACAATTACACACTTACCTACTGATGGATACTTGGATCGTTTATATAGTTTGTTGATCATGAATAAAGCCATTATAAACATTTACACACAGATTTTTATATTGATACATGCTTTCATTTCTCTTAGGCATTTACCTCAGAGCAGCATTGCTAGGTTGCAAGGTAATACAGCGTGTCCATAAAGTCATGGTGCACTTTTGACCCGTCACAGGAAAGCAAATGCACCATGACTTTACAGACACACTATATATGTTTTACTTTATGAGAAACTGGTCAACATTTTCAAAATGGCTATACCACTTTGCATGCCAACCAGTAATATCTCCTTAATTTAGACATATAGTTTACTAATATTTTCTTTATATTTTATCTATACTGGTATCAAATTCATTGAGATTGTTAATTTAAAAAAAATGTTTATAATGTGTTATCAATATCTTAACACAACACTCTTGGCAGCCAGGACCACAAACATGGCATACAGATAGAAGCCTATTTGACATCTATATACATTTGTAAGGCATAAAGAATAATGTCTTGAAAGAGGGATAATATCTATCAAGTCCCATGGCTCACTTCCTGGTAGTAGTACCTTAGCACTTTACAGATCTGCCCAATCATCTTTTAGACAAGACATACATATCGCAATTGCATGCACAACAGAAAAAAGAGATTTAAGAGATTACCTAATGTATTCACAGAGAAAAAAAGAAATGGCCCACCCAAATTCATACATCCAGTTTGTTATAAAACATTCACAAAGACCCAGTTTGGTATTAGGTAACACCTGTGATATGTTTCAATAGCTATGAAGACTCATATAAGCTCATCACTCAGGATCTGGACATCTGCAGGCAAAGGAATCAATTCTTATTAAATTTTCTGCCTTCTTCTCTTCTCCTATCCATGATCTAATCCCAGGCTTCTCATTAATATGGATGTTTAAGCTCTAATTACACTTGTTAGAGTATTAAACTAGATAAAGTTGTTGCAAATGTTTCTTGCTGGTTTTGCAATTTAAAGATTATAAATCTAAATCTTGTTACCCTCCAGTAAGAAATGCCTATTTATATGAACTTTAATACCACATTAATCTGGAAAACACTCATTTGTAACATCATTTGGAACAAGCTGGGCTGGAGTTCACTTGTATTCTAATTATGAAAAATACATTTCTGAGCAATTGGATGGTACATAAGAACGTCAGCCATTTTAGGAGAAGACAATATTTTAAATCACCATAGAATGTCTGTGTTTTAAGAGTTGTCATGTTAATTACAAATCTTATCTTTTTAGTAAAGAGGGTCATGGATATTCACGTGGAAAAGCTTTGTTAAACTGGTTTGGACATTTTGGTAGCAGAACTTGATTTGAAAATATCAAAAATGAAGACATCACAAATTCAGAATCCATTCAACTATTTCATTTAGTTGGAAAGAAAAGATTCGGCTAAAATTTTGAAAAATTATATTGTGAATTCATTTAGTGTCACAAATTTAAAAAGAAGTAGAAATAGAAAAAGTTGGTGCAGGTCTTTAAAAAAAGCTAGTTTAGAAAAAGATCAGATTGAGTGAAGTCAAATCTAACCCTGTGAATTATAGGAAAAAAATGAGCTTTGGAAGTTATCCAATTTCTAACTTCTTGGTCTCTCTCCCTTTCCTATTGAACCAACAACCTCTGTTGGTTCTTCAAGACTTCTTTTGGAGACAAGATGGCCACAAAACAGGCGGACATTCCAACTTCCACATCCCAGAACCAAAATGGATTACAACTTAATTTTAAGAACAGTCATCTTAAAAGACCAACTTTTGACTAAACTAAGAGGATTTTACATCCAAGGAACACCAAAGAACCCACATTGAGACTGGTAGGAAAGGCAGAGATGCATAAAGGGCTACCCCACTCCCAGGAGTGAGTGGCGGCCCGGAGGGACTCTCCCGGTGGGGAGGATTGCCCGGCGAGTTGTGGGTCCTCAATCCCAGAACTAGAGTCCCAACCTAGAGCCCTGGAGCCTGGAAGGGGCGAACAGACTGTATTGGTCTGAGAAAGGAGCCTAGATACTATTTGAGAGGAGACAGAACTCTCGGACCCAGACTCCATATTAAAGGGACTGCACAGAAAGCCTCGCTCACAGACACCTGCCCAGGGCTCTGGGAGCGCGGAGCGCTGGGAGGACTGGAGTTGCCAGGGGAGAGTATGGTCTTGGGCACAGGGGGAGACACTTTAAGGGATGGACACCCTAACCCCTGGGCTGAATCAAGTCTCAAATCTAAAGTGAATATTCTTCCTCAGAGCAGCAAGACCAGCAAAGGGAAGAAATTATCCCGCACATCGGAGGCTCTCTTGCTCCAGTCAGAACAAAGAGGCACTTAGAAGCAGGTAGCACATTAGGGATACAGGTAATGAGTGCTGGGGTCTGAGCTACACTGCCCCCCCACTGCTGAGTGCTCAGCGGGGGGCAGATGGGCCCTGCTGCAGCAGGGCGCTGCTATAGGAGCCAGGGTGGTCAGAGCTAGTGCACGCAGGTCCACCCACAAAGGTGGAAGCTGCATCAGCCACTGTAGAGGTTGGGGTGAGCATAAATGAGGGCCCACCTAAGGCCTGGGCAACTGCGGGGCAATTCAAGTGGGCAGGCGCAGACCAGCCCGCAAAGGTGGGAGCCACAGTGGCCACTACAAAGGTCAGAGTGAGCACGCAAACCAGCGGGTGGCTGAGCCTGGGAGACTACAGAGATGGTCTGGGTGGGCGCACACAGGCCAGTCCATGAAGCCGGGAGCAGTGGCAGCCACTGCAGAGGTCCAAGGTCGCTCACAATCCCTCCCTCCCTTGGAGGTGGAGTGGGCCCAGACCACAGCAGAGGCGGTCCAAGCGCTGCATGTGGGCCCGCCTCAGAGGCAGAGGCCACGGCAGCTGCTGTGGAAGTTCGAGCTTGCACACAATCCAGCTTGCAGCGTGAGCCCACCCTTAACAGTGGCTGGGGCCCCATTAAACTTGGGGGTGGTCTGAGCAGGCGTGTGCAGACCAACCAGGGGCAGCTGAAGCAAAGGTAGCTGCAGAGACAGGCTGTTACCGGCAGCGCCTGAACCCAAATACTGGAGGCAGCAATAGCAACTGTGGCTGGGAGGGGAGCCAGTGGACAGACCACACGTCCAGACACAGAGGCCACATCCACTGGTCCCTTGAGACCACACACTTTTGAGTGCTGAAAAAGACAAAAATATAATAAAATAAATAAAAAGTCTGGATAGAAAGACATCTGAGGCTAAGGGGCAAGCTACATTTAATACTGTATCTAATCACTGAATTATAGTAGTGAGTCCAAAAAGTAGCCAGCAATGAGAGGCAGCAGAAAGCAGATCTCAGGAGAACTTGAAATTTTAAAGGATCTACCCCCAGGCCAAGAGTAGATAAAAGCTAGCCTAGGAGTGCAGCTAATATTTACAATGGCACCTGGGTCCAGCAGAGCCAGCCAGAATATCTAAATCACCTGTAGCTTCAAAAAGGCAGATAAGAGCCAGTCATAAGCAGTGACCCCCACTGATCTGTGCCAGGCTCCAGCCAGGGAGGTCAGGCACATCCAGTGGCCAGATACGGAGAGCATCAGTTCAGGACCTAACAACCCATGTTAGAGTGGAAGCTTAAGAAAGGGCTCCTCACACCTGAACCAGCTAAGACAGGAAATGCCGACACAAATAGCAAAAGAATAGTGATAGCAGATAAGCAGTCCATAGCAGATTACAAACAACAGCTGATGCCAACCTAAGAAGACCTAGAAACAACACAACTGAAAACTGCAGGCAGACAATACCAACCCTAGAGTCAGCTACCTATACAAACAACACACCTAAACGATGAGTGTATACACAGACAAAATGGGAAGACAAAGAAATGCAATCCAAATGAATCAAGAGGAGAAATTCCCAGAAAACTTAGTGAGAGGAAATAACCAAACTACCAGATGCAGAGTTTAAAATAATGATTGTTAGGATGCTCAAAGATCTTATAGAAACAATGGATAGACATATTGAACACCTAAAGAGATAACAAGCATCAAGAAGGACATTGAAATCATAAATGACAAATGCAATATCAGAAATTAAGACTACACTAGAAGGAATTAAAAGCAGGCTGGATGAAGCAGAAGATCAAATCAGCAACTTAGAGGACAAGATAGAATAAAAGCATAGAAGCAGAACAGCAAAAAGAAAAAAGAATCAACAAGTCTGAGGAAACTCTAAGAGAGCTCTGTGACAACATGAAGAGAAACAATACCCACATAATAGGGGTTCCTGAAGGAGAAGAGAAAGAACAAAGAATAGATAATCTGTATGAAGAAATTATAGCTGAAATTTTTCTAAATTGATGCAGGAAAGAGTCACACAGGTTCAAGAAGCAGAGAAAACCTCATTAAAAAAGAAACCAGAGACCCACACCAAGACACATCATTATCAAAATACCAAAGCTAAGAGATAAAGAAAATATACAAAAAAAGCTGTAAAACAGCCTATCACCTACAAAGGAACCCCCATAAGAATGACATCAGACTTCTCAACCAAAACACTTGAGGTCAGAAGAGAATGGCAAGATATGTTCAAAGTAATGCAGAACAAGAACCTACTACCAAGGCTTCTTTATCCAGCAAAGCTGTCGTTTAAGATTGAAGGAGAAATAAAAAGCTACCCAGACAAAAAGAAGTCAAGGAATTCATCACAACCAAACCAATGCTGCAAGAAATGTTAAGGATCCTGCTGTAGACAGAACAAAATGGGGGGAAAATCTACTAAAAGAGGAATATAGATTTAAAGAAAAAAATGGCAATAAACAACATATTAATAATAACCTTAAATGTAAATGGATTAATTGCTCCAATCAAAAGACACAGGGTAGCTGAATAGATAAGAAAATAGTACCCATATATATGCTGTCTACAAGAAACCCACCTCAAAACAAAAGATACATATAGACTGAAAGTAGAAGGATGGAAAAAGATATTTTATGCAAATGGAAATGAAAAAAAAAGCTGGGGTAGCAATACTTATATCTGACAAAATAGATTTTACAACAAAGACTATAGTAAGAGATAAAGAAGGTCACTACATAATGATAAAGGGAACAATCCAACAGAAAGAGATAACCATTATATATATCTAAAGCAGACTTTGATGGACATAAAGGACAAGATCAACAGCAATACTATAATAGTAGGGGATTTCAATACCACACTAACATCACTGGGTAGATCCTCAAGAGAGAAAATTAACAAAGAAACAGCAGAATTAAGGAACACACTAGATCAAGTGGATTTAATAGATATCTTCAGAACCTTTCACCCTAAAGCAACAGGATATACATTTTTTTCAAGTGCTCATAGTACATTCTCTAGGATAGACCACATATTAGGACATAAATGAGTCTCAATAAATTTAAGAAGATTGAAATTATATCAAGCATCTCTGACCACAGTGGCATGAAACTAGAAATCAACTACAATAGAAAAACTGAAAAACACTCAAACACTTGGAAACAAAATAGCATGTTATTAAATAACAAATGGATCAACTATGAGATCAAAGAATAAATAAAAAATTTCCTTGAAATAAATAAAAATGAGCATACACAACTCAAAATCTATGGGACACAGCAAAAGCAGTCCTGAGAAGGAAGTTCATAGCATTACAGGCATACCTTAGGAAGCTAGAAAATACTCAAATAAACAACTTAACCCTGCAACTAAAAGAACGAGAAAACTATAGCAAATAAAACCCAGAGGAAGTAAAAGGAAGGAAATAATAAAGATCAGGCAGAAATAAATGATATAGAGACTAAAAAAACAATACAGATGATTAACGAAACCAAGAGCTGGTTATTTAAGAAGATAAACAAGATTGATGAACCCTTAGCCAGACTCACCAAGAAAAAAAGAGAGAGGACTCAAATAAATAAAATTAGAAATGAAAGTGGAGAAGATACAACTGACACAGCAGAAATACAAAGGTTTGTAAAAAAATACTATGAAGAACTGTATGCCAAAAAATTAGACAACCTAGGTGAAATGGACAAATTCCTTGAAAAATATAATCTTTCAAAAATCAATCTGGAAAAATCAAAAAACGAAATATACCTATTACAACAAATGAGCTGAAAACAGTTATCAAAAACTCTCAACAAACAAAAGCCCCGAGCCAGATGGCTTCACAGGCGAATTCTACCAATCATTCAAAGAACTAACGCCTATCCTTCTCAAGCTATTTCAAAAAATTCAAGAGATGGGAAAACTTCCAAGCTCCTTTTTGAAGCAATCATAATTCTGATTCCAAAACCAGTCAAACAACACAAAGAAAGAAAACTATAGTCCAATATCTCTGAGGAATGTAGATGCTAAAATTCTCAACAAAATATTAGCAAATCAGATACACCAGTACATGAAAAAATTCATACATCATGATCAAGTGAGTTTTATTCTGGGGAGGCAAGGCTGGTACAATATTCGCAAGTTATTCAATGTGATTCATCACATAAACAAAAAGGACAAAAACTGCATGATAATATCAATAGATGCAGAAAAAGTATTTGATAAAATCCAGCACCCATTTATGACCAAAACTGTCAGCAAAGTGGGAATACAGGGAATATAACTTAACATGATAAAGGCCATCCTTGACAAACCTACAGCCAACATCATCCTCATTGGGCAAAAATTAAAAACAATCCTCTTAAGATCAGGAACAAGGCAGGGGTGACCCTTTCACCACTCTTATTCAACATAGTTCAGGAAGTCCTAGCCACAGCAATCACACAAAAAGAAGAGATAAAAGGCATCCAAATTGGAAAAGAAGAAGTATAACTATCATTATTTGCTGATGATACTGTACATAGAAACCCTAAAGTCATAGTCAAAATATTAATGGACATGATAAATGAATTCAGCAAGGTGGCAGAACATAAAATTAATACTCAGAAATTAAAGGCATTTATATACACTAACAATGATCTGTCTGAAAGAGAAATTAAGAAAACTACCCCCTTCACTATTGCAACCAAAAAAATAAAGTACTTAGGAGTAAATTTAGCCAAGGAGGTTAAGAACTTGTACTTGGAAAATTATAAAACACTGATAAAAGAAATCAAGGAAGATACAAACAAGTGGAAGCATATACCATGCTCATGGTTAGGAAGAATAAACAGCATTAAAATGTCTATATTACCCAAAGCAATTTATAAATTCAATGCAATTCCTATTAAAATACCAATGACATACTTCAATGATATAGAACACATATTTCAAAAATTTATATGGAACCAAAAAAGAACACAAACAGCCTCAGCAATCTTGAAAAAGAAGAATAAAGTGGGTGGTATTACACTTCCTGATATCAAGTTATACTACAAGGTCACTGTACTCAAAACAACTTGGTACTGGCATAAGAACAGGCACATAGATCAATGGAACAGAACAGAGAACCCAAAAATAAACCTACACATTTATGGACAATTGATATTTGACAAAAGAGATAAGGGCATACAATGGAGTAAAGACAGTCTTTAACAAATGGTGTTGGGAAAATTGGACAGCTGTCTTCAAAAAAATGAAACTAGACCACCAACTTACACCATTCACAAAAATAAACTCAAAATGGATAATAACCTTAAATCTAATTCGTGAAACCATAAGCATCCTAGAGGAAAACATCGGCAATAAGCTCTCTAATATCACTTGTAACAGTATAGTATTTGTTGATTTATCTCCACGGGCAAGTGAAATAAAGAACAGGATGAACAAATGGGACAGCATCAAACTAAAAAGCTTTTGCACAGCTAAAGAAAATAAGAATAGAATAAAAAGACAAACCACACAATGGGAGAACATACTCGACAATATGTCTGGTAAGGGATTAATAACCAAAATGTATTAAGAACTTGTAAAGCTCAACACCAGGAAAATAAACAATTCAATCAAAAAATGGGCAGAAAAAAATGAATAGACACTTCTCCAAAGAGGACAGACAGATGGCCAATAGGCAGGTGAAAAAATTTTCAACATCACTAATCATTAGAGAAATGCAAATTAAAACCACAATGAGATAGCACCTCACACGAGTCAGAATGGCTCTCATCAGCAAAACAACACATTATAGATGCTGGTGAGGATGTGGAGAAAGGGGAACCCTCCTGCACGGCTGGTGGGAATGCAGACTGGTGCAGCCACTGTGGAAAACAGTATGGAAATTCCTCAAAAAATTAATAATAGATCTGCCTTTTGACCCAGCCATCCCACTTTTAGGAATATATCTCAAGAATACCACATCAATGATTCAAAAGGAGAAATGCACCCCCATGTTTATGGCACCATTGTTTACAATAGCCAAGATCTGGAAACAGCCCAAGTGTCCATCAGTAGAAGAGTGGATTAAAAAATGGTGGTACATATACACAATGGAATACTATGGGGCTATGAAAAAGAAGGAAATCTCACTTTTTGCGACAACATGGACGAAACTGGAAACTATTATGTTAAGTGAAATAAGCCAGGCAGAGAAAGAAATATACCACATGACCCACTCATTTGAGGAATCTAATGAACATCATGAACTGAGGAAACGGAATAGAGACAGAGGCGGAATCAAAAGGACCAGAGGGAAAGCAGACAGAGAGAAAGGTGATGATAGGATGGGATGATAGCAGAAAAGCAAAACCATGGGAAGGGCGTTGTGGGGAGGAGGGCAAGGGGAATGTGGTTGGAAAAAAGGGAGAGGGGAGAGGTATTTGGGGGGACACTAGAATCTACATACATTCAATAAATTAAAATTAAATTTAAAAAGACTTCTTTTATGTGCCAATTTCTTTTCTTTTTTAATGTTTTATTTATTTATTTATTTTACAGGGACAGAGAGAGGGACAGATAGGGACAGACAGACAAGAATGGAGAGAGGTGAGAAGCATCAATCATTAGTTTTTCGTTGCTGTTGCGACACCATAGTTGTTCTTTGATTGCTTTCTCACATGTGCCTTGACTGCGGGCCTTCAACAAACTGAGCCACCACTTGCTGGAGCCAGCGACCTTGGGTCCAAGCTGGCGAGCTTTTGCTCAAGCCAGATGGGCCCTCGCTCAAGCTGGCGACCTCGGGGTCTCGAACATGGGTCTTCCGCATCCCAGTCCGATGCTCTATCCACTGTGCCACCGCCTGGTCAGGCCATGTGCCAACTTCTTTAGGAAAACAACCCTAGCTCAAGGTCACAGTTAGATACCATTACACTGTTCTTCCAAAATACTTGCGTAATCTCCATCATAGCATGTCTCACATGGCAATGCATTGACATGGTTCACATAATAGACATCACATACCTAACCCTCCCAAATTAAGGTCCTTCCATTTTAATTTGCTGGATAGTAGAAACAATGACTTTGCTTTCTATAGTCTGACCCAAACACAGGGTGAGCACTTATAAATACATGGGCGTTCAAATAACTAGAATTTCAAGCTCTGTTCCCAAGAAACAAACTGTAATTATAGAAATACTCTATATATTGAACGATTTTTATCAACACTATTTTTATTACTTATGCACTCTATTTTATAGGGAGATTTTTCAGAGGAACAAAAAAGACCCTATTCTCAACAATTAACTTTTTAACTTACAGGCATTTTTCCCCCAAGTATTTAATACCTTTCTCGAACTTAGCTGAAAACTTTACAAACCTCATACAATTAAGCAGTTAGTTCTAACCTACTGAGTTAGGGAGAGGTGATTACAAAGAAATAAGAAGCAAGAGAAGCAAGTCAATTAGGAAGAAGAAAAAAAAGCAGGGATATAAGTCACTGAGGAAGAGTCAATGTCAACACACTTTTATCCAGTTCCCACTATGAACTATATACTATATTTGATGACAAATTGAATTGTATATGGATCCTGAATTCAAAGAGTTAGAGTTCTAACTTGGGAATAAGAGAGAAAAAGGATTTCATTTCTATTAACATGTTACTAAGGCATAGGGACACCTATAGGAAATTCACTTCTGTGCCCATTGTACTTCTAGTGTAATTGATGATTACTCACAGGAAGGTTAGAACTGTTATTATTACTCTGCCATTTAATAAGTATATAATATAAAGAAAGTCACTTAGTGATGCTAACTTTCAGCACTAATGCCACCATGCAGAATGGCTATAAGGTTTAAATACTGAGCAGCAAAGTATATTAAAATGTCTGGTACCTGGTAGGTACTCAACTTAAAATTTTTTAGATAGAATAGTGTTATTCTTTCTTTCTTATTCTGGATAATAACAGACTTCATATTATTAGAAGCAGTCAAAGATTTTAGGAATTAAAATATTGTTTTCTGTTCTCACATAATTAATGGTAGCTTTGAAGTACCTGACATGTACCCCAATTCCATGAAACAACAGGAATAAGTGGATAGAGCCCTTATTGAGGCAGAAAAGTTGGGATGAAAAAATGACTTCTTCAGGTCCAGCTCACAGTTGTCCATGGTGTCTTGTTGGCACCACATGGTGGTGGTAATCAACAATTAGGTCTCCTCTCTGTCCTACGTTGTAATGCCATAACTCATACATCTGGGTTCTGGGACACACTGAATTCCTGCTGTCCTGAAAACAATTACTAAAATGAAAATTCAGATGGCTCTTTCTTCCCAAATGTGTGATTGCTCTTCTCAGCTCTTACTTGACTGAGGAGATGGGTAAGATAAAACAGGGGGAGGAAAGTACTGAGCTCCCAAATCCACCGGAAGTAAGCTGTGCAAACCTAAACCTCCAGAGGAATTCCTGCCCACCTGACGTGGTGCAAGGCCAGAGATATTGGGCCGAGTAAGGAAAGGAGGTCAAAATTCAAGTGGGTACTCAACTCTAAGCTTAGATTTCTTAAGTCCACTTACATATATGTTAACACATGTATAAACCCGCTGAGATACCATAACAAACACACATGTCAATAAACTTACTAACACCTACATGCATTCAAAGATGTGCATAGAGGCATTAATGATGTGGGTGAGTGAGAAGGAGGCTTGGTAGGGAAGCAAGAGGGAGGGTTGACCAGTGAATGGGGATCAAGGTACATGACAGACAGAGAAAGGACATGTGAGTGGGCTCCACAGAGACCAAAGGATGCTAGTGTGCAATATGTTTCAGCTTAGTGCATGAATACAACCAGTTGTGGGAGCCAGAGGAAGCACACTCCTTTCCATGAGTGAAGATGCTAAATTTATCAGTGCTATTTGGAGTCATCATATGCTCTCATGTTTGGCCTTTCCCTGGTGCTGGCTGTCTGATATCAATTGAGACATTTTATTTAAAAAGACTACATCTGGTGATTATCTATTTTCCTATGAAAATGAAGAAATCCTTCTGCTCCGTAGAAGATCATTCTTCTGTGCCTAAGAGCAAATGCATTAAGCCTTGAAATGACAGTATCTTGAAAGCAATCATCACATTTATCTTCTAAGTGCTTCTTGGCCTCTGGTCACCTGTTAGGCTGGAGGATCACTTGACATTCCACTCAACCTCTCTGCATATCAGATCATTGGGCTGTCAATGATGTACCATTTGAAACAAAGTGGGAGTTACCATCTGCCAATTAAAAATTCGCTAGAACTCCATCGACAATATTGTACCATCTTGTCATTGGGGAAAATTTCTATACAGTGAATATTTTGTGTGATTCGTGGATTTGAATGATTTAAGCTAACACAAATGAGAACATTGTTTAGACAGCTATGTTGCTGGAGCAGTGTGGGCTCCCTGTAAATCATCAAACTTTCAGGGCTTTGCTTAAGATTAATACAGTGGCCTGCTAACCCAGGGACCTATACCAAGTGGTCTGGCCTTGTGAGAACTGACCCTGCCTATGTGGAGAATTTTTCAACCAGCCTGTGCTGTTAAACAGAGATGGAAGAGCTGGCATGATGAATTGTCCTCACCTCTGAGGTTGGCTTGACGCGTACCCAAGAATCTGGTGCTATGAGTTGGATAGAGTGAAATTATACTTTCCATCTGCTTCCTACTCTCCTGGCACTCGAAATAACTGTACCAAGGATGCTTTCCATAATACAATCAAACCTTCCAGACAGTGCCATCAGCAGAATGCTGGGAGTATAAGTAGCATTTCCTAAGTGTGAACTGTTTGCTAGGTCAGGTGCTAGTCACATCACCTGTAGCATATCACTGAATTCTGACAGTCATTCTAACAAAATGACATTCTATTTTTTTTTTACAGGGACAGAGAGAGAGATAGACAGGGACAGACAGACAGGAATGGAGAGAGACAAGAAGCATCAATCATCAGTTTTTCATTGCAACACTTTAGTTGTTCATTGATTTCTTTCTCATATGTGCCTTGACCGCAGGCCCCCAGCAGACCGAGCAACCCCTTGCTCGAGCCAGCGACCTTGGGTCCAAGCTGGTGAGCTTTTGCTCAAGCCAGATGGGCCTGCGCTCAAGCTGGTGACCTCGGGGTCTCAAACCTGGGTCCTTCGCGTCCCAGTCCGACGCTCTATCCACTGCACCACCGCCTGGTCAGGCAAAATGATATTCTGACATTTACTTCACATGTGAGTAATTCGAGGCTCAGAAAGGTACATAACAGACAAAGTCCATCTTGCTAGTAAGCAGCAGAACCAGGGTGGATTCAATCCCAGTCATGACGACCATAAAATCATAGTAGTTTATCTTGCCTGACTTTGACCTACAGGTCAAGTTCATGGGAAATGTAATCCGAGTGCAGCCACACAATGGCAAACTGCCATGCACACTAAACTGGGCACTCTATCCAGGGCCATCCTGGGAGGGGGCAGCGGCAGAGTAAGTGCAGGGCATCGATTTCCCCAACAGATGACTGCCTTTATGAGTCTTCCTTCCAAGGAGGTCACTCTTCCCAGACAAATGTAGATTTTTATCCAGCAGAAAAAGTCACGGCATCTTCTGAGGAGGTATCTGTTTTCTGGCAAATCTCACTTCCCAACAAGTATAGCCCCAGAGGCTACAGATGAAAGTGCAAAGAATGTTCTCTGGTTTCTTTTCTCAGGAGGATCGAGGGCCAACTTCCAGGCTTGGAGGCAAGGCAGTTTTTCCCTAGAACCCCATTCCTGCCTCTACAATCCCAGTGTGCCTGTTTAATGCACATTTCTTTCTCCTAAGTCATCTAATTTGAGAAGAGAAGCAAGTATACCATGTCTGAAGTCAGAGCAGCACTTTCAAAATTAATACTATTTTAAGGTTCCAAAAATTTTAACATAGGGTGTCAGAAATCAGCCGAGACACAACTGAGACAGTGGGGGGATTAGATGTTACTGTATGTTTTCGGCAATGGGGACACTGGAAACCTTCAGGTTTTTGGCTTCTCTTACTGGAGTGTAGAATGCTGGCTTCACCAAGTCTCTGTCTCCAGAATTAGATGGAAAACACAGTCTAGACTCCCACCTGCCCTGGTCACAGTGGCCAAGGGTGTGCCTCTACATGTTCTTGGTGACCAGGGACACAAGCTTGTCCTAGGTGTGGATAAGTAGGGGGCAGACCACACGTTCCTTCATATGAAACCTCCCTGTAATCAACAATGACACAGTGTCAAAGTAGGTGGGTAGAGGGTAAGGAGGACTGTCAGAGCAGGTTTTTAGTATGAAATTATCCGGTTCTTCTAGGACCTTTGACTGCTTCATTAATATAACCAGAAAAAAAACATAGACAAATAAAAACACACTTCAAGAATGATAAAAATAAATAAAAATGCAAAAAGAAAAAATAGAAAGAAGAGAAAAATTTTCTCTTTTCTACATTTGTCTCTTAGATCAAAGAATAGATTGAAGATACTGGAAGGTATTTCTGAAAAAATGCATTTCAACCATCCCAGGAAGGGGCTGGAAGCTCCCTCCTTCCCTGAAATTTAGTGTGAGAGCTTTGAGGGGAAGAATGATATTAGTTTCTTTTTATAGCTTTGGCAGTACCTAACATGTTTTTTGTACATGATGGGCATTAAAAATATGTGTTGAATTTATTGCATTAAATTGCCTCAAGTCATACAGCTAGAACAAAGAAAGCTGATGCCGGAGTCAAGATTTTTTTGATAACTAGTGTTGTGGTTTTCTCATTACTCTACAGAGTCCCAGCCAAAAGAATAATTAAAAGAAAAAAAAAAGCATACCTACATATTGAATATGCTATGCAGATTCCAAAATTTCAAAAGGTATCTTTTAATCATGGCTGTTTCATTGCTGCTTCTTCAACATCAGTGTATGATAAACTGCTCCTTCCTTTTGCCTTGACAAAACGTCCAAATTCTTTGAACCACTGAGCCTTCATGGGTCACCTCGTAGCCAGTACTTGAACTTGTAGAATCCAGAATTACCAGCATATCCTAGAAGCTTAGAGTAAATACTAGAGACAAAAAGTCCCATGGAAAAACTGACCACAGAACATCACAGAGCAAAAAAGGAAGCTTTGACATAAAAGGAAAAAAAATAGCATCAAATTGGTAATAGAGATGGACATTGGCAGTTGAGATGGGGCTACAGAGCTATTATTATTATTATTCGCATAATTATTTTAAATTTGGACTTACATTCGTGTTTTGTACACAACCTAAAAAAGGAGACAAGGGTACCAGTCACTTAAAAGACCCACTGTGTGCCATATGAATTGCATATGCATCATCTCATTTTTATCATTTGAAAGTGTATTAGGTAGGTATTAGCATTCCTATTTAACAGATGCAAAATGTCAGTCTCTGAATGCTATATTTAACTTGCCATAAACTCACGCACCTTATAAGTGGCAGATACAGAATTGGAAACCAAATTTGGATCCATTTTGAAAAAAAAATCACCTGAATTATTCCTCTCATCTGGAAATGCGTTGGAGTGAAAGTAGAAGCCAGTTCCTATGTGTTTGTAGTGATTTTTCAAAGTCTTCCTTAAGCATCTAGTCTTGTGGCTGAGAACATGAGAAAAAAATATCCCATAAGCAGTAGCTTACAGCAAGCACATCCTTATTGTCTGGGAAATGAACATCATCCTGGAACTGCGAATGAGGCACCCTCTCTTTCCTGGGAGGAGGAAGGTACCGACACAAGCTCAGGCAAATGGAAACTGTCACCTGCACAGCCAACTCAGCCTGTCAGCCAGCCAGCGTCAGACACTGATTGCACAGCTGACATCTGTATCTCATATTAATCACAGTGTCCCAACTTGGCCAGAGATACAAAGACACAGACAAGGAAGCGGCTAATAACCCTAGCTCCTCTGTGGCTCCTCCATCTGTCTATCAGAAATGCATCCGTGTGAGTGTAACAAAACCGATAGATTCAGGGGAGAAAAAGTCCATCAGCTGCAGAGCCACGGCATCCTGATCCACGTTGAATGTGCTCAACATTCTTGTTTGAGGCAGTGCTTTTGTCATTTCATGAGTGTTTGTCCTTGAGAGTCACATAGTTGCTGTGTTTGTGAAATATTGCCTCCTGTTGCTTAGCCCATATGAGCAGTTCCATCACAATCTCTCAGAATCCCTCAAGTTTGGATAATTGAGTCTTGAGGATGTTGATGAGAAAGGACAACCAAGTACAAAACTGACTGCTTTCAACAAAGATGAGCCACTTATTAGCAGTCTCCCTTGTTTCCTTTTTGACAGTCTTGGTTGGTTCCTAAATAGAGCTTCTGTCCTAAGCATTTCTTTCTATTCTGCCTTAAAGGAAGTCCTGAAAGTCCCCTGTTTCTATTTTTCTTAAGTCTGGAGATCCCTTTAAGCCCTAAGTTTCTATATCCTTTCTTCTTCTTCCCTGGGCTCCATCTCATCTGCTCTAACTTTTAGATAAGTCTCCTCCATGCTTATGTGAGTGTGTCAGTAAAAAGGTGTTTCAAAAACAGAAATAATGAGGCCCTGGGCAGTGGTGCAGTAGATAGAGCATCATGTTGGAACTCTGAAATTGCTGGTTTGATCCTGGGGTTGCCGCCTGATCAGTACGCATATGAGAAGCAATCAATGGGTGCACAACTAAGTGGAACAACGAGCTGATGCTTCTCTCTCTCCCCCCCTCTCAAAAAAAGAAAGCAATTAAGTTTTACATATATATGTATTTCTATATAGCTGATTCAGTACACGCACACACACACAGGTATATAGAGTGGGGCAAAAGTAGGTTCACAGATGTTCATATGGAAAATGATATAATAATTAATAAATAGTAATACAAAAATAAACTCTGTTTTATGTACCCACAACTATAAATCTACTTTTGTCCCATCCAGTGTATGTGTGTATGTAAGTATGTGTGTGTGTATAGTGGATGGAGACATTTGATGTTTGTGTGTGTCTGATTAAGTGGCTTTCTGCATCAGACCATATAATGTGCCTTAATTAGCCTTCATAAAATGCGAAGAGCCCTAAGAAGGTTCCTGTGAGGAAGTTGTGGTTTGACCACCTTTTAATAATTGCGGGGATAAATAAACGAGGAGATGGCTAAGCTGACACTTCTACTTTAGGGCTGCTTTCCGGGCTCCTCCCTGTTGGCAGCTGTAGACAAAAATAATTTCTGCCAGTCGCTGGCTACCTGGCAGATAATGAAAAAAATTAAGCATACAATCTACCTCTTTCAAGAATATGAGACACTTTAATTATAGCTACCAGCATAACTAATTTCTAAAAGAAACTTGTACTGTGAAGAGAGCATCTTCTAAAATTGGATTTTCCCAAATATTACCATCATTATATGATTTTGTTGCTGAATTTCAGGTGCTTGAATAAAGCTCTCTTTCACTGCTTTAATTAAGCTTCGAAGCCAAACATAAAAACAAACCAAAATATTATTGTTAAATGACATCAAAATATTTTATATGAGGCTGGATTCATTTCTTTAAAAAAATATCCAAGTACAATGTCTTCCTTCATATTTGCAGGAAGAATGTACTGACACCAGGGAGGATTGGGAATAATAAATAATTTTTGTGTTGTGTACCATATACGAATGGAGGCATTCATAAAGCATGGTGAAGACACGTAAAAATTAATTGGTTCTGTTGCAGGAGTGAGTGAGGGTGGAGGAATAAAACAAAAATTTAATATTGTATTGGCCCTTGAAGACCATATCAGAGAAACGATGGGGAAGTTATCTCGGAGATCAAAATACTCAGTGAACAGTCTTTGACACAAACTGCTGCACTCCTTAAGGTAACTGGAAGAAGGCAGGAGAGAAGGGAAGAGCCAGCTATCACAGGAGGACATGAGAGGAAAGGGACATCACTGTTGGATTGGGACAGGTCTTACATGCCAGGCTGAAGAGCCTGAGTTTGCTTCCCTTGGCAAAAAGGAATAATGGAAAGTTTTAAGCTACAAAGTAATATACATAATCATAATGATTACTTGGCCGTCAATAGGTAAAATAGAGGAAGATATATGGGTGATAAGGAGCCTCAGGAGAAGGTTATTAATATGATCAAGAAAAGAAGTACACCTGTAAGGCACTTTATGACTCTATACTGTTTGTTATCTTCGTGCTTGTGAAGTAAATATCATTTACCTTTTTTTTTGCAAATGCAGAAACCAATGGTGAGTTGAAGTAGACTGCCTCTGGTCATTAAGAAATTAGAGGCCACTCAGACATATATCTGCTCCTCACCCCTAACATTTCTTCCCAACACTCTAACCTCTTCTTACTTCTTAGCAGAAAGCAAAAACTTAAGGAAGGAACAAAAAATATTTATTGGCCAATTCTTTCTCCAAAAATGTTAACAATTATCATTTTAAAACATTTATTCTTGTATCTCATGTATTTTATGCTTTTAATGATTAAAAAATCAATAAGGATTTAACCTCATACAGCAGATTATGAACACACAAGTGTATGCAGCAATAAGTTTAATTTTAATTGCTCCTCTCTCTGTTAAATTATAAGGAGCATTCCAAACTGAGATGTTCACGAGGGGGAACTATTTTTTCTTTTTATATAAAACTACTTAGGAAATCATATAAGTGCCCTTAAATAATTTTTTTTAAAAGTGCTCTTAAAATTCTAATGATCCAAGACCAATACCATCTTGTTGTGAGACAGTTGCTACTTCAGACATACCATGGAAATTACAGACACAAGGAATTAATTCTAGGACAACCTGGGTCCTTCGAGGTCTAGTTTTACACAGTCATTAGAATTCTTTCCATAGAACCTTAATGTGCTGACTCTGATATTGAATACAAATGGGGTTGAATGTCAGCTCTGCCTTTACTAACCCGTTAGGAAGAAGTCATTTAGTATAACTTTCCTCCTTGTGAACCAGCGGTAGCAATTCCTTCCTCAAAGCACTGTTGGGGGAGTCAACAATTTAGTCCATGTAAGTGACTTGAACCATGTTCCAGCCAAGTGTGAGTTCAATACTTTATAGCTGTCCTTGCGATTGCCCATGGAGAAATCACAGACTCGGAGCAGAAAGGAACTACAATCACCTGAACAACCACTTGCTTTTACAATGGAAAACACGGAAGTCTAGACAAAATGTCGTTGCCCAAGGTCATCTTGCCCATCACAGTATCCCAGATCATTGAGATGCTGGTCTGGTGTCCTTTCACTAAAACACATCAAGTTCAGCGCTGCAAGGTGCACGGATAGGCAGTGAGTCGTTTCACGCAGATGGCGCGGCACTTCTGTCTGGCACCACGTGTGCAGCTGAAACTCAAGCAATTTGGCTGCGCCCAGGGGGGACAAGCGGAATAAATCAGAGTGAGTTCTACCTTCTGGCACACACTGAAAAGCACAATTATAATGTGTAGCGCTCCCTTTTCACCTTTGCTTTCTTTAGGATTTACAGATCTTTCCACGTAGGAATCTGAGAGACAGATAGATAGTGAGACACATGCCCCGAACTTCAGAGTGATGAGCAAGCAGCTCAAACAGCTGCCAGAGCCCCAGCCCCATAGCGGAGTGTCCCCTTTATCTCCGGGCTGATAGATAGCTGCTGGCCCTGTCTCATCTGTCACTCCTTCACTTTCCCAGAATGAGTAAACATTGGGCCATGATCTAAGACCAGAAAAAACAACGGCCTAACCAGTGAGGGCTCTGCTGCTGACGCACATGCAACAGCAGTTTATGATGATGATAAAAGAGTCACATTGTTGCTAGAGAAGCCCGTATTTATATTAAATGACTGTGTGAATAAGTGCCTGGCTCATTTTTAGGAGGGGAGAAAATCTCCCATCAGGACTTGGCTCCAGCAGTGCGAGTTCCAACATGAATCATTTTCAATAGAGAAAGCCTTAGCTCTCTTTTCACATTGTAAACAAACACAATAAAAAAAAAACAAAAACAACCAACCAAACAAACAAAAACCCCAGAAAAACAAAAACAGGCCCTGGCCGTTTGACTCAGTGGTAGAGCTGTGTCCTGAGTATGGATGTTCCAGGTTCAATTCCGGGTCAGGGCAAACAGGGGAAGCCCCCATCTGCTCCTCCACCCCTCCCTCTCCCACATCTCTCTCTTTCCCCTCCTGCAGGCATGGCTTGAAGTTGACCCTGGGTGCTGAGGATGGCTTCATGGCCTCACCTCAAGTGCTGAAATAGCTCAGTTGCTGAGCAATGGAACAGCAACACAGATGGGCAGACATTGCCTGGTAGGGGCATGCCAGGTGGATCCTGGTCCGGGTGCATGTGGGAGTCTGTCTCTCTGCCTCCCTGCCTCCCTGCCTCCCCACCTCTCACTTAATAAAAGATGGGGGGGGGGAAAGAATATTACTTCCGGTGGAAACGGTGTTGTTGCAATTCAATCAGTATCTATTTTCTGCTTAAAAGTCCCCATATATGACTAAAACTAGTCACCACCAACTCTATTTTAATCTTGTGTGTTAAGTGACAAATGACTACTAAATTTGATTATCTTTAAGGGCCCTTTCACTCTGTCTAATATTGTAACACTGAGCTTATTTGTTTAGTGTTTAACTGTACTTAGTTTTCTAGTTGTATTTCTCCATGATCATTCACTGGCCCATAATAGGTAGGGTCCTCTTTGGTTCAGAAATAACCTTTACAAAAATATTTTATGAATTCAGGTAATTACACAGAACTATTTAGTTTCTAGATACACTAAGAAAACAACAGATGTATCTGAGAAGAAATATAATAATAATTCTTTATATTAAAAACATTTCATAGCTTCCCCAAAAGTTTTGTATACTATATTTTATATAATCTTCACAAAACCCCAAGCAGCTTACATTTTCTTAAATTCTGCAATTCAAGAGTCTATGGAATTTCCTAAAGAAACATAGCTTTAGCCACAACCCAATACTGTGCCTTTTGATTTCAAGTCCAAATCTCCAACATTGGTCTGTCTACCTCCTGGTCAGATAATGGCATTCCCCAATTCGATGTATATTCTTAGTGAAGAAATAATAATGTTAAAGTTCTCTTAGTGACTCACTTAAAATGTAGCAATATAAATAAATATAAACTAAATATAAACTTTATCAATACAAACATGTGCAGCAAAAGAATAAAAAGAGAAAATTTGGATGAGAGTATTTGAAATGAAGAAATGGGAATAGGATTGGGAAGAACATCATATAAGAATTAAACTCTGTATTTTTAAGAGTATATAGAGCAAATATTTTCATCATTCCACGACACATCGTTTCAAAGTACTTTTCATATCTACACTTTGCAGCCAACCCAATATCAGCTATCCCATATCTGCCAAATCAGTAATCCTTGTCATTTTATGTTGACAACACCATTCTGCAATCATTGAAAGGAGGGAAACCGGTACTTGATGGTGTCCTTGGAAACTTATTCTTGAATAACAGGAGGGACTGACAGGAGAGACCAGGGAGATTGCTGGCTGGCGCGAAGGAAGGCAACCACTATGGGAAGGGCACAGATCTGTAACTAGAGTCTAAGGTTTTATCTTCCCTACAGAACAAAAGTCCTACTATCTAAGGAAAGGGCGGCAAAACCTCTCTCATAGGTCACTGGTGACCACCCATCATAACTGAAATAAGGGAAAAGAAAAATAATCCTCTATACTTGGTAATGGGGAGGTTGGGTGTTGGGCAGATAAAAGATACTATGCTCACTTTGTTAAAGATGGCGCTGCACATGGGGAAACCTGTTGTCCAGGTGATAACATTAGTTGCCCTGTCCTTCCTGCTTGGGATGGGCGTGATTGTATTAATGTGTGTTGGGGGAGGGCTTTCATGCCAAAAGGTTTTAAAAGGAAGAGAAATCATGTTGTTTCGGGAGAAGAGTGATTGCATTCTAGGAGGAGTTCATGCTGTAAGAGAGCAGAGTAAGGCCACGTGGAGGCCAGGAGAAGCAGCCAAAATGGCGGAGTGCAGAGAGAAGGAGATGGGAAACAGAGGTGAATAAGGCTGGTGAGCTAGAAACCTTTGATTCTAGGAAACTCGGATAAGTCAGTAGCTTTGTGAGCACTGAATGAGTGGGTTTTGGAGCCCAGTGTGTGTTTTTACTTGCCCGCTGGGTGAAGCGAGGATTAAAGATGACGACTCACCAGTTCTTGGCTCCATTGTTTCATTACCGACTGTCCGAATCTGATACAAACCTGCATAGGCTAGGCGTCTGTGATGGTGGCCCTGGATACTGGCTTTACATGGGGTTAAATAATAGACCCAGAATGACAATGACTTCTACAGTAGTGACTGAAGAACTTGGGTACACAATGTGTACACAAGACTGAGGCTTAAGCAAAACATCAAAAAATGTCCCCGTAACTCTTGCCACTGCATAAATACTGATTAAGTAAAAATAAACTTTGATTATTTTTGGAGAAACCGTAAGAAACACACTTCTTTGAGGTACAGTATAAAGAGGAGATGTAAAGCCAAGTGGGGAGCTGACATTGAGACAAACCCTCGGGCACATCAGCCCCCACCCTAAACACCAACCACCCCAAGAAGAACTTGAAGACTGTGGCACATCCAGAGTAGCTTTCATGATAACAGACCTCAAGTGCAGAACCACTTCCGAATGGATTAGTACAGACTGACAGACTGTAGTCCTAGTAGGAGAAAGCATGCCAGTTTCTAAGAATCACAACCATAGTACTATCAGGGAAGGGAAAATATTTCTCAACACTTCTAGGTTCTTTCAGCAGGTTGGATAATTAAATGGTTGTGAGACAGATTAACAAGAGAAAATAAGCAAATTTAGTTATATTCATATGTATAGGGATTCTATATACATGAGAGAGTCAGAAACCCCACTCACATGAGAGGTCCAGAGATAAAAATGTAAAATAAAGCACAAGTGACATCCTGAGCTAAGGGATGATGTTATGATACCTTGAGGCGTCAGAGGGGATGAGGATAATTTAAAGGATGATAAGAATGGCGAACGGTCAGGAACGAGAAGTTTGCCCTGACCTATAGATAGGTCATAACAAATGTTATTTCTGATGATAACTCTTATCATGGGCAATATCACATTTTAATTTCATCAAGAAAAAGATAAAAAATTTTTATGAGCCTGCAGGGTCTTGGTTGTGTTCAGTTAAAAATAATCCACATGTTAAATGACACATATTGGGAAGCCCTCTCTGAACCCCTTCATTATCCTAAAAATGATACCTTTCTACTAACACTGATAATAAAGCTTATGAAAAGAAAGAAAAATACAATACATACCCAATAGATAAAAGAATCAACAGAATTAGACTCAGATTAAGAAGAGAGTTGTTGGAACAATTTGACAGGGAGTTTAAAATAAAAATGATTACCATGCAAGTTCACATGGGTAACACTACCAGATAAATAAAATGTGCAGCAAAGACTCAAATTAAAACTATTTTTCTTTTGCTTTGTTTTTTTCTGGCAACGTTCTACAGGTGACATAAGATAATTACACTTTTTCTATTGCAAGAACTATTATAAAGTTTACTTTTGAAATGAATTTTGAAGAGAAATTGATGGACACTTTATAGATGAATCTGAAGTAATAACAACACCAGAGGAGTTTTGTACTGCACATGTGACTTGAAGTTTGTAAGAAAAAGAAAAAAAATGTAGAGAATAGGGACAGAAAGGTGTTTGATAAATAGTATTTTCCAGCATATTGAATGAACCTTGTAATAATCAATAATCTTCAGGTCTGGGAAAAAAAAGACACTTAAAAGGTCTATAGCTCCATAGTATAACTGACTATTAAAATTATATGTAAATCAACCCTGGCTGGATAAGTCAGTTGGATAGAGCATCGTCCCAAAGCACAGAGGTTGCCAGTTCAATTTCTGGTCAGGGCACATATAGGAACAGACTGATGTTCCTCTTTCTCTCTCTCCCTAAAATCAATAAAATAAACATTTAAAAATGTTTTTTAATTATATGTGAACCATAAGACATGCCTTTGAAGGGGATCATGATATGCCTCCTTAAAATATGGCACTCTTGACATGAGGATTATTTTGAGCCGAAGGTAATCAAGGAGAAACATACACAAGAAAAAGAAAAACCCTCTGCCCACACCGCTCTGCCTGAAAACAGGGCACACAATTCCCTTTGTGAAAGTGTCCCTCTCCCCAGTACCGGGAAGGGGAGATTGACTCTGATCAGCAGGGAGAACACAGAGAGGAGTCTGCAGGAACAGGACCTTCCTAAATAATTCTTATGTCCCTTGGTTTCCTCACAATGTTACCTCCCCACAACTCACTGCCTCTAACAGCCTCAACCCTTTTTTCCTCCTTTGTCTTGTCACCACTTCACAAATATATTGCTCTTTGTTAAAATGCTACAGAAGCCTCTGGGTCTAACCACTTCCTTGGGTCTTTGCTATTTTTTCCTGAAGGCCCCGGAATGCATACGTACGAATCTGTTTCTCCTGTTCATCTGTCTCTGTCAGTTGAATATCTAAATCAGATACAGAACCTAGGAGGATGGAAGAAAACCTTTTTCTCCCCTTGCGGATAAAAAAAAAAGAGAGGGTTCTATGAAATGTCATCTCACAGGGTGATCTGATCATAAATTCCTGAAAGGGTCGATCTTGGTGGGCTGTCACATCCCAGGCCTATAATTTCTTTAGTGAAAGGTTTTAAGCCAGCCTGTTCATTGTCCTTGCCCATGCAGGTTAGTACGTCTTTGAAATACCAGAAGTAACCCTCGAAGGCATGATCACCCTCGAGATAGTCCTGTAACTATCTTGTAATCCAATCCCTGCTGTGCTTACTCCCTCCTCCATGTATATTTCTTCCTTAATTTCAAATGCATAAAAGAAGCTGCAAAACTGGCATTTCTCTGCAGCATTTGAGAGCTTGCTCCCCAGCCATGTCATCAGTGTGGCTCAAATGCACTCATAAAAATTCTCTACAGGTTTGGACGTTTCTTATGTTGACAGTGTATAGCCTCAAGAACTCTCATGAAATCTAACTTGCCATGCTCTGGAATTGTCATTCAATTTGTTGTCATAAAAAACATCCTATTTCTTCAGAATAAAAACAAACAAACAAAAAATACTGTAGTTCAAATACAATTCTTTCCAGAACACCACAGGGATGTCAGAGAGAGTTGACTGACCCTTCGAGATGAGTCGCTAAAGGTCCTGCGGGTCCATGGGCTGGACCAAATACCCTATGATGCAGGAGGTACGAAGAAGCTAATGTGCCCAGGCTCAGCCCCCCGACTCTCACAGCAGAGAGATGGGAACCTGTTTTAATCAATAAAGAAAGTCATTTTACCTTAAAGTTAACCAGCTCTACAACAATATGCTGCTAAAGGGGGCAGTGTGTTTTGCTGGGTCATTTTCTGAATGTAACAGCAATTTGAGGAAGCCTGTTTAGCTCTTTGGCTATTTATTTAAGCACTAAATTGATGAGTGAGCACATTGACTTCTCAAAGACTTTAAACTGATCTCCTACTGGCTCTATAAGCAAAAGAAATGGAATGAACAATGGGCAGAAGACTGAGTCATTCTGCAGAGGGAGCTTTCAAATGCAGTGGATTTGCCTTATTTTCCACTTGCAGAGCTGTGGAGTCTATAGAAAAACAGATGAATGAAAGAAAAGAAGCTGTCTGCTCTTCAGGGCTGCTATTTTTATAACTTATTTGCGAGTGGAAGACATCCAAGTTTCATAAACACACACGCACACACTCACGTATATAAAATAACACTCACACTTAGGCATTAATATCTGTAAGCTAATTTATCATGCTTTTGTTTGTATTTCTGTGCTCAAATGTAATAGATCACCTAAAAACCTTCAGTTTCCGCCTGACCTGTGGTGGCGCAGTGGATAAAGTGTCGACCTGGGAACACTGAGGTCGCCGGTTCAAAACCCTGCACTGGTCTGGTCAAGGCACATATGGGAGTTGATGCTTCCAGCTCCTCCCTCCTTTCTCTCTTACTCTCTCTCTCTCTCTCACTCTGTGTCTCCTCTCTAAAATGAATAAAATAAAATAAAAAAAAAAAAATTAAAAAAAAAAAAAAAAAAAAACCTTCAGTTTCCATTCATATTTTCAGACGATGGAAGTGCTTTCTGGGTTTATCTTATTCTAGGGCATGCAAATATTATGAAATCCAAACATATCTGAGAATTGTAAACACACTTATATTGACTAAGATTTATAGTCAAGGATTGAACTCTGAATTGAATGTTTTTTTAAGTGCTTTATAGTTTCAAAACCTGTTCATATGCAATGTTACATTTAATCATCACAGCCCTGTGAGGTAGATATGGCTATAATTCTTATTTGATAAGTGAGAGCCTGCATTACAGAGAGTTGATTATTTTGTCACGCTTTAATAAAGGGTAGAACTGGATACAAACCATAGATCTGTTTCCTCGAAGACTCTGAAAAGTCATTTTGCCCCATGTATAGTACTGGTGGTAGAGAAGGAAGAAAACTAAGTCAGAGTGTAAATCGTAAGGAGAAAACAGAAGAGTGAGAACAGAGACAATAAACAATTACAATGCAGTATTGTTCTTAGCAAGAAAGTTAAGTCCAGAATGCTGTAAAATTACTTTGCTTGCCAATTGGGTGTTGAATTACTTATTTTATTTTTTAATTTCAGCAAGAGAGGAAAAGAGAGAGAGCAAGAGAAACAGGAACATCAAGCTGTTCCTGTATGTGCCCTGACCGGGGATGGAACCGGCAACCCCTGTGCTTTGGAATGATGCTTCAACCTACAGAGAGCTCCGGCCAGGGTAAATCACTTTCATTTAGGTGGTGGCTGCAGGACCTGTAGTCTGCCCATGTAGTATCAAAAGGGCCTTGGATTTTTGTCCTGAAAAAAGAGGCCCACCCATCTTTAGCTGACTGTGCTTCAACGGCAGGCAAATGCAAGCAATCCCCTTTGTGGTGCCATTCTAAAAAATATTATGAATATTAACCTAAAATTTGCATAAAATATTGTCAGGGAGAAAAAAAATAAGCATGGTAGAATAAATGAAACAAGAATGTCAGAATGTTGATCAGTGGGATATTTAGACTCTTAACAAGCAACTCGTAAGCTGTAGTTTGCCCAACCCACTAGCGATGCATTACTGTTGCAGGGTTCTGGACAGTCATGGTACCCCAGAGGGTCCTTGCTTAAGGAAGATAACTTAGTCTTCTCTTCTCTGTGGAGGAGCAGGGGGTGGAAAGCTGGGCTCCAAGGTTGCACACCAAGTACCAGTAACAGATGTGATATGATAAGACACCTTGATGACACATGTCACTGTGGGTTGTCAGGTCTCCGAACAAATCTGACAACCCAAGTGAAGTACTAGCAACTTCTTTTTTTAAAACAAAATAAATAAGGTTGTGAACCTGAGAAAAAGCATTGTATAACACCCCCGCCTGTGTTGTTTGTCATATGGAGACTGACATTCCTCTACTCCTAGAAGGCGGTATTGTTTCAATTGCATGACTGTGGCCAGCTTAAGCATTACAGCCATTTTTCAGTGATGCCCCCGGCCAAATGTAATGGAATCCCATCAACAGGAGTCAGAATGATTTTACCCAACCAACCTGCCTTCTCAATAGTGCTGGGTGTAAGGGACTCAAAAGGTCCAAATCAATTATACAGAAAAACAGCAAGACAGTCCAGATAAACCAACTGGCTATACCTTTATGAGTTACAACATACAAGCCTTATATATAGAAGTCTTCCCAGTGGTGTGGGGAGTAGGAAATAGAGCTTTAGATGAATCAGGGGAGACAGACCCTGGGGTGAGGACCTGGCCCTGGCTCTGATCTGACTTCTTGCTGAGCATGTCTCTGTGTCTCTCTTACACCCATCCTGAGGCTCTGCAGAGGCCACAGTCTTCTCTGTACCCCCATTCCCTTACTGACCTACAGGAACAGCTGCCACAGAATAAGTTTTTTTGTTTGCATGTGGCGACCTAGTGTGCAAGCTCTCCTGCTGGATCTTCCCAGGCTCTGATGAGGTCAGCCCCATTCCCTGGGCTACTGGCAGCCTTATTAGTTAGTTAATCAGTTTATTAGTTAGTGTTTTAACCTGAGGCTAATTCACTCTTTCAGAATTTCCAAATGATCCTTTTTATTTTTTACTTTGGGGCTTCAGTGATATGGACATTTCACTGTCCAAAGAAAGACTTAATTTCTAAAGATGGTGCAGTAGTCCAACTATATACCTGGACATTGGAAAGCCATAAATACTTGGTGAGCATCATCGATAATTGGCATGTAATCTCTTTTTTCCCATTTGGCCTTCTGACCTTTCACACAATTGAGAAACCTGGAGCAGCAAAAAAGACAAGAGTAGTTTCAGTGAACAAAATCCCTCCCAAGAGCCCTGTCAACACTGAGAGGTTCAATCAGATGTAGCTGATGGCTGATGAGATAGAAGTGAGGGAGAAGGCGTACCTTAGGAAAATTCTTAGGTTTCTGTCTTGGAGCATTTAGAATCCAGGGACATGGTAGCCAGTGGCCCCATGCAACCTCTTTAAATTCTGTATCTTATTATAATACACCTCCAAATATTGGCATATTATGCAACGAATTCCAGAAAAGGGAAATATGTAGAACTTGTAGAATTGTGATAGATGCAATACTTGGTAACACATAAAATTAGCTACAAACTTTTTGACACATTTCATAGCATTTGTTTTCTTTTTCACAGGCAAAAAAAAAAATTCTTAAAGAAAAGAACAAGTGCTGTTTCATGAAAAACCCAAATGACAACCACATAAATGACATTACTTCCCCCCACACACACCCCAAACCAACTTGCTCCAGCACTGCCCACCTCATTTTAGTACATTGTGCCTCTGGGGCCTTTCATAGAGACAAAATACAAGAGAAAGTTTTGGGGAGGAGACAGTTTCATTTTTGAAAAGTTGAATGCTAGTTGCCTATGAAGAATCTCAGTTGAAATGTCAACAGAGAGCAAGCCATGTGAGTCTGTGTCTCAGGGGGAGATCTGGATTAGAGATACATATTTAAGAGTCACCGGCTTCTAGATAGTAATTGAACTATGTTAGTTAACGTTCTTATTTCTTCCTCCACAACCAGACTTCTGAGTGTCTCCACTTCTCCTGGGGCCTCGTAATAGATTCCAAAAGTTCTCTCTTAAAGGAACAATCTTAGTTTTATATTACAAGTCATAAAATTTATGATTCTTTCTGTTCCTCATGCATAAGTGATTACTTAGAGGCTAAAGTGTTATTACTTTGAGGTGACAGTCCAGTCTTAAGTGAAATCTGATAACAAGAGAAAGTGTTACATGCTTAGATATAAGTGCCCAATCAAAAAAATGTCCAAGATAAGTTTTTTATTCGTGGAATATGTTTTTAAAAGTGTTTGCCTGTGTCATATTGAGGATAAATCAGAATATAATTATATACATTTGGTTTGTTTAATAAGACTGCTATTTAATATATAACAACTAATAAAGATATTGATAATTTTTAAAATATTTTTCTCGATATGTCCTTCTTTGAAGCAATTGAATCCTCAACACCTATAGATGTATCCTTTCCAACACTTTCACTTTCCTTGGTTTTACATCTTGGCTACATACGTAGGCTTACAAGTCTTTTGTGTGCACACATATATGTGTATGTGCATGTTATCAGACCTCTCATCTTTTGTATTTTACCAGTAAATATTATAGAACTCAATGAAAGAAGTTCCTGGAGACAGAGGAGTAAGTAAAAGATAAAGACAAAGCAATACTTACACCTTGAACTTCATCATCATTGGTAATTATGTCTACTATTTTGGGGAGGAGAGAAATAATCTCTGTTTAACTATTCCATATGCATCCTGTCTCCTCTAATAATATTCTCTTACCAATTTATATTCCTCCCTCTTAAATATTTAAAATCCTTCCAATTTCCCATTCAGTGTGTACCTAGTAGAACACAGCATGATTAATTAAAGGATTTGCCTTTACCTAGAATTTACAAACGTTTTGTTAATCACTTCATAAAAACCTTGCTAAAACAAGTTTTTATGAAATGCTAAATTGAGTTTCAAATTTAAACAAATTAAATTTGTAATATTGCAGTCCCAGGTTTATTGGGGTGTTACCTCTCCACTTTAGAGTACCTGGAATGACCAAAATGGATTTGTGACTATTAATAGAAAATTAGAAAAAGAAACTATTGAACTATAAAGGCTCTAGAGATTTTAAAATCCAAAACCCACACTTAAAAAAATATATATGAAGACATTAAACCACAGGGAAATATGACATAAGAAAAGTCATAAGTTACTGAAGGGCAGTGTTTGTACACTTTACTCTCTAATCAATGCCTTTTTCATAATTTTATTCTGCCTGAATCTCTATTTTAATTAGTTACAAAATATATTTCTATTATAAAAGAATGTTTTCTATCTCACTGGGACTAACTTTCTGCTTCCTCTCAATAATTGAACACTCTTATCAAAAGAGCACAGTTTTATTGTTAAAATTTTCTCCTCTCCGTTATCAACCCTTTAGATTATAATCCTTAATCAGCTAAGAAAACACTCAATCATATTGTCTTCATATATAAATTTTCCATCTTGCCCAGAGGGAACCATGAGGGAGTTTGTTAAACTGAATTTGGAAATCAAGATAAGCTGTGTTTTTCAATATTCTCATTCTGCCACTAATATAAACAAATAGGGAGAATAATGAGGCAACTCTGCCATGTCTTCATTCTTTCTAAATTTATGCTGGCTGCTGCATTTTCCACTTTCTCTTCTAAGTGCTACACGCAACCAGCAAAAAAAATCCATCTGTAAGGCCAGGAGCCGCCATCGTGGCCATTCACATGCAGGTTCCCATTGGATTCGGGCTGACGGTGAAGAAATGGCAGAGTCGGAGGATGGTAGGCTATTCTGTTTATTGGTGTCTCACCAATACAGGCAAGCCACAAGAGAAGACAAGGGAGAAGCAGAAAACCAGCTTTTCCCATGGAGGTCAAGGGATCAGGGAGGCCCCTGCAATGGGGATAGCAGGAACCGAGAGAGCTCAAGCTACTGGTCTCTCCCATTTTATAGCATAGATAATCCAAACCTTTAATCCAATTATACAAACAAGGAAATCTCTGTATAATGGGATTTCTCCGGAGAGTGCACCACCCTACATTATCCAATCAGTCAAGGGTGTGGGGAAGAGCTTACTCTTAAAGCCAAGCCTTAGGTCATAACAACCTGGCCTGCTTACATTACAGCCTTTCCCCCACACCCATCCCAAGCACAAGGGCAAATAATATCACCTGGGTGACGGGCTTCCATGTGGGCAGCGCCATCTTTAACAAAGTGAGCATATTATATTTTATCTGCCCAACACCATCCTAAAACTTTTCTCCTTTTTCTTTTTTTAGTGATGAACATGAAGTTTTCATGTCATTTCTAGGATCCACATTTTCTTTCTTAAAACAAAAACTAAAGCAAAAACAAAACAAAACCTAAAGTCTTCACATCTTTGGACTGACTTATAAGTGGTCTGTTAGCTACAAATTCCCTCAGATGTTACGTGTCTGACAAAGTATTTTATCTTTATGTTTGAAGGCTATCCTCTCTGGACACAGAATTTTTAGTTCACAGGGTTTTTTTCTTTTCTTTCATCACTTTAATGACATTATTCCATTTTCTTATGGCTTGTAATTTTTGCAAAGTTTGTGGTGATTCTTAGTTTCCCTTTTTCCTCTGGTTGTCTTTAATAGTTTTCTTTTTCCCTTCATCATTGATTTTGAGCAGTTTCTTATGGTTTACCATGGTATAATTTTGTGTCTGTTCTGTTTGAATATTTGAATATTCTGTTTGAATATTCTTTCTTTGAAGTCCTTGGATTTGTGTGTTTAGAGTTTCCATCAAATGTGAAAACATTTGAGCCATGAATTCTTCAAATATTTTTTCATCATTCTCCCAATTCCAATTTATTTGTGAGATTGACAATATTTTCCCACAGTTCACTGAGTCACTATTCAGTTTTTTTCTATTATTTTTCTCTCACTGCTTCATTTTGGTAGTTCTATTACTAGATATTTAAGCTTATTGATATATTTTCTGCAGTGTCTAATTTGCTAGTAAGCTTATCCTGTGAGTTTTTTATTTTGAACACTATTGTAGATCACCGGAGCTTTAATGATGCAATATTTCTTAAAAGAAAGCTCTGTGCTTTTATGTAATATTCTATTAAGCTGGTGGTCTCATATGTACATTTTTATATTGGCTCTCTTTTATTGATACCAGAAGATATCAATACATTATTTAAGACAATAAACAAGACATATATTCTGTCCTCAAACGGGCCACAATTTATTGACTGGTATGTTGACCAGATACAGTTGTTCTTTCATGCGCTCGGAAAATAACAAACAAACGAAAACTTCCCAAAAAGCAATTTTGAATATGTGGACAAATGAGAACTATATCAATACCTGACCTACAGATATTTGAAAATACTTTCAAACATAAGTTGCATCCTCATTTATGAAGGGTGAAATATATAGTATTGATCTTAATATGGATACAATATTGTCTTTCTCACTACAGAGCAACTTTATATAAGAAAGTTAATTTTCTAGAGCATGAAAGGCTAGTCCAAATGAGTAAAGATTTAGTGGCTAAACTATATGTTCAATGAGGAGGAGCCTCTTCCCACCTTGAAATGAGAAATGGGTCCTGGGCTTGCTTTGTTTTTTAGTGGAGCAGGCAGGGTTGGAGGAGAAAAAGAAATGTAATAGAAGCGGGTGCTAGCCCACCAAGAAGGGACAGCCTTCTCTAACCCCAACTCTAACTTCATACAACCTTCTTTTGTAGAGGCCATAAAATTTCAGAGAACTATAGCAACTTCCATGATAAGTGACAGAAATTAGGTCCAAGCAAATCATCATCAAAGAATAGCATGGCCACCATAACTTCCGCCGTTACAGCCTTAGGTATCTTAAAATGGGATCATCACTTCTTGGTTTCTTCCTCTAGATATTTCTATAGTGGTTTGCCCTGAGAGGATCTTTCCTGCTACATCTCCAGTGGCCTTTGCTATGAGTTCTAACATAATTGCCATGTTGTAAATATCCTGGGTTTATATGCTGTGATATTGAGCATTACAAAGGAAAACGACTGGTAACATATTAACACAAAAATTCCCTCAATTCTCTCTTTCTGCAGCTCTTGTCAAGAAATGTTAAATCTCTTTTATTTTTGTATTGTTGAGAGATCTGTATCTATATCTATATCCATATATCATTTCTTCCCCCAAACAATTAATCCAAAACTGTTTCTTTGAAGCATTAAAGAAGATATTTGTTTTTTGAATGAAATTCAATGTGTACCCTTGACAGATTTAAACCTGTGTAATTTGGAACTAAATAAATTCTTGACCTTTCATGTGTTGAATTTTGAGAGAATCTATAAGTATATTCTCGTGACAGGTTCTGCTTTCCATTCGTCAAACTCCAACAACTATTTTATTTTAGACAACAGGAATTCACAGTGTTGGAGAAGCCCTGCACATCTAAATACTACAAGATATTGTTTAGAGGATAAATATAGAATTAAAGACAAGAGAGAGAATGGGGAGGGCAGTGAATAAAGGGAAGCAGAGAGAGAAAACCAAAAACATTTATTTGTAGGTCAAAACATAAAGCATCTGTAGAAATTGGTGTCAGAGAAACTTCAAAAGATGTGAATATGTATTCATGCTTCATTCAAATACACAGTTTTGCACAAAGTAACCATCAAAGGCTTAAGATGTAACATTTGATTCATTTTCAAATAACTGCTAGTTCTTGAAGTGACTGGCTTTCTTATGTCCACTAGCACCTAGCAATGATTCCATTGATTTAAACACCTGGCATTACAGATTGTAGCTACCATCTATGATTGCTTTACATCATTGTTCATATTTGTTGATCATTAAGTCATTAATATAAACAATACAAGCTTTCGATCAAGAAAATGTCACCAGATTTGGCAGTGTTGCATGACATATGTAAGGAGAAAAACTGGGGAAACAAAATCTTACTTAGAAAAAAAGAAGAGGGATGTAGAAGAATGTAGAAGAAAATGAAAAGTAAAATAAGCTGAAGCCTCTATGACAAGAGTGGTCTGTTTGATATAAAAGAAGCTATAATCAATGGTCTCCAACATGAACATCAAGTAGAATTATAGATATAAATAAGTTTTACACAGTAGTTAGAATAAAGAATGAAAGAAAACCTGTGTTTGAAGACCTGATGAAAGCAACAGTAACAAAAATAAAGTTCAAAACAAAAACATACATATAAAAACCAGTATAAAGCATGCATGTAATCAATGTCTGTTATGACAGATTGCTTTCAACCAGTGTCTGCGCAGGTTTCCTAGATGCTCTTCATTGGACTGTCCAGATTTATTGTGTCTCGCGCACTAACTGGGTTCCCTTTGCTGGCCAAATTCTAATTGGAATTGACCACAAAATGGCACTGAGAAATCACAAAGTGGAAGGAGAGAGCTGCAGCCTCAGCCTCAACCGGGAAGAAGCTGTGATTCCCACGGGTCCAGGTCCAGCTGGGCAGCTCCTCTGTCAATGTCCAGCTCTTCCTGGCTCCTGGAGCACTGAGTCCTCTGTGTTCCCTTCAACCATAGAGGCAATAAGAGCCTTGGGCTACTGGTACTCTCAGAATCATATCGATTATCTTAACACTGCCCACAATCCCATGAGTGACCTCCTCATTAAAATCTCTTAGTTTGAATATCCTGGGATGAATCCTGTTTCTTGTCAGGAACACTAATGATACAACAGATATTTCTTAGATCAGAGAAGATCCTGCAGTAAGAACATTAATAAAGTTGGGTGGGTGTTTATAGAAATACAAACAATTTGGTGTCATTTACCTGAGGGAATACCGACTGATTCACTGAACCTGAGACATTAGGAGATTCAAGCTGATATGGGACATTGGTATCAAAATAAGAGCATAGTTCTAAAAGATACTGAGCTATTGTTTCTAGAATGGATGTCAAAAGAGTCAGCCAGGTTCTCTTTCTATGCCTAAAGCTTACTAGCCAGAGTGGTTTTAGGTAGAATCATAAACTTGTAGGTGGCTGGATTTTGGTGAATGGGAGTTCATTAAGGATCTTATAGTTATGAATCTATTATATTCGTGGATCCTCCTTATGTTGTCTTTGCTAAGTAGTAATTAAGACTGTGTTTGAACATGATCTGTGATAAGGGTAAACTAGTTTTAAGCTTTGCCATTACAAATTTGAACAATTTTAGCTCTTGGAAACTTTTCCTTAATGTTCACAGAAATGTTTCTCCTCCTAAACTTTCCCCACTTGTTCCAAATCTGCCCTTCAGTGCCATTCTTAATATATCTGATCTTATTGCCACAAGACCATCTTTCAGATAATTGAATATACTGGTTACTATGATCTTATTGAATTTTCTTTCAACTAACTTTTTCAACAGCTTGCCAAACCCCTGCCTACTTTTATGATGAGACGAAACTTAATTTATTTCTATTTCTGCAGAGTTCTCTCTCTCCTTGAGCAAGGTCCCTTTATTGGAACTTGCAATGCTTCTGTAAAGACTTCCCTCTGTGGTTTCTCAACCTAAATCAAGCCACCCTGCTCTCTGATCCTCTCTTCCAAAGCTTCCGATATTTCTGAACAAGCTTCTCATTCCCCTCACATGTCCCAGCCATCAGTCTGCAGACAGATGGCCAGAAATCAAACCTTGCCTGATTTGACATGAATTTATTTACACTTGAATAAGATCACACTTGACTCATCCAGACAGGATGCGATCCAGGTCCATGCAGAAAGCGAGAGAGAAGTGTTTGATCTTGTCCATTTTCTTTTTAATCTCTCCCTAGCTTTCTAGGGGATACATTTCCCCCCAAAGAATTGATCCAGTAACAATACCCCACAAAAGATGGGATGCTCACTTCAGCAGATATCTGGCTCTGGCCCCCTCTTATCTATAGTTAGTCAAACAGACTTTGCAACTAGTTTCCAATATTTGCTCATCCCTCTGATAATATCTGCATCAATTGCTTTGTTCCAATATATAAAGCCTGGAATAAAACATAACTTTACTGCAGAAAATGTTCGTCCAATAATTCATTAAAAATAGTTACTGAGTATTTCCTGCATTCTAGGTACTTTAAATGAGCTGGGCACACTCAAAAAAGATGAGAATCTTCTCTTTGGTCTGACTGTTAGATTCTTCTCTTTCTTTAAGCATCTGACCTTGAGCCATAAGACGCTCTGTCCTATTCCTACAGAAAGAGTTTCAATGTTAAGACAAAAATATCCTTTTCACCCTCATAATGTCTCTATTCTTTTATTAGTAAAGGAAAGAAAAGATAATATAGATATAGTACCACAGAGATATTGACTGCATATTTCAAGTTGTCAATTGTCACTACAATTTGTTGATTTGTTTTTCTGACATTTTTATAGTCCTAAACAGCAGTGTTGTAGTCTCTTATGTAGTGAGGGCTTTACCAAATGTTACACAGTAAAGTATGACAGCTTCTAGTGGTCACACCTGAAATGAGATGGTCTGAATTATAAAAACAGCACTGGTCTGCAAGCCATTGGTTCTCACCCTACCTCCATCTCTCACAAGCACGTGAACTTGAATGTGTTCCGTCCTGTTCTAGACACTCAAGTTCTCTCCTATAAATGACAGTCTGGAATTTGATGGTTTCAAGGCTCCTGATGGGTCTAATTTTCTGATTGGCTCATTTCATATCAAAAGTTGGAAAAGAAAAGGGAAGGAGCCAGCTTGCCCCATTGCAAAGGCAGTCACACACCAGCACAAGAATTCAGGACTATATGTGGGAACGTGGGATTATAGTACAATCATTATGATTCATCAAGAGAATAACTTCCCTTGTTGGTTACACATACACACTCCCCAACTCTTCCCACTCACAACTTTGACTTCCTAGTTTAGGAACAGTCTAAAAGTAGGGGAAGGTTGTGGGTGGAGTAGGAAGAAGGAAGGGGAGGGAGTGGGAAGTGTTCTCTATTTGGAAGAGATTTCTGGAAGCTCTTTTAATGCTCATTTATACCGCCTACGGTGCCTTTATTCTTCCTTGCTGAATGTTTGATTATCCTAACCACGCAGAAAGTAATAAGTCAAAATAGTTATCGTCGCTCCTTTTCAGGCATAATAAGCTCAGTTAAAACATTTTCATACGTACACAAATGATGACTTAACTCGCTGAATAAAATGAAAAGAAATCAGAATTAAGAGACTCACTCATGTTAACAAGAGACAGGGGAAAAATCCCGTAATAAGGCAACTCAATTTTTATGCCTATGAATGAGAGCGAAATGGCCAAAATTAACTTTTTGAAGCAATTTTCCATTTCTTGTTCTCCAACATAGTGAGTCCACTCTCACAGTAATCAAATAGGTTAAAAGGTGATAAGTAGCCTGACCAGGCGGTGGCGCAGTGGATAGAGCGTAGGACTGGGATGCGGAAGACCCAGGTTCAAGACCCTGAGCTCGCCAGCTTGAGCACGAGCCCATCTGGCTTGAGCAAAAGCCCGCCAGCTTGGACCCAAGGTCGCTGGCTCCAGCAAGGGGTTGCTCGGTCTGCTGAAGGCCCGCGGTCAAGGCACATGTGAGAAAGCAATCAATGAACAACTAAGGTGTTGCGAGGGCAACGGAAAACTAATGATTGATGCTTCTCATCTCTCTCTATTCCTGTCTGTCTGACCCTATCTATCCCTCTCTCTGACTCTCTCTCTTTCCCTGTACAAAAAAAAAAAAAAAGTGATAAGTAGGTTTTATAACCAGATAATATGCAGCTGAGCTAGTCTCTGGGTAATGGTAGTTGGTTTTGGCACTGGTTGAATCACAACAGGAAACTCAAAACTTGAAGTTAGCAAATATTTGTGGAAAGCATATGACAATAAGGAGGTGGGATTTAGCTGAATTTCCCATGCACTTCAAAATTAAATGTGATTTCTGGTGGAAACGAGATAGCATAGAATCATTTCTCCCTACTCTGTCTCACTGAATACAAAAAATAAAAAATAAAACCCTGAAAAAATATAAGAGGCAATCATAGGAGAACCCTAAAAAATGGGAAAAGGAAAGCAAACTGATTGAAGACCCTGGGACTGAGGAACAACATGGTATCAAGGGTTCCTTGGGACCACCCACCCAACCAAAGAAGGTGGCCCAGACCCTACATACATCTCCAGGACCCTCAAGTTGTCAACAGAAGGCAACTGTTATGGGCTGAGTGTCCATGTCCCCCCAAAATTCACCTGTTGGGGATCTAACCCTCAAGGTGATGGTATTTGGAAGTGGAACAGTTGTGAGATAATTAAGCTTGGATGAGGTCATGAGGATGGGACCTTCATGATGGGATTAGTGACCTTCTAAGAAAAGGAGGAGAAGGAGAGAGATCTTTGTGTCTTTCGTATGCATGCACAGAAGGAAGGGCATGAGAGCAGGTAGTGAGAGGGCAACCATCTGTAAGAAGGCTCACATCAGAACCCCACCCCCATGCTGGCACACTGATCTCAGACTGGCAGCCTCTAGAGCTGTATGAAATTAAATGTTCATTGCTTAAGCCACTTAGTCTATGGCAGTGGTTCTTAACCTGGGTTCTACCAAACCCTAGGGGTTCGATGAGTTGGTCTCAGGGGTTCGGAGAAGCCTCTGCCGCGGAGGCGAGAATAAAGTAATACTGTAATTTGTTGTAAGTTCATGCACTCTGTTGGTTTTGTTCTTTGAGCAGGGTGATGTTCATGCATGGCTCATTTTGTGCACCAGTAATAACACATATGCCTATGTCTTGAATTTGGAAAAAAAATCATATTTTATTTATCACTAAAGAAGGGTGCATATGAAACTGGTGGGTTCGGTACCTCAGAAAAGGTTAAGAACCACTGATCTATGGTATTTTGCTACAGAAAGTCAAGCTAAGACAGTGACCCAGGTAGGTCATTCTTCCCCAGAAGGAACTTTGCTAACACCAGAAGAGATTGGTGGCACCAGCAAGGGGGACTGACCAGGAGCTCAACTAACAGTAACTGACCAGGGAACTCACTTTCTCTCCTTCCTAACCCTCAGACTCCCTGCCACCGAGACAATGACACCAATGGGTATCACTGGCACCCCAAGGGTATCATTCATTCAGTCATTCAACAAATATTTACTTAATAGCTATTTAGACCATACATTGTCTTAGGTGATGACATAGATCAGTGGGGAAAAATATCCATCAATAATTATACTTGAAGATATTACTCAATTAAGAATTTTAAAAAGACAAGTGAATGAGAAAGATATAAAGCCAATCAGAAATACTTACACAGATAGAATTTAGGTCCTCATTTTGGACCTAATATTTTCCAAGAAACTGATGGAAATCTTAGAGTGGGATTACTAATGTAATAGTCTTTGTTCTGTCCCACTTTGTCATCCAGGCTGTGCACATTTTCTTTTCTAGGCTCCACAAACCTGGGAAGTTTGTGCTGAGTTGGCACTTTCCTGTATTGAGTTCTTAGTCTCTGTATCAGTAGTTACTCACAGTTTATATTTTATTTATTTTTAATTGGATTTATTGGTGTGACATTGGTTAACAAAATTCTATAGGTTTCAGGTGTACAATTCTATAATACATCATCTATAGTGTGTCCGTAAAGTCATGGTGCACTTTTGACCCATCACAGGAAAGCAACAAAAGATGATAGAAATGTAAAATCTGCACCAAATAAAAGGAAAAGCCTCCTAGTTTCTGTAGGATGATGTAGCAGCATGTGTGCATGTGCAGATGATGACATAACACCGTGTATACAGCGGAGCAGCCCACGGCCATGCCAGTTGAGCTGTGGACGGTACAGAGGAAAGTTCAGTGTGTTCTGTGGCTCGCTAAATTTGAATCCGTGACCAAAGTGCAACGTGAATATCAGCGTGTTTATAACAAAGCGCCACCACATAGGTATAACATTACTCAGTGGGATAAGCAGTTGAAGGAAACCAGCAGTTTGGTGGAGAAACCCTGTTCTGGCAGGCCACCAGTCAGTGACGAGTCTGTAGAGGCTATACGGGATAGCTACCTAAGGAGCCCTAAAAAATCAGTGTGTGCATGTGCTCGACAATTACACCTAAGCAAGACTACAGTTCATAAGGTGTTAAAGAAACGTCTCTGTTTTATGGGGTACAAATTGCAGCTGTTGCATGCTATCAAACCAGCGGAAAGACCCACACGATGCACATTTGCTTCAGATATGCTTCATGAGATCGACAATGATGCAAGATTTTTGCAGGCGATTGTGTTTAGCGATAAGGCGACCTTCCATATCTGTGGACATTTTCATCGCCATAATGTCTGAATATGGGCTGCTGAACATCCTCATGCCTACGTTGTGTACGAACGTAACACCCCTAAAGTGAACGTGTGGTGTGGCCTGATGCATGATAAGGTGATAGGCCCATTTTTTTTCGCGGAGCAGTCTGTGACAGCAAGCACCTATCTTGACATGTTGGAATTGTATGCAGTGCCACAATTTCCAGAAGGTGTCATCTTTCAACAGGACGGTGCTCCTCCACACTACGCCACCATTGTTCGTGAGTTTCTGGATAGAACATTCCCCCGGCAGTGAATAGGCAGGGGTTCTGTCAAGCCATGGTCACCACAATCCCCAGATCTGACGCCCTTGGACTTTTACTTTTGAGGTTACGTGAAGCAACATGTGTACATTAAACTTATCAATGACATTAGTCACTTAAAACAGAATCACAGACGTTATTCACTCTGTTACACCAGATGTCCTTAGCCATGTGTGGCAAGAACTTCACTATCATTTGGATGTGTGTAGGGCAACAAATGGAGTCCACATCGAACTGCACTGAATAGGTGTGAAACTGGGAGAGTTTTCCTTTTGTTTGGTACAGATTTCACATTTCTATCGTCTTTTGTTGTTTTCCTGTGACCGGTCAAAAGTGCACCAGGACTTTACGGACACAGTGTATATATATTGCACTGTGTTTACCACCCCAGGTCAAGGATCCTTCCATCATCATTCATCCCTCCCTTTACCCTCTTCTATCTCCCCTACAGTTTAAATTTTAAATACAGTTTTCTACAAGACTGCTAAGAAGATTGTTCTTTCCCAGCATGCTCTGAGAAATGCCAGCTGCCTGCTTCAGTCTAGAAAAGGCATCTGTTGATATAATGTGGTCGTGTTCTGCTCTATCAGCATTCATGGGCCTTTTGTGTGTCTGCGTAGTCTCTGGGAGCTGCCTAACACAGTACCAGTGGAAATCGGTTAATATCCTCTCACTAGTTGGAAGAAAAAATAATTTTCTAACTGAATCCAAGCTTAAAAGGTATTCCACATGCAGCAAAATCATGGACTCTCTGTGTTATTCTATGAGAAATCCTAGTGACTACAGTTTTCTGAGGATTTGTTACTTAAATATTATAGGCTAACTAGTTAACAGGTTCTCAGGTAAAATAAGATAGCATACTCCTTCTCAATGTAATATGTTTGCTTCAGATATAAAATATTGTCCACTCAATTAATAATGGGATGTTATTTACCTAAGATTAAAACATATTCTCTGATATATCTGATAAGGGGTTAATATTCAAAATTTATAAAGAACTTATAAAATTCAACACCAAAAAACACCCCCAAACAATCCAATTAAAATTGAGCAAAGAACCTGAATAGACACTTCTAAAAGAGGACATACAGATGGCCAATACACATATGAAGAGATGCACAATATCACTAATCATCAGAGAAATGCAAATTAAAACCACAATGAAATATCATCTCACACTTGTCAGAATGGCTACCGTCAATAATTCAACAAGCAAAAAAGTACTGGCGAGGATGTGGAGAAACGGAACCCTCATGTATTGTCAGTGGGAATGCAGCTTGGTGCAACCGCTGTGGTAAGCAGTATGGAGTTTCCTCAAAAATTAGTAATGGAACTGCCTTGTGACCCAGTGATTTCACTTCTGGGAATTTATCCAAAGAAATCTGAAACACTAATTTAAAAGAATATATGCACCACCGCTTTGTTCATTACAGCAGTATTTATAATAGCCTAGATTTGGAAACAGCCCAAGTATCCATCAGTGGATAAAAAGCTGTGATACGTTTATACAATGGAATATTACTTAGCCATTAAAAAGAATGAAATCTTACCCTTTAAAACAGCCTAGATGGACCTGGAGAGCATTATGCTAAGTGAAAGAAGCCAATCAGAGAAAGACAAGTACCATAAGATTTTACTCATACGTGGAAGCTAATGACCAAAATAAAAGAACAAGCAAAATAGAAACAGAAATAGATATAAATAGATAGATCTTATTCACATGAAAACCTCACATATTTATAGGTACAATATTTTCTGAACCAAAAATTGACACAAGTGATCCAACCATAGACCAACTATTTTAAGTTGACACTTTCCAAATCAAGAATGTGTCATTGTTGAAGTTTGATTCTCTTTAGATTCTCTACCAGGGTGTGTGTGTGTGTGTGTGTGTGTGTGTGTGTGTGTGTGTGTGTGTGTGTGTGTGTGTGTGTGTGTTTTAAGCCAAAGATGTTCAATAGTGTTTCTTGACTCAAGAATTGATAGATTTAAGGTTCATCATGAACCAAAAGGATTATAAAACTAAGAGGTAGGATCAGTAATTTACTCTTAAAGTCTTAGATGGTCTTAAGGGTCTTAATAGATTTATTTCAAACACATTGTTTTGATGGGCACTTGAGTATTAGGACTGCTCTCGGAATCTATACATCATTTTTTACAACATCATATACAGTAAATTCCAAGATTTTCCAGATTTTCCAAATAAGCTTTTTAAAAGACAAGCATATAATGCTCATTTCCTGCCTCAAATATATATTTTCCTTTTCACTTTCTCCACTGTAAGGCATTTTGAGGTTCTCCAGTTTCACGTAAGCCTCACGTGTGATTAAAAGCTTGGGTCGCCTGACTTGTGGTGGCGCAGTGGATAAAAGCGTCGACCTGGGAACACTGAGGTCGCCAGTTCAAAACCCTGCACTGGTCTGGTCAAGGCACATATGGGAGTTGATGCTTCCAGCTCCTCCCCCTTCTCTCTTTCTCTCTCTCTCTCTCTCTCACTCTGTGTCTCCTCTCTAAAATTAAAAAAAAAAAATTTAAAAGCTTGGGTCATGCCCTGGCCAGTTGGCTCAGCATGTAAATGTCCCGGGTTCAATTCCCAGTCAGGGCACACAGGAGAAGCATCCATCTGCTTCTCAATCCTCTCCTCTCTCTTCCCCTACTGCAGGTGTGTCTTGATTGGAGCAAGCTGACCTCAGGTGCTGAGGATGGCTCCATGGCTTTTGCCTCAGGTGCTAAAAAAGTGTCTCCAGTTACAATTGAGCAATGGCTCCAGATGGGCAGAGCATCGCCCCCTAGTGGGCTTGCTGGGTGGATCCTGGTTGGGGCATAAGCAAGAGTCTGTCTCTGCCTCCCCTCCTCTCACTAAAAAAAAAAAATTTTTAAAAAGCAGCTTTAATTTACAAGCTGTTTTTGGGCAAGACTTAGGGTTCTGTGAGCTGCCTTGTGTTCCAGTCCCATCGTGAGACTCTGAGTGGACAGGAATCTGGACCTCAGCCTTTTTTTTTTTACTCAAAATAGCTTCTTTTTGATAGGTTTCATATATAATTTGGTTATTTTGAGGCTTTATCTGAAAAAAGAAGCATTCTCTTTAAAGAAAATTTTAGCACTCATCATCATAAAGATATATGTAATCTCGTTCTTTTCTTACACACAGTTATGAACATGGCAAATAACAGTTGTTCCCCCTTATCCCCAGGGGACATGTTCCAAGACCTTCACTGTATGCCTAAAACCTTAAATAGTTCTGAACCCTATATATACTATGTTTTTCCCTATACACACATACATTTTTCAGTTTCCCTTTGGCATATCCAAATTGCCAACATCACTATTCTTGTTCTTCGGACTATTATTAAGTAAAATAATGGTTACCTGAAGATGCACTGTGATACTGAGATGTCAATCTGATAACCAAGAGGGCTCCTAAGTGACTAATAGGCAGGGAGTGTGTACGGTGTGGAGACACTGGACAAGGGGACAATCCACATCCCAGCAGTGACAAAAGAGACAGCATGTGATTTCATCATGCTGCTCAGAATGGCATATAATTGAAAATTTATGAATTGTTTATTTCTGGAATTTTTCATTTATATTTTTGGACCAAGGTTGACCTCAAGTTAACTGTAACCATGGAAAGTAAATCACAGATAGGGGGCACTACCATTCAGCCTTGAAGAAGGTAGAATAAGAGTTCCACACTTTTCTTAAATAGAGTAGTTACACAACAGTACAAATAAGCTGTATTTTGTATTCAGAACTCTCTGCCAACCGCAAAGACACATACACATCTTAAACCAAATGGCAAACGAAAGTTGAGTTTCGTTCAATTGTTACTGAAATACAACTTCATTATTATTTCAGGTATTACTATTATTACTATTATTATTATCACCATCAGCATCATGGCCAGGATTTCTCCACCAAAACAAATAAGATATCCAGAAAAAGAAAATTTTTGTATGGGCATGAAGCACTATGGGACATCCCTAAAGTCACAAATTGACTGTGATAGAAACTTCTTTTTTTTTTTTAAATAAAAAGTGTTGGCCAATAAATTCTTCATAGGAAAATACCTCTAGCTCTGAAAAGATAGTGTATTTTATTCTCCATTCTCAGACAGGAATCTCTGTCTTTGAATTAATTTTCTAATGATTTTTAGTGCTTAAAATATAGAGAAAACTTAACACTCTGAGAAACATAAAGAAATTTTAAACAGAAAGGTTTTGTAAAATTCAAAATAATGCTAGCCAGAGACCATTCTAGATACTTACCTAACCACACACACACAAACACACAGAAATATGTTCTAGATAAATATATGGTGATGGAAAATTATTTGACTTTGGGTGATGGGCACACAATGCAATTAACAGTTCAAATATTATAGAGATTTTCACCAAAAACCTATGTACTTTTATTGATCAATGTGTTTGATTTAAATATACATATATATATATATATATATATATATATATATATATATATATATATATATAATGCTCATTTCTTGCCTCAAATATTTTTTTTCCTTTACACTTTCTCTACTGTAAGACATTTTTGATGTCCTCCAGTTTCACGTAAGCCTCACGTGTGATTAAAAGCTTAGGTTTGGCCCTGGCCGGTTTGCCCAGTAGTAGAACATTGACCCAGCATGTGAATAGAATATATATATTCTAATGGTCTAGCTTAAGATAACACTATGTAAAGAGTTCTAAGAAATTTGTATCTGATATAAAAATACATTATCTTCTGTTACATATCTTCAAATGCATCTGTGGTTTTATAACTTTTGCATAATTTATGTCATTTAACTCTTCCTTTATTTGCTTTAATAACCCCTTAATTTAAAAATAAAATATTCAGAATGATTACTCACTGTGTTAGACAAACTGAGAAGAGGGAATTTTGATTTGAGGACCATTTCTTATAACGGAGGTGGTAATTCTGTACTTCAAATATAATGCCAGGCTTTTCCAAATGTTAATATTCTGTTTTAGGCTTTTCTTATGCATATTTGAAAATGGGAGGTTATGTGTTTACATTTTATTTGTTGGAGAAACAAGCAAAAATAAACATTAAGTTATTCCAATGTGTATGGCCAGTAGTGGGATAGAAAAAAGAGACACTTGGAGTGGCAGTGAGGTGTGACTCCCACTTTCTGGTTATTTCATGACTTATCTTGTTGGGCATCTGTATGGCCAGTAGCTGTGTGGCCACCATCACAGACACCTGGCTCGTGCAGGTTCACATTTGATTTAGACAAATGGTAATGAAACAATGGAGCCAAGAACTGGTGGGTCATTACTTTTAATCCTAGCTCACACCCAGCGGGCAAGAAATACACCCAATGGGAAAATACTTTCTTTTCCATTCAGGGCTACCAAAGCCACTGACTCATCCAAATATTCCCAGAATCAAGGGCCCCACCTGCCTTATTTACCTCTGTTCCCCATTTCCTTCTCTCTGCACAAACTGGCTTCTCCTTCAGCACTTCACCATCTTGGCTGCCTCTCCTCTGCAATGCTGATGGCAGGATCTCGGCCAGTGTGCCCCTGGTTTGCCTCATTTTATAGTGTAGAAATTAAAGTCTTTAAGCCAGTATACAAATAAGGAAGTCTGTGATACAAAGCCACTTATCTGAGGCATAAATCAGATTCCTCATAAGAGTGTACTACCCCACATCATGCAACAGTCAAGGGTGTGGGGAAAAGCTTAGTTTTGAGAAGATCTTAGTATTAGAAAGATGTTGAAAAGATCTTAGTATTAAAAGGGTGGGAAAGGCTTAGTTTTAAAACTAAGCCTTAGGCTATAATGACTTTGCCAGGTTACAGCCTGTCTCCCACACCCCATGCAAACTATAAGCGAGCAAACACATATATCACATTGTTGGGCAGATAAAATATAGTATGCTCACTTTGTTAAAGATGGCGCTGCCCACATGGAAGTTCGTTGGTATTAATGTGTGTTCTGGAACAGGCTGTGGGCAGGCCGGGTCAGTATAACCTAAGGCTTAGTTTAAGAGTAAGCTCTTCTCCACACCCTTGACTGATTGGATGATTAGGGTGGTGATGTAGGGAGGAATCCCATTATGCCTCAGATGGGTGACTTTGTATCAGAGACTTCCTTGTTTGTATAATTGGATTAAAGGTTTTGAGTCTATGCTATAAAGTGGGAGAGACCAGTAGCTTGATCTCTCTCTCTCTCTCGGTTCCTGGGTTCCTGAGCTTAGTATTAGAGAGGAGAACAGATTAAGGCCATGTGGAGGAGAAGTAGCCAAGATGGCAGAGTGCTGAGGAAGAAGCCAGTTTGTTAAGAGCTTGTGCTGGAGGAGATGGGAAACAGAGGTGAATAAGTCTGGTGAGCTAGAAACCTTTGATTCTAGGAAACTCAGATAAGTCAGTAGCTTTGTGAGCACTGAATGTGTGGGTTTTGGAGCCCAGTGTGTGTTTTTGCTTGCCCGCCAGGTGCAAGCTAGAATTAAAGCTGATGGCTCACCAGTTCTTGGCTCCTGTGTTTCATTACCGACTGTTCGAATCTAATGCGAACCTGCGTGGGTCGGGCTGCTGTGATGGCGGCCTCGACTACTGGTTTTACACACATTTACAAACTTATTTGACTAACAGTATCCTACCTGGGCATCGACACAGATATGTCCACTGAGAACATGTTGTACTGAATTAGCTTGGCTTTCTCCTTTCTTTTTTCTGTTTCCTGTTTAACTTTTCAGCATTTCGGTTTCATAATAGATGAGGAGCTTCTTAATGAAGATTCATTATCTACTGCAATAGCTGCTCCATTTTAATTTCTTTAGAACTGACCACTGTCCTGTTTACTTGGTGTGTAGACATGGTCTGTATTGCTATTACTCTTAAAAAATTATTTTAGTTTAGAGTTTTCATTAAGAATCAAGTCATTGAGCACAATACATTATTTTTTTTAATTGCATTGAATTTATTGTGATGACATTGGTTAATAAAATTATATCTTGACCAGAGGTACCGTGTTCTACAGCACAACCCTAGAGTTTATTAATCTGGATTAATTGGAACCTTATACCCATTGACTAGTGTTCGGCAGATAAAATATAATATGCTCACTTTGTTAAAGATGGCGCTGCCCTGGATGATGGAAGCCCGTCATCCAGGTGATATTATTTGCCCTTATGCTTGTGATGGCTGTGGGGGAAAAGTTGTAATGTAAGCAGGCCAGGTCATTATAGCTTAAGGCTTTGTTTTAAGAGTAAGCTCTTCCCCCACACCCTTAACTGATTGGATGATGTAGGGTGGCGCACTCTCTTGAGGAATCCCATTATGCCTCAGATGGGTGGCTTTGTATCAGAGACTTTCTTGAATGTATAATTGGATTAAAGGTTTGGATCATCTCTGCTATAAAGTGGGCGGACTGGTAGCTAGATCTCTCTCTCTTGGTTCTTGGTTCCTGAAGTATTAGAGAGGAGAGCAGATTAAGGCCATGTGGAGGAGAAGTAGCCAAGATGGCAGAATGCTGAAGAAGAAGCCAATTTGTTAAGAGTTTGTGCAGGAGGAGATGGGAAACAGAGGTGAATAAGTCTGGTGAGCTGGAAAGCTTTGATGCTAGGAAACTCGGATAAGTCAGTAGCTTTGTGAGCACTGAATATGTGGGTTTTGGAGCCCAGTGTGTGTTTTTGCTTGCCCGCCAGGTGCAAGCTAGAATTAAAGCCAATGGCTCACCAGTTTGTGGCTCCTGTGTTTCATTGCCAACTGTTCGAATCCAATGCGAACCTGCGTGGGTCGGGCTGCTGTGATAGTGGCCTCGGCTACTGGCTTTACAACTAGGAACTCCATTACCCCTTCCCTGCAGCCCTTGGCCACCACTCTTCCATGCTTTGGCTCTAAAATGTTACTTTTAGATACTTCATATCATTGTGCAGTATCTGTTATTCTGTGAATGGCTTATTCAGCTTAGCATAAGGTCTTCAAGGTTCATCCATGCTGTTGCATATTGAGGAATGTAAAGACAGTGGTCAAGGTCAGGATCACAGCCACCATCACAGCAGCCTGACCCGTGCAGGTTCACATTAGATTCGTACAGTCGGTAATGAAACAACAGAGCCAAGAACTGGTGAGCCATCAACTTTAATTCTAGCTTGCACCCGGTGGGCAAGCAAAAACACACATTGGGCTCCAAAACCCACTCTTTCAGTGTTCACAAAGCTACTGACTTATCCGAGTTTCCTAGAATCAAAAGGTTTCTAGCTCACCAGCCTTATTCACCTCTGTTTCCCATCTCTTCTCTACACAAACTCTGCACAAACTGGCTTCTTCCTCAGCATTCCACCATCTTGGCTGCCCCCTCCTGGCCTCCACGTGGCCTTAATCTGCTCTCCTCTCTTCTAATACTAACTTCAGAAACCGAGAGACAGCAAGCTCCCGGTCTGTCCCACTTTATAATGTAGAAATCCAAACCCTTAATCCAATCTACAGACAAGGAAGTCTCTGATACAAAGTTACCCATCTGAGGCATAACGGGATTCCTCAGGAGAGTGCACCACCCCACATCATCCAATCAGTCAAGGGTGTGGGGAAAAGTTTACTCTTAAAACCAAGCCTTAGGCCATAACGACCTGGCCTGCTTACATTACAGTCTTTCCCCCACACCCATCCCAAGCATAAGGGCAAATAATATCACCTGGGTGATGGGCTTCCACGTGGGCAGCGCCATCTTTAACAGAGTGAGCATAATATATTTTATCTGCCCAACAAGGAATTTCCTTCTTTTTGCATGAATTTTTCAAAATTCATAGCATTGAAAATAGTTGGGAACTAGATAGCGGTGGCAGTCACACAGCATCGGAAATGCACTAAATGCCACAGACCTACTCACTTTGAAATGGTTAATTTTTTGTTATGTGAATTTCATCTCATGCAAAATTAAGAAATTTTTTTTTTAAAAAAGAGAAAAACACATAGCATTGTATCCCTAAAAGGCATGGATATGACCATATGTCAAGTTTACCTTGATAAATGTGACTTTAAAAAAAATGGGTAAAGGCTTTGGAGTCAGGTTAGTCTGGGGTCAAAGCCTGTCTCCGTTGTGTATTAACACTCTGTGAGTTTAGGCAAATTATTTCAACTCCCTGCTGTTGAGTTTCTTCATGTGTAAAATTGTATTAGTGATACTGTTTGAAGATGCGTGATCGGTGTTGTGATGAAGATAACGTCAAGGTATTTAACCAGAGCAACAAGCTCCTATCCTGCCTTAATATAGTCACCTCAGTCCACAAAGCCCTTGAAGGTAGCGCAAGGCCATGTGGGGGTCTGAGCCCAGATGCCAGTGCAGAACCTGCTGACTGACTGACATATGCTGGAGTGTGCCAGTTTTTTGTTGCTGTTTCTTTTTTTCTTCCTCTTTACCTCAAAAGGAAGCAGATCCAACCTATTTTATTCCTATCTATCTCAAAGTCTAAATTTCTTCTCCATTCAAAATTTCTTTTCAATAGTGTCAATAAATAAATAAATAAATACATAAAAATCCACCTCCCAGTGGCAAAAGGGATAAGAGAGATAAAGCCATTTGTCCCAATGCTTGGAATGCAGTTGGCTCAAGCCATAGTCCCAGGTTAGAATTTCATGGGTCCAAATCTGAACACTTCCTCTTAAGGTGGGGTATCTTGACTTTCATCTCAGCTATTTTCAGGGAATGACCAAAGAGAGGGTCGCAACAGGAGTGGAGAGGGACCTTGCCTGCCTTTCCTTCCTCACTGGTTTATTATAAAGACTCAGAGAAATAATGTATGGAAAGCACAGATAACAATGTAGCAAATAAACCCAGCTATTCTAAGGAGGAGATGGCAGAACTATTTGTTGAATTGGCTATATTATTCTGATAAATTGTCTATCCTGCTTTCTTTCCTTTGACTCACCGCAGGAAGCTGGGTTTGGGATGCTACCATGACTTTGTGAGAGATTGTTGTATTTTTAACCTCTTGTAGGAGCATTTCCCTTTGAGCCGTGTGCAATCAGGACTTGACGCTAAAACGATCTGTATTGTTGCTTTGAAAAGCTCAGGACCGTTCCAATTGCCTAGCAGGAGAGAGGGACTGTGGTGCTGGTTTGAACACTGAGATGAGCTGTTGTGAAAGGGGTTATGTGTATCTTAACTCTGTTGGTTCTTTGAAAATGAGAAAGTCTGACAATGAACCTTAGGGAAGCAGCTGCGCTGGAGCTTGTCAGGCAGATGAGTTTAATACCTGCCAGGACGCTGATTTCAGACCCGCTGCCTTCCTGGAAACGAGATTGTATTTAAAGGAACAGGCTCTTTTTATTTCTCTCTTTTCTCCCAAAAAACAGTGAGAAATGGGTAGTCTCTTTGAAAGGGGATTGTGATGCTCTCTGTCACTTAACACATTTGGAAAGGTAGGGCTAATCTCACAGATACCGATCATTTTCCTCCTGAGTACTGTGCCTGCAGCTCTTAAAGAAGTCAAGTTCAATCTGAATCTCTTTACAATAAGGATTTCCCTTAGGCATGGACCACCAGAAGCATGAATAACAATAAAACAATTCTGTTCCTGATATTTTTCTTCCAAAAACAGAACTTCTTGTTAAGTAACCAGCATAAACATCTTTATTTGACATTTGTTGATTCACTCACCATATCATTTAAGTAGCCTTTAAGAGCACTTTTTAAAATGTCACTTAGAGGAAGGTTGAAAGGAGCATAAACCGTTAAGTATAAACTGATACTTCTGATATTAAATCCTCCTGCTGTCACTTATAAGTCATCTCTTAACTGAACTTTGGGTTTCTTCCTCTTTCTTGGGGACACTTTGACTTCCTCTCATTAGAGGCTTTGGGAAAAACATGCCCATCCACTTAGTCACTTATAGTTTGTGTTTTAAAAGTCCTATCACACTTCAGCTTCTTGCTTAATTGAAAGTCACTAATGTCAGGGCTTCTAACTGGTTTTCATGATCACTTAATTAGCCTGCTCTGTCATGCAAGAAGAATCAATCTGATACTTTCTTTCACGCTTTATGTTCTCTGTTTCTTGATTTTTCCAGGACAGAAAACATATACCACTTTTTTCTTTTTTTTGATGTCTGTTTTTAATGCTGTGATCATTTCTTCCTGACAAGAAAAAAGTTAACTTATCTACCAACTTAGTTATTGTTGGGCAGATAAAATATATTATGCTCACTTTGTTAAAGATGGTGCTGCCCACATGGAAGTTCGTTGACATTAATGTGTGTTCTGGAACAGGCTGTGGGCAGGCCGGGTCATTATAGCCTAAGGCTTGGTTTAAGAGTAAGCTCTTCCCTACACCCTTGACTGATTGGATGATGTGGGGTGGTGCACTCTCTTGAAGAATCCCATTATACAGAGACTTCCTTGTTTGTATAATTGGATTAAAGGTTTTGAGTCTATGCTATAAAATGGGAGAGAGCAGTAGCTTGATCTCTCTCGCTTGGTTCCTGAGTTCCTGAGGTTAGTATTAGAGAGGAGAGCAGATTAAGGCCATATGGAGGCCAGGAGAAGCAGCCAAGATGGCAGAGCGCTGAGGGAGAAGCCAGTTTGTTAAGAGTTTGTGCAGGAGGAGATGGGAAACAGAGATGAATAAGTCTGGTGAGCTAGAAACCTTTGATTCTAGGAAACTCAGATAAGTCAGTAGCTTTGTGAGCACTGAATGTGTGGGTTTTGGAGCCCAGTGTGTGTTTTTGCTTGCCCGCCGGGTGCAAGCTAGAATTAAAGCTGATGGCTCACCAGTTCTTGGCTCCTGTGTTTCATTACCGACTGTTCGAATCCAATGTGAACCTGCGTGGGTCAGGCTGCTGTGATAGTGGCCTCGACTACTGGCTTTACAGTTATTAATTCAATGAACTACCTCTAACCTTCCTTCTTCAACAAAATTCAGCTAACATTCTATCACTTCCTGGCCAGGGTCTACAGTTTAACGCTCTGCTCAGACTACCCTAAAGGAAGCAAGTGTGTGTCTAAATATTTTTCATACCTTTATGTAACACTTCTTTTGAGCAGTTAAAATATATTATGCTCACTTTGTTAAAGATGGTGCTGCCCCGTGGAAGCCCCTCGCCCATGTGATGATATTGGTTGCCCTTCTTGCTCTGGAGATGGGCGTAATTATGTTAATATGTGTTGATGGCTTTCCCACCAAAAGGTTTTAAAAGGAAGAGAGAACACGTTGTTTGAGAGAAGAGGGATTATGTACCAGGCAGATAGCAGGGAGAAGAGCAGATTAAGGCCACATGGAGGAGAGGAGAAGCCCAAGATGGTGGAGTGCTGAAAGAGAAGCCAGTTTGTGCAGAGTTTGTGCAGGGAGGAGGAGATGGGGAACAGAGGTGAATAAGGCTGGTGAGCTAGAAACCTTTGATTCTAGGAAACTAGGATAAATCAGTAGCTTTGTGAGCACTGAATGAGTGGGTTTTGGAGCCCAGTGTGTGTTTTTACTTGCCCGCCGGTTTTAAGCTAGGATTAAAGCTGATGGCTCACCAGTTCTTGGCTCCGTTGTTTCATTACCGACTGTCTGAATCCAATGCGAACCTGCATGGGCAAGGCGGCTGTGTTGGTGGCCGTGGCTACTAGTTTTACAACTTCTTAGAACTATTTCATACTGATTGTGACTGTTGCAGAGAAACACTGAGCATGTTGAAAAATAAAAAGAAAGGCAAGACTTTTGAGAATGAGAACTTAGAAAATAGAGATTTGGTCTTCTCTGTTGCCTTAGCCACAAAATATTTGCTTTGTTAAACTCCCTTCTGAAGAGAGCCTACAAATGTACCACTCTTTTCTTATAAATTGTTTCTTGACTTCTAGCTTCAGAAAATTTTTAAAGATTAACTGAGTCTGAGGAGACATTCTAGGAAATAGTATATTGCTTCAGACTTTCCAAAAAAGGAGGAAAAAAAAAACTTAGGTAATATTACTGCTTTTCTGGTGTCTTTAAAATAAATAAATAAACCTTTAAATCTTTCCCCACAATTATACTTGAATCGTTTAACATGGCTTAGCTATTTGATAGTTGTGTGTATGTGTGTGTATCTTATTTGGATATCTATTGTCAGTCTTCTGTAGAAATTGAAACAATGTTCTAAATGAGTATTAACTCGATGAACTGGGCAAAAGGCTATAACAATCTAAACCTTTAGGTAAGTAACCCATAATACATAAAATCCTGTGTCTTAAAATGTAGCAAATATATTTTCTTCAACATTGCATAGTCAGAGTCAAGAGTCTTTAAAATGTTGGCACCAAGTAATTGAATAAGCCTTTAGAGAAGAGTTCAAGATTATGTAATTTTTTTTTTAGTGTTGCATAGACATTTGTTGAAATGGATGTTATTCAAAGATATGTGTTTTCAGTTAATAAAAGAGCAGTGTGTTATCAAAGAAGAGAGAGAGTTTGTGAGGGCCAAAGTGGTGCACAGAGAGAGAGGAAGAACTAGACCAAGAATGAGAGGGAGATACAGAGAAAGAACACAGTTTTTCAATATTCTCTGTGGTGAGCTTCAGTGAGAGACATATTTATGTTTAGCTTACAACTTTTGAACTAAGCAACTCCGGAGAAAAGCATTCTATTTTAAACAGCTCATGTGTTGTTCAGGTAACAGAAAAGAGTAGTTCTCTGTTCTGCAGACAGGTAGATCTGGTTTCCATCCTGAGATGTTATTGAAGCTCTCACACCTAAGTTTCTTCAGGGTAAAATCAGGATCATAATTCTACTTCATAAACTGTTACAGTATTAAATAAAATATCATATTAAAACAATATAACATGGATTCCAGCACTGGTAGTTATTTTATTTATATATCATATATAAGTTCCTACTAAGAGACATGTTGTAAGTCTTAGTGGCTATTCCAGTCTCTGTGTCAATGAGTAAGCAAGGCAGAACAATTACTGAGAATAAAACAAAATGTACTTGAATGATTGTGTGACTATCAACACAGGTACAGCTAACACATGCAATGACGCAAAGTGAGGACAAAGAGATGGATCTGGAAGGGCAGTGTGAAGAGCTTCATGGACTCTCCACAATGAAACAACTGAGAAACATTATTTTTTAATTGAATTAATGGGGTGGCAGAGGTTAACAAAACCATACAGGTATATAAGTTTTAGGTGCCCAAGGCCACAATACATCTCTGTACATCGTATTGTATGCTCACTCCCTGCCCCCAAGTCAAATCTTTGTTCATCACCGTTTATCCCCCCAACCCTCCTTCACTGCCTGGTGATCATCACACTGTTGTCTGTGTCCATGAGATTTTCTGGGTTGGTTTTCTTTTTTTTTCTTTTCTTTTGGTCCTTTTTTTATCAATCCTTCCCCTTCCACCCCCCTCACCCAACCCTACTCCCCCACCCCCCAACAGCTGTCAGCCTGCTCTCTATCTATGAGTCTGTCTCTATTTAGATTGTTAGTTCATATTGTTCATTAGATTCCACACATAAGTGAGATCATACAGTACTTGTCTTTCTCTGACTGGCTTCTTTCACTTTGCATAATGCTCTCCAGGTCCATCCATGCTGTCACAACATTCCACTTAAAATCTCAAAAACTTGCCCTAAGAGCACACAGCAAACGAAGAAACATTTATTCAAGTAAGTTTTGGGAAGTAAAGCAAAAGTCTGTGACATTTTAGCCATGACCCACACCTGCTCTCCCTCCTCCCAGCTTGGCATTATGGAAGGTCCACTTTGAATAAGCTGTTATTTCCTACTGATTTTGAAGTGGAAGTAAATTTTCAAATATACACACATATATAGAGTAGACCACTGAATCCCACTTGTTCATCATCCAGCCTCAACGCTCACCAACTCACCACTCACCTTACCTCATTCATACCATCTTTCATTCACACCCCTTGAATATTTTAATGCAAATCTCAGAACTCATTAGTATCCTATCATTTTTCCATTAACATTTATTATGTATGTTTTAAAGACAGACGCCTTTTTAGCATGATCTCAATACTCTTATAATACCTAAAATTAAAAATACTTTTGTACTATCATAAAATGTATAATTAGTGTTTGCAATTCCCTGACGGTTTCATTTTTCTTTTGAGTTTGTTTGAATTGGAATCCAAATAAAGTCCATACATTGCAATTTGTTAATATATCTCTTAATCTATAGCTTTTCCTTTCATTATTGCTCTTTTATTTTATTTATTTTCTTTGCAATTTATTTTTTCAAGAAACTATTCACTGTGGACATTTATTCCAATCTGTATTTTGGAGATTACATCACAGTTGTACATTCAACAGATACCTCTGTACCCAATATGGTTTGTGCCTTCTATAGTTAATTCTAGAGCCATGATCACGTTGGGTTTGGTTTTTGTTTTGTTTTGTTTTAGCAAGAGTATTTCATAAGTGGTATAGATTTTTAAAATAAAAAAATCATGGTCTTTCTCGAGAAAAAAATATTTGTCAGTATCAATTCAGTTAAGATTAACCATAAGAATAAATAGAGAAGACAATTTTGGCTGCAATTTACATCCAAGACAGACTAGGATGTGGAGGTACAGACTTAAAAATAAAGATATAAACGTATTTCTCCAAAGTGTGGTCAGAGTTGATTGGACCAATCAACACGGGTGAAACACTTCTCACAGCCTGACTTGAAATTTTTCAAAACTGACTCCCACGTTACACACAGGTAGGCTTTGCTCTTTGGTCATTCATAGCTGTGTGTCACTAGCATCCTCTACTGGAGTCAAGGCCAGGATCATTGGTCACACATTTCTTGGTGACACTGTTTAATTTCTATGAGAGAGCATGAAATTAACTTTGAAAAGTAGATAGTATTGGCAATAGGAGCAATTCTAACCCAGCCATGAGAAGAGACCTCTGAAAGAGAATTTGTTAAGCATAATAAAATAAGATTTGTTTTTGTTTTTACTTTTGAAAAACCATAGAACAAAGGAAAATCAATTTGGCACTTATTCTAAATCTAGCCCTGTAGAATGAATTGCAGAAAGGAAAACCATGAGTCATAAATTTTATAATTTCTCATCTTCAGGCCTAGGAAATGTGCAACTTCTATTTTTGGCCTACCTACATCTTGTTAAATCTAAAATTATTGGCTTTGTATAAAATGGCAAGAGATCAGGAAAGTGGGATTAAAACACAGTCCAAGAAAAACAAAACACCCTTGTAGTATAAATTGTTTTATATGTCATAAGTATTTTTCCCTGCTTCTCACCCAGATATCATATATATGCAGCTCTATTAATTTCATTTCCTTGATAGATAAAACATGAACCTTCACAGGATACAGATATCTATAGGTTTGTACAGAAATCAACTATCTATTAAACCCATCCCAATCTCTACTACATCCTTTTATCTGTATTCTTTATATTGGAAGATGACTCTCAACCTTAATCCTGCCTTTTGATTTCCTTTAGAGAATGTTTAACATATTTTAACATCAGGGAGCTCTCTTGGTATGTAAATCTCATTAGGTATGCAAAGATAAAGTTCATATTCAACTCTTCCTCCTAGGTCCATCAAGGGAACAAGAGGATCTCAGAGTTAGAGATATCTATAGTGTTGATGGAATAGAACTCGTTTTTTGTTGTTGTTTTTTTACACAGGGACAGAGAGAGAGTCAGACAGAGGGATAGATAGGGACAGACAGACAGGAACGGAGAGAGGTGAGAAGCATCAATCATTAGTTTTTCGTTGTCGTTGCAACACCATAGTTGTTCATTGATTGCTTTCTCACACGTGCCTTGACCACGGGCCTTCAGCAGACAGAGCAACCCCTTGCTGGAGCCAGCGACCTTGGGTCCAAGCTGGCGGGCTTTTGCTCAAGCCAGATGGGCCCGCACTCAAGCTGGCGAGCTCAGGGTCTTGAACCTGGGTCTTCCGCATCCCAGTTCTACGCTCTATCCACTGCGCCACCACCTGGCCAGGTGGAATAGAACTCATTTTGCTGCTTAGCTGCCCTGTGTATTTCATCGATTTCTAACTGCTCATTTTATACTAACAATATTAGCATATAATTTGTATTTTTCCCCAATATTTTGCTCTTCTTCTAACATATTATGGTGATGCTTTTTAAAGTAATGCTTATAAATATTTAGCAGTGAATAATTATTCATTTTTATACAATGTCCCATGATTTTATCACCAAGAAACAGAAAGAAATGCAACTAAAAAGTTCCTACTTGTGAACAGATGCACAGTCACGATTACTTGAAGACTGAAAAAAAATAACATAGTCTATCTAATACACGGCCTACCTTTTCATTAGTGCCTTTAATATATTAGCATAATTATTTTAAATTACCTGTGACTTCTAATGTGGATGTCATAAATCTTGTTCAGATATTTTGCCTCTTTTGTTTTCAATTGCTTTTGTATGACTTCATTGTTTTGTTGTTGTTGTTGAAAACCTAATATGTTGCATAGAACAGAAGATGTGGAAGTGAACAATATTTAATCTTGGAGATAAACGTGCCTTTCTTGAGTGTGGGAGCTTTGGTTAATCTAGTCAAAAGTACAGTTTGGATTAAAGATGGTCATAGCTGTGGTTAGCCTCAGTTCAACACACGCTTCATACTTCTCATGTGCTATCTTGTGCTTCGAGTGCGAACTAAATAGCCAAAGGATTTTTCTCAGTGTCTGCACCTTGCTTAGCTATGGACCTCCTCACTTGAGGATGAGTCTTTGCACCGCCACCCAGGGAAAATGTATGAGATGTTTACACTATTATTTTCACTCAGTGCTTGTGTGGTGGTGATGGTGGTTGGGCAAAGAGGGTGGAGAAGAGGGTAGTGTTTTCTGATGTTTCAATTAAGCCTCAGCCTCAGGCAGGCACCTGGGTCTCCGAGGCATGGCATGCACCTATCTCTACCCTTTCTTGAGATGTGATTACCAGGTAGTCCTGGCTTTCCCCTCAGATATAAAACTTTTCTTTTTAATTTTATTTTTTCTGTTCCTTTCTTGCCCCCAAGCTGGAAGTACACTGTTCACAAAAATTAGTGGATATTTTATAGCTTCATACTCATTTTGAAATATCTTCTAATTTTTGTGAGCAGTATAGTTGTCACCAGCTCTCCCTGTTGACAATTGTGTTATTCTTCCCCCTAGGACAGTGGTTCTTAACCTGGGTTCTATTGAACCCTAGGGGTTTGATGAGTCAGTCTGAGGGGTTTGGAGAAGCCTCTGCCACGGAGGCCAGAATAAAGTAATACCGTAATTTGTTGTGAGTTCATGCACTTTGTTGGTTTTGTTCTTTGAGCAAGGTGATGTTCATGCAAGGCTCATTTTGTGCACCAGTATAAAAACATATACCTATGTCTTGAATTTGGAAAAAAATCATATTTTATTTATCACTAAAGAAGGGTTCGTTGAATGCGCATATGAAACTGGTGGGTTCAGTACCTCAAAAAAGGTTAAGAACCACTGCCCTAGGATTAAGACTTTAATTTTTTAAGGGAGACAGAGAAGTTGAGGCTGGATGGATTTTAGTAGAGGCCGCTGTTCTCCTCCTTCTGCTAGCAAATCAGGGTACATTTTCTCAATAATCCCCCTGGTTTTCCCTGTTAGCAGAGCACCTGATGTGGCTCATGGAGGACAAGTCTGAAAAGGAGTGTGACGCCCCTATGCCTGTGTTCCCCAGGGCATTCATACTTCCACACTATCCTATGGCAATTCGTTAAAAGTTTACACCGAAGTCTTTTTTCTGGCCTAAATGATCATATGCAGCATTTCCCCCAAATAAGCAAATGTTGGGGTTCTGTTTCTCTGTGTAGTCTCTCCAGATTTTGTGTTAGAGTTTGCCTGGTGACTTAAGTTCTCTGATGAGTCAATAATATTCTTTGAATTGCAGTTTGCCCAGCTTTTCTTTTCATTGTAAGGGTGGGAGCAGATTTTTTTAATGCTCTCTTCTTTACTGAGCAAAAACAAGAAAACTCTACAAGACTTTAAGAATCATCGTGTCTCCCATGATAGAGAATAACAAGGGCACTGAGGACATTACGAGATGTCAGAGCCTAAAGCATTTCAGCGGAAAACTACTGGATGAAATGTAAACATATATGGATAAATAAATTATAACAAAGCCATGTGAAGATGATCTGAATAAAATATGTTTATATGTCTATAAAATGAATTAAGTATTTTTATAAGTATGCTCATGCCAGACCTTATGGCTAGAACACATTCCTACCCATATTGACAACTGGCTTCTTCATTATTCATGTCATATTGCTTATACTTATCTTTTTCTAAAAAGTGCTTTGTTTTTTCTCCAGTAAGCATGATGTTTTCCTCCTTTAAAACATTGGGGGTTTGTTTATACCCTCTACTTTGCTCCCCTTTGTTTGATGATGCACTTTCTGTTTCCTTTAACAGAAAAGCTGCCCATTTGGATAGCCCCTAGTTCCTCTGTTTTGTCTCATCAGGTGCGAATGAATTCCTTGTTCAATGCTTAGTTATGGTCATTGGATCTGCCATCCTTTCAGACCTCTACTATTCAACATTGGGTATTAGAAAGAAAATCTAAACAAGCCAAACTCCACTCTGGACTATGATTTGTCACGATGTCATATTGTACTTAGAGTTAAAATAGTCTGAATTTTTAATTTTACATGGCAGTGGAATTGACCACTCCTACATTTTATGGAAAAGTATTTATTCGTGGAAACAGTACCATATGATAGTTTACATTTTATAATCAAGATCATGCATGTTTGTTTCTCACTTTGATCAGAGAAAATTTCATGGGCTACACAGTCCATGCCACATGATACTGTCAGCTTAGAATGGATAAGTAATAGACATGATTAAACATTGGAATGATTCCCCTTGTAGTTTTAGTTTAATATAGAAAATATGAAATAGGCAGCATATCTAACTTCTTTTTCTCACTCTCACACATTCCCAAACTATAGTCAGTTTAGGCTATAGTCCAAGCAATTCCATCAATTCAAGCTGACTTGGGAGCCTTTGGATCATTGCAATGCTCTTTCTATCCAATTTGCAGAAACACTCATGCCTAAGGTCTTTAGCCTGAAAAGCTAATTTGGGATTGATGTGACAGGAATTCTAAGCTTTTGCTGGAAATGTAAAAATAAACCATGCAATGGAAGCAAAGAATGGAAAAGATTAGAGCAGTATTTACTGACTTTTCCTATACTGCCTCTATATAATATTTAGTTTCTGTTTTTCTTATATTTTGCTTTAGATTAATTTATCCTTTCATAAATTTTGTTTTATATATATATATATATATATATATATATATATATATATATATATATATATATATATGAATGTTCTTTAAATACTTAGTGTTGATGATGATCAATTGAAAAAAATATAAATTTTGGAGTGGAAATATAACACAGTAATTAGTGTTGGCTATTGAATAAGAAACATAAATTCAATGCAGTGGTCTGACTTCCACCAGCTGCATGACCTTGGGAAAAGTATTTAAACAATCCAAGACTCAGGCTCTGTATCTGTATAATGAGAAATATAATAATACTTGTCATAACACTGTTGTATAAGTTTATGCTGACAATGCCCCACCTCACTTCCGCTTCCTTCACTCACAGAACAATTTTTCAATATTTGTGATTCTTATCTGAACCCCAGGAGGAATAACCCCAAGGACTCAATTATGTAAAATCTCTTTCTCTCTGTCTTTTTACTGGATACAGTTATGGAGAGACTCAGCAGGGTAGCTAAGAATGGAAAATGACAGATCTGTCTACTTCCTTCTTCTGCTAAAAATTTGTGACCCCTCCTAATTCATATGTTGAAATTCTAATCCCTGTTGTGATACTATGTGGAGGTGGAACTTTTGCGAAGTGAACTTTAGGTCATGAAGGTGGAGCCCTCATGAATGAGATTAGTGCCTTAAAAAAGAGACCCCAGAGAGTTCCCTCACGTATTCTACCCTCATGTATGTGAAGCAAGAAGGTAGCTTAGAAGAATTTGATAATTTCTACCTTGATATGTGAGATTTTGAAGAGTGATTTACATTCCTCAGAGGATGCATACATTTAATATACTATTATCATAATAAATGAACTTTCTCCATCACTGCAGTCCATAGAAAGTAATATAAACTAAGAAATTGAAGTTAAAGGAAGATTGACCAGAAAATTAATTATTAATAAAAATCAAGATAAATCTAAAGGTTTCTTAAATTCTGATCTAGGATTCCAACAATTAAGTATGTGTGTATGTGTGCGTGCATGTGTGAGTGCATGTGTGCATGCATGTGTGCACATAAGAAAGGGAAAAAGAGACTTCAAATTGAATATTAAAGATCAAATGCTACCTAAAGTCTCAAAGACATATAATAAATTTATTGTTTGTGGTTTACAATTTTACTTTCATTCTTATATCTAATCAGCTGTATTTGGGTTGTTTTTAGATGTCAAAAATATGCACCTAAAACTATTATAAGAGCAGGACTCTTACAATATGACCTCAATGACCCCAATATGAAATCCAATAATAGTTTTCATTTTACTTGACACTAATGGCTATAATCAAAATAGGATTTATCATTTAGAATCAGCTCCAATATAGATACATAAATATAGATTAAAATACTATTACATATTTATTATTTTTATAATGACCCAAACATATAAATGCACCATTATTCTCCATTCTAATCATAGGGAAAATGGGTCCTGAACAAAATACTGTTGAAAAATTTAAGTAAATAATTGAAGTATTTATTGTTAGTTTGTAATCCAACTGGTTGTTTTAGATAAGTTATGCCAAAAGTCCATGCAACTAGCAAAAAGGCAATGCAACACCAACTATCTAACTACTAGATTAATTATTAATTAAACAGATTTAATTAAGTGTGGACGTCTTCCCTCAAACTTAGAAGCCAAGCCAGGATTTGCCTATAGTTAGGATTTTCGTATGTATCTGCACCAGCTAAATCTACATTGGTGAACTTGACCTGAATTCCTTCAGCGGGGCAAATGTCTACCATAGATGGTTTTCTACCATTCCTGGTGAAGGAAAGACCAATTCTGTATAATATTTATACAGCTATATAAACAGTTTATTAAGCCCTTTGGGATGAAAGGTACTACATAAATGTAAGATAATAAAGTGCTTAATCAAAAGCACCTTTTTTATGTCCTCTGTCTTGCCGAATAAACAAAAATGCAGAAGAACATAATATATCACTGTTGCAATATCCATCAAAAATAGCCACCGCTTTTCCATTTTTGGTTGATTCTATTTGTATAGCCATAAGTTCCAAAGATTTCCAAATGCCTGTTGCAATGAAATGCCGCCCCTCACTCTGCCCCCACCTCCATCAGAGATTTAATCTCTTTCTAAGGGTTAACATGAACAAAGCTACATGTCATTGCTTTATGAAGCTGATACCCAAACCTTGAGCTGATCAGAGAATAATTTTATACGATAGGCATCCTCCCTGGACATCAAACCCACAAATACAATAGTTAAGTCTTAAAAGATCTCAGAAAAGTGGGGTAGAATTTGTATGTATTACTCAGATGGAATTAACTTCCCATATTCCTCAGGACTAGCTAGAGCATGAAATGTACCACATTTTTCCTATAGACTTGATAGTCAACTTGAAATTCTTTAAAGCCTATTTAAGGCCATTGGTGATGGTTCTTGTTTCTTTTTTTTCTTTCTTTTTTTTTTACAGGGACAGAGAGAGTGATAATAGGGACAGACAGGAATGAAGAGAGGTGAGAAGCATCAATCATTAGTTTTTCATTGCCACTACGACACCTTAGTTGTTCATTGATTGCTTTCTCACATGAGCCTTGACCGCGGGCCTTCAGCAGACCGACGAACCCATTGCTGGAGCCAGCAACCTTGGGTGCAAGCTAGCAAGCTTTTTGCTTAAGCCAGATGGGCCCGCGCTCAAGCTGGCGAGCTCAGGGTCTCAAACCTGGGTCTTCCCAGTCCGACACTCTATCCACTGCGCCACCACCTGGTCAGGCGGCTCTTGTTTCTTATAGACTGAGTAACTGAAATTTGGTTAGTTCAGAAATTCCCTGGTATTCTCTAGGCATAGAATAGGCATATTTTAATTTGGGGAATGTGGGACCTATTCAAACACACTGTTGAGAGGGGCAGGATAGACTTATAATAAATGGCGGTTACTGATAATATCTGACTGAGAACAAATTGGCTCATGGCATCCTAATGGTCATTATTATCAGAACTTACACTCATTCATTCAGTATTTGGTATGTATTAGTCACTGTGCTAAGCACTTGACATGTATTCTTTATTATGACAATAAGCCTACAAGACCTCATGTCATACAGACCTCATGTCAGAGATTAAGTAATTTGTCTGCAGTTACACTTCTAAGACAAAGATGAATCTGAAGACTTTTTAAGGCCATGGAACTAATCTCGGATCAATTCCTTGAACATATCATTTGTGAGACTATCAATGTTCACCTCACACCAGAGGTAATAGTGGTAATTACATACACAGCTTTTTCAGATGAATTTCTGAGGCCAATGGTGGGCTCAGTATGTGTATGTGGGGTAATATTAGGCTAAAAAATCTTATTGGAATAGAGAAAGGCTTCAGTTGGAAGACCTGTGTTTCACCGTGTATAGCACATAATATAAGATGAGAAAATACCAATTGTCTACATGTAAAAAGTATAGATGTAGGGAGAGATATTATACATCAGGGGCCAAACCTTCAACAGTCACCCCCTGTACCACCAACATCAGAGGCAAAACCATGGCTCTACACGAAAGACCTAATCTTTAAGCCATCCCTTGGCCTGTGAACCAACCAAGCTGATCTTACAGTGGACTAACCCCTCGGGTATACCAGTAAGGCACTGCTGGAAAGTGCAATTCAGGCATAAAATGTGTTGTCAACTTGAAAAAAATGAACAACACTAAGTGTAGGGACGAGGTGCTCATAAGAGTAAGAGAAAACAGATCTTAATGATTCTGATCCGTGTTCTTTATCTTCATAGTTAGGAAGAATAAATGTTTGTCTGAGCATGTATACACAGGTCAAGTAATGGAGGTGGGAAACAATTATCTAAGGTGGTAGCTTGTACATTATCCTAAGAACTTGCTTAGCCTTAAAAACTTTTTTTAAATCAATGTTTATAGTAGGCGTTTGTCTCCATCATTTCCAAATATTGGTGGACAGGGATCATTTGCATTATACATTTATGAAAATCTACATTTAATCACATCTCCTCAGGAAAACATGATGTTTTTGAGGTCCCCCACAAACCCATGTTGCTTACACACTTTGTAAAGTTAAGTTTGATTTAATTTAAACTCCACGACTTTGCACTGCAGGAATCTGTTATCTTTGTGTCATGCAGAATGCTAACTTGGACCAATCCTCTCTACTTGGCAAGTAGTTGAGATACTTTTTTCTGTATTCCATGAATCTATTATTAGAATTATTCCTACTTTTAGAAAAATTATAACAACAATTACTTTAACACTACAGATGTGAAGTGTAAGTTGAAAAGGAAGAAAACAAGAATATTCCTTGGTCAAAGAGATTAGCAGCCCACAGCAACAAATCTATTTCTGAAACATAGTCTATGGGGTGGCCCTTCTGGCCAACCAGCAACAGGCATTCTCTATTGAGCTGGGTCTCTAACAGAAAAATGCATCATTCTGAACCACTTACCTCTAATCAACCTACTCTTCTTATCCAAAAGCATTATTTGTATACAGATAGCCACCATTGAAAATGAAGGGGATCTGTCTATGGAAAAGTTCCTACTCTAAATACATATACTATATCTGCCACCAGTTGACAAGATTTAAAGAAAACAGTCATCTCTTTTGAACTGAGATTGTTTTGACTTCTACTCACTAACATTGAATGAATGCCTTCTATAGGACAGGCATTTCTCAAACTGGGTTTCTGTCCACACACAAAGAAAGGACAAAGGCACAGAGTAAGTGGGAAAAATATCTTTTCCCTAGAGAGCCTGGGAAATAATTTCCAGCTTCTGACTATAATAGCACACATATTTTTTTTATAAAATAGCACACATACTAAGACAGAGAGAAGATATTCTTTAAAGCAAAGATTAAAGAAACCAGACATATCGAATTCCTGTACCGAATTAATATAACTTAGCTAAAGTTGCAAATGTTGACCTGCTTTCTGTGCTGTGAGCCTATTGTCACCTTTTCTCAGTAATACTGCCTTTCCTCATTTTGTTTAGAAGCTTCTACATCATCTCCTCTAGACTTATAAACCACAACATTTTGGGATGTCACTAATAACATTCATAATGCCAATCCAATGGAATATTTTTTCTGACACATTATTTCCCAAATCATTCTTTTTATTACATAATTATGTCACACCTCTGCTTAATACCCCCACCCCCGAGGCTGTTCCCAACATTTGTGATAAAACTTCAGAATCTTTCCTTAGTATATATGTCTTGCATCATTTCTTGCTGTCTACTCTACCTCCTCTCCCACCAATTTCCCACCAGTATCCCTTGCTCTTTCATGTCTTTTTGCTTCTGTATCTCTCTATGATCTGCATTATTCTCTCTCCTTACTTTTTTTTCACCTCATAAATACCTACTCATCTTCCCAAAGGTCAGTTCAATTATTACCTCATCTAAAAAGTTATCCCTAACACTATGTAATTTCAATCTACCCAGTCAAGTCTGAATGTGTATCTTTATTATAAGTAGTACACAGTAACCATTGGTTTTCTCATTCATTTCTCTAAGATATCTATGAAATCTTAGAGTCATCCTTGACTTCTCTCTTTCTCTCATAACCTACACACAGCTCATCAGGAAAATTTGTTTGGCTCTACCTTCAAAATACAAATAGGATCTCGTCATTTCTTACTTCTTCTTCACTACTCTCTTAGTCCAAGTAACAAACATGAGCC